>JADMNL010000029.1:146690000-148039375 GCA_016271365.2 Neoceratodus forsteri | reverse complement strand
GGAGATACTGTTGATGGGAGACCTGAATATGCAAGATGTTAACTGGAGCACATTGCTGCAGCCACATCCAAGAGCAGGGCCATCCTTGATGCCCTACAGGTGGCAGGCCTCAGACAGCTAGTTTTGGAACCCACCCATGAGGGAGCAATCTTAGACCTCATACTCTCAGATGGGGGCAGTGAGAGGATCTCAGATCTAGAAGTGGGTTGCCATCTGGGGACAAGTGACCATCAAACAGTGTGGTTCCCGTTAAACTCAGGTACAGAGTTAAGCCATACAAAAGTGAGGATACTGGACTTTAGGAGGGCTGACTTTGGCAAGATGGGAGAGTGCCTCAGAAAAGCACTAGCAAACAGGCTAGAAGAAGGTGGAGCAACAATGGGGAATCATCAAACTGCCATCACAGAGGCAACAAGCCTTGTGTGAAGCAAATAAACAAATCAAACGAAAGAAAAGCCACTATGGTTCTCAAAAGAGGTGGCTGTGAAAGTCAGGAAGAAAAGATAGCATCTCGGAAGTATAAGGAAACACAGAAGGAGCAGGACAGAGAGCTGTACCAGTTAAGGCAGAAAGAAGCAGGAGGGAAGTCAGAATAGCAAAGGCCCAAACTGAGGAAAAGATAGCCAACTCAGTTAAGAAGGGAGATAAAAACCTTTATAGGTACATCAGCGAGCGTTGAAAGTCAAAGGGAGGGATAGTGAGGCTGAATGGAATGAACGGTGGGTGGGCAGAGGGGGACAGTGAAAAAGCAGGGATACTGAACGAATCTTTCTGTTCAGTATTCACAAAAGAGGAGGGGGAAGTACCTAATCCAATTAACAGAAGCACTCTTGATATGGGGGTTGATCCCAGTCCTTTCACAGAAGAAAGGGTTCTGCAAGAACTCCTAAAACTGAAGGTGGACAAAGCAATGGGTCCTGATGGAATTCACCCCAGAATTCTAAAAGAATTAAGGGAGGAACTAGTGAAACCACTGGCTACTCTTTTTAATAAATCATGGAAGGATGGTGTGGTACCCGAGACTGGAGGAAGGCGGATGTGATCTCGTCACAAAAGTGGGACCAAGACAGAGGCAGGAAACTACAGACCTGTCAGTCTGACCTCTGTGGCAGGGAAAGTGATGGAGTCACTTCTGAAGGAAAGAATGGTTGAGTACCTAGAGGCTAGTGGGGCACAGGACCCAAGGCAGCATGGGTTCACAGTGGGAAGGTCATGTCAGATGAATCTAATAGATTTCTTTGACTGGGTGACCAAAGTAGTAGACCAGGGAGGGGCTGTGGACATGACCTACCTAGACTTTAGCAAGGCATTTGACACAGACCATCACAAAAGATTAATAGTCAAATTAACCAGCCTGGGAGTGGGTCTCAGGGTGCTAGCCTGGGTAAAACATTGGCTGCACAACAGGACGCAGAAGGTAATTGTAAATGGAGTCCACTCTGAAGAAAGAGGGGTTACTAGTGGGGTACCACAGGGTTCAGTATTGGGTCCAGTCCTTTTTAATGTCTTTATCAGTGACATTGCAGAGGGACTGGATGGAAAAGTATGCCCTTTTGCAGATGACACAAAGATCTGCAACAGGGTTGATACACAAGGAGGCGTGGAAAGGATGCAAAGGGTCTTGGCAAGTTTGGAGGAATGGTCAGAAGTATGGCAGCTAGGATTCAATGCAAAGAAGTGCAAAATAATGCACCTGAGAAACAAGAACCCAGGGGAAGAATACATAATGGGTGGGGAGGTAGTAACAACAACAAAAAGGAAAGGGACCTGGGGTAATCATATCAGATGACCTTAATAGTGAAGCAATGTGAGAAGGCAGTAGGGAGGGGGTATACTGGGATGCATAGGGAGAGGCATCCATAGAAAAACAGGAAGTTGTTATCCCTCTGTACAGATAGTTGGTGAGACCCCATCTGGAGTACTGTGTCCAGTTCTGGAGACCCAATCTCCGCAAGGACATAGACAGGATAGAGGCAGTCCAGAGGAGGGCAACTAAAATGGTGCAGGGTCTGCAAGAGAAGCCGTATGAGAAGAGACTAAATAAGCTTAATATGTATACCCTTGAGGAAAGAAGGGAGAGGGGGGACATGACAGAAACATTTAAGTACCTCAGTGGAATCAACAAAGTCCAAGAGGGTAGCATCTTTCAAAAAAAGAGACGTGCAAGAACAAGGGGACACAATTTAAAGATAGAAGGGGGGTGTCTAGGGCAATGTGAGGAAGTATTATTTCACAGAGAGGGTAGTGGATGCATGGAACAGCCTTCCTGAGGAGGTTGTGGGTCTAAAACTGTGGGAGAATTCAAGAATGCATGGGACAGATATAAGGCAATTCTTGTGGGGGGTAGGAAGAAATAGACTGTTGGTTAACTAGGATCTGTGGCCTATCCTGTAGGTAGGGAAATGGGCAGACTAGATGGGCCAAACGGTCCTTATCTGCTGTCAAAGTCTATGTTTCTTCGACACCATGCCACCTAGGAGGCTCATAAGTAAACAGGGCAGTTTGAGGGTGGGTCATAAGGTGGTAAACTGGGTGCAGAATTGGTTGATGGATAGGAGACAGAGGGTGGTGATAAATGGCAGTCAGAGGAGGGGAAAGTAATTAATGGGGTGCCTCAAGACTTGTTACTAGGACCAGTCTTTCTCAATGTCTTTATAAGTCACACTGCAGAAGACCTGAAAGGGAAGGTATGCCTCTTTGCAGATGACATCAAAATCTGCAATAGGGTAGATACTCCAGAGGGTGTGAAGAGAAGAAGCAGAGACCTGAGAAAACTCGATGAGTAGTCAAAGGCATGCTAGCGATGTTTCAATGCAAAAAAGTGAAAAATCATGCATATAGGGCACAACAACCAAGGGTGGCATCTAAAATGGAGGTAGAGGTTTTGACAGTCACCAAACAGGAAAGTGACCTTGAAGTAATCATATTGGATGACATCAAGCTGGCGAGGCAGTGCAACATGTCAGTGGGTGGGGCCAGCAGGATGCTGGGGTGCATAGAGAGGGTATCACCAGTAGAAGGAGGGAGGTGGTGTTACCACTGTATAGATCATTGGTGAGACCCCACCGGGAGTGCTGTGTCCATTTCTAAGACCACAGCTCAGGAAGGACATAGACAGGGTGGAGGGCAAGAGGGCAGGGGCAGAGGGCAACTAAAATTGTATGAGGAGAGGATGAGGGATCTCAATATGTACACCCTGGAAGAGAGGAGGGAGAAGGGGGACATAATAGAGACCCAAAAATACCTCACGTGGTGAATAAGGTACATGAGGAGAGTATTTTTCAGAGGAGAAGGTGCACGAGAACTAGGGGGGCATGCAATGAAGCTTGAAGGGGGGAACTTAGGAGGGATGTGAGGAAGAATTTCTTCACTGAAAGAGTGGTGGATGCCTAGAGCAGTCTTCCAGTGGAGATAATGGGGTGAAAACAGTGGTGGGCTTCAAGCATGCATGGGATAGGCACTAGGAATCTTAGTAGGGTAATGAGGGAGTTATCCGAAGATCAGGTAGGGTCTACAGTGACAGAACAGGCAGAAAAAGGGGCAGACTACGTGGGCCAAACAGTTGTTATGTGCTAACAAATTCTATCTTGGTCTTGTGCAGCTAGTTAGAAGTTTAAATCATGTCCCCCATTTCCCTTATAACCTGTAGGTTGCACATATTGGCCCCTATGCACTAATGGGGTGGAGTGGCTACGCACACGTGTCTGGGGCATGCAACCACTCCGCACCCTTAGTGCCCCTCATGCAGGATGCATGAAGGGGGGGATCACAGCACATACATGCCCTATCCCCCAGCTGTGAGAAGAGCAACGCGCCAGGGGTGGGTGAGAGGCAGGCCATCCCTAGTGCCATGCACCAAGGCGTGTAGTACATCTGCAGGGGAGTGCAATGGACAGTCAGCTACACCATGGGGGACCCTACCATAACTGCAGTACGCGTCCAAGCCCACGCGTCTACACGGTTCCCCAGCCTCAGTGGCAAGAGAGCTTCCCGTCCCAATACACTTGGATACCCCATCCTGGTGGCATCACAGCAGACCCCCACCCGACAGTGTCCCTGTCCTGGCTGGCATGGGAACACCACCCCCACCCCCTCCCACTGGCATGGCTACTCCTGCACTGCTGCGTGCCCTGATGCCCCTCAACAGTAATGTGCCCCTGTCCACCGTGACGCCAACATCACCACCCCCCATGCCCAGTACCTGCATGCTGGTGCCCCCCCGGGATGTCTGGTGGCACAGCCCTCCACATCCCCCACCGTGCCTGCATATGTCAGATGACTGGCTGCCATGGCAGTGTGTGGAGGGCTGTGCCGCTGGCCATCCTGGGGGGCACTGACACACATGTACGAGGTGTGGGTGTGTGACACCGGGGGGGATGATGGCCAGTCACCACACCAGTCAGTGTGACCGTGGGCAGATGCGGTCGCCGACGGTTGGGGGCCCGGGTTGGTGTCAGGCCACTACATTCCAGTGAATGGGGGGGTTGGGATGCCGGTACAGGTAGTGGCCCTGCAGTGTGGCAGGTGGGTGAGGGCTGCCAACCAATGGCCCTACATTGGAGCAGGTGCTCTCAGGTCTGGATGCCTGTGAGGTGCATTCACGGACCCGGATCCATGCCTCTCCGAGCAAGGGATCCACTCCCTGTCAAGGATGGGCATTTGATTGGATGCCCAGCTGGACCCGCAGCACTGCCCCTGGCTGCCCTGTGGAGTCCTGCATGTGAAGGGGTGAGAGTGCAGACAGTTGCGAATCCATTGTGCATACCCCAGGTGCGTGCAAGTGTGGAGCTGTACGGGCGGGTTATGTGCAATTTGCACGTAGCTTGCACTCATTGGTGCATAGGACCCCACTGAGTTCTTTCAGCCACTCCTCATAAGTCTTATCCCCTATTCCCTGGATCATTTTCATTGCTCTGCTTTGTACTGCTCCCAATCTCTCTATATCCTTGCAAAGCTATGGCTTATAGTACCTTGTTAAGGACTCCAGGTGTGGTCTTACTAATAGTGGAAGAATCCCTTCTCTCTCTCTCTCTCTCTACTACTAATATCTCTCACTATGCACCCCAGTATCTTATTTGCCTTTCCTACTCCTTTGCAGCACTGTTTTGAGGATTTAAGATTTTATGCTGTTATTACCCCAGCATATTTTTTCTTCTGACATTCCTTCTACCTTCACCTCACCCATCAAATTCTTCATTTTAGTAGCTGTACTTCTAGTGGACTTTATTAATCCAGGAACCTTTACACGATCCAATTGCTTGCTGAGTGTGGACCACCAGACCTGCTGGAAAGTGATTGACAACCAGAGCCACCCATCTGGAGCTGCAACTCATCTGTGAACAGCAGGGACTGTTCCAGAACTAGGACAGTCTGCCCAAGGCTGAGATCTGCATGCAGTCCTTGAGAGAATAGTTCTGTATCTGTTGACAGTGAAAGGTAGACGGTGACTGTGTGATGTTGAGAGAGATAGTTTACAGTATGCCTCGAGATGTGCTGCAAAGACAGATCACATGTCTTCCAGAGTGATGGTGAAAGGAGAGCAGCAGAACTCCTGCTAACAACGAGAGGTGATCACATGCCAGCTCAGCATAATCTGAAGCCAAAGGCTACAGATAACCTTTGAGAGACTTTTCTGGGCTGCAGCCGGAGCAAGCTGGATGATGACTGCTGCTTGTCTGGGAAGCCACCCAAGTATTACAGTTGCCCACTGCTGGTTATCACAACACAGAAGGGATTGGATGTCAGGGTGTGGTATATTGGTCAGGTAGGATTGGGTTTTCACAAGCTAAGCTTCCCTGTGTGCATTAGAGTACTCTATTTTTGTTTGTTTAACCAGGAGAGACACACAAAGCTAAAAGCTTGTTTACAGGTACGGCCTGGGAGCACAAGAAAGTTAAGTGATTTGCTCAGGATCACACAGTATGCACCTAGGCGGCTGTGGGATTCAAACCCAGGCCTCCAGATCTGCAGCTCAGAGCCTTAACCCACTGCACTATACTGCTTCCTGTTGTCCTCTGAAAGCAGAGTTCAGGCTACATCTTACTTGGACAGGAGAAACAGTAGTCTACTAGCTGACACCAGAGGCCTATGGAGAGAAAGGTGGGAGAGAGAGAGAGAGAGAGAGAGGGGGAACCAGTCAGAGAAGGACTTGCAAACTGCACCATGCCCATGTGCATCAAGGCAAGTCCCTTGGTGTGGTGGAATCATGCAAAAATCAGGTCATGCCTCACAACAGCACCTTGTACCATAGTTGGGAAAGCATTTAACGGACTTGGCCATCAAGCCAGGATTTATAGATACCCGCATTAGGTTGACAGCATTTGTGTTTTGGGGTTCAAAGTTTGCAAGGAAGTATTGCTTGTTCATTAGTTTAAGTGTACCACTGCTGGCCAACCACGTGCAACCTTGCTGGGCCTTCACCATTTCCATGGCTGGGTAACCAGTGAAGCAGTGGGAGCTGTCTGATAATAGTTAATGGTTATATACAGGTACCAGTGGAGAGAGGGCAGTGCCCTTCAGTACAGTTGGGCAACCACAGAAAGTTCTGTGCATATGACAGTTGAGGGTTGGCAGTGAATTGGACTGTGCCTGGAAGGACACTGGAAGCACAGTCCCAGGTAACCGATATTTGTCTAAATTTAGTAAGGTGACCGAAAAGTAATCTTGTCTATGTAGGCTGGTCTTTGAAGGTTATGGAAGGTCCAGCCAGGACTGTATAAAACTATCAAACTATCTCACATTGCCTAACCCTTTTGCCCCTTTAGGGCCTGCATCATGGAGCTAAATAAAATCCCATTGTTTGTTTCTAATCATTGTCTGAATGCTTGTTATTTTAAAGTATAAGTGCCGAGACGGCCCTTCATCACTGCAGTAGCAATACTGTTCGCAATGCCAGTGACCCAGGTTCGTAATCAAGTCCCAGAGGTCAGGGGGTGGTTAGCAGAGGAGGACTGAGCATCCCAGAAGACACTCTCCTCATTGGCAAGTGAGAGTTCACAAACTCTGCTGCTCTACCACCACGTGGGTAACCATGGGAGGGGGTGCAGCTGGAGCACAGGGAGGGAGAACACCTCTGATATGTATTCACATGATGTATTCACATGCACCTGTGGTGTATGTCACTGAGACTACACTGCCAGCGTCCTAGGGAAACGGATAAAATGGAATCCATCCCTCCGGCCATAGCAGCATGAAGCTAGCCCTGTCAGCATGCCCTGCACCATGGACCAAGGTGCCCTCCTCTTCACAAAGCATATGTACGGCAGGGGATCCTGCTGACTTTGAAAGGCCTATTTTAAGAGCCAGGAAGGAACACAAGGGGAGGTAAATCAAGAAGAAGGTGGATGACATGGCTAGGAGGGGATGCATGGCTGAACTAGCCACTGACTGAAAGGGTGAGTAAATCACACCAAAAAGTGGCAAGCTTTGTTGGGACTGTAATAGCACTGAGTTGGTTCATGGATGGGGTTATCCTGTGAGGTGATGGGGAGGTGTTACATTCCAGGGTGGTAACTTACTGATAGCAAGACCCCTTGAACTTCTTATTACGTGGAAGCACCACACTATTTCATTTTAACTTTGGGTACGATCCCCCATTCAGGAGTTTATTGGTCCCAGGCTTCTCAACCTTGCTGAGACTCAAGGCAGGGGTAGGTACTGCAACATCAACAGCAACCTGGTGTCATCGTGTGTACATCCAAAATGTGGGAATCAGGCTCCATCACTGTTTAGATTACTCACTGTAAACTGAAATCATAGGTCAGGGTCACCATTTATTTTAAAGCAGTAATACACCCCCAGTCACTGCTCCAGACTTGTCTTTGCTATCCCTCCAAAATGGAAAGTTAATGAGATTGGTTCATAACTAACTACTATAAAGAGCATGAAACTAATCAATCAAATTAACTTGTACGTACTGTAGCCAATGAGGTTGTTCTGCATGTAACTTTGGGATTAACAGGAAGGCCATTGATCCACTGATGATTAGAGCACAGAAATGTGAATGGGACAATCTCAGGCTTGAATCCCACCCCAGTCACTGACTTACTAGTGCCTTTTAGCTATTCACTTGACCTCTCTGTGCCTCAGTCCTCTCAGCTTTAAAACTGGTATATATTGGACTCCACTGAAAACAGATGTTGCATTTTGCATTTCCGTTGGGTTATTTTTGGGCTATTTTGAACACATAAATGCCAGAACAAAGAAATACCATTGCCACCTGCTCAACTTTAAGGGATTTGTTTATTTATTTATTTTTTTGGTAACTGGATAAGCAAGCTGATCCAAAGGACTATTTTCAATCGCGACCAGGGCCATACAGTGGTTTACAATACAAGGTTAAGATAATAGGCACAGGATTACAATGTAGTAGGTGCACATAATACACTTAATTAAAATGGAAATCAACACCTATGGTACATATACAGCAAACCTGGGATAAAAAAAGCAAGTTTCATACAAATACAAGAGTGCATTGCTGGTCTCAGGTGCTTGGTCACTTACACTTAAAAGGTCACATCATTTAATCAGTCAGGATATGTAACAGTGCAAGGTGGAGTACATTATGATGATAAATGTTTATTGGTCCAAGGATAGTTCTCTCTCTCTCTTTTTCTCTCCCCCACCCTCCTTCCCTCCAGTTCTCTCTATATACATTTTGGCTTGCGTCATTCATTTCATTCCCATTGTGGCAGTTTACCTTCTGCAAAACAAGGATCCTGGCAGAGTGGTTCAAACACCCGGTAATCTGTTACTTACAACCCCAATCCATGTGTGAATGTCAAAAGGACAGTCAAATTATCCTGGTGATATCTTCATCCCTTGTCCCCTGCCACTTATTTCACATGTTTAGCCCACCCCTCTTTGGGAGGGGGGCTTACCTGGATGCTGCTGTGCTGCCATTGAACTTTCCTTCAGTTTTCTTTGCCACCTCTGGCCCGGGACTACAAAAGAGTTGGACAGTGTGATTTGTCACACTGTGCCTTTAAGAGCCTGCCAGCCACACAGACTGCCTGCATTGGTAGGGGGAGCACAAAGCACACACCACCTCCACACCACCCCTGGAATAAAGGCCTCCAGTGTGCCTACAAAACCATGTGGCCAGTCTGAATAAATCTCAGGACAGTGAAGAATAAACTACGCATTAAGGTGAAAGCCCTGTGATTCTTAAACTACAACCACCATCTTGTTGACACCTGACCTCACTTTTAGTCACTCAGAGGTCGGGGATCTGGGCAGCTGAGCACCAGTGGGGATTGAGGGGAATGATGTCATTAGAACCCTCCCAAATCAGGGGGCAGGACAGGAGAGAAGGCCTGTTAGATAGCCTTGTTTGCCCAATTAGAGACTGAATGGAGGAAAAGTGATTGCCAAGTTTTGTAGGGGCAAAGGGCAGTCTGAGAGAGAGTGAGAAAGGTGCAGACCTGCTCTGGATATAGAAACCAAGAGGCCTTGCCATGTTAAAGCATTATGTGAGCCCTCTCCAGGGTTCTAGCAGAAAACCCTTTGAGAGCCTTTCCCTGGATTCGTCCAATTCAGAGAATGTGCCAGATGATCTCTGAGTGGGAGAAATTGTTGAAAGTGTGATCCAGTGGACCACGACTGCACCCAAAAGTTTTGGCGCTCAGCCAAGCGTGAATCGAAATCTGCATCCTGCCCAGACTACTCTGGAGCCAGGTAAGCGGCCAGGTATCCCTTATCCAGTGAGGGTGAATGGGAAACAGGGAGCTACAGGTATGAGCCCGAGTGTGGGTGCACTCTTTGTAACCCCCAGGTGGCGGTATCCCAAGGGCTACTACCTCTGCCTGCTTGACTACTGACAGGTTGAGGGGCCTAGGTTCTATGGCGGCTGCCTCCATCCTGAGGTCAGAGTTTGTAGTGGTTAGACTAGTTTGATCACAGCCCTCCAGGACACTGTGACCCCCTTTGGTTCCCTCTAGTGGCTCACACAGTACATAGGAGTTACAGCCCTAATACCCCATGTATATACACTGTTCACTCATAAAGCACCACTTACCCTCGAGACTGATTCTGCAGCACATCTCTGAGGACCCCCTGTAAAATAAGGTTAAACAACATACACAGCGAAATACAATACTGTTTCCATAAGTACCAACACCACAGACAGTATATAGTATAACAACAACAAATCTGATTTATTTAGGATACAGTAACACGGGAAGGGGAAATCAGGTTAATTGGTGGCATTAAATCACAGTACTGTGCACACATACAGAGTCTGAAAAGTCATACTTGGGGTACCCAGGTTGGGGGGAGGCTAGCCAGGTCCATTGCCCGGGGTTGGCCGGCAGGTGCAGATGGATAGGGCCCTGTAGAAGAAAATATATGCACAACACCCAATTGTAATCCGGAGCCAGAGGGCTCAGTCCATGAAACAGTGAAACAACAAGAATTAGATGACACACTTGTGTTTGAAAAACAAGCTGCAGAGGAATACCCTGATTTGTACTCACAACACCCAAGCTGAGGATCAGATGGAGAATGTCCCTCTGGATTGCCAGATGAGCAGGGCATGAGGACAAGGTCCTTGTGACTGGACCCCACTGCAGTTGATAGCAAGTGGATGTAGTCCGAATTAAGCCGGGGTTTACTTCCAACTTCAGCACACAATTCACTGTACAGGGGATTTGAAATAGCAATTCCCCACAAGCACTAAGCACATTTACATGTAAAAGGAAAGTACTATACTAGGCAGGCTGCTCCTCAATCCCGATCACAATTACTGCAAAATACCTGGGAGCACACACAGCAGGTTTAGTTTTTGACAGACCGAGCGCGATTCAGCAATTTCTCCAGTCTTCTACAGGGTGAGCCTGGTTTCCACACTTCTAGTGCTTCTTTCTCCTCACAACTTGGATTCAATTCAAACTGGCACTCACAAAGGCTGCAGACCGAAACTGGGGGCCTCACAAGCGCTTCCCGTGTGAAACTATACACCGCAGAAGCGCACAGCTCCTTCTCTCTTCACTGCCACAACTGATCTCATCTTTCCAGTCACAGAGCAGGGCATTTCCTTTAGCTCCACACTATTCTGTTGGCTGATTCAGCTGTCACTCACAATAAGACTCCCTCTGTTGGTAGAAAAAGGTGCCAAGGTCAAAACTACATTTCCCAGAGTTCCTGCCCATACAATCCCCTTTGTGGCTTGCTCAAATTAAGAGTCCAAGTTCTGATTCGTCCACAGGCTCCATTTTAGGGCTTCCTTAACCCAATTGGCCCTGCATAGCAGTTTAGATCCAAAATGGAGAGGTAACACACACAGAGTCCCAGCTGCAATAAAGGCAGGTTAGACAAACTACAATTTTGCTGATGCTTTAAATGATTACAGGCAAACAATTATAGCTTTCAGATGGGCTCCCTTTGCACCTTCAGCAACCGCAAAATGGATCAATTACTCTGCAGCTCGGGTTGGATTCGAGCATTAAATACACAGTCCCCCTATACAAACTAATTAAGTCTGCAAGCAGATAACTCTTAAAGAGAAAGTACATGAAGGCTCAAATAGCACTCACTTGCAACCACAGTTAAACAGCTCAGACGCCGAACACCACCCAGGCTTGGAGCATTCAGGCAAGCTCATGGAAGACTTTTGGGAACCCCCATTTGCAGGGGAGTTACACTCTTAATCCATAGGGGAGTGGGACCATGGGGTCCTTCCTAGGTCTGGGCTGCATGGAAACCAAGAAGCTGCTGTGTAGTGCTCCTGTTTCATGTTGGTAAGCCAGAAAGCAGAAAGACTGTTTCCTGAGAAGTGAAGCCATGAGGGTTGTTACCAGAGAAATATGAACCAGAAGGGCTTAGCTGCTGTGGTCTGTTTGAAAAAGTTGCAAAGCTCCTGAGCCACTTCCTGCTTCAGTGTATTATTCCTTGCATCTTCTGAATGGCTTTTCTGCTCCAGGGTGCTGTTCCTTGTACCTTCAGAATTGCTTGTCTGCCCCTGTGTGCTGCATCCAAGGGACACTTGAGTGCTGACATTGCTGGCGAAACTTTATTTTCCCTGTTGGATTACAGTTGGGGTTTTCAATTTGTTCAAAACAATACAAGCTAGTTGGTTGGAATTTCATTCTTTATTAAATTTATTCTAGCACACCACAGCCTGCTGGGGGTTCAAATGCATACTTGCTGAATTTTATATCAAGTGCACTACTGCAAGATCCCGGGCATGTCTTCATTCAGGCCTGCGCCAGGACTATGAGATATTACCTGGGTACACAGAGTCTAATGTTTAGTATTGTACTCATGCTTATAATTTTTATTATTGGCTCTGGATAAAGTCAAGACACCCTGTATGAAATAGCCACCTTCTGTGACCCTTGCTTGGGCAGGTGTGTTTACTCAGTGGGGTTTGAGGGGAATTGCCTGAGGGTGGTTGAACGTACAGTAACTTGTCACTGCCTAACCCCTGCTCTCTCCACAGCTTCTCAGTCTGTATGCCAAAATAAAGCACTGTTTCATTTGTTGCATTTTATCACTGTGTGGGTATTCAGTTTGTACATCCTGACTGAATTACTATCTAGTAAAGGTAACAGCTGTTGGTGGTCCGGGGGGGGTGATAGTGTCCAGTGTAGGGAGATGAGTAGGTACTGCATCCAAAAGGGCGATACTACACACAGCATCTGGCCCGCTTATTCTGTCTGGGTGGAGGCACCGTACTATTAACTAATTTGGGATGAACCCCCTATAGGAGAAAAAATGAACCCAATCCCCTCAACCAGGTGTGCCACCTTACAGTCACCAGCAGGCAGGGGTGTGAACCCAGCCTCCGCACTGACTGGGGAAGGGGTGTCACACCTGAAAGTGGTAGAACAGAAACTGTCAAACTTCCTAGTGCATTCTAGTTCATCTTCAATACACATGTAAGGGAAAAGCATATCCCAGCCAATTCTGGCAGTGTAACCTATCTTGACCTCATGTAAAGAAGAAAAGTAAGGGACAGTCAAACCCACATACACCCTATTTCCACATCAGCGCACATCTGGTTACAACTAAAGGAGTCAGAAACAGAGACATACAGTACTTTTCCTCTTGCTCAGTCTACATGAAAGTGGCCAAAAGAGATGGCCATGCCCACTTACTTATAACATGGGTAGGTGAAAATCCTTGATACTGATTGGCTGAGACAGGCTAGCACCCATACTTTAATCTTAGCATAGACCCCATGTAGAACAAACTCTGGCCAGGACTGATAGGGCTGCTGGTGAAGAATTTGGGGTAAAGATATTGAAATATATCAAAGTTAGAAGCCTGCATTTGCAAAATGTAACGTAGGCTCATAAATTTGTTATTCTGTAATATTTTTACAGCAAATTTTCAACATATCCTTGTTATAAAAGGATACAAAATAAGGTACAGGAGGGAATTATTTTTCGGAAAAAAAGGCACTCAGGAACAAGGGACCTAATATGAAGCTGGGGGGGGGGATTTCAGGAGAGACGCGAGGAAGTACTACTTCAAAGAGAGAGTGGTGGATTCCTAGAATAGCATTTCATTGGAGGCGGTAGGAGCAAAAACAGTGGTGGGGTTCCAGAATGCATAGGATAGGCACAAGGGAATCTCAATGAAAAGGAGGAGGGAGAACTGACTGAAGCTCATGTTGGTTCTGCAGTATTACTGTAGGCAGGGAAAAAAGGGCAGACTGGTGGGGGGGCAAACAGTCCTTAACTGCAAGCAATTTTTTTTGCTTCTATGTTTCTGGTTCCAAAAGGAGGGGGGCATATACACGGTGCAGGGCCGGTACTCAGGGAAGTAGAGTGTCCAGTTCCCAAACACAGAAGCAAAGACTCCAAAAGTCCTGAGCACTCTCAAAGGAAGCTAGTAGTCAGACACAGCACAGTGCAGAAACTGCTTTACTGGCAGTGATATCACGGACTACGTTAAGTACAGATATAGTCCAGTACAAGCAAGAAAGCTGACAAACGCAGTAAATGCTAGATGCAAAGGTATGGCTACAGGTAAAAAAAGTCGTTATGACTGTACAAAGCCCAAGCACTTTGACACTCGAGTCTTCCTCAGGGGGTGTGGCTAATTAATATTTAAAAAAAAGATTAAAAATCCCATTGCTTGTTTAAACCAGCAGGTGTAACGCTTTGTAATTTATAAATCCAAGTTGATTTTTTCCACAAAAGTTTATTCACTTATGCCCCCCACACACACACACACACAAAGGACCCACTCTTTCAATGCCTATGAACTTGAATTCTGTAGGATGTGAATTATGGCAATGAAACAAATGACTACCAAGTGGAGTTTCAGGTCTCCTACTAATAATACAGCTCCATGGGCTTGTGTGCTAGTTTTCCAGCTGTGCACTGTTCTCCGCACACATATCTTATTGCAGTCACACCATAGAACATATGTAACCAAGTCAGTACTGCGATTAATAAATTCACATGTCTCCAACTTTAAATCTTCATTCAGGGGGTGTACAAACTTTTTACCAGGCTGTGTATATGTGCACACATTATATGTAGCATTTGAAGAAACCTTTGGTTTGTATGGTAACCATTGGTTGTTAATGATAGCTGCCTGATTGGTCTGAAATCGGCTATGGACTAACGTGTCTCTCCAGGCTGCTTGCTCTGCCTAAATTAATACATGGGGTATCACCCACTGCTGAAGTCACATTATTATCACCAAGCAGGATAGAGCAGTTACGACAAATTATATTGTCAATTTTACCTGCCAAATGATTGAATTTGCTGACAAAAGGAACAGAACCATGTTCATAAACTTAATTTTGCTAGTGGCTTTTCATTGTTCTTTTTTTCAGTAAATCAGCTTTATCTCTAGCCTTTCTCTGTAATGTTTTGTTATAACCCCTATTGAGAAATCTCATCTCCGGTACATTAGCCTGTCAGTCATGTGGTTCACATGAGCTGCATTTTCTTTTTAATCTTTTGTTTTTGTTTGCTTTTTCTCACCATCTCTGGTGGGCCATGTTCAGGAGAGAACCCCAGACTTGTCCCCCCAACATCCACCATCAGCACCAAACATCTTCCCGCGGGGCTTGCCCCCCCCAGTGGGGTCGGCGGAGGATCTCCAGGCCCTCACTTAAGATCGTATCCAGTTCCAGTCAGCGCCTCGCTGGTCGGGGAGTGGGACCTGCGAGCCCCTCCATCATCCAACCGCCGAAGACATGTTTCCTCTTTTTTTCTCCTCTTCGAGGAAAGTGCCACACACGCTCTCATGTGTGGCATGCTGGCATGTGCCCAACCTCCACTCACCTTGTAGAGCATCGGTGTGCCATCTCTCAACCTCTGCTAGGGGCCAAGCATGCACCAATTACTGGTCCCACCCCCCCAGAGGAGGAGAGCTGTCCTTGGGATGCTTAATCCTCCTCATCCCTGGCCAACTCCCAGCAACCCACTCACATCATGAACACGGGTCACCGGCGTGGCAGGAGGTAAGGCATGATGCCTCAGCCCTCCACACCACCGGGCTGGCCACTATTTTCTTTTAGTTTTAAAAATTGACTATAAGGGATATCATTTTTCAAAGGCATTGAATGCATGCTATCTGCTGTCAGGACCACATTTGTAGCAGTGTTTTTCTGAAGCACTGAGTTTCAAATATTTATTCTTTGCCATGTTTTTCTCATGTCTTCTATCAGTAGAAATATCACTTCTGAAAATAGGAGTATTACAAGCAGCTGTCTTGGAAATACTTGTGCTTTAAATTATGACACAAATCAGTGCTGCTGCGGTAGTCACTGAAAGTCATAATGATATTCAGAGTTATAGCGAGCCGTGGCTGGTCACGGTATGGTCAATACTGGGTAAAGGTCATGACTGGATATTATTATGGACCCCGCCGTATTTACCCCTCCCCACTTCTGCACCTTTTAAAATACTCAGCTTATCAATATCTTGTTTGGCTTTCAAGTTTGTTACTTGTATTTTTTTTTATTTCCATAGTAATCAGCATGATGGGCTTATAGGAACATTTATAAATACTGCAGTAGAAAGGGATTTAATTGCCATTAAACTGCATTATTTCCTGCAACGTACTGCATCATTGTATGATACACCACAGTATGACTGTATTGCTTTTTAGCTTGTGCTGCTATCCCTGCAGTGTACTGCAGCATTTTATGATATACCACAGTATTACTGTATTGTTTCCTAGCTGATGCTGCTATCCCTGCAGTGTACTGCTGCATTTTATGATATACCACAGTATTACCACATCACTTCCTAGCTGGTGCTGCTATCCCTGCAGCACACTGCAGTATTTTATGATATACTGCAGTATTACTGTATCGCCTCCTAGCTGGTGCTGCTATCCCTGTAGCGCACTGCAGCATTTCATGATATACTGCAGTATTACTGTATCGCTTCCTAGCTGGTGCTGCTATCCCTGCACCGCACTGCAGCATTTCAAGATATACTGCAGTATTACTGTATCGCATCCTAGCTGGTGCTGCTATCCCTGCAGCGCACTGCAGCATTCCATGATATACCGCAGTATTACTCTATTGCTTCCTAGCTGGTGCTGCTATCCCTGCAGCTCACTGCAACATTTCATGATATACCGCAGTATTACTGTATTGCTTCCTAGCAGATGCTGCTATCCCTGCAGCGCACTCCAGCATTTTATGATGTACCACAGTATTACTGTATTGCCTCCTAGCTGGTGCTGCTATCTCTGCAGGGCACTGCAGCATTTTATGAAATACCGCAGAATAAATGAACTGCTTCCTAGCTGGTGCTGCTATCCCTGCAGTGTACTGCAGCATTGTATGATACACCGCAGTATTACTGTACTGCTTCCTAGCTGGTGCTCCTATCCCTGCAGTGTACTGCAGTACTGTATGATATACCACAGTATTACTGTACTGCTTCCTAGCGGGTGCTAATATCCCTGCAGCGTACTGCAGCTTTCTATGATATACTGCAGTATTACTGTACTGCTTCCTAGCTGGTGCTGATATCCCTGCAGTATGCTGCAGCACTGTTTGATATACTGCAGTATTAATGTATCATTTCCTAGCTGGTGCTGCTATCCCTGCAGCGTATTGCAGCATTTTATGATATACCGCAGTATTACTGTATCGCTTCCTAACTGGTGCTGCTATCCCTGCAGCATACTGCAGCATTGTATGATATACCGCAGTATTACTGCACTGCTTCCTAGCCGGTGCTCCTATCCCTGCAGCATACTGCAACATTGTATGATATACCGCAATATTACTGTACTGCTTCCTAGCTGGTGCTCCTATCCCTGCAGCGTACTGCAGCATTTCATGACATACCACAGTATTACTGTATCACTCCTGGCTGGTACCACTATCGCTGCAGTGTACTGCAGCATTTTATGATATACCACAGCATTACTGTATCGCTTCCAGGCTGGTGCCGCTATCCCTGCAGTGTACTGCAGCATTTTATAATATACCTCAGCATTACTGTATCATGTCCTGGCTGGTGCCACTATCCCTGCAGCATACTGCAGCATTTTATGATATACCACAGTATTATTGTATTGCTTCCTGGCTGGTGCCGCTACCCCTGCAGTGTACTGCAGCATTTTATAATATACCACAGTATTACTGTATCACTTCCTGCCTGGTGCTGCTACCCTTGCAGCGTACTGCAGCATTTTATGATATACCACAGTATTATTGTAGTGCCTCCTGGCTGCTGCTGCTAACCCTGCAGCATATTGCAGCATTTTATGATATACAACAGTATTATTGTATCACCTCCTAGCTGGTGCTGCTACCCCTGCAGCACACTGCAGCATTTTATGATATACCGCAGTATTACTGTATCGCTTCCTAGCTGGTGCTGCTATCCCTGCAGCGCACTGCAGCATTTTATGATATACTGCAGGATTACTGTATTGCTTCCTAGCTGGTGCTGCTATCGCTGCAGCACACTGCAGCATTTCACGATATACCACAGTATTACTGTATCGCTTCCTATCTGGTTCTGCTATCCCTGCAGTGTACTGCAGCATTTCATGATATAGCACAGTATTACTGTATCGCTTCCTGCCTGGTGCTGCTATCCCTGCAGCGTACTGCAGCATTTTATGATATGCTGCAGTATTACGGTATCGCCTCCTAGATGGTGCTGCTATCCCTGCAGCGTACTGCAGCATTTTATGATATACCGTGGTATTACTGTATCACTTCCTAGCTGGTGCTGCTATCCCTGCAGCATACTGCAGTATTGTATGATATACCGCAGTATTACTGCACTGCTTTCTAGCTGGTGCTCCTATCCCTGCAGCGTACTACAGCATTGTATGATATACTGCAGTATTAATGTACTGCTTCCTAGCTGGTGGTGATATCCCTGCAGCGTACTGCAGCACTGTATGATATACCGCAGTATTAATGTATCGCTTCCTAGCTGGTGCTGCTATCCCTGCAGCGTACTGCAGCATTTTATCATATACTGCAGTATTACTGTATCGCTTCCTAACTGGTGCTTCTATCCCTGCAGCATACTGCAGCATTGTGTGATATACCACAGTATTACTGTATTGCTTCCTGGCTGGTGCCACTATGCCTGCAGCTTACTGCAGCATTTTATGAAATACCACAGCATTACTGTATCGATTACTGGCTGGTGCCACTATCCCAGTAGCATACAGCAGCATTTTGTGATATACCACAGTATTACTGTATCGCTTCCTGGCTGGTGCCGCTATCCCTGTAGCACACTGCAGCATTTTATCATATACCACAGTATTACTGTATCACATCCTACCTGGTGCCACTACCCCTCCAGGGTACTGCAGCATTTTATGATATACATCAGTATTAGTGTAACGCCTCCTGGCTGGTGCTGCTACCCCTGCAGCATACTGCAGCATTTTATGATATACAACAGTATTACTGTATCGCCTCATAGCTGGTGCTGCTACCCCTACAGCGCACTACAGCATTTTATGATTTACTGCAGTATTACTGTATCGCCTCCTAGCTGGTGCTGCTACCCCTGCAGTGCACTGCAGAATTTCATGATATACTGCAGTATTATTGAATTGCTTCCTGGCTGGTGCTGCTACCCCTGCAGTGCACTACAGTATTTCATGATATACTGCAGTATTACTGTATCAATTCCTGGCTGGTGCCGCTACCCCTCCAGCATACTGCAGCATTTTATCATATACCTCAGTATTATTTTATCACATCCTGGCTGTTGCCACTACCACTGCAGCATACTGCAGCATTTTATCATATACCACAGTATTACTGTATCACATCCTGCCTGGTGCCACTACCCCTCCAGCGTACTGCAGCATTTTATGCTATACATCAGTATTACTGTAACGCCTCCTGGCTGGTGCTGGTACCCCTGCAGCATACTGCAGCATTTTATGATATACAACAGTATTATCATATCAGCTCCTAGCTGGTGCTGCTACCCCTACAACGCACTGCAGCATTTCATGATATACCACAGTATTACTGTATTACTTCCTGGCTGGTGCTGCTACCCCTCCAGCACACTGCAACATTTCATGATACACCGCAGTATTGCTGTATTGCTTTCTGGCTGGTGCTGTTATCCCTGCAACATACTGCAGCACTTGATGATATACTGCAGTATTACTGTATCGCCTCCTGTCCGGTGCTGCCATCCTGCAGCATACTGCAGCATTTTATGATATACCACATTATTACTTTATCACCTCCTAGATGGTGCTGCCATCCCTGCAGTGCACTGCAGCATTTTATGACATACTGCAGTATTACTGTATCGCCTCCTAAATGGTGCTGCCATCCCTGCAGCGTACTGCAGTATTTTATGATATACCACAGTATTACTGTATTGCTTCCAAGCTGGTGCTGCTATTCCTGCAGCATACTGCAGCATTTAATGATATACTGCAGTATTACTGTATCACTTCCCAGCTGGCACTGCTATTCCTGCAGCATACTGCAGCATTGTATGATATACCACAGTATTACTGTGTCACTTCCCGGCTGGTGCTGCTTTCCATGCAGCATACTGCAGCACTGTGTAATATACCACAGTATTACTGTGTCACTTCCCAGCCGGTGCTGCCATCCCTGCAGCATACTGCAGCACTGTATGATTTACTGCAGTATTACTGTATCGCCTCCTAGCTGGTGCTGCTACTGCTGCAGCACACTGCAGCATTTCATGATATACTGCAGTATTACTATATTGCTTCCTGGCTGGTGCTACTACCCCTGCAGTGCACTGAAGCATTTCATGATATTCCGCAGTATTACTGTATCGCTTCCTGGCTGGTGCTGCTATCCCTGCAGCGTACTGCAGCATTTGATGATATACTGCAGTATTACTGTATTGTCCCCTATCCGGAGCTGCTATTCCTGCAGTATGCTGCAGCATTTGATGATATACTGCAGTATTACTGTATCACTTCCCAGCTGGTGCTGCTATCCCTGCAGCATGCTGCAGCTTTGTATGATATCCGCGGTATTACTGTGTCACTTCCCGGCCAGTGCTGCTATCCCTGCAGCATACTGCAGCATTGTATGATATACCACAGTATTACTGTGTCACTTCCCGGCTGGTGCTGCCATCCCTGCAGCATACTACAGCATTGTATGATATACCACAGTATTACTGTGTCGTTTCCCAGCCGGTGCTCTCATCCCTACAGCGTACTGCAGCATTGTATGATATACCACATTATTACTGTGTCACTTCCTTGCCAGTGCTGCCATCCCTGCAACATACTGCAGCATTGTATGATATACCACAGTATTACTGTGTCACTTCCCAGCCAGTGCTGCAATCCCTGCAGCATACTGAAGCATTGTATGATATAACGCAGTAATACTGAATCACTTCCTGGCTGGTGCTGCCATCCCTGCAGCGTACTGCAGCACTGTATGATAAACTGCAGTATTACTGTGTCACTTCCCAGCTGGTGCTGCCATCCTTGCAGCGTACTGCAGCGTTTTATGATATACTGCAGTATTACTGTGTCACTTCCCAGCTGGTGCTGCCATCCTTGCAGCGTACTGCAGCGTTTTATGATATACCTCAGTATTACTGTGTCACTTCTTGGCTGGTGCTGCCATCCCTGCAGTGTACTGCAGCATTTTATGATATACCGCAGTATCACTGTGACGCTTTCTGGCTGGTGCTGCCATCCCTGCAGCGTACTGCAGCGTTTTATGATATACCGCAGTATTACTCTATCGCTTCCTGGCTGGTGCCACTACCCCTGCAGCTTACTGCAGCATTTTATTATATACCTCAGTATTACAGTATCAATTCATGGCTGGTGCCGCTATCACTGCAGCATACTGCAGCATTTTGTAATATACCACAGTATTACTGTATTGCAAAAGCAGATTCAGAATCATTTATATTATTATGAATAGTTATATTGGAACATGACTAATTTGGGGACCATTATTTTACTGTTTTAACAAATATAACAGGTACAGCTGATGGAGAGAGAGGGAATAGAACATCTACAGACATGTATTAAGAAGTGACAGGGAAGAAACCCTCAACTTTTTTTGGGGGGTAGCACCCAATCCTTACCAGAGCTCAGCCCTACCCTGCCTACTGTCCCCCCATACCCAGGCTTACCCCCTAGGTGGGGCTGCAGAGTGGGTGATCCCCTGAGAGACACTGCTGGCAAGCCCCAGCTTACCTCTTGGGTTAGGACCATGGGAGCAGGACCCCCCCCGGCAAACATTGACAGCAGTGGAGACAGTGACAGAGCAGGGCATCAAGCCCAGGGTCCGTCTGTCTTTCTGAATGCTGGATCCCTGGGGTGGGGACATGCAATGATATCCAGCATCCACCCTGCCCCCTAAGGTGATGGCACCAGCTGCAGTGGTATCCCCAGCCTCTGCCAGGGATCTGTAAAGCATCGGACACTCTTCCCTCCTCCCCCCAGAGAAGGAGAGCAGTTCTCGAGATGTTCAATCCTTCTCACACCTGGCTGTCCCTATGACTCCCGAGTCTGTCACCAAACCCAGGATGTCGGCACCACAAGAAGACACCTTGCAGCTGCACCAACGGGTGGGCTGGCAAAGAAAATCTCTATTAAACAAACATAAGGACATGAGAATGGAAGTAAGTTCTGAGAGTATGTATTGTTTACTTTAAGAATTTAACTAGCTTGAAAAGAATCAGAATAAATATGACAGTGCAATGAACAGAAGCATTTATTGTGCCCCTTGCAGGATCATACAGGATTGTATTGATTAGCAACCAAGAAAATATATGAAACAGTAACTATAAGGTATACTCTCTTATTTATTCATATTATATAGTTAAAAGAATAGATTATCACACAGAATAGTAGGTTGTTTTCTGAAAGAATTAACATTTTTACTTAAGCTTACAATCAAAAACGAACATATAAAGAAGCCAACAGAATTCAGCTTTTTGGTCTGTCTAGTCTGCTCATTGCCCAGGGTTCTTAGCTCAGGCTGGAGTTCCTGCTCCCCTTTCCTCCTCTACCTATCCACTACCTTCCTCCCCTCCTTCCATTACCTTTATCTTCCCCCTATATCTATCCCAGCCTCTCTTGAAGCTGCCCATTGTACTCAATGACATCATCTCTTCTGGCAGCGCATTCTATTTGCTCATCACCCTTTCTGTGCATAACTGTCTTCTAACCTTCCTCTTAAACACCCACCCCGCAATTTTAGGCTGTGCCCCTTTGGGGTTTCACTGCAGCTTAGCCTGAAAATACCCCCTAGTTCACCTTATTAATCTCTTTCAAGTACTTAAAGGTCTCAGTCATATCTCACCTCTCCCTTCTGTCCTCCAGGGAGTAGATATTTAGGACCCTCAGCCTCTCCTCATATGATTTACCCTGCTACCCTGCAATCATCTTCATAGGTCTAGCTAGATGCATCTTTTATCTGGAGGGGAAATTTCAAACTTTTATTGTTGTCATAATGATAGGAACTTTTTTCATAGAAGGAGCATTTGTGAAAAAACACCTCATTTTCCAGTTTAGATACTAAGGTGCTTCATCTTTAAAATTATTAGGAAATTAGTTTAAATATCTTAAGGCAGCTAGTACAGATGTAATGATTCGACAATAGTGCGTCAGCAGCATGGCCTTCCTTCCTTCCTTCCTTCCTTCCTTCCTTCCCCTCTCATTGGAAGGCAGCTGGTAAAGGTAAAGGTTCAGAAAAGGTGAGATTAATAGCACACACACATGTGTATATATGGGCAGCAGTCAGTGGTTTTCAGTTAACAGGTGGCACTGGCTAGGAGCTGAGCTTCTTCTCTGCTGTCATCCTCTTGGTCTTGAACTTAAGGAGGGAAAGGAAGATGCTGCAAGACATGGGACCCTCATCTTATTTTCCTCTATTTGTTGCAAATCGGTATTGCAAGGTATGCGCTTCACTCTGGACACATTATCTGTAGTTGACAGCTTGGAGTTTATGAGCAATGGGGGGGTGAATATACAGGCCTGCATTTTCAAAGATTTGATGCAGGTGTAGCAGCAAGTTGCATCCCTTTTGTATCACAGATCACAGCTGTGTCTGCATCAGAAGGGTGCACTACCATCAGAAGATGGATGCACGAGAGCCTGCTGCCCCTGCACTTGCACCTAATGTAGATTAGTCATGCAAAAAGTGACACAGATGTGATGCAGTAGTGATGCATCCCACAAATATATTGCAAATATTCTACAATTATGATGCAAGAATAAGTGTTCTTTTGATGCAGCTATGAAAATATGGCACAATTATATGCTGTATCTGCATGATGAAATTGTATGTGTCTTGACACAACTGTATCATTTTTTTTAACTTTCAAAAATATCACCTGCTGTGTTCTACAGTGTCTTTAAAGTTCTGCCAAATGTAATTAACATTAAAAATAATCCTCACTCCTACTGAATACAGGAAAATAAGTAACAACAAAAGCCAATAAAACTTCAAAAATTAAAACTTGATTTTGCCAAGCAGGTTTTACTTTTGTCTTTATAAATGATGCAAGAATGTGAAAATGATTCGGGTCCATGGGATCTGGTGTTGAATGTTTATAAGCTAAAGCTAACCAGGACCACTCTCATTCTTCCAGATGTGGGAACTATTTAAAAAAACACTTTGTGCTCCAGGATAAAATGGATGCAGAAAATGCATGCTTCCGCTTCTCTACAGTATGAGAGTTTTTAGCAGTGATAGAGTCTAGCACCAAGTCAATGTTTGGAATGGCTCTCTTTTTTTAAAACCTTTTATGTATAAGTTTTTACTTATATATAAATGTATAGTATTGAGACAGTGCAACCATAGATCATATTACAAGTACAAATGACACTTCATTTCCAGTTTATTGTTAGACTATTATAGTCATCAACAATAATATACAGACATAGTCATACACATACACATAACCATGACAATGTATAAAAGGAATAAACATACAATTCTTAACATTTATGTTATCTAAAATTATATATTAAAACCACAATATACTAAGATTTCATTCACATACAAGTACCTTATTATAGTTTCTAATGTAACAATCAATTGTACATTTATCAGTCATAATTTTCTTATTGTTTATTACCATAAAGTACTTTGGCACTCTTTCAATAGTCCAGGTATCAGCTATGTGTATGAGAATGTTTGTCAGTGTATTTGGGTCTATATCAAATTGAAAATTTAGGAAAGTTTTAAGCCAATATGCTCATTCTTTAGAGTGCCATGAACATTTCCACATACAGTAACATGGAAGAGATCTTCAGTTCCCCCTCCTCCATGACTCATCAGGGTGGCCACATGTTGGATTTGGTGTTCTTACTGGGACTGGAGATAAATAGTCTTGGCATTGATAGGGTCGTTTGGTTCAATCATTGCACAGAGAAGTTCCGGCTCAGGTCCCCCCCGAGTCTTCCCCTGCAGAGATGGTCAGTTATTACCCTTTGAAGGGGTTGATCCCTGAGGGTTTTTGGGCAGTAACTGACCTTTCTAGTGTGGACAGTGCATGCATTGGGGTGTGTGCAGCAGTTGATGCCTATAATAAGGCATTTTCTGGTGCGCGTGACTCCCTCGCACCAGTCTGTGTACAACCCAGGTCTTCTCACTTGAGGTCCCCTTGGTATGATGGGGAGCTCAAGGTGATGAAGATCCTGGGTCAGAGATTAGAGCGCTGCTGGTGGAAGTCTAGCCTGGAGGTGGACAAACTGGCCCTGCATGTGCATTATTGTGCATACCAGGGGGCAATCAACTGTAAGAAGGCAGAATTCCTGTCCAGGGAGATTGCCGCCAGGAAGAACCAACCAACTGTGCTCTTTTGAACTGTGGACAGGCTTCTTCATCCTTCCTGTCTACAGCTGAAGGTAGCTTTGTCAAGCGCATTATGTGAGGAGTTTGCTCGGTTCTTCTCAGACAGGGTGTCTGCCATCAGGTGGGAGATTCTGCCAGTGGACCAGAATTTGTCCGACAGTGGTCGCCATGGGCGACCGAAGAGCACTCCACCTGGTTGGGGTGAGTTTAGACCAGTGGAAGTGGCTGATGTCAGTGAGATTGCTTCCAAGCTGCAGCACACCTTTTGTGAACTGGACCCGATGCCAACTCGTTTCTTAATGAGATGTGTTGACTCTGTTGGCCTGGTGTTTGCCTTGATTGTCCGGTGTTCCTTGTTGGAAGGGGTCTTCCCTGATGTCTTGAAGGAGGCATTGGTAAGACCCCTTCTGAAAAAAACATCATTGGACCCTGACGTCAAGGCAAATTGCTGTCCTATCTCCAATCTCCCATTTTTAGGTATGATTGTTGAGAAGGTGGTGGCACTTCAGCTTGAGGAGCATTCGCGGCCCATGATCTGTATGAGCCACTCCAGTCTGGGTTTCATGTGAAGCATAGCACAGAAACTGCGCTAGTTTGGGTGCATAATGACCTCCTTAGGGTGAGAGATCAGGAGGAGGGGAAAATTCTTGTTCTCCTCAATCTCTCCTCAGCTTTTAACATGGTGGACCATCGAGTGTTACTTGACTGCCTTGGGGAATTCTGTGGACTCGCCAGCACTTTTATCTGTTGGTTTGAGTCTTTTTTATCCAACAGGAGGCAGAGGGTAGTGATGGGGAATTTCTCCTCTGCCCATGTCAACCTGTTGTGCAGAGTTCCCCAAGGTGCGGTCTTGTCGCCGATGTTGTTTGCCCTGTACATGCTCCCCCTGGGAGAGATCATTAGGAAGTACAGTCTGGGTTTTCATTGCTATGCTGATGATACCCAGCTGTACCTCTTCTTTGCCTCTGGAACATTTTGCACAGTAGAAGTGCTTAACAGCTGCCTAGCTGAAATCAAGAACTGGATGGCCTCCAACTGATTGCAACTGAACCCCAGTAAGATGGAAGTACTGGTGGTGGAGTCAAACAGGGGGTGTGATAGGTTGACCTCTGGTGCAGAGACAGGTCTTTGGCTTGGATCTATACCACTGAAGGCCTCTTCTAGGGTGCGCAGTCTTGGTGTTATTCTTGACAGTGGGCTGACACTTGAGTTTCAGGTAGCATCTGTTGTCCGTACCAGTTTCTATCATCTGAGGAATATCACCAGGATAAAGTCCCTAGTTCCACCACTGGACCCCCCCACTTTGGTACATGCTTTCGTGATATACAGGCTTGACTACTGTAATGCACTCTATCTCAGGGTCTCTGGGGGTACCCTGCACTGACTGCAGCTGGTGCAGAATGCAGCAGCAAGACTGCTGACAGGGCAGTCAAAATACTGTCACATCACCATGGTGCTGCATCAACTGCACTTGCTGCTGGTTAGGTGGAGGGTCCTCTTTAAGGTGGGTTTGTTCACCTTTAAGGTCCTACATGGCCTGGGTCCTGGCTACCTGAAGGACCTTCTTGCACCTGCTGTCTTGGTCCACACCCTCCACTCTTCCTCTAGGGGCCTTGTAGTGATTCCCAGGATTAGGTTAAGAACTGCTGGTGACACAGCATTCAGTGTTGCCGCTCCCGTCCTGTGGAATTCACTTCCCTTAGCTGTTAGAGAGGCTCCATCTGTTGAGGTTTTTAAGGCCCACCTGAAGGTCTTTTTGTACAGTCAGGCCTTCCCAGACTATGTTATTTAGTCCCTTACCTGTCTTTTTAATTAAGATAAATTTGATATTTTAGTTTTAGAGACTCTAAAGGCAGCTGAAAATGAGGGGAGTTATTGTATAGAAAATCTTTGTTTGATTCTGTTTAGAACATTGTATTGTATTTATGCGCTGTATTTACTGATTGATGTACAGCATCCAGAATCTCCGGGATGGGCGTCTCTTTTAAATAAAATGTGCCTTGCCTTGCCTTGCCCTCAGAGCATGAGCAACTTTCTGTCCCTTTGTATGTTTTATCTTGTTGATATTTAAAAACGTTACTGGGGAATCTTTCAAATCTGTACACATTAAATAATTTCCACAAATTAGGTTCTGTTAAAATATTCAGATATGGTTTCATCCCTATATAATAATTATTTATTGCATAACATTTTGAATAAGCTGTATTGGTGATATATTCTAAATCATTACTTTACCAGAAGTTTGTTATTTTTTTGAGATATACTTTTTATATTTGTCACTGATCACAATTCCATTATTTATATATTTATTTAACACTTTCAATTTATGTTTTTCCAGGAATTTCAATATTGTGTTATACCAAAGCCCAGTAAATGAGTTCTGATTATATCAGTCTTGTTTTTCTTTTAGACCAAGGTTTGTTACTCTGCATGAGTCCTGCTTAGAGATTCTTATCCAGAAGTGTATCTTCCTTGTTGTACAAATGACAATAGCACCAAACATCTCCACCTTTCTGAACTGAAATCAGATAGTTATTACTCCCCCTCCAACACACGCAATTGACATCAAAGATGTAAAAAAGCTGGGAATGTCTGTAAGGTGAGTAATGTCAGGCTAAAACAGCCCAGACCCCCTACCCCCCACTCATGCAGACATCTAAGCATGAAAGAAAGCCAGAAATCTTAGTAATGTGAGTCAGTGTAATATCAAACTACAATGCCCCCACCCCATCCCACATAACAAAAAATAGTGCCTATGAGAAGAGTGCATTGACACAGCGGAGGATTTCACAGACTGCATAGGGAACTGTGATGCAGATGTTGTTAGGAAGGAAAGAATATAGAGTCCCCTTTTTCTGAAAGCAGTAGGACTGTAGGGCTCCACCCACTGTAGCCCTAACAATTACCCATGTCAGCCTTGCCTCAAGACCAAACTGATCTCTGTGCCTTCAGAATTTCCACAAATCCCTCCCCTTGAGCCCTGTTGAGAAAAAATACAAATACAGTGTCACTTTTTGTGTAGCTGCATGTCTTGCTGTTTTCTGTCCACTCTCTTGGCTATTTCTATATAAAGAGAAGTAAAACTATAAAGACACTAAAAGAACACAAAATAAAACCAGTAATGGCATGCTAATGGCACAGGAATAGCCTGCCACTGGGGGTCATGGGGGCAAAGATGGTAGGTGTGTTTAAAAGGGCATGGGATAGGTGAAAAGGTACCCTTGTACCTAAGGACAAATAAGGCAGGGGTAGGCAAGCAAGTAATCTTGGGCAGACTAGATGGACCTAGCGGTCTCCTTCTGCTGTCACTTTCTATGTTTCTATATCTCTAAGTAAAGAAAGCACACCACATCACAGAAAACAGAACATTTTCCTATACTACCCTGTAGTGACAGCCTTCCAGCAGAAGACCTATAAACTAAAAAGCAAACTTATAAATATGTTTTATAAATGTTCTATTAATTTCTGAGCAATGTGACACAGAGACCCCTTTCATAGGTGCAAAAACACACTCCATGGTGGTATTTACGTTGAGATTAATGCACTTCCAGGGGCACTGGGTCAGAACATAGCCGAATAGGACAGCATGGTCAAGAACCACATGGCAAAAATGCTGTGTCTTTTGTTTTTGCAGGGGGAGGCTCTCAACACCCGCACTAAAGGATTCTCACTCCAGGGGGGGAGCAGATCATAGGGCAAGATGTAATTTGTGGGGCCTTGGAATACTGTTTCCACAGCCCTTGTAAACAAACCAAAGTTCCAATCAGCAAAAAAGCTAAGGAGACCAGGCTTAGACTGTCACTATTCTGGTAGCGCTATTCCAGGAGGTTACCCTTCTGATGGCTGTAAGGCACCTAGGTGTGTAGTAATCTCAGCATAAATCCTACCCTGCTCTTCCTCAAATCTCATTCAAGGGGTTAAACTACATAAGCCACCTTGTTCTCAGATCATATTAAAGGGTATACACCCCTCACAGTGACAAGTCAACAGTGACTGACACTACAGTGGCAACAGCGCCAGGTCGCTGTAGTGTCGGTGCTGGACCCTGGCACTGTTTTCTGGGGGTCTTGCACTCCATCCCTTAAAGGAAAACTGTCCAAAACAGTGGGGGCACTCACCAGGGCTGCAAAAACACCCGATTTAAGCAACCAATATAGTTTAAAATGAATGGAGCTAACCTTTTTATGAGTTATTTAATGTTCCTCCTCGATGCACCATTTCAAAAGTGCCGCTGCACTGGAAGACAGAGTGTGACCCTGGCATCTGATCCTGTGCCTGAATGCTCATAAAAATGACGAGCAAGGCACATTTACACAGGATAAAAAGAAACACTGTGCCATGTAGAGGTGTATTAACTGAACCTCTAGAAGCAATTCCCAGTGAAAACGGAGCAGTGTAAGGTATTTAAAATCATTCTTAAAGTTGGAGCTCCAAGCTTGGTCATGCCCAATAGAACCTGGGGGGCTCCAGAGATACACCCTTTACACTTACTACCAGGGTCTGGTCTTCAGCAAATTTCCTGGAATCCCCTGTACAGGGAAGGTTAGCACAGCAGATATACACTTATATCACTGTATCCCAACTAAGAATAGTCTCATGAGCCAGGTTAAACGTGGAACAACAGTCAGATTTATTGAGGGGGCCGTGAACAAGGAAGGGGCGTAAACTTAGATGAATGATTATGATACTGATTAGATGTCAGGTTACTTTGAATGCACTTTAGTAACAAATAACCAGTCTTACAACACTGGGTACCCAGTATGTTATACTGGCTAGCCAGAGGCATTGCCCAGTGGTGACTGATGTTGCAGTTGTTGTTTGGGACCTTGACGGAAACAAAAGGCAGTTAACATGCACAACAGAGCTATGATTATTTGCAATCCCAGCCAACTGGCTCAGTCTCTTGTAAACAAGAAAATCACTGAAGCAATTAGATGGTACCACAGATAATTAAATGATTTGTTGCAGGGAGCTACTCTGGATTTACTCACGCTACCAGCTGGCTGTGATGAGTCTGGCGATATGGAGACCTCATGTAGATCACCAATGAGCACGGGGAAGCAGGGCCAGCATGACACACTTCCACTTCATGGCCATTCCCTTCAGGTGGCTGCAACCTGTGAGTTGTCTCTGTGCAGGGGCTGAATCCCTGAAGTCAGTCTCTCATTGAGGGTAGTCGCTGATGTAACATAGTCAGTCTGTGCCGGATTAGCAAAGGCCCAGGCTTGATGAACACTTTGGCAAAGTTCAGTTCGTTTTGCTGGTGAAGCTTCCAGCTGGCATAACAATCTGGTCACAGGCAAGCAGACACAGCCCCTGTGGGGATTTTGTAAAGACAGGGACGTCTGTTCCCTGAAAGAAGCTGTGTTCAGCTACACTTTAACTGAGAAAATGCTGCCGCTTATTACAGATGTTAGAAGAACTGACTGAATCTCAGAGAAGTAATCCAAGAAGTGAAGCAGCAGAAATCTGCTATGGGAGAGAAGCCCACAGCATAGGAACACTTCTCCTGTTGTTAAACAGAGAGAGGCAGTTTTTAAATAGTCAGGGAAATTGCTCATGGAACATCTCAGCCTTGAAAGTGAACGGCTTTCACTTTTACTGACTCACGCCTCCAGAACAGTCAATCGTGCTGAAGTAAAGGGAGGTTCTCTCCCTTGTAAATGAATGAAACCCCTTGCTATGTTGACACAGAGGAAATAGGCAGAATTTAAATGTTTTACCGATGGCTTGTCTTTTCAGCCGCCGGGTTTAGAAGCTGCTTAAAGGGGTTAGGTGTAACACTCTTGCATGTGTGCACAGAAGAATCATTGGCTATATGAACTAAATACATGTTTGCTTTCTGTTTGAAGAAATAAAGCAAGTTCCTACCGGAGTCCAGGGAGTTTGGGAAAAAAATGAGCCCTTCGGAGCCAGCAGCCCCATGATGAGGTTGTTATATAAGAAATGACAGCTGTCACTCCATTTGAGTTGGGGGAGGAGCTACAAAAAATTACAGGCAGTTAGTAGGTATTTGTTTATATCTTGTCCTGTACTACCAAAAGGAGGACAAATAGTAGTTATAATGAACCACAGTATATCTGAGCGAATGGTCCAGCTGATCCTCCAACCAGTATGTATTAGAGGAGGAATGACTTTTTCAGATTAAGGGCGGATCAGCTGTCCTGATGACACTCTGAGGAAAAGTATAAAAGCTGCCCTAGTGCTCAGAAATGGAAGATCAATCTTGAAGTGAGAAGGGAGAGGTTGTCTCACAGCACAGAAGACTGTAGTAAATTGTGTTTAAAAAATTAACTACTCTGTGGCAGGACTATCAAGGAAGGGTAGTTCTGGAGCTCAAGGAAGAGCTCTTTTCTTTTGTTATTTATTTTCTTCTTATCATTTACTATCTGAAGGTTAAGACTCATTTTCATTTATAGTTGTTATTTATTTTTGTATATATCTTTTACAAAAAAATAAGTCCTCTGGACTAATAAACATCACACCGAGAAAAGGTGTGTTAACCATAAATCGAGGTCTTGTGTCACTCATTTACCCCACCCACACAAGCCAGTCACAATATAATAGTATGTCAATTCTAGGACAAAATTAGAGAATTTATCTCCTGCTCAATCAGTCATCCGAGTTTCTAGATACAATTGCCCCCTTTTTAGAACTGGTAGTGTGACATCCTGTATGTTCCTTCATCTGCTTTGTAAGGTTGTGTATTTTATTTTACTGCATGCAATGGCTTTGTCATTTGATCTCAATCCTTAATTGCTGTCCTTATAGTCTGATTGAGTAAGTTATGGTTTATGTAACCTTCTGGTAACCTGTTGATGTATCTTTGCTTTTATCAATGACTTTGTATCCAATAATTCTAATGATCATTGTATTGTATTTTTGTGGTTTGAAACTAATAAAATATTAATACAAAAAAAAAAATGCAATCATTGGTATGTAATGTAACAGTGTTTACAATAATTCAGGAAAATTGTGACCAGGCTGTACCTGAGTGTTAATAAACATCACGTGTAATAATAAGAGCCACTCATATTTCCTTGGGCATTTCACTTGGGTGATTCCAATAAAGCTTTTACCTTTTCCATAGACATCTCCTCGCTGGTCTACACTACAACGAAAATGTGGACAGGGCGGTCACAACATTACATCGTGGGCATCCTCTGTATCTTGTAGCTTATCCCAAAGCAAGCCGTGAAAAGGAGACTGTTGTCAAGCCTGTTAAAACTCCACCCACATTTGGTAAATGTTATCATTCAATTTATTGAACACTACAATACTTCCATTGCCTTACATTGTTGCGTGCTGACAACCAGACTTCTCAATGAAGCTCAGAAGCAAGGGGGGATGGGTGGGGGTATGTGGAGTTGTGGATTGAGCGTCTGCAGGATGACTCGCCTACCCTTGTAGGGAATGCTGATGAGTGCTCATGAAGACGGTTGTTACAACTGAAGCCTGAGAGTAAAAACAAAAAGTTCTAGCAGAGTTGGAAAAACAAGGGCATAACTTCCAGTCTGTGATTAGTATTTTTTCATTACCATTAATATAAAATTACCATATACGTTATGGTCCTGGTAATGTCCTGTTTACCTAAACCTCACCTCTGTCTCCTACTTTTGACACTGTCACCCATATGGGACTCTTCATTTAGCAGCGTAACAGTCAGGAAATGAAATGTTCACAGTTAAATGATATTTCTTGCAGTACATAATCCCTAATTTACCTTTCCTGTTTTTTGCAGGGTACATTTGCAACATTAAATCCATGGTTATCACCTGGCGACAGGACCATTCATTGTACAGACCTGCACGTGTGCTGTATGCTGATGAGATAGTGCCTCAACCACTATCGTCAAAGTCTGCACAACCAGATAAGCAAACACTAATACAGAAACACAGGTCATGTTTCCCTTCCTTGAAATAAAAGGGCCAAAGTAACTCAGTGTGGCAAGTGTAGAAAATGAATTACTGATTACCTGTACACTACTTGCAATAAATGAATGCACTTACTTGTGCAGTTGACATCTTGTCAGGATTGCAGTCAACATTGTCAATATTCAGCACAATGACACAGACTGATATGTTAGTTTTTGGCCTTAGCAACTCATTTTGCATGTATAGATGTACAATATGAGATGCTGATCCCAGTGCTCCACATATAGTGTTGGAGTTCAGATGTGCTCAGCTTGAACAAAAGAAGCTGTTCATTTTGCATGTGAGTACAACATACAGAAATGTACATTGTTTACATATGTAATGTCAAATACTGATATATGTTGAGTTAACATCGCACTGTTATGCCAGTTTAGAAATGCAATTGTTTTTGGTACTGGTTCCAGTTTTCACTATAATGTCATCTTACATATGTTATTGTTGTTTTCTTCTTTATAATCATTAATTCACAAAAATGTGTGTATGCAGAAAAGGACTTTCTTGATCCATCTACTCTGTCCATTGCCCAGCTCTTTACTTGCACCCCACACTATCATAGATTTCGCCCTCCTTATATTGGTCAGCCCATTGTGTTTGTCCTGTGCTCTCTTGAATCCCTGCACTGTTCTGCCCACCACCATCACTTCCAGATGACTGTCTCTGGTCATCAACAGTCTCTCACTGAAGTAATGCCCCCTTATGTTGCACTTAAACCTACATCCATCCACCCTCAGCCCATACCTTCTAGTCTTAGTGCCTACCTTCATTGTCAAGAAATTCACCCCCAGTTTATTTATCCCTTTTACACTCTTGAGCGTTTTGAACACTCCATGGCCAGTAAGGTACATTTCTGAGAATTTAATTTTAACTGCCATGCCATCAAGAAAAAGTGGATCTGTCTTCATAGCCTAGACTCCCTGAGTGTTGTCAGTCCTGTTGCAGATACCGTGATTTCTGCAAAAAGACAGACCTTCCTCTGCAGCCCCTTTTCCACCAACCCTCCACTTTCCACCCCATTCCTAACTCCTCGTTTTTGCCAGACATTACTCATTCCACCATTTTGCCTTGGATAAATTCCTTCCTGCCCCATTCCTTTCATGGCTGATCACTTGATGTCCACATGTGGTCCCATCCCATTCTCTTGCCATTTCAGCAGCCATACCCATCCACATACTATTCACGCATTTATTTATTTATTTATTCATCATAGTTGTATTTCCCATCTTCCACAATGTCCTTCAACTTCCTTACTATTCACCATTTAGATTGTTTTGATTTTAGTCCTGTCATCATTATATAGTACCTGAGTCAGACAACATTTCAACTGTCAATACATCCTATTGTGCATAGCATTCGAGGGTACTCATTCATCCTTAACTGTTTGCTATTCAACCTGTTAAATTAAAACTGGCCAACCATTGTTTCTCATACCCAGTCATTAGTATTACAATGTTTCCTAGTGTTTCCGCTGTATATGATTTATGCTGCATAGTGTTATTTGTCCTGTTTAGTAGTACAACTATTCATGAAGTTTAAATCTTTCAAACAATGCTGTATATGTATAAAATTCAATTAATTTACCATTGAAATTGGAGCATTTGTTTAACAAAATAGTTTGGTGTATTGTTAATTATACTTAACATTAAGATAAAGAATGACTACAACTTCATACATGTGTGCATTGCAATACTTTATTTACAATAAATTATTTTAACCATATCACATGAGGCATATGTCAAACATGTCCAGTCAAAATGGATGCACATAGTGTGAAACGGTTCTCCCCAAAAAATGTGACATTACACAGTGCTATATTTCCACTGGAGTATTACACAATGGTAACTAGTTTATTGAGAGTGTTAGCATCTCATAAAGTGTATGGCTTGGTCTGATCATGCTATATGACCAACTGCACTGTTTTAGAAATGGAAGTATCAGACCACTTCAACTGACACTATACAGATCTTGAATCAGTCAATACATGTTGGAGCAGTGAAATTGGCAACATGTCATCTACAATGTATTTACCTATAGTGCTAGATCTCTCATATAAAACAAGACCTCTGTCAGATGACATATCCAAGTAGTCCAAGATGTGATGTCTGGAATGCAATGGGTATGAAACAGAAAACTATAGGTAGGTTCATTGTAGATGTAATACTAACAGGGAGGCTGGAAGTTGACCCAATGTTTCTAAAAAGGGAATTGTCTTGGTCAATAAAGGAACTGTAAAGGAGACACTCAGAACAGGGACATTAAGTTACTGGAGGGGATGTAGTGCAGGGCAACAAAGATGATCTAGGGGCTGGGAGCTTACCATATAAAAGGAGGTTGAGGGAGCTGAACATGTACTCACTGGAGGAGAGGAGGGACGGGGGATATGATTGAAACCTTCAAGTATATGAAAGGAATAAAACAACAGGTACAGAGGGCCTGTTCAAAGTAAGGGAAGGGAGGGACAAACAGGGCCACAATATGAGACTGGAGGGAGGACACCCACTTCCCAGTTATGGTACTTAGATCATTAGGTGTCCATTGTGGACAAAATATGAAATCTCTACCCTTCCATTAAGGCTTCTAAATTTGCAGTGTTATACCTCAGGCTTCCAACAATTTCCATCACCATTCCACTGGCTACTGTTTCCCATTGTCTACCATTGTTCTTGTAGTTTTGTCTACTGTTACAAATGGACATTTTTTTTTCAATATTGTTTTAAATGTTGTGCTTTAGGAATAGTACTGTTCATGAAGCTGAAATCTTTTAACCTGTTCTGCCTCATTATAAAATTCAACTTATTAACCTTTGAAACTGAAACAATTGCTAACATAATAAGATTTGTTAACTAGAAAAACAGTTTACTGTTACAGAAACCAGAAGCTAATATTAAGAATAAGTAAAACTGAATGCATGTGTGCATTGTCATACTTTATTTTGAAGACAGTTTTATAACCACACAATAAGAGACATATGTCAAATAGGTCATGTTGAAAATTGATGCACAAACTAAATAGCATCTATAACATCAATAACAGAACTCAGGAATTTCCATATTCACAAGAGCGGATAACAATAACGTGCCACTACAGAGTACTATATTTCTAGTAAACTGAGAACCCAATAATAAATGTAGTTCTGAGACTGACTACCACTTTGGTTGAGTTGAAGAAGTGAACAAATATTTCAGGAACACAAATTACCAACATATCATCTATAATGTAATTAACAAATACATGTGACATACTGCAAATGGCTCATGTTAAATGATGGCATTGAAAATGGGTTGTGAAGTGGTACAACATGGCTTGAAAACATCCTGCAGATCATGTAACTTTACAGATGTATTATGCAATCAGTTGTTATACATCAAGTTTTGGGATGTTGAAGTTAAATGACAAAATTCACATAAGATGTACTGCAGAGATGTGTGGATCTTCCATCTGTGTGGATACCACAAAAAAAGCATACAAATACAGTGTGTACAGTTACTCCTACTACTTCAATACTGAGAACAGAATAACCATGTAATCACCACTTGATGAATGTCACCACGATCAAATACCTAGTGCTGCCACTGAACTGAAATACCCTGTTGCATGACTTTCTCTCCTGTAGGTTTAATTACTGCAGTGCTTTTTACTCCATGGTCACATGAGGCACCATAAATCAACTGCAGGTAGTACAGAACACACCTTCCAAGTTACTGACGTGCCTTTTCAGGCTAGGTCATATGACTTCAGTGATGCATGGGGTTTTTGCAGTAAACGTCAAATAACAATAAGGCATTTGTATGACATGCAAGCATGAAGCATAGGTGCCAAGGAATATCATCAGCTATGCAACCTACATCTGCCTTGAGACTGCATAAACTAAAGAGAAAAAAGCAGTGCTAAAAATATACCATTGAAAGACTATCAAACATCTGCTACAGCAGGTGGAGGTTTAAACCCCGTATACTCCTCCGAGGGAAAGGCTTGCCAGACAGATGAGACAACACATGCAGGAAGCACTTTTTGGTTCCATCTTCCAAAAACACTGCCATATCCATGTTACAAATCAACGGTATGCAACCTGGCGATATGTCCTAAAATAGAAAATAAAATTAAAAAAAATATATGGTTATAAAACTGATGCGAACATCATTGACAAAACACATTTATGTTGTTAATTGTCACTGTGAATAGTCATTCTACAAAACTTTATTCTTTGGAAATAAGATTGGTTACTAAAATTATTTTGATATATAGCACCATATAACAACACAGAGTTGGAATGAATAGATGGTCAACTATCATCGGTTTAGTCTGAACTCTGTGCTGGGTAAGATGATGGAGGTACTCAAATAGCAAAGGCAGGCACAATATGTGGTGGAGGACTGGCTCATAGACAAGGAACAGTATGGATTCATGAGGGGTAAGTCATGTCATACCAACGTGATTCATTTGTTTGATAGAGTCACTGACATATGTGACAGTTGAGATGGTTATGGGGGTGTGGGAGAGGCCTATGTGGACTTCAGAAAGGAATTCAACATCGTCCTGCACACGATACTAATAAGTAATTGGGTACTGTGCAGCAGTGATATTGGACATATTTTGGAATGTAAAAATGTGAATGTGTGTCTGCTACCAGACAACATGCAGATTTAACAGCAAGGATCATCATTTCAGAATTCTGGAATGTGCAGAATCAATGCAATACAGCGATGGGGAAGAATAGCAGAATGATGAAATGAATATTGAAGGACATCATGTGCTGGAAGCAGGAGAAAATCATGCCATTATACAACGCTATGGTCAAACCACATTGGGAATATGGGATCCAGTTTTTGGAGGACACTCTATGGGGGACAAATAAGGGTTGAAAAGGGTACAGAGAAAGGCAACCAGGATGGTTAAAGGCTTATACCACAAATGATACAATGAGCAATCAGAGGAACTAAATTTATACACAATGGACATGAAGCAGGAAAGGGGGGGATATGATATAAACTTTCAAATATCTGTATGGAATAAAGAATGTGAGGAAGGGTAGCATTTTGTGACTGACTGAGAACAAATCAATAAGAAGGCAAGAATTTAAGGTAGAAGAAAGATGTGGAAGTTAAACTAAAGCAATTGGGCCACCTCGTATACATCACATAAAATTAGGTTGCCTGCAAAGATTTATGACAGCATGTCACAAAGACATGCTGTCTCAGTCAATAAACACCATACTTGTTTCACACAAATGTACAGTATCACATGTATGAAATGTTAACATAAGTTGGAATCATAATGAGATGGTGAACTTTAGAACAATAACCCTCGCATCTATTTATTTATTTATTTATTTGTTTTTTCTAACCGGATAGGTGCACTAGCCAAGAAATGACTACTTTCAAGCATGAGACTGTGTACCATCATGCACGCACTGATGTAACAATGTATACATGCATACCTCAATTCATACAGTGTAATGATTTCAGACCACATGAATACACCACAGGAAAGTCGTATAACACTGATCGCATATGTTAATTTCAATTCGAAAATATTAAAGTAAATAAAGGTGCATGAGTGGGGGGGTTGGGATCCTTCACTATACACAGTCAAGCAAGGCATAAGACATACTTACCCTTGCAAGGAATGCTCAGTTGATGGGTACTCTGGCCATGGGACAAAAGGTAGTAAATCATGTTATGAGATGGTTATGGACTGGCCACTGGGAAGGGGATCAAGTATGGTGGGAAATAAGCTCAAGTCCAGAGAAAGATGGGAGAACAGCACGGTACTCAGAGATATTTCCAAGCACAGGTCATGTCCTATTTGTTCAGGACTAACATTGTGAACTGGCTTCAGAAGACTGTGTGTCTCTTTGCATATTACAAAAAAAATGATGATGGAGAAGGTGCACAAATAATTACATATAGGGTAGTGGATGAGCAACTATGCACAACCAGTGTGTTGTGCCATCGAAGGGTTCTGATTCCCTGTGATATCAAGAATGAAGCTCGAGAGGTCCATGGGAATCATATCTCCAAGGTGGCACAACACACTGGTTGTACATATTGTTGCTCATCCACTATTCTATATAGTGTATGGGCATCCATGTCTATTTCAGACATTGCACTTTGTTTCAGTGAACTGGCGGTTAGGGGGCACTTGAGGGTTTGTAGTAGGCTCAAATTACTGAAACAGTGTGCTGAAGATGTTTCTACAAGTTCAAGTTTAAAAAACAATTTCAAGCTTAATTGGATAGGGGAAATCAAGTATGTGGCATCATTCAGAGTTGTTCTGCTGCAGTAGTGACTTGCTACTACAGACAAACAACATACTAATGTCACTACTGCAGCAGAACATATAGGATAAAGTATGGGGTGCAGTGTGTAAGGAGAATTTACACACATTCAAGTTGTTGGATAACACATAAACCCTGAGGGTGAAGCTTGAGAGGTTTATGCAGCCTCAATGAGGGTGTGTGTAAAATTTGAGTTTATACACTGCACCCCATACTTTGTTTCATTTAATTGAGGGGTTGTGTTTTTTCACCGCTTTCTCTCACACAAAGAGCCATGTATTAAAAGTCATAATTAATACTGATTTGTTATGGCATTTAATACATGGTACTTTGTATGAGAAAAAAGGTGACCCATTAATTAAAACATTATATACATAGGAATAGGGAAGCATGATCAATGTAACAGGATGGTGAAGTATGGTGGGGGAGGATGCAGCTGTGTATGAAATAAGATAAGGATGTGTGGGGTGTTGAACAGAAGACAAAACAGTGGCTCAGCATACATCAACTGCATTAGGGAGTACTGAACAAGTGGAATAATGGGGAGCACAGGGTGAGGTGTCAGTAACAGAAGGGGCACGGTGCAAATTACCGATGAGGTATCATTGTCAACAGTGTGTTGAAATGTAGACAGCTACACTTTCCTACAAACGCTACACAGCGGATACATTGCAAGGAAGGCAGGAAAAGAAACATGGCACAGCTTGCGCCTCAAAACTTAGGAGTAAAAAGTAAAGCACCTCAATATGTATGCGCATGACTACATGAAGGAATGGGTGAACATGACTGAAACGATATTAAAAATAAAAGTCATACACACTGTGCAGGGCATGCTACCTTACTATAATGAGAGCACGATAAAACAAAATATCATTATATAACAGTGGAAGTTGGTAGGTGAAGAGAACAAGCATTTGCCAATGCCGAATGTTTGCTTGCTGGCATTGGCAGTGGTAGTGTAGAAGTTACAGAGTTGCGTAATAGGAATGGCAGTGAAGTATTGAACTGAAGCCAACCCCACCACCCTGTAGAGAGTGACAGGCATTGGGGTGTGCCTTTGGGCCGTCAGGCATAACGGCCACGCCATTTCACCACACCCCACCCTGCAGACACTGACAAGTGTCACGATGTTCCTTGGGGTCTTTGGCCCTTATGCGCACCCCATTTCATTAGGAAATATGGTAAGATGGGTGTGATATAGGAGAATGGGGTGAACTTTGGGGCCGAAGAGTCCAAGGCATACCTCGATGCCTCTCACTGGCTGCAGGGTGTGGAATGGTATGAGCATTACAGGCAAGAATCCCAAGTCACACCCTGATGCCTGTCATTCTACAGGGTTGGGCGTTATGGTTGGAAACCTAATACCTCAGGCATTCGTTGGTATTTTCACTCCAAATTTTCAACATGTTTTTTGTGACCCACCTCATGAACAGGGGAATATCAGTTTGTTGGCAGCTGTTATGCACAGCGACTCTGACATTTAGCACCACAGGTGCAAAACATTCGAATAGGATGTAAAATGACAGCAGTACTGTTCATGGGGAGGTGTAAAAATGGCAATGTTGCATATCTGCAGTAAAATATTAAAAAAATGGTGAAGTCACAAGCATATAGAAACTGTGCAATGCACACTCATAATATAATTAGGTTGGGGATTTTTAAGCAGATTGTCAACTCAGGCATTTTGGTGCCTCCGATCATGAACAGTGTCACTGTGATTTTCTTTATCTGTGCCAAACAATGATTTCCCACAGCGACCATGCATCTCTCGCGCTGAAAGTGTGAAAACACACTTCCAGCCATGTTGTGAAAAATGACAGCTGTACTGTTCTATAAGGAAGTGTGGAAAAATGCCACTGGTGAAAATCTGGATTGAAAATATTACAAAGTCATGAACTTACGAGGGTGCGTGGAAACTGCACAATGCTCACTCATAACACAGTCATTTTATGGACTTTTGTCGCAAAATTTTCAACATAGCCATTTTAAGACCTCTGCTCATGAACAGTGTAACTGTGATTTTCTTAATCTGTCCTACACATTGCTTTCGCACACCAACAGCACCATTGTGCGCTACATGTGCGAAAACACATTTTGGGTGACATATGAAAAATGGCAGCTGTACTGCTCATAAGGAAGTGTAATAAAATGGCAATGTTGAAAATCTGGAGTGAAAATATTAAATTCAAACTTACAAGCATGCATAGGAACAAGGAACGCTGCAGCGTAAAACACTCATTTTTGGAATTTTTTCACCAATTTCAACATAGCCATTTAAGACCTCTGCTCATGAACGGTGTCACTGTGATTTTCTTAATGTGTCCCATACATTGATTTTGCACATCGACTGCGCCCACTGTGCGCTACATGGTGGAAACACATTTTGGGCAAGATGTGAAAAATGACAGCTATACTGCTCAGGAGGTGTGGTAAAATGGCAATGTTGAAAATCTGGAGGAAAATATTGAAAATTGCAACTTACGAAGTGCGTGAGAAACTGCGCAATGCACCGTCAAAACAGTAATTTTAGGAATTTTTTCACCAAATTTTCAACATAGCCACTTTAAGATCTCTGCTCATGAACAGTGTCACTGTGATTTTCTTAATTTGTCCAGTACATTGATTTTGCACACTGACTGCGCCATTGTGCGCTACATGGGCGGAAACACATTTTGGGTGAGATGTGAAAAATGACAGCTGTACTACTCATAAGAAGGTGTGGTAAAATGGCAATGTTGAAAATCTGGATGAAAATATTGAAAATTTGTGAACTTATGAGCCTGCGTAGGAACTGCGCAATGCACGCTACAAAAACAGTTTTTAATTTTACCAAATTAAGATTTGCTTTCTGAATGATGACATTGTCATGGCATTATTCAGGCCTGAAGGGTGATTTCACGCAGTGATTCCGCAGTGACTGTGAAATCACCCTTCGAGCCGGAATAACGCCATGACAGTGAATCATTCATGAGAAGGTCCCAAAGCCATGTTGAAAATTTGTCAAAATTCCAAAAATGCCTGAGATATGCAATGTTGAAAAACCCTATCTAGCCCATTATACAGCTTACGGCATTTCCTCAGTTACTGTCGGCTTTGAAGAGTGCAGGCGTGTTCCCAGTCCACCGAAGATCGTCGTGCCGAGCTCGAGGTAGTATGGGGTGAGGGGGTGTGGGGAGGCAGGGTGCAGTGGTGGGTGCGGGTTGTGGGAGGGGCTGGAGAAGCGCCTGGGGACCGCTTTTTTCAGGTTAAAAAAAAAAAAGACGACTTGGGACATTTGCCATGCTGGGGTGGGCCCCCAGCGTGGCACAAGGATGGCTGGGGGGGCCGTGGAGCCGACGGGGAATTGGGCACCGCCATCGGCCATATGATTAGTTGCCACGCTGGGGTGGGCTCCCAGCGTAGCACCCAGTACTCGGGGGGGGTGAGGACAGTGGAGCCAATGGGGATTGGGCACCCCGTCGGCTATTCTATCAGTTGCCATGTTGGGGTGAGCACCCAACGTGGCAATGAAGAGCTTGGGGGGCGCAGCACAAGCCAGCAGGGGATGGGCACCCCGTCGGCTATACGTGTGCGGGGGAGGGCAGCACTTGCAGTATGCATGCGTTTCTGTGTGTGTGTGTGTGTGTATGTGTGTGTGTGTAGGTGGAGCTGCACATGAGCAGGCGATATCTTATCGCTGCTCACTCAAGCATAGCTCCCCCTTTCAACTGTATGCCACTGCATTTTGGAGCTTGTCATAGACAGCTCCAGCATGCATTGGCTTACAGGGGCCGTACCTGCCAACACACTGACTGAATTGGAGGAGGAGGTGACACACCTCCGAAATCTCGGATGATGGCACTATGTTTCTTGCACATGCGTGCAAGCAAACATAAAAATGTGCAACATGCCTTCTTCACTAGACCACTACAGGACAAAAGGGATATTCTGTCTCACGAGGAAGTTGGGACACTGGGTTAACTGAGCAATGCATGTTCTTTGCATAAGGAAATCTAAGAGGTGGAAAATAGTGATAAGGACAATTGCCTGGATATGTTCCTTGGCCACTAAAAAGTATGAGACTTACGGGCAAGGAATGAGTGAACATGATAAAAACAATAGTTGAAATAAAAGTCATACATATTGTGCATGGCACACTATCTTATAATAATTATACAATGCTAAAATGAAATGTCATTATATAACAGTGGATGCTGGTAGGTGAAGAGAAAAAATGTGCGACACATGATGTGCTTTAATCACTGGACTACTGCAAGACAAAAGGTATACTCCACCTCACAAGGAGGTTGGGGCACTGGATTAATTGAGTAATGCATATTGATTGAATAAGGAAACTTAAGAGGTGGAAAGTAGTGGGAAAGGCCATTTCCTTGATATGGTCATAAGCCACTAAAAAGTGAGAAGTTTATGGGCAGATTAAATGGGCTACACAGTCCTGAACTACAGACAAATGCTATCTTTCTAGGCGTTTTATCACAACAGTTCTCATAGGACAGCAACAGTCTGCACTCATGGGAACAAGAGTGCACATAGTTTAGTACATTGTGGATGGCAATGTACATGGGCATATAAGTGAAAAGTGGGTACTTCCTGCTGCTGTGCATCTATGTGGTGTATTCCATCCTAGAGTAAACAGTATAAAGGAGAAACAACACCATAAAGAAAACATGGGCTTACTCATTCAAAGGAATGCCATCATCAAAGGGACCACTAATTCAAGATATTCATAAAATGACACTTCCACAATGCTTTGGTGAGGACAGTTGACTTGGAATGACTATGACGGTCACACAGAAAACGTCTTTGTTCTCCATTACATCATATACAACATCGATTTCACAGCAGCAGACACATTACAAATCTGTGGGCATGGGTAAACAAGTGCCACATGTACAACTGTATAAAACAAGAAAAACACTATGAGCTAAGAACACTGAAAATTACTCATCAGCATTGTTGCGTATTGACGCTAATGTTAAGTAATACTGTTACCAGACCAAAAAAAATATATAATAAATACATAATGGGCTGCACTTATCTCTATTATTGTGTGGTAACACACAGGAATAACAGGTGGCAAGTCAATGACTTAGTTAGAAAGGTATCGCCACTCTGTAATCTTTTTTTTTTTATAGTTTACGATTTTTATTGCATTTGTCTTAGGACACATATACAGATACATGGCAATGCAACCACATCGAGGCCTACCGCAACATTTGGTAGGAGCAAAAGGAACATGAAGTAGATGCAACTTACAAAGAATACAGCGAAGTATAAGAGTGATTACTTAGAAGTTAGATCGCTTAATAATTAAATGTGATAGTACATATGATTACCAAATTCCAACAGTTTTTAAGGTCTGGATAGGTCTCTAGTGCAGTGTATAAAGCCTTAAGATCCAAAAGGGCCTGGAAAAAGGCATAATGTGTCCGATATCAGGCATGTAATGCAGATAACTATATACAAGAAAAACATCAAATCTAAAGGCAATCTGGTCTTGAGAAGCAGGTACAGGCCTAATGTAGGGCCAAACAAGAGAGTCCTATATCCTCCAAGGAGGAAGGGAAAAGGAAAAGAGCCAGGGAATCTTGCATGGTTAAGTACCAGCTTGGGGGAGGACATCATAACAGTACCTTGACAATAAGTATGGCTGCCAACGTTTCTCAAAATGAGCCACAGTGTCCTTTGCAAAGCTGGATAATCTCTCAGAAGTAACCCCTTGGTTTAGGGCTAGAAGGAACTCATGGAAAGTTGGGATTTCAGGGGACCTCCATTTCATTAAAATCAACCTTTTGGCTATAGCCCCTACTGCTGGGACCAATTGAGCCCCAGGGCTGAACTTTAGGGTATTGGGATGGGTGCATCCCAACAGGAGAAGAGGAGGGTTGGGGTCTATTTGGGGGAATATCTGAACACACATATCTTGGATTGAAGCCCAAAAAGGTTGGAGAAGTGGGCAGTCCCAAAGAATATGGAACAGATGAGCCCTCATACGACCACAATGCCAGCAAATATCAGTTGGGGTGAGTCCCATCTTCTTAAGTCTGGCAGGGTCTCTATACCATCTATGCAGAGTTTTGTTCATGATAAGGCAAGTACACCCTTATCTACAGGCCAAATGTATACGTGCCCATGCATGATCCCATTGGCATCCAGAGATAGGGGATTGGAGAGCCTTCTCCCACTGGGTTTTAGCTGAGTGAGTAGGATCCGGAGAGGCATCCATTAGGGCACTGTAAATATCACTAGCTAAGTGCCTAGAGCGGTGCCTCCGAATATTTAAGGGATGCGGGATGTGCTGTGCCACCTGTGTTCTAGGATAAGTGGGGAGATGAGATATGGCATCTCTAATCTGGAGATATCTCCAGAAGTGAGTAGATGGGAGATGGTTTCTGGATTGTATGGATTCTAAAGTGTCAAGTATATTGGAGTTCGGGGATAATAAATCCTGCACTAGGGAGATGCCTTGTGCCTCCCAAAATTTCCAGTATATTGTGCATTTACCGACCTCTAGGGCATGGTTATTCCATAGAGGCGTATAATTCCAGGAGGCCGGATTATGTCCCAGGTGACCTAGGACACATTTCCAGTACTGGACAGATAGCAGAATAGTGGGAGAGAGATTGGGATACAGATTTTTCTTAGTATACAGGGCCACAGCTGGGGATGGTGCTTGGAGGATTGAGGCCTCCAAGGAAAGCCAGATGGGAGAACCCTGCCCATGTATGGAAAACCATTTAGTAGTTTGTGCGGAGATAAAGGACATGCAATATCCTTGCAACCAAGGGAGACCCCAACCACCCCTACTCCAATGCTGATGAAGTCTGAGTTTGCTATATCGGGGTCGGGAACCTTCCCACAGAAAGTTACCCATCAGAGCTTCCAATTTTAAGAACCATTTCTGTGGGATAAAAATAAGGAGATGGGCCAGCAAGTATAGAATCCTAGGGGCTGCCATCATCTTAATGGAGTCTATTTTGCCTGCCAAGGGGAGCCACAAAGCCTTCCAGTGTTCCATATCTTGTCTGAGAGACTCCACCAGAGTTGAAAAATTAAGAGTAAGCATTTTAGTCTGATTAGGATGTAAGATGATACCTAAGTATTTTATACCACCAGGAGACCATTTAAGGCCAAGAGCCACAAAGTCTGTACTAGAAGGTACAGAGTTCAGAGGTAGGACTTCTGTTTTGAACTGGTTTATCTTGAGGCCAGACACAGTGGAGAAATCAGACAATGTATTAAGAATATTTTGCATCACTTGTGGGGTACATTCAGTGGTGACGAGAAGGTCGTCAGCATATAAAAACGTTTTAAGGGTAATGCCACCCGCTCATATTCTGGGGATAGAATGAGACTCCCTGAGTGCTATAGCCAGGGGTTCAATAGCTAGAATAAACAATAAGGGGGAGAGAGGGCACCCTGTCTCGTACTCTTCTGCAGTTGGAATGGCAAAGACAGTAGGCCACGGGTCAATACTCTAGCTGAAGTGCATGTATAAAGCAATTGTATCCAGGAGAGAAAACTAGGCCCCATACCCACTGAGGAAATGGTGTGAAAAAGAAAGAGCCATTCAACGTAATCGAAAGCTTTTTCGAAATCTACGGCCAGGGCAACTGAGAATTTTTTGGACAATTTGGTATGATGCATCAAAAACAGCAAAGTTCTGTGGTGGTCAGACCCCAGGCGGCCTTTAACAAACCCCGCTTAAGACAGGTGAACGAGGCCTGAAAGAAGGGGTTCGAGCCTACTAGCAAGAACCTTGGCTAAAATTTTAGCATCTGCATTAATAAGTGAAATAGGACGGTAACTGCCAGGCGAAAGTAAGTCTTTCCCCTTTTTAGGTAGAACTGTAATGGTAGCTTCCCTCGTGGTAGGGGGAAGACACCCGGCATGCAGAGAATGAGTGAAAGCCCTGACCAAGTATGGGGCAAGGTTGACTCCCTGGACTCTGTATAAGTCGATGGGTAGTCCATCTGTCCTGGGGGCTTTACGGAGGTTCATTGATTTAATAGCCTTTTCCACTTCTTCCAGTGTAATCGGGGTTTCCAGTGATTGGGCCTCAGTAGGGAGAAGTTTGGGAATAGGCATTGAAGCCAAAAATCTTTGAATTTTTGAGTGGTCTTGGGGGTGAGGTGAGGCATATAACTGCTCAGAAAACTGCATCATGATCGTATTAACTCGTCTACCAGAGTAACAAGGGGTACCTTTACAGTCTCTCAGAGCCTGTATTCTTTTGGACAGTTGTTGCTGTTTAAGACAATATGCCAGGAGTTTACTGGCTTTTTCACCTCCCTCCCAGTAAGCATGGCACATCCGTTTAAGATTTAACGCAGCCTGGCGGGATAAATGAGCGTTCAGTGAAATCCTGGTGCTAGCCAATTGTGCAAATAGGGATGCAGATCTGGCCTTAGATTTAAGGGATTTATATTGTGTTTCCAAATAATGTAGTTGTCTCTCCAGGGCCCTCTGGTCTGCCTCTCGTCGTCGTCTCCTAGCTGCGGAGAAAGCAATTATTCTGCCTCTTATCGTTGCTTTGAAGGCTTCCCAGAGGGTCGTATCTGAGACTTCATTGCTATCATTATTGGTCCAATAGTTCACTATTTCAGGGACTATCCACCATTGAAAGTCCTTGTCCTTTAAAATGAGGATGTCCAACCTCCAGGAAGCGGAGTGAGGGGAGTCCAGTCCCAGTTTAAGCAGTATCTCCAATGGGGCATGATCTGAGACATAAATCGGGTGCATATGGGAAGAAATTACCCTGTCATAAAGCTCAGAGGAGATCAACCAGAGATCTATTCTACTGGAGGTACCATGAGATTGCAAAAAACATGAATAATCATGCATCCCAGGGTGCTAAACCCTCCATGCATCAAGCAACCCATGTTCTTCCATTAGTCGTAGTAGGGTTTTCTTAGCTTGCATATGTGGCTCGAGGCCTTTATTACTTCTGTCCATATTATGATCGAGGATCAAATTAAAATCTTCTCCTAATAAAACAGGAACCCTACCTGTATTGAAATCAGCAAGGGCCTGGTTGAATGCATGAAAAAAGTTGGGAGAATCCTGATTGGGGGCATAGATATTGGATAAAACTAGAGGGCCCTCCGGTGTCTCCATTTTGGCTATGATCCATCTGCCATCTTTATCCTGAATATGTCTTTTGAATTTCCACCCTAAATTTTTATGTATTAGTATAGATACCCTTCATTTATGAGAGGAGGCTGCACTATGAATTTCTTCCACTACACCTCCTTGAAAGAGTTTTTTTTGCTTCTTCAGAAGATAATTTGGTCTCTTGCAAAAGAACAATCATGGGTCTTAATTTTTTCAAATGTAGCAAGACTTTTTTTCATTTGATGGGTGAGTTAAGACTCCTGACATTCCAGGAAATTAGCCTAATCTCCATCTGGTTTAAGGTAGATCATAGTCGTAAGGGTAGCCAGCCAGAAATGCCAGTAAAGGGGAGAACAGCTCCTACAGTAGCTATACTTTCCCAAAAAGGACTCACAATAATTCTAGTCACCTTCTCACAGGTTAGATTGCCAAACCTACTAACTTTATATAACCATGTACATATCTTAACCTTATAATGTTGTACCTGAAAAAAAGGAAAGAAAAACAACCACAATAAGTAACAGTAACAACCCGGAGAAATAGAAGACCCCCACTCCCTCTCCCACAAAACTTCCCCAAATCGGACCAGCTTCTGCTTCGAACATCAGCCAACTAGTGGCCCAGAAAATAGGGAGGTCGCTGGGAGGTAAAAGATTAGTTAACTACTGCAGTAGAGATGGGACACCTAAAACATCCTGAGATCTCTCTGCACATCATCCCCACCTATCAAGGGGAAAGGGACATTTCTGCATACACAATATGTAAAACCGTTACCCGTCCCTTTAGACCCCTTAGTTAGCAAAGGGACCGACTCCCTTCCCTATTTATAACAGGAGAGAAAGTCATCCTATGCTAAGTGGGTGCCCAGCACTTCAGAGTCATACCAGAGGTGTACAAAAAAAAAAAACCTGACTTAGGGCTCAAATGCATATAGAGAGTAAGAGGTACCACATCCTATATGAAAAGGAGAGCTTGGCAGTGTAACCCATTGATAGGGGCCTGAGGAAACAGTAATCATAAAGAAGGACTTATCTCCAGCAGTTCAACCCACTAATCTGGGGGAAGAGACAGTAGTCTCTCCCACATGAACAGATGGTGACACAGTCTTGACAGATGAAATACGGGCATCCAGAGAAACAGGGTTAAGATCCTCTGCCCAGGAAAGGGCCCTTGCTGCATGGGATTTAGCAGCCCTGGGATGCGGTTGTCTGGCCGGCAATGGAGGAACCTGAAGAGTGTCATCCGGCGGTAACTCCATGAAGGCCCTATACTGATTGTTGCTCATGTCAGGAGTGAAGGAAGAATGAGAGGCTACTGATGCAGGGTTCACGCTACGGCTCTGACAGAAAGCCGAGAGTCTTGTCGAATATGCGCCCCTTCGGTCCGGGCCCTCCTTCTGTTCTTTTTTCTGCTTCCTGGTGACTTTTGAGGGGCTGATCGAGCAGGGGTCCATGGTGGTGGAGCTTGATGAGAGGCATGTGATGGGCTGGGAGCCAGAATAGAAACCGCTGGCTCTTGCTGAGAGATCTCCATCTGAATAGGCCCCACAGAGGCAGTCCCTGAAGGGGGTATTTCTCTCAGTGAACCCCAGTTTAATTTGGGGGCTTGAGTTGCCAAAAACTTCTCTGCGGCTGCTGGATTATCAAATAGCCATGGTGAGCCATTTAGTAAAATCCATAGGGAAGCAGGGTATCTCAGGGATTATTCAAGTCCAAGTTCAGCACAGGCTCTGCGCGCAGTTGTAAAGGCCCTACGGTGTGCAGTGAGCTCCTGTGAATAATCTGCATAAATTTGGAACTTGTCTCCTTTCCAAATAAGATATTTTTTTGGTCAGGCCATTCGAGTAATCAGTTCCCTGACCTGAAACCTAAGAAAACGAGCCAGAATAGTGCGGGGATGCTCCCCAGGGGCAGGAAGAGGAACCATGGTTCTATGGGCTTTATCTATCTCAGGTGACCCATCGCAGTGCCAATCTAATAAAAGGGGTAGCTCAGTTTGCAAAAATGAAATGACATCATTCCCCTCACTTCCCTCTGGAAAACCCATGAACCACAGGTTATTTCGCCTGCTGTGGTTCTCTAAGTCCTTGACTCTTGCCCACAAAAACTGTATGGTCCATTCTTGAGCATGTACTTGTGCCCCAGCCTTGTGCCAGCCATTCTCTGCTTCATCGAGTTTATGCTCCGAGATGCAGGCCCGCTGGGAAAGATCAATTATATCCGCAGTGGGGTTTATTTGTAGCTAAATCGAGGTTATCCATGCGAGAAAGGATTTCAGCAAACATTTGCCGGATTTCAGCCAAGTTGCCTTCTTGCTGCATTGATGGTGAATTGGATTCCATCATGGTGGTGTCTAGGCTGCAGTCTGGAGCACAGAACGGAGAATGCAGTTTTCGCCTCCCACACCGACAGCAAGCTGACAGAACATGATGTCTCGGAGCGAGGGTCAACCGGGAAAGGTAACGTTAAAGGAGAGATGCCAAATAGCAGAAATGAAGTGGATTTAGGATAGGTTTACAGTGAGGTTACAGAGAGCACAGGGCTTAGACGTCCATGCAGCTTGGCGGATAGCCCCGCCCCCCGCCACTCTGCAATCTGATATATTTGATGCATGCCGCACCATTTTGTTACGGTATCTGAATCACAGTTCTCTGTGTTCCATTTCCAGATTCTTACTTGAAATAACATATATAACATTGTATACATGCTACTTTGTATAACAGACATCTATCAGAAAATAACATTATTTATTCATTAAATATATTCAAATTTGGTGTGGTATATTTGGTGAATTTTATGCACTTTGGTACACTAAAAAGAAGTACATGATGAGCACCATCATGCATAACGAGTCTGTTCTGCCACCACTGTGTTCTGATTACCATGGATATCTGCAAATTATTTCTTGAAATTAGATGTAATCACAACCCCAGTGTGACAGATCACACTAGTTGTGCATAGTTGCCCATCCAGTATTTTATGTGTGCATATGTAGTTGACAGGAAAGTGGTTTATTCTTTTGTGTCAACTTTACATATATATATATAATAGATGTACCACTCTGAGGTGTGCGGTCGCGCTGTGATATACGCACGCCTTGATGTGCATTGCACGCACGAGGCCGCAGGGCAAGGGGGGCAGCAAGGTCAGCTCCCCGGGTGGGGGCTGACCAAATGAGTAGACACGAAAGACCGTTAGGCCTATTCTGCTGGCATTTTAGTATATTAGTACATGCAGAGTGACAAGTGAGAGTAGTCTGTATATGTACCTGTTTTGTCACAAAACGCCAGGGAATAAAATGAGGAAGTCACTACAACTCATGTATTGCTTGCAGAATACTGTTGCTGACTGTGACCCACTGATGACATCTGGGAGGCATTTGTTCAGGAAACATCGACACGGAGACACACAATATCAGATCAATGTAATAAGAAAGTTATGCTGTGAATCACATAGATGCAAGATGTTGAATTAAATACATTGCATAACAGAGGTACACCATGACCAGTCTTTAATAAAATGCCATACAGACAATCAGTACAGATGGTAGCTGAAACCCCCCCCCTTGGGTATATGTGTGTGTGTGGGGGGGGGAGGGGCCCAAAATACTGGGAATGAAGATGCATAATGAACATGTAGACAGAAAAGAAAACATATATAATGTGGACACTCTCTTCACCAAAAAGGCAGCATGGGTGGCAGCACCTACTATAACCTACCATGCTTCAGCATCCACCCTATGATGCCTGTTACGAACAGAAAGCTATTCTGTAAGTAACTCTGCTTCCTCATCAGATGAATCACTTGCAGCGGCACCGGCATTAGTAGTACCAGCATCTGCCTCTGTCTTGTACATGTACAGCTGTATTTGCAAACTTTGCGAGAAGTCCACAGATAGATTAGCTTCAAACTCAGCCATTTTCAATGCTACTGTGGTCGCACAGATGCATGCTTCATCGCTTCACTGACATCATAATGTCACATGACCCCACAAGCTCATTAGCCAAGAAATGGAATACAGCACAGCAGCAGATGGCAACTTATGATTTCTGAAAGGTAAACCATTTTTTCAAAAAAGTCATCTTACATTTCAGCTATTTGACCAATGGGGGCATATCAGATGTAAATTTTGAAGCTCAAAATCTGGAGCCTGTTTATGTTTCCTTTAATATATTCATTTGTATCATAGGGATAGGAATCCAGGTGAAGATCTGGCACTTTGCAGAAAACACTAAAATCTTCATTAGGTTGGACAGCAAGGAGGCAGTGAGAACAATGAGGCAGAACATGGAAATGCTAGAAAAATGGGACGAGATACGGCTGTTGAAATTCAACACTATAAAATGCAAAGTGATGTACAACAGGAGCAAAACCCCAAAATACAACACCTGATGGGCGGGCTTACAGTAGACAGAACAAATGATTACAGAGATGTGGAGGTGGCTGGTCCAGTGCAACAGAGCAGTGAGTTAGGCTAAAAGAATGTTGGGATACGTAGGAAGGGGGATCAGCAGTTGAAGCTGGAAGGTGATCCTTCCATTGTATAGGTCCCTGGTTTGCACCCACCTGTATTACTGTAAGAGGTTCTGGAGCCCGTACCTGTGGAAGGACTGTGTCAGGGTGGGGAGAGTGTAGAGGAGTGCAACCTAAATGATCCAGAGGCTATGGGAGAAAACATGTGAGAAAAGGCTGAGAGACTTAAACATGCATACCCTGGAGATGAGGGGAAAAAGAGGGAAAATTATAGAAACTTATAAAGATCTTCATGGGATAAACAGGGTAAACTGGAATGAATTGTTCACCCTAAGTGCAAATACTTTCCATTTGCTGCCATTTTTTTTTTTGCAATTGTTTAACCAGGAGTGGCACACTAAGCTGATAGTTTGTTTACAGGTGCGACCTGGGAGCACAGAGAAGTTAAGTGACTTGCTCAGGGTACACAGTATGCAACACAAACATAAGGTGTAATCCGCTGAAGTTGGCTGTGGGGAAGTTGAGATGAGTTTTCCCAAAAGAGTGGGGGGGGGGGATCAAAGGTTCAAACAAGCATATGACAAGCACAAGGGCCTGATAAGATTTGGGGATGTCTGTTTATTTTTATTTGGTAACCTCATAGTTCCACGGGCTTTTAAAGGATGACCAGAACAAAGATAAGAGATGGGAAAAGTTGGCTAAATTTGCTCCTCAAATTAATCTGCAAATTTAGCACAATTCATGAAGTGCAGATTGATCCTCAAATTGCAGAATTTTGCCAGAAATGGCAGAATTCTGACCATGAAGTGCAGAATCTTGTCCTCAAATGGTGGGATTTCACCATTCAAGGGCAAAATTCTGCCATTTGTGAGCGAAATTCCACACTTCACAGGCAGAATTCTGATGTTCACATGGAAAACTTTGCGATTTCAGGTGAAGTTAAAGTTGTTGAGGGTAAGGAAAACTTACAAAACTCCATGGATATGAATTTTGGGCATTTGGCGGCAACTTCACAGATGAATAAAACTTCAGCACATCTCTAACCAGGATGTTAGAGCTGGGGAAGGTAACAAGGGGATGGGTGGCCAATAGTGTCATCACTCACACATATTAGGCAGGGTTGGGCAGACAGGATGGGCCTTTCTCTGCCATTATATTCTCTGTTTCTTTAAAACCACCTACTGTATGTACATGTGTACATAGAAGCTATACCTAGCTGTATACATTATTCCTCTCTCGACATCACAAGTTGAGGTAAAAAATAGGGATTGCCGATGCAATTTACCTAATCTATTAACCTACATTTAAGGACAGAAACTGAGAGTCAGGCCTGTCAACTTAAGTCAGCCTTCTTCAGCCTTTGGGTAATAGATAAATATATGGGCTCCATGTCATAACGGCAATTATGAAATAGCGATCGCTGTTACGGCACGTGTACATCGCCGAAAATTTATTTTGGCAATGTGCATTCACGGCGCGGACATAAACGTCACCTGAAACCTATGGTCTCATGTTTAATGCGGGGGGCTTCACCCCACACATTCCTACTTATGGATTCTCAACCCAGGGGGTGCATGTCAGAGGTGGGGTGAAAACTTAAAAATATAAAGCCACTACAGCAAAAGAAAAACGCACCACGCCGGACCCAAACCCTGTACCACGCCCCAGCCAACTACCCTCCCACCACGCTAGCAGATCAGCTCAACAGCTGTCTGCCACACCCCTCCCACATACCATCCATCCGCCTCCCCTCAGATGTGCATGCACGTGCATAAATCTGCTACTTCCTATCATGGTATTTCTCCCACCCCAGTATCCGGTCACCCCCCCCTGCTTGGTAGCCATGAACACAGGCACCATCACTGAGTAACCATTTTTGTAGGTGCCCAATTTCGGTCACCTTGTTCACTGGATATCAAATACATGTGTATCAAATCTTGATTTATAACCAATGTCTCACTCATCCCATATATAAGAATTAAAGGGACAGTCAAACCTTATTATACCATGGCCAGGGAAAATGGTCCTCTCCTATTTGTCAGGAGCCGTCAGCTGACTGTGGATTATCAATCAATCAATCAATCAATCAATCAAAATCTTTATTTATTCAGGCGGACATCATTGAGCAAAGCTCATTTACAAGATGGACCTGATAGGTCGAGGAACAAAATAAGGGTACAAAAGCAGACATATACAAAAACACTTCTATATAAACAGATACAAAAATATAAACATATTTACAAACAAGGTAGCCAAGGATTAATGGCTCCAAAGCATGCTAGACCAGACAGTTATGATTGAAGCCTAATAAAATACTAAATAAAATACTCAATTAATCCACGGTTGTTCCCTGCAGACCTCACACACAGCGTCTGCAATCGCAATATGCCCCCTGGAGCTCAGTGAACTCCGGTAGCTGACCAGTAGCTGAAGGGAGGACGGCAGCAGTGAACAAGTGCAGTGTTGTGTAAATTTGCAGTTTTCCTTTGGTGTAGTCATGAAAGGTTATCCCGTGCACTCCTTACTGTCACCTCCCCACCTCCAATGCTGCATCCCCGACTGCTGCTAAGTGCAACTCCTGCTGTTCTTGTGGGTTCCATGACTCCTGCTACCCCTCATGCATTCACTGCAGCTCCAGCTCTTCTTTGTGGACTCCGAAGTAAAAGATAATCTTGTCCCCTCCTTACACCTTCCCACCTCCAGTGCTGTATCCCTGACTCATGCCAAGTGCAGCAGAAGGAGTGCTGTGTGGTGCACACTGCAAGCAGGGCTATTGGGAGCAGGGATGATTGAGCTGGTGTTATAGTTGCTGCCAGTGGGGGAAGCAAGCATCGGTGTGGGTATCAGGCACAGTCAGGGAGACCAGTGCACAGTGTGAGCCAACAGCATAGTGTTGTGTTCTGCTTGCAGGGCTGAAGTGGGGTGCGGAGGAGAGCGAGCATTGGTCTCTGGACCAGGAGAGCGTCAGGGAGAGTGCTGCAGAGTGTGAGCTATAGGCAGGGTATTGGACCCTGTTCTGTGTATAATAAAAGTTCAACTTGCAGCTTAGACATATTTTTTTCCAATTTTGCTGCTCTGTGCAGCCAGTGATCTGAAAACTTAGACGCTGTATACTTTGGGCGGTTGCGCTGTGCTCAGCACTCTGCTGTTCATGCTGAGGAAATGTTCTGTGAATAATGATGCTGTTTTATGTTTCATAAAATTTAGAATTGCAACATCGCCCGTCTCTGTCATGTATGTGGGATAACGCGCAGTCCCCATTTTCCCTGACCATGGTATGTAAGCAATAAGACACTATGGGGTGTGCATGGAACACAATGTTACCACACGTACAAGGGTGTAGCGAGGCACAAGGCCACAAGCTGAGTGCCTTCAGCCCCTTGAAGTGCAGTAAAAGCTGCTCCATGCACACCCCTGGAGTGTCTTATTGCACTTATAAAATGGGCTCCTTTTTTTTACTTTTTACAGTTGGGAAAAACCTGTTTATATGTATAAACAATAGGTTTATTTGTGTGCATTTATGATAAACTAGTCCTTCAACGTAATGCAAATGATGTCATTGATCATGTCATTGCATTACTGCTGGACAAAGTTTGTCCTTTGCTTGCATCAAGATTCAAGATGTGGAATGTTTATCACGGAATGTTTACCATGGAATACATAGATTCAAAATTTTGCTCAGTTCCACTGACAGAATGTTCCTCTCCTAACATACTGTACACACACACACACACACACACACACACAGCCTCTTCTACAGCCATAGACTCAATTATTTCACTGTCAGGGCAAGCAGAAGAGATTTTCCTGATGAGCAGGTAAAGACAGAAGGGGGATTTTTCATTGTCAGCAAAGAAAAAGTTGTAATGAAAACTATAAACAGTATTTAAAGTTTCAAATTTGTTTATGCATGTAAGGAAAGTGTGATGATCTGGGAAACAACATTTAATTAATTTTCTTTATTTTTTATTTAAGGCAGTTTTATTTTTAGGGTCAAGTTGAAAGTTTTTTAACAGTGTAACGGTAGCAGCCATGTCTGGGATGACAGATCAATTCTGGTTGCAGGGGGACTGATGGAAGATAGTTCTGGTTGTAGGAGGACTGATTTGCTCATTGTGTGATGTGGTTAGGACCAGGATGACTGTGCATGAAACAGATTTCATGAACGGTCACATGATATATTTTGACAAATGAGACTTCTTTATTTTGGATGCCTATTTTTGTGTTGCTTGCATACACGGGCAAGAAACACATTACATCAGGTTTCTTTCACAAGTGGGTTGTGGAGGCATGGCAGTGTTGTGTCGAATGGCAGCAGCCCATTCAGGGGCAGGTCTCGGCCGGTCTCAACCAATAGAGGAGCATGCTGTCAATCACTGGCAGTTAATGAGCAGGCCACTAGATCAAAGGAGCTGAGCCGCTGCAATCAGGGAGTGCCCCGTGATTACGCAATCACCTCTTTTTGCTGTGGGGCATGCCTGACTGCAGTAGTCAATTACACAGCTCCATTGTGCTGTGTTCCCATGGTGACAGCTTCTCCGTTGGCCTCTCACAGTACCCAGGAAGCCGATGGAAAGACACCACCCGCCTTTCAGTGTGCCTTCTTGGAGAAATATTTCAATATAAAAAAAAGCCAACAGGGTGCCCAATCCCCCTGTCAGCATGCCCTGTTCCAGTTAAATTTGCTGATGGGGGAACCCACTCCCCCTCAGCATAATGTCCCCCCTCCCAAATTTGTTGTGTGCCAAGGGGGGTGCCCAATCCTCCTCGGCTCTTGCCACCCCCCAGCACTTATATGTGCCAACAGGGGTGCCAAATCCCCCTGTCGGCATACCCCCTTCCTGGTAATTTTGCTGACGGGGAGCCCACTCCCCATCAAAATAATGCTCCCCTCCAATTTCTTGTGTGCCGAGGGGGGTGCCCAATCCCCCTTGGCTCTTGTTCCCCACTTAGCACTCGGTATGTACCGACGGGGGTGCCCAATCTTCCATTGGCTATAGCCCCTGAGGCACTCAGATGGCACACTCTGAGCCGACCCTAACATGCCAAAATTAAATATGACCCTGCAATAAAGAAAACCTTCCTGCAAGTTTTTTTTTTTTTAAATATATCTGTAAATTTGAAAACGGTTCCTCATTGATTCCGGTGGTCCCTCCCCCAACCCGCACCCACCGTATGCTTACCCCACCTCCCCACACCCGCCCTCACCTCATACTTACCTCCGGAGCCCGGCGTGATCATCTTCGGTGGACTGGGAACACGTTTGCACTCTTCAAAGCTGACCACGAACCAAAGAAATTCCAGTAAGCCATATAATGGCATAAATGTTTTTTTTTTTCAACTTTAGTGTATAGCTCTGCCATTTTGGGGAATTTTTTCACCAAATTTTTAACATGGGGTTCTCATGAGCTCAGTCACTGTCATTTTGTTATTCGGTCCCGAAAGGTGATTTTGCGGTCACTGTGTAGAACCACCTTTCAGGACCGATTAACGAAATGACAGTGTCACAGTTCATGAGGTAGGCCCCCAAAAATCCTCTGTTGAAAATTTGGTGAAAAAATTCCCAAAAATGACTTTTATAAGCATGCGTTTTGCAGTTCCTATGCACACTCGTAACTTAGAGCATTTTTAATATTTTCACTTCAGAATTTCAATATTGCCATTTTACCACACCTTCTTATAAACAGTATAGCTGTTATTTTTCACATCTTGCCTAAAATATGTTTCCGCACATGTAGCGCACAATGACGCGGTCGGTGTGCAAAATCAATGTTCAGGACAGCTTAAGAATATCACAGTGACACTGTTCATGAGGTAGGCACCCAAAAACCCTATGTTGAAAATTTGGTGAAAAAAGTCCCAAAAATGACTGTTTTATGAGCATGCGTTGCACAGTTCCTACGCACGCTCATAACTTCGAGCATTTTTAATATTTTCACTCCAGATTTTCAGCATTGCCATTTTACCACATCTCCTTATGAAAAGTACAACTGTCATTTTTCACATCTCACCCGAAATGTGTTTTCGCTCATGTAGTGCACAGTGGCGTGGTCAGTGTGCGAAATCAATGTTCAGGACAGATTAAGAAAATCACAGTGACACTGTTCATGAGCAGAGGTCTTAAACTGGCTATGTTGACAATGTGATGACAAAAGTCCATAAAATGATTGCGCTATGAGCGTGCATTGTGCAACTTCCACGCACCCTCGTAAGTTCACAAATTCGTAATCTTTTCAGTCCAGATTTTCAACATTGGCATTTTTCCACACCTCCTTATGAACAGTACAGCTGTCATTTTTCACACCCTGGCCAAAATGTGTTTTTGCAGCTCCAGCGCAGAATAGCATGGTCACTGTGGGAAATAAGTGTTTGGTATAGATTAAGAAAATCACAAATCATGAGCGGAGGTCCCAAAATGCCTATGTTGAAAATCTGCTGTAAAACATTCCAAAACTAATTACATTATCGGTGTGCGCTGCACAGTTTCTATGCACACTCATGACTTCACCAGTTTTTTTATATTTTCATTCCAGATTTTCAACATTGCCATTTTTTACACCTCCTCATGAACAGTACAGCTGTCATTTTTCACATCTTGTACGGAATGTGTTTTCGCACCTGTGGCGCTAAATGGTGCAGTCGCTGTGCAAAATCATCTTTTGGCTAACGGACTGATAGTGTCACTGTTCATGCAGTGGGATCACAAAAAGCCCATGTTGAAAACTTGGAGTAAAAATACAAAGAAACTCCCCGGGTGTTAGGGTTCTCGACCATAATGCCCTACCCTGTAGAGACCGACAGGCATCAGGGGTATGACTTGGGACTGTTGACAGTAATGCTCATGCCATTCCACCCCCACCCTGCAGCCAGTGGCAGGCATCAAGGTGCACCTTGGATCCTTTGGCCCCAGAGTTCACCCCATTCTCCTATACTGCACCCATTTCAATGTATTTCCCTTATGGAATGAGGTGGTGTAAAGCCTGAACACTTCAAAGCAAACATCGACACTTGTGTCTGCAGGGTAGGGTGAGATGAAATGTCGTGACCATTATGGGCGATGACCCAAAGGCACGCCCCAATGCCTGCCTCATCTCTGCAGGGTGGAGGTGGAGTTGGCGTCATTTCACTACTTCACTGCCATCCCTATACTGCATCTGTCTAACTATTGCACTTCCACTGCTAATGGCAGCAAGCAACACTTGGCATTGACAAATGCTTGTATAAATGTGAATTAACACAATCCAGAGCCTGGGTTACATGGGGAATTAATCCACGCCAGGGTGGTTGTCAGTACTCGGCCTGCGGCCTCGTACGACAACCCCCCACCCCAGGCATGGATTAATTCCCAAGTAACCCATGCTCTGTTGTGGGTTAATCCTTACCTATCAACTCTCTGATTTCTCAAAACCATGTGTAAGTTGTACACATAACAGGCTGTAAAACAAAGCTACATAACCCACCTCTCCCTAGCATCAACCCACTTATAGAGTTGAAAATGTGCCAAACTGAAACCCAGTAAAACAGCTGACCTCCCAAAGCTCATCTTAAAGAGTAAAAATAAGTAACCTGGGAGCTCACCACTCCCTCAACCTACATGTTGTGGTATACATAAGAAACAGCTATCTGGGATGACTTAGTGCTTCAGCAAACAGTGTATTGAGCTGTTATGCTAGACACTGAGTTCAGTTCTTAAGACTCTTTACTCAGCTCTGTATAGGGGAGCTCCAAATATATAATGAAGGTGATATGCCTGGGCTTGGGAGGTGGAAAGGAGTCTAATCACTGTACAAAAAACTTCCAGCACCCTGCTTGAGAGGCCTTGACAGCTGACATTTCATCATCAGAACACTGGCCCTTAACACTGTGGAGAGTGTTGCTGTGCCAAGAGCTCCTGTGTGGGGGGGAGGTTGGTCCTTGAGGAAGGGCAACAAAGTGTCCCTCTCCCAGCCTCCACCTATAGATCCAGTCTCCCTGTTTATGCCATTCAGTCAGTGCTCTGCTGTAGGGAAATCTGCAAGTAGAATTGGGGGGCATGAGGGAGCTGACTGACCAGATGGGGTAAAGGTGAGGAAACCACCCAAAAAGAATACAATTTAATAAAGACAGCCATGCCTGGGTATATATGGCCAACCTAGCCCTCATGCCTCTGTATTCACTGGCCTGTGAGTCCAATGCCAGAATTGAACCAGACTTGTAAAACCTACTCATCTATGACAAAGACATAAAACATGACAGAAACTTGCAGATAGTTTCTTTCTATTAAAAAATAAACATAACGTGTGATTGCTACCACTGTGAAATGCATAGTAAAACTCAATTTCAGAGCCAGCTAATTATGACTAAATGTACTGTACATTGTGTCCTACTGTCAGTTGAACACTTCTCTGTTTTAACAAGCACAGCAGCATGCCTGCTAACAAAGTTTTACATTCATGTTGTGTTACTTCCTACTACTTTCCAGTTAATTATCAACTTTCAGACAACTGCAAATTAGGAGCCCAGGCTCAAGTACGTGAAATCAAGTTTTTAAAAACAAGAGTTAGCAATTGACAGAGTGTGTATCACTAGTGATGGGCCAAAATAACATTTTGCTGGTGGAATTACCATTAAAATCAGAATTTCATTTTCACTACATTTTTGACTGCACTTTGGCAACATTCATGAAATTCTGACTTAGAGCAGTGGAATGAATGTACGAATTGTGGATTGATGTGTTTAACTGTGGAAAGAAATTCCACAGAAGTGAACACTGAACTGCAGAATGATTGTATGTATTGTGGATTGATGAATTAAGCTGAAAAATGAAATTCTGCAGAACCATCGTTCCACAGTTCGTGTGTTATTATTCTGCCAGAATATTTTACAATATATTTTACAAGATTTGTGAAATTTATCAAAATTTCTGTGAATTCAGAATTTGCTGTTTCTGTCCAGCATTAAGGCATAGCCAGCATGGGACACAGAAGTACACATGCACACAAACACAGACAATACAAATGCAGGCACAGACAAACTGATTTTGGTATGTGTTATCCATCATAATTTTTTTTCCCAGTTGTGGCACACTAAGCTGAAAACTTGTTTATAGGTGCAACCTGGGAACACAGGGAGGTTAAGTGACTTGCTCAGGATCACACAGTATGCAGGTGGGGGCTATGGGATTCAAACGCAGGTTTCCAGATTTGCAGCTCAGAGCCTTAAACCACTGTGCTATACTGCCTCCCTCCATGCTTCCACTCAAACGCAAACATCCATCTTTACTCTGATACTACTGCCATCTTGGTTACTTGGTTAGATGAACAAAAGAAGGCTATTGCCTATCAAGATTGTCCTCCAAATGTGTGGACCATTAGTCATAGTTTTAATTTAATAACCATTTGTCAAGTTTCTTTTTGAAGATTGAGATAGTATGTGAATCAATAATATCTTGTGGCAATGTGTTCCACAACCTAGGAGTTCTGATAGCGAAAAAATTTAGGGCCAGATATTCAAAACTTTGCCCCGGGGCACAATTAGCACTGCCCGGTGGGCAAACTTAGCCTGGAGCACAGAGCAAGCTATATTCAAAAGGAATTGCCCAGAGCAAACAGCTTCTGAATATAGCATGGGAATGAGGCCGGGCAAACTGGGCTGGGAGTGCAGGGCAAACTTAGCCCTGGAATAAGACAGCTCTGAATATGGCAACCAGGAAGTGAAAACCACAACAGCAACATAGTGCACAGCGATGTGAAGGTAGGTAGAGATGACCTATGTGGCCAATGTGTGTGCCAGCAAATGCGTGGACCCAGTACAGCTGCAGGCAGCAGTGTATGTGAAAGTACAGTGTGCAAACTGCATAAATATTCCCTAAACTGTTAGCGCAGCACTCAACACGTTTACGCGGGTTTAGCGCAGGGCTAAACCGTTAGCCCAGAGCAAACACGCTTGCTCGAGCTAAACTTGCCATATTCAAAAGTGACATGCAAATGAGCCTACTTAGGTAGTCTGTGGGCAAACATCCAGATTAGCATCTCATTATGACCTGATTTGCATGCAGTTTGCACGGGCTAACTGTTTAGCCCTCGCTAAACCCGCACAAACATGTTAGCGCTGCGCAAACAGCAGGGGAATATTATCAGTTTTGAACACTACTTCACATGCACTGCTGCCTGCAGCTGTACTGGGACAACACATAGGCACAGATGGTGGTGGTGCTGCATGCAACTCATATTGTAGGTCATGCCACAGTGCACAGCAGAAACTACAGTAGCAAGGGGGCCAGTAGTGTGGACACAGCATTGCCTCTGGTGTGTAGGGCAGTGATGATGACTGCACTATACACAGTGAGAGGCCCAACCTGCAGGTGTTTACCGACAGTGGACATTACTGTTACACTGTTGTGTGACCCACAAATGCTGTACCTGTGGCATGGGATGCTCACAGTGACATGTACATTTCTGGCTTTGTGTGCTGTGGCAGTTGTACAGCTGTGCGGTATGTGGCCGGGGGGGCATATATTATCCAAAAGGCACACTGGTGTTGGGGTATTCCCAATACTGGCCCATGTGCACTGCATGATGTGTCCCAGCCTTGTGGCCACATCTGGTCTGTGGCACAGCCTCACCACCCATACATACTCCCTCAACATCCTCCATGCCCACAGTGCTGCATGTGTGGCTGGCATCTGTTGGTGTCCACAGATGTGTGGTCCGCCGGTGTGTGCTGTATGGCCACACTGCCATGCTGTCCATTGGCAGCAGGGTCACCACTCACTGCCTGGCATGGCTGGGACTGGTGGCAGATGATGGCATCATTGTGATGCCATCAGTTAGCAGCATGCTTCCTCTATGTTTGGCTTTATCTATGTGTCATATTTCTTTATTAGGGTCGCGCAAAACCCGCGCTAAACCCGCGCAAACACTGCGCGAAAGCCATAGTGTCGCTGTAAAGCTGGTTGCCCAGGGTTAAGACAAGCTTTTCTGGTATTAATGTACATCATGTTATGTCGCTAAGTCGCAAACCACTTAGCGCGGGCGCTAGTCGCTGAATATACCATTGTGCCTGTATTCATGCGTTTGCCCTTGCATACATTATAATTTTGCCCAGTGCTAATGCAGTTTGCCTGCACTATTTGGCCTTTTGAATATAGCAGACCCGCGCTAATCCCGCGTTAAACCTGTGCAAACGGTTTTTGCCCGGTGCAAAGTTTTGAATATCTGGCCCTTAGCCTTTTATTTGTATTTGCTTTTTTAACTTCCAATTGTTAATTTTGTAACCTAGCCACCATTCTTCTGGTGGATAAGATTATACCACATTGATCCATTAAAACAGGTGATTGCATAATTTTGGATAATTGTAAGAGATCACCTCTAATTCTTCTCTGTTTGAGTGAGTATAAACCTGTTTTCTGAAGTCTAGTAGTATAATCAAAATGGGTGAGATATGGAACAAGTTTAGTAGCCCTATGCTGGATTTGTTCAATTCTATTTATATCAGAAACCACATAAGGACTCCAAAACGGGGAGCCATAATCCATATATGGTCTAACATGTGACTTACAGTATATTAGGTCACATGTTCTGTTTTGGAGATGATTGTACTATTTATCCTGCATAGAAGAGTATTAGTTTGATTGGCTATTTTATTACAATGGGATGATGAGGAATATATCTATATCAGATCCGATTCCATCACCAAATTCAGTAATGTACCCAACACAGCTCAGTCTGAATAGAAGCCAGTTGTTAGCTACATAACAGCTGTGAGACAAAATCAATGCTATTCAACAGCAAGACAGTGACACTACCACAAACACCCCACCACCACTCTTTCAAATATTACTTGAGATTAAAACTTCCACTAAAGAATGTTTGAAATTAAGGGGTCTGTGGTCTGACACTAAACTAACTTAAACCATACAAATCAACAGAACTGCCTAAAACTCAAAACAAAAGCTTAAACTTCTGTATCAGAACCATAGATTGCTTACAAGGGGGCCATTCATGCTTAGTAGCCATCATAGTTTGAAAGCCCATGCGACGGTCTTAAAAATTAGGTATTGGGCTTACATGCAGCTGGCAGCAGTCCAGTACTCTGGTGACTAAAGTGGTAGTCATAGAACTGTTAAATGTTTCTCAGTACTGAGGTGTGCCTGGGTATACTGAGGCAGAATGAGGCAGGATCACATTACAGTCAATGCAAATTGCCTCAGTGGTACCTCAAGGTAGGACACTTTTAGATAACTACCACTAGTCTATCCAGTGTTGGTGTTACATTACCACCATTGTATAGAGCTCTGTAACAACAATCCAGGAACAGGCTGTACCTGACTATATGTATTTAAGCACAGCTTGTTCCATCATAACATCACCAGGTTCCATAAAACTGTGGCAATGTAGGGCCAAGATATGATCAGGGTGCCTTCCTTGCTGAGCTTCACCTTCTGGGTTGGTCTCTGCTATATATTGCTCCATCGATGTGGCTGAAGCCCTTGCCTACTGTACCTCCAGCTTTCAATCACTTCAGGAGAAACATATTCCACTTATCAGGTGAAGGGAAAGAGGGAAGGCCAGTAGGTGGCTACATAGTGACCTGCTCTTCTTAAGGCTGGGGAGAAATGTTGGGTTAAATTTAAAACCATGTCACTACACTCTGACTGGCTTGAATATCAGACCTTGAGGAATGTCTGTTAAAAAGAAATTGGTTTGCCTAAAAGAAAATACTGCAGGGAACTCCTACTGGCAAGAGACTCCAGGAGCTTCTGGACTCACATTAAGGGGCTCATGGGCAACAGTAAAAGTCAAGCTCCATCCAATATCACTATCAATGACACAAATTCCAATGATCCTGACACTATTACCAATGCTTTTAATGCCCACTTCTCTGACCTTACGAAGTCTGAGAATCTAATGTGCTCACTGAGTATCCTTCCCCACCTGATCACCCTTCCATATTGTCATTGTACCTTCATGCTGTTTCTCACAGTCAGGTCTTACAACTCCTAAAATACATGTCAACCTATAGGAGCTTTAGCTCTGATGGGCTACAGCCTAAACTACTTAGGATTTCTGCCTCTCTTCCTGCCTCCCTGATTACCAGATTATTCAACCTGTCCCTTGTCACAGCCACTGTTCCTAAAAGCTGGAAGGTGGCCAAGATTGTCTTGGTGTATACAAAGCGTGATCCAAAATACACTGAGAGCTATTGCAATCCTGCCTCTTAGTAAACTGCTGGAAAAGCTGGTAGTCTCCCAGATTATGGACCACTCTCATAAATATAACCTGCTGTCCTCTACCGAACATGGATTCAGGCAGGCTCATAGCACTACCACAGTGCTTATTCAACTCACCAATGATATTAAAACTGTTATGGACAAGAGGGATGCTTATTGGCTCCATCTCTCTAGATCTGACAAAAGCATTCAACTTTGTTAATCACAGCCTACATAAACTCAAACTGTCATCCCTGGGGGTTTCCCCACTGCCATCAGCTGGTCTTCCAGCTATCTTAGTGATAGGATCAATTTGTTAAGTTTAGCTAGCCCAATTCTGCCCTAATCACTGTTAATCTTGGTGTTCCCAAGGCTCCTTCTTGGGCCCATTGCTCTTTTACATCTTTATTAGTGATACCCAAAAAGATACTTCTCACTATAACACCCTACTTTACACAGATAACATGGTGCTATATACCAGCTCCAAGAGTTTCATGACATCAGTGCAAAGCTCAGTGCTGACTTTGAATTCAGACCTGGCTTGTCCTAAACTCTAGCCAGACCAAGGCCATGCAGCTTGGGTCTTCACCAAGGTTAGCGGGCTTGCACCACTGGTATAGCATCCTCTGTTCAGATGGCTCCTCCCTCTCTGTGGTTGTCTCCTTCAAATAACTCAGCCTTTCCCTAGGTCCTGGCCTGGATTTCACCACGCATACCTCAAACATGTGTCAGTCAGTAAATTCAAAGCTTGGGCTTGCCTACTGAATGAGATATGCACTGACTTCTGCTGCTAAGGTTGCAATTGCCCAGGGAGTCCAGCTACCAGGCTTTACATATGGGCTCACATCATTTTATCAGGCTAACACTTGCAATGTATCCAAATGGAATATCATCTCCAATAACATATATAGTTTGTCTGTTTTGTTGAATTTTGTTGACCCAGTAAGCCCACTGGGCCTAGAAGTCCCTTTTTCAGGGGCAACCGAGGCGAGGGGGATACAGATGGTAAGCAACTGAAACTGAACCAGATTAAGCTGTAGGTGGTATTTTTTAGTGAATGAGGGTAATTTGGCCAGGACACTGGGGACATTCCCCTACTCTTTTCGATGAGTGCCATGGGATCTTTAACATCCACCTGAACTACCACCAATCCAGGCAGATGAGACCTCGGTTTAACATCTCATCCTAAAGATGGCACCTCAGAAGTGCAGCACCCCTCTCATGCTGCACTACAGTGTCAGTACTGTGATCTTAATCCAAGTGCCAGATGTGGGAACTGAACCCACAGCCCTCTGACCTCCCAGCCTCAGAGGCGAGTGTGCTACCTACTGAGCCACTGATTTGCCTTATCTGCTCCCTGGCTGACACACTGCTGCATGATGTACTCCAGTCTTGGTTTGCTCCCCCCTGGTGCCTATATACATTGGTCATTATTATCGACAGCATCCTCAGGTTGTCCAAACCTACTACACTGGCTGCTCTGTTAATTCTTTCAGACCAAGAGTACACCCTGAATTCCAATGATCTGTCTCTCCTGGCTATACCAAAGTGCTTCTCTAAAATGGTCCAGCAGGCATTTGCCTACTCACTCCAAGGGTGTGGAACTCCCTCCCTCCTTATCTTCCTGTATCTCAGTCCCACCCCAAATTAAAAAATATCTTCACAATTTCTTAAGTTTTTACAGATAAATGTTCTTGTACTTGACTTTGGTATTACTACATTGTAATGCTTACTGCCTGCATGCTTTGTGTATCTTTTGCCATATCTATTGCAGTTATTACCGTTTAATTTCATGACATTGATTTGGGGTTGTTTCATGCTTTTGTACAGTTTCTGATTGTCACGTTATTCCATGCTTGTTGATCCTGCCTGCTCATTGTGACTGTTATCGGACACATATTGTTTCTTTTTGTTGCTATTCTACTTATTTGTGATGCTGTGGAATTGGTGCTTTTTGTAATTCCAGTTGGCTTTGTAACCTCCTGGCCCGTGCCTGAAAATAGGCATTTTCTTGTCTAGCGTACCTACCTGGTCAGCAAAAAAAAAAAACTAACTAAATGCATAAATAAATACATTTTGAAAAGGCATAGCTATCTCCATCTTGAAACTGCTTCCAGCTACAGATAAGCCTAATACATTTTTTAAAAGTAATGGCCATGGGCTTTCAAACCATGACAACCATGTGCCTGAATGTTCCCCCTTAAAAACAAGCTGGGGAACATCTCCAGGATATGTGGGATAATAGTGAGTGACCACTCTAGAAATAAAAATCTGAGTTACCCCATTCTGTTTCCCGTGACATCTGTGTTACCTACTCTGGCCCCAAATCATGAAATTTGGATGCATCCAGAAGTATTCAACATGGAGTATCTGATCATCTTTAACACTTTGTTGTGGCAGAAATACCTACCACTACCTTCTGTACACAACCCTTGGCATCATCTCCACTCCCCATTGCAGAGAGTTCAAATAGGCATCCCTGGTTTTCAAATGTGCACATGGCCTCTTCTCTGACTACCAAGGTAATTTGTTACCCAGAGTAACCACCACAGACCTGCCACATGAGATCAAATGACAAAAACCTCTAAATTTCCAGGGAATGCAAACCAACTGACAAAATAAGCATTCAGCATTGGTGCCACAAATACCTGGAGCTTCCTACCTACTGTAACATCCTTAAGAAAATCAGCAACGTATAAAGAATAATGTGTGGGCAACCATACACACTAAGCCTGTGTTTCCATCGAGGGGTTGATATACTGTATCAGTGTATCAACCTCAAGAGCAAAGCTTAAGAGGTCAGTGCTGGTATCTGAACCCCGAGATGGAAACACAAGACGAGTTGTGTATGGTCACCCATATTTTATTTGTTGTAGCTATGATTTTAAAAATAAAGACAGAAACACTATATTAGAGTTCGTAAACTGCTTTACTGTAATGACTATTGTAGCAAGAACAACACATTAATTCTAATTACCTAAATGTACAAACACGAGGATTTCTCAAATAGAACAGTTATTAGTTACTCATGGGCAGAAAAATATGATCTCAAAACTGTATTTAGTTATGCAAATTAAAGAAAAATAAACAAATTCCTCCCTTAGACTGAAGTGGGAAAAAAGTGAATCAATCTACCCACTAAAACTGTGGAGCAACATTACAAATTGTAAAGACTGGGGGTACAAATAATCAAAAATGATTGAAATACTATTTAATATATTGCATCAAATCTATTACACCCCTTATCTATTGAGCAAAATCAATTCAACAATATAATCACAATGCCCCGGGTGGAATGAAACAGTAGCCACTTTGGAGCATATGTTAATATTATGCCCAAGACTGGATACATGGTGACATCTGATTCTCACTTCTTTACAGCTGTCACAGAGACTTAATAAAAATCCCTTTTGGATGATATTGAGGTTTGGTGGACCAGTGTATAAACTGCACTATTCTGCTCAAACATTGATAAACATGACAATGATAATAGCATTCAAACTAATATTGATTAAATAGAAAGATAAAGACCCTTCAGTTTTCAGTGCATGGCTGAACACAATGATAACAATACATCAGATTGAAAGAGTACATTATACCTTGATTGATCAAAAGAGGAAATATAATCAAATCTGGACCCCCTTCACAAACAAACTTAAAGATGGAGTTAGTTCCTAATTTAAGAGCCTCAGCATCTTTGAAAAACTCCTTTAGATAGATTTTTATAACTATAAAATATAACTATTGTATGGATGTATCAACCTCTCAGCCTATAGGAGGCGTATAGCATAGTGGTTAAGAGCACTGAGCTGCAAACATGAAGACCTGGGTTTGAATTCCATCAGCTCCCACTTGCATACTGTGTGACCCTAAACAAGTCATGCAACTTCCTCATGCTCCCAGGTCGCACCTGGAAACCAGCTGTGGCTTAGTGTGCCTTTCCTGGTCATACAATTTCCCTTTCCTTAAAGGGGAGAGAATTATTCAAATATGTTTATACAAATTTGCAAGAAATCCCACCCAGTTGATGATGTATGAATATAAACTATACAGGCCCAGATATTCAAACTGTGCCACAAAGTAGAGCAATAGCAGGAGCAGGCGCAAGTACAGTGCGCCTATGCTCAACATGTGCAATATTCAAACACTGCGCAGGGCTAGAAGCGCTTGCGCCACACAACTGAATATCACGGCAACTGTGCCATGGTGCAACCAGGGATGTGCAGTGGCGCAGGTCTGGTGCACAATAGCACAACCAGGGATGCACACTGGAGCAGGGTAGCAGTGCATCAGCACAACCAGGGATGCTCAGGGACAGGATGCAGGGGTCCCCCACACATGGAAGATATGGGCTGAGGAGCACACAGCAGAACAGATAGTGCACTCCCACACCCCATGAACTGCCCAACCAGAGGAGAGCTGGAAGAACCACCAGCCCATGGAAACCAACCACAATCCCACAGCTGGGGCATGGTGCCCCAGCACACCCCCTGGCAAGCTGTAACCGGCAAACAAGGAGGTCCATCCACCTCATGCTACACCATCCCACCAATGCAGAGCAAACCCTGCACAGCATTCCACAGACACCCTGCCCAGGAGCAACACTGCAGGACACCCCATGCATGCCACCACCCCTGTTGTGACAATGCAACCCTGTGCACCATTGAGAGATGCAAGGCAGCCCCACTGCGAGCACCCTGAAGCGTGCAGCAGCAGACACTGATGCAACAACTGCAGGCACAGTGCTGCCCTGCATGGCCCCCCTGATGTACAGCTGAGAGACTGACCATGCGTCAGCACACGAGGTACCACACATGCAACAGGGCATGCCCCGGACACCACCACCAGTGGTACAGCACCCTGCACACCCTCCCAAGGACACACCCCGTCCCAACACTGGCCTCAACAGCCAGCAAAGAAGCCCATTGTGGTGCATGGAAGCACGCACCACACATGATGCAACACAGTGCATGGACAAACACCAACCCATACCCAAGTGCACACCAACACAGGGACACAGTAGTAGGTCAACAAACCCGCTGGCGTGTGGCCATAGCAACCATGTACCCATGGCAAGCACCCCTCCATGGCACAGGTGTACCAGCCACCCTGCGCATGCACTATGAAGCTGTACACCACCAGCACGTGGCTGGAGCAAAAGTGACAGACAGTGGAGCACATCCTCTGCAACAGACACAAACAACAGCATGGAGGGGGAACAAAAACAGCGGAGGCCACAGTGCCACCCGAGGCAGATGTGCACCACACCGATGACAGTAGGCAACCTGGCATTGTGCCGGGTACAGTAGTTGTCCAGCATGGACAGCCACAACTGACATGCCAGAAGATGGTGCATATCACAGACATGCAAGGGTATCAGCTGCACAGCCCATGGACGGTCTGACAGGGGTTCCATGGACACAGACCATGCACCGTGGACCACTGCACAGGCAACCAGTGCACAGAGAACAAGACACAAACCACAGACAGTGACTGATTCCCCCACCCACACCATAGGCGGTTCTCCTCTGGACACACACACACACGCCCATGCCTGTAACAACCCTGATGCCATGCACACCACTGCAGCTGAGCACCTGTAGCCAGCTGCAAATCATAGACCACCACAGTTGTTATAACAAAACAAATATATTATAAATATCCAATAAACACAACTATATACATATATATACACAATTGGGGGGAGGGCCACAAACCAGGTGGGGGCAGGTAAGGGGCAGGGGTGAACAACTGGGAAAGGGAAGAAGGGGTGTGAGGGTGGGTCCAGTGAGGTAAAAATCATCCGGGGGCATTGAGGGCCTAATGTCTGCCCCGCTCTTCAGTCCTGTGGCATCTGTGCAACCTCCGCCTCTGCACACCATGCCTCTCTAGCCACTGGAAGGAGTATCTCAAGGGACGCCCTTGACAGCTGCAGCAACTTCTGCAAGGCCATCTCCAGAGTGATCCAACACCGACCACCTAGGACAAGGGAGCAGAGTCAATAGGTGTGAATGTCCATCCCCCTGCAGCCCACCCATTGTGCATGGCATACAGCCGTAGGCCATGCCCCTGTGATGGTGTGTGACCACCTACAGTGATTGTATCCACAAGACCTGCCCACCCAGGTGCACACAGCCATGTGGACTGCTGCACACACCCACCACCCAAGTCTCCCACAGCACCACCGTGGCTGTGCAGTGACATGGCTATGTGGTGCGAAGGCAGTGGCACAGCCATGTACCTGGTGCATGCTTGGACCACCAGCAATGCACACCCACACGTGTAGTGCTACAGGACAGTGCTGAGTGTACCATGTGGCGTGCACATCAGTGGCATCATTGGATGGTGGCCATGCCCCGCCGCCTACCCCGCAACACAGCGTGCACAGAATATCCATGAAGAAAGGTACTCACCTGCATCTGCAACATCTTGGCACTGATGTAGATGTTGCCCGCCATCACATGGCTTTTGCTGGGCAGCCTCCTGATCCACTCTTGCCTCTTGGGCTTGTCGCCTCTCCTCAGGGCCTAGGGTGCAAACATGCAACTCCACCATGACCAAAACTGCCCACACTGGACAGTCCCCCTGGGGTGGACACATGCCCACCGTGAAACCCGGACGTACGCTACCAGTGTATGGATGGAGCACCTACCTGGACGTGGCACTGCACCTTGCCTGGCACTTGCCCGTAGATGGGCAAGTCTGTCTGGGTCCCTCTGCCTGGAGGTCCCCATAGTGGTGGCAATACTGCTCTGGAGTCCTTGAGATACCGGTGGCCTCCTCCAGTGACACACTGCCACCTCCTCTCACACTGCACTCCTAGCCCTATCCAAGGGCACATTCCCAAACAGGGCCCCAGCATGGGGTTCTACAATGGGCACCAAATTGGCTAGCTCAAGAGAGCTCCACAGCACTGCTCTCCTGCGTGCCATTGCTACAGCTGCTAGAATAACAAAATAGCGCTCTGTAGCGCACATCTGCCATGTGCAGATGCTGCGCAGTACAACGCTGCCATTCCCCATCGTGCTGTCACTGAACAGCACAATAGGGGTGCACCCATGCTGATGCATGGCACCTAGGGGGCAAAGGTCGAATGGAGGGTCAAGGGTCTGTTGCACACAAACCACCACAGCATGATTGGGACTCCCTGCATGTAGCGTGGTCGGGTGCCTGTGTGTGACGCCTTGCAGTGGCCTACCATGCTGTGGCACCATGGCACCTACGGCGCTCCAAGGCATGAGCACTATATGCGTGAACAGTGCACTAGCACAATTGGCACAGTGGTGGCCATGCCCTGCACTGCCTCCTGTACTCAGCACGCCATCAGTGCAGCAGGTGTCAGCGTCAGCACCCCTTGGTATGCACCGTGCGGTGCCTACTGCACACGTCACAGAGCTGTGCCTTGCCTGAGCATACTCAACACAATTGCGCAAGGTGAAACAGTGCAATATTCAGCCAGCATATGCAAATCAGCTCATCAGCAATTCCATGGAGCAGCCACTGCATTAGCATCCACTTAAAGTTTGCCTCATTTGCATGCCTTGTGCTATATAAATGCGACATGGGGCTTCAGAGGTCATTGTTTGGTATTGCAGTCTATTGTGGTGGGTTGCATGCTGTTTGGAAGTGTGGACTGTGGTGTGTGGGAGATGCATGGGACTGCACATTCAGAGGTAACACCTGTTATTCCCACAGGATCAATAATGACCAAACATGAGGAGGAGGAACAGAGACGTGGGAGATGGAGGAGGCCCAACTTCACCCAGGCAGAATCAGATGCCCTGTTTTATGCCTACCTCGACAGGGAACCACTGCTCAGCGGACAGTGGGGAAAACCACAGACCCATGCTGCGGCATGGGATGAGGTAGCATGTGCCGTAAACCAGCATGACAGCCACCAGTGGTCCGTGCAGGAGTGCAAGAAGAAGGTGGGCATGGACAAGAGGAGGATAAAAAATAAGGTGGCTGTCATCAGGGCAGCACGTGCTGCAGCTGGTGGTGGACAGCTGGATGTGCCATGCCTGACACCACAGGAGGAGCAGATGGCTGGCAGCATGTGGCGTTGTGCCCTAGTGGGCATTCCAGGTGGTGGCTTCCAGATGGGAGGCTGCCCATCACTGCATGGTAGGTCCTGTTCTGTCACTGTGTGAGGGGTAGGTGGAATTCCACAGGGTAGGGCAGAGACATTAATGCTACTGTGTTCCCTTACAGCTCCTGAGTGTCTCCATGGGTCAGCGGTGGAGGGTGTGTCCACTGAGGGTGATACCCTGGACATGGAGGTGCACCCATCCACCTCCACAGGTGTCCGAGGGTCAGGACAACATTATACCTGCATGTCTGTCTGTACTGAAGTTAGTGGTGCTGGTGCAGAGGAGGCCCTGCCCGTGTCCCAGCATGACAGCGTCCATGGATGCCAGCATGCTGTGACATGGACTGGTGCTGGATCCGGGTACCAATGATGATGGAGCACACATCATGGACAGTGATACGTGTGGGCTGCAGGATGGCCCCACAGCAGGTAACAGCACGGGCATAGCCATGGGTGGTGCCACCGTGGAGGCCTGCGTGACATCACAGTCCCAGCCTGTGCCTGTATGCACCAGTGGGGCAGCACTGGTGTGCGTCCGGGCCAGTGGGATTGTTGCGGCCACTGCAGTGGCACCAGTGAGCCCTGATGAGTGGCAGCCAGAGGGGCAGTGTCGGCAGTCAGCCAATGGCGACAGGAGGACAGTGTCAGGGGGGTGGCATCAGTGCACTGCATGTGGACGTGCCCCCTGCATGGCTCTGATGTGCAGCACCCATCATCAAGGAGTGATGCCCAGCACAGCCAGGAACACCATGAGGGACATTGTGCCAATCTGGTGGATGACCTCTTAGATGAGCACAGTCGACTACTCCAGGCTTTCGTGGATCAGCAGTCATGGCTTGTTAGAGTGGTGGATGCACTCAGTGCGGTTCTGCGCCAGGCAGAGGAGTGTCACAGCAGAGACCACGCTCTGCTCCTGGTAGAGATGGCCCGGCAGCGGGAGGATGTGACCACTGCCATTGCCAGGCAGACACGTGCATTCACAGCTGTCATGGCCACATTGGGAACACAGTTTGTTACACATGTGCTGCAGACACCGCGCAGTGTCACATCCACCCCCATTCCTGGTGTCATGCGATGACCTCCATGTCAACACCGGGTTCAGCTGTGGGCATCCCGATCATGTCTGGCACTGGCATGTCCGGTGGGCTGCAGACCCCTGCTCGAACACGGTCTCATTCCCGCAGTGTCACCCCTAGGGGACTGTTGGTGCCACCCCATGAGTCCATTGGTCAGACTGTCACGGCTGGCAGGTCCCGGTGGGGCCACCCATGCATCCGTAGCAGCCGTGGCACTGTGCCACATGACTGACCTGTCTCCCACCATGGTTACTGTCTGATGCTGCCCTGTGTGCAGTGTGCTGTGCAATGTGTGATGCACAGATGGGGTACCTGGCCCTGCACACACACACGTCCATGTGTGCACCCTCCCAGCTGCTGGCCGCTGTGGTGTGTGCATGATGATGCCTGTGTTGTGCTGTCTGCCAATGTGCAATGCTGCCCAGCATCTGAGATGCGCACAATGACAGGCACTGGGCGTGGTTGTCTGTGGACCTGTGTGTGGCTAGAGGTAGCAGTCGGGGTTGGTGTGCCTTCTACCCCTTGTGCATGTCTTGTGGGGTGTGTGGATGGGTGTGTGTGTGTGTGACCACGTCTCATGTTAGGCCTTGCCCATCCCTGATGGCATGTGCGGTTCCACACTCAGCCAATTCCCTTGCCACCATGCGCCCCTGGGTTTCATCCATGCATGTTTGTGGGTTGTGCCCTTGCCATTGGTGGTTGCACATGTCCCCGTGACCTACCAGTGTTGGCCAAAGTGCTCCTCTGTGATGGTGTCCCAGTGCAGCTGCAATATCCGGATCAGGTGGGGGTCCCTTCACCCAAGAAGTGGCTGCCCATCATCATCTGTACTGGTGTCATCATCATCCCCATCGCTGCCCCCCTCTTTGACCTCTACTGCTATCCCACAGTCATTGGCCATGTTGTGCAGGATGCAACAGGCCAGGAATAGCCCACAGGCCTTCAAGGAGCTGTACTGTAGGGCACCACCAGACGTGTCCAGGCAACGGAAACATTCCTTCAGCATCCTGAACACCCACTCTATGATATTATGTGTAGTGGCATGTGCCTCATTGTACCGTTGCTGTGATGGAGTCGTGGAGCGCCGGTATGGTGTGAGCAGCCAGGGATGGAGTGGGTAGCCGCTGTCACCTGTGTGTAGAGAGTGGACATTAGTATGGTGGTCAGCATCGCTCTGCCATGGGCCATCAAGGCCGGTACCCATGGCACCTCTGACTATGCACCCCCCACCCCAGATGCCCATGTCATCCTGCGTGATGTGCGTACTCACCCACTAGGTGGCCAGTGGGGATGTCCCCATTCTCAAACCTGTGGCACAGTGCAGACTGGTGCCAGATGAAGGCATCATGTGCTCCCCCAGGGTGCGTGGCACAGACATTGGTTATGCACCCCCTGGCATTGCACACCACCTGGCAGTTGATGCTGGCATAACCCTTTCTGCTGATGTATGCTACACCATCCAGGTCAGGTGGCATGCGGATGGCCACATGGGTGCAGTCAATGGTCCCGAGCATGCCAGGCATATGTGCTACCCTGTGGAACTCTTGTATGTGTGCTGTGCGCTTCACCTGTATGCTGGGGAAATTGATGTACTCAGCAGCATGTGGCAGCAGTGTGCTAAGGAATTTGTGTGAGTAGGCATGATGCGGTCGACTGGGTTATGCCTGTTGTGTCCCCTGTTGGTCTCTGGAAGGTGCCTGTGGTGAGCAGGCACGTGACAGCTGTCACCTTTGTCTCCACTGACAGCATGGCTCCGTCATGTGGGTGTCTGCATCTCATCACTGCACAGCTCACAGAGCCGCCTCAGAGTCGCCCGGTTCAGGTGGTACCAGCCCACAATCTCTGTGTCACTGTAGTGATCAAAGGTGGTGCAGGCTCTGTACCACCTGTTGAGGGCATACTGCCAATGGGCCCTTCCATGTCCACGCCCCCCTGCTGCCCGCCTTCTCACACCCCTCATTACCGCCTCCATCTGGAAGGTGGCACTGGCCATGTCCCTGGCTGGTGTTCCCCACCCCGGCAGCTGTTATCCCATTCCCCCCACTGTCCTTTGTGATGCTCCCCATGCACCGGGTACACCTCCAGCCTTTGGCTGTCCTGCCTGCTGCCAATGCCCTCAGTCCACTGTGGCACTTCCCTGTGTCTCCTGCACAGTGGCACAGGCTCCCCACTCCTCTCCTGTTCCTGTTTGTTCCCAGGTGTGCCCTGTCCTGCTCCTTCCCAGTCCCACTCACTGCTACCTTCTTTCCTGTTGCTGTCACCTTGCTCCCACCTCTGGCTTCCCTGTAGCGTTCTTGCACCTCTCTCTTGTTCCTTTTTAATTTGGAACTTTTCCGCTGTCGCGTAATTTCCACTTGCTCCTCTATTGTGCATGGTGCATGCTGTTGAATATTGCACTGTGCCATTTATTCATGGTTCCTCCCCCTACAGTTGCTCATGCATTCATTACCATTTAGTCTTGCGCATTGCGACTTGTGCAGTGCAGTTGCCTCCTGCTGAATATCGCAGAATGGCACATTTTCGTACTTGTGCTGGTGCATCTCTATTGCGCATGGCGCAACCCTTTTGAATATCTGGGCCTAAGTATTTTTATTGCATGACATCTTATCTGTCATACAGTAACAAACATAGTGAGAGAATGAACCTTGCAATACTGTATTTATGTATATTTATTATTGTCTATCACACAATGAAAAACAAAGAACAAAAAACAGAGCATGTAATATATGTAAATTATTGTAATATGATCATATAAAAAAATTAATTCTAACATTTGTTTGAATCAGATATATAAAAACGAACTGTTGAACAGTTAAGTATTAAAGTAAGGAGAATTTTTTTTTCAGAATTTGTGTCCAAGATTAAATAGTTGTTAGCAGTGCATTGCAATCAGTAACTAAAGTGGAAACAGAGTAGTTTGGAATCAGTAAATAGTAACGATACATAAGAATTGTTGCTTGCTTGAGGATGAACTTTTCTCATTTCATCATTTCTTTTGAAAGAACTGCTGCTATTTTTTTTTTAAATGTGTACTGCCAGATGAAGTGATGAGATTCAGTTTGTGAAACAACTAAAAGCAGTCAGTGGGAGTGAGTGCAAGGTAACCGCGTGTGAAGTTAAAAATGGAACACACACAATGAGGTTTTTCAGAATGCACACAATAACTTTAGAACATGCACAACAGAAGTTTTTGACCAGGTTGAAGTCCATGCACAATCAGCTCTAACTATATTACATGGGCTGGATATTCAAAAGGGTTGTGCCATGCACAATAGGGTTGCGCCTGCGCAAGTCCGAAATGTGCCATTCTGCGATATTCAGCAGGAGGCAGTTGCACCCCCAAGTCATGCTGAGCAACTGCGCAATGCTAATGAAGGCATGCTCAACCAGAGGGGGAGGAACCATGCATAAACTGCACAGCCCGATATTCAGCCAGCTGTGCAGAGTTGTGCAGGCGCAACCCCTACCTGTACCTGCACAACTTTGAGCCAAAAAACAAAGGATCAAGTCGAGGGCCACCCACAGGTGAGCTGCCGCATTGCAGGGCACAACACAGCAGCTGCCACCTGTGGGTGGCCCTCCACTTGTTCCCTGTGCCCCCCCTGCAGCCGGATCGTGGGCATAATAGTAACCCCCTCCATAGCCCGATCGCGGGCAGAACACTCCCCACTAGCCCGATGTGACGGATCTCCACTCCCGACTGGCCCAATGCGGGCATAGTAAATGAATCCCCGACTGGCCCAATCGTGGGCATAATGTAAATAAGACACCCCGACTGGCCGATCGCGGACAGAATGGGTTCAACCTCCAAAGACCAATATCCCTGGTGGTCCAGTGGACGCGAAGCCCGATCGCGGGCATAAGGTCAAACCCACCCCAAAGTCAATTTCCCTGGTGATCTGGTGGCCCCGCACCCACCCACGGAGCCCCACCACCCAACTCCCCCTGTCAGCGGCGGGTGGCAGCCGCCACCACCTGCCACCCGCCGCCCACCGACTGACAGCTCGTGATAGGACTGCGCCCATTGGTTAGAGCAAGAGCCAATGGGCATGCAGCTATACCGTACAAAGCAGTCCAGATATGTGAATGAATGAATTCATTCACATATCTGGACTGCCTTTAGTATAGATGCACGCCCATTGGCTCTTGCTCTGAACCATCGGACGGCAGCCCTATCGAGCTGTGAGTCATGGCGGGTGGTGGTGGGGTGCTGCCACCGCCGCTGACAGGGGGAGCAGGTGGGGCTCCATGGGGGTGCATGGGGCCACTAGATCACCAGGAAATTGACTTTGGGGATGGTTTGACCCTATGCCCGCGATTGGGCTTCTCGCGTCCACTGGACCACCAGGATATTGGTCTTTGGGGGTTGAACTGGGTTTGTCCGTGATCGCCAGTCAGGGGTGTTCAATTACATTATGCCCGCGATCGGGCAGTAGGGGGTTCATTTACTATGCCCACGATCAGGCGAGTCGGGGGATTTACTGCGCTCGCGATTGGGCCAGTCGGGGGAGATTTACTTCATGCCAGCGATCGGGCTGCAGGGGGCGTCGGTCCCCGACTGCTGCTGTCTGGCAGGGCGGCAGGCACAAGTCGTCAGGGGTCAGCGCACCTGCATGCTAATGGCATGCAAATGGGGCCGTAATTAGATGCAAATGCCCCCCCATGCACCTTGCATAAATTATAGCCCAATTTGCATGTCGCCTTTTGAATATCGTAAATTTGCGCATGGCGCAATGGAACTTGCGCCACCACATCTGAATGCTCCACTCTGACCATTTGCGGTGGCGCAAGTTCCACTGCGCCATGCACAGTGGTTGGGAAGGGGGCGAGATTCAAAGGAGTTGCTCATAGCGCAACTCCGTTGAATATCGCCCCGGCCACACCCCGTGCAACTTTTTTGAGCAGCACAAGGGCTTGTGCCACAGAATGGCGCAGTTTGAATATCCAGACCCATATCTTTAAAATTGTTCAAGCCTTTCTTCAGACCGTGTAATTCCTAACCCCCCCATTACAGTTTGTGGACATACTAACATACTATAGGCACACATCTCTACATCATTTAAGCTGACTATGATAACGGTCTAGTACCCTCAACCAAGCTTGTAAACATATTTATTCCAATCTCCAAGCCTCCCCTGATTTTCAGTACTGCAATAGTATATATATTATAGTGGCACAATAGCACCACTGCAGTTAGGGTTGAGTACGGTGTTTAATGTTAAACCACAAATTTTGCACCTTAATGGCTTTGCCCTGTTCAATGGAATTGCACATAACTTTGCATGTGCAGTCCTGTGGGGTAGATCTCTTGATGTGCCAACATTTGTTCCACTAGGATGTGCAGATTCCAATATCCAGAGAGTGAAAAAGGTGATTTTTCTGTTTTCCTTGTCCACCTTTAGCACCCAGACAGTTTAGAAATTTGGTCTGAAATTTTCAGGGCCGAAAGAACTTGTGTCTTTTGCCAGTTTGGTAAAAACATATGAATCTGTTCCAAAGTTATTGATTTTTAAAATTTTAGTTATGAGCATGCTCAGTAGGCACTTTCAGGTTAGCTGCAGAGAACAAAACAAGAATTGGGTCATACAAAAAAGTATCTTTTATCATATTTGTTAATCCTCTTTCATGTGAAAATATCCTTTTTTGTATGGCCGTCATTTGCTTTTTATTGCTTACACTTACAACCATTTAAAAGTACATAAAAATAATGGGCCAGATATTCAGAAATGCGCCATTCCCCGGCACAAGACCGGTGCAGTGCAAGTCAATTGTGCCATGGCACACCAAGAGTCATATTCAGAAGCTGTGCCACCCAAAAAGCAGCAGAGCAATGTGGCTGATTATGGCAAAGATGCGCTATGGTGCAATCATGGATGCGCCAGTGCAACCATGGATGCGCCATTGCAACCAGGCATGCACAGAGCAGACCCAAACACAATCCCTGTGAGCAGAGCAACAGGCAGGAGGGACACAGAACCAAGGTAGCACGGGGAAAGGGGCACAGGACCCCCACCCAGAGCACACTCTTGACACAGACGCAGGACCTGTGGCACCAAAGTGCACCAGGGACGGTGCATATACAACCCCGCCCAATGTGCAGTGTCTGCCACATGCTGCACCGGGACAGTCTGCACTGTGGATCTACACAGGGGCAGGGGCACGGCCCACATGCCCAGTGACTGCAGGGTCAATGACCCATGTGGCTGAAGTGGGACAGCCAGGGCCCACCATGCACAGCAGGGCAGCCCAGGGTGAATAGCCAAAGGACCGCACATACAGAACAACCCACTGGACCCGTGGTAACCAGCAGCGCAACCTGATCCCGCCCACATGTGGTCAACAGATGCACCCATAAGGCAAGGTATGTGACCCCACACCAACACTGTGGTACACCTAACCAGCCACCCACCACCCTGGAGATGCATGGACACACACAATGGGAGCACAACAACCGTCAATCCTGACCAATAGCACCAGACTCTGGGTAACCTGCACCCGTGTGGCCACAGATGGCAGGCCCATGTAACCATGCCCAACCACACCAGACCGTGACATGCCCAGGATACAATCCCCAGAATCCAACCATGGACCGGTGGCTGTGGACCATGCCCATCCAACAAACACCTGCACATGAGCTATGGAGCCCAGTCACCTTCCCAGGCACCCCACCATGCATTCTGCCAGCCTACACATGCCCCATGGACAGTAGTGATTCCCAGACAGCCACCCCACAGGTGAACATGGCTGGGCCAGCAGTGGAGAACACAGGACGATGTGCGCAACCCACCTGCAATGGACATCACACCCCATGCAGCCCTATGGCATGCATGACACATATACCATCCACCCGCAGGTGCAGCATCCCACAGATTCCTGGCACAATGACACCCAGGCCCTACTCCCCAACCCACATGGCCATAGTCGATACACACCTGCAGTACACCACAGGCAGGCAACCCCCCCCATGTGCAGGAAAGTGCACCCATGGATGTTATGATTCATACAACTCCAGGGGGACCATGACACCAGTGGGACCTGGACCCCATGCATGTCACCCCCAACCCCATGGCCACACACAATAGTGCAGCAACCCACCGTGGCAAGACACTGACACACCCGACCCACGAGCACCCAGGTACACATGCCAAGGCCATGGGACACAGCTGTACACCCAATACAGACCCCACATTCACCATGTGGCCGGTGCCAGTGACCCACCCTGCACCAGCGGTGACCCCATGAACAAGGCAACAAAAGCTGCAGCATGGCTCCCCACACCACCTGCAAATCACACACAGACACAGGAATGTTTTATAATATCAGGTTAATCAAAAACAATGGTGAATGATACAAAGAGCAAAACAGGGACATGTGGGGGTGGGTGAGAGGGGGACGGGGACATGGGAGGGGTCTGTACAATGGGACATGTGACTGCAGGGTAACAGGAATGGAAGGGGAAGGGGCTAGATACACTGGTCTCCATCAACATCTATGCAGAGACCATGCCAGGCCCCGCAGGGTGCTCCTGATTCCCACTGCCACGTGCAGTATCCTTCTCTGGAGGTCCACCACCAGTGCCAGGCCCTGCATCCTCAACATGGCTCCCCTCCTGGCCACTGGATGACGTGCACCTAGGAGAAGGGACAACAGGGCAATCACTGCACTGCGCAAATGACCACTGTACACACACAGCATGCAGTGGACAGTGGGGGAACACACCACAGGGGGAGCACAATGGACCCATGCCATGTGGGCCACACCTGCTATCCAAACAGCACACCACAATGGTGCAGACAGGCAGACAGCATGCCACACTGTGGCCATGTGTGCATGGGCATGAGCATGTGGCACAGGGTGGCCATGCGCACAACCTCCCCATGGCTGGCCACAAGCCGCCAACAGATGTGCCACAGTGGAACACCAGACAGACGGTGCACCACACACAGCTGACCTGACACATGTCCGGGGTGCACATGGCCATAGCCTGCACCTGCTGCAAACCCTCACTGGCAGTAACCAACACACTTACCTGTTCCTCAATGACCCCTGTGTGCTGTGCCCTACCCTGGCCCCTCTGGCTGTCCACGGATTCCCTGGCCCACCTTCAGTCCTCTGGTACTGTGGAAGACATGTAGAGAAGAGAACCTGAGTACACATGCATGTATGGCCCCATGCCACCCCACTGGTTGACACCCATCAGTCCTCCAGCTCACACGCCAGCATGCCTGCAACAATGTGCTGTGGACATGCATGATGCCTGTGGTTACAGGGACAGGCACCCCCCAGCTACAGACCATGCTGTGCAAACCCAACACACCATGGTTGGTCAAATGGGCATGCACACCACCTACACACACCTACCTGACTGTGGCAAAGCTCCACGCTGAACACACTCCTGCATCCAGTGCAGGACATCTGAATTACATCTCCACAGGTCAACATATCTGTGGCGACACTGCTCAGCAGACCTGACCACACCCTTGCACCTCTCTAGGGCCCATGACACACTGTGCCTCAACTGGCTCCGTATCTGCTGCAGTGACTCCTGCCCATAGAGCTTGGCCACATATGGCTGAAATACTGTCACCAGATTTATCAGCTCTACATCTGTCCAGTTGTGTGCACTACGGTCTCTCCTGCTCACCACTTCCAAATGTGGTGCAGTTCTGGACATTTGCGGTGGAAAGCACACGTGGGGGCAGCACGTATACAATGTGCAATAGGGGTTGACATCCCGCAATCGCACATCTTGGATGTGTGTGATGCTGATGTGCAATGGTGCACAGTGGGTTTCTGGGCATGGGCAACATGCCGTGACCCGATGCTGCATGGTGTCATGACCCCAAGCCAGAGGTGACAGGTTGTGACCCTGCGCAGTGTCGTGCACGTGCCATGGATGTGCCATGAGCCGTATCATGCATATACACAATTGGGTCCAGTGACAGGTCACGGGGCATGCACGATGCAACCACAGTGACACGTGCACAATAGCACAGTATCGCACATGACACACTGGGTGTGTGATAGGCATGTGCAATGGAGTGTGCACATGAGCATTGCCAGAACGTGCACCACGCATGCACAGCATAAGGGCCATGTGATTGCTCTGGCGCAACTCAGTTGAGCATGGTGCAAAATCGCGATATTCAGCTGCAGTATGCAAATTATCTCATCAGCCAATGCGCAGTACAGTAGAATGCATTAGCATATCATTACCATTGCACACAAGCCCATTTGCATGTGATGCACCTTACAAGTACCAAGGAACAGCACAGGCCATGGACTGGTATTGCAACCTTTTTATGTAGGTAGATGCTGGTGCAGGCACACACAGCCATGCAGCAGCACTGCAATAGAGGATTGCCAAGGGACGTGCTTGCACTGACACACTGTGCTGTGACCGTTCACAAGTGGTGACCTGTCGGGACATGAGGATGATGAGGAGCATGGGCTTGCATGCAAGCGCAGACCAAACTTCACTAAGGGAGAGACAGATGCCCTGTTCGAGGCCTACCTTGACAGGGAGCCCCTGTTGAACTGTACCATGGGCACACCACACGACAGGTCTGTTGGCTGGGACGAAGTGGTGGCATTCGTCAACCAGCACGGCAGACACCAGCGTTCTGCTCAGGAGTGCCGCAAGAAGGTTGGCACTGACAAGCAGCATATAAAGGAGAAGGTGGCAGCCATAAGGACATCCCACAGCACCACCTGCGGAGATCCATGTAGTGCACCCACATTGACAGCCATGGAGGAGCTGGTTGCAGCCACCATACGCCGCACTGCGATTGAGGGTGTGCCCGGAAGGGGATTCCAGACAGGTGGCAGACCATCCTTGCATGGTACGTATGTTACTCACACACACACTGTCCTGGCAGGTGTGTGCCAGGGCATGCCGGTGTGCATGCTGCTGGTACGCATGCCACATGCACGTGTGCCCACCACCGTACATGGCACACCACTGGCCAATGATACCAGTGGCATGCACAGGGGGACACATGGAGGCTACAGTAACACTGACTATATCTTCCTCTCTTGCAGCACTATCACAACTCCGTGCAGAGGATGAAGCAGCAGCCACATCCACGGCTGCTGTGGGTGGACCATCAATGTCCACCAGCGTCCATGGCCCAGACAGGCTGTGGCTGAGCACCATGGTGCTGGTGGACATCCTTGGCCTGGGGTTGGACGAGGCCCTGGATGAGTTCCTGCAGGGTGCCAGCCTGGATCTGCTGTGTGCAGAGACTCAGCTCAGGGCTCCGATGATGGCATCACCCTGATCCTGGACAGCGTGGGGGACATTGTGGAGGAGTCACCTCTGCCTGCCTCACAGGCATCATCAGGGACCAGCACTGTGCACGTGACTGCACAGCCACCACTTATCCCCACAGGTGTAGTGGTGTGTTGCACCACCGCTGTTCCTGGCATGGGTGGGGTTGCTGTTGCAGCTGTAATGGTGCAAGCCACCACCCAGCAGATGGACGGGAAGCAGTGACAGGATGTGGGTGTCACTGGGCAGTACAACATAGGTCCCACCACCGGTGCGCCTGCTGCACCCTTACCCCCTGTATGGCCCACTGTGTAGCATCCACCAGAGATGGAGGCTGGGCAATGTGGCAGGTCACCCACAGCTGATTGGTGTCCTGGCCAGGGGCACAGGAGGCCAAGCATCTGGCCAAGAACAGTCAGTTGCTGCGCGCATCCATTGAGCAATAGCTGCTGCTTGGCAGTGGGGTGAGGGCACTGTGGTTGGAGGTGCACCAGCTGGCAGAGCAGCAAGACATGGGCACTGTGAAGATCCTGTATGGGCTGTGCCACATGCAGGAGGCCATGACTGCAGCTATGGACCACATTGCCGGTGCCATTGCTGATGGCTTTGCATCGCTAGCTGCCACTGGGCTCAGCCATGCACAGAGGATGCCCCGCAATGTGCAGTGCATCCCACGGTCCTGGTGTCTGATGACCCCATCCCAGTGGATGCAGGACTCTGATGCTGGCATCCCAGGCATGCCTGGGGCTAGTCTGTTTGGCTGCCTACATACCCCTGCGAGGACACAGTCTTGGTCCCTCACATCAACCCCTGAGGTGGGCATCTGACACACCCCCTGTGGCTGATGCACAGCCTTCATCTGCCAATCAACCCTGGAGCAGCTGCCCACATGGCTGTGGCAGCTGAGGGATCATGCAGTTGGCCTGAGGTATGTCTTGTTCTGACCCGCTGTCCACTGCTGATGCCCTGTGCATATGTGAGCATTGTTGGTGCAGCATGCACGTGGTGGCACGCATGCGTGTTTTGCCGCATGCCTCCCATGTGTGCTTGCTGGGCTGCTGGGATAAGTGGCATGGGTGTGATGATGGCAGCTCCGCGCCAGTTGTGCCTTTGCACGATGTCATGTTTCTGATCCACGCCTTGTTCCACTGCCTGTGTGTGTGTGTGTGTGTGTGTGTATGTGCAGCCACGTGCCAGTGCCTCCGCCATCCCTGCTGTGCAGCCCATTCCATGCATGCCTCCCACCATGCACATCCCTGCCTGTGTGTGGTGTGTTGGTCTGTGTGCCCCATGCACATGTGTCACTGCACTTACCTGCATTCACTAAAGTGTTCCTGGGTGATCGTGTCACGCTGGTGATGTGCCACCTGCACCAGACTGGGGTTGATCCACCCTGGGGGTGGCTGCCCACCTCCCTCAGGCACATTGTCACCGTCTTCCCTGCTACTGTCACCCTCATCAGCCTCAACAGCTTCACATTGTCAATGGCCATGTTGTGCAGTATGCAGCAGGCCAGGAATAGGCCACAGGCTTTGGAGGGGCTGCATTGTAGGACACCGCCTGACCTGTCTAAGCAACAAAATTGTGCCTTCAGCATGCCAAAGACATGCACAATGATATTGCACGTGCTGGCGTGTGCCTCATTGTACCTCTTCTCTGCTGGAGATGACGGTTGCCAGTAGGGGGTGAGCAGCCAGGGCCTCAGCGGGTACTCGCAGTTACCTGTGTAGAGATTGACATGGTTAGGCCTGCACTATGCTGTTCCACACCCTTTTCCCAGTCCCCAATGCCCACCCTACCACACCCATCCTGTCTGCCCCCACCCCAAGGGCTGACACGCCCATGATCCCTGGCCCATGCCATACTCACCCACTAGGTGGTCCATGGGGATGTCCCCACATTCAAACCTGTGGCACAGCGCAGAGCTGTGCCAGATGAATGCATTGTGTGCAGTCCCAGGGTGTGTGGTGCAGACATTGTTGATGCTCCCAGTGGCATCACACACCACCTGGCAGTTTATGGTCGGGTTCCCCTTCCTGTTGATATACACATTGCCCTCAGGGCCAGGTGGCTTGCGGATGCTCACTTGGGTGCAGTCACTGGCACCAATCATGCATGCGTGCTACCTTGTGGAAGTCCTGCATGTTTGCTGTATGCTCTGTCTGTGTGCTGGGGAACTGTATGTACTCTGAAGCACATGGCAGCAGAGCATTGAGGAAATGGGTGAGGAGACGGGATGTGGCCAACTGGATGATACTCGTGGTGTCCCCTGTTGGTTATTGGAAGGTGCCTGTGGCGAGCAAGCACATGATGGCGGTCACCTTAGTCTCCACAGACATGGCATGATTATGTCTGGCGGGTGCCTGCATCTCTCACTGCACAGCTCACAGAGCTGCCTCAGAATGGCCCTGTTCAGGTGGTACCAGTCCACTATCTCTGTGTCACTACAGTTCTCGAATGTGATGTGGGCACAGTACCACTTGTGTCGGGCATATGGCCGACGGGCCATTCGTCGGCCACATAGGTGTTCCTCCTGCCTCCTCACACCCTTCATTACTGCCTCTATTAGAAATGAGGCACTATCCATCCCTCTGTCCATGTTTCTGTCCCCCCCCTGGGAAGCTGGGTGTCTGTATGGCTGTCACCCTCTTTGTCTGTCTGTGTCACTGTTTGTGTCTCTTTCTCACTCTCTCTCTCTCTCTCTCTCTCTCTCTCTCTCTCTCTCTCTCTCTCTCTCTCTCTCTGTTTCTCAATCTGTCTCTCTCCTTCCCTCTCTGTCTCTCTCACTGGGCATGGGGTTGTGCATCTGCTGTCTGTGTGTTTAAGCTAGGTTTTTATAGGAACAAGTCTAGCCGGTGCATCTTGGGTTTGCTCCCGACTTGTGCCATGGCTTCACGGTTGAATAACCCATTGCGCCACATATTCATGGGAAGGCCCCCTACCCTTGTGCTGCATACCTTATGGTTGTGCCATGGTGCAATGGTACTTGAGCTGCATGACCGCTCTCTTTGAATATTGCTCAGTGGCAGAAATCTAGTGTTGCACTGGTGCAACACATTTGCGCCATGCGCAACTGCTCTGAATATCTGGGCCACTGTCTTTAAAACAAACATCTGAACCTAGTTAAACAGGACCCATTTAGCTAGATTCTGGTGTTTATTTGTTTTTGAAGCTGGCAGAAATACATTTTCTGGGCACCGAAAATCCAGGGTGACCAGCTTAACAAGAGGAGCCATACACCTGCGTTCTTTGCATGAGAACAGTGGGACTTTCTTGACTTCTGCAGCTGCAGCTGAAACTCATGCTGTGGGCTGCTGTGAGAGCAGTGAGCTGCCATTTCCATGGTGTCTTCGCCTTCTAGGGGCCTGGGGTTGTTTACCAAATCACATCCATTCTTTAGCAGTTGTTCTCTAAAAGTCACTAAAGTGTGGATGTGGATCTGGAATAAGTTTGATATCCTGCTATAAATCACATTAATAGTGCAATGCCTGGTCTTCCTACAAAATAAATTAGTAAATAAGACCAAGCAATTTCACTACCCTCATCCTGGCCTACTACCACTCTCAGTCATCTCAGGTGACCATGCCGGGTGGGTGTGTGACTGTTGGCTGTTGGGAACATTTGCCCAGCAGTTGCTAATCTCTGAGACCATACCATCTGAATTAATTAGCACAGGTAGATGATGACAAAAACAGCACCGACCTGCATGTATGACTTACTGGAACATTTAAAATGTTACGATGAAGTTTAGTAATATCTGAATAGAGCGCAAAGGTGTGCATTTGGTTTTTTTGGGAGGGCATTAAATAAAAATCCACTAAGCTAAATTAATCATGGAGGAAAATCAATGATAAAGCTCAAACTACATTCTTTTTTATTTGAGTGTTGCTCACTGTCATTTAAGCAGCAAGCCGGTGATCCCCTGCTCTCTCTCTCTCTCTCTCTCTCTCTCTCTCTGCACTCTCTATCTGGTCATTTCTTTCTATCTATCTATCTATCTATCTATCTATCTATCTATCTATCTATCTATCTATCTTTCTTTGCTATTTTTATTTTCTTCCTCTTGGATGTAAGGTCCCAACACCCCTCCAGTCCCATGCAGATATTTATTTATCAGTTTCAAGAATGCCCAGGGTAGGAGTACGGAAAAGACAGGAGATTGGCCCAGCTGTATTTGGCACATAAGACACCTCTGAGGGTTTCAGCATCACATGCCAGGAATAAGGGAGACTGCAAAGCTTGGACCCATGAACATGTGGTGCAACAGCGGGAAAACATCCTTCACTGTCTTTCCCAATGACTAACAGCAGGTGACATCAAGCATTTGAATCATTGATAAAAACAAGTTCCAGGAAGGAGATAAAAATTGGAAGGGCAGGAAGGCATGTGTTTACAGTACAATTTGGGGTGCTAAATAATTTCTGAACAACTTACAGGGAAATAACACAGCACTTCACTGACAAAAACAGCTCATGACTAATGGTGGTAGACTATATTGTGTACCTTCATATGAAGCTTGGTGCATGGGTTTGTGACCCAGAGCAAAGAGCTCAGTTCATGATTCATGTGCCAGAGACCGCCGTCTGATACTGGGACAGACTAGCACTTGACCATCAGAACTATAAATCCAGATGAAGACATCTGCCATATAAATAAACCATGCATATCTTGTATGGATGGAAACATAAACACAAATATCACCACAATTTTATTGGTGTAAAATTAAAACACATTGACACTCATATCTGGTATTTGAGGCAGATGAAGTATTCATCAAAAACAAAAACAACAACAAAAAAACTTTTCTTGCATAACTTGAACTTAAGGCGTTCCTGACGGGTGTCCTCATTGATAAAATAATGTCTGCAATGAAATCAGCCTATCAGAGAATGAGAGCAAAGAACGGACATGATTCGGCAACTAACCCCACACCACTGGTCAGTGACACAATGCTGAACACCCATCCTGTATTGCCTCCCACCCACCCCCAGAGTAACCTGTTTGCTCATTGCAACACAACTGCTGTCCATCAAAATACCACCCAATAGGTAGATGATGACAAAAACAGTACTGACCTGCATGTATGACTGACCAGAAAATTTAAAACATTACTATGAGGTTTACTAATATCTGAATCAAGCGCAAGGGTGTGCATTTTTTGGGGGGGCCATCCAATAGAAATCCACCAAGTTAAATTAATCATGGAGGAAAATCGATGATAAGGATAAAACTACACTGTTTTTTTTAATTATTTGAGTGTTGCTCACTGTCATCTTTTATGCATGCAAAACTGGAATAAAAATTGAATTGACATAGGGAGATCATCTATTTATCATGCTCCCCCTAACTCCAACACCTAACTCTATCCTTAAACCTAACCCTTACCCTTATCCTTCCTAACCTTATCCTAACCAAGACCAAAACCATAACATTAACTGCAACCTTTGGCCTTATCCTAATTCTGATCAGATCTTAACCTCAAAATGTCCCCAAACCATATCCCAATCCCCACACCTAAATAGCAACCTTAATCCTAACCTTCGCCCTAATCCCATCCCAGCTGCCAACTCTCTGAACATTCACTACATGCCTATCCTTCACCCTGACCTGACGCAAACTAGATAGAACCATTTGAGTAGACGAGGTGGAAGGCAGGGAAATGATCAAGATCTGGTGAACAAAGGCAACAGACAGCCTGGTGTACATCATGGATGCCCATGTGCGCCTGCCATTGCCCACCACGATGCACATTTTTGCCCTGGAAGGGGCGAGTAGTGTCAAAACTAGATGGGGCTGTCCACACTTCGGGGAACTTTCCAATCCTGCACCAGAGAAGGGGTCTGGGAATGGGCCAGCGCTGGACTTTCTCTGGTAGTCTGTGTTCCAACCTTGATAATCAATAAAGCCTATCGTGCATTTATATAAACCTTCGATTTATGACATTCTGACTGGATTTGACAATCCTTCTTCTTGAGTCTCTACATCAAGAGTAAGGCCTGGTCTTTTACATACATTATGATAAAGTAATGGAGTTCTATTAATAAAATTATCTTAATATGGGAAAGTTATTAAATGTAAAAAAAAAATTGTGTAGAAAATGAATGTATAAAAAGGACTAAGCATATGCATGAAAGACTTGTCGCTTACTGTTTTAAATCTTTATTTACTATAACCACAAAACAAATCCAGTTTTTGATTTGGTTTCGAACTTGTCAAAGCAGTGATAGTCATATGAACCCATTAAGTCAAATTTACAATGCAATGCATTTGAAGCTGAGAAATCCTAACAAATCAAGTTCCTGTCTTTGATTTGGTTTTGAACCCATCAAAGCAGCAACTGTGATATGAACCCATGAAGTGTAATTTACAATGCAATGCACTTTAAGTTAAGAAGACCTCACATGACAACTTATAGCCAGGGATACCAAACTTGATAAACATAGAAACATACAATTTGACGGCAGATAAGGACCACATGGCCCACCTAGTCTGCCCATTTCCCTACCTAATGGATAAGCTGCAGATCCTAGTTAACCAACAGCCTACTTCCTCCTGCCCCCCACTAGAATTGGCTTATGTCTGTCCCATGCATTCTTGAATTCCCCCACTGTGTTTGACTCTACAACCTCCTCAGAAAGACTGTTCCATGCACTCACAACCTCTTTGTGAAGAACATTCTCACATTACCTCTGAGCCGCCCCTCAATCTTCAAATTAGCCCCTTGTTCTTGCACATCTCTTTTTCTGAAAGATGCTACCCTCTTGGACTTTGTTGATCCCCTTGAGGTATTTGAAAGTTTCTATCATGTCCCCCCTCTCCCTCCTTTCCTCGAAGCTATACATCTTAAGCTCCTTTAGTCTTTCTTCATATGTCTTCTGGTGCAGACCCCGCACCATTTTGGTTGCCCTCCTCTGGACAGCCTCCATCCTGTCTATGTCTTTGCGGAGATGGGGTCTCCAGAACTGTACACAGTACTCCAGATGTGGTCTTACCACTGTCTGTACAGAGGGACAACAACTTCCTGTTTCCTACTGGTGATGCCTCTCCCTATGCATCACAGTATCCCCCAGCCCTCCTTACTGCCTTCTCACATTGCTGGCCCACCTTTAGGTCATCTGATATGACTACCCCCAGGTCCCTTTCCATTTTTGTTGTTGTCAGTATCTCACCCCCCATTGTGTACTCTTCCCCTGGGTTTTTGTTTCCCAGGTGCATTACTTTGCACTTCTTTGCATTGAATTTAAGCTGCCATACAATTGACCTTTCCTCCAACCTTGCCAAGTCCCTTTTCATCCTTTCCACCCCACCTTGCGTATCAACCCTTTTGCAAATCTTTGTGTCATCTGCAAAGAGACATATTTTCCCTTCTAGTCCATCTGTAATATCACTTATAAAGACATTAAAAAGGACAGGCCCCAATACTGAACTCTGCAGTACCCCACTAGTAACCCTCCTTTCTTCACTGTGGACTCCATTTACTATTACCCGTTGTGTCCTGTTGTCCAGCCAGTGTTTTACCCAGGCTACCACCCTGGGACCCACTCCCAGGCTGGCTAATTTGTTTATTAATCTTTTGTGTGGGACTGTGTCAAATGCCTTGCTAAAGTCTAGGTAGGAAATGTCCACAGCCCCTCCCTGGTCTACTACTTTGGTCACCCAGTCAAAGAAATCAATCAGATTTGTCTGACATGACCTTCCTGCTGTGAATCCATGCTGCCTTGGGTCCTGTGTCCCACTGGCCTCTAGGTACTCAACAATTCTTTCCTTCAGCAGTGATTCCATCATTTTCCCTGCCACTGAGGTCAAACTGACAGGTCTGTAGTTTCCTACCCTGTCTTGCTCCCACTTTTGTGAAGGGGAATCACATCCGCCCTCCTCCAGTCTTCAGGTACCACACCATCCTCCCATGATTTATTAAAAAGGGTAGTCAGTGGTGTTACTAGTTCTTCCCTTAGTTCTTTTAGAATTCTGGGGTGAATCCCATCAGGCCCCATTACTTCATCCACCTTCAGTTTTAAGAAGTTCTTTCAGAACCCTTTTTTCTGTGAAAGGACTAATATCAACCCCCCATCTGGAGCTCTTCTATTGACTCAATTAGGTATCTCCCCCTGCTTTTCCATTGTGAATAATGAGCAGAATTATTCATTCAGTATCCCTGCTTTTTCACTGTCGCTCTCTGCCCAACCACCTTCCTCTTTATTCAGCCTCAGTATCCCTGCCTTAGTCTTTCTTTGCTCCCTACTGTACCTATAAAAGGTTTTATCCCCCCTTCTTAACTGAGCTGACTATCTTTTCCTCAGTCTGGACTTTTGCTATTCTGACTGCCTTCTCCGCTTCCTTCTGCTTTAACTGGTACAGTTCTCTGTCCTGCTCCTTCTGTGTTTCCTTATACTTCCTGAATGCTATCTCTTTCTCCCTTACCTTTCCCGCTACTTCCTTTGAGAACCATAAAGGTTTTTACTTTCGTTTTGATTTGTTTATTTGCTTCACACAAAGGCTTGTTGCCTCTATGATGGTGGTTTTAATGTTTCCCCATTGTTGCTCCACCCCACCTTCTTGCCTGTTTGCTAGTGCTTTTCTGAGGCACTCTCCCATTTTGACAAAATCAGCCCTCCTGAAGTCCAGTACCTTCACTTTTGTGTGACTTGGCTCTACAGCTAAGTTTATCGTGAACCACACTGTTTGGTGGTAGCTTGTTCCCAGATGGCTACCCACTTCAAGATCAGAGATCCTCTCTCCCTCCCCATTTGAGAGTACTAGGTCTAAGATTGCACCCTACCGAGTGGATTCCAAAACTAGCTATCTGAGGCATGCCCCCTGTAGGGCATCGAGAATGGCCCTGCTCTTGGATGTGGCTGCAGCAAAGGTGCTACAGTTAACATCTGACATATTCAGGTCCCCCATCAGCAATACCTCCCCTTTCTCTGTCATCCCAAGGATGCCTTCTATCATTTCCTTGTCTATTTCCTCCCCCTGAGATGGGGGTCTGTATACAACCCCTGTGCAGATTGTGGAGCCATTTTCAGTCTCCAGGGTGACCCACAGTGCCTCCTCTCCTCCCTGTTTACCCTTTAGTTATGTTGCTTTGATCCCTTCCCTCACATAGGGATCAAAGCTTATCAGAGTCAGTGGCTCAGCAGGAAGCACACTTGCCTCTGAGGCCGGGAGATCAGAGGGCTGTGGGTTCAGTTCCCACATCTGGCATTTGGGTTAATATCCCAGTACTGACACTAAAGTGTAGCATGAGAGGGGTGCTGCACATCTGAGGTGCCATCTTTCGGATGAGACGTTAAACTGATGTCCCATCTGCCTGGATTGGTGGTAGTTCAGGTGGATGTTAAAGATCCCATGGCACTTATCGAAAAGAGTAGGGGAAAGTTTTATTGAAACAAGAAATCAGGTAACAAGCAGTAAAGAAAACACAAGAAAAATGAAACAGGTAAAACTTAAGGCAGTATACAGCAGGATTCATTCCAAAAAAATGGTTAGAAAAGAACAAAAAGAAAAAACAAAGGTTATAATATTAAAATAACAAAAGTCCTTTAAGTCACAGGTGCATCCAAGTCTGTTATCCAAGATAGTGCTTTCCAAAGAGCAAGCAGACCAGGTCCTGAATGAGATACCCGTTCATGTGCATAGACAGCTCTTAAATCCTTCACAATTTTTTGTTCAATTTCTAAATGCGTACATATTTTCTGTTGTAGGGTGAACTGACATCTCGCCAGCCAAATATGCCATTTAATTACAACAAAAATAAGATTTAAGGTATCAGTGTTCCACAGAGGCCATTGAGGGGGGAATGCTCCATACATAATCATCGGATAAGAGATAAGTTTAAGCAACTTTTGTGCCAGAAAAGCCCACCATAGTCGTATGAAGGGACAATCAAAAAATAAATGAGAAATAGTTTCTAATGCAGTAGTACAGGATGGCCTAGAACACATTCTGTCTTGAAACTGTTTGTGTTTATGGTTTGATTTAACATTTATTCGTTCATGGCAGGATAACCAATGGAAGTCCCACATATGTATAGGGATTTGCACACAATGTAACAAAGTAATCAGAGAAGGGCAATATTGGGCTGGGCATTTTACAAAAGGAGATTGTGTCTCACAAACCAGAGGAGAGAAGTAATTTATGCAGGGCTTTATGTGAATTAGAAATAAGCATTTGTGGGGTGACTCGCCATTGTTTCAGACGTAGAAATGTGTGCCTCACATAAGGTGGCGTGTCTCCCGAGGTACGCAAAACACGCAGGGAATTATGTTCCCATTGGTGAAACCAGAGTTTACAAGAGTCGTAGAACCAAGCTTACCATCCCTTCTGTGAATTGATCAAAAGCGGTCTTAAATTTGCCGTGAAAAAAATACTAGAAAAAAACCAAAGGGGGTTAGTCATGTTAACACCGCCTTCTGTGATGGGTAGATAGGTGATATCCCGTTTTATTGGGTTCAGCCTGCTCCCCCATAATGCCTGAAAAAAAGGCTAAGAATCGCCGTCTCCAATTGTTTTGGAATTGGAAATACGTAACTAACATAAAGAAACAGTGAAAGTAAATATGTCTTAATCAAATATACTCTTTTTTTCTTCCCAATCTGACCCCTATTCCAGGAGGCTACCTTCAAACAACCCTGTTGCAGTTTAGAAGTCCAATTATAGACATCAGTGTCCCTAGTGCCAAAATAAATCCCCAATATACGTACTGGGCCATCTACAATCCGTAATGGGCCAATGTTCCTTGTCGGCATATTATTGGAACCCAGCTGTATACCAACACTTTTTCCAAAATTCAAATTTTCTCCTGAGTATTTACCAAATAAGGAACATTCCTTTAAGGAGGCCATCACCGAACTCTCATCCGCCATCAAGAAGCAGATATCGTCTGCATACGCAATGGCTTTGTATGGCGCAGTCAGTGCAGAACACGAGATCGCATGTATCTGTGGGATCATGTTTACACAGCGGAGCAAGACATCTAAAAACAGTACATATAATAGTGGGCTCTCAGGACAACCCTGGCGGATGCCTCTCCAGACAGGTATCATAGGTCCTACCCAGCCATTAACTACTGGCATGACCATGGCCGTCCTATAAAATTTACGTAACCATCGGATCATGATAGCCGGTATATTCGAAAAATGGAGTGCTTTCCATAAAAAATCATGGTTTACAGAACCAAATGCTGCTCGCTGATCCACTGAAATTATAAAGCCAGAGGTCGAGTCCGAGTAACCGTGAGAGAACAATTCACGGAGCAGAATCAAATGATCCGAGATGATCCTGTTGAGGACAGAACAAATTTGAGCAGGATGTAGAACAGTTTCTGCTATACCAGATAGATGATTAGCTATTATTTTCATCAATATTTTAAAGTCAGTATTTAGCATACAGAGAGGGCGCCATTTCTCAAGAGAGTGGGCTTCCCCCTTTTGTTTGTAGATATAGAGCAAAGCACCGGTCGTAAATTCCAAAGGGATAGTCTCACTGATTAATAAAGAATTAAAGACAGAGGTAAGTTCGACAAGTAAGTGTTCACTCAGAACTTTATATAGAGTTGCCGGGAGACCATCTGGACCAGGAGTTTTACTTAAAGGCAGAGAGGAAATTGTGGCTGACAACTCCAACGTTGTAATGGACCTGCATGCCATCTCCACCGCCTGTGTAGTAGAAGGGATAGGGATCCCTAAATTCTCTTACAGGGCAGTAGGATCATTTATGTCAGCAGGAAGGGGGGAAAATAAGGCAGTCGTATGACTAGTAACTATCTGTTGGATCTCATGTTGGGTGGAACATATAGTCCCTGTAGAATCTGTAAGATGTAGTATCGTCTTCTGGACAACCTGACGAGAGTTCGATTCAAAGGGACAAAATGACCTCCCGTGGCCCGGTAACATGATATTTGTGTTGGTTGTACAATTGCAGTGATTGTCGGGATTGAAATTGCAACATGGCTGCCCGCGTCAACTGAATTTGAAGGGAGAGGTCATGTCCCGTTGTATATGACAAAGAAAGAAGCGATTGGAGATGCTCTCTTCTTTGTAAATAGTCCGAATATTGGCTCCTACTTTTCTCACGACTATATCTTTTTAGGTAAGAAATCAAAGTATGTTTTGTATCCAACCACCACTGTATCGGGTCATCATAACATATAAACACAGATTTGAGTGCCGAAAGAAAGGACCGGAGGGTTGATAAAACAACTTGTCCTACAATAAGGAGGTGTTAAATTTCCAGAAACCTGGCCCTTTAGAAAAGGGGGTCACAGTACCAACACCAACAGAAAGCAAGCAATGATCCAAGAAGGCCACTGCCTGTACCTTGGCTGAAATAATCGGCAAAGTATGGGACAAAAAAACGAAATCAATGCGGGTAGCTAATTTACCCTTGTGAAACGTAGGGGTATGTTGGTGCCGAAAAGAAAAATAAGCATCAACTAAATGGGTGGTGTGTATTAAGTTTCCTAGCTCCTGTGAGTCACAATACAGTTTTTTAGTAGTGGCAAATGAACTTTTATCTTGAAGACTCAACCCGCAGTTAAAGTCACCAGAAAATAAAATTTGAAATGAAGTGTGCAGGTAAGGCTAATCAAAGAAAAAAGGGCTACGAGCTGTCTTAACTTGTGGCGCATAAATGTTAATAACCCGACAAGGGCAGTTACCTATGGTAAAATCCAAAGCCAGGGCTCACCGGATACCAGATCAAACAGTTTCAAAAGACGAAAGTCAGGCATATTTATCAAGATGCCAAGGCCTGAGCAGGGGTCCTGACCTATAGACCAAAATGAGGGGCCTAAGAGCCAATCATTTTTCGCTTGTCTGATCTCTTGAGTCGTATGGAGTCGGGTATCCTGCAATAAAAAGATACCCAATGGTAAAAGTCTTAAAAAAGAAAATACTAATCGCCTCTTAAGAGCATGTTTCATACTAATAACATTAATAGTGTGGCAAGTGAACTGTACCATTGAAACGAAAGGAAAGTAAGAAACATCATACTTTTCTCTTCCCAACTACATTTTTCCCCTTTAAGTCTGACCTTAGCCTTACGTTTCTGCGAAAGTCCAATACCCAGCTGAGGTTCTGTGTCAGCAGGGCCATCAGGGAGGGAGGACACCACCGAGGATGAGTCAGACTCACCACCTGCGTCATCCGACGTCGGTTGCAGCAATTCAAAGGAATTCGACAGAGGTATGGGTATGGGTGACAAGGATTTCATAGGGGGCGGTGAGGGCCAAGGAGCAGTCCTCAGAGACCTACGGCGTATACCTGTAGTAGGTTCACGGGGCGGTGGCATATTACTAGGACCTGGAACAGAGGCCACATCGCAGGCAATCAGTCTGACATTCTCTTGTCGGGGGGGTTTGGGTACCGATAAGGGTGCCACAATCTTATCAGGTTTAGGAGTGGTGTTCCGGGGGGTGCTGGCGTTAGGGGCTGCACCTCCGAGTCCCCTGTAACAGACGGGGGCTTAGCCACAGAGGCACGTAACCATGCTTTCTGTGCTTGTGTAATCACAAAGCGGTTGGTCAGCACCACCATCATGGTCGTCTTTAGCATGGGCAGCCCACGGACAATTCTGGAACAGATGACCTAACTCTTCACACAGGTTACATCTACTAACATTCCGACAATGAATCCCCATATGTCCTATTTCCCCACAGTTATTACATTTAATCTTGTCACAAACGCTACTAAGATGTGAGGGATCCCCACATCTATGGCAGGCCTTCAGTTGACCAGGATAAAACAAAACTCCCATGTCACGTCCTAAAAAAAAAGGAATTGGGCAGGTGTACAGGACCCGAATCACTGGTGTGTAACAGCACCCGAAACCTCCAACTCCCTGTCCAAATGTTTTCAGTGTCTAAAATGGCCTCAGGTTGGCCCTGCACCTTGCAGCGCTGTTTCAGCCAGTAGACCACGTCAGATACGTCCACACCTTCATTTCGGAACATAACAGTAATGAATTTGAAGGCAGGTTTCGACAGGGGGATGGCTTGAAAGGGGGTCCATAGGGGAGTACTTTTCAAAGCATGGTATCTAGACCAGAATCGTTCAAGTCCACGAGACATCTGAAAACTGACGTCGAAGGAAGTTTCGCCAGAAACATGTATCAGGGCATATATCTCATGAGCAAAAAATTTTAAAGAGTCCTTCAATAGGGATCTTGCTACGAATACACGATCCGGGGGGTCAGGTAGTCCACCTTTATAAAGAAGACGTACAGCATTATGCCGTTTAGCAGCCACAACAGGTGCCTTAAAGAGAGAAGAAAAGGAACGTGGTGTTCTTCCCTGATCAGGGAGTGGTAGACCAGGGTCTGTAGCTTTAAAATCCATTGTTTCCAATACAGTAGAAGCATTAGAAGTTTCATCCTGTAGAACTGTTAACACAGGGTTCTGGGTGAGTGACAATTCCTCTAGTAAGCTCAAGGGGTCAGAAGAGCTCTGCAGTTCCAGTCCCATCTGTTGTTCCTCCAGGAAGTCCTCAGATATAGGGGAACGAATAGGGGACGGACCAGAAACCCACTGTCCCTTTGTGGGTTCCTGTACCCATCCAGTCCCATGCAATGCCTTCTCTACCGACCAAATAGGCTCAGTTCGGGGCGGTATCTCCAAAAAAGACATAAGGCTGTCACTTTCCAGTGTCGCGCGGGGAGGATCTTTTGATGCTGTCGCCGAACAATTCACCAGCTTCTGCATGGGCGGTTGGGCCGCATTGTTAAGTGTATGAGGCGGCGATTCAGTCTGCAGTAGCAGTGGGACTAAGGGCGTCCCAGAAGAAAGACAAGATGGTACAGTTACTGCTGGGGGGCGATCCCCCTCCGAGACCAGCACAAGCAAAGGCGGCGTGTCCTGCCGCATCACCCGTAGAGTCTCCACAGCTCGGCGCTCTACCAAGCGCTCACCAGTCTCAACATTTTCCAGGCCACGTCGGACAACAGGCTGCAGCAAATCCAGCCTCCCTGATACAGAAACGGGGTGTCTCCTCGATCTCCTTCTGGACTATTACATCATGCTGGGGGAAGAAAGTCACAATCCACTGAAGCATCTCCAGACAAAGTAAGTACTTTCTCACTTACAAGGTCATCCATAATGGTCTTTTCATAATCGGAGACAGGAGCAGAGACCAAGTCCCCTGCCTCACCAGCTAGCTCTGCTGTAGACACAAGAGTGTCCGCCAAGTTGGACAGACTACTCCCCTCTGTCACAGTAGGGGAATTTCCCCAGTGTCCTGGCCAAATTTCCCTCATTCACTAAAAATACCACCAACAGCTTAATCTGGTTCAAGGTCAGTTGACATTCATCTGTATCCCCCTCCCCCGGGTCGTGCCTGAAAATAGGCAGGATTTGTCTAGTGCACTTACCCGGTCAACAAAAACTAAATAAATAAATAAATACATAAATAGAGAGCTACTCCTCCTCCTCCTCCTCCTCCTCTTTTTCCATCCTTGTCCCTCCTGTAGATTTTGTACCCTGGTATGTTGACATCCCAGTCATGGTTCTCTGTGTACCATGTTTTTGTGACTGCCATGATATCCAGGCATCCCTCTTCAATCAAGGCCACCATTTTGGGAAGCTTTTTACCTAGACTATGGGCTCATTACCCTTCATTTTTCCCCCATCCCTGTCCTTACTGCCTTTGTCTTTTTCTCCATTTACCCCAGCCCTTCTCCCTATTGACTGCTCTATCTTGGTGTTTACCTCACTAACTACCCTGATTTTTTTGGGGGGGTCTAGGATTTCCCTTCTCCTTTTCAGTGCCCTCCCTTGGCTAGTTTAAATGCTTGCCAATGACGCATTTAAACCTATCACCTAGGATCCTGGTTCCCCTCCTGGATAGATGCAGACCATCGCACCTGTATAGGCCTGCATCCCTACAGGTGGAGCCCCAGTCCCCAATGAAGCCAAATCCATGAGCTCTGCACCAGTTTTTTAACCAGTCATTGAATGCCATGGTACAGAGTACCCTAGCCTCATCCATGCCATAGACAGGTAGCACTTCCAAGAAAGTTACCATGTGTACTAGACAGATAGCACTTCCAAGAAAGTTACCATGTGTGCTACTTGTCTAAGGCCCCTCCCTAATTCCAAAAACTCCTGTTGCACTGCTCTGATCCCATTCTCAGCCAGGTCATTTGTCCCTAGGTGGATAATGACATCCAGCTCCCTCCTCCTTGCAACTGCTCCCATTATCCTGAGGATTCATTTCTTGTCCCTCCAAGCCATGGCACTGGGCAGGCTACTTACCTCATTTTCCCCTCCCTCCCCCAGTTCTACACCCCTAACTACTGAGTCCCCCACCAAGAGTTGTTTCCTTCCCCTGTGGGGTCCTGTACCACCCTCTTGTGGGTCTCCATGGTGGAGGTTCCCAGCATCCTCCTTAGTCTCCACTGCAGGTACCTCCATAGAGGAACCATGCTCTGCCAGAGTGGTGAATGAATTGTGGAGAGGCACAACTGGAGGGATGTGCCTCTGTTTCACCACCCTCACCCTCCCTGAGCCAACTGTGGTCCAATCACTTCTCTTTCTTGGCAGTCTCTGAGGAAGTGGCAGTGGAATGGGTGGTCCCTGGGTGGGGGGGAGCAGGTTTCCCAAATCTTTTCCAGGTCAGCATGGAGATGAACAACCTCCTCTCTCAGACCAGAGAAGTGCCTGCAAATAGGGCAGCAACACAGCCTCCAGAATGCCTCCCGGAAGACTGCTGCTCCACAGCCAGTGCATTGCACCATTCCCCACATGTCTGAGTCCCTTCCTGTTACAGATGCCTTTCTTTTTGTAACCCCTCACCCCTGCCTTTCTAGCAAAATGACAGGTGGCATGCTGTTGAAGCTGACAGCAGTACTTGGTGGGGACTGGGTTCGGGGAGGATGAGGTTACTCGGCACAGGGGAGCCTAGGTTTGGCTACTCTGAACAGGGGCACCCAAGTAAATCCGAACACAGGAAGCAATAACTGTAATGTCCAGAACCAGGAGTGGGATTCTTCAGTGTGGCTTTTATTCACATCCTAGCTGAACAAACAAAGCATAGATGGACCCCAAGGGCTATATTTCCTGGTAATGCAGATTAGAGACAACAGAACACTTTATCACTATTTCCAGCCCTCAGGCTCTAAACGCCACCAGGCACACAGCCCGGACTTGCACAGCTTTGGGTCGCAGCCCGACTTGTACACTTGGGTTTCCCATTGGCCTGCCCCGCCCGGCCACTTGATCCGAGTCCATTGGAAGAATGAACCACCATCCTGTTGTGGCTCCTCAAAACATTACTAGAGTCTGCGACCTCTAGAGAGAATTTTCCTACTAATCCCACATCTGGGTACTTCCATCACTGGCCAAGTGCCTGAGGCAATGTAGAAATCCACAGAAGAAACCAGAGAGGTGGACCTGGTCTCTAAAGATGGGGGCCCCACCTCCAGCTCCCACAGCCCATACCCGCCATTCTCTGGAAACTGAACAATTCCTGTACTGAACTCTCAAATGTAGATTAAGGGTAGACGTCTGTCACATCACCTCTACATATTATTTGCATCCCAACACACTCTGGACTTGAAACTACTTTTACTTTGCTTAGCCCATTTCTCTAGGCTTCCCAATATTTAGTAGTTCAATCCCCACATTGTCACACAAGTCCCAGGGTGAAAACATAGGCCCTTTTAGCCAGAGCAGACACTCACACTTACATTGCAGGTGCCCCACAGGTGACTCACAAATCTTTTCTCCCAAATAAATACTGGAATGGACAGGCAGCTTTTCCTCCACAAGCAGAACTAGGGGATTGCCCCAGGAATCTGCAGGGAATCCTTCTCATCCCCCCCGGAGGGAGGGGGCACTGAGACCCGAAAACAGCAGTCTCTACCACTTCAGTAATCTTCTGTATCTCTCTTTAAGGTGGATACACACACCCTATTACTTAAAAGTAGCCCTCTGTCAGGGCTGAGGCTCCTAGAGCCTTCACTGAGCTGCTTTACAAGCAAGCTCCCACTTCTCCTCTCTCACTGAAGACAAACTGCAGACTGACTTCAAAACTCCCAATGTTCTAACTAACTCCCTTTGCTGCAGATTCCAATGTGGCTCATGCAGCTGCGAAAGTTCTATTGGTGATGTCATCCTTTCACGGGGTTCAATTCAGGGAGACAGCAGGAATCATAAAATATCATGTAAAACACCCTGAGGTGCTGTTTTATTGCCAGGTTTGTACAGATGGCATCTTCAGATGTAAACTTTTGTCAGGTTACTATAAGAAAAACAATAAAGAGTATGGGCTGGGAGTTTAGCTAGGAGACCCCTCACTAGAACACTGCAGTTGGACCTTACAATGCCCTCTAGAGACCAGGAACTGAATCCATCACATGGTATGGTCACCCTGCCAATACCCCTTGGGTTTCTGCAAGTTCCTCTGCAGTCTGAGTATCTGCCCACTCAGGCCTCTGCAGCTTCACCAGTCTGAGTCCTCTCCCTTTGGTAAATTCCAAGTGAGCAGCTTCTAGCATCCAGGTAGCCCAAACCTGACCTTTGGAGGCCCAGGGCCAATCCCAGGCCACAGTGATTCCTCCTTGCTTTTAGGCTTTACAGGACTTTCAACCTGAGCTCCACCTTAAGCTTGCCTCACCTTCACCTTTGGGTAACCAGGATCTCAGTACTTCAACACTGCATGTGTGTCTCTCTCTCTCATGTTTGGCTGCTTCTCTGGCTCCACACTGCTTCTCCCTGAGGTTCCTCTCTGCTCCTCAGCCCAAAGTAAATCTAAATTGTAGGTTACCTGAGCATCTCTTATATAGAGCTCAGGTATCACATGATTTAATCAGCCATGTTCTATTAAACAATTAAAGGAATACCAGATTTATAATTCACACAACTGCATTATTTTCAAAGAAATATACAGGATACATATATAGGGGCAATTGTTACACAATGCTAAGCCCCTTACAAAAGCATACACATAACATACAAACAAATAACCTTTTCAGAAATGTCATCTCTTTAAACTAATCACTTTCTGGCAGGACAAGACCCAAGCCTTCCCTATATACTAATGCAATTAAGGGCCAGCCCTTCCCTAAGGAACATCTTTCTAAAATGGCTGCAGCTGCTGAGATAGCAGCAGCAGAAACACAGACCCAGGGGCTTTTGAACTCCCAGCTTCCAGGTACAAACTACCTTTAAAAAGTATAGATTTTTCTAGAGATGAACTCAACCTTAAACTATTATCCTGCATTTACTTTTATAGTTTATACACATCTCTTTTTCTAAAGCTATCAAATGCTTCCTTATATCATGTTTTGTTTCATAGAAATATAGTCTCAACTGTTTCCTAAAATCAGCAGCAGCCTGCAAACAGCAAACTATTTAGCACAGGTATATTTGCCTGGATTTACTGCTTAGCACTTTGTTACACTTGTGCTTTGGGGGGGGGGGTTGCATCCTCCCATTGTATAGCCAAACTGCATGCTCAGAGTTTCTACAGCAAGGAGAACTTTATTCATTTGTTAGCTGGCAGAATATACCCCTTGGACAGCTTCTTTTACTCTTATTTAAAAGCAAACCCTCATGTAATACTTCTTATGATGATCTCTATATACTAGCATGCCACATTCTTTGGGGGGGGGGATTTCAGAACATGAACTAGATTGAAGACTACCCTGATAGTGGCCAGCTAGCAAGGCTCAAAGACAAACAAAGTACAACAAACTTACATAGAAGGAAAAGGTAACAACTTTATTTTACTTCCAGGGACTACTGCATGCTGTACACATCCTTAATTTGGCATCATGGGGTAAACTTTGTTGAAGCTGATCTGCTTTATCCATCACTACAGTTTTCCAACTGGGGTAGGGTCACCCACCCTATCACACATCCCTCAGTCTCAGCTGAGACTGAGAACAGAGTGAGACAGTGTGAAACCCATTTAACTGGAGTTTCACAAGCTGCCTTCCCTGCCTACCACTAGGTCTTACTGGGATTCTAGTAACCCCGGGTAACAAGGGGGTTACATTTTGTTGTTTTTTGTTCTTGTTTTATTATGTGCAAGATTGTGAGTGTCTCTACTCCCTATTCAGTATGCTGTGCCTTTAAGGATATGAACAGATGTATGTTGTTAGCAGTTTTGGGGAAGTGATGTCAGAACCCCTGCTATAAAGGCAGTTATGTGTTTGGGGTTGGTGCGGTGTGTGGGAAAGGGTGGGAGGGAGTAAACCTATACCATCCAGAAACAATCAACTACAACTCTGACCCTCCACCCCAGGGAGTGCATTCCTTCCTTTCAGACACCTATTTCACAGAGGTTAAGTACCAGGGCTAGTCACAAATGATTGCAAATATCTCCCAACTACAGTCTCTCCTTGGCAAATTAAAGTTAAAACTAAACAAAGTCAACCAGAAAAACAAAATCAATACTAGTTACTTACACAGGTCCAAAAAGTAATAATTCAGTTCAGTGTAGTCTAGACAATAACCTCCTTAATTCAAGGAAGATGTAGCTGCTTTCTCCCTCTCTGTGTCTCAGCAGACAGAGCCCACAAACAACTCCTGTTATAAATATACAGTTCAGCTAGGCCCCTTTCAGCTCATCCCCTTAACAAACACCTATTTCACAGAGGTTAAGTACCAGGGCTAGTCACAAATTACTGCAAATATCTCCCAGCTGCAGTTCCTCCCTGGCAAATTAGTGGAAGTTGCTCAGTACCTATGTTTCACAAATGCACACCTGTCTCCCCTTTGATAAGATGCAGCTATGGAATCTGTGATGGTCATTCACTTTGTGCTCCCTCCAGCAGAAGGGAGGATAAATCTAGGATTGCCTCTGCCTTATCTAGGTTACTATCAGGAGTTGGTTCATTACCATGTCTTGTGATACTTTTAATTCTGTTTGCCAACTAATTTCTGCTCTTACAGTACCAGACCAGTGTGCTGCACTGACTCTTTACAGAGATATGTAAGATAAACGTTTTTGTCTGACACTGCTTGGAATAATATACATTTAGATGTTTTGTCTAGAAACTGTATTTTTTGAATTAATAATACTTTATACCTCTTGTGACTCAATCTATTTTGGGTCTTCAGCTGTCTTTACTGACCTCCCTTCTTCTGCTTTGTATTTCTTGGTACCAGGTCAATATGTCAGGGGAAACTGCATGGAATAAATCATGCGGTTACAACAGCGAAAGCAATAATAGCTACAGGGACAACATAGCAAAGGTAAATTACCACTATCCCTGTAGCTACTGTGCCATTGGGGGAGGGGTAAAAGGCTCTGACTGGTGAAATGTTGGCCGAGCAGCTGCTGTGGCTCAGTGGGTAGAGCCACAGGTAGTGGAGGGGTGATGGACAGGGGCTCAATTCCCAGTGTGGGGGAGTATTTTCTTTTACTTGTTTGTTTTTACTCCCCCAAAATGTTCTCCCTTTTCCCAAGAATCCCCCCCCCCGGAGTTAGATAATTAAAGATGGGGGGGATCGGGGTGCAGCCCCCCATGGGGGGGTGGCAGAGCCCCCCCGCAAACATGTTTTTGTGTCTTTTTTTGCTGATGATAGCGTTTGCTGTTTAGCTGAGCACTACCTCCGTTATTACTAACATGCCTGTGCAGTTGTTTACTGCACTGTTGTTTTGACTGACATATTGACCCTGTGCCTTATTTCTCCACTTTACATCATTTTTGTCATGCACCCATCATCACCCCTGACCCCCACTCTTTCCCTCTTTGCTGCACCCCTGGTTATATGTATATTTTTTATACCTAATGTAACTTCATATTAATTAATTTTTGATATTATACTAAAAAACTATCATGGATTTTGTAATTTTTTTTCTCAGACAGGGAGTCATATATACTTGTTTTTTTACTTCACATTTTTATTTGCCGTTTTTTCTTTACCTGCATTCAATATACCCGGGTTCCACAGCTTCACTTGGGAATTTATTTCCATACACAATCTGTACGCTAGGATAGATGAGATTCGGAGTTCACGGTCTCCCTGCCATTTTCCCTTTTTTCTGTGTCCCATCCCCCTCCATTATTTACCCAGTTTGGGTCCCCACTGTGAGCCACTGTGCACCTGTAACTAGCTGTTCAGGGTAACCTGTTTTTCTCCCCTTTTTCTTTGGGAAGCACACCCTCTTTTAATACTTTGAATTTAACACATATACATTTTGTACTGAGCTCTTCCGTTCTGGGTTACCTCCGAGTCTTTTGCATTTCCTTTTCCCTGTCTTTATCTGCCCACTCCCTTCTTTGCTCTCTTGTGTCTTATATCATACCCAAACACCTGCTTAGCCCTGAAACCCTTGTTTTCTTTTCTTTCCTTTTCTTTTTGGTCTGTGATTTATTACTTCTCTTGAAATAGTTTATTTTTTTGGTTTTATCACATTTGACTTTCATTTGATAACAAAATGTCAATTATGTGTTACCTTATTACATCAAAGTTCATCTTGGCTTTTGACGTGGCTTTTGCACATGACATTGTTTTTAAACTTAATGGCCTAGATTTTCAAAGGGGTTGTGCCTGGTGCAACTGAGTTGCACCAGCACAACCCCAGAACTGCACCCCAGGGTGATATTCAGAAGAGAGAATTGAGCAGTGCAATTCCCAATGCACCAGGGTGCAAAGATAATGTATGTTGCACATCTCAAGGGGGAGTGCCCATGCATATGTGCACATCCTGATATTCAGCCCAGGATGTGAGGTGCATATGCTAACACACCCCTGAGATGCACCGCATACTTGGGCTCAAAGTTGAGCCCAGAAAACAAACCTTAAGTGCAGTCCACCCACCAGCGGACCACTGTTTTGCAGTGCACAACACAGTAGCCACCAGCTGTGGGTGCCAACCCCCCAATACCATGTCCAAGCACATACAGCAGTCCCTGGTAGCCCAATGGTACCCCCCTCCTCACCCATAACACCAATTGCCAGCAAATTAGTATTGTACAGTTCCCTCGTGGTCTTGCAGTAACCCCCCGCCCCTACACCAATCGCCCGTAATGGCAATGTAATCAATGCTGTGGTGGTCCAGTGGCTCCCCCCACCAAACCCAACTGACTGACTGAGCACTGTACAACAGCACTGAAGGATCCCAGGTAGTCCAGTGTAACTCCCCACCCTCTCCCATAGCACTGATTACCGTGCCACTATTTGAATGCCTATCCATGGTGGTCCAGTTGTGCCTCCACCCCCAGCCACACAGACCCCCCACCCATCCCGCTCCCCCAATCAGTGGTGGCCAGCATACCCACCCGCATACCACCATGGCTGCCTGCTGAATGACAGCTTACAGGAGGAGCTGCAAGTTCATTAGTCTACATTGTGGACCAATGTGCTTGCAGTGCATATTGTAATACTTCATAGCTTTGTGAATTAAGTTATTCATTTACAAAATTGTGAAGTATTATAGTATGCACTGCAAGCCCATTGGTCCACAGTGTGAACCAATGAGCTTGCAGCTCCTACTGTAAGCTGTAATTTGGTGGGCAGCCGTGGTGGTATGCATGTGGGTATACTGCCCACCAAGGCATTTGAATAGTGGCATGGTGATCGCTGCTACAGGAGGGGCAGGGGTTACACTAGACTACCTGGGATCCTTCGGTGCTATTGTATGGTGCTCAGTGGGTCGGGTTGGGCAGGAGGGAGCTACTGTACCACCAGGGCATTGCTTATGTCGCCATTACTGGTGATCTGGGTATGGGTGGGGGGGTGCCACTAGACCAACAGGGAACTGTACAGTACATATTTGCCAGTGATCAGGGAGTTGGGCAGGGAAGGGGGAACCACTGGACCACCAGCAATATGTCTGTCATGCCTACTATGGTGATCAGAGGTTTGGGTTGGGGAAGGGGGCACCACTAGACTACCAGGGACTTGCTATTGCTGTTCATCAGGTGGTTGACTGCTTAGGATAAGGAGGGGGTAATGCTGCATGCTGTGCAGGGTGCCAAGGACACATTTCACCAGCCAGCCCTGCACAACTCATGCAAATGGGGCCATAATGACATGCCAATGGCCCCATTTGTACATTGCATGCATTATGGCTCATTTGCATAATTGGTGGCTGAATATCAGGAATTTGCACACAGCATATCTCTTCATAGCTGGCACAATCCCATTCCTGGTATTTAGCCCTGTCTGGGGGATGCACCCATGCATTGTATTTGCACAGTGTGCATTACATGATATATTCAGAAGAGATGCACCATGGCTCATCTCTTTTGAATATTTCACTTAGTTGCTCCAACATGCCTCAGTTGAGCTGCGCACCCACTTGCGTCATTGCCAGGTGCACATTTAAATATCAGGTCCTATATGTTTTATCAAAGTTAATGAAAGTTTATAGAGCACAGGGTAGAACAAGAATAAGTAAATAATGCCATCACTATAAAGGGTGAAAGAGGAAATTATTTAACCAGGAAAGGCACACTAAGCTAAAGCTTGTTTCCAGGTGTGATCTGTGAGCACAAGGAAGTTAAGTGACTTGCTCAGGGTCACACAGTATGCAAGTGGGGGCTGTGGGATTCAAACCCAGGTCTTCAGGTTTGCAGCTCAGAGCCCTAAACCACTGTGCTATATTGCCTCCCTATAAGAAAAGATACAGGGTGTGACATTGATAAAAGTTTATTATACTTTACCAAAAATATGCTAAGATATGGCAAAAGCTTAAAGAAAGATGAGTAAACATTTTTACAAATAAACGAACCTGATGGACTAACAGAGCAATCTAATATGTGGCAACATAGAATAAACTACAAAAATAAAGAATAGGGAGTGCCAATCAATAGGGTACTGGGTCAATATGTTGCAGATGAAGCTGCGCAATCATAACATCATGATCTAGAGTACGCAATGCAATACAGCAACGGGGTAGAATGGCGGTAGGCCCCTACCGCTGCTCCTGTCACTCACTATGAACTGGAGGAAGGGCTCAAGATGCCACAGATGCTGTGCCTGGTTGAGCTGCTCTCCTGGTGGAATGGCTAATTCACAAGCACTTGGAGCAGTGGAGGCCCATGGAGAGGGGTTTGATTTCCCTTTTTGCAGCATGTTTAAAAAATAAAAAAAATTAAAAGTTCCCCCACTCCAAGTTTACCCTCTTCCCCTAGGCCCTCACCCCCCTCAGAGTTGGTTAATTGCTGGGATGTAGGTTGAATCCCTCCATGTCGGGGGGAGTGGGGGCAGAGCTCCCCTCAAAAACAAAGATTTTGTAATGTGTGCCACTGGTGTGTGCTTGTATGTTGTGGTCAACCTTTAGTCCTGACATTATTATGTTGCACGCCGTCATTTCTGTGGCATTGTTGTTTTGCATAGTTTCATCCATGACATGATGACCCTGTGCCAGTCAATAGTATATTCACATAAGAATGGGTATAGACTAAGGAGCCTGTAAATAAGAAAAATAAAGATTTATTCTAAGGCAAGTTTAATTGGAGAAGGGTATCCAACTTTTCCCACCTCTTCTTATAAGCAGAAAGACTATGACATAAACTGGCTACTGATTTTTCCATACATAAAATGATTAAAATTTCAGCATGCCATTCCTTAAAACAGGGAGCCTGAGTATCCATCCAGTGTCTTAAAATAACCAGTTTGGCTACTGCTGAGATAAGGGACATGTGGTACTTCTGGGAACCCAAGAGATGTGCAATACCTATCCCTAAAATACAAAGTTCTGGGATAAAACTCTCCTGATGCCCTAGGAAGGGATCTAAACGTAGTTTAATATGAGTACAAAAGTTCTGTATATGCGGGCAATCCCTTAAAAGATGTTTTAGAGCACCTTCCTAAGCATTACATTTCCTTCAATTCGGAGTATCCAGCCTCCCAAGAGCAAAAAGGCACTGTGTAATAAACAGTATGTAATATCTTATATTGCATTAATCGTAAATTATCTAGTTTAATAAATCTGTGAACAAACTCCCAAGGGGCTGTGATCTCTAAGGTAGATAAAAAGTCAGGAAACTCCTTTTCCCAATGACTGCATCTCAGGTTGGCCTCCACCATCAAAATATCTCTAAGGGTTTTGTAAAGAAGAGATACAGCATGTGGTTTGGTCACCTGCTCTATTAACTTCTGGTAGTGCGAGTCATCAGAAAGGCACCAAGAACAAGAGCCTAGAAAATCTTGGACCAAAAACAGGAAGAGAGAGAGAGATCAGGCAGTAAAACTTGGAAAGTCATGGTGACAAATGCACACAGCCTGGGAAATAAAGTCCTAGACATGGAGGCCTTAATAACTGAAGGAGACCTGGACATAGTAGCAATAGCTGAAACCTGGTACACAGCTAATCATGAGTGGGAAGCAAATGTACCAGAATATGTTTTATTCAGGAGGGATAGGGAAGGCAAAAAGGGAGGGGGAGTATGTCAGAGAGAGTATAATGGCAACACAGGTACAGGGTAAACAGGGGGAAGCCGAGGCACTGTGGGTCCCCCTTCAATCTGGAAATGGCACAGCAATGTGCACAGGGGTGATACTGTATTAGGGTTGTCAGTACTTGTTCGGGAAAGATTCAAACCCTCCTTGAACTCCGGTGTTCGAGTTCTAATTCAGAAGTCAAACACTAGAGGGTTCGCAATAGGGTTCGAAGTTTTTTGTTTTTTTATTACTTAAATGGAACTGCCATGCCCCTGCCTGCTATTTCCTGGGGTGAAATGGATGGAGACACTGAGAGGGACAGACTCAGGGTATAATTATAGGGGGAGAAGGGGGGCACAAGTTCCCTCAACAATTAAAGTAAGCACATTTGCCACTCAGCCCCTTTAGCTGCTGCTGCCTGCTGATGGGCTAGGACTCAGGAGGAACTGACTCGGGAGCTTGCTGTTCTGGGAGGGGGTAACTAGTGGACCTTGGGAGAGAGAGCCACAGGAGAGTGTGATGAGCTGCAGCAGCTAGATGGGGGGGGCATTACTGCAAAAGATGGCCTGGCTGGAACTGGGAGGAGCAGGAGTGAATTGTAGGAGGGAGAGAGGAAAGTGACAGACTGCACTGCAGAAGTAGCATAAGCATGTATCGCCACCAATAGTGAGGAGTCGGGACGAGCGGGTGGGAGACTAACTGCTGGTATCGAAAGAACTGTGGTACTGTTGACAGACATGTTTGGTGCTTCAGTTCCATTCCTCCTGTGACTGTCTTGCCTTTTTAAAACTGAATGCTGCTGCTGCATCTGCCTGCCAATGTCGAGGAGCTGCTGCTTTGCTTGCCAGTACTGGGAGTCAGTCGTGGAGTAGTCCTTTGGCCTGGGATCGACCATTGTGGGGCTGAGAGTGCCAATGAGCGATTATGGAGGGTCGGTTCGGTCGAGGCATCAGATCAGGATGAGCATGTAGCCTGTGAAACTAACCGGAGGCTGCCACATGGAAGTTTGGAAGGGAGATAACAGAGGAATATGGACTGCTGGAGGCTCAAGGTGGAGGCTGCTGGTGAGAGCAACAATTAACTGGGAGGTAGGAAAGACTGGTGGTGCTGCAGTGTGGTGGGTGGGAGTGAGTAGTGATGGGTGGGGGGGGCAGCCAGCAACATCATCATGCCATGGGGGAGGGTGTGTGTGCTCACTATGTTGTATGGACAAAAACAAGGAAACGCAATAAGCAGAGGAGGTGGTGGGAGTGAGTGGATTCCAGTTTGCACAGGGCAGTTCTAAGCTGGCAGGGGCCACATACTACTGGATACTGGCCATTTGATTTGGCACCAGTCAGGGTCAGAGAGTGCCCGGGAAAAGAAGCCTGCTGCAATCTGTGAGGTATTCTCTTCCTGTTGTGTCTGGCCTCTGAGTGGGTCAGTGGCACTCACAGTTAGTGACAGGCACAACAATTAGCAAAACAGAACAAAACTACTCAACTTGAACTAACATAGCTCTAGTCTGCGAGAAGACAAGGGTAGATGGTGTTTATGTTTGTTGCTGGACTGTTCTGCTGTGCTGTGTTGGACGTATCTGTTGTACTGTCTACAGTCAGTGTCTGATTTAAAATGATGTGCTGTCTAGCATCTCTCCTGTGTGCCACCTGAGCCTGACTATATGTCTGATTTGGTAGGGGCTGCTGGCTGGGGGGAGGAGGGGGGTATATGGTTAGCCTAGAGTGCAACTCCAGTGTTTTACTCTGTGTTACCAAAGTTAAAGTTAACAAAAAACAAATCACCTTTACCCTGCCTGCAGGTGGGTGGAATGGCACAAGGGAGTTGTTATGGAAAGGAAGTGGGGAAGGAGAAAGAGCTGTAGATTAAGTAGGGTCTACGGTGATAAAGTAGGTACGGAAAAATGGGCAGACTGGTTGAGTCAAACTGTCCTCGTCTGCCATCAGATTCTATGCTTCTATGTTAAAATGAATTACAGTAATTGCTGTGCAAAATCAAAAATAACATGGATAATCTACTTTCTGATGGGTAGCACAACACTCATGATCTGAGGCTGGTTGAGAGTGTGGTCGCCACCCCCAACCTTTACACCAGAATTACTCCTCTGGATGGACTGACAGCGGGAAGGAGGGACTGGGAAGGACTAGTTAAATTAGTGTGTTACTTATACTGTTACTGTAGTGTACACTAACGCAAGCAGCACAAAGTGTATAGCTGAGTCCTGTGACTCAAACTTTCAGTCATGCAGCAGGAAATTATCAGGGCAGATCGAGCTGGATGAGTAGCAGAGCAGATGTGTTGTGCTATGCTCCATTTCCTGGTGTCTTTTTTGGGAAAAAGAGTGTACACTTTGATCGAAGGCAGACACTGGTAGTGGTGTGGAAGCAAGGCATTTTTTCTGTGTGGCAGAAATTACAGGGGGATCAATGGACTGGAGCAGCCAGGCAGTGGTACAAGTGGCAGTTAGCAAGGTGGTTTGATGTGAAGGGAGTAGGGGAGCAGGCAGGCAGGGGAGACTGTGGACTCAACTGACTGGGAGGCTTGGGGGTCCCTGTGTACAATACAGGTCATCATCCTGCTGTGTGCACTTTGCTATACTGTACCTGTGACTCCTTCTACTTGGCATACTGGGCTTTGCCAGCCCATCATCCTGTTGTGTGCCCTTTGACTGCACTGTTTGCTACCCACCGGTGTGTGTGTGATGGTGTGCAATGTGTAGCACAGCAGCCAGTTGTGTGGTATCCTTAAATATATGCCAGAAATATTTCCCTGTTGGGAAGAGAGACAGAAAAATCACTTTCATTGTGTTGTGTGACTGTCTCCTACGTGGTGGACTGGTCAGTCTACCATCCTGCTGTGTGCCCTTTGACTGCACTGTACCCTACTCACCAGTGTGTGCAGCCATGAACATCCCAGCACCCAGTTGTGTGGTATCCTTAAATACATGCCAGAAATATTTTCCTGTTGGGAGGAGAGATGGGAAAATCCCTTACTCATTACCAAGAAAAAAATATATATCTGTGTGTCGCTATGTTGTGTGGCTCCGTCTCCTATGTGGTGTACTGGCCATCATCCTGCTGTGAGCCATTTTACTGCTTCACTGTGCCCAGTGAGCGTGTTACTCCTATGTGGCATACTGGCCATCATCCTACTGTGTGCCCTTTGATTGCTGCACTGTAAACAACATATCAGTCACACAGGATCATTTCTCTCTCCCCTTATACTGAAATAATTTATTTCTCCTTGTCCTCAGTTTCATGTGCATTTTGATTTTACTTCATTATTGGCAGCATGTCCTCAGTTTCACTATTATCTTCATTATTGGCAGCACAGTTAAAAAAATTGGGTTTGAGTTCTAAAAAGTTCGAAAAAAGATTAGAACCCTAGAACTTTTTCATAAGTTCTAGACTAGAACTAGAACCCATAACTTCAGAGGGTTCTGACAACCCTATACTGTATACAGGCCTCCAGGACAGGGAGAGGAACTGGACAGGGAGCTAGTGGAGGAAATACACAAGATGGCAATTAAAGGTGAAATTCTACTGATGAGGGATTTCAATATGCCAGATGTGGATTGGAACACCTGTGTAGCTGCTTCAGCCAGAAGCAGAGGCATCCTTGATTCACTGATGAGGTTGGACTCAGGCAGCTTGTGCTTGATCCCATCAGAGACAGGGTAATTCTAGATCTAGTATTGACCAATGGGGATCGAATTGCAGGTAGAAGGGCAACTGGGATCCAGCGATCACATTATGTGGTTCAGCATAGGGACAGAGACTCGCTCAAATCATTCTAGGACAAAGGTTTTGGATTTTAAAAATGCTGACTTCACTGAAATGGGGAGGGGTATCAAAAGAACCCTGGAGAGAACAGGGGCAGGAGGGGGAATGGAAGAACAGTGGAAGCATCTAAAGGAAGCCTTACTGGAAGTAACAAACAAGTACATCAGCTTGGTATCCAAAGGCAAGAGAAGGAGAAATCCACTGTGGTTCTCAAGACAGGTGGTGGGAAAGGTGAGGGCAAAAAGGAAAGGGTTCAGGAAATATAAGGAGACCCAAAGGGAGGAGGTCAGGGAGGAGTACCTAGAGTGTCTAAGGGAAGTGGGAAAGGCAGTAAGGAGAACAAAGGCATGGACTGAGGAAGGTTTAGCACAGTCAGTTAAGAAAGGGGACAAGACATTATTCAGGTACATCAGTGAAAGAAGAAAAAACAAGGGGAGGATTACAAGGCTCAAAGGAGAGGGAGGGCAATGCAAGGAGGGTGACATGGAAAAGGCAGAAATACTGAATAACTATTTCTGTTCAGTATTTACAGAAGAGGGGGAGGGGCAGGGGCCACAGCAGTACAGCAGTTGCCAAGGGTGAGAAGAGATGGACAATAGTCTATCCACAGGGGAATGAGTCCTGCAGGAGCTCACTAAATTGAAGGTGGACAAAGCAATGGGATCAGATGGCATACACCCAAGGATATTAAGAGAACTGTGAAGGGAGATAGCAGAACCTCTGGTAGCCATGTTCACCGAGTCATTCAATACATGGGTTGTTTCAGAGGATTGGAGGAGGGCACATGTGGTCCCTCTATGCAAATCTGGCAGCAGGGAGAAGGTGGGGAACTATAGGCCGGTCAGCCTTACCTCAGTAGTGGGGAAGATCATAGAGACATTGCTTAAAGAAAGGATAGTGGGTCATCTAGAAGCCATCAGAACCCAGAACCATAGGCAACATGGATTCACAGTGGGGAGGTCATGTCAGACAAATCTGGTTGATTTCTTCGACTGAGTGACAAAGGAAGTAAATCAGTGTGGGGCAGTGGACATTGCTCACCTTGATTTCCGCAAAGCCTTGGACATCATCCCACATTGGAGGCTGAAAAAAAAAACTGGGTAGGCTGGGCATGGGGGTCAGGGTGGTAAACTGGGTTAGAAACTGGCTAACAGACAGGAGGCAGAGGGTGGTGGTAAATGGGGTACAGTCTGAGGAGAGAGGGGTGACCAGTAGGGTGCCTCAGGGATCAGTCCTGGGGCCAGTTCTGTTCAATGTATTCATTGGCAACATTGCAGAAGGGCTGGAGGGAAAATGTCTGCTTGTTTGCAGATGACACCAAGATCTGTAACAGAGTGGATACCCCAGAGGGGATGGAGAAGATGAGGAGGGACCTGGAGAAGCTTGAAAAATGGTCTGAGGACTGGCAATTGACGTTTAATTCCAAAAAGTGCAAAATTATGCACCTGGGACACAGAAACTCTGGGGAAAGCTACAGGATTGGAGGGTTGCTGACAGTCACAAAGGAGGAAAGGGACCTGGGGGTTATTATTTCAAATGACCTGAAAATGTCAAGGTTGAGTGCTAAGGCAGCTCTAAAGGCCAGTGGCATGCTGGGGTGGATAGGCAGGGGTATCACCAGCAGGAGGAGGGAGGTAGTGATGCCATTATATAAAACCATGGTCAGGTCTCACATGGAGTACTGTGTGCAGTTCTGGAGGCCTCACCTTTGTGAGGACATTAACAGGCTGGAGACAGTCCAGAAAAGGGCAACTAAGATGGTACAGGGTTTGCAACACAAGACCTATGAGGGGAGATTAAGGAACCTCAATATGTAGCTACTGGAAGAGAGGAGGGAAATAGAGGACATGATAGAAACATTCAGGTACCTCAAGGGTATAAACAAGGTGCAGGAGGGAGACATTTTCCAACAGAGGAAGAGCACAAGAATGAGGGAGCATGACATGAAATTAGAAAGTGAGAGGTTAAGAGGGAATGTGAGGAAGTTCTTCTTCACAGAGAGGGTGGTAGATGCATGGAATGGTCTGCCTCAGGAGGCGGTGGGAGTGAGCACTGTGGATGGATTCAAGCATGCTTGGGACAGGCATAGGGGAACCATAGAGATACAGCAGCAGGTGGGTCGGAGCAGTAATCCAGTACAAGGGCTTACTGGCAGAGTAGATGGGCAAGTCAGTCCTTATCTGCTGACAATTTATATGTTTCTGTATTTAAGTTGAAGTAAAGTGAAAGCAGAGGGATGAGGTTTAGAGAGCCTTCTGCAGAATTCTTCATAAGGGAAAAGGAAAGGAGAAATTGTTTAACCAGGAAAGGCACACTAAGCCAGAACTTGTTTCCAGGTGCGACCTAGGAGCACAAGGAAGTTAAGTGACTTGCTCAGGGTCACACAGTATGCAAGTGAGAGCTGATGGGATTCAAACCCAGGTCTCCAGGTTTGCAACTCAGTGCTCTTAACCACTATACTATACTACCTCATAAGAGATAAACCTATCCCCCAGTAAAAGTTCAGATAGGCCTCGAAGTTCTGCATATAACAAAAAAGCATGAGGTATAGACTTATTAGCAATCTTGATGTTAGGGTTTAGTCTAAGTGGTTGTTGAGAGTCTTTTGCATGACATAATTGAGAAGGTGGCAAAGTTGTGTATTAATTTGCACCAACCATCTAATTGGAGTACCACGCAGTACAGTGGAGAGTTTTGACCATGACATATACAAGTCAAGGCCTGTGATAAAATACCATAAAAGGTACAATAGTGTAACTCTGTTTCCTTCCAGGGTAGGTTAGATTGGGCAGCACTGCTCCCCATGCCTTGAAGACACCAAGCCAAAAACTTATTCGCTTGAGAAACTAAATAATACCAATAAAAATTTGGTAATTGAAGCCCTCCACAGAATTTTGCTAGGGATAACTTAAAGTATGCAATGCAGGATCTCTTACCTTTCCAGAGAAACTCAGAGATAATCCAATATAACTGTGTAAGCTGAGTCTGGGGTAATGGAATGCTATTCATACAAAGTGTATAAAGAACTGTCGACAAAATATTCATTCAAACAACAGATGTTCTGCTCCACATAGAAGGAGAGATTGCCAATGAGTGCGGTCGTCCTTAATGCTGCCAGAAAGGGGTTGCAAACTGAGATCTACTAATTTCTTGGTATCTTGAGTCAAATGAATACCCAAATAGTTAAGACTCTCTACAGCCCAGCAATTTTGTAACTATGTGTCGCCAAATTGAGGGGAAAAATAACTGTTTTAGACAGACTTAATTTGTATCCCACAGTTGACCAAACTCAGCAAGAAGTTGGAGGGCAGGACATAATGAAATCAAAGGGTTAGAGAGTTGAAGCAAGATGTTGTCTTAGTACATGGATAATTTAAAACAATGAGGGCCGATGGAGATTCCAGATATCAATGGGTGTTGTAAAAAATGTCTAAGTAAGAGGTTCCAGATAAAAATTAAACAAAAACCGAGATAAGGGGCAGCCCTGTCTCGTGCCTCTTTGTAGAGTCAAATCATCTGATAGGACCACATTACAAGAAATGTGAGCCAAGGGAGTCGAGTATAATAAGTGGATCCATTTAATAAAGGTGTCCGGGATCCAAAACGCAGACAGGGTTTGGAATAAAAAGGGCCATGACATCCAGTCGAAAGCCTTTTCAGCATCCAGGGAAATCAGCATCACTGGAGTACTGGACTCCCTGGAGGTCGAAAGTAAATGAAAGAGTTTTCTCATATGATCTGAAATGAATTGACCCTGCATGCAATCAGTTCACTCCCTGCCAATTAGGAGCTGCCAAACATGAGTCAGCCTACTCACCAGAATATTAGATAAAATCTTAACATCTAGATTTAGTAAAGAAATGGGGCAGTAATTGCAACTTCTAGAGGGTCCTTACCTGGTTTAGGAATTAGAGTAATGAAAGCTTCCAAAAACTCAGGGGGGCAAGCATTACTTTGATAACAAAAGTTGTAGAAATCTGTCACGTGGGGAACCAACTCTGTTTTTAAAGCAGAATAAAAGTTAGGGGGAAACCCCTCTGGGCCTGGGGCGTTATCTAAGGTAAGGGAAGAAATAGCCTTATCCATTTCTGACTCACAGATAGGAGCAGTTAGGATCGGAGTCAGTTCAGGTGCCAAGCAGAGATTAGAGACAGCTAAATAATTTTCTATTTGGGCCTCCAAGTCTTGTGGGTCCACCTTCACACCGTGCAGCTTCTCTTAAAACTGTTTAAATATATCTAGCAGCTGTCAAAACCCCATTATCAGAAGAGAAGTGGAGATTTTTAACCAAATAAGCCATTTTCGACTGAGTCTCATCGCTAAGAGTTTACTATCTTTATCTTCATACATTTCATAGTTACACTGGGAACGATATATGGCGTACTCCCTCTGTTCCCTATTCAGCTCAGCATTAGCAGCTCTAAGTTGATTCAGGTGTATTCATTCATTCTCAGGAAAAGCCAAACTAATATTTTTCTCTAGGTTATAAATAGACTGAAGGAACTCCTGAGCCTTTTTTTCTTTATGCTTAATTTGAGTGGAAGCAATTCTAATGAGTTCCCCATAAATTATGCATTTATACACATTTCAGCATGTAGCCAATGAAGCCATGGATGAGGTATTGATGGTGAAAAAATTTGTGGTTACCTGTTTTTGCCTGGTACAAAACCATTCATTTTTCAAAATGTGGTTATTAATTTTCCAGCGTTTCTCTCTCTCATTAGCAGGAGACAAACCCACCAAAATGGAGACTGTGGCATAATCCGAAATTAAAATACTATGGATCTCACGGTGATGGTCAGTTTGCCTAAAACTAGAGCTTACCAGGGCATAATCTATATGGGAGTGGGTGTTATGAATGGGGAAGGAAAAAGTGTACTCTCTATCAGAAGGGTGGAGGATGCACCAAAGGTCAACTAGTCCATAATTATCCAATAAATCATGGCGTGCACTTTGCACAGGAGTTAGACCCTTGCTCTATCCAAGGTATCATCAACTGTAAGGTTCCAGTTCCCCATAATTAGCTAAGGAAGTAAATCATGAGCAGAAAAAATATTCATAAGATTAACAAAAAAGGAGGGGTGTCAGCATTAGGACCATATATGTTGCCCACCAACATCTCAGATGTGCCAACCACAAGGTGGAGGATAAGATATCTACCCTCCAAGTCTGCATATTCTTTAATTACCTGAAAGAATAAATGCTTATGAATCAAAATTATCACCCCAGCTCTGTGGGAGCTATTCCCAGCACCAAAAGAGTGCCACCACCCACAATCTGTAAAAAAATATGCATTCTTGGACAACACTGTTTTTTACATGAAATTTATTTTACCTGATAGCAGGGGAACAAGATGGTGCTGTAAGGTGGTAGCATTGCTGAGCTCAGTACTGTCTGGTAAAATGCATCACCCTGAATCACTACTGAAAGTTTGATTGTTGCTTTGAACAGAAAGTTCTGTACTGAAATAGAAATAATGTATCACTATAATTTTCCCTGAATATTTAGGTAAGCTTTTTTCCCCTCTGTTTTCACACTCTGTAGTGCAGTGTCCGTTATGACATTTTGCTTAACTTTACAAATCCGCACAGGAGTTTTAAATACTGTGCTTCCCCACTATCAGATGGCAACTAAACCAAAATATTTGCATGAGATTTGGGCTCTCCTTGCAAAAACTGACCTGAAGCTCCACAGTAAAAAGCAAAGAAAGGAAACCCAAAACACTCACCGGTGAGTGGGAGAAGAAATCCCTCAAGGAGAGACACAAACACTGCTGGAGAAGGTACATCTAATCTATTTCAATTCTTCTTGGAAGCTCAACCCACTGCTTCTTCAACTTCAGGGAACAATCTGATATAGCTTAAAGATAACCTCACTGAGGAAACCTCCAATAATGTTAAAATGCAGCTGCTGGTCCCTGAGGGTAGTAGAAGAAGAAGAAGAATCTGTATTTATATAGCACTTTTCATACATCCAAAGCGCTTTACAAGCAATGCTAGACTGGTAGTGAAGTGACTGAATGTGTGGTGGCGGCCATATCGCACATCATCACCCACACACAGCCTGGGTAATTGCATGAACCGGTTTATGGGAAGGGGAATGTTGGCCAGGACACCGGGAATGTTCCCTACTCTTTGAGAAGAGTTCCTGGGTTCTTTTTTTCACCTGGACACCCACCAGGACAACACCAGGATGGGCAGAAGGGACCTCGGTTTAACATCTCATCCGAAGGACGGCACACCCCAGTACAGCACCCCCCAATACTGCACTCAGATGCCAGTGATTTTTAGGTGCAAGTCCAATCCCAGTGCGGGACGAGAACCCATGACCTTCTGGTCCAGAGGCGGATGTGCTACCAACTGAGCCATGCTGACACCAACGTCTGAGCCACAGTCACCATCTCTTCTGGCCATCTCTTCAGTAACAACTGCTGTCAGAACCCAGAGTATTGGAGATATGGTGGGAATAAGGGAAGAACAGGTCAGAAATGATTTTAACATTCCTGGAAATGGCACACTGGATACCAACCATCCAAACAGGAACAAAGTGGTTATTGATGATAAAATATCAAAGTGCCCAAATGATTAGCAAGAAGAGAAAATGCAGGTGATCCAAAAGGGCAGGAGGTCTCTGAGGAGAACCTACAACAGTATAAACCTCCAGAAATAGTCACTGCTAAGAGGGACAAACAAGAAACTGGAAGGGGGGGCAACAAGATTCCTAGCCAAAAAAACGCCCAATTCCCAGATGAGAACCATTATAATGGTAAAGGGAAAAGCAGTTCAGGGAACTACGCACATGATGAAGATTTACTGAAAACTTTACTAGAACAAATCAAAAGTGAATTTCAAAAACCTGATAATAAATTGGAAAAATATTTATAGTGAAATAAGGGGAATAAAGACAGAAATACAGGAACTGAATACTAGAATGACCCAATTTGAGGAGAGTCTTGGATTTGGAATACAAAATTCCAGGAATCAAACAAGGAGCAGAGAAGCCAAATGGGGAAGTTATACAATTAAGAGACAAAGTACAAGATCTAGAATTAGATCTAGAAGGGACAATTTGAAGATGTTGGGCCTCCCTGAAGGAGGAGAACAAAATGAAATGCATACATTTTGTGAAACGTTTTTAACAGAGCTCACTGGAAGGAAATTTCTAGAAGAAAAAATAGAACTCCAATGAGCACACAGGTCCCCAGCAAAGCCAAATCCATCCTTTAAGTACCCTCGAGTCATTTGTGTTAAATTTCTAAAATACCAGGAAAGGGAGTCTGTATTGGCCATGTCAAATCAAAAGAAGCCATTGATGTACAAGGACAACAGGATCTTAATCTTTCCCAACTTAGGTCCAGAGATGCAAAGCAAATGAAATGCTTACAGGTCTATCAAAACCTTCTTGTGGGAAAAGCATATTCCATTCTACCACACCACTTCAACTTCATTAAGAATTACATATTTGGGGAATAGTAGAACCTTCACTTCAGCTCAAGATGCAGAAAACTAAGTGTATAAGGAATTGAAATTAAATCCCACAAGAAACAATGTGGAAACAGAGAATGGTACCCCTAAATGAAAGTGGGGGAGGTCAGTCCCTTTTTATTCATTCTTTCTGTCTCTCTCTCTCTCTAAAAGAGAAAAAAAGTGGGATTTTGGAGATAGTTTGTAGTAGTTCTGGGGAAGGTGCAGAAAAATGCAATCACTTCTCGTTTAATGTCTCTGTTAAGGGGAGAAGGGCTCAGAACAGGGTAAGTTGACACTGTTGTGTATACTAGAGATGTGCAAAATTGGCAAATTTCGATACGCAAAATATTTAGTGAAATTCACCCGTACTGAAAAATTTTTTGAGGAAGAAAAATTCAGAATTTAGCCTGTGTAATTTGAAAATTTGCCTGCAGAAGTCAAAATTTTGCCTGTGGAAGGTGACATTTCACCTGCGGAAGGCAAAATTTTGCCTGCAGAAGGTGAAATTGTGCCCGTAGAAGGCAACATTTCACATTTCGCAGGTGAAATTCCTAATTTTGCACCCATTAAAATATTTCACATAATGGGCAAATTTCATGAAATATTTTACAAGGTGAAATTGCAGATTTTGTGGCAATTTTGCCAGAGAAATATAATTTTGCAAGTGTTGTGGTGAGGTGTGACTCTGTTAGGGGGGAGGGAGATAGGGGAGGGAGAATAAGGGAAAGAATGGGTGGATCTATTGGGGGAGGGGAAGAGGGGAGGAAGAATAAGGGTACATTTAGAAAAGTTTAAAGATACAAGGGAGGGTAAGATGCAAGAAAGGACACAACACAGAAGGGAACAAGGGAGAAACAGTGAACAAGATCTGGGAAAACAAAAAGGATCCCAAGAAAGAGTTAGAAAGCAAAGAAATCCTTAGGTGGGTCACATTTATGTGACACAGGTTGAACACAGTGGTAACATTAACATTCATGAAGACAGAGAACCTAGGCCTCAAGCCTGTGATAAACTGACTGCATAAAAAATGATAGTATAAAAATTATGTCTTGAAATGTAAATGGAAACAATAACCTGGTTAAAAGAAAAAAAAAACTCTTAAGTTATGTCAAGAAAGGAGGTAAACTGCTTTTTAATGCAAGAAACACACCTTGTCGATTTTGAATTTGAGAAATTAAAAAAAATAATGGAGGGTGAGGGTCAAGGCCTGCATGCAAGCTCTAATAGAAAAAAACAGAGGTGTGGCTATCATGTTTTCAAAGAAACTTAATGTCTTAATTAAGGATTGCTATAAGGATCAGGGAGGTAGATTTTTAATTTGTAGAATAGAAACAAGTCAAATGGAAAAGACAATTGCCTGTCTCAATAGCCCAAATGAAGACAGTTCTGGATTTTTTTAAGATTTTTTTTCTGAAAGCTAACAACATTTCCTGGTCCATATTTGATGAGGGTGACCTCAACATGATTCTAGACCCTCTGCTTGGTAAGACTGGTCCCATTCCACCCTGTCAGAGGCTGCTAAATGCATTCTGAAAAATATGAAGGCTTTTGATTTAGAGAATCTATGGAGATGAGAAAATCTGAATGTACAGGAATTCTCATTTTATTCTAACCCTCACTGAACCCACTGCAGAACTGACTTAATGCTAGGCTCAGATGAAATCAAATTAAAGGTAATGCAAATTTCTTACAAGGGGATATTAATTTTCTGATCATTCTCCTCTGTATTTGGAAATGCAAGGACAAGCGATTAAAAGTTACAAAAGATGGGCAATGGATCCATGGCTTTTCAAAGACAATGATTTCCCTAATTTTATTAGACAAGAATGCGATAACTTGTTTTACCACAATAATGAGAATGTTTGCTAAATACAATGTGGGATACTTGGAAATCTTATATCAGAGGCTAAATTATTTACTACACAAGTAAAAGAAACAAATTAAGAAAAGGGGGTAGGGGTGGGAATTGTTTAACCAGGAATGACACACTAAGCCAGAACTTGTTTCCAGGTGCAACCTGGGAGCACAAGGAAATTAAATGTCTTGCTCAGGGTAACACAGTAACCTAGCTCTCCAGAACTGCAGCTCAGTTAGAAAAAGACAAATAGAATCCTTACATAAATATATTTAAAAAGCTGAAATGAGATATGTACACAGAACAAACAGGGCTTAAATCAGTGGAGAAACCTAAAATGGAGTTATAACAAATTAACAGATGTTAAAACAAAAAGGTTTATAATGCAGACTAGTGCCAAGTACTACACATAAGAAGACAAATCTGGAAAAGTCCTGGCTTACCTGCTTCAGAGAGAGAGAGAAAATGGAATGAATAACAAGGGATACTGAGATTTCAGGGGAAAGAATATTAGATTACAAGAGTATTAATGAAGAATTCAAGAAATTCTATGAACATTTATATATCAGAAGTCAAAGATGTACAACAGGAACTTGCCAATAAATTATATATTCCTAAAACAGATACACAAGATAAAATAACTTTAAATGATAAAATAACAGAGGACAAAGTTAAGCTCATTATAAATTCCTTAAAAAATGGGAAGGCTCCAGGCCCTGATAGAATTCCATCCGAGTTATATAATATTTGCATAACACAAATATCATCAATATTAACAACCCTTTTAAATGCCTTTCTTGAAGAAGGGAAAGCTCCTAATTCTTTCTTGGAAGCTTTGATTATTTTATTATTAAAAGAAGGAAAAAATCCAGCACAATGTGGCTCATACCAACCTATATCTCTCTTGAATGCAGACTATAAAATATTCACTAAAATATTGGCCAAAAGGTTTGAAAAAATATTACCAGCAATAATCCATATAGATCAAATAGGGTTTATTAAAGGAAGAAAAGGTTCCAGCAATGTTAGAAATGTTCTAAATGTACTAGCATTAGAAGACCAGAAAGAAGGATTAATCTTGTCATTAGATGCAGAAGTCCTTTGACAGGGTGGGGTGGGAATACCTGTTCTTAATAATGAAAAAAGCAGATTTGGATTGCAGCTTTACCAGTTGGGGCAAGCTGATTTACTCATACTCCACTGCACAAGTTTTAACAAACAACAACATATTCCAATCCTTTAAACAAAAGAGAGGGACAGACAAGGATGCCCTCTGTCACCCCTGCTTTTTGTTTTGCAATCGAGCCCCTAACCAATACGATAATGGAACATACAGATACAGAGGGCTTCAAGACTGGAAATAAACATCTGAAAATTTCTCTGTACACAGATGTTATTTTGCTATATGTAAAGTAACCTGATAAAGCTCTCAAAAATATTATGGAAACAACAAATGAATTCAGGCAAATATGTGGCTATAAAATAAATTGGGGTAAATCTGTAGCCATGAGTATCAACCCAAGATGTGATGCAATCTTGGTACTAAATTATCCCTTTAAACTTGAAAAAGATAGGATTAATATCTAGGGATATTCTTAGCTTGAAACATGATAAAATTAATTAAATGGAGTATTGATGTACTACTGGGGAACATAGAGAGCATACTGGCAAACTGGAAAGACCTCCCTCTGACTTAAATGGGGAGAGTGCAAGTGATAAAATGAGTTTACCAAAAATCTTATATATTTTTCAGTCACTACCTAGCAAAATAGATAATAGCTGGTTCAAAAAAAATGAGATAAAATAGTGCAAACATTTCTTTGAAGAAATAAAATACATAGGCCCAGATATTCAAACTGCGCCCAAAATGTGCGCAATAGCAGGAGCAAGCACAAGTCAATTGCGCACATGCGCAACAGATGCGATATTCAAACATGGAGCAAGTCAAATTGCGAAACCAGCCAGCGTCTGAAAATCGCACAACCTACGCCATAGCGCAACCAGGTAGGGGAAGCTGAGCACATATGTCGCGCCATAGCGCAACAAGGCCAGCCCAGCTGAGCAGTCGAGATGCACCATAGTGCAAGCAGGGAGCCCCCCCAGCAGCAGAGCAATGGAACTGCACAACTAGGGAGGTAGGCAGGGGCCCACCACCCATGCCACAGACGGGCACAGGAACACAGTGTAGAATTAACAACACACCCCCACACCCAAAGCACAGCATCACCGGTGGAGGGACAGAATATCCACTGGCCCATGGGGACAAGCCTACAAAGCACAGCTGGGCCACGGCACCCCAGCACACCCACTAGCAAGCAAATACTGCCACACAAACGGGCCGGACAACCCAGGTGTACCACAGCCCCCACTGTGCACAGCACACCTTGCTTTGGAGCCCCAAGACACCACCCATGAGCAGTGACTGTGACTGGCACTGCCGGAACCACCATGCCCCCCCCACCTGGCACAATGCAACTGTGTGTACCACAGAACCATACAAGCCAGACCCACCAGGAGCCCACAGTGGTGTGTGCAGCACACGGCCAGACCAGCTGACAGCCGCCACCACACCAGGGACACCCCCCCACGCAGACACACACACAATCCCAGGACCACACCACACCAGATGCCATGCACACCACTGCAACTGAGCACCTATAGCCAGCTGCAAATCAGATACCACCACAGTATTCATAACAAAATAGATATATATATTCAATGAAAAACAGAACAACAACAACAACAGGAACAACAATAACACTATTTACAAATATATACAATACAGGGGTGGGGTACAGTGTACAAGGTAGGGGTGGGTGGGGTAGGGGTGAAGAACTTGGTGAGGGAAGGCAGGGTGTGAGGGAAGGGTAAAGGGTGTAGTTGTGTGGCAGCTACTGCCCCCCAGGCTGCAGATCTGCAGGCTGGCTCGGACCCCGTGTCCCTCTCTGGCGTCGCACACCCCTCCGGTTCATCTCCCTGAGGACGGTGATTGATTCCTGGGATATCTCCAACAGGCGGTGGATGGCCTGTTCAATCCTGTGCAGGACCCGGACACCTAGAGCAAGGGAACAGAATCAATGGCTAGGACTGTACACAACCCTGAAGCCCACCCAGCATGCATGGCATACAGCCAAGTGCCCCACCCCTGTGATGGACTGCACACACTCACAGTGACTGTGCACAGGCCAAGCCCAACCAGGCAGCAACAGCCATGTGTGCCACAACAAACACACCCCACCCATGCCCAGCACAGCACAATCAAGGCAGTACAGTGACATGTCTACGTGGTGGGAAGGTAGTGCCACAGCCATGTGCCCAGTGCATGCATGGACCACCAGTGACACACTCACAGACATGCAGTGCCACTGGACAGTGCTGACTGTCACACGTCACGTGCATGGCAGTGTTGTCCATGGATGGTGGCCATGCCCTATCCCCCCAATTGCACACAATATAATCCATGATGTAATGACACTCACCCTCATCCAGCCACTGCTGCTGCTGCTGCAGTGGCTACTGCTGATGCTGCTGCTTCTGCTGTTGCTGGCCCATACTGCCACCTCCTTTGCCGGCCACCCCTGCAGCACCCCTGTCCGCCTCAGTCTGGGCCTTCCTCCGCTCCTCCACGCCTGTGGGAAACAAATGTTGAGAAACACATTAGTGAGATCCAAATGCAGACAGCCCCCTGCCACAATGAGTGTGCCTGCCCACACAACCAGACCCATGCATCACACACCTGCAAACACTGACACAGCCAACCATGGAACAACCCTCCCCCATGCTCTGGCCCCCATACACAGTTATACCCTGCGGACAATACAGGTGCATAGATGGCTCACCCACCTGGCCTAGGCACAATGCCCTCCTGGCATGGGACCTGAGGTGCCAGCAGTGCCTGCTCCTCCCGCGCAGGTCACTGTAGCGTGCCTGCACTGCTCCACTGTCCTGCACCGCCTGTGACCTGCTCCAGTGCAGTGGCCACCTTCTGCCACACTTGGGTGCAGGCCAAGTCTAGGGGTTCCCCCCCAAACAGTGGCCCATAGTGAGGCTCCACCATGGCCACTAGGTTGGCCACCTCTAAGCCACTCCACTGGGGAGCTCTCCTGCGTTCCATGTCATCAACTTGATAGTAGGCAATATGGCGCTCCGCAGCGCAGCAACCCCAAGTGGAAATGTTGCACAATACAACCCCGTCTGTCCCTATCACGCTGTTCAGGCAGTGCCATTGGTCCCTATCGTGCTGTTACTGAACAGCGCGATAGAGCTGCACACATGCCAGACATACAGCGCCAAGGGGACAAAGGTAGGGCACAAGGTCATGTCTCTGGCGCAAGGCCACACACAGCGCCATTGGACGTCTACATGTCCAGCGCAAGTGGTCACCTGCAAGCCAGTGCCACAGTGGACTATTGCACAGTTGTGCCACAGCGCCATGTGGTGACCAGCGCTGCAGCGCCACTGGCACAATGGTGGCCGTGCCCTGAATAGCTGACCGTGCACAGCACGTAACCAGCGTGGCAGACGCCTGCGTAAGGTACCTGGGCATGCGTGGTGCTGTGTACTATGCAGTCACAGAACTGCGCCATAGGCTCAGCCGGCTCAACCGTATTGCGCAAAGTGCAACAGCGTGATATTCAGCCATCATATGCAAATCAGCTGATCAGCGATTCAAAGGCGCAGCGGTGTGATTTGCATCCCATTAAAGTTGCTCCACTCCTAATTTGCATGCATTGCACTATAAATGTGTGACAGTGATCTGCAGTGGCCATATTTGGCTACTGCAGGTGATAGGTGGGTTACATGCTGTGTGATGTTATGGACTATGGTCATGGGATAATGCTGTGAACTGCACAGTCACAGGTGTTCACTTCCACCCATACAGACCGTGACATGGCCGAGCAAGGACTGGGTGAGGAGGATAATGGTGGGTGGAGGAGGAGGCCCAACTTCACAAGGGCTGAAACAGAGGCACTCTACGAGGCCTACCTGGATGAGGAGCCACTACTCAGTGGATGGCGGGCACCCCTCAGGCCCATGCTGCTGCATGGGAGGGGGTAGCTCACGCTGTAAACCTGCACGGAAGCCACCAGCACTCCGTGCAGGAATGTAAGAACAAGGTGGGGACAGACAGGAGACGGGTTAAGGAGAAGGTTGCAGCGCTCAGGGTGGCACACACTGCCACAGGCGGGGGCCAGCCAGAGGTGGCGCAGCTGACCTCAGCGGAGGACCATCTTGCTGCATCCACGCAGTGCAGTGCCATCGAGGGTGTTCCAGGAGGTGGCTTCCAGACAGGTGGAAGCCCATCACTGCATGGTATGACATGCTGGGGTGTGGGGGGGGAGGTTGATCCCATGCACTAACATGTTCTCACTTTCTGTTACAGATCCTGTGTGCCTGCAGGGGACAGTGGTGGTGGGCCCGTGCACTGTGGACATGCAGCCAGAGTTGGAGGAGAGTCCATCCACCTCTGCTGGTAGCCGGCGTGCATTGCACCAGTGTGCATGCCTGGCCGCCATCTCCGATGTCAGTGAGTCAGGTGTGGGAGGTGCCCTTCCTGTGTCCCAGCAGTCTGGTATGCAAGCATGCCAGCATGCTGTGGCTGAGGCTGTGGCATGAACCTGCACCATTGATGATGCAATGGCCGCTATAGGCAGTGACACATGTGTGTCACATAATGGACACACAGCAGGACAGCCCATGCCCATGGACCTAGAGGGTTCCAATGTGTGTGCCAGCATGTCAGCACAGTCCCAGGCTGTGCCTGTCAGCACTGATGGGGCAGCACTGGTGGCTGTGCAGGTCCCTGGCACTGTTGCGGACACAGCATTGGAAGGACTGGTCCCTTGGGCACAGCAGGTGGAGGGGCAGCAGCGGCAGTCACCCACTGGGTCTGGGGGTACAGGGTTCAGCAGTGGCGTATGCACACCACCTGTTGACTTGCCCATACCTGGTCCTGGTGAACAGCACCCACCCTCATGGGGTGTTGAGCATCAGGCCCTTCCATCCCCTGGGGGACAGGTTGCCGATTTGGCAGACGACCCACTTGATGAGCACAGTCACCTGCTGCAGGCATCAGTACAGCAGCAGATGCGGGTTGCAATGTCTGTGGAGGCACTGTGTGTGGCTGTGGAGTGGCACAGCAGGGACAATGCAATGATCCTGGCAGAGATGGTCCAAATGCAGATGGATGTGACCGCAGCCATTGATAGGCTGACCCTGGCATTGGTCGCTGTCGTGGCCGCATTGGGCACACAGTCAGGTGCCCCTGTACTGCGCACCCCACGCAGTACGCTCTCCACTCCACGTTCCCGGTGTCATGCAACACCCAGCCTGTCGATGCCGGGTTCTGCTGTGGGCATCCCGAGCACCCCTGGTGCAGATATGTTCAGCATGCTGCAGACCCCTGCTCGAACAAGGTCGCGCTCACACAGTGGGACCCCTGGTGGTCCATCAGTGTCACCCCATGTGGTCCATGCTCAGCCTGCCAGTGCGGATGGGTCATGGCGGGGCCACCCATGCATCCATGGTGGCCGTGGCTCAGTGCCACCTGACTGACCTGTCTCCCAGTGCGGGCCCTGTCTGGTGCTGCCCTGTGTGCAATGTGTGACTTGGTGGGCAGTGCACCGGTGGGTGCCCTGCCCAACACGTCGACACATGGACCACCTGAACACCCACCCAACTGCTGTCCACAGGTGCATGTGCATGATGATGCCTGCATTGTACTGTACACCAAGGTGCAGGGGTGCCCAGCATCTGACACACGTACATGGACAGTACAGGTGGTAGGGGTGGTCTGTGGATCTGTGTGTTTGACATGTCTGTTCCTGCTCTGCTGTGCAACTGCCCCTGTGCACTGTGTGCCTGGTGTGTGTGTGTGTCCATGTAGCATGTAACTATTCACCCCTCTCTGGTGGTGTGTTTGTGCGCCTGTACCCTTCCACTCCCCTTGCCGTCATGCACCCCTGGTGTGTTACCCTGTGTGTATGTGGGTTGCACCTAGACAGTGTTGGTTGCACATGGCCCCATGACTTACCTGTGTTGTGCGAAGTGCTCCTCTGTGATGGTGTCCCAGTGCAGCTGGGCCTGCCGGATCAGTCGGGGGTCACGCCGTCCAAGGGGGGGCTGCTCATCCCCATCATCACCGGCGTCACCGGCGTCACCGGCGTCCCCATCGCTGTCCCCCTCCTTGACCTGTACTGCTATCCCACAGTCTTTGGCCATGTTGTGCAGGATACAACAGGCCAGGAATATCCCACAGGCCTTTGAGGGGCTGTACTGTAGGGCACCGCCGGAGGTGTCTAGGAATCGGAAGCGTGCCTTCAGCATCCCAAACACCCGCTCGATGATTTTGCATGCGGCGGCATGTGCCTCATTGAAGCATTGCTGCGATGGGGTCATGGGGTGCCGGTAGGGTGTGAGCAGCCAGGGATGGAGTGGGTATCCACTGTCACCTGTGTGGAGATAGTGGAGGTTAGTGTCATGTTCAGGTCCATATTGTCCCTAGCCCTGTGTGCCACCCCCATGGCACCTGTGGCTTGCCCACCTGTCCCCCAACTTTGCCGCTTCTACATGCATACTCACCCACTAGGTGTCCTGTGGGGATGTCCCCACTCTCAAATCGATGGCACAGTGCAGACTGGTACCATATGAATGAATCATGTGCTCCACCAGGGTGCGTGGCACAGACATTGATGATGTGCCCACTGGCATCACACACCACCTGGCATTTGACACTGGAGTACCCCTTCCGGTTGTGATATGCGGCCCCATCGGGGCCAGGTGGTGTGCGAATAGCCACATGGGTGCAGTCTATTGCCTCTAGCACGCCAGGCATACATGCTACCCTGTGGAACTCCTGCATGTTTGCTGTACGCTCTGCCGCGGTGCTGGGGAAATGAATGTACTCCGCAGCATGTGGCAGCAGTGCGCTGAGGAATTGGGTGAGGATGCGTGACATGGCCGACTGTGTTATGCCTGTGGTGTCCCCTGTTGGTCTCTGGAAGGTACCCGTGGTGAGCAAGCACATGCAGACTGTTACCTTTGTCTCCACTGACAGAGCGTGACTCTGTCGTGAGGGTGCCTGCATCACATCACTGCACAGCTCACAGAGCTGCCTCAGTATTGCCCTGTTCAGGTGGTAATCGCCCACAATCTCGACATCCGAATACGGCTCAAAGCTGATGTGGGCACGGTACTGCCTGCTGGGGGCGTACCGCCGACGGGCCCTTCCACGGCCACGTCCCCCTGCAGCATGCCTTCTCACCCCCCTCACTACAGCTTCCATGTGGAAGGTGGCACTGTCCATCTCCCTGGCTGGTGTCCCCCCCAGCTGTTGTTCTTCTGTTTCCCCCACTGTCCTGAGTACTACCTGCACTGCACCAGGTACACCTACTGGCCTCCGAACTCTGTGGCCCCACACGCCTTCGGCTGCCACTATTCTGTCCTGCCTACTCCCTGGCCTGCACTGGTTGCTGCTGTGGCCTGCTCTCTTTTGCTGCCTCATGAGCATTCTCTGTCGGGTTCTTGCGCCTCATCCTTGAGCCTTTTTATTTTGGCTCATTTCCGCCGTGGCGCAACTTCCAGCTAATCCACTGTTGCGCATTGCACAAGCCTTTGAATATCGCATTGCGCTCTTTATGCATGGATCCACCCCCTTCGGTTGCGCATGCCTTCATTTGCATTGCGCTGTTGCTCAGCATGTTTTCAGTGGCGCAACTGCCTCCCGCTGAATATCGCGGAATGGCGCATTTTTGGACTTGCGCTGGCGCAACCCTATTGCACATGGCGCAACCCTTTTGAATATCCAGGCCTTAGAATTGATTTGAAGAAATGTAAGGCTCCCTACACAGATGTCGGTCTAAAAGTCCAGATTTTAAGAAATATAACCAAGCAGCAATTATAAATCTTCTGGGAGAGTTCTATGGGGTGAAATTCCTTGGTGGGTACATCATGAGATTAGTGTTATAAGACACAAAGACTTCCATCAAGTCTTGTTCTCTAACATGAGCATGAAAGACAGGAATCACATTAAGAATGACTTGACAAGGACAACATTAGAAACATGAACTGAATACCATAAAAAGACATAAGAAAACTTGAGAGTTAATATTCACACCACTGTCTATCATAACCGCAGTCATAGGCCTTCAAATAATGAAGAATATAAGATATGGACAAAAAAAGGTATTACATGTCTGAATGACCTATATGATAAAGAAAATCATTTTATGTCCTTCACACAAATAATGGATAAGTATGATATTCATCAACAAGATTTCTGTGTTTACATCTAAAGGCATATTATGCACACCGGAGAATGTGAGGGCCAAGAACAGAGGTCCTCTCCCACCCCCAAGCTACCAGCAGATAGACTGCTTCTGCCCCACATTAGCCTGCATCTGTGAGCAGGTACGGGACTACAGTGTCAGCGCAGCTGTATTGACCCACTGCTGGCACGGCGGCTGCCCCCTCACCCTGAATTGTCACGTGACTTATAGCCAACCCCCATCACATGACCCTGTCATGTGTTTTCATGGTCAGAAACTATCTTCCTAATCTTCCATTATTTAGTTACATGCACTGGCCTCTAGAGGTCACTAGTTAACCCCTCTGTGGGAAGTAACATTTTCATTCTCTTTACAACATCTATTGCGCTCGCACTAGGCTAATCCCCCCCCCACCAACTATATACAGGCCATGTAGAGTACTCTCCTTCTCTCAACTACTCTCCTTCCCCTCTCCTCACTCCTGCTGGTGGTCTTGAACCTATGTCCCTTGTGTCACAGTTCTGTCATAGGCCTCCTCTCCAACCACTAGGCCACACAGCCTGATAAAGAGCACCCTTTCTCTACCTCTGTTATTCCACTTTACCCTAGTGGCCACAAGTGGCATTACATCCCCTGAGCAACTAGTCCTTCGGTCAATACATTTTTCTATCCCTGTCCAGCTTTACCTAACCTACTTTTTATCCCTGTACATTTTTCTCTCCTTCTAACTATTTCCATGATGCAAAACTTAATCTTCTACTGTATTGCCCTGGCTCATCTTCCTTCTGGTCTCTCTATCCCCTTACTCTCACCCCTCTATCCTCCATCTCCCCCTTCTCCACCCAACATACTTCTCCTCATACTCTACATCCCCTACACACACACTGCCAACTTCACTTTAAGCTCTATCACCTCCCCCTGTTCACTACTCCAGCTCACCTGGAAAATTCTTAACCACTGCAGACCCCACCCCAGGTCCTCCCCCAGACCTGGCCGCTACTTACATTTTCTCTGCCTCTTCCATGAACACACCCCTTTCTGCCACTTCCCTCTTATAACTCTACAATCCTTCTCTAAACTGAGATCTTCCAAGCATGGCAGGGAGCTGGGGTGGTTGAGGGATGAGGGGAGGATTGCTTCAGTGGAAGGGCTGACATCTGAGAGTATTGTGGGGGCACCACAGAGAAGGAACAGTGGGTCAAGGGAGGGGTCAGGGGGAGGGGCAAACTAGACAGGAAGCCAGCTGATGAAGGGTGGACATTAGCAGGACCCAGAAAAAGAGGAGCAGCAGTAGGCAGGAGGGAGGAGAAAACACATAGTAAAGCAAAGAGGGTAGGGAACATGTCTGCTTTACTAGCAACACATGGGAAAGAGGATGCAAGAGGAGACTGCACAAGGGATAGCACTCACAAAGAGAAGGGAGTGAGGGGCATTACTAGTGGAGAAATTGAGCAAGGTGTGGCAGGAGGAGAGATAATACTAGGAGAGATGAGGAGGGAGAGGGAAAGGAAGTTGGCAGTCAAACAGGAAGAGGGAGGGGTCTCAATTGAGAGTGGGGGAAGACACTGAGGCACATGGTAAAAGCACCATCTTGAGTGGCCCCAGAAATGAGAACCTGGGTGGGGAGGTGGCAACAGGCACAAGGAAAGAGGAGGGGGGGTGTACTGGTGTTGGGGGGCTCCATACTCAAGGGGATCAGATGGGGCAGCAAGGGAGAGGCAGAGTCAGATGTGGGTGGAGTCCATACCAGGATTAAAGGCAGACAAGGCAGGACAGGCAATCCTAAAATGTGCAAGGAGGGGTAGGAGGAAACCCCACATTGTCGTACATGTGGGGACAAATGACTTAGCGGATGAATGGTGAAGGTAACAAGGGAGAGGATTGAGGAAGTGGGAAGGTTGTGTGAGGAGACTGGAGAGTCTGTGGCCTTCTCCGAGGTGCTCCAAGTACCCCGTGCAAGCACCGTGAGAAAGGAGAGGATTAGGGAGTTGAACACATGGGTGGTAGAATGGCGTCGAACTAAGGGGTATGGGGTTGTGGGCGGCTAGGGCAGTATCTGGGATAACAATCTGTTTGCAAGGGACAGGCTACACCTGAGTGGGGAGGGGAAGGAAGTATTAAAGCAAAGACTGGGGAGGTATTTTGTGACAAAAGTGGATTTAAACTAGATGGGGGGTGGCAAGTGGACAGCAGGTAGGCAAGGATCCCATAGAGTGGAGTCACAGCCTACCCAGGACAACAGGACACAGAAGGTAATTGTAAATGGAGTCCACTCTGAAGAAAGAGGGGTTACTAGTGGGGTACTGCAGGGTTCAGTACTGGGTCCAATCCTTTTTAATGTCTTTATACGTGACATTGCAGAGGGACTGGAAGGAAAATTATGCCTCTTTGCAGATGACACAAAGATCTGCAACAGGGTTGATACACAAGGAGGCGTGGAAAGGATGAGAAGGGACTTGACAAGGTTGGAGGAATGGTCAGAAGTATGGCAGCTTGGATTCAATGCAAAGAAGTGCAAAATAATGCACCTGGGAAACAAAAACCCAGGGGAAGATTACACAATGGGGGGAGATAGTGACAAGAACAAAAATGGAAAGTGACCTGGGGGTAATCATATCAGATGACCTTAAGGTAGGCAAGCAATGTGAGAAGGCGGTAGGGAGGGCTGGGGGGATACTGGGATGTATAGGGAGCATCAGCAGAAAACAGGAAGTTGTTATCCCCATATACAAACAGTTGCTGAGACCCCATCTGGAGTACTGCGTCCAGTTCTGGAGACCCCATCTCTGCAAGGACATAGACAGGATGGAGGCAGTTCGGAGGAGGGCAACTAAAATGGTGCGGGGTCTGCAAGAGAAGCCATACAAGGAGAGACTAAAGGAGCTTAATATGTATACCCTTGAGGAAAGGGGGGGGGACATGATAGAAACTTTTAAGTACCTCAGTGGAATTAACAAAGTCCAAGAGGGTAGCATCTTTCAGAAAAAGAGATGTGCAAGAACAAGGGGACGCAATTTGAAAATAGAGGGGGGACGGCTCAGGGGCAATGTGAAGAAGTATTTTTTCACAGAGAGGGTGGTGGACGCATGGAACAGCCTTCCTGAGGAGGTTGTGGGGTCTAAAACTGGGAGAATGGGAGAATTGGGAGAATTCAAGAATGTATGGGACAGACATAAGGCAATTTTTGTGGGGGGGTAGGAAGAAATAGGCTGTTGGTTAAATAGGATCTGCAGCTTATCCTCTAGGTAGGGAAATGGGCAGACTAGGTGGACCAAGCGGTCCTTATCTGCCGTCAAAGTCTATGTTTCTATGTTACCCCTAGGCTAACAGAGAAGAACTCAGGGTGGCTGAAAAAGGAGGGAGTAGAAGGGAGGAGATGGAGGCCAGTGAAGGGAAGGGGGCAGGATGGAGGGTGGTCTCACTGAATGCAAGAAGCTTAGGAAACAAATCAACTGAGCTACAGCCACTCTTAGCAGTGTGGAGGGTGGATATTGCAGTTGTCACAGAAATATGGGCAACTGAGCACTGGGACTGGGATCTGGCAATCCCAGGGTACAAATTATACAGAAAGAACCATAAGGAAGGGAGAGGTGTGGGATGGCAGTCTATGCGAGGAATGGGATCAAATGCACAAGGGATGAAGGGGAAGAAAGGAGAACAGGGGCAATCTGGCTACAGCTCCTAGACTCAAGGGGTAGGAAACTGAGGTTCGGGTGGTATACAGGCCACTGTCCCAGTCTGAGGAGCTTGACAGGGAATTAGTGGGACAAATCAGAAAGGTATGTAGAAAAGGGAAGGTGGTCATAATGGGGGATTTCAACTTGCTGGGGGTGACTGGAGCATTCCGGTCACCTCCAGTGCTAGGGAGCAACTGCTCCTGGATGCGATCCAGGAGGGTCTTCTTACACAGTTGGTTAGTGTACCCTGATTGGCTGAAGAACCTCAGGGTCTACAGCAGTTGGTTGCTGCCCATACGGCTCTACCTGGCATTGGACACGGCTTTCTCTTCTGGCCCCTTGCCACTCGCTCACTGCTTTTGAATTTTTATTACTGCCAGTTGACTTCTCTGTATTTTTTTGTCCCACACCACCCACCCCGACCCTGGCCTCGGCCTCTACTAAATGCTCTTTCCTTCAGTGGAAAGTCAACCCCCTGTTACTGCCATTGGTTGGTAATCTTATAGGCACGCCCTATACTTAAACTCCACCACTATTATTCACACCTTCTTTTCCCAAGCCCCTCCACATAAAACCTGCTTTGTGTGCTTGTTCTGCATCCTGGAAGGTGAATTTTTATCAAAAATGATGCCCCGGGAGCCTCTCCTTATACTATGTCTTGCATTGCTTCAAACTCACATTCCAGAACAAGCACCGCAGTGTTCCTCTAATGATAACCACCCAGTCCTGCACCCTCACTTAGGGACATGGCTCCCCTCCCCTGGAACGTCTACACATCTGCTCAGTATGCCTTCTCATCAGGCAATATCTAAGGCATTGCATAAAATATCTTGGAATCTGTCGGTTAAAACAGTTCATGTCCTATTCATATCCAAGCATTCAAGTAACTCTTGCCCAGCACCCTCAGACCCTCCCCATGCCAAATGACATAAAAAGCGCTTTTTCAACGAACTAACAAATTGCCTCAAAAAACTACTCTTGCTTCTGCTACTCTGTTCTGGAAATGAGCTTAATCCAGGCCCACTGGCTCTATTAAATTCCCCCGCTGACCTCTCCCGGTTCAAGGGCATCAGTTTCCTCCACCTGAATGTATGTAGCCTACTCAGGAAGTCTGACCTGATCTAGATGTGGTCCTTATATGCCTCCCTTGACTTCCTAATGATATCAGAATCATGGCTAACACCGCTGACCCCTGATAAAGCTATCAACCTACCGGGGTACACCACCTTCCGATGTGACAGACCAACCGGGGGGGGGGGGTTGTAATTTATGCAAAGAACAAATTCTCAGTGACAAACATTGATTGTACCTCTATAGCCAAGGAATTTAAATGTCTAGCCTTAAAGCTGTTGCTTACTAATGATAAGGCTCTCTTCATTGCTGCTTGCTACCAAACGCCCTCTGGCGGCATGACCCTCCTGCCTCATCTGAAAAATCTAATCGATACGGCTAACTTAGAGTGCATTCTGTTGGGTCACTTCAACCTAAATTGGAACGAGACCTCCAAGAATCTTAAAGATCTCTGCGACCTGTGCGGGTTGGCTCAGATGAACCCTGCAATCACCAGACCTAACAGAAAAAACCCCGAACATAGCTCCCTTCTGGATCTAATGTTAGTCAACAAACCCCACAATATCTCGCATGCCGGGGTGCTCTTCAATGACCTCAGTGACCATTGTGCCATTTCCTGCATCAGGCATTCTCCCAAGTCAAATCAGCCCCTAAATTCAAGCTGAAAAGATGCTCGAAAAAGTTTTGCCAACATGCCTTCCTGAATGATCTGAGCAACATCAGATGGCAAGACTTCTATCTGGCCTCTTCCCTCTCTGAAGCATTCTACATTTTCTATAACCTCCCAGTGGACATTCTAGACAAGCATGCCCCTCTAAGAATGATCAAATCCAAGATTAGATCCCCTGGATGGTTCTCACCCAATTTAAAAAAAGCCCTCAAAAACAGAGATTACTGGTGGAAAAAAGCTAGGTTGTCATGGACTGACGCTGATTGGCTTGCCTTTCGCATATCCCGAAATGCCTGTAGCAAACTTGTTAGGACTGAAAAGGCTAGATTATTCTAATCAGCCTTAGAAGGCAGCAAAAACAATGCCACTAAATTCTGGAGAATTCTCAAAGAGGTTGAAGGCCATACCTCAGATACCTCTCTTCCAACAAAAATACAGTCCGGGGACATCACCTACACAGAGTGGATATTCTTAATCAACTGAATGAACACTTTGCCATGGCAGGGTGGGCATTTGACGCCTCTCCCTCAAGTAAGATCACCCTGCAGGGTGCTGACACTAATATCTCGAGAGTTGGCACCTGCGGCAAACAAAGTTACCCCCCCTCCTTCAGCTTCCACCCTATATCCTTTAAGCAAGTAGAGACCCTCTTACTGCCCTTAGACACTAAATAAAGTGCTGGTACTGACCTTATTGAACCTTGTTTCCTAAAACTTGGTCACCACTTTCTTACTGCCCCCATCACCCATTTATACAACATCTCCCTCTCACAAGGGGAGCTACCCTTATCATGGAAAACTGCTTACATCATCCCTCTGCTCAAATCAGGGGACCCCAGCAATCTGAACAACTATCTGCCCATTTCTATATTATCCTCCCTTTCAAAACTTCTGGAAAAACTTTGTCAACATCCAAATCTGGGAGCACCTGGACTCACATAATCTGCTAAACGCTGATCAATCAGGCTTCAGAGCCAACCATAGCAAAGTGTCTGTCCATGCGAAGGTAACCACCGACTGGCAAACTGCCTTGGATGCCAAGAAACATGTATTCACTCTCTTCCTCGACCTTAGTAAGGCGTTTGACACTGTGGACCACAACATAATGCTCAACTCCCTAGGTAGCATAGGACTTGACAAACATGCCCTTAAATGGTTCACCAGCTACCTCACTAATAGACAACAACGAGTCAAAGCTGCCGGAGACCTGTCCCCTCTGAAAATCTTACTAAGAGTCGTCCCACAATGCTCTATCTTGGGTCCAATCCTATTCGCTATTTATATCAATAACCTTGACTCGCATCTGCACATAGCCAAAGTGCACTTAATTGCAGATGACACAGTTCTATACACTACTAATTCCTCTCTATGCATGGCCCATGAGGACCTACAGAAAGATTTAATCTCCCTCCAACATAATCTCTTTAAGCATAAACTTCTGCTTAATGCCAAGAAAACTAAAGCTATCCTCTCTCCGACCACCGCCCCAGGGTCTACCTCCAACCTGCAGATTCTAACTCTGCTAGGTGAACCCTTGGAAACCATTGCCACCTTTAAATACCTTGGATTCTGGCTTGACAATAAGCTTAATTACCTTTGCTATCTGAATGAATTATCGAAAAAACTGAGACAATGCTTAGGTATTCTCTTCTGCATTAAGCACCTTCTTACCCCCGATGCCAAATTGAAACTAGTATAATCCACATTCTTACCCCTTCTGGACTACTCTGACTTCTCACATCAACTGCTCTCCTACCGTACTGCGTAATCTCGACATGCTCTATCACAGGGGCCCTTTGGTTCATTCTTAACCTGCCCCTCCGCACCCATCATTGTCTGCTGTACCAAGCGCTGGGATGGACCTCACTTTCCATAAGGAGAAAAAGAAATGCCCTCCTCTGGATGTATAGGGCCTTGTCCAACAAGTTACCAGTGTACATATCGAGTCTATTTGAGCTTGCCATGGGGTTGTACAGGCTTAGAAGATTCTCATTTATCTGCATTCAAACACCTAGAGTACGGTCTTCACATGGGTTATCTGCTATCAGTTTCTCCCTCCCGTCTATCTGGAACACTATGCAAAAGAAACTGAAGCTTACAGCCCTCCCTGGCCCATTTACCTTCAAGGCTTTGATTACAAAATACCATAAAGAAAGCTGCATCTGTTACAGATGACCTGTGTGACTCAATTTGCCTGCCATTTCCTTTGACTCTCCTTAAACTCACAGCTCCCTCACAGCGAGACCTTAATCTTTTCACACCGACTTCCCCTTATCTTATCATATCATACCACTTGTTCCTAAATAACATCACTTGCCCCTGCTCCCCCGCTGTCATGCCCTAGCTGCTTATCACCTACTACTCGCACTTGCCATCCATCGTATCATGACAACCACCTTTCCCCCCCTTCTCTCACCCTTAAGCTATACCCCTCAAGCCTCATCTGTGAACAACCTCCAGTTAACTCTCAAGCCTCATCTGTGTACTACCTCGACTTTCAATGGCAGCACTAACCCTAGTATCTCTGGGCCTATTTCTACTTAAGCAATAGGTCACAAATATGCCTAAACTATTAGCTCAAGGATTGTGTTAGCTTTGCCTATGCTCATTGTATACTGTTGTTTTTTTGCCATTATTTATTTTTATTGTCTCTCTTTGCTTGTATACCACTATGTACTGTAACAATATGTGATTCACTTGCTTATGTCCAGGACCGCTTTGAAAATGAGCTTGCTCAACGGTGATACGCCTGGTTAAATAAAGTTATTGATTGATTGATTGACTACTAGGCTAAAAAACACTTTAGATCTGGTATTGTCGAATGGGGAGGCAGTAAGGGAAATAAAGGTGGAGGACCCACTAGCTGTCAGTGATCACAAAACGTTGTGGTTTAATATCACGATGTGTGGGGAGCCAGTGAAATCAGTTACTCAGGTGGTAAACTTCAGCGGGGCGGACTTTGGGAGGATGCAGGAAGTACTGAAAGGGAAACTGGAGGACATGAGGCAGGAGATGAACAAAGAGCAGAAATGGGACATTATTAAATTCAATTCAATTCAATTTTATTTATATAGTGCCTTTCAGATCCAAGGCACTGTACAGAAACATTAAAAATAGTAAAATCCAAACATTTAAAAGTCAACCACGACTAACTAGAGTATGCTAAATGGGGGATTACAGAGGGAACAGGAGCCTGTACCAAGACACTGAGTAAGAGGGGCAGAGCAAGAAAAACTTGCTGGTTGGACAGCGAGGTTTTGGAGGTAGTGAGGGCAAAATGAGTGGTGCATCAGAGGTATAGGAGGACAGGGAAGGAAGTGGACAGGGAGGAATATGCAAGATGGTCCAGGAAGGTGACCAGAAAAGTGAGAGAAGCCAAGGCCCAGAGGGAGCTGAGATTAGCGCAGGGAATTAATGGGGGGGGGGACATTTTCAGATACATCAGGGAGAAAAGGAAGTGCAAGGAGACAATGGTGAGGATAAAAAGGGGTGAGGAGTGGACGGAAAAGGGGGAGGAGTAGGCAGAAGCACTGAATGAATACTTTTGCTCAGTGTTCACGGAAGAAAAGGGGAGACTGCTACCAGCATGGGCTGGGAGGGTAGGGACAGGGGAGAGGAGGTGACAGGTGAAAGAACTGAGTCAAGTAGAGTCCTAGAGGGACTGAGAGCACTGAAGGTAGACAAGGCACCAGGGCCGGATGGTGTCCACCCCAGGGTGCTGAAGGAGATAGCAAATGTGTTGGCGGAGCCGCTGGTGGATCTGTATAGCACCTCACTTGAGTCAGGATGTGTGTCACATAGAAACATAGAAGTTGATGGCAGATAAGGACCACAAGGCCCATTCATAGAAACATAGACTTTGACGGCAGATAAGGACCACTTGGCCCACCCAGTCTGCGCATTTCCCTACCTATTGTATAAGCTGCAGATTCTAGTTAACCAACAGCCAGTCTGCCCATTTCTTTTTCTACCTTATAAATGTGTCATCAGCCTTTGCTCTGTCAATGGCCTATTCATACTCATTTGTATTGCTCCCTTATGCCTATCCCATGCCTGTTTGAAGCCCTGCACTGTATTCATATCCACCACTTCCTGAGGTAGGCTGTTCCATGCATCCACCACCCTTTCTGTGAAAAATAACTTCCTCACATTACCCCTTAATCGGCCTCCCTCTAATCTCATGCGGTGTCCTCTTGTCCTGCTATTTTTCTTATATTGAAACATGTTAGATTCTTTCACCTTGTTAATGCCCTTAAGGTGTTTGAATGTTTCAATCATATCACCTCTCTCCCTCCTTTAAAGCTACCACATGTCCCTATTTTCCCAGGACAGTCCCTATTTTAGGCAGCATGTCCCAGTGTCCCCACAAGTTTTGCAAAATGTCACGTTTGTCCCAGTTTTTGCTTACTTGTCCCAGTTTTGCCCCCCTTTTTCTTTTTTTTTTTTTGCTGCTGACTGCTAATCCATGAGTGACAGTTATTTTAGCACTACTGTGGCGCTGCTTGGGCTGGACAGCAGTTCGCAACTTTAATCCCTGCTCCCGTGTTGCACTGCAATCATGTCAGTGGGAGTACAGTAAAGCATGTTCCTTCCTGTTAGATTAGAATGGGTAGTAGTGCAAACAGGCACATGTGGATGTCTGCCTGCCAGCAGCTTAGAGGGACTCCAGACAGAGAAGATACCGGCAGCAGGGAACTAAGGTACCTGAACCTGATCAACTGTAGGGAAGTGTGTGAAAACAATCTGGTGTGGTGGTGTTAGTCACTGAAGTGAAGTTTGCTCAGCTCATGAGGTGAGTAAGGAGGTTGGATAGGACTGTCAGGAGGAGCAATACATGCAGTTTGAATTTCTGATCACAATTTAATGCAGTTTTGCTTCTAATGAGCTTTCTGTACATCATGGTTTGTAACTTGCTGCAGCAGAATGATGTATTGTTTTAATCTGAATGTTTGCTACTGGTGTTACTGTGGGGTGGCATGGCCCGAGCAAGCAGCACAATTTAACTGATTGTGTGCAGCGTTGACTGCGGCAGAGTCCATGGGAGTGACAAGGTGGGGAGGGGGAGTCATGATCAGGACGAACTGTCCCAGTTTTAGACCTCAGAAAGTTGGTAGCTTTATCTTTTGCTCTAGGGTATACATATTGAGCTATGTTAATCTGTCCTCATATGTTTTCTGATGCAGTCCCTGCACCATTTTGGTTGCCCTTCTCTGGACTGCCTTAATTTGGTTAATGTCCTTGTGAAGGTGTGGCCTCCAGTACTCCAGATGGGGCCTAACCAGTGTCTTGTAAAGAGGGATTATTATCTTCCTCTTCTGACTTGTGATGCCCCTATAAATACACCCTAACACCCACCTAGCCTTACCTACTGCTTTAGTGCTCTGCTTGGATGATTTCAGGTCATCTATGATGATGATGCCCAAGTCTCTTTCTTCCCTTGAGACTGCCAGAAACTCTTCTCCCAGCCTATAGGTGGCTTCAGAGTTTCTCTTCCCTATGTGAATGATCTTGCACTACTTTGCATTAAACCCCAGTTGCCACTCTTCCAACTATTTTGCTAGTTTATCCAGATCTCTTCTCATTCTGCCCACCCCATCATCTATTCTGTTGCAGATCTTGGTGTCATCTGGAATGGAGGATGGCACATGTAGTACCATTACACAGGAGCAGACCAGGGGACGAACCAGGTAATTATTATCTGGTAAGTCTCACCTCCATAGTGTGCAACTCATGGAAATGATACTAAAGGAAAGACTGGTCTCGTACCTGGAGGACAATGGCCTCCAGGATGTGAGGCAGCATGGGTTCATTTTGGGGAAGTCTTGTCAAACCAACTTGATACAATATTATGACTAGGTGACAGCTGAGCTGCATAAGGGTCATGCAGTGGATGTTCTTTACTTGGACTTCAGCAGGCCTTTGATTCGGTGCCTCATGGGCGGCTTGGTGGGAAGCTAACTGGTGTAGGGGTAGGGCAAAAATGATGAAATGGATTACAAGCTGACTGAGTGGGAGGCTGCAGTGGGTGGTGGTGAGAGGGGAGCTCTCAACTCCAAGGCCGGTGATGAGTGGGGTGCCACAGGGCTCTGTCCTAGGGCCAGTATTATTTGGGCTCTTCATATCAGACATTGCACATGGGGTGGTGAGCAAGCTAAGTCTGTTCGCTGATGACACCAAAATCGGAGCAGTGATGGATGGAAGAGAGGGATGTAAGCAGCTTCAGGGGGACCTAAGCAAGCTAGAGGAGTGGTCAGAGAGGTGGCAGCTGGGGTTCAATGCAAAGAAGTGTAAGGTTATGCACTTTGGGGCGAAGAACCCAAGGAGAGAATACTGTCTGGGGGGTTAAGCTGGGAATCACTGAGGAGGAGAAGGACCTAGGGACAATGATAACAGGGACCATGAACAACACTGCTCAGTGCAGGAGAGTGGCTACAAAAGTGAACAGAATGCTTGGGTGCATAGCGAAGGGGTTTTCATCCAGGTGAAGAGGGGTGATCTTGCCCCTCTACAGGTTGCTGGTAAGGCCACACTTAGAGTATCATGTGCAGTTTTGAAAGCCATACCTAAGGCGTGATATCAGTCTACTGGAAGGGATGCAGAGGAAAGCAACAAAGATGATATGTGGAATGGAGTGGAGAGACTATGAGAGCAGAATGGGAGACCTGAATATGTACATCCTGGAGAATAGAAGGGGCAGGGTGTACATGATAGAGAAATTCTAGTATCTGAGGGGAATCAATAAGGATGAGGCAGACAGGATCTTTAAGCTAAGGAGGGGGCACTAGGGGGCATGAGCTAAGAATAGAGGGGGAAGATTTAGGAAGGAAATGAGGAGACACTACTTCACGGAGAGGGTGGTGGCAAAATGGAATGCACTATCAGAATAGGTGGTATCATGTAAGTCTGTGAACAGCTTCAAAAGGGCATGGGACAGGGAACAGGGGACAGTGAGGGTGGGGAAGGTGGGGGTGGCAGTGGGATGACAAAGGGAAGGGGTTGGTCAGCTGCAAGCTAGGGGTGCTAGCTGAAAACTGAAGCAGACTTAAATAGATTGGATAGTCTGTTTCTGCTGGCACATTCATATGTTTGTAAGCTCTGATTGTTTGCTAACAGCAGGCACAGACAACGATTCCTGCTCCTCCTCTTCCTTTTGGGGTCAAGTCACCCTAATTCAGGACTCCTGCTAGAATCCCCCTATACCCCCTTCCCCCTCCCCAAAAAATGCAAATCTGCTCAAAATTGCCCATCTAACCATCCAGAGCCTCTTGGCTAGAAAAGCAGCTTGAAGCCGGGCTCTGTGCTAATAAGTTCAATATTATTGCCCTCACTGTGACCTGGCTAACCGATAAGATCCCATCCAATGAAATCTGTCTTGAAGGGTACTCCCTCTTCAGGAGACATAGGCAAGGTAAAAGAGGGGGCAGATGCCTCCTTTGGATTGCAGACCACCTTTCAGCCCTGGAAATCGAAACCCAGGTAGTGACACCCAACCCTGAATCTCTCTGTGAACCCCTCTTTGGTAGTGACAAAATGATCACTATCTGCATGATGTTTCTACCCCCTGGCACCCCTCTCTCTGAACATTAAAAACCTGCTCCCATGTGGAAGAGAGTGAATAATCCTCAGGGGCTTAAACCTTAACTGGCTGTCCCCACAGGCTAACATAGCCAAAGAAACCATCATCTGCCTAGGCCTTCACCATCTAATCTCTAACCCCACCCACACAAACTATAGGACGGGATATGAATCAGTCCTGGACGGGATACTTGCCTCAAATCCCTCTCACGTAACTGACTCAGGGATTCTCCCTGACTCCCTTAGTGACCACTGAACTGTCTTTTGCAGTTGGTCTGCTAAAACTCCCAACATTGAACACAAGTATATTTACTCCAGGCAGTTAAAAAAACTCAACACCAATGAATTCACCAAGACCTTACTAGCTACTGACTGATCCTTCACCAAATCCATAAATGACTTTGATGTCACCCTTGACACATTCAGTAAGAATTTCCTAGCTATCTGTGACACCCTCATCCTTTCAAAAAACTCAGGATTAAAGAACACAGCCATGAATGAGTCTCCTCCGATCTCCTTAAACAAATGAGGAAGAGAGACAGGGCCTGTTCAAAATATAAGAAACTTGAACTCCTGAATCTTTTACAACAGCACAAAACACTTTGTGGAGATGGGGAGGGGCATTAGACAAACAGCACACATGGTAAAATTCTCGGAGGTGCTGCCTGTCTATGGCACGGATGAGGCTATGGTGCTCCACACCATGGGATTCAATCAGTGGTTGAAAAACGGGTGCAGAGCTCAGGGATTTGGCTTCATTGGGGACTGGAGGTCCACCTGGACGGATGCAGGCCTATACTGGCGTGATGGTCTGCATCTGTCCAGGAGGGGAACCAGGATCCAAGGTGATAGGTTTAAATACTTCATTGGCAAGCATTTGAACTAGCCAAGGGGGAAGGCACTGGAAAGGAGCAGGTAAATCCTAGCCCCCCCCAAAAATCAGGCTACTAAGTGAGGTAGACACCAACATAGAGATGTCAATAGGGAGAAGTGCAGGGGTAAATGAAGAAAGTGACAAATGCAATAAGCACAGGGAAGGGGCAAAAAGGGGTAAGGCCATCAAGAAATGGAGGGTAATGAGTACCAACACCCATAGTCTGGGTAACAAGCTCCCTGAACTGGTGGCCTTGATGGAAGATGAATGCCTGGATATCGTAGCAGTCACAGAAACATGGTACACAGAGAACCATGACTGGGATGTTAACATACCAGGGTACACAATCTACAGGAGAGATAGGGAGGGCAGAAGAGGGGGGAGTAGCTCTCTATGTAAGTGAAGGGATAAAAGCAACTGAACAAAAGAGTAAACAGGGAGGGGAGGAGAGGAGGCACTGTGGGTCACCTTACAGACTGGAAATGGCACCACAATCCGCAAAGGGGTTGTATACAGACCCCCATGTCAGGGGGAAGGAATGGACAAGGATATGATAGAAGGCATACTTAGAATGGCAGAGAAAGGGGAGATACTGTTGATGGGGGACTTCAATATGCCAGATGTTAACTGGAACACCTTTGCTGCAGCCACATCCAAAAGCAGGGCCATTCTTGATGCCCTTCAGGTGGCATGCCTCAGACAGCTAGTTTTGGAACCTACTCATGAGGGAACAATCTTAGACCTCGTACTCTCAAATGGGGATAGTGAGAGGATCTCAGATCTAGAAGTGGGTAGACATTTGGGAACAAGTGACCACCAAACAGTGTGGTTCACGATAAACTCAGTTACAGAGCCAAGCCATACAAAAGTGAGGGTTCTGGACTTCAGGAGGGCTGACTTTGGCAAGATGGGAGAGTGCCTTAGAAAAGCACTAGCAAACAGGCTAGAAGGAGGGGTGGAGCAACAATGGGAAATATCAAACTGCATCACAGAGGCAACAAACCTTTGTGTGAAGCAAATAAACAAATCAAAACAAAAGAAAAAGCCACTATGGTTCTCAAAGAAGTGGCGGTGAAGGTTAGGGAGAAAAGATAGCATTTAGGAAGTATAAGGAAACACAGAAGGAGCAGGACAGAGAACTGTACCAGTTAAGGCAGAAGGAAGCAGGGAGGGTAGTCAGAATAGCAAAGGCACAAACTGAGGAAAAGATAGCCAACTCGGTTAAGAAGTTAAGATAAAACCTTTTATAGGTATATCAGGGAGCATAGAAAGACAAAGGGAAGGATAGTTTAGGCTGAATAGAATGGATGGTGGGTGAGCAGAGAGTGACAGTGAAAAAGCAGGGATACTGAATGAATACTTCTGTTCAGTATTCACAAAAGAGGAAGTGGGGGAGGTGCCTAATCTAATTAACAGAAGCACTCTGCAGAGGGAGGGAGGGTCGATCCCAGTCTTTTCACAGAAGAAAGGTTTCTGAGAGAATTCCTAAAACTGAAAGTGGACAAAGCAATGGGGCCAGATGGAATTCACCCCAGAATTCTAAAAGAATTAAGCAGAGAACTAGTGACACCACTGACTACCCTTTATAATAAATCATGGGAGGATGGTGTGGTACCTGAGAACTGGAAGAAGGCTGATGTGATTCCACTTCACAAAAGTGGGAGCAAGACAGAGGCAGGAAACTACAGACCCATCAGTTTGACCTCTGTGGTAGGGAAAATGATGGAATCACTTCTGAAGGAAAGAATTGTTGAGTATCTAGAGGCCAGTGGGGCACAGGACCTAATGAAGCATGGGTTCACAGCAGGAAGGTCATGTCAGACAAATCTAATTGATTTCTTTGACTGGGTGACCAAAGTAGTAGACCAGGGAGGGGCTGTGGATATGGCCGACCTAGACATTAACAAGGCATTTGACACAGTCCCACACAAGAGATTAGTAGTCAAATTAACCAGCCTTGGAGTGGGTCCCAGGGTGGTAGCCTGGGTAAAATATTGGCTGAACAACAGGATACAGAAGGTAATTGTAAATGGAGTCCACTCTGAAGAAAGAGGGGTTACTAGTGGGGTACCGCAGGGTTCAGTACTGGGTCCAGTCCTTTTTAATGTCTTTATAAGTGACATTACAGAGGGACTGGAAGGAAAAGTATGCCTCTTTGCAGATGACACAAAGATCTGCAACAGGGTTGATATACAAGGAGGCATGGAAGGGTGAGAAGGACTTGGCAAGGTTGGAGGAATGGTCAAGTATGGCAGCTTGATTCAATGCAAAGAAGTGCAAGTAATGCACCTGGGAAACAAAAACCCAGGAAAGATTACACAATGGGGAGGTAGTACCAACAACAAAAATGGAAAGGGACCTGGGGGTAATCATATCAGATGACTTTAAGGTTGGCAAGCAATGTGAGAAGGCGGTAGGGAGGGCTGGGGGGATACTGGGATGTATAGGGAGAGGCATCACCAGCAGAAAACAGGAAGTAGTTATCCCCCTGTACAGACAGTTAGTAAGACCCCATCTGGAGTACTGCATCCAGTTCTAGAGACCTCATTTCTGCAAGGACATAGACAGGATGGAGGTAGTTCAGAGGAGGGCAACTAAAATGGTGCAGGGTCTGCAAGAGAAGCCATATGAGGCGAGGCTAAAGGAGCTTAACATGTATACCCGTGAGGAAAGGAGAGAGAGGGGGGACATGATAGGAACATTTAAGTATCTCAGTGGAATCAACAAAGTCCAAGAAGGTAGCATCTTTCAGAAAAAGAGATGTGCAAGAACAAGGGGACACAATTTAAGATAGAGGGGGGATGGCTCAGGGGCAATGTGAGGAAGTATTTTTTCACAGAGATGGTGGTGAATGCATCGAACAGCCTTCCTGAGGAGGTTGTGGGGTCTAAAACTGTGGGAGAATTCAAGAATGCATGGGACAGACATAAGGCAATTTTTGTGGGGGGGGTAGGAAGAAATAGGCTGTTGGTTAAATAAGATCTGCAGCTTATCCTTTAGGTAGGGAAATGGGCAGACTAGGTGGGCCAAGTGGCCCTTATCTGCTGTCAAAGTCTATATTTCTATGTTTCTATGCAATAGCTATAAATCAGCAGTTCTCAATGCAAAAATGGTAGTTTACTCACCTGGTAAGGGTGATTTTGGGGGTATACATTTCTGAGGCACTCCACTTCCTTACACCTGGGTATTGTGTCCACCTGATAGGTTACTGATGCACATGTGACTTCAAAGGAAGTCCGTCCCCTCTTCACTGTCATGCTGCCTTTCCTGAATCAGTTCGATGTCTTCCTAAGCTGTACCTATTAAAAAATTGTGGTCTCTTGACCTGTTATGTATCCTATACCTTAAAGAAAGCATGCAAACACATATGCATATTGATATAACTGTACATAAGAAACCACACTTTAGTAGAATGAAACACACCCTGGACCAGAGTCCATTTATTTCCTGTTTGATACAATCTAGTAATAATTGGCCCGAGCGGCATGCTGGTGATAAACTGAACATGCTGAGGGACTACCTCATCAGGTCTGACTAAGTGGGTGGGCTGTGTAGTGCCTCAGAGATATATACCCCCCACAATCACCTTTACCAGGTGAGTAAACTACCATTGTGGGGATAATCTCTGAGGCACTCCATTTCCTTACACCTGGGTAACGATTAAATAGCAGTACCCGAACAAAAAGGCGGATAGTCAGACAAGTTATTCTTTCACTTCTGCCCTAGCTACTAGCAGTACTGCCCTACCAAAGTGTCTTTTGCCTCCTTAGACACATCTACTCTATAGTGCCTTGTAAAAGTATGTGGGGATGCCCATGTGGCAGCTGCACAAATTTCACCTACTGATACCATGTTCCTTTCTGCCCCAGATGTGGCTATAGCTCTAGTAGAATGGGCTTTGACACCTGTGGGTGGTTCTTGATTTGTTGCCTTATATGCTTCAGCGATTGCTGACTTTAGCCAGGTGGCTATAGTGGAACTTGTCGCCTCTTGTCCCTTCCTGTGACCTTGGGTGATAATGAATAGGCAGTCTGTTAATCTGATGTCCACTGTCCTGGTGAGATATGTTGAGAGTACCCTTTTCATTCCCAGTAGTTGCAGTTGAGGCTCCTGGTCCACTTCTTCCGCCGGCATGTATGCCGGGATCTCTATGTTCTGTTTGGCATGGAACGTTGAGCATATTTTTGGTATGAATGAATTTATGGTTCTTAAAGTGATTTTGTCCTCATGAAATGCTGGAAAGGGTGTTCTACATGATAGTGCTTGTACTTCACTGATGCATCTGGCTGAACAAATGGCAACTAGGAGTATAGTTTTTAGTGTCATCCATGGTAGATTGATAGTCTCCAGTGGCTCAAATTGTGTGTCTGTCATTGCCTTCAGTACCAGGGTGAGGTCCCATGGGGCTGTAAACTGCTCGATCTTTGGATGTATATTGGCAGTTGCTTTGAGGAAATGTATGATGTCTCTGTGTGACCCTGGGGTGGTGCCTTCTATCGGGCTCCTGGCTGCTCCAGCTGCTGCCACTTGTATGTGTATGTGTAGAGATGCTGGTGATAATCTTTTGTCCAGACCATCTTGTAGGAACAGCAGAAAATTGGCTACTGACGCTGTTAATGGGTATATCCCTTTCTCTATGCACCTCTTATGGAATACCCTCCAGTGTCTTTGGTATGTCAATGTCGTGGATGTCCTTCTGGAATTTTCCATCATGTTGATGACTACAAGGTGATAGCCTGCTTTTAACAATCTCTCCCTTTCAGGAGCCAGGCCATCAGTTTGAGGTTTGTTGGGTTGGGATGAAATATTGGGCCCTGACTGAGGATGTCGTGCCTGCATGGGTAGGGTCCAAGGATGATCCAGTGCCATTGCTACTATCGTTGCAAACCAGCTTCTTTGGGGCCAGTATGGTGCGATTAAAATCATCTTTGATCTTGTCCTGCGGATTTTGTTCAGGACCTGTGGAATTAATGGTAGGGGTAGGAATATGTAAGGTATGTGGAAGCTCCAAGTTGCTGATAGTGTGTCCACCCCCATGGATTTGTAATCCTGAAATCGGGATTAGAACCTGGGGCACTGGTTGTTCTTGTGGGATGCCATTAGGTCGATCTCTATTGGGCCCCAATGGTTGTTGATAGACTGGAATATCCATTGGTGGAGCATCCATTCTCCTGGGTGAATCGTTTTGTTTTTTTTGAACCTCAGACTAAAGCCTGTGTGGCTGGCTGTGTGTGTTTGTCCCTGTCAGTAGTTTAGTTTTTGTGGTTTTTCATGTGTTTCTGCTTGGAGGAACTGGACCATTCTTGGACATAACATCTATGAACATTTCCTGGACTAAGAAACTGCAAAACATCACCACCAGGTATTGGCATTCTCATCATAAATCAACTTTTTTGGAAGCCATCAAAGCCAAAAGTAAGGTCAGTAAATCTGTTATACAAGCACTGAGTTGTGGAGTGCTGCATTGAATCCACATTTCCGTCTGACTTGTTCTTAAAGGATGTGTCCTTGTCTTTGAGGTCTATTCACAACCATTTTGGAGAACAAATGGAAGATACTAACAAAGGATTTTTACATCCTGCATATGCCCCAGGCCAATGTTCATCACCTTCAGGAATTTAACCCCTTCAGGAATTTATCACCTTCTGGGTCCTTGAGCTACAATAACAGTTTTCTGGTCCCCGGTAGTTCACCATTTCCTGTGGACTTGATTACTTTTCATTAATCACGTGGCACCTCTGAGAACATGGCTTTATATATTGTGCTCTGCAATATCACAGGGCAAACATAGACCAGCAAGGCCAAGAGGACTAGATGCCCTACAACAAAACTAGTCTGCAAAATTATTAAAGCGTACCTTCTTAGGATACTACTTATGCTACTTCTGATATCTGGAAATGTTCATCCTAACCCGGGGCCGACTGGCCTAGCACCCCATGCCACAAAAAGGTGGGAGGGGTCCCTCACATTAGCCTCAATCAATGTCTGCAGCCTCCTTAACAAACTTGATATCTTGCAAACCTGGGTCCAGCAACATAACCCTCATGTACTCTCTGTTGTCGAAACATGGCTTAACCCCAAGATACCAGACGCTGTAGTCACCATCCCTGGATACTCTATATTCAGGCAGGACAGGGTTTCCAAACAAGGTGGAGGCTGTGCCTTCTACCTGAGGAATTCCTATCTGGGTCAAGTCTTCCCATTCTCAAACCCTAAACCACCCTCGCAGGTTCTCGCTATTAAAGTTCTACTCGGGGCACACAACAAGGAGCTCACCATTGCCTCTTGTGTACCTACCCCCTAAAGATCAGCCCAATGGATTTATGAGCATATTGGAAAGCCTACAAGGATTACACCATAACTCTGAACTCATAGCACTAGGCGACTTCAACATAAATTGGCTATCGTGGAGGCCAGAAACTACAAGGACGCTGTCATGTCACAGAACCTCACCCAGCTTGTTACCACCCCCATCAGATGCAACTATAGGACAGGGTCTCACACACTTCTGGACTGGATCCTTACTAATCACCCTGAATGAATCTCAAAAGTCTCAGTGCTCCCTGATGGGATCAGTGACCACCACCGTCACATGTACCTGGACAAAAATTAATTAAGCCCTCCTAAAATAATCCACACCAAAGTGTTAAAGCAGGGTACCTTGAGCTACTATTGACACACCTAAGCCACCTGGACTGGACACCAATCGACTCTGCCACTGATGTAAACCAAGTCTTAGACCTTTTCATCAGCCACTTCACTGCGGCCTGCAATATCTTTGCACCTCTCAAAAAGCTGAAAGTCAGGGGCAGCGCTAATCCTTGGATAACCCCCGATCTAATCACTTTACTCAAACATAGGGATCATCTCTGGCACTGTGCTCGTGCAACATCCAAACCTGAGGATATTCATAAATATAAAGCTGCCAGAAATGAGTGCATGCGGGCAGTTAGGAATGCCAAAAGCAAATACTTCAAGGAAGCTGTCTCCAACTCCTGGGGAGATGGAAAAAAATGTTGGAGTAACTTGAAAAACCTTACAGGCAAGGACCCTAAGTCACCACCCACCACGCTCAACATAAATGGAACACCAACATCTGACCTGTACACAATCACCAACACCTTTAACAATGCGTTCTCCAACTTGGATAGTGTCCTCCTTCTAATTTCTTTGATGCCCCTCTGGTAGTAACCCTCCTGCAACTACTCCTCTCCTACACCCTGCCCCACAATTCTACTTCAAGGAGATCCCATGCATGAAGCCAGAACCTATATTCGGAAGGCCATTCACAATGCAGGGTACAGTGGTGACTCCCTTGACCTGAAGTTGTTAGCACTTGTCCTTGAAGAAGTCCTTGAACCCCTGACAAAGGTCCTCAACCTCTCACTAAGGATGTCCCAGTTCCCATCTCACTGGAAACAGGTGACCATCACACTGGTACACAAAAGTGGAGCCAAATCACTGCACTCCAGCTACAGACCTATCTCCATCTTCCCTCCATTGTCTAAGGACCTGGAGTGCATCACCTCAGACCAACTAGCCAAGTACATGGAAAAATATGACATCCAGTGTCCTGAGCAACATGGTTTCTGAAAAGAGCACAGTACCACCACTGCACTATTAGAATTCATGGGCTTCATCCATACCACGCTCAATCAAGGAAACTGTGTAGGGGCAGTATTCATCGACCTTACAAAAGCCTTTGATACTGTGAACCACCCACTCCTACTCAAGCAATTATCAAACATTGGGCTCTCCAATGAAGTGCTGCTCTGGTTTTCAAGCTACCTCAGGGAGAGGATCCAGTGGGTTAGGATTGCCGGTGTCACCTCGGAAGAAAAGCCAGTCCTTTCAGGGGTCCCACAGGGGTCCATCCTGGGGCCACTATTCTTCAGCCTCTTCCTCAACGACCTTCCCAGTGTCTGCCACCAAAAATTACTGCTCTACGCCGACGACGCAATCATGTTCACCAACCACCAAAACACAGAGCTCCTCGAGAAACAATTGCAGCTTGAATTCATGTGCATTGAAGAATGGTTCAAGTCACACAAACTGGTCATGAACTACAGCAAAACAAAGGTTATGATCTTCTACAACGCCAGAAGCAAATACAAATCCCGTGACCTCACCATCCTAAATCAAACAGGGACCATACTTGAACACGTTCCTGATTTTAAATACCTAGGTGTCACATTGGACAGCTCACTCTCCTATCATCGGCACATAGATTCTGTCACCAAAGCCACCAACATCCGTATAGGCCTGCTCTACAGGCACAAACACTGCATGACTCCTGACACTCTCCGGTTGGCTATCAACAGCTCTGTCACCTCCATCATCGATTACTGTTGCACTCAACAAAGCATGCAGGCTGCTAACTGGGGCTGACTGACTTACACACACTTGTGACCTGTACACTCGGGCAGGATGGCTTCCACTCATCAGCCGGATACAGTATCAAACCTGCCTCTTAGCCAAAAAAGTCCTCCTCAGGGTCATGCCCCTGGGCATTGAAAAGCTCCTCATTGACCACCACAGCACCCAGTGAAGTAGAAGTTCACAACAACTAACCTTCCTTGTCCCCAGATGCCGGACTACCATGGGACAGAGGGTCTTTGCCCACAGAGCACCACAGTGGTACAATACTCTCAACAAAGAAACTCTTACTACTGCTGCTCTTGGCCCTTTTAAGAGACAACTCCAACTTGATCTCATTTCAACTAGTCGTTGTGACTGCCTCGCCTAATCAGGGGCCCACCACTCACTGCCCTCCACTTCAGTCTTGACAGCTACCTCTCTCCGCCTTGCCCCCTTCTACCTGCCTACCCCCTTGCCCCCTCTTCCTTTCTCTCCCCTGGGCATTTCCTGACTTTATCCCTCCCCTCCTCCCTTAGAGCTCTTACCCTTACCTCTACCCTCTGACAATGGCCTTCCTGCCTGCATACCCCTTCCTCTCACCTGCAGTGCTTATTTCTAAGATTGCCCTGGGCTGGTATGTCATGCTACCTAACATTTGGCACATTTTGAATTACTGGAATTTCCTAAGCCTCAGTCTCTTACTTCTTTTTATTGTGTAACTATGTATTATTATGTTCACCTTTGTATGTATGTATACCCCCCATTCCTTCGACGTGGAACCTTTGTAAATGAGCAGTTCCTGCTCAAAGTTATTTGTAATCCTACATTTCAATAAAGTAAAAAAAAATACAAAAATAAATCCATTGTCGGCTGAGCCAGTCCGCTGTGGTGTTCAGTTTGCCTGCTAGATGAATGGCTGTCAGGCTTGCAAGATTTTTCTGTGCCCAGGTAATTAGTTTTTCTGCCTCTTTTTGCATTGCTCTGCTTCTTGTCCCCCCTTGTTTGTTGATGTATGCTACCGTCACTTGATTGTCTGACCGAATCCGCAGATTTTTTCTCGTACTTCCATTGTGAAATGTAGCAAAGCCCTGAACATGGCCCTTATTTCTAAGACATTTATTGGTAATTTTGACTCGTTTATTGACCACCTTCTCAGCACTGATTTTTGACCTGTCGTTGTGCCCCAGCCTGTCAGGCTGGCATCGGTATCCACCTGAATGTCTATCTGTATGTCTAGAGGCATACCCTTTAGTAAATTGTCCCTTATTGACCACTACAGTAATGAACATGCAATTTTTGTAGGGAGACTCACCCTTTTTGTGAAATCCAAATCGTATGTGAGACCTTGTTGAATAAGGAATGATAACAGTGGTCTCATGTGCCATCTTGCCCATGGGATGGTGTCTATACAGAAAGACATGAGGCCTAATGTATAGGAAATAGCTTCTAATGATGGTTGTCTTGTGGTTCTTAGTTTGTTTACCGTGGCTAGTAAAGTTGAGACCCTTTCTTCTAATGGCTGGACCCTTCCTTCTGTAGTGTCTATGAGGTTGCCTAGGTGTTCCAGCCTTCTGCCAGGTATGAGTTGGCTCTTCTCCTGATTTAAGACCCAACCGTGAGTTTCGAGACATTGAATTGCGATCCTTGTCTCCCTTGTGGATTGCTGAACTGATCGTGTTCTGATCAGCCAATTGTCCAGGTAGGGTATTACTTGTATTCCATGCTTCCTTAGTTTTAAGGCGAGCACTATGGACACCTTCGAAAACACTCTGGGCGCGGATGCCAGGCCGAAGGGGAGTACCTTGTACTGGAAGTGTTTCCCCATGATGTGGAATCTGAGAAATTTCTGGTGAGATGGTCTTGTGGGGATGTGGAGGTAAGCATCTTTCAGGTTTATGGACATGAGCACATCCCCTGGATGGAGTGCTTTTAAGGTGGATCTTATTGTCTCCATCTTGAAAGGTTTGTATTTTACGCTTCTGTTTAGGAATTTTAGTTTGAGTACCGGTCAAAGGTCACCTGTCTTTTTCAGTACTGTGAAGATGATGTAGTAGACTCCCTGCCCTTCCTGTGCTGGGGGAATCCTTATGACCCCATTGTTGTCTGTCAACTCCCTTAGTATGTTTTGTAATTGTTGAGGTGTTGTCATGTGTCTTGGTACTGGTGATGTTATCAGCCTGTTCAGTCTTGGTCTTTCTGCAAATTCTATTGCATAACCTTCCTGAATTATTTCTACGACCCATTTGTCCTGAGCGTTTTTTGTCCGTTCGTGAAAGAACTTGTTTAGTCAGGCACCAACTGGTACCTTGGGCATTGGCTCGCAACAGGAATGGTCATTGTTTGTTGTGACCCCTTCTTCTGTACTGGTATGAACCTCTAGCCCTGCTCTGAGTTCTCCTACCTCGATATCTGTTGTATGAGTTGTATGAGCTAAAGTTTGTTCTGTAACCCTGGCTGCTGAATGATGTCTGACCTCTGCGTCTGTCTCGAAAGGAATGTGTGCGATTCGCAAGTCTGGCTGGGAGTTACATGGAGTTATTCACTCTGTCCTTTCCTAGTACCTTCCCATCCTCCTTCCCTTTCAGGTATTTCTCCAGTCCTTCTCCAAACAAAAGACTGCCCCACATGGTAATTTTAGTAGGAGTGATTTTGATTCTGCATCTGCATTCCACAGCTTCATCCATATACATCTCCTGGCTCTGTTGAGAAGTGTGGTGGCTCTGGCATTGATCTTCAGAGAATCCACTGCCATGTCTGCCAGATATTTTGTAGAGAGGATGACATTTACAAGCAATTGTGACTCCGAAGTCTTGGCTGAAATTGATTTCTGAGCCTCTTGTAACCATTTGAGTTGAGCCCTTGTGGCATAAATGGCTGTGGTAGCTGCCCTAGCCCCCAGATCTGCTAGCTCAAAATTCTTCCTTAAAATGTTCTCCAACTTTCTATCCACTGGGTCTCTCAGTGCTGAGGTGGATTCTGTCAGCAGGATGGTCTTTTTATTGAGGGGAGCTATTTGAGGGTCCACACTTGTGTGTGTGCACCATAATGCTAGTTTGTCAGCTTCCAGGGGGTACATTTTATCCCACAATCTGCATTCTGGGATACAGGCAGGGTCTGCTGATTCCCATTCTTTATTTACTATCTCGTTAATGGCCTTGCAGATGGGAAATGTTTCAGATGCTTTTGCTGCCAGTTGTAAAGAGGACAGCAGTTTAGACTATGGAATGGGTGTGGGTGGGGTCTCGAATACCACTGTGGCCATAATGCTGCATACCAGTGTGGGTATCTGATTGGGAAAACACCATTTAGCTGTGAGTGATTGGGGGTCAGTCTCCTTATCCTCCTCATCCTCCGAGTTGGGCTCAGAGTGGGAAAGTGGCTCTGTCACATTAGAGTTGGATTTGTCAGTGAGGTTATGTGCTGTAGAGCCAGGAGCCTGAGAAATATGGGGTCTTGCAGAGATCTCAGCTAACTTGGCCCACATAGCTGACATGAGTTGCTGTTGGAGCTGAAGAACTTGTTGGTTCTGGAGGAGTATGGCATTGGTGTCAACATTACTAGTTGAGGTAGACGGAATGGCCTGTGTAACCTGGGGGGGGCTTCCTTCCGCTCACTGTGGTTATCAAACATGTTCTCATCTGTTGTATGTGCCGATGTAGATGGGTCTTCAGCACAAGAAGTGCATATGCGAACAAGTTGTGCAGATGGGATGGGTACATTGTAAAGTCTGCAGCTTTTTGTCTTTCCCATGTCTGTGGAAGAATGGGAAACAAACGGGGATTGCTTTAACGGTCATAGTAAAAGCACTTCTAAAAGAATGTAGATTACCTTCTGGTAGTAATAGTCTCTGTAGCCCTACCCCAGCTATTAAAAATGGAGCAGAGGTCTCAGCCCAATAATATCCGCAGCAGTGCTAGTGCTCCCCAGTATTGTCACTGACCCTTTAAGAGCCTGTAATATTGTGCCTTAGTTGTAACTGAAATCTTAAATAGTACTTCTGTGATGATCATGTGAGCACCCAGAGTGCACTTATTTGCTATATTGTTAGGATAGAGTTTAGGATGTCCCCTTTAAGAGTCGCTATCCATACCTTGCATTGCACTAATGAATATTAGTGTCTATCAATATGCCCCTAGGAGAAGTGCTTGGTTACTTAAGGAAAAAAAAACAGGGAACTTGAGTCACTAGGCTTTTAATTCAACTGCCTGGGAATTGCAGTCATGCAGTGTGAAGGCAATAAGGGGCCAAGTAACAGGCAGGAGTCTCCTTAAACACTCGCTGTAGTGCAAGCCCCCTGATCATTCTGCCATATGCAAGATGGCATCAGTGAAGTGCGCATGCATGAGAGCAAGTCCTCGATCGCACATGCATGAGCTGGGTATCGAGTCGCGCATGCGAGAGCTCAGGAATCCAAGCGCATACACGGAAACAGGGCCAGCTAGCGAGAGTAGAAGGGGGGAGATGCCAGGAACCCAGCAGACAGAAACAACATGGCCAACACTCTCCTAGAATACACAAGAGATGGGGAGGTGTGAAAACAATGCCATGTTAGGACGCCAAGGCTCCAGAATGATCAAACAACCGAGGCTACAGGAATTTACCAAAAACTCACTCCAGGAAGCTGCCAAGACTGCCAGGTAGGTCCCCAAATAAAGGAGATGAAAAACAAACACTGTGCTACTGACCCAGCACCCTAGGATGCAGTCAAAACAAACAGGGGAGGTTCCCTGAGAAGTAACAAAGGCTAGGGACTCTTCCTGTGGTCACTAGCAGGGACCACAAGATGCACAGATGTTCCCACAATAAATAGACAAAAGTGGAGAACAGGGGTACTTTTGAAACCGCTAGCAGGGGTTTCAAATAGTACACAGCAGCCAGTGTAGCCAAATTTCCAATCCTAGGTCTGTTAGCAGGAGACCCAAGTGAGCTGCTTCCACAAATACAGGCAAACAAAGTTTAGGTCTGCAATATAGGAGACCCAAACGAGCTGCAAGCAATTCAAACAGCTGTGCCTTTGGGTTCTGGTCAGTAGCTTTTGTAATTGACTGGGAGTTGAGAAAGTATACAATGATTTACAGACACATTTGACTGGAATCTCAAATACTGAAATTCTATCTAGCATAAAATCATTACGCGATTAATTCATCAGACGCTCCTCACTCAAACTGGATATTTGTAATGTAATTCAACTGAAATTCAGAATTCAGAAATCTAGGCTTACCTTGAGTACCTCAAAATTCAAAAACTGCTGGGGAGCTGTTGTGAAGCACCGCAACCTGTAAGATGCACAATTTGAACTGATTCAGGAGAGGCAGCATCACAGGGAAGAGGGGATGGACTTCCTTTGAAGTCACATGTGCATCAGCAACCTATCAGGTGGACACAATACCCAGGTGTAAGGAAGTGGAGTGCCTCAGAGATTATTCCCCACAATCAACTTCCTCAGAGAAAAACAGTAAAGCAGCAGGGGTTAACCAAAACACACATGGAGGCTTCTTAATGACCTGCCAGGAAGAGTAATTTACAGTGAACAAATAAACCTCTCCATTGGGGGACTACTTGTCACAGACCCTCTTGAAATTGCCACCCTCTTCAACTCCTACTTCAGTGACCTTGACAAGTAGAAGCTCAACCATCCACCCAACCCCAGTTCCACTCCTTCCCCCCTAACCCTAACCCCCACGCCAGTTTCCACTTCCAGTACCTCTCTCCCATGGAGGTGGTAAGACTCATAAGAACAAATGACCCTAGGCTCAGCCTCAGACTGGACAACATTGACTATCGCATGCTTAAGCTGGTCTGTGAACATACTACCCTTCCCCTAACCAACATCTTTAACTGCTCCCTTTGTTCTGGTTACTTCCCTCTTAAATGGAAATGTACCACCATTAACCCCCTTCACAAAGCCAGCTCTTAGAATGATGTTGTTAACTACAGGCCCATCTCCCTCCTTGCTCCTCTGTCCAAAATTATGGGGAAAAAAATCATTCTTAGCCAAATCTAGAGAAATACAATCTGCAAACAGATGCACAGTACTGGTTCAGAACTGACCACAACACTGAGACAGTGTTGATCAAATGTACTCACTTCAGAGATAAAGCCAATGATGGTGGACTCTACTCTGGCTCAGTGTTTGTGGACCTCACAAAAATCTTTGATCTTGGTGACCACAAGGTTCTTCTCTCCACCCTCTCCTGTCTCAATTTCTCCTCAGATGTCATAAACTGTTCTGCCAACTCCTTGCCAGCTCCTTACCTTCAGTTGGTGCCCTATACACCACCGCTATTCTCAATACCCTGCCCTTTGTATCCTGAAACTGTGTCCACTGGGCCTCTGTCCTGCCTTCCTCACCCCCCTTATGCACCCTATTCCTTCTCTTCCCTTACCTAGATTGCCACCCCACCCATCTTTCCTGTTTGTCCTGTCCTTCCTGAATAGCCTATATCCAGGGATCATCATATCCCAGTTCTGGTACTGAATGGCATAAGTTTCTGTTCTGGCAACAATGTCCACCTGCCCCACTGCCAAGAGGGCCTGTAACTCAGCTGCTTTGTTCCCCAGGCTCCTTGCATTTAGTGACACTACCCTCCACCCTGCTCCTTTGCATCCCCCATCCTGATTTACCACCCCTTTTGGGCCTACCCCAATACCCTCCCCTATCGCTTGGGGGGGTAGGCAGATTTGTCTCCCCTCCCTGGAAACCCTGCCTACCAGCTGACCACTTGCCACCCCCCTTCCTAGTTTAAAGCTACCCTTATTGCTATGTACCCCTCTATCCCCTGCTTCAACACTCCCTTCCCCTTCCCATTCAAATGTAGCCTCTCCCCTGCATGCAGATCACTATTGTCCCAGGCTCTGCCCCAGTCCCCTACTAACCCATACCCCTTGATATGGCACCATTGCCGCAGCCAGGTGTTGAACTCCCCAATCCTTCCCTTCCTCGCAGTACTTGTGCAGGGTACTGGGAGCACCTCTGAGAAGGCCACTGATTTCCTCACCTCCTCACACAGCTTCCCCAGTTCCTCAAATCTCCCCTTTACTGCCTCCACCATCTCCTCGACAAGTCATTAGTACCCACATGAACCACAACATGCAGTTTCTTCCATCCCCTCTCTATGCCCTTGAGAATAGCTTGCCTTGCCCAGCCCTGTCTGCCATCAACCTGGGAATAGACTCAACCCATATTAGACTGTGTCTTTCTCCTTTACTGCCCCATCTGATCCCTTTCAGTATGGAGTCCCCCAACACTAGCATACCACCCCTCTCCATGCCCCATTCCTCCCCTCCCCCCTTTTCCTCCTTGTCCATCACTACTTTCTGCCCTTCCTTGCTCATTTATATCTCTTCACTTCCTTCTTATGTCCCTCCACTCTTCCCCCGACCTGTGTTCCCCATCCTCCTTGGCCCTTACTATCATCCAACTTCTCTTCCTCCTTTGGTCCCTGCCCCCTCTTTAGCTATGCACCCCTTGCCTGACCCATCAGCACTGCCCACTCCCTCACACCCCTGCTGCCAACTCCTTCCTTTTCATCTATGCCCCTCTCCCCCTGCTCCCTGCTCCCCTCCTCCAAATGCCCATCTCCTGAGCACTCTATTCCCCTTCCCCCCACTCCCGGTGCTCCCTTAACTCCCCCTCCTCCTCCTCCTCCTCCATTGTTGCCAGCACTGCACACCTGTTACCTGCCACTCCTGTACTATTCTGTGTTGTCTCCTTCCCCCTGTCCCCTGACTTGCTACAACTGCTTGCCCCATTTCAGTTTTGATCCTGCACCCCCTTTCTGTCCCCTCTCCTCCTGTCCTTCTCCTGATGTGCCCTCCTGTTACCCCAAGAGAGGCCCTCTTGCCCCCTTACTCACCCCCTCTGCCCACACCCTCATCTGCTCTCCAACAAGCCACTGCACTCTTTCCTCCAGCCTCATCATCCTGTGGCAGATTGGACACCCTCCTAGTCTCCATAATATGTTTATCCCAATAGCTGCCCCACACCTATTGCAGTGCACTATTCTACCCCTGGTGCCCCCTCTTGCTCCCTGCTGCCCTCTGTCCCACCCACTGCCCCATTATAGCTGTTCCGCCCCCTTGTGTGCCACCCCTGTGTTGCTCCATTATCTACTCCTATGATAGTACATCCTTGTATACCGGTGATGTTTAATGCTGTCCCTAGACCTCCTTAGTTGGTTAGACCTACAAGTGTACTTCACCCCTATCTATAGTGCACCTCTCCTCTGAGTAACAGGACTCCTCTGTAAAGATATATTGCCAAGTGCACACCTTCTTGCCTGATTATCTGGTAGCCTTGATGACTGCATATAGCAGTGCTATTCACAAGTAGCAAGCCAAAAGCAATGTAGCAGCCATCAATAGGCAACAGGCAGTCCCTAATATATCTGGCATATCCAGGGAAGGGTGGGTTTAGGGCCATCCCCAGATCTTGCGGGACTCAATCAGCCCCGGGCTTGACACTTGCGCACTGCAGCCCTTATCTCATGGCTGCCTCACACAGCTCTTTACTTCATTGGTGCTTGTGTTATACTCCCCTCCCAGCAGCAGCCCTCATGCTCCATTGCCCTCCCACTGTTCTCCCCAGTCCCCTCCATTACTCTCTCCCACCCTGTCAGCTGAAAGAAGCACCCCCTCACCTAGGACTGAGGAACAAAATGTGCCCAATAAGCACCATCTGTTTACCCTGCCCTGCCAGATGAAACAAAACACCCTCGAAACATCCCCTGAAAAAGAGAAATACAGAAAATCAAACATAATATCAGTCGCTTCCCTCCAGCCTTCCGGTCCTCCACTCCAGTCCTCTCCAGTTGCCATCCCCAGGCCCTTCTCCTCTTGATAGTCCAGCAGTTGCTCGGCGGATCCCCTACTGAGAATGCCCTCCCGATGCCTGTGGCAAAATACAGTACCCCCCTTCCTCAATCCTGGATCCGCTTATTCAGTCATACCTGTGTTTGTATGTCATAAAGTGTGTTCTGAAGACAGACGGCCCAATGGGGCATGTGCCTCAGCAGACAGAGGTACTCTTTCATGCTGTATGAGGTACCTCGCCAGTACAGCATGATTCACTACTGCATGGTTTTCTATATGCAGCTGCATAATTGAAGACCTGCTAACCCCTTGAACAATTTCTAGATCCACTGCTGAATCCATGATACCCACATTGCAACAGTACTTCCATCTGCATAACAGCAGGCACCACAGGGGCCTGCCATTCTTGAACCAGAAGTCAGTGTGTATGTCTTACACCTGTGGATGAAGAGGTGTAGGCTCCTCAGTGGCCTGCACTTCTCCAGACAAAAGTACTGTTGTAATTTTGGTACTCTGGATTTTATGGCTCCCATGCTTCTGCAGCCAGAGGTTGATGTGTAAGTTTTACACCTGCAGCTGCAGAAGCACAGGCGCATCATGTGTGTGCATGTCTTACAGTGTGCATGAATACCTGAAGCTACAGAAGCACTGGCCCCTTGTGGGTCTGCACTTCTGCAGACAAAAGAACTCTTGTAATTTGGGTATCATGGATTTATATCTGTGGCTGCTGGGACATGTGCTTCTGTACACAGAAGCAGTGTTGTGATTGGACTATCCTGGATTTTGATCCGCAGTGACAAGTGAGTGTTATGTCTTGAGGTGTGCATACCACAGGTACAAATCCATGAAGGTAGCACATCAGTGCTACTGCATTTGTGTAATCTGGAAACAGTTGTATGTTGTTTGTGTAACACCCCTGTTACCCGTGGTTACTAGAATTCCAGTAAGACCTAGTGGTAGGCAGGGAAGGCAGCTTGTGAAACTCCAGTTAAATGGATTTCACACTGTCTCACTCTGTTCTCAGTCTCAGCTGAGACTGAGGGATGATATCATTTAGAACTGTCGCAGCTGCATAAGCCACACTGGAATGTTGCAGTTGGAGGTTACAGTAGAACGTTGGGGAATTTGAAGTCAGTCTGTAGAGTGAGTAAAGTCTGTGCAGTCAAGAAAAGAGGTACTCTGCTGTAAGCAGGCCCTCAGAGCTCTAAGCTCTGTCAAAGAGCTATTTGTTGTTGTTTAGGTGTGTGTTCTCACCTGAAGAGCAACACAAGAAGAGCACATTGAAGTGGTAGAGACCACTTTCAGTGGTTCAGGGCCCCATCCCTGCGGGGATGGGGGGAAGGAATCAGCCTGCTTCCTGGGGCAACCCCCCTGGTCTAGGGAGAAAGAAGCTGCCTGATTTAAGTTCATGCTGAGGCACCAGAAGCTCTGGACCAGAGTTCTTTGAGGAGAAAACACCTGTGGGGCACCTGCAACCAAGGGGTGAGTTTACTCTGCTAAAGGGCCATGTGTTTTCACCTGAATCAAGATGAAACTAAATGGACTGTTACTGTGGGGTCAGGAAAAGACAGCCAAGTACAGTTTGGAAGATGTGGGGATTGGACTGCTTAACTGTGGGGGGTCTAGAGTAATGGACACAGCCTCTTATTAAGTATGTTCAAGTTCAGCACAAATGGGATGTAAATACAGTAGATTGAATGTGGAATACATTTAAAAAGAATCTACACAGCAAAGTGTTTTAAAGGATGAGGTGTTACAGTCCAGAGAAATGGCCGGGTATGAATTATGGGAGCCAGAGGTGGGAGACCCCCGATCAGTAGTAACCAAATTCACCTCTACGGATTTGCTCTGGGGCACCTGTTACTTTCCCTCAGGTACTTGGTCAGTGCCTGAGGAAAGTACCCAGACGTGGGATTGATGAGGAAGATTCCCTTATGGAGCAGAAGTGCTCATATGTGGCTTAGGGAGCCACCAGCAAATGTTTCCATGCTATATGGAAAGTGTCCAAGTGGCTGGCAAGGGAACCAAGCCAGGGAAAACCCAGAGCAGTGCACAAGTTTGGGCTGTGTGCCCAGTGTGCTTCAGAGTCTGAGGGTTAAAGTGAATAGGATGTGTTCTGGTCTCCTTAAATCTGCATTACCAGGAGTGTAGCCCCATGGGGGTCCATCTATACTTTGTTTATTCTGTTGGATGTGAATAAAAGACACACTTTAGAATCCCACTTCTGGTATTGGACATTACAGTTATTGCTTCCTTTGTCTGGAGTTACTGGGGTGCCCCTGTTGCAGAGTAGCCAAACCTAGCCAATGTGCCGAGTGACATATTCCTCCCCAAACCCAGCCCACCAGGTAGAGCTGTCACGATAGAAATGGCATACCTGGGTGGGGGTTACATTTGTCTTACCGGATGGTGGCTGTATGTGGTTGTTTGTGTGGGTTTGTCTCTTTTGCTGTTTGGGTGCTGGGGAGTTAGGGTTAGAAATCTTAATGCCACATTTTCCTACATTTGTTGCTTTAAGTTGAACCCTAACTTTTGCATTATCACAGTTTTTGCAATTAATCCATCTATCCATCTATCTATCTGTCTGTCTGTCTGTCTGTCTGTCTGTCTGCCTGCCTGCCTGCCTATCTATCTATCTACAGACTGTATCTAGCTATCTATCTATGTATCTACAGACCATATCTATCTGTCTGTCTGTCTATCTACAGTACCTATCTATCTATATCACATAATGTACAGTACATCATATACCTTACTTAGCCACCTAACAATCCCTCATCTTTCTAACTTGTTACTTCTCTGGTTAGATTGTAAATATACATATAGTATTGCATTGACTATTTACTGTCTAACTAGCTGACACGTACACTGCTGATGTCTGAAAAAAAAACATTTTTAGGTCTGTAATGACATGATGCCTGCTATGTTGCTGTAATCAGTCCCTCCAGAACCCACTTTAAAAAATAGGTATCGTATTACACATAAATGTGGCTAAGTGTGTGAAATTCTAAATAAATACAAACATAAAACAATGAATACAAGTGCACACACACTCTGATTGTTATAAGCTGAATGCCTTTAATGATATTATCAGGGAGCAATGATGTTTATAAGGGAATTGAGACTACTTTTATTTTTTTATTTGTTTTTCCTCCATTTCTCCTCCTCAGCTACCTGGTCCTCTTTCCACATACCCAAGCCCTTCTGCCCACCATAGCAGTCCACTGATGGTCCAACCTGCTAACAGCCTCAGTCTGACATTGCGATTCACTCTGATCCACACTGCATCTTTGCCATCCAGCACTCGTGCACTTGAGCACACAAGTGAGAGAGGGAGGGATAATGTCAGATGCTCACATGGCACATCTGATGTCATCATGCTCAGCAGGTGAGTGCAGATGCTCAAAAAGGTCAATGGTGTCAATACTGCCCTGATAGCAGAGCAGCAGCATGTGGATCCGAGGGAATGGATGTGCTGAGTGTATGGTGCATCCGTAGCAGATGTTGTAAATACACTGTTTGGAGAGTGAATTCCATTTCATTATGAATGAGTCTTGAAGAATTCCTGAAAAAGAATATATACGGTATATAGTTTTTGGGGAAGGGGGAATCATCACAGAGTGGTTACCTAGGGGAGCACCAAGGAGCTCTGACTGGTGTTACCTGTATGTATGTATTTATAGGGTTGCATAGCCACTTCTATGTTGAACCCAAACTTTTGCACTTTAATAACTTTGCAACCGTTCATCCAGTTCAGCTGAAATTTGGCACGAGCGGTGTTGGGTATCCAGTGAACAAGGCAACTGAAATTGGTTGCATACAAAAATGACAACTCAATTATGGCAGCTGTGTTCAGGGCTACCAAGTGGGGGGGTGAGTGGATACTGGGGTGGGCCAAATACCATGATGGGAAGTAGCGGGTATGCTGACACACGTGGGTGTGGGGAGAGGCGGGGGGGATGGTATGTGGGAGGGGTGTGTAGGCAGTTGCCGAGCTGGTCCACTAGCGTGGTGGGGAGGATGGTTGGCTGGAAGATGCAGGGTACAGGGCTCGAGTCTGGTGCAGCGTGGGGTATTTTTTGCCGGCAGGCATCTTGTCATTTTTTACGTTTTTCACACACCCCAACATGCACCACCCTGGACTTGAGAATCCACAAGTAGGGGGCTGCTAGGGGGCAAAGCCTGTACCCTGCCATCCTAAATGTTTGCAGATTCATAAACTGTAAACTGGGTCTTGTCTACAGGGCAAAGAAAAATCTGACGTCTGCCGCTCGCTTGGCGTTGGCCAGAGGTGTGCTGCTCCTTTCACTTAGCTATAGCAGTCTCCTATTCACTAGCACCTCCAAGGTCCACCTCACTCAGTGGAACATGGCCTACAACAACATCTGTTGCTTTGCCCTGGTAGCCCCACGCCTCACCCATCATTGTAAATTATACGACAAACTGGGCTGGCTTTCCCTGGCCAATCATTTGAACTATGGGTTGGGCTGCTTTTTAGGAAAGGTGCTTAGAACCAGCACCCCTCCAGGGCTGGTGCAGGTTCTCAAGCCTGCTGAATCCTCCTCCTACTCCCTCAGGTCTCATGGTCCTGGGGTACTCAAAGTTCCTTATACTCATACCCTAATGGGGGGTAGGGACTTTGCTACGTGTGCTCTGAGGCTATGGAACTCCCTTCCTGACCATGTTCATTCCTCCTCCTCCCACTTGAGCCTCTGGAATTCCCTGTGGGAGCACTTAAAACTGGCCTCTGTGTGTGGGTGTCCCAAGCCACCTTAACCAGGTCTCTATATTGGACTCATCCAACCCTGGGATCCCTCCTGTAGGCTCTAATGATGCTGTCTACTGACCTTTAACTCTTGGAAGCATGTGATGTGCTTGTCTATCTGCTCAGGAATTATCAGTTTCTGTGGCTCTGGTAAAAGGGTCACTCATACAATGTAATTACTGCTATTGCCATTGAATGACTTAGCCTATTTATTCTGTGTGTATATACATATATATATATAGGAGACAAAGAACCTCTGTGCACAAACACTGAGGCAAGGGTTACCCCAAAGGGCATTTGGCTGGGAAGCCAGGTTTCAAGAAAATACAAAATCACACATGCCCACACAATGCAAAGCATCATGGGCTGCATATGCAAATCACCACAGAATTTTATGCTGGTTTAACTTTAAGCAGAATTGCATGGTGCCGAAAGGCATCTCACACAGTTTGCAAAGTGCTAACAGATGGCAGCTTTGGCATGTTTAAACTATTCTGTAAAGTTGAACCAGCATAACATTCTGTGGTATTTGTATATGCAGCCCATGATGCTTTGCATTGTGTGGGCATGTGTGATTTTGTATTTACATATATATATATATATGTATATATATATAATCTATTACTGCTTACTGTAGACTGGACTGTCTATGTTCACCTGGCTCTTTTGTGACTGTACATTGCCCCTCTTGTTGTTTTGTACACTGTTTGAACTTGTATTTTCATTGTTTTCTCCCGGATCGTACCTGAAAATATGCATATAACTTGTCTAGTGTACCTACCTGTTCAACAAAAGCTAAATAAATAAATAAATTGAAAATGAGACCCGTAGGTCTTGGGCACTGTTTTTGTCCACACTGTGAGTGTGCATTTCTGAAACTGATTTTCAGTGATGCACACTCACCATAACAGCGATCACTATTATGACATGGAACCACGGTGTTGTGCCATAGATCTCTGGATCTGGAAATTTTCATTCTGGTAGGATGTGCAGTTTCAGAGCTGTGGAGCATCAAAAAGTGTGGAAAATCTTCAATGTTTGTGAATTCTTTGCTCATGTCTACAATCTGAATGATTTGTCCATCTGGTCCAACATTTTTAAGGTATGTGGGAATTGGGTCAGGGAAGTGCCTTTTTAAGGTTTGGTGAAGAAAATATTAATCTGTTCAAAAATTATTAAAGTTTAAAGTTTCCCATTATATAAAAACATAGAAACATAGACTCTGTCAGCAGATAAGGACCATATGACCCACCTAGTCTGCCCATTTCCCCTACTCACCGCTGTAGCCCCAGATCGTATTTGATCTGTGTCTCTCCTGCTTTGCACATCTCCAGGGTACCCTTATGTTTATCCCATGCAATCTTGAAGCCCTGTATTGTTTTTGCACCCACCACTTCTGCTGGAAAGCTGTTCCATGGCTCCACCACGCTCTCAGTGAAAAAGTACTTCCTAACATTACCCCTAAACTTTCCACCCTTCAGCCTCATATCATGCCCCCTTTTTCTTGTGCACAGTTTTCTCTGAAATATGCTTTACACCTATACCCTATTTATTCCCTTGAGATACTTAAAAGTCTCTATCATATCTCCCTTCTCCCCTTCTTGTGTTTGGTATTCAAGGCTATGCAAGATAAAAACCTGGGCAAATTACTTGGGCTGGAAATAAGGAGTAAGATATATGACACCAGGGCACATCCATTACAATTAAAAATTGAACAGTGTAGAACATCAAAAAGAAGTAACTGGTTTACGATAAGAGTTTGCAAGATCTGGAACAGTTTACCTTGGGATATAGTCTCATGTGAAAGTATTGACATTTTCAAAAGACTCCTAGATATATACTTAAAACATAATTACATTGGAGGATATAACTAATATCAGGCGAGAACTGTGGAGTACTGGGACAGCATTATGGACTTCGGTCTTCTTGCTCTGTATGACCTATGATACCTATGAATTTCCTCCAGTGAATAGATATTAAGGTCTTTAAGGCTTTCCTCTAGGGCTTCTGTTGCAGTCCATGTACCATCTTTGTTGCCCTTCTCTGGACTGCCTCTATTTTGTCAATGTCCTTCTGGAGATGTAGTCTCCAGAACTAGACACAGTGCTCTAGCTGAGCCGTCACTGGTGATCTGTATAGTGGCATCACCACCTCTTTCTTCCTACTTGTTATGCCCCTCCCTATGCACCCCAACATTCAGTTTGCTCTCCCCATTGTTTTTTCACACTGTTTGGTCACATTCAGGTCATTAGATATGATAACCCACAGGTCTCTTTCCTGACTTGTGGTGGTCAGAGTTTCCCTCATCAATCCTGTACTCCTCTCTTGGATTCCTGTAACCCAGGTGCATGATCTTGCACTTTTTAGCATTGAAACTCAACTGCCATACACCTAACTATTCCTCTAATAGGCTTAGGTCCTTTCTCATTTTTTCTGCCGCCCTCCATGTGCTTTTTCATTTAGTTTGGGCAGGATTGAGGAATTCTAGCTGGTGAGTATGTGACAGTGTGTTTGTAGTTGAATTTGAGGTATTTTCTTAAGTGCCATTTCAGTGTGCTTTTCCATTTAGTTTGGGCAGGATTGAGTGATTCTAGTTGATAAGTTTGTGACTGTGTGTTTGTAATTGGTGGTGTCTGAACTTTAAGTTCAGGCATCATATTCCAGGGATTAGTATAGTTTGAATGTGAGGTCTTAACTGCTATTTCAATGTACCTCTTCATTTAGTTTGGGTAGAATTGAGGAATTCTAGATGCTGAGTATGTGACTGTGTGTTTGTAATTGAATTTGAGGTATTTTCTCAACTTCCATTTCGATGTGCTTTTCTATTTAGTTTTGGCAGGACTGAGGGATTCTAGCTGATAAGTTTGTGACTGTGTGTTTGTAATTGTAAGTGTGAGTGGAGTCAGGAGCCACTACCAGAAGACGCCTTGGCTGATTGCTTTTGGACACAGTCTGTGTCCCAAACCATGTGACCCAGAGGGCCAATGCTCCCACCCATGGAAACTGTCTTGCAATACTGGGAGCACAGGGCCCTCCTGCACTATGTCTCTACACTTATCGATGTTAGGGTTATGAACCCTACCCCCCACACACCCCCACCATCCACAGACCAACAGGTGCTGGGGTGTGTCTTGAGGTTGTTGGACCTAACTCTCACCCCATTCTTCTATATAGTACCATCTCAGCTCATTTACACATGGAATGGGGTGAGAGTTAAGCCCAATGACCCCAAAGCATACCCCAGTGCCTGTTGGTCTGTGAAAGGTGGGGGAGGTGTGGGGGGTAGGGTTGGTAACCCTAAAATCCTAACTGATGTGTTAATAGAGTTTTTGCAATGAATATATATATATGTGTGTGTGTGTGTGTGTGTGGAAGCTGTGTGTGTGGAGTGTCTGTATATATATATATATATATATATATATATATATATATACATATATATGAGGCAAAAACTCTGTTGTCATCAGTTAAGATTCACAGCAACAAAAGAGAAAATTTGTGTTAGGTTGAAAACCTCCCTTGATTTCCCAGCCCACTCTCCAACTGGCAGGCAGACAGTTCGCCCCACTCTCACCCCATCACACGGTAAAGAAGCAGAGGTATAGGAGAATGGGTGAGAGTTAGGACCGAAGACCCCAATGCGCACTCAAGGCCGGTCGGGGTGGGCTGGGGTTCAAGGGGTTCCAACCTAACACTGAATTTCCTCACTTTTGTTGCTGTGGAACAACCCTAGCTGATGTATTAAACAGAGTTTTTTGCCTCTAATTTCCCTTCTTTTTGAGAATGATATCGAGAAATAGTGAATGCAATGTGGCGGTGGGAGCACAGGGCCCTTGTGCAGGGCCCTTCGGGCCCCACGCTCCCACCACGTGATGTCTTGTGACATAGTAACAGGAACAGCAACACAAACAGAAGCGCTAACAGTGGTGCACATGGTAATGCAAGCACGGATGAGAACAGAAATGGTAACTCACACGGTGGCATAAACGGGAACGGTCCGCCACATGATGTCTTGTCACATAGTAACATGGTGCCCTCAAATGCAAATGGTAATGGGGAAGGTGAAGCAAAGTGAAACAGAAAGAGAAACAGTACTGTAGGCAGAAATGGTAAAAAATAACGGAAACACAAGCGCAAATGAAAATGCAAAGGATAATGCACATGGTGGTGTAGACGTGAATGGTAAGTGAAACGGGTACGGAACCACAAGCGGAAAGGGCAACAGTAACAGTAATGGAAGCGCACAGGCTGGTTTTCCCCAAAAGTTTCATAAAGAAAGACAGTGAGTACAAAGAATGTATGCATAATAATGGGTCTCAGAGCAGAAAATGAGGAGTTGGAATACTAAATTGCTTATATGTCAGGAACCGCATGACATAGAAAAAAAAATTAAAAGTCATATGATTTATGACTTTCCTGGCTTGTTTTGTACTTAGCCCCCTAAGGGGGCTAATAATTTTTCCAACGGAAAGTCCATATATCGCACCGTTTCCGAGATATGGCCCTGAAAGGCGTGATGAACGCCGTAATGTTATCCTCTGGGAAAAAAAGAGAAGTTCGGAGTGCCATAACTTTGGCTCCCTGTAATATTTTTTCACCTAACCACTAAAGGGCACATCTGTGCAATGTTGGCTGTCTTCCCTCCAAATTTCAGCCCAAAAGACTGAACTATTATTTTGCAGCAGGGCGCCAAAGGATTGCTGCAATGCGTCGGATGCCATAATGTATCCTATGGGAAAAAGCGTCAACTTTGGAGTGCCGTAACTTTGCCGCCATGTAATATTGTTTCAATGAAACACTGAAAAGGCACATCTGTGAGATGTCAGCTGTACTCCCTCCAAATTTCAGCTCAAAACACCAAACTGTTCTTTTGCAGTGGGATGCCAAAGAATTGTTGTCATTTTCACACTGCCTAGAAAAGTACTGTTGCAATTTGCAAAAGCTTTCGCAAATTCATTCGACAGTGTCGCAAGTGTGAAAGTACTTTGCGAAAGTACTTCTTCCAGAAATGTGAAAAACATATTTCTGGGGTGTTTTACCCCAAAATAAAGACATGGCTAGCATCCACAGGGTCCGACTAGGTGAATACAAAAAGAATTAGGTTGCTAGAGTGTCCCAAATTTAAATGCCAAGCATTTTTCTGATCACCAACTGAAAACAAAATGGCGGATTTGCGACAGTAAAAGGGCCATTTGCAAAAGTAAAAACTGCATTTGCAACACTGTCTAACTTTTTGTTAACTTTTCCCATTGACTTATAATGGGAACTTGTTTTCTGAATAACTTTTGAACCGTTTAATATTTTTTCATGAAATCTTCGAAAAGGCACATCAGAGACCATGGCCACACATTCCCTGAAGATTTCAGACTGGTCATGCAAACCATGCAACCTGTAGGCGCGACCGTAGAATTCCAAACAAGCGCAAATGCACGTGCAGATCACGTTTAATAACTCCACAACCGTATATCCGACTGGTACGAAGCTTGGCAGATCCCAAGGCATATGGGTCTTGATCATGTATTCCAAATTTCAGGTAAATCTGTCAAATGGTTGCAAAGTTATTAAGGTGCAAAATTTCAAGTTTTACATGTAAATCGCTCCTCAATCCTTACTATGGTAGCACTACCGTGCTACCATAATATATATTCATTGCAAAAAACGTTTTAATGCATCAGTTAGGGTTGCTTGCACAATGATAAAAGCGAGGAAATTCGGCATTAGGGTTTTCAACCCTAACTCTGAATCCCTTCCCACGTACACATACACAACACTCATACAAGCAGGGGACAGTACAACGCAACACAACCAATCAGAAACAGACACCATAAGGTAACAGAAAGGAACATACAACTCTGTAAACATACCACAATTTGCCAATATCTCATTAACCGAGCAACCCATGACAAAAATTCCACTGCAGGTGTAATTGGTGGTTTCCAGTCTTATCAGTAGTGAAAGGTCTGTATCTCACTTCATTTCCGAGATACAGAAGCCAAAAAGCACAATGGGCACCACAATGTTATGCTATGGGGAAAAAATCTGAATTTCGTAATGGCATATCTATGGAACCACTTAATTCCCCGACACCTAAACAGCATAATTCACACCTGTAGTGTATCCCCTCAATATCCTGAAAATTGCAAATAAAAAGACCAAACCATTCATTAGCAATGCAATGGTAAAGTTTTTACATCTTTAAAAATTCCTAGTCCGCGAGATAGCAAAATCCTGGGCCATCAGATCAATCCTTGTCCATGAGGTAGCACAATTCTAGTCCACCAGGGGACACCTGGCTATGCCATCATGGCCATCTGGTTACGAAATTCTGGGCATCTGGTCATGTAATGACGGACAAGGCTCGCAGACCAGGATCATCTTGTGGACCAGGATTTTGTCTGCTCGCAGACTTGGATCATTAGTGAGTCACGGTCAAAGAATTTAAACATTTTAAAAAGCTATTTTATGATGGAAACCAGCTAAACAAAAGGATTGGCTTTGTAGAGGGTGTCACCCTGAGCAAAACCCATGCCTCATTTGGCTCTAAAGTCACTTGTGGAGAAAGCTACCACATTTTGTTAGCAAGAAAAACTGAAAACAAGATGGCAGCAAGCAGACAAGAAATTTTTCTGGCAAACTAGGATTTTTTTAGTCTGCGAGGTAGCAAAATCCTAGTCTATCAACTTAATCCTGATCCACTAGGCGACATCTGGTGACACCATCAGGGACATCTGGTAACACAATTCTGGCCATCTGGTCATGCAATGATGGACAAGGCTCATGGGCCAGGATCATCTCTCAGACCAGGATTTTGTCAGCTCGTGGACTAGGATCATTAGCGAGTCATGATCAAAGAATTTAACATTTTTAAAAAGCTATTTTTTCACCAAAACAAGCCAAACCAAATGCATAGCTTTGTAGAGGGCATCACCCTGAACAAAACCCATGCCTCATTTGGCTCAAACGTTACCCATGGAAAAAGCTACAACATTTTGTTTGGCTGAAAAACTGAAAACAAGATGGCGGCTCACAGACAAGGAATTTTTCTGATGGACTAGTGAGTTTCTGGAGCCCTAGTTCACACAGGAACTAGGATGAGGGGTGCAGTTCTTTATGTTTCACTCGAGAACTACAGCTCATAACTTTGGGGGTTGTTTTATGTGATAAGCCACAAAAAGTGGTTATTTTAACATTTCTATTTTTATTTACACAATTTTGGCATCTAGTCACTCCATGACCCCTAGCAGTACTTCCTGGGTCATCTGAGCCTTTATAAGGAAGCCCTGCAGCGAGCATCTGATGAAACTTTTGCTCTGCATATGAAACTTGTTACTGTTGAATAAAACTAACTGCTTGCTGAGCAGCATTTCACTCGCTAATACTCATGATCGAGAGTTTCTGGAGCCCTAGTTCACACAGGAACTAGGAAGAGGAGTGTAGTTCTTTACGTTTCATTCGAGAACTACAGCTCATAACTTTGGGGGTTGCTTTATGTAAAATACATCAGGAGTGACTGTAGAACTGTGTTAAGCCACAAATAGTGGTTATTTTAACATTTATGTTTTTAATTACACACTTTTGGCATCTAGCCACTCCATGACCCCTAGCAGGACTTCCTGGGTCATCTGGGCCTTCATAAGGAAGCCCTGCAGTGACCAGGGCAAGAACGAGCAGGGCGAGCATGCACTTGCATGCGCGAAGACGTGCACAAAGACATGTGTGTCTTGCGCGTGTCAGGCATGTCAAGAGTTCAAGAGGGAAAGAGAGACAAACGAATATAGAGTAAACTGCCTGTAAGTACACTAAGACCATTGTTGAACTGCTGCTACTTGCACATTCTAAGATACAATGAGCGATTTAATTGCATTGGACTGTCCATCTTCTGCCTGTACCACTACTGCAAATTTGACTAAAACCAGTAGGAGAGACATCATTATGACACTGGATGGGGAGACTGGTCTAATGTGTCATACCTGTCATATGTATACATTATTTGATTCACTCCCTAAAACTTCATTATATGTTTGTATAAAATGTGTCAATAACAGTGTACTGAGAGAAGATATTGACACATTTTACAAAAGGTTAATGGCAATTGAACAGCAACAAGAAGCATTTGTCCTTAATACAGGTAGTGCAACATCGAAAGAGGGAACATCTGACAATTGTCAAGGTCATGAAGAAACAAGAATAGTTAATCTACCATGCGGTACAGTACAAAAAGAAAGAAGAAAACATTCAACACTTAGTGAGACCAGTAATAACATTGATACTGATGATTGGACAGAAGTAACAGTGGGGCATAAATCCAAGACTAGGTGCAGGGAGTTGGGAAACAAGCTGGAAGTGAGCAATAGATATGAACCACTGACTGACTTAGACTGGGGTGATGACATGGAGGATGATCAATCTAGGGAGTATCTTGCTGGTAACAACAAAGAACTGCGAGTTAGAGAAGGTACTGACATTGGTAGTGATTCCTCTAATGTATCCATCCAACCAGCTGGTTCACCAGAATCACAGCCTGAAACAATGCATAATCAGAATTTTATGAAAAATTTGATAAAAGATAAGAGAGGCAGGTCTAAAAACAAACCTAAAAACTCTGAACCTTAAGGAGATGAGAATACCCAGCTGGGCATGCAGGAAAACCAAACAGACAGGATAAATAACACACAACCTATGGAAATTCAACAAACAAAAGAGCCACATAGCCAATATTTTGTTTTAGGTGACTCAGTAATTAAATACACTGATAAAATTGTGTGCAGGAGGGACAAACATAACATAGCTTGTTCATCCTTCAGAGGGGCAGGAATAAATGATATACATTCCATGTGTGCTGACATCCTACACAATTCAGGCTCAAATCCCCTAGTCATGATACATGCAGGAACAAACGACTTAAAAAAAACTACCAATTGATGAAATAAAAAAGGAATACATAAATTTGGGAAAAAAATTAAAAGAACTTAATTGCGAGATCCATTTCTCAGAAATATTACCTATACCGAGAGCTAATTATCTGTCAATGAGAAACATCAAATGTATAAATGAATGGATGAGAAAATGGACTCTCAATGAACGATACTCCTCTATCCCTCATTGAAACATTCAGTGACAATAGATCACTATGTTGTTGGAATGGGTTACATCTAAGTAAGCAAGGTGCTTACAAACTGGTAAGAACCTTCGAGAACATTATCCTGAAGTCTTTAAACTAAATGTAAGGGGGGATGAGGGATCCCAGTTAAACCCAAATCCCTACAGTAGTAAACTAAAGATCTGGAGTATAAATGCCAGAAGCCTTAATAATATTAATTAACTGAACTAAAAATACTTATAAAAAGATACAACATAGACATTGTCTGTATAACTGAAACCTGGTGAGGCAAGAGCAGTAAATGGTCTACTAATATCCTGGGTATCAACTTTTTACCAAAAATCGAACAGACAGAAAAGGAGGCGGCATTTGCTGTTATGTATCCAAGATGATTCAATGTCAGGAAATCGATAAAATTGGTCCCCCAGATAGAATAACGGAAACACTGTGGTTAAACATTAGTTTCTCTCACACAACAACAATAGTATTGGGTAATTGTTATAGACATCCAAATAGTAATAGTGACTATAACTGTTCCCTAATTGGTTAAATTAATTTAGCCTGTAGACAGGGCGACACTATACTAATTGGAGATTTTAATATACCAGGTATTAATTGGAATCAAATGACAGGAGTCACTGCTTTTGAAAAAGCACTAATTGATACCCTAGTGTCCTATGAATGTCATCAAATGGTGGAATCCCCCACCAGAGGGAATAACATACTGGATCTTGTAATTACAAACTCTAAAGAATGAATTAGTAATATAGAAGTTATCCCTCAGCTGGGCTGCAGTGATCACAAAACTATAGAATGTATTTTAAATATTAGAAAGACTGCTGCCGGCCCGGTGGCATAGAGGGCTGAGGCGCTGGACATCTCACCTCATGGCACGCCGGTGACCCGGGTTTGGGAGTGAGTCCGGGGTGTCAGACATCAGCACGGGGGGAGGGCAGAGCTGGATAGAGTGGCTGTCAAGGCAGCTCTCCTCTCCGGGGAGGTGGGAAGGCATCCCTCGCTCATGGCTGCCCCTGGTGGAGGCCAGTGGGTCGCACAAGCAAGGGGTGCCAGCGTTGGGCCAAGCAGTGGGTCAGTAGGAGGAGGGCTGTTACAGGGCTGCTGCAAAGGTGCATGTGTGCCTTCACATGCATGTGTCCTTCTCATAGGGCCCTCGGGTAATCGGGGAGAAAACGGACAACAGCTGGTGGTAGAATGGCGACAGACTCTCTGCAGGCACCGCTTCCAGGACCGGGAGTAAGATAAGCCCCGGTAAATCCGGGTGATGGAGCTGGGGGAGTCTGTCAGACGGGGGACGTACAGCGATAGGAGAAATAAGAAAGTGATAACAAAATATTAGAAAGACTAAAATTAATGATCATCCTTCATCGTATGACTATAAAAAAGTTAATTGGCAAGAATTTATTAAAGCTTTCAGTAATATAAACTGGAGGAAATCTTTATGTGAAAAGGATGTAAACTTAATGTGGGATACACTAAAATCGAAAATTCATGAGATAATTGAACACTATATACCCAGGCGTAAAAACAAAAACACTAAAGGTGTTATCCCCTTATGGTTCAGTAAGGCAATTAAATGCCAAATAAAAAAAAGCAAAACCTTCAGAAAACATAAGTCAAAATCATCACAAATCAACTTAAGTAAGTTCAGAATCCAACAGAGACTGTTGAAATCACTAATAAAAAAAGAGAAAATAAAACTTGAGAATAAATTAGCCTCCAACAAAAATCATAAGACCTTTTATGCATATATCAATAATAACAAGCAAACTAATAATAAAATCAACTCCATCACCGTTAATGGTGTAACTAAGAATAATAATAAGGAGATTGCCAATAACTTTAACACTTATTTTACATTAATCTATAAAGTCAATAACTCTAATGTAACCACTGGCAGAGTGGAGAATTCAGAAGTATTTAGAGTCACCCAAGATATGGTTATTAAAGAGTTATACAACATACGCACATCTTCCTCATCAGGACAAAATAATATTGACGCTATAATTTGGAAACAACTGGCTGATGTGGTTGTTTGACTGTTGACTATTCTATTTAACAAATCCATTCTAACTGGTGAAGTACCATTAGATTGGCATAATGCAATTGTGGTCCCAATACATAAAAAGGGTAATAAATCAAACATTGCCAACTATAGGTCGATCAGCCTTACGTCAATCTGCTGTAAGACTTTAGAATGACTGATTAAAAGTAACACTGAAAAAGATAAAGTTGCATTAGGTTTGCAGGATATCTCTCAACATGGTTTCAGGAAAGGACTTTCATGTAACACAGATTTGTTATCATTCTATAGTTTTGTTACTAGCAATTTAGACAAAAAAAATACCTATTGATGTTATCGTATTGAACTTAGGGAAAGCATTTGATACGGTACCACATAACAAATTAATACAAAAATTAGGTGATTTAGGACTAAATAAATACATCATAAGATGGATTGGGAATTGGTTAATGAACAGAAAACAGACAGTAAGAATTAATTCAGTCCTCTCAGATGAAGGTGTAGTATGTAGAGGGGTCCCTTAGGGGTCTGTATTGGGTCTGGTTCTGTTCGGTTTATTTATAAGTGATCTGGGTGCAGGGATTCATTCAGCCATTACAAAGTTTGTGGATGACACAAAAATAGGTGGGAATGTTTCATCATTGTTAAAATACAAGCAATTATGTGAAAGTCTGACAAAAATTTAAAAATGGGGAGAAATTAACAATATGAAGTTTAACGAAACTAAATGTGCAGTAATACATTTTGGAAAAAAATTCAAAATACCAATATAGTCTTTATGGAATAACAATCAAAATTAGCAAATGTGAAAAAGACCTAGGAGTATGGATTAACTCACAGTTATCCTCAGGTGCACATATAGTTAAAACTGTTGGGAAATATAATAGTATCTTTCGGTCTATCAAAAAAGCCTTTATTTCCAGAAACAGAACATGTATTATGAAATTATACAAGACTTATGTAATACCACACTTAGACTATGGATCACCCATTTGGAGCTCTCATCTTAAAAAGGATATAAAACTGATAGAAAGAGTACAAAGACGACTGACTAAATCCATTAAAGGATTAAAAACCATGGAATATGGCAAAAGAGTAGAGTGTTTAAATCTCTTTTCTTTGGAAACCAGAAGAACTAGGGGTGACTTGTTATTAATGTATCAAATTATGAAAGACCCAGTTATAATGGAACAATGCAATTTAAACAGATTTCAAAAAACGGTAAATCTAAGATCACACAACAAACAAATTGTCATTAATAAAGCACAAACTGTTAGACACCAAAACTTCTTTAATGTACATACTGCAAAGTTATGGAATAAATTACCAAAAGACATTGTGGAGAAAGTCACAATACAAACCTTTAAAAAAAATTAGATGAATACTTAATACTCACAAGTGTCGACTAATAGGCCCACTATGTGTGGGAGACAATTAAATGAGCATTTAGCCTACTTTGTCTATATGTACCAAGTTAAACCAAGACTAGGATTTTTTTATAATCCTAGTCTGTGACCTGAAAAAATCTTTGACCATGAGACCATTTTTAATTTGTCAAAAATACATATACATTTTGCAGTGAACTGAGCATGCTCAGAACTAGAACATTAAAAATGTAATACTTTTTGAATAGATTAATATTCCTTTACCAAACTAATGCTGGATTATTCCTTGACCCAAATTCTTTCTATGTTCTAAATTTCAGACCAAAAGACCACATGGTGTGGTCGCAGCACCAGGGGCAAAAAACATGTCAAAAGTGGCGTAAAATGCATTATTTGCCATTTTGCTGCACAGAAACCATAAGTATGACTGAAACACAACTTGGTAAATCAAGAGATCTACCATATCAGACTGAACATTCCAAATGTCATGCAAATCCATTGAACAGTTGCAAAGTTATTAACATACAAAAACTGAGGTTTAACATGAAAGTGCCTACTGAACCCTAACTATATGGACGCGACTGAACCCCTATAATATATATATATATATATATATATATATATATATATATATATATATATATATATATATATATATATATATACACACACATGTATGTGTATATATATATATATATATATATATATTATGGCTTGATATTCAAACTGCGCTCAAAAAGTGCACAACAACAGGAGCAAGCGCAAGTCCACTTGCCCATGAAGCGCGATATTCAAAAACTGTGCAGGCCAAGATGTGCCTACGGCAGATGACTGAATATCACACCACCTGCGCTATAGCGCAACTAGGGATTTGAAGCTGAGCATATCTGATGCGCCATAGCGCAACAAGGGATGCTCAGTGGAGCAGTCCAGATGCGCCATAGCGCAACCAGGGATGCCCCCTGCAGCAGGGCAGCAATGCAACAGCACAACCAGGGATGCAGGGGCCTACCACCCATGCCACAGATGGGCAGAGGAGCACACAGCAGAACAGACATTTTCCCCCACACCCCATGCACTGCACAACCAGGGGAGAGCTGGAATAACCACTGGCCCATGGATACCAGCAACCAACCCACAGCCGGGCCATGGTGCCCCCAGCAAACCCCCTTGCAAGCTGTGACCAGCACACAAGGAGGACCAACCACCCCATGGTACACCATCCCACCAATGCAGAGCACACCCTGCACCACAATCACTATACACCCTTCCCAGGAGTAGCGCCCAACAGTGCAGGACACCCTATGCATGCCACCACTCCCACTGTGACAATGCAACCCTGTGCACCATGGAGCCATGCAAGGCATCCCCACCATGTGCACCCTGCTGTGGGTGGCAGTAGACAGCAGTGCAACAACAGCATACACAGTGTTACCCTGCACGTCCCCCCCAAGGTACAGCTGAGAGACCAACCATGCGTTGCCACACGAGGTACCCCACATGCGACAGGGCATGCCCCGGACCCCACCTCCAGTGGTACAGCACCCTGCACATCCTCCCAAGGTCACATCCCGTCCCAGCACTGGCCACAACAGACAACACACACACGCACAGTGTAGCATGGAAGCATGCACCACACAGGATGCAACAAAGTACATGGACAAACACCCACCCATACCCATGGGCACACCAACACAGGGACACAGTAGCGGGTCAACCAAGCCACTGGCATGTGGCCACGGTTGACGTGTACACATGGCCAGCACCCCTACATTGTACAGGTGTGCCAGCCATCCTGCACAGGCACCATGAAGCTGTATGCCACCAGCTTGCTGCCGGAGCACAAGTGACAGACACTGGATCACATCCCCTGCAACAGACACAAGTGACAGCATGGAGGGGGGACAACAACAGTGGAGGCCACAGTGCCACCGGAGGCAGACGTGCACCATACTGGTGATGGAAGGCAACCTGGCATTGTGCCAGGTACAGTTGTTATCCAGCATGGACAGCCACCACTGACACACCAGCAGACCATGCGTATCACAGACATGCAAGGGTGTCAGCTGTACAGACCATGGATGTTCTGACAGGGGTGCCATACACACAGTGTAGGCCCCATAGACCACTGCACAGAGGCATCCAGTGCACAGAGTACAACACATAAACCACAGACAGTGACTGATCCCCCTACCCACACCATAGGCGGTTCACCTCTGCACACACACACACACACACACACACACATGCCCATGCGTACACCACCCCTGACGTAATTCACACCACTGCAGTTGAGCACCTGTAGCCTGCTGCAAATCAGAGACCACCACAGTTGTCATAACAAAATGCTTATATTTAAAATAAGTAAGAAAAACTATTTACAACTATTTACAAGAGGGGGGGGCCACATAACAGGTAGGGGTGGGTGAGGGGCAGGGGTGAACATATGGGAGAGGGAAGAAGGGGTGTGAGGGTGGGTCAAAGGGGGGAAGGTGGTAGTATGGGCATGGAATCATCAATGTGTGCCCCGGTCCTCCTCCACATGGCACCTACATCTGCTGCTCCTCCTCCTCAACCCGTGGTGGTGGATTCACTGCAACAACTCCAGTGTCACCCTTGCCACCTGGAGCAGCTCCCGCACACTTCTCACCAGTGCCTGGAGTCACCGTCCACCTAGGACGAGGGAGCAGAGTCAATAAGTGTGACTGTCCAGCCCTCTGCAGCCCACCCATTGTGCATGGCATACAGCCATGTGCCATGCCCCTCTGATGGTGTGCGACCACCCACAGTGACCGTGTCCACCAGACCTGCCTACCCAGGCATCCACAGCCATGTGGACCACTGCACACACCCACCACCCATGTCCTGCACAGCACCACCATGGCCGTACAGTGAGTTGACTATGCGGTGTGAAGGCAGTGCCACAGCCATGTGCCCAGTGCACACATGGACCACCATTGATGCACTCCCAGACATGCAGTGCCACTGGACAGTGCTGACTGTAATAAGTTGTGCGTGCATGGCAGTGGTGTCAATGGATGGTAGGCTTGCCCGCCGCCCGCCCAGTTATACAGCATGCAATAGTAATCATGGATGTAAGGCACTCACCATCATCAGGCTGGTCCCCGTGCCGCCGAACCCCATCATCCCTCCTGCCCTGCTGCTCCTCCAGGCAGCGCCTCCACTCCCTGGCCTGTCTGCATTCTTTGGGCCCCAAGGTGCAAACATGGAGAGAGGAACATCAGTACAATCCGGTAGCAAAGTATCCCCACCCTCATGTGTGTGCAATCCCACACAGCCATACCCATCCACCCCACAACCCCGATACCACCACCACGGCCAACACTGGATGGCATCCCCCCCATGTGTCAGACACATGCAACTGTGATACCCGTATGGACGATAATAGCGTCTGGATGTTGCACCTACCTGGCCATGGCACCGTGCCCTTCCTGGCATGTGCCCACAGGCGGGCAAGCAGGTCAGGGTCCCTGCACCTCAGGTCCCTGTAATGGTGGTGACACTGTTCCACTGTGACTTCCTTGAGGGCGTCGGCCACCTCCTGCCACACCACACTCTTGGCCCTGTCCAGGGGTGCATCTCCATACAAAGCCCCAGCATGGGGCTCAACGATTGCCACCAGGTTGGCAAGCTCAACCTGACTCCACATTACTGCTCATCTCCGCACCATCTCATCAGTGTGGTGGATTCAAAATGGTGCTCGGAAGCGCGGTCCTGCCATGTGCAGATGCTGCACAGTACAGCACTGCCATTCCCTATTGTGCTGTCACCTAACAGCGCTATAGTGGTGCACCCATGCATGATGCATGGTGCCTAGGGGGCAAAGGTCGGGCACAGGGTCAAGGGTCTCTGGCGCACGGACAGCCACAGCGTGATTGGAATCCAATGCAGGGAGCGCAATTGGGTGCCTGTGTGCCAACTCCTGTAGCGGCCTACATCGCTGTTGCCCCAATGTGCCTATGATGCCCCAGTGCCACAGCATCATATATGTGAACAGCGCTGTAGCACCACTGGCACAATGGTGGCTGTGCCCTGCATTGCCTCCCGTGCACAGCACGTCAGCAGTACAGCAGGCGCCTGCATCATCAACCGGAGCATGCGCACTTAGGTGTGTATTGTGCATGTCACAGAACTGTGCCCTTGGTTCAGCATGTTCAACACAATTGTGCAAAGCGCAACAGTGTGATATTCAGCCGGCATATGCAAATCATCTAATCAGCCATTCAATGGCGCAGTCACTGCATTTGCATCCACTTAAAAATGCGCCTTGCCTCATTTTCATGGGTTGCGCTATAAAAATGCAACATTGGGCTGCACTGGCCATAGTCGGTTACTGCAGTCTATTGCGGTGAGTTGCATACTGTTTGGGAGTGTGGACTGTGGTGTTTCGGACATGCATGGAACTGCACAGTCACGGGTAACACCTGTCATTCTCACAGGAGGAATCATGAGCGATCGTGAGGTGGAGGAAGAGGAACAGAGACGTGGGAGGAAGAGGAGGCCAAACTTCACCAAGGCAGAAACAGATGCCCTGTTTGAGGCTACCTTGACCAGGAACCGCTGCTCAGTGGACACCAGGGAACACCACAGGCCTGTGTTACTGCATGGGAGGAGGTGGCGCGTGCAGTCAACCTGCATGGCAGCCACCAGTGCTCTGTGCAGGAGTGAAAAAAGAAGATAGGCATGGACAGGTGGAGAATTAAAGAGAAGGTGGCTGTCATCAGGGCAACACAGTCTGCGACTGGTGGGGGACAGCTGGAAGTGCAACGCCTGACCCCACAGGAAGAGCGGGTTGCTGGCAGCATGCAGCGTTGCACCATTGAGGGTGTTCCAGGTGGTGGATTCCAGACGGATGGTAGCCCGTCACTGCATGGTAGGTCCTGGTCTGTCAATAGGGGGGACAGGGTAGGTCACATAAATTAATGCTACTGTTTTTCCTTTATAGCTCCTGAGCATCTGCATGGGTCAGTGGTGGTGGGCTTCTCCACTGAGGGTAGTAGCATGGAGATGGAGGCAGGCCAGTCCACCTCCACAGGCATACGGGGGTTAGGGTGACAATGGGCCAGCCTGGACGTCCAGACTGATGTTGGTGGAGCAGGTGCAGAGGAGGCCCTGCCCATGTCCCAGCATGTCAGCGTCCATGGATGCCAGCATGCTGAGACTCAGGCTGGTGCCGGATCCATCACTGATGATGATGGAGCTAACGTCATGGGCAGTGAGACGTGTGGACCACAGAATGGCCACACAGCAGATGACATCGCGGCTATGGCTGTGGGTGGTGCTGCCGTGGAGACGTGTGTGACATCACAGTCCCAGCCTGTGCCTGTCTGCACCAGTGGGGCAGCACTGGTGTGTGTCCAGGACAGTGGGGCTGTTGCAGCCACTGTGGCGGCACCATTGAGCCCTGGAGAGCGGCAGCTATAGGGGCAGTATCAGAAGTCGGCCAATGGCCATGGGGGTACAGCATCAAAGGGCGGTGTCAGTGCACCACCTGTGGACATGCCCAGGCCTGGCCCTGATGAGAAGCACCCTCCCTCAAGGGGTGATTACCATCAGGGCTGAGAACACCATGAGGGGCAGCATGCCGATCAGGCAGATGACCTCTTAGATGAGCACACCCGCATACTGCAAGCATCAGTCAATCAGCAGGTGCAGCTTGTGATGGCAGTGGATGCACTGAGTGTGGCTCTGCGCCAGGCAGAGGAGCAGCACAGCAGAAACATCGCTCTACTTCTGGCAGGGATGGACCGGTTGCAGGAGGATGTGACCGCTGCCATTGACAGGCAGACACAGGCATTCACAGCTGTCATGGCCACAATGGGCACACAGTTATTTGCTCATGCGTCGCAGACACCGCGCAGTGCAATGTTCACCCCCCATTCCTGGCATCGTGTAACACCCTCCTTGTCAACACCGGGTTCAGCTGTGGCATCCCGAGCACGCCTATCGCAGGCATGTTCAGTGTGCTGCAGACCCCTGCGCAAGCACGGTCGCGTTCACGCAGTGAAACCCCTTGGGGACCATCGGTGCCACCCCATGCGGCCAGTGGTCAGCCTGTCACTGCTGGCTGGTCTCAGCAGGGCCACCCATGCATCCGTGGCAGCCGTGGCACTGTGGCGCGTGACTGACCTGTCTCCTAGCATGACTACTGTCTGATGCTGCCCTGTGTGCATTGTGTCATTCAGCGTGCAATGCACGGGTGGGGTACCCAGCCCTGCACGCACACACATGTTCCATCTACACACCCTCCCGGCTGCTGTCCACTGTGGCATGTGCATGATGATGCCTGTGATGCACTACGCCACTGTGCAATGGTGCCCAGCATCTGACACATGCACAATGACAGGCAGTGGGTGTGGTGGTCTGTGGACATGTGTGTGGCTAGGGGTGGCGATCTGGGTCGGTGTGCATCCTACCCTTTGTGCATGTCTTGTGAGGTGTGTGTGTGTGTGTGTGTGTGTGTGTGTGTGTGTGTGTATGACCGCATGCCATGTTAGACCTTGCCCATCCCTGGCGGTGTGTGCGGTTCCATGCTTGGCCACTACCCTTGACAGCATGCATCCCTGGTGTTTGTCCATGCATGTTTGTGGGTTGTGCCTTTGCCACTGGTGGTTACACATGGCCCCATGACTTACCTGGGTTGGCTGAAGTGCTCCTCTGTGATGGTGTCCCAGTGCAGCTGTGCCAGCCAGATCAGTCGGGGGTCCCGACACCCAAGAGAGGGATGCCCATCATCATCTTCACCAGCATCCTCATCGTCCCCATCACTGTCACCCTCTTTGACCTGTATGGCTATCCCACCATCATTGGCCATGTTGTGCAGGATGCAACAGGCCAGGAATAGCCCGCAGACGTTTGAGGGGATGTACTGTAGGGCACCACAGGAGGTGTCCAGGCAATGGAAACTTGCCTTCAGCATCCCGCACACCTGCTCGATGATTTTGTATGTGGTGGCATGTGCCTCATTGTAGCATTGCTGCGATAGGGTCACGGGCCACCGGTATGGTATGAGCAGCCAGGGACGGAGTGGGTATCTACTGTCACCTGTGTGTAGAGGGTGGAGGTTAGTTTGGTGATCAGCGTCGCACTGCCTTGGGCCATGTAGGCCAATACCCATGTCATCTCTGACCATGCCCTTCCCAAGCACTATGTTTTTCCACGTGGTTTGCATACTCACCCACTAAGTGGCCAGTGGGGATGTCCCCACTTTCAAATCTGTGGCACAGTGCCGACAGGTGCCAGATGAAGGCATCATGTGCTCCCCCAGGGTGCATGGCACAGACATTGATTATGCACCCCTGGCATCTCACACCACCTGGCAGTTGATGCTTGCATAGCCCTTTCGATTTATATATGCAGCCACTTCGGCGCCAGGTGGTGTGCGGATGGCCACATGGGTGCAGTCTATTGCCTCTAGCATACCAGGCATACATGCTACCTTGTGGAACTCCTGCATGTTTGCTGTGCGCTCTGCCGGTGTGCTGGGGAAATGGATGTACTCTGCAGCATGTGGCAGTAGTGCGCTGAGGAATTGGGTGAAGTGGTGTGATGCCGCCAACTGGGTTATGCCTGTGATGTCCCCTGTTGGTCTCTGGAAGGTTCCCATGGTGAGCAAGAACATGCAAACTGTCACTTTTGTCTCCACTGACAGAGCATGGCTCCATCATGTGGGTGCCTGCATCACATCACTGCACAGCTCACAGAGCTGCCTCAGAATTGCCCGATTCAGGCAGTACTGGCCCACAATCTCGGTATTAGTGTACAGCTTGAAGCTGCTGTGGGCTCAGTACTGCCTGTTGGGGGCATACCACCGGCGGGCCCTTCCACGGCCGCGCCCCCCCCGCCTGCCTTCTCACCCCCCTCATTACTGCCTCCATCTGAATGGTGGCACTGGCCATGTCCCTGGCTTGTGTTCCCCTGGCAGCTGTTTCTGTGTTCCCCACTGTTCTGGCTGCTACTTCCCCTGCACCGGGAACACCTTCCTCTGGTGGTCTCAGTGCTGTGTGGAACTTCCCCCTTCTGCACTGTGGTTTGGCTGTGGCTCCCCACAACTTCCCTGTGCCTGTGGGTTCAGGGTGCCCTTTCTCTGTCCAGCCATGTGTGTCTGTCCTGCCCTGTGTGTCTGGCTGTAGTTCAGCAACATGTGCCTTCCCTGTAGCGTTATTGCGCCTATCCCTTGTTCCTTTTTATTTTGGCTCATTTCCGCTATCGCGCAACTTCTGCTTGCTTCCCCAATGCACATGGTGCATGTTGTTGAATATCGCACTGCGCCATTTATGCATGGTTCCTCCCCCTTCTGTTGTGCATGCATTCATTATCATTGCGCTCTTGCTCAGTGTGATTTGGGAGGTGCATCTGCCTCCCGTTGAATATCGCAGAATGGGGCATTTTGAGTTGTGCTGCAGCAACCCTATTATGCATCTGAGCCTATATATATATATATATATATATATATATATATATATATATATATATATATATATATATGTATATGTATATATATATTAGAAGCAAAAAACTTTGTTTAATGCATTAGTTAGGGTTGTTCCACAGCGACAAACAGGAAATTCAGTGTTAGGATTAGAAAACCTCCCTTGACCCCCCTCACCCAACCAGCATCGGGTGCACATTGTTGCCGCCCTAACTCTCACCCATCAGATGTGTGAAGAAGCAGAGGTATAGGAGAATGGGTGAGAGTTAGATCGACAACCCCAACGCGCGCATCCCGGCGCCGGTTGGGGGTGTGGGTGGAGGGTCCAAGGGGTTGTTTCATCAGGGGGCTATGCATTTTTCTGACGAAAAGTCCATATCTCGCACCGTTTCCGAGATACGGGCCCTGAAAGGCACGGTGAACGCCGTAATGTTATTCTAAGGGGAAAAAAGAGAAGTTTGGAGTGCCATAACTTTGGCTCCCTGTAATATTTTTTCACCAAACCACTGTAAGGCACATCTGTGGGATGTTGGATTTCTTCCCTTCAAATTTCAGCCCAAAGGATTGAACCGTTATTTTTCAGCAGGGCGGCAAAGGATTCCTGTAATGCGGCGGACACCGTAATGTTATCCTATGGGAAAAAGTGTAAACTTTGGAGTGCTGTAACTTTGCCACCCTGTAATATTGTGTCACCAAAACACTGAAAGGTACAACTGTGAGATGGTGGCTGCATTCTCTCCAAATTTCAGCCCAAACGACCAAACCGTTCTTTTGCAGCAGGGTGGCAAAGAATTGCTGTCATTTTCCTACAGCCTGGAAAAGTACTGTCGAACTTTGTGAAAGCTTTCACAAATCCATGCGACACTGTCGGAAATGTGAAAGTACTTGCTAAAGCACTTTTCCCAGAACTTTGAAAAACATATTTCTGGGGTGTTTTACCCCAAAATAAAGACATGCCTAGCATCCTTAGGATCCGACTAGGTGAATACAAAAAGAATTAGGTTGCTAGAGGGTCCCAAATTTAAATGCCAAGCATTTTTCTGATGACCAACTGAAAACAAAATGGCATATTTGTGACAGTAAAAGGGCCATTTGCGAAAGTAAAAACTGAATTTGCGACACTGTCAAACTTTTTGTTAACTTGTCCCATTGACTTATAATGGGAAATAGTTGTTTGAATAACTTTTGAACTGTTTAATATTTTTTCACGAAATCTTCAAAAGGCACACTGGGGACCCCGGCCGCACGTTCCCTGAAGACTTCAGACCAGTCGCGCAAACCGTACAACCTGTAGAGACGAGCAAAGAATTCCAAAAAAGCGTAAACACGTGCGCAGATCATGCTTAATAACTCCACAGCCGTATATCCGAACAGCATGAAAGTTGGCAAATCCCAAGATATATGGTTCTTGATCATGTATTCCAAATTTCAGGCAAATTGTTGAAAGGTTGCAAAGTTATTAAGGTGCAAAATATTAGGTTTAACATGCAAATGGCTCCTTAACCCTAACTATGGTAGCACTACTGTGCTACCATTATATATATATATATATATATATATATATATATATATATATATTTTATTGGGGCATGGTCACACCCCTATAGTTAGGGTTGAGTATGCACTTTAATGTTAAACCTCAAATTTTTACACTTTAATAACTTTGCAACCATTCAATGGATTTGTATGAAATTTGGAATGCACAGACTGGTATGGAAGTTCTCTTGATTTACCAAGTTGTGTTTTGATCAGACATAAGGTTTCTGTGCAACAAAATGCCAAAAAATGCACTTTTCACCAGCTTTGACACGTTTTTTGCCTATGGCACTACAACCACACCGTGTGGTCTTTTGGTCTGCAATTTTGAACATTGAAAGAGTCTGGGTGGGGCAATAATCCAGCTCTGATTTGGTAAAAAATATTAATCAGTTCAAAAGTTATTTAAGTTTAAATTTTTGAGTTCTGAGCATGCTCAGTTCACTCTCAAATTTATATGTATTTTTTGCTACCTAAGAATGGTCTCACGGTCAAGGATTTTGCTACCTCATGAAGGAAAATCCTAGTTCATCAGAAAAATTCCATGTCCATGAGCCACCATCTTGTTTTCAGTTTTTCAGCCAAACAAAATGTTGTAGCTTTGGGTATACGTGACTATTGGACCAAATGAGGCATGGGTTTTGTCCAGGGTGACACCCTCTACAAAGTCATGCCTTGTTTGTTTGTTTGTTTTTGTCAAAAAATAACTTTTTAAAAGTGTAGAATTCTCCTTTCGTGACTTGCTAACAATCCTAGTCTGCAAGCCTACAAAATCCTGATCCACGAGGCAATCCTGGTCTGCGAGCCTTGTCCATCAGGGGATGACCACATAGCTGGAATTTCATGACCAGAGATGTCCCTGGGAATGACCGGATGGCCCTGATGGGGCAACCAGATGTCTCTTTGTGAACTAAAATTTTGCTAGCTCATGGATTAGGATTGATCTGATGGCCCAGGAATTTGCTACCTCACGAATGAAGAATTTTTAAAACTTTAAAATTGCATAGCTCATTAATGGTTTGGTACTTTTATTTAAAATTTACAAGGTGTTGAGGGGTGTGAAATATGCTGTTTTGGTGAATTAAGTGGTTCCATAGATATGCCATCACGAAGTTGAGATTTTCCCTATAGGATTACATAGCGGGGTCTGTCATGCTTTTCAGCGCCCCATCTCGAAAACAAAGCGAGATACAGAGTTTTTGCTACTGGCAGCTTAGATCACCTACAAGTGATCTATGCTGCTGGAAAAAGATTTGAAACCACTGAGTAAACCTGCAGTGGAATTTTTTTTTGTGGGTGGCACGGTTAATGAGATATTGTCAAATTAGTGTCACAAGGGTTCAAAGAATGCCTGTACAGTGCTTTTTGGTGCCCATATCACGTAATCGAAATGAGATACAGGTTTATTTGTTAGTTGTTGTGTGCAGTACTCACTGTCATGGTTACAACAGTGCTTTAAATTGCTTTCTACCTGTTACGGTTCCTGAGATATCAGCAAATTAGTGTTACAAGGGCTTCTTGCCTTACAGGGCTGGTGTATGGCTCTGTAGCTATGCAGAAGATGCCCCACACTCCCACCAATACATGTTTTTTTTACTTGTTATAGTACACTGTTTCAAAAAGTAAGGACATTCATGGCAAGAAACTGCATTTAATGCATCAGTTAGGGTTATCATTCTGATCATGGGAGACATGCTTTTTTAATGTGTATAATTTACTGTTGCCCCTCTGTTAGTTTTGTGGATTTTAAAGGAGAGAGCTACATGAGTTAAAAGAGAAGAGATGATATCATTGACAAAGACAGTGAATTTTGGAAATTGTGTGTGAAAAGTGTCAAAAGAGGATTACATCGTGGGACTGTTTGGCTTTCGGGTTGAGTTTTTGGATTAGAGAGACCTGTGTGGAGAGGATTACACTGTAGGATGCAAGAACTTTCATTTATTTTTTGGAGGTGGAGTCGTGATCTTGGGGCACTGCCGAACAACTTGGATTTTGATTATTGGTTGCTGAATTTCAAACTAAACCTTGGCCGGAACAGCAGGAGGACCCTGTGTTGTGGCTTAGCCACCTGAGTCTGCCCTTACATGGAAAAGCTGAGTTCGGACTGGCCAGGGAGCAGGCTGGTGGGTTTGTAGTCTTCTAGGCTCTATAGCGGTATCGGTTGGTGGGCCATGCCGGTGGGGAGTCACGGTTGTGGGGAACATATATTTTGGGTGGTGACCCACATAAAGAGGGCCTCCAGGCTGTTGCCATCACCAGGAAAGTTGGAGTATCATCTGGAGGATCTGTCTACCAGAAAGTTTATAGGAAAATAAATGGTCAGGTCTCAAAAATTATTTTATTCATTTAAATGATTACTGTTTTGGCAAGTGAGAGTGCCCATGCTCATATTGTTCATTTTGGATACTCCAGGTAGTGAGAGCGCCTGGGGATCTAAATTTCATCTAACATCATTTCATCTGCTTTTGGCTCAGGAATTGAAATTTGTTTTTTTGACTGCTTGCTGGAGATGTGGAACTGATGAAATATACTTTTAGTAAAGGCCCCTGATAAGCTGATTATGGTGCTTCAAGGACTTCAAGTGACTTTAAAGTTCAACCTTGTGGGAGGGGGCTGGGGGGTCCTAAAGTTTACCCCACAGTGGTGAGAGCACTGCAAGAGGTCAGAAAGTGACTGAAATAAGGGTTAATTTTGGTTTAAAATAGGGGTATATTTATTTTGTAAGAGCTTTCAAGAAGAATTAGATTGGTGGGAGGGGGTCAGTGAGTGGGAGTGTGACTGAGTTTATATTGATGTGTATGACAGTATTTGCGCTATGTGCTGGGGAATTAGTAATACGGTCAGGCAGTACTCCCCCTCGAGATTAAGGGACCTCTGCCCATTTGATTATCCACCATTCTCATTTGAAGTTTACTCTAGATGCCGTGCTTTCAGCATCTTGAGAAGACAAGGGAGTGGAAGGAGCAGGGGGACCTGGAACTCTCAAGGGTGATAAGAAAGGAGTGGACTGATTGGGACAGTGATGACTAGGAGGTGCCCTGGGGCAAAATGAACACAGGAATGAGGCTATCCTTGTCTTGTGCATATACCCCAGGGTTCTGACTTGTTCAGGCAGGAAGTAGGGCCACCCCTGGACACCATTCCCTTTTGGGCAGTGTTGAGCAATGCCTGGTCAATTAAAAATAAGACTGCAGTGGTTGTAGATCTTGTGGCACCTGCTGACCTGGCTTGTATCACTGAGACCTGGCTGGATGATAGTGCTGCCCAATTTTGGAGGCTGACATTCCAGCTGGCTTCTCGGTGATTCATTGCCCTAGAGAGGATCATGGGGTGGTGGGGGCTGCTGTCTGTTTTAGACAGGAACTGGGTCTCAGGGAGCTGCCAGTTGGACCAACCAACTCCTTTGAGTGTATTGTGGGTGCAGGTGTAGGTTACAGGATCCTTCTCATTTACCATCCACCAGGTGATGGGAGGGAGTTCCTGAAGGAGGTTGTGGACTTCATCGGTGAGGTGGTATTGGAATCCCCAGTTGGTTGGTTCTGGGGTATTTCAATGCCTGGGTCGAGGATAAACTCTCGCCACTTGGACAAAACCTCCTCCAGTTGATGGATTTATTGGGCCTATCACAGGTTATTACCACTGCTACCCATGAGAAAGGACACTAACTGGACTTGGTGTTCCACCTGGGGATGGAGATCTCCGATTTGGAGGTGGAGCCATTTGATTGGTCCAACCATCACATCCTGAGAGTCAGTTTCACAGCCCCCTGAAATAGGCCTACCCCAAAAGAGTTGGTACAGTATTGTCCTTTAAGAGGAGTTACCTCAGAAGGCTTAATGAGGGTGCTGGACCTCTCTGCTTTTCCAAGGGATTGCACTGATCCAGGGCCTCTTGTGGCAGCCTATAATAGGGCTGTTAGTGAGGCCTTGAATGTCATTGCTCCTGCTCATGTTTGCCCTCTTGTCTCTCATCCAGGTGCTCCTTGGTTTAATGGGGAAAACCGTGAGTTGAAGAGACAGGGCGAACGTTGGAAAGACACTGGTGTAAAACTCACCTGGAGGTGGACAGACTTAGATTGATAGATCATTACCAGACCTATCAATCAGCAATTTCTCATTAGAAGGCAGAGCTGCTTTCCAGAGAAATTGCTACAGCAAAGAACAGGCCAGCCCAGCTCTTCCAGACTGTGGACAGACTGTTTTATCCAGCCGGTATTCACTCTGGTCGAGCATTGTCACAAGTGCAGTGTAAGGAGTTTGCGCAGTTCTTTGCTGATAAGGTGTCCACCATCAGGGATGAGATCAGCCAGTGCCTTCCCATTGAGCCTTGCATTGATCAATCGGGTGGTACTAATGCCCATCAGACCTGGTCCACCATTAGTCAGCTGTTAGTCATGGATATAGTGAGGGTCTTCCAGACTCTGTGACCAACCTACTGTCGTTTGGATCCGAGCCCTACACACCTACTAGTGGGGTGTGTAGAAGTTATCAGCCCAGTCCTTGCTGGGATAGTGGGATTTCATTAGAGAGAGGGATCTTTCCAGATCCCTTAAAGGAGGCAGTAATAATCCCCCTTTTATAAAAACCCTCTCTTGACCCCAACTGCCCAGCTAACTACAGACCGATCTTGAACTTGCCCTTAGTAGGGAAAGTTATTGAGAAGGTGGTCACTCTGCAGCTGGAGGACCATTTAACCAACAACAATATCTATGACCCTCTCCAGTCTGGCTTCAGAAAAGGCATAGCACCGAAACAGCCCTGGTACGGATACTTAATGACCTTCTAATGGAGAGAGAACAGAGAGCCCGTTCCATCTTGGTTCTCCTTGATCTCTCAGCAGCATTTGACACCGTGGATCATGGGGTGCTTCTCAAGCACTTGTGGTTTTTCTGTGGACTGAGGGCAGTCCTCAGTTGGTTTCAATCTTTCCTCAAGGGTAGATCCCAGACAGCAGTGTTGGGGATTTATTCCTTGCATCTCATGGGCTACCCTGCAGGGTTCCACAGGGCTTGGTGCTGTCCCCTGTGTTTTTCACGGTGCACATGCTTCCATTAGGGGACATTATAAGATGGTACGGGTTGAGTTTTCATTGCTATGTGGATGATTCTCAACTGTACATGTCTTTTGTACCTGAACAGGAATTAGATTCTGCTGTGGTGTTTAACAACTGCCTACTGGAGATTCAGAACCAGCTGACTTCAGTTGAACTCAGGAAAAACAGAGGTATTGGTGATGGACCCTAATTATACGACAACAGGGGCATGGGTGGGAAAACCCTCAGAATTAAATTTTGGGGGGATTCCGCTTATTGCCTCGGGCTAGGTGCAAAACCTGTGAGTGGTATTTGACAAAGGCCTGACCCTGAGGGTGCAGGTTTCGACTGTAGTCAAATCTTCCTACTACCATCTAAGGAACATAGCCCAACTGAAGCACCTGGTCCTACCCAAAGATCTTCCTACATTGGTCCACGCATTTGTTACCAGTCATTTTGATTACTGCAATGCTCTTTATCTAGGACTCCTGGGGTATATATCCGCTGCTTGCAGCTAGTGCAGAACGCGATGGCCAGGTTGTTAACTGGAACTTCTAGATCCAGTCACATAACACCTGTGCTGCATGAACTGCACTGGCTGCCAATACAGTGGCAGATTACCTTCAAGATCACGTTGCTGACCTACAAAGTCATACATGAGCAGGGACCCCATTACCTGAAAGAACTCTTGTGTCCTTACTGCCCCACCCATTCATTCTGATTCTCTGGTGAGGGATTGCTAGAAATTCCCAGGGTATCCCTAAAAACATCAGGAGGAAGATCATTCAGCTTTATGGCACCTACCCTGAAGAATTCTCTACCTTACCAGATACATGAGAACCAGACCGTAGTGGGTGTTAAAAAGCTGTTGAAGACCCACTTATTTAACCAGGCTTTCTCAGTAATCTATTAATGTGCGCACTGTTATGTTTTTATCTGTTTTTAAACTGTAATACTGTGTGGCTTTATTTTTGCACTGTAAAGGCGCCCTGAGCATTGGAAGGGTGCCTTATACAAATAAATCATTGATTGATTTATTGATTGAAAAGTGAGGAAATTAAATGTTAGGATTGTCCCAACCCCCCACACACACCCAGCCCTCCGCAGACTAACAGACGCCAGTGGATGTGCCATTGGGACCGCGTGGCCAAACCTCACCCCATTCTCCTTTGCTGTAGCATGGCAACCTGCTTACATAGAATGGGGTGAGAGTTACAACTACGACAATGGCACACCGCATCTGTCAGTCTGTGGAGGATGGGCAGGTGTGTGGGGGGTTAGAGGCTCAACCCAAACATTTTATTTCTCACTTTGTTGCTTTAACTCTAACTGATGCATTAAATGCAGTGATTTTATATATATATATATATATATATATATATATATATATATATATATATATATATATATATATATATACAGTATATGCTGTAGCTATAGTATAGTGGCATGGTAGTGCCACTATAATTAGGGTTACATGGCCATTTCTATGTTAAACCTCAAATGTTGCACTTCAATAACTTTTAAACCATTTGTCCAATTTGCCTGAAATGTGGAATGCTGAAAGATGTACCACAGATCTTTGGATCTGGAAATTTTCGTTTCATTCGTACTTACAGTTGTGGAACCATAGTACACTGAAAAAGTGAATTTTCCCCAATGTTGTGAAGTCTCTGTCCACCTATAATGCACTGAAGAATGCATTTGAGTGGGTTCAGATTGCATTGTCTATATGTGGCCTGGGTTGCACTGGTGCCTTTTGAAGATCTGGTGAAAAAATATTGCTCTGTTCAAAAGTTATGTCATTTTTTCATGTGCCATTATAGCCTATGGGAAAATGTATATGTGTACTGTGAAAACAGTACGGTCAAATTTTGCTGTCAAGCTTGTCCAAAAATGTTGTCATGCTGCTACCATCTTGTTTTCAGTTTGCGAGAGAGAAAAAACACTGTAATTCAAAAAATACTGCACTTTGCAAAGCACCAACCATTGTGTTTAACTAATCGGTCTCCGAGTAACATGTCCCTGGCATTAGTTTTTCACCAGCTAGTCTGGAAATGTTTTTTAAAATGTTTCCATTTTTTGATGGCACAAATATTTATGTTGCCACAGAAACAATCGCGCTAACTCTAAAAAGTAAACGTGGTAAAATTTTTTTGTGCTCACTAACATTCCCATTATAGAGATAGGAGAATTTTGCTATGTGTTGCATTTTTTTTGTCACTTGATTGTGGCAAGGTGGATTGTGCTATTGGCCTGAAATTGTCAGGGTGGCAAGCCCTAGTGCCACAAAAGTGCCTTCCAGTGGTTTGGTACAAAAATATTCAATAGGCCCATAGTTACAGCATTCCAAAGTTCAGAAATGTTCCCATAGGATAACATTGTGGCACTCGTGATGACTTTCAGGGTCCATATCTCAAAAACGGTTCGAGATCCTGACTTTCTGTTGCAAAAACACTTAGTGCCCCCTGTACAGAAGGAGGCTGGGAAGCCATGAACACCATGCAATTTGAATTTTTTTTTAGCTTGTATGGTTCCTGAGATATTTGCCAATTAGGGTTCCAACTGCTCATTTTCATGTGCATACGCCACTGTTAAGCCCTCAGTATTAACTGTCACAACACTTTTTGGTGCCCTTATTTTGGAAATGATGTGAGATACAGAGTCAGTCCACCTATTGCTCAAGAAATACTCACTCTTATGATTGCAACCACACTTGAATTTTTTTTCTAGCTGTTAGGGTTCACAAGATATGGGCAAATTAGTGTTACAAGGGTTCCTTGCCTTATGTGGCTGCTGTATGGCTCCATAATTATGTGTAAGTGGGAGTGCAGGTCCTGCAGGGCCCTGCACTCCCACAGACACATACAGTATCATTATGCAGAAATGAGCAGCTTGATGGGAGCACACTCCCACCAACACATACCATTTACTATTTATATTACACTTTTAAAAAAAGAAAGGAAATTCTTTGCACAAACTCCATTAATGCATCAGTTAGGGTTATTTCCACACTGACAAAAATGTGGAAATTCCACATTAGGGTTACCACTCCACCCCAAACAACCCTCCTCAAAAATAATGTATAACTCCGCATTCCTCCCCACCCCACACACACACAATTGCAAGACACATGCAACATTGTAAGACACTATACCACTCCGGCACATCTGTAAGCACAATAATCACAACACTGTACTGATTTCACATAACACTATGTAATGAAAAAATAAATACAGAATAAGTAACTCTGTGCTGCCAGCACAGTATGATGACACATTACTGCTGACATATTTTCCTAATATAATGACATTTACTCTGTACACATTTTCAAAATATTGATTTATATGTGTTGTAATTCAACAATTGGGTCAATGCGACCATCGCTGCTAAAAAAAACGTCTATTATTACCACTGTTTGTTATTAGGACTGACTCACTGTATCATAAAAAAATGCAAACATCCAATGACTGTTGCTAGGTTCACAGAAAGTATAATTTCTAATACACTATGTGTGGATAACATACTGTGTGTTTCATCAGCTGTTAACTATTGAAATACGGGCATCTGCTTAAATCTTCTTACTGATGCTTATAATGCAAAAATGCTTACTGTGAGCTATCATCCATTGTTGCCTAGCATATGTGTGTACCCCCAAGCCACTATGATGGCTGCAGAACTCATACAATTGGTGGACTGTGATGATGCCTTTGTCTTGCAGAACCTTTACAGAGCTGTATGTTACTTCTGTTACTTGAGCCTGCTTGTCTCTGGTTGGTTGTTTTGCCTTGGCCCTTCCCTTCCTTGCATGTGTGTGTGGGGTGGGGAATGCAGAGTTAGGGTTTTGAGGAGGGGTTTTGGGGTGGGGTGGTAACTTAATCTGGAATTTCCACACTTTTGCTGGTGTGGAAAAACCCTAACTGATGCATTAATGGAGTTTTGCAAAGAATATATATATATATATATATATATATATATATATATGGGATACATGATGGGTAGGAGTGTGATATGCATAATATACTCACTCTTGCAGAGTAAGCTATGGATACTCACAAGTGCTGAAGATACTCACATTAATGCATTCATTAGGGTTCCTATTACAGTAACAAAAGTATGAAAATTCAGCATTAGAATTCCCAACTCTACCACCTCACCCCCCACATTCCACACACCAATAGCCATTGAGGTGTGCATTGGGGTCATCTGCCCTAACTCTTACCCCATTCCATGTGTAAACAAGCAGACATGGTATAGTACAGGTGAATGGAGTGAGAGTTAGGCCCGATGACCCCAGGGCACACCCCGATGGCTGCTGGTGTGTGGAGGGTGGTGGTGGTGGTAGTGTTGGAAACTCTAAAGCCGAATTTCAATACTTTTGTCATTCTAATAGGAACCCTAACTGATGCATTAGCTGAGCTTTTTGCAATGGATTTCTCTTCTTTTTGAGATAATATAATAGTATCCATATTTTACTGTGCTCCAATCCCTCTGTAGATGTGCATACGGTATGTAGGAGTGAAAGCACAGGTCCCTCTGGACCCTGCACTTCCATGTATCAAACAACAGTACCAAATTGTCAGCATAGCCATCTTATTACCCCACCTCATGTAACCCAGTACAGATAAATTGTGAAATGCAAGGCAAAACATAATTATGCACATTCTGTGTCATAGGTGCAAAATTGCATTTTGGGCAGAATGGGGAAAAATGACAGCTGTACTGTTCATAAGATGCTATGAAAAATGGCTATGTTGAAAATTTGGCATCAAAAGATCAAAAAGTTATGTGCGTGCATAGAATAATTTCAATGGATGGACGCACATACTGTAACTGGCATTTTAAGGAATTTTTTCACCAAATTTTCAACACGTCCCTTTGGGGAACACACCTCATGAACAGTGGCACTGTCATTTCATTAATCTGTCTCTAAAGGTGATTTCACACAGTGACCATGCCATTCAGTGTCACAGATGCAAAAACATGTTTTGGACAGGATGTGAAAAATGGCAGCTGTACTGTTCATGCTAAGGTGTGAAAAAATGCCAATGTTGAAAATCTGGAGTGAAAATATCAAAAATTTGTGAAGTTACAAGTCTGTGTAGAAACTGCACAATGCATGCTCCTAACACAGGGATTTTTCAACATTTTTGCACCAAATTTTCAACATGGGCTTTTTGGTACCTCCCCTCATGAACACTGGTACTGTCATTTTGTTAATTAGTCCTGAAAGGTGATTCTGTGCAGCAACTGCAAAATTACCTTACTGGTCCAAATAAGATGACAGGATATGTGTTCATAAGGTGGGGTTCCAAAAAGCCCATGTTGGAAAACTGGTGAAAAAATGTTGAAAAATGCCCAAGTTTTCAACCAAAGTTCAAAACGCTGTAGACTGTCATTATAAGGCACTTAGTTTGATTCTTCAGTTCGCGGTTCGACTTTGAACAGTGCAAACATTTCCCATTCCCTAAAGATGACAGCGCCCAACATCCAAAGGTAAGTATGGGGTAAGGGGTGGTAAGGGGAGGTGGGTGCACAGAGGGAGGGTGGGGATGGAGGAGGGGGGACAGGGAGATGATGAGGAACTGTTTTCTTTTTTGCAGGATTAAAAAAATTAAAAGATGTTGGGGGACTCTTTTCTTTTTAGCAGGTATACAGTTATTGTTTACTATTTTTTTGACACTGGGAGTGGGCTCCCCAGTGTCAGTACTGGCGGTGGTGGTGGGGTATAATATTACTGGGGACACTGGGAGTTGGCTCCCCAGTGTCCCATCTTGGGTGGGGACTGCTGAAGCGGGGAATAGGCACCCCGTTGTTGGAAATGTAAGAGAGAGTTTTCTTCTGTAGGAGACACTGGAAGTGGGCTTCCCACTGTCCCTTACTGGAGTGAGGGCGTCTAGTGCTGACACAGGGATTGGGTACTCTGATGTCAGCATAAATATTTAATTTTGGGATTTTTGGCTGACAAACTAGGATCCTACTTTGTACCTCACCATATGAAGTAGGATCCTACTTCATACTACATGGATACGAATTAAGGTTTTCTTTTTTAAATAAGGAACAGTTGAGGGGTATAATTAGTCCAGTAAAGTGCAGAATGCAATTAAGGGGCCCCAATAAGCAAGATGCATGTGTTGTTTCCTCCCCAGAATATCATTTTGGGAGTTTCCACATTTTTTTTTAGGCATAAATGAAAACAAACAGCCATATGAAGTAGGAATTTCTCTATAAGAAGCAGGATTCCTGCTTTGTTTCATACAACTATCTTGAAGTGCTTAATGAGCATGCTCAGAAATTATTATTTTTTTATCATTTAATACTTTTTGCTCCTCCATTTTGTGGAGTGGGCCACGACGACGGCCAGCCACTGGCACCCGAGCTCCCAGACCAGGTCTGGCATTCACTGCATGCACCTGACTCACACAGGTCCCGATGAAATTAACAGGAAATCCCCTGAGGGCCCAAGACTAGAAACCAGGTGGCCACTCCTCTCGTGTCCAGGGGCTCGGCCATGAGCCACCATGGTCGCCCCACAATTTTCCGCTGTTACTGCCCCAAACAGCCGGACGTGCAATGACATCTGATGCATCTGTGTGCAGACATCTGCCATGCTCCCTCCCCTTGGAATGCACACCACTGACAGCCTCTGCTAGGCACCACCTCAGCGCGCCACATACCCCGTACCCACCCCAGAGGAAGGAGAGCAATTGTGGGATGCTCAATCCTTCCTCACCCTTGCTAGGCCCAGGCACCCCGAGTCCTTTGCTGAACCTGGGTCACCAGCGTGACACAAGGTTTGGCATCCAGTGCCTCAACCCTCAGCACCACCAGGCTGGCAGAAATTTTTTTTTCACATTTTTATATTGCAATAACTTGAAAACTGCTTAATATTTTTTCACCAGACTAGCTAAAGGCACATATATAGGGTAGTCCCTTTCTACCCTGAAAATTTCATACCCTTACCTCCTCTTGGGGTTCAGGTCATGATTTCTGGAAAAACATCAAAGAACTCAGCGAGAAGACTATATCCCCACCCCCTGCTCAACTATCAGCTGATGTGTCCAGCATCCAAGACCCCCTAACCATCGTGAACATCCTAAACAGCACCTTCTCTGACCTTAATGAAGTTATACCCCTCAATTTCTTTGACCCCCCCTTCTGCACACACACTCATAAATGTACCTCCATTTCATCTTCATACAGTGACACCACATCAAGCCAGGAGATACTTATCCAAAGTCCTGGGCAAATCTCAGCACAGTAATGACACCTTGGACTTAAAGTTCCTGGACCTCACCCTTGATGAGGTTCTTCCCCCGGTAACCAAAATCCTTAACAAATCTCTCTGCCTCAGCCAATTGCTGTCATTATGGAAACAGGCTGTTATCACCCCCATCCTGAAAAGTGGTGATCGTACTTCCCCCCATAACTGCAGACCCATCTCCATCCTGCCCCAACTCTCAAAGGCATTTGAGGAAATCATATCCAATCAACTCACTGACTACCTATTTGAGCACACTCTCCTATGCCCCGAGCAGCATGACTTTAGGAGGGGACATAACACCACCACTGCCCTTCTAGAGTACACCTCCTACATAAACCAGGCCCTTGACCATGGTCTTTTAGTCGGTTCTATCTATATCGAGTTCACAAAGTCATTCAACACGATTGATCATGCCTTGCTCCTACACAACATACCTGCTTAGGACCTCTCCCAAGAGACAATATCCTGGCTCACAGATTACCTTATTGATTCAACCCAACATGTCAAAATTGGGACCACACTGTCTGACTGCTGTTCCATCTGCTCTGGAGTCCCCCAAGGCTCTATACTCTGCCCCCTCCTTTTTAGCCTTTTCCTTAACTCTCTTCCCAACATCTACTCTGGTAAGATCCTCTTATATGCTGATGATGATGTCATTTATAGTAGCCACCAACACCCCTCCCCCTCCAGCACACCCTCCAGAACTACTTCTCTGAAGCTGAATCCTGGATCAGGGTCCATTGGCTTATACTTAATCATAAAAAAACCAAAAAAATTATCTTCATCCACCAGCAGAGTCCTCACTGTGGTACACTCCTGAGCACCTTCAACTCATTGGACAATCCCCTAGAGCAGGTTACCACATTCAAATACTTGTGGATAACTCTAGACACATGTCTCACCTTCCACGTGTATTTTTAGCTCTCGTCCACCTCTCTCAACATCCAGCTGGATCTCCTCTGTCATAAACGCACTCCGCAGGTCAGGCCCTCTGCTCCCACAGTGACAAACCTCGAAGTGCAATATGTGAACAGGAGACAAACAGGGTAACCCTCCTGTCTGTTTTTGGGTCCAAACAAATACCAGTCTCGAGTCCTGAGGTCAAATATGAACTCTCTTTTGCTAGCACGCCCAGTTAATAGGTTCAAATATTACAATCTCTTTGGGGAAATGCAGTGCAATACTTAATGCATTGGGCACCAAGCCTGGTTCACAATTCATCTTTGACTCAATTGAGACCAAGGTACTTGTCTTACTTTAGTGCATATGGTAACACTCTTTAAGCACTTAACAGTTCTGTCAGACTTATCAACACTGTCCCAGCATTCACATTTTAAATGAGAAAAAGAGGCAGAATTTCAAGGAAAACAAAGTTTACTATAATTAAAAAGAAACAGTAGATGAAATGCAAAACACAGAACATATAAAATTGGGTTACAGTCATTTAAATTAAATGGACACTTTAAACAAAACTGCCTTAATGCTGAATATTTTCTCCTACCCTTAGTTACAGTAATAAACAGTGATGGTAGATTACCTACTTCAGTAGATGTGCCCTTAAGAGTGTCTTGTCAGGAGTCCAAAATCAGAACTGCCTCTTTTCTTCCAGCCATCTGGTAATACTTAGTCTCAGCCCCCAACCTCCCTGTGATCTCACAGCTCACAGTGATGCTGGCTGTGAGGTCACTCAAACCTGGATACTGAATTAGTTGATCAGTCACATGCCCCAGCACTCTGCTAAACATTCTAATTATATACATATATATATATATTAGAGGCAAAAAACTCCATTTAATGCATTAGTTAGGGTTGTTCCACAGCGACAAAAGCGAGCAAATTCGGTGTTAGGGTTGAAAGCCCCCCTTGGAACCCCCAGCCTACCCCGAACCAGCATCAGGGTGCGCACTGGGGTCGATGGCCCTAACTCTCACCCCATCACAAGTGTGAAGAAGCAGAGGTATAGAAGAATGGGGTGAGAGTTAGGACCGACGACCCCAACGCGCACCCCAATGCCAGTTTGGGGGGTCCAAGGGGGGTTTTCAACCCTAACACCGAATTTCCTCACTTTTGTCGCTCTGGAACAACCCTAACTAATGCATTAAACAGAGTTTTTTGGCTCTAATTTCCCTTCTTTTTGAGAATGATGACAAGAAATAGTGAATGTAACGCGGCGGTGGGGGTGCGTCCCACCATTTGATGTCTTGGGACATAGGAACAGGAACAGCAGTGCAAACAAAATCATGAACAGTGGTGCACATGGTAACGCAAACGTAAATGGTAAAGGAACCGTTAATAGAAACACAAGCACAAACTGACACTGAAGCAAACAGTGACGCAAACAGACATTGAAGTGCATATGAAAAAGCAACTGGTAACATGAACAGTGATGGCAGTGGTATTTTAAATGGAAATGTTAAGTGTCACAGCAAAAAGAGTGCGAAAGGGAAGAGAAATGAAAACGCAAGCGCACACATAAATGCAAACCATAATGCTCACAGGCATGGTACCGCAATGTTAAGTGCAAATGGTAAAGTTAACATGAAGACTAATGCTAAAGGAAAGAGAAACGAAAACGGGAGCAGAAGCGCACACAGAAACGCAAACCAAAATGCGCACAGGCACAGTTCCGCAATTGTAAATGCAAATGGTAACGGTAACAGCAACAATAACAGCAAAGGAAACAGAAGTGCAAAAGGAAATGCAAGTGCATATGGAAACACAAACTGTAATGCGCACAGTCACAGTAACGCAATTGCAGATGCAAATGGTAACAGTAACGGCATGGAAGACGCAAAACGAAAGAGAAACAGAAATGCAAATGAAAGTGCTGCCGTAAATGCAAATGGCAATGCGCACGGTGATGCAAAAAGAAACAGTAGCAGAAACACAAATGGTAACAGTAATGAAAATGCAAGTGTGAATGACAATGCAAAGGGTAACGCACACGATGGCGTACACGGGAACGGTAATGCAAAAGGGGACATAAACGCACATGGAAACAGTAACTGTAACAGTAATGGAAGTGCATCCCCTGTTTTTGCCAAACAGGTGCATACAGAAACACAGTGTGTACAAAGAATGTATGCATTGTAAAGGGGATCTAGGCTTAAAACGAGCATTGGAAGTACTTAATTACTAATATCTCAGCAATCGCACGACATAGAAAAAAAATTTAAATTTCACAAAAATCTTGATATTCCAGGCTAGGATTTTGCTACTTGCAACAAAAATTCTGTAACTCGCACCATTTTCAAGATACAAGCCCCAAAAGGCGTGGCGGACGCCACCATGTTAGTCTATGGGAAAAAAATGTCAAATTTGGAGTACTGTAACTTGGCAGCTGTGTAATATTTTTTCACCAAACCACGAAAAGGTATGTATATGAGATGTCGGCTGCATTTCTTCCAAATTTCAGCTCAAAAGACCAAACCGTTCTTTCACAGGAAGGTGGCAAAGAATTCCTGTCATTTTGGCCAAGTCTGAAAAAGTAGTGCCGAAATTTGTGGCAATTTTTACAAAATTTTACAAAAGTGTAGTGCCTGCGACACTACTTGCTCCAGAAATTTGAAAAACATACTTCTGGGGTGTTTTACCCCCAAAATAAAGACATGGCTATCATCCTCAGGGTCCGACTAGGTGAACACAAAAATAATTGTGTCCCTAGAGGGTCCCAAATTTAAATGCCAAGCATTTTTCTGATCACCAGCTTAAAAAAAAATGGTGGATTTGTGACACTACTAGGGCCATTTGTGACACTAAAAAGTGCATTTGCAAAAGTGTTGAATATTTTGTTAACTTTTCCCATTGACTTATAATGGGAAATTGTTTTTTGTATAACTTTTGAACCGTTCAATATTTTTTCACAAAATCTTCAAAAGGCACATTGGGAACCCTGGCTGCATGTCCCCTGAAGTTGTCAGACTGATCGTGCAAACCATGTGACCTGTAGGTGAGAGCAAAGAAATTGCCAAAAAGCATAATTGTGCAATTGGTTGTTGCTTAATAACTCTGCAGCTGTATATCCGACGGATACCAAACTTGACAGATCCCAAGATCTATCATGCCCAATTGTGCATACCAAATTTCAGGCAAATCCATTCAACAGTGGCAAAGTTATTAAAGTGCAAAATGTGACCCTTTAACCTTCAAAGTGCTACTCAGTCCTAACTATGGTAACACTGCCTTGCTATCATATTATATATATATATATATATATATATATATATATATATATATATATATATACACACACACATATACATATATATATTCTTCCTAATTAGTGATCCCTTATGACAGGTCAGAGTTACCTCTTTGATGTTTTCAGGAAACTTCCTGATGAGCTTTGTCATCTATTTGCGAAATATAACAAGTATCAGTTAGAAGTTGCTTCGTCCTAATAGGTCATAAACTGCAGCCTGTTTTCCTGGATTTCAAATTAATTTGGTGTTTTACAACTGTTACAATCTGGTGTCATTATAGTCCCAGGAAGTCAGCTTTTTCAAGCCAGCGATAACAACCAGGCCAGCACATTTTTTTTTCTTTCAAAAAAAATCTAATATCCCATAATGGCCTGGGTTGCTGCTATATTTTCCCAGAAGACACTCAAAGAGTCATATATTTATATCACAATATGATACAATATAATAACAAACAGATGCTATCCATCACATCCTCTACCACCTCAAACACTGCCTCACTCCAGAAGTCATCTGCCTGGCAATATCCTTAGTACTCACCCAAATGGACTATGGCATAGTAATATATGGTTCCACGGACCCGACTGCCTTAAACCATATCAAAATTACCCTTAACAAAACCTGCTGTCTGGTCTTGGGTAGTGACAGATACAGCCATACTTCGGAACTATATAAGCTGACCCAATGGCTAAATTTCGATGGGAGACTTAAATATCACACCTGTCTCCTAGCCAAGAAAATCCTACTCAACCTTCCCCCCCGGCTGGGCCTGCTTGTCCAACAGGCCCCCTCAAGCAGGCTCACTAGAAGTACTCTTAAGTACTTCATAGGTGTCTCCCACTGCAGGACCTCCCTTTGCCAAATGGCGTTTCTATATAGAGCCCCTACATGGCTGAATGAGCTTCCCACCTCCATCACACTTGAACCCAAGCTAGACCCCTTCAAAACCAACCTGAAAAAACAGATCCTTAAATACTCATCCTGAGACTGCCCCTAGTCCCCCTACCCCATCTCATCTCTATACTGTGCTCTTCTGGGACCCTCCTTGTCCTTGTTCCTCACTGCACTTAAATTTGAGTCAGGCAATCTCACCCTTTATATTTTGCTGTTTTATTTGTTGATCTTTAACTTTGTGATGCCTGGCATGTTTGGCCCTACACTGCATCTCTAGCTGACTAACTACTATGTATTTGTGTTGTCCTCTGTATCTCTGAAGTGGAACCTTTGCAAAGAAGTCCTTGACTCAAAGGTGTATTTCCAATTGTTGTAATACATAAATAAATAATTAAATAAAATAAACCCTCTGGGCTGTAAGTAAGTTCAAAGGAAAATTCCAGCAAAGTCAATGAGTGAAAACATGTAATTTTCACCTCTCTGTAACTCAGAGACCCCACATCAGACTGAACTGAAACTTATCAAGTCATGAGATCTATACTACAGAAAGGGGCATACCAATTGTTGTGCAAATCCGCTGAACTGTTGCAAAGTTATTAAAGTGCAACATTTAGAGTTTAACATTGAACTACCTACTCAACCCTAACTATATAGGGGTGCAACCTCACCCATATATGTGTATATATATATATATATATATATATATATATATATATGTATTTATATATGTCACAAATTTGCTCAACCGGTCAGCCCTCTACTCCCAAAGTGCCAACCTCTGAGCATATGATTTGTGGACAGTGAACAGTACAAGGTAACACTCTTGTCTGTTTTGTGGGCTTGAGTCACCTTAGTCTCAAGTTCTGGAGAGATTCAAACTGATAACCTCTTGTTAGCGTACCCAATTATCAGGCTCAGATAATTCTGTCTTCGGGGGGCCAGATATCTTTGCCTATGGGCAACTAAGCAGGTCTACAAAATGAACCCTTAGAACTCTATGCAAGACCTTAGAGTTCTCTATCCATTTCCCAGTTTGGTATAACAATAAGCCCATACACAGTGTTAACTGTAACCTTTAAAAGCTTCACTTAAATAAAAAGAAATGTCAAGGTACTCCAGGCAGTTTCCATTCTAAAATATATATCTTTACTTTAAAATAGAAAAACAGAAAATATTACCAAACAAAATATCCCAACACGTACAGCCTTAAAACAAACAGATAAAAGTGCAGATTCCTGCAAATAATAACATTCAGACTAATCTTGTCTAAGGTATTCTTACTTCTTAGTCTTACAGTGCTGTGATGTCCTTCCTTCTCAGTCAGAAAATATGAAAGTGTGACTGTCAAGGTCTTCTCAGTATGTTAAAACCAGTCCTGGGCCGGCCTTCTAGCTAAGGTCACCAAACTCCGCCTTGGTGTAACAAAATCTATATTTTTTAAAACACCAAGGTGGTCTACTAAGGTATTTAAAAAAATAAGAGATGACATAATAAATCTCTTCTTTATGTAACTAGTAGAAACCAGTCTGTGATCTGCTTTCCCCTAGACATCAAAAGTCACTTTGATATAAGTCACTGTATATTCAAAGCAAAAATGTATTTGACTGTTTAGTTCATCTGGGCCTTGGTATCTACACATCAAAGGTCTCTTTGATGAAATGAGCTGGTTTCCTGTGAGGTTATTCATAACACTGGCCAGAGTCCCTTTTCTCAGGACATCTAGTGCAGAACAAAGGATTCCCCTGAGGACGTCCCGAATGGCTAATTTTATTTCCTGGGATCAAAGCAAATTGACCAGATAATTGCACCAGTGATATCTGCAGTTTAACAATGCCCTGTCCTTTGAACTTATCACTGGGGGGGGGGGTTGAAGTGTCAGTTTCAGCAGCCAGCATTTTCCTTTTTTCCACAGTCCATCATACATTAATTTTATATTTACAACAAAAAATTATACAGGGATCAGAACCAGCTGTCCAGGTGTGACTAATATATATCTATATATATATATATATATATATATATATATATATATATATATATATATATATACTGTATATATATATATATATATATATTTATTTTTCTTAATCAAGCTTTTTCTCAGCTCTGCTGTTGGTGGCCATCAGCCCTCTATCACCAAGGTGACTACCTTCACCAGGACTCAGCTTAATATCCCTGATGGATTCCCCACTTGGTGGAGCCAGGATGGGGAAGTCTGCAATCACCCAGTGCACAATAAAGATGGAGGTGTCCTGGGCAACAGCTTGAGCCATGCAGTGCATCAAGTTTCATACTCTGACTTGGAGTCCCTTGTAAATAAGCATATTTGTATACTCAATGGGTTACTTCCGTGTTCAGTCTATGAATAAAATCATTACCCACCTACCATTTCCTCTGACTTTTGAGGCAGTTTCTCTTGTTCTGCATCCTCCTGTCCAATGGCATGCAATGATGGAAGTGTGCATACATGTATGTAGAGGCATGCACACACCACACGCTGGCCCCTAGATGTCTCTCCTCCTGAGTTGTGCCACCTGCCCTGCCACCATGTCTCCTAGTGGCCATAGTCTAGGAGCAGCACAAATAAATCCCCTTCCCCAGGAAAAGAGAGCAGTACTACATACACTCATTCCTCTCCTACCCTGGCTAACCTGTGGCAGTCCAAACATGTTCCCAAATATATGTCACTGGTATGGCAGGAGGTAAGGCGTCTGGCACCTCAGCCCTCCTCACCACCTGGCTAGATGTATCAATATATTTTTGCAAGAAATCTGAATACCAGCTCTTAAAAAAGACAGAGGTATTCGGGTGAAATGTTGGGTTTGAATTTGCTGGTAGCATTATTGGAAACAGTAAAACATGAATTAAAATATTTTTTAAAGGCAGTGTTACTGGTTGATCATTTCACCTTCTGGAGTAGTGATACTGGTGTCCTTTGAAACGATCCTGGTGACTATGGAAACAGAACTTTAATAGATATACTCTGTTCAGAAGGAACAGGGTAGGTAGAAAGGGGGGAGGAGTGGCTCTTTATGTGAGGATATATAAGGCCACAAGAAATAAAGGGGGCAGGGAGGGATGGAGGGAGAGATACTGGGGATCACTCTGGAAAGAAGGAAAGAGGCAACTATTTGAAGAGTGGTGATTTACAGACCTCCAACATGGGGGAAGAGGTGGATAAGGAAATGGCAGAAGCAATCCTAAGGATGGCACACAAGGGGGAAGTATTGCTGGTAGGTGACTTCAATCCACCGGATGTGGATTGGAGCCTTCCAGCCACGACTACAGACAGAAGTAAGAACATCCTAGATATTCTGCAGGGGGCATTCCTCAGGCAACTAGTATTGGAACCCACTCATGAGAGGACATTACTAGACCTAGAACTGATAAATGGAGACAGTGTGACTGCCGTTACAGTGGGGGACCACCTGGAACCAGTGATTGCCATTCAGTGTGGATTAATGTATGTTCCAGGTCAGAATAAAATTATGTAAGAACAAAGATGCTGGACTTTAGAAGGGCTGATTTTAAGAAAATGGAAGAAAGCTTTAGGAATGTCCTAGCAGGGATAGGAAAACTGGAGGGAGTTGAGGAGCAGTGGGCAAAGATAAAAGAGGGCATTGAACAAGTGACAAACCTCTGCATCAGGCAGGTTAGCAATGGCAAGAGAAATAGAAGACCACTTTGGTTCTCTAAGGAGGTAGCAGAAAATGTGAGAGCAAAAAGGATGGCATTTAAAGGTGCAAGATGGTCGCCCAGTGGCTGAGGGTTGAGGCGCTGGACGCCACACTCGCCACGCCGTGACCCGGTTCGAATGAACCTGGTGGCCGGGTTACAGGGGAGAGAGAGTCGAGCGTCCCAATGAATGCTCTCTCCTCAGGGGTGGGAACCAAGAATGCATCTGTTCTGCATCCCCTTCACAGCCAGTGGAAGCACCGACAACTGAAGGATGGAGGCAGCCTGTTCGCCAGAGCTGGGAGGGAGGACGTCGGTGGTGCATGAGAGATCTGGCGGCGGCCAGCACGCCTCTCGGGACGACATCCTAGCGCCGACGCCCTAGAGGGCAGGGACCAGGGAGAAAACGAGAAAAAATTCCCCCACGGCGGCCCTAGATGATAGCCTCTCAGGTACCATCTGGGCCACCAGAGAGGGACAGACCCCAATGTGCAGGAGGAGGAAGGAGGCACTCTAGGGGCAGATCCCACCGAAGGTGGTATGGGAAGGGGAGAGGAAGGAATGAGAGGGCCCCGGGGGCAGGAGGGTAGAAAAAGAAAGTAGATAAAGAAAAAAAAAGGTACAAAGAAACACAGAAGGAGGGTGACAGGGAGACCTACAGAGAAAAACAAAGGGAGGCAGGGAAGGCAATTCAGAGCACTAAAGTGCAAACAGAGGAAATGATTACCAAATCAATGTCAAAGGGGATAAAACATTTCTTAGATGCATAAGTGAAAAGAGAAAGACAAAGGGAGGGATTGTAAGATTGAAAGAAAAAGGAGGGGTTGCATGGAAGAGGACCACCAAAAAGCAGATATATTAAACAAATACTTCTGCTCAGTATTTAAGGAGGGGGATAGAAATGGGCTCAAGATTGAGGACAAGGGCATGATGGTGGGAGGTGGACACCAGTCCTTTTACAGAAGAAAGAGTGCATAGTGAACTATCAATGTTAAAGGTAAATAAGGCAATGGGACTGGATGGGGTGCACCCGAGGATACTGAAGGAACTGAAAGATATGCTGACTGCACCTCTGATGACCCTTTCCAATCTGTCACTGGAAACAGGGCAGGTGCTGCAGAACTGTAGGAGGGCAGCTGTAATCCCATTACACAAAAGTGGGAATAGGAAGGAGGCAGCGAATTACTGACATTGGTGGTGGGCAAGATAATGGGATCACTATTGAAGTAAAGGAATGGGGAATACCTTGTTGCCAATGGTCTATAGGATCTGAGGTAACACAGTTTCAGTGGGGGGAGGTCTTTCCAGACAAACCTGATCGAGCTCTTTGATTGGGTGACGAAGGAGGTGAATCAAGGAAGGGCAGTTGACATGGCCTACCGGGATTTCAGCAAGGCCTTCGACACCGTTCTGCATAAGAGGCTGATAAGCAAGCTGAGGAGCCTAGGAGTAGGGCCTAAAGTAGTTAAATGGGCAGAAAGTTGGCTGAGCAATAGGAGTCAGAGGGTGGTGGTAAATGGCACCCATTCTGGAGTAAGCAAAGTGTCAAGTGGGGTGCCGCAGGGGTCAGTACTAGGGCTGGTCCTCTTCAATGTCTTTATTAGTGACATTACAGAAGGAGTGGAAGAGAAGGTATGCCTGTTTGCAGACAGCACAAAACTCTGCAACAGAATAGACACACCAGGAGGGTGGGGTGGACAGAATAAGGAATGATTTAAAAAAAAAAAAGGAAAGAATGGTTGCAGGTTTGGCAGCTGGGTTTTAACACAAAAAAGTGTAAAATCATGCACATGGGGCACAGAAATCCTGGGCAACATGCCAGATCGCAGAAGAGGTATTAACAGTCACAAAGCAGGAAAAGGAGCTAGAGGAGATCATTACCGATGATCTAAAGGAGCTAGAAAATGTGACAAGGCAGTGGGAAAAGCTAGTGGAATGCTTGGATGCATAGGGAGAGATATCACCAGCAGAAGGAGGGAGGTAATATTGCCCCTGTATAGATCACTGGTGAAACCCCATCTCCAAAAGGACATTGATAGGGTGGCAGCAGTACAGAAGTGGGCAACCAAAATCTTTCAGGGCCTACATCAGAAGCCCTATGGAGATAGACCAAAGATTTAAATATGTACTCCCTGGAAGACAGGAGGGAATAGAGGGGATATGATAAAGATATTCAAGTACCTAACAGGGATAAACAATGTACAGTAAGGGAGCATTTTCCAAAGGAAAAGATGTTCAAGGACAAGGGGACACAATATGAAGCTGGAAGGGGGGAAGCTCAGGGAAAATGTGAGAAAACACTTCTTCACAGCGAGGGTGGATGACACTTGGAACAGCCTTCCGGAGAAAGTGGTGGGGGCTAAAACAGTCACAGGATTTAAGAATGCAGGGAACCTTAGAAGCAAGGAGGGGTGTAAGCCGGAGGTCAGGTAGGGTCTCCGGTGGCACTATAGATAGGAAATATTGGGCAGACTGCGTGAGCCAAGTGGTACTTATCTGCTGGCATCTTCTATGTTTCTATGTTTCTAGTTTGAGTTGTTACCTAGGACTCAGTGTCTCTGGTTTGATTCTTTTAACGGCCGGAGATGCATCTGTCAAGGTAGAGAGCTTAGAGACATACTGTACCATTAATGTGCAGTAAAGCCTGCCAGGATTTTTTTATTTATTTAGTTTTATTTACCAGGTAAGTACACTAGCCAACACAATGACTATTTTCAGGTATGTCCCGGGAGAGTACAACATAAATAAAACAGGTACAAGAACATTTTCATTTTTAACATGGAGAGAAGCAAACAGAAATTTGTGCAAATGTACACAATGTAAAAACCTTGAAAGAACTTATTCAACATAACAGAGGTAGTAGGTAGCATTACAGGTGCTCACGTGGTGAGAAGCAGATTTAACATGGCACAACAGGAGGGAAACAGAAAGTACAACTGTAAGCCACGGTGGGCAAGACAAGTAACAATTGTTGAGGGGATAAACAAAGGATAAGTCAAGCAAAATACAGTTTGCAGAAATTCGTGTATCAGGTGTAACTCTAAAAAATAAGGTCTATTGGATTAGAGTGGAGGAGGAGGGCAGGAGGAGACAGTAGAGTAATATAATGGCTTAGGGAAGGAAGACAGAGTAGCCAGGGTAAGGGTGAGAAGGTGGATGATCAGGCAAGAGAGAGACAGGACAGAGGGATCATAGCAGGGAGCAGGAGTAGGGAGGGACATGTATTGGAGGGAGGTGAGAAAGTAGAGGACAGGTAAGAACGAGACAAGGCAGAGGGATCATAGCATGAAGGAGTTAGAGCGGGGGATACAGGAGGATGGAGATAGAGATTTGAGAGATTGGAGAAACAACATGGGCAGGCAAGTCTATAGGACTTAGGGAAATAAGGTCCAGACATAAACAGAGAGGAATAGAAGAGGAAAGAGAGAGCATTTGGGGCAAGCGATATAATCAGGACCATCAGGTGGGATCAAAGCAGGTGCAGGGGCCAGTACGCGATAGATAACAGTGAAGTTCTTTTTTAAAGCACCGATGAGTTCCAGCCAATTTGAGTTCAGGGGGGAACAGTATTCCAGAACTGGGGAGCCGCACACTTGAAAGCCCCAGTGCCTTTTGTGGTACAGCATCTTGGAATCTTGGATACAACAGAGAATACTGTAGACTTTTACAGCAGAGTTACTGCAGGAAACAAAAGCAATTTAAATGGCAGTTTATCTGTTTTGTCATGCAAGAATCTGATACTGTGCTTCATCGTGACAGTCCCCACTGTGTGCTTTCTATAGCATGATGTTGTAGCCTGTAACAAGCTAAGAAGAGGGGAGGCACTTTGGATTGTGAGTTAGTGGTTAAAGCTGTGAAATCTGAAGCCAGAAACCATAGGACGGAATCAGACTTCACCAAACATGCTAGTTGTGTGAGAGACTGGATCTGTCCAGCCACAGCTTAAACCCCCCTATTTCTGCTCTTAAATTCACTCTAGCACTTGCGTTAATGCCACAAACTGATAAAGGAGTAAGGAATGATTCAACCCAAGAAAGACAAGCATCAAAAAATCCAAAGCATGCCACTTTAGAAGACTTTCCATCCGATGACAACAATAGCAGCATCAGCATGCCAGAGATGGCTGGAACCCAGAGATCAATCATGATTCCACAATATGCAGAAGAATTGAAGGAAGTGCTTTATAAACTAAGAGAGTTTTAATCAGAAACAAAAAGCTGGATCCTTGAGGTCAATGTGGGACTGTCCACAGTGTAAAAGACAGTAACTGGGGCAGAACAGAGAATTTCAGATATTGAGGAGAGAGAACAGCATACTCATGAACTTCTTGGTCACCTCCTCAAGATGAATGGGAAGCGCCATGAAAAATGTACTGATCTCGAGAGCTGCTGGAGACAAGATACATTCACATATATCGCTTCTTTGAAGGCAAAGAGAGCCCCGATATGTCTACATACTTGGAGAACCTGCTACTGGAAGCACTGTCTGTACCACCAGAGTACACAGTACGCATTGAGAGAGTGCATTGTGCTACAGTCCCTAAACCTACTGCATCATCGGCATGGCCACAATCTACAGTGTTTCACCTCCTGAACATTAAAACAAAGCAAGATCTTACACACAAAGCCTGGCAAGTGAGAGGGAGCACGATTCAGCAAGCTAAGATCACATTTGATCATGATTATCCCCAGGAAATCTTGGAAAAATGCCAGACCTATGCTGCTGTAAAACACACTTCAAAGTACAGACCCTCTAGATTCAATCACTGTACACAGTGCTCCTCAGAGTGTTTTTTGAGGATGGTGCCACGCTGCACTGCATGCCAGAGATGATGAGGGAAGACATGTGACATGAGGGGCTATAACCTGAGACCACACCAATGAGCTGATGGACCAAAAGACATCCAAGTGCTGCTATACTCATTTTGAAGAGTGACTCCAGATTAGGATACATGAGTGGGAAAAGCTAACAGAATGCTTGGATGCATAGGGAGAGGTATCACCAGCAGAAGGAGGGAGGTAATAATACCCCTGTATAGATCACTGGTGAGGCCCCACCTCAAACACTGTACAGTTCTGGAGGCCCCATCTCTGAAAGGACAGAGATAGGGTGGAGGAGATACAAAGAAGGCAACCAAAATAGTGCTGGGCCTACATCAGAAGCCCTATGAGGACAGGCTTAAGGATTTAAATATGTACTCTTTGGAAGATAGGAGGGAACGGGGGGAGGATATGATAGAGACTTTCAAGTACCTCACAGGGACAAACAAGGTACAAGAAGGGAGCATTTTCCAAAGGAAAAGATGCTCGAGGACAAGGGGACACAACATGAAGCTGGGGAGGATGCCCAGGGGAAACAGGAGAAAGTACTTCATTACAGAGAGGGCGGTGGATGCTTAAAACAGCCTGCCAGAGGAAGTGGTGGGGGCTAAAATGGTGACATGATTTAAGAATGCATCAGATAGACACAAGGGAATCTGAGAAGCAAGAGAGTGTTGTAAGCTGGAGTCCAATTAGGGTCTCAGGTGGCACTACAGGTAATGAATTTAGGGCAGACAAGGTGCGCCAAGTGGTCAGTATCTGCCAGCAACTTCTATATCTCTTTGTCTCTAATGGGATTTCCTGTCATACGAGCACAACTGGATAGCAGGCAATAATTAAAGAGATGTGGTGAGAAGTGGATTATCGTTACTATCATTGGTTGTGCTTATGCAAAAACCAAGAAGTACCACTGGGCTGTGTCGCTCTAAAACTACCAAAGTGTAATGAAAAAAAGTTTTAGGCACACACAAACCTCCTAAGAGGGACGCAGGCAGGCTTCAAAATGAATTAAATAAACATTTTTATTGAAGCCAACACAGTAGAAACAACACCACTCATGCCTAACATGTTTCGGACATAGTGTCCTTTATCAAAGATTAAAATGAATGGAACATCACACCATTTAAAAAAACATATTGACTAGGCCATGTGAAAACATCTAACCAATCCCATCACTCCCTATTTAATTAAAGGAGGTATTATCCCGTTCTCAATTCCTCATACTCACTTCTGGAGTGGTAGGAATACCTTAACAAGGTTAAAAAAACACAATCAGTGTTCAACCATATTTTAGCAGCATTTATAATTAAAAAACCAAACACCTGCCGTGTGTAGAAAACACATCACTCAGTTTTCAGTGTCATAGTGCCTTGGCACTCTTCCCTGAATCATCAAAATAAATAATAATAATAAATATCTATTGCTTATATATACACCTGGGAGGGATGAGAGGAATTATAAGTGGAACAGGAAAAGGGGAGGGGGGAGTTAATAAAAACAACTTTCATATATGTCCTACTGTTCAGAAAGGGAAGGCCTCTCCATGGTCCCTATCTCATTTTTTTACGGCTAAGAATAAATCTCCATGCGCCTTCACATTTCATTATCTCATATATTTACAAAATGGCTCTAAGCTACCAAAAGTATACATAAACTCCATATATAGGAGATCTAGCATCAAGGATATACAGTGTATGGGGAGGAGGGAGGGAAAAAAGGGGGGCATAGGGACACAAGTAAGGAAATATGAGGGTGTGTGAAAAACAAAAAGAGGGGGTTTAAATTACACAAAGTCTGTAATCCTGATGGAAACACTCAAACGCACTCTGTTTAATTATGTAAACAGTCTCCACATTCTTATTTTCTGAGATAGGGTCCGATGTCTGAGGGGACATTGATGTCTGGGTTTGTATGTGCCTGGTGGCTCAAAATCCCAAAAATTTTCTCTTCTAATATAAGATTAGCAAAGTCCCCTCCTCTGGGGTTCCTACTTTCTTTATATATTGCTTGACATTTAAAAATATGCCTCTCTCCCTACGCTGCACTCATTACATGTTGAGCCATACGTGTCATCCTGCCTCTGGATAGCAACTATGTGCTCGGTATACCATCACCGCAGTGACTACGGCACCACGATGACCATCACAGTGATAGGAATCAGGCAAAACCCACACGTCGCTGTGATGGTCTGTGCAGTGACTGGGACAGCCCTGCTGGGTATTTGTCCCCCCCCCCCAGTCCAGCTCCGACTCAGAGTAGCAATCCTAGAGACTGGGGGTGTGTAGGCTGGAGCCCCCCGATTGTATGCACCAACATCCCTGAGGCTACAATGCCAACAGTAGGCATGGTAGCTGTCGCTGTAGGGGATGTTGGTGCTAGCACTGTCGAAGTGCTATGATAAAATCATGTGCTCACCTACTCAAGTTTTGTTTTTTTAAAACTTTATGTTTATTGCAGCATTTATTTATGCAATCACATGCAGTTCAACATTCTGTAAGGCATCAACATTTCCAAGAAATACAGCCAATGTATTAGTAATATGTAACCTATACAGACAGGTATAAGAAAATGGTGGAAAATCTAAATGGTTCTTTGCGGATTTAAGAGTCCAGAAGGCTACATCCTACTAAGGCTTTTGATGGTCAAGTCCAAAATAAAACAAATCCAAACAAGCTTTATACTAAGCACTCAGTGCTGATATGACCCCATTCCTAAATGTTCTATACTTCCAAACATTTTGAGCACTAACAGAGACAGCTTGTATTTTAAATAAAACGAAATATAGCTCATTATGTTGTGTAATTTCTATAATAACAGATAACCCTCTACAGAAACCTTCTGCTGACCCCCAAACATACCAAAATATTTTTATACATTACAGATCTCTCAGCCTAGTGATAACTAGAACACAAGTAAACACGTTCAGGTCTCATCCTCAGAGTCCTCAGATTCCACAATGGGCCGTTCCCCCATTGATTGAGACTCCTTTTCGATGACCTCGACTTTTCTCCCTGCCTCCAGTGGATCCAAAAACTGGTAGATGCGGCCTCCATAATGGATGCGGAGGGTTGCCAGCATCAGAAGAGAGTGGGAGACCCCTAGACTGCAAAGCCGAGCCATGATCACGCCAAATTTGTTCCATCTGGTCCTGGTGGCAAACGACAGATCGTGAAAGAGATGCACCAGTTTCCCACCGTAGTTCAGTCCCTCAGAAGATCTGGCAGCATACAGGAGAGTATCCCGCATTGACAAACTCACAGTAACCAGCAGAATGGTTCAGGGAGCTTCCTGTCTTGGCCCCGCTGCCCATGGTGTTATCCGGTAAGCCTTTAACAATTAACCTGCAATGTCGTCCAGTGGAAGATTTAGCGCAGCAGGAAGCCAACCTTTTGGGAAATTCAATAGATCTTCTTCCTCACTTCCCTCCTGTAGTCCGATAATTCTCACATGCGAGGCCCTGTTAAAGTTCTCCAGGGCCTCCAGTCAGTAGCATAGTTGATTATTCTCTGTACCAGTTTCGCCGTGGTTGCCAGGGCTTTAGAGGCTGTCTCTCCGCTGAGGTGGCAGATTGTGATGCCGATTCTATTTCTGCATCTTGCTCAGAAAACTTCAATAAGATGGATTTGACCTTCAGGTCGATTGCCTGCAATGAGGCCTGCAAAGCTCTCCATGGGGCTCCGGTCCAGCAATTGTCAGCTCAGCAGTTGCGGCCTGCACTACCATTGTTGGTGGATTCTTTGAGCTGTTACCTCCTACTTTCTGCATGCGACCCATCTTTATGTTTTGTTGCAATCAACGCCAGATTGTGCTGGCTATTCAATAATGTAAGTTGTTGCTGGACTGGGTTTCTAGAAGAATCACTTTTTATAGCTTAAAAGCCCAAAAGTACAGAGCTTGTCCAAAGTGCATCTAACCAGTAGGATGCACAACAGCACCCCCCTCCCACCGACTCGAGTTTTGAAACATCTGGTCATCTTGCCAACATAGAAGGTTTTACAGGTATATGTGGCAAGATAGACGATCCCCTCTACTGCATGTAATACATTGTCATACTCATATGTCATACACTTTCTCTGTATTGCAACTAGTGAAGGTCTTACTAAATACCACATGTTCACATGCTACATGTTTTTTATGGAAAACATCCTTGTGCTTTATTAAGCCACATTTCTAATTTCTTTTCTCTGTAGTGGCTGTGGACAAGTAAAACTTTAAGAATAGGGGCCCTTTTGTAACAAACTCTAAATGGTTCATTTACCAAGTTTCTCAGACCAGGCTCAATTCCCAGGACATGCCAGTGTTTTCTCAGAATTGTCTCAGCTTCCTTTGCGTAGAAACGGAGAAACTCGTTACCTAATTAAACCTATTATTAATTAGTTCATTCTGCTCTTTATCTCTAAGTAATGTCTCTCTTTCCACAAGTCTGGCTTCTTCTTTGGCTACCCAAATCATCTGTTTATTATATCCCCTTCTTGTAATTGATTTTCTAGAACCTCAGCCCCAATTTTATAACTTTCAAGTGTAGAGTAGTTCCTCCTAGTTTGGAGAAACTGGCCCTTGGGGATATTAGTAGCTACATGGGGAGGGTGGCAACTATTAGCCAATAAAATCATATTACCATAATCTCTTTGCGATATAAATCGCTATGGGTCTTCCCCTCCTCCCCCACAGTCAACTTCAAATTCAAGTAATTTACTGTTTGTTTGCTACCTTGGAAAGTAAATCTCAAGTTGTGGTTTATACTCTGCAGCCAAACAACAAATTCCCCAAATTCCTCAAGGCTACCCTTTCAGACCACTAAGATGTCATCTATAAAGCATTTCCATGATATGACATTTTTAAAGAATCTATTTTGTTCTGGACACAGCACTACCTGTTCTTCCCACTTGCCCACATACAAATTTGCCACTGAGGGCACACAGGTCACCCCCATTGCTGTTCCTCTTATCTGACTGTTTAGGGCACCATCAAACAAAAGGAACGTCACACTTTAAAACACACTCAAGTAATTTTAGAATGAATGCAATGTTTCTTTGTTTCTAATGGGATTTCCTGTCATGTGAGCACAACTGGATAGAGGGCAAACATTAAGGCGATGTAGTGAGAAATGGATTATTATTATTATTGTTTGTGCATATGCAGCTTACTATAACTGTAGGAATATAGCTACTGAATATATTAGTGCTATGCTTATAAGAAATGTTTTCCTTTTAGTAATTGTATTTTCTGTAAGCCAAAGGCCATCTCTGGGTAGATGAGGTGTAAGGGGTTATCCCTAGATAAACACGTATGTTACCTCGCTGCTGTGGATGTGAGTGGGAAATAAGGTGATACAACTCAAGCACTTGTTCTTTCAACACACCAGGTGTTGTATTTAGATTTTTTTCTTAAGGAGGCAGTAGTAATGTAGTGAACTGAGCATGTCATAAAATAAAAAAAAGTAGTAAAGCAGTTAGCAGCAAAGTAAACAATAAACTGCTAAGCAAAAAGACATGGAGACAGCATGTCGTCACACTTCTCTGGTCAGAAGCTCTCTGACCTAGCTATCTCACGTGGCTTGTTACAACACTCCTTTCATACCTGCTTACAGGCTCGTGTGACCTTGAGCCCACCCCTTTCTGGATTCAAAACTTATATTTTACAGAATACAGGCTGTTTTCACTTTAATTCATAACCACGAACACTTCATTAGCATTAGAACAACATTTCAGAGGTGAGAACTGCTTTTTAATGTGTATTTGTAAAGAACACAAAAAGAACTTATAAAGAATTCATGAGGTCTGCCTCCTTTCCAACAGTCCTGCCAATGTCTGTATAAATATAGTGGCTGAAGGGCTGGCTGGCTCCCAAAGGAGACTGGGTTCCCGTGACTATAGCAAATACAAAATAGCGACTAAATAATAGCGAATCAATAATAGCGCTATTCTGTATTGTGGTCATATAATTACAGCGTCAGTACATAATAGTGACAATTTGCAAGTCTCGCCAAACCTAAATAGCGCTTTTTTTTAAAAATAGCAAACGTCTCCTTCTTGATGTACTACAAAAAAGCTCAGCTCTGTGGCAGCAGTGAGCATTCATTCATGCTACTCAGTATTAGACACACACGGATGCAGCAGGTCAGAGGTTACACACCACTCTCCCCCCTCAGCTGCTGCTAATTATCCCTTTAATTATAAAATACTGCTCTGTGATGCGCAGCTCAGTTTCAGAGGTGCATTAACTGAATTGAGATGGAATTCCTTACCAGCCAGAAAGGCAGACCCCTTGCTCTACATGGTGGATATTTGTAGAGAAAAGATAAAGAGACCAAAGAGAGAGAGTATACTGGTGATGTGCTGACACATACAAATACAGTTGCCTAGCTCACCTCCACACAGCTGGTAATGAAGCTTTTGTTCAAATTAAAGAGCACACCCATGTACCTGATGCTGGAGATGTAGGTGTGCGACAGGTGATGTCTGACATAAGGGAGTATGCATGAACAGGCATGGAAACAACTGCACAAGTTGTTGTTGAGAGCACAGCCTCTGCTCCTGAATCAGGTACAGGCTGTCTACTAGGTGTACGATTGATAAAGCGCACTGTTCAGCATATCAGGCAGGTTGAAAGAGGTTGTCCTGCCACCCCCACCACAGTGGAGGAACTGGTGATTCCCCCAGAATTTACTTTTACTAGTTTGAGACAGATGTTCCTGATTTTTGACAGCGGCAAAGAGGCTGATTGCTTTTTAATGTTTGCCACAGCGGGTAACTTAGCATCTTTGAAAGATTGTCAGGACATGGATGATGGATGGTATGTTTAAGCCTTGCCCCTCATTATTTGACCAATTTTACACAGTACATGGTCTGCGTTCTGGCACCGTTGTGACGGCACTGTATGTGCTTACGGTATGTGTTCTCGCAGGACAGCATCATATTCCCATGTTTTCAGTCAGCTGAATGCATTATGTCCTGTCCTGCGGCACACAACTGCCATAATGGATTTTGAAAGACCAGCTTGGAAAGCTTTTTCATCTGTGTTTACAGCAACTGAGATCAGGAGGTCTTTCTTTCATTTCACCCAGGCTGTGTGGCAGAAGATCCAGAAATGTCCTAATGTCCTTGAGAAGTACTGCAGTGACCCCGACTAGTCCCTAAATTTGTCCATGCTCCTGTCTTTAGCATTTGTTCCACCACAGGATGTTGTGAGCACATTTGAGGAGATGCTTTTTTTTTTTTCGAGTTCTGTTTTTTCCTCCAGCCAGTGGAACTCTCTCAGGCATCCTGTAGTACCCCCGGACTCTACCTCCGTGCCTGAGAGGCATCCTGAAACCTGGCACCAGCCCAGCTATCCCCCTGGCTCTGAGCACCCCAAGGTAGGGCCGCCCTATCCACCCAGGGCGCTCTATCTGCAAAATCGGGCCAGGCTGGCCTCGGCCCAGGTAAGGAGTGCCCCTGGTGGTGGAGTGTGGTTCTGGTGGATTCAGGTGCCGTTGCCTATCCACTTGGCTGGGTATTTTTGCTTTGTCCCCACCCCCCTTCCTCGTTACTCCCTCCCTCTCCCTGATGGAGTCCGGTGTGCAATGACGCCAGGGAATGTCTTGCCGTAACTCCTCAACCCTCTATTTCTGGCCCTGAGCATTGCGGTACCTCCAGTCTCCACCAGAGGTCGCAGTGGTGCTGGGCGGAGAATCTCTAGCCCTCCTGAGGAAGGAGAGCTGTCCTCCGGACACTCAATCCTTCCTCCCCCCCACCGACCACCGCCGACCTAGGCTCGGTCCCGAACCCAGGTCGCTGGTGTGGCACGAGGTGTGGCATCCAACACCTCAACCCTCAGCGCCACCGGGCCGGCTGTATTTGAGTAGATGCTTGAATGGGACTTTTTCCGGAACAAAGAAGAAATGTTGTTGCCAGTCCTAGACTATTGCGAGGACACTTGGGTGGGGAGGCCACAAGGGAGGTCAGGGCCAGAAGGGCAGCATTTCCAGTGCATCAATGGAACTGCCATGCAGCAACAACAAGAGGGCTTTCAAGAACAAACAATGCAGTGTAACAGCTGTTATCTGGTGCATACAGCAGTTGAATTAAACATAAATACAGAGACCTAAATGAGAGTTTCAGTTGTTTCAGAATATGAGACAAGAAACAAATATGAGTACCTTAGAGACCTGGCTTACAATTTTCAGTTCCAGGTCTAAGCAACAGCATGTTAATGCAGCTCTTGCATTCTGAACACTTTACTTGCTTTGGCAAGTTTTTTTTTTTTGGTGGTGGGTGACTTTGGCCAACTCTTTTTAGTTCTGATGACTTTTCTTTCTTTAATCATTTTTTGACTTTTTTTTAATTGATTATTTTGCAATTAAAATATTGTTTTTAACAAGTGATGCCGCGAGGCAGAACAATTAGCTTGTTTGTATCTTGGTGACTCAACCTGAGTACAAAATCTCTTTTTTTCCTCCATCATCGCTGTTTTGATGCTGCCAGTAGTAGGGAAGCTTAGACAGTTGCCATGACATGAGAGAATTACTAAGAATTGCCTCACTAATATTACAGTGGTGTTCGTATGTGTGGCACAGTAAAGTACAGGAGCTATTGTTGCTCTCGCTATATAATATTCACCTATTTGCTTATCACGATAAAATATTTGCGAATATCACATAGACCCAAGGAGAGCAGAATTCATGCAGGAAGGAGCAGACCAGGGGGAGGGGTATGTTAAGTTCCATTTACTAGGACTGTTTAAACTTGCTTTCTCAAATGTACTTTTTAGATATATATAACTGTGGAGTATTCCTTGTTTCTTGTTTTGTTGGAGACAAAAAATCACTATTGTTTTTGAAGCCCTGTGTTGGCTCAAGTACAGAAAGGAATGTAAAATAGGAGGCCTGAGGCCTGAAATAAGTAAACATTTCTCCAAACTCTGTAAACCTTTAAATATTCCAACAGGCATTTCCTTTTGCACTGGTAGAAGCTACCTTGAAAATATTAGGCACATAGCATTTTAAATCCATACTTCGGGCACTTTAAAAATGTTTTATACCATTTCTGTGATTTATGCCTTTTGAGGCCTGTAGCACTCTGCACTTTATTTTATACCTGAGGCCCTTTATGTCTCATGCACTTTACTTATTATGTTTACTTTATGTACTTTGCACCTTTGGGAAAAAATAAAATAAGGGACAGAGGAGAACAGAAGAAACAAAGAACTGAAGAAGATAGAATTGCAGGTGGCCAGCCTACAATGAGAGGAAGAAAGGCGATAGCTGTAGTAGAGAGCCAAAAGGAGTGTGTGTGTGTGCTTTTCTTAATCCAGCAGGATTCCTAGAGGCAGGAATATCACCCTGCCTCATACCTCCCCATCTAAGAGGAAACCAGCACAGCTGGTTTTCAGACTGATTCAGATCCCCACCTAGTTAGCCTTAGGAGGGATATTGTCTTTTTACCTGTGCCACATAACCATGTACATTTTCAGGTTAAATCATATTTTCTCAGATAATTATACTAACAACACTTTGTACTTACCAAACACTGTACATTCAATTTTCCTGAATACCAGCCCCAAACCTTGACAAAAAATCTGCATTTTTGTGCTGTGCCCCTGGTCTGTGTTTTACTGTAAACTTGTAGGGTAGTAACGAAAGATACCATCTCGTTATGTGTGGATTTTTTTCTCTCATTTGCTGGAGCCAGCATAAAGGATTGTGGTCTGTGACCAACCCAAATTAGTTTCCCCTTAAGTAATACTTAAGTTCCTCAGTGGCCCACTTAACCGTTAAGCATTCCTTCTCTATAGCAGAGTACTGGGTTTCTTGTACGTATAATTTTGTGCTTATATATAGATATATATATATATGATAGGATGCTCTTTCCCATTTACATTTGAGACAGGTACAGCCCCAATTCCACGTGCAGAAGCGTCTATATGAACTTCAAACAGAAGTTCAAAATTGGGACTCTGTAAGACTGGAGATGGGCATAACAAAGCTTTGAGTTTTCTGAATGTTTGGTCACACTCAGGTGGCCAGTGCATCTTTGTGGAGTTGCGCTTTCTGGTGAACTCTATTAGGGGACTGACTATTTCTGCAAAATTCGGCACAAAGCAGTGATAAGATCCTGCCAGGTGGTTGGGACAGGGTAATTGACAACCGTTTCTACCTTCCCTATGTCTGGTTTTAGTTGACCATGTCCTAGAATAAATCCAAGATATTTCATTTCTCTCATTGCTATTGCACATTTGGCAGGGTTTATTGTTAGGCCCACTTCAGTGATGGTTTTCAAAATGGTCAGATGGTTTATATGGGCTTCCCAGGATGGACTGAACACCACCATATCATCCAGTTATGCAGAGCAATAATCAGTGTGGGGGTTCAAAATCCTGTCCATGTAACCCAGGAAGGCAGCAGGAGCCCCATGCAGGCCAAATGGCATGGTGACAAATTCAAAAGGCCCAATGGGAGTGGCAAAAGCTGTTTTCACTAGGAATTCTGGTGAAAGGGGTATTTGCCAATATCCCTTTGTTAAATCAAAGGTGGTAATATATCGTACTTTCCCCAGCCTATTGTGCTTTCCCCAACCTATCCACAATATCATCTATTCATGGCATAGGGTAGACATTGAATGATGAGACTGTGTTTAGCTTGTGGAAATCGAGGCGTAAGCAAATGCCACCTTCCTTTTTTGGCACAATAACAATAGGCGAGGCCTGTGCGCTAGTGAACAGTTGGGTTATACCCAACTGCTTTCATTTCTCAACCTCAGCAATTACTTCCCTTGCACTTTGTCAGGCAGGTGATAGGCCTTCTGGAAAATCGGTTTCAATTGGGGTACCTCAATAATATGTTCAACCCCCTTTGCTACACCCGGTTTGTTGGTAAAGGTGGATTGGTAGGTTTGTAAGACATTTTGCAAGTCTTCTTGCTGCTTTGGGTCTAGATCAGGGTTGATTAACAATTAACCTAGCTCCCCAGGTTTGTCTAGCCTCTGGTAGGCAATTTCCAATGCAGTCTCCTTAGTTTCTGGGCAGATGTATAGGGAAGGAGCCTCTGTTTCCTGTCATTTTTTTAGTAGATTGACATGGTATATTTTAGTTTTGTTCCACTTCTCTGGTAAAATAATTTCATAGTTTATAGGTCCAGTCCTTCTCAGGACTGTGTAGGGTCCCTGACATTTCATAAGCAGTTTATTGTCACTGGACAGTAATAACAGAAGTACCCTAGCTCCCTTCTCAAACTGTTTCTCTTTCAACCCCGATCATAAATAGTTTTATGCTCTATTTGCTTTTGCTGGTTATTCTTATGGGCTTGCTGAACATATTTGCAGAGCCTTTTTCTCAGCTGTGTCATGTAGTCTATTATGGATGTATGTCCAACATCCTTACCAGTCTCCCAGTATTTTTTGACTACATCAAGAGGTCCCCTTGGATTCCTTCCAAACAATAACTTGAAAGGAGAGAACCCAGTGGAAGCCTGGGGAACTTCACGATATGCAAAGAGCAGAAATGGCAAGAACCGGTCCCAGTCTTTACCCTCATCTTGGATGAACTTTTTTAGCATCTTTTTTAGGGTTTTGTTGAACCTCTCCACCAGACTATCCATCTGGGGATGGTATGGGGAGGTTATAATGGCTGTTACTCCCTAGCAACCTTTACAATTCAGACAGTAATTCTGCACAAAAATTATTGCCTTGATCTGTGAGTGCAAACTTAGGAATACCTGTACAGCTAAATAGTTCAGTGAAGACCTCAGCAATCTTTCTAGTGGTTATTGTTGTCAAGAGGTCTAAACCTCACTTTCAGGTTCTTGGCAATATTGGGAATGCAAGTAATCACAGACAAGCTGCATAAGAGTTATAAACTTGTTTATTACTACCAAAAGGAGAAAATCACAGTTGCCCTAAGCAGTTCTTACCAATACGAACCGGGAGCCAGTGCTAAGCATTCCCTACACCTCGAGGTTTCTTTGTGTCTCTTGGGATCTCCGAGGTACAAGACTAGTGTATCACATTATATACCTATGATAATTACTATGGTTACTGTAAGATAGAAACATTTCTAGTTACAGAGTTGAGCCCTATTGGCTAAACTAGAGGTGGCTCCACGGTCCAAGATAACATTATACAATTTTGTATAGTCATCAGTTTATGAACAAAAGAGTTCTTATACAGAGTCTTACATAACTCAGTGTAGTAGTACAAATCACCAAAAGGTGGCAATGCCGACTTACATATCATAATTATTCCAAGGACACAGGTGCCTTGGTATCTTACAAATGGAAATACACAGAAAATACATAGAAGAATATATGTATTAGCAAGCAAAGTGTATTACAACAATATGCATACATATCCTGACATCTACTCTTGTACGGTAGATGCCCTTAGCCCTATATGTTAGTATAACATATGCTTAAGTACTAGCTGTCTATGGTGTACCTCTGAGGGTACCAATTAGGGTGCAGGGACCTCGTGTAACATTCCCCCCTTGTTGCCTCCAAGGGCAACACAGGTACATCTAGGGAAAGGCCAGAGAGCAGTGGTCATTTACAAACCCGACATGTGAGCTTTGTAAAGGAACTTGAGCTGATCACAGTGTTGGCGCAGTGTGCGCCGTAGGCAGCAGAGCATAATAATAAAGTAAAGATCAAAAATGCTTGTATAATAACAAAACCTTTAAAAGTAATTTTTAACCAGGTGTTAGTCAATGCGTCACTCATGTCACCATCATTAATCAAGGAGAGGATAGCTTCATTGGCCTTGGTCATATTATTGCTGATGTGGATGAGGTGTGTGTCTTTCCTGTTGAAAAGTGATTTTAATGTAAGTGCCAGTGGGTCTATGGGTACATTAAAATATGGTAAGTATTAAGACAGTGTGAGCAGATAATCGGGGTTACCATCAATGATGTCTGCATCCATGAGGAGGATGGGGGTTATGACGGTATGTCCAATCACAGTCTTTTGGTGGGGGACAAAACAAAAATTGGGGTTATCAATAAGACATGTCACAGATCCATAAGTATAGCTTTTAAAGTTAGTTACCACACAATACTCCCCATCAGAATTATACTGAGAGCAAACAGTAGGGAGTCTCCACTTTTGCAATTGGACAGGGCAGGTGTAGGCCATCTTCAAAATCTGTGTTGACAGGTGATGAACCTCCTCATGATATGATTGGTAAGCTTATCCAGAGCCAAAGTCGAATCCAAGAAATCCGTGCCATTCTTGGTGATGTCATCATCCATGGTAAAAGTCCAGTCAATGCTATCTGGAGAATAACCACAAACAGGATTAATAACATCAAATACATCACAGCGGCACAAGTAAATGTATTGCTTTTTGCATAGCAGTCTGTGTGCGGAGCCACCCAGGCATCCAGGAAAGAGTGGAACACCAGTAGAAGCAGTAGATCCAGGCTTTCTTTGTAGATGTCTTTGTCCAAATGCCCAATGGAGTGTACCAGTGCAAGCTTGTCGAACAAGGCTGTAGTGGGATCAAAACGTGGTAAAGAAACAGTAAAATAAACAAACATAGTATCTCTTATGGAACATTTCTTAGTAGTGAAACAAGGGCCAGTGTTAGGGTGTCTGGTCACAAACCCCAAGTTCCTAGCTGTGGAGAGAGGAATGGTTAGAGTTTGTTGCACACACATAGCAATACAACTAGGGGTTTTACATCGTGGACAATACCATTTGGAAATGCATCTGTCATGTATGATATCAGGGATCCTTCCAGATTCTAGATCACGGAAGATAGATTGTTGATGGTAGTGATGATGTATGAGCTGTAGGCAGAGCAGAGGATTTCTCTAGCAATGTATTGTTTATCTGCTTCTTTGTTGTTTTGTTGAATGAGTGCGTTACTCTTGTCTTTTGAATCAGTGAATGCCTTAGCAATGTTGTGCATGTTGTATACTGTGTATCTTTCTTCCTGACTAAGGCCATCCACACCATGCAATAATGGGGGTAGAATATTGCTAACCAGGCCAGTGGAAAACTTGGCAGAATGAGATTTGATAGCAACAATGTCTGCTTTATTCCAAATAGACATAGCCGTATCAAAAAGGCCTGTGACAGTACCTGTTGTACCTGTGACATCAGAACTATCAACTTCACATGTCTTACGTTTATGACTTTGATCATCAGGAGTGGGTTTTCTCCTGAAGTTGCCTCTATGTTCAGTAGAATGGTCCCCGACAATAGGGTCTGGAGTACGAATCCGAAATGCAGCTAAACTATCAAGCAATAATGAACTATAAAATGCTGACATATTAGTATTGTGACACATACCAAATTCTTTCATATTCCAGTAAGTAAGATTAAACAAAACAGGTATATGCATAAACTGTAAGTTGTTCCAGATCCCCTTCCCCCAAAAAGGAGACTTCACACTCAATATTGTAGATTTGGCTGCTCAGTCGGCAAAACCTTTTATTGTCCACATAAACATAAATATGTACATTTTTACAATACTGAGTTCCTCTTATTTTCTCTGTCACATTTTATTCCACTCCTCTTTATTTTAATTTCTTCCTTTTGTTTTCTCCCCCGGGCATCAAAACCCAAGGGGGGCCAGTTCCACTCCTTGCTCAGGTGTAAACCTGAGCTGGTCTTATACTTTCTTTCTTTCTTTCTGGGCCGGTCCAATTCCTGCTCCTCTTTTTCTTGTCCACTTATCAGGGTGTCCATACTCTTTACCTTCTTCCAGATCTTAATTCCTCCATTTTGTTTTCCCTAACCCCCCAAACCCGTTCCCCCCTTTTCCCTTATCAAATCTTTACTTCCTACCTTCCATTAGCTTGCCTCCAGCTTGCATTGAATGGTAAGCATCCCCCTTTTTAGGAAACCCCTTCAACCACTGGTCTATGCCTCTACCTAGCTCAATGATGAATATGTGATTTCCCATCTGGGATAAGTGTACCCCATCCATCCTGTACAACCCGTGTATCCTCCCTCATCATGTCTAATGGCAGCTCCTCCATTTTCTATCACAAACCTCCCCACTCTACTATTCGTCCTCCTCCTCACCTTTTCTATGGCTTTGTGCTGCCTGGCTTGTGTCCACACTCTATGTGGAATCATTTTGGATCACATAATTGTTATCTCTGGCCACCATGTCCTAATGATCTTGACATCCCTTTGTATGTAGTAAAAGATTTTTAACCAGGAGCCATGTCCCAAATCATTCCCACCCAGGTGTATTATCAGGAGGTCTGGGTCCTTGTTGTTCTTTCTCATCTCTAACAGCAGAGGAAGGAGCTTCCCCCATCGCATTCCCCATATTCCTTTCCACAGGATCCTTATTCCTTTGTGGTCATAACCCAGTTGCTTTCCACCTTTCTTCTGCACTGCATCCCTTTCCACCCAAAAAATGTGTGAGTGTCCCACCATCCATATGTCCTTCCCTTTCTGTATGTCTATAAACACACAATATGAAACAGTGAGGCAGGAAAACATCCACTTGTATTTCTTTTTTTTCTCCCCCTTTTGGCCCCTTTACCCATACCTTATACCTTCCATTCTTTCCTGTAGGGAGACAAAAACTGATAAAGTTAGTGTACTGCATTTCTAATATATTTCTTGTAGCAGTCTGATGCCCATTGCCCCATGGCTTTTATGTCCTCCCTCCTTTTTCCCTGGGCAGCCACCTCTGAGGCTGCCCCAATCCAGAAAGAATGAGATGAGAACCTGTCTGGGTTTTCCCCCAGCTCGTTTATGCTCTGCTTCAACACCCCAGATACTTGCCTCCCTTTTACCTCCTTTCTGTCTTCATGCACAAAATATAAACCCCCTTGTTTTGGCCTAACTCTATGGAACTCAAGCTTAAGCCAGCATGGGCACATATCCAGGGTCTGTTTGGGCTCAATATTCACCCTGTAACCCTTGCCTGTCTGATCCATTTTTGGCCTTGAAATTATGAGAGTGAGCCCTACCCTTCTCCATTCTATATCATCCCACTGCAGACCTTCTCCCAGGGTGGGTGTAGCGGTCTGACTATTTCGGACACTCTGAATGCTCCTTTGTATAATACCATAAATAGTGCTTTGAATAGTATTACTGCGTATGGGGTGTAGCAAATCTCCACCAATTTCCTTAGTATCTTTTCTAGTAAGTGTTCTGTGATTGGTTCTCTCCTATCCCTCTCTTTCCCTTTTGTCCTCTGCCACCCCATCATCATTCTTCTTACTAAAATACTATTGCATGGCTCTCCCCAACCTTTCATCTGGCAGACCCATCCTATGGCCGTTAGATGTACTCTCACCATGGTGCAGGCCATTCCTTCCTCCCAGTTTCCCATTACAAATCTCCCCACTTGCTCTTCTGTGACCGCCCCACTTACCTCCATGTTGTGGTGAGATCTGAAACTTGGAAAGCCCTCCATGAGCTTTCCTAGGCCTTTAGGGTGTTGTCTGCCCATGCGCTGCAAAAGAGATATGCTGTTCCCTCCAGCCAATCTCCCATAGCTCCTCTGGGGTTCTTTCTACTCGACCTGAGGATTGGGGGTGGTAAGATATGTGGAACTTCTGTTGAACTCCAAGGAGTTCAAGGGATTCTTTAATCAACTCACCAGTGTCAGTGGCTCAGTAGGTAGCACACTTGCCTCTGAGGCCAGGAGATCAGAGGGCTGTGGGTTCAGTTCCCACATCTGGCACTTGGGTTAATATCCCAGTACTGACACTGTAGTGCAGCATAAGAGAGGTGCTGCACTTCTGAGGTGCCGTCTTTCGGATGAGACATTAAACCGAGGTCCCATCTGCCTGGATTGGTGGCAGTTCAGGTGGATGTTAAAGATCCCATGGCACTTATCGAAAAGAGTAGGGGAATTTTTATTATTATAACATCAAAAACAAATTAATACAAATGGTGTTAAGTCACACAAAATAATATACAAATCATAAGGTAAACAAAGGTAAAAAATATGTCATCGTAAATTATCAAAGAAGCACAAAAAGAACTATGTATAAAAGTCCCCCCCCACTAAAAAAGTGGGGGAATGCTAAATAGCATAACTTCAAACCAAAAGAAGTACTAACAGTGTTAAGTCACAAAAAAAAGTATTACAGTCATAGATGAATAGATAAGTGCAAAAGAAAAAAATTATAAATGTCCCTCCCCCCCACTAAAGAGTAGGGAATTTTTTTATGAATCCTTTCATACTAACCAAAATAAGTACAAACAGTGAGAATTCATACAAAATAATGCAAATACAAAAAAAAAGGAAATATATATATATATATATAAACGGGTCCTCCCCCTCACTCCAGGAGTAGGAGAATTTTTTTTTTTTTGTATAACATCAGAAATAAATTCAAACAGTGTTAAATCCCACAACTGATTTATATAAAATGAATAATAACTCAGACAAACTACCTACAGTGTCAAAAAGTCAGAATTAAGGAAAATTACACCAGTACTATTGATAAATGACAGGAGTCAAGTTCAATAATTCTTGTTCAGTATAACATTTAAAATCCTCTGAAATCAAGGAAAATAATACTGAATGTGGTATATAGGTTTTCTGTATAGAGTAGCAACATCTGCTTTGCCAAATCCAATATTTTAAATATGCAAATAATACAAGAACACTACTGGGAAAAAAGGGACTTCATTGATTTGACAGAAGCCCTAATACAAAAATATCGTAATTCAAGAATTGAAAAGGTAAACAAAACCAAACTTGTTTAATTAAATACCAGAGATTCACTACATAGGGACACTCAAAAAATAAATGTGAAATAGTTTCCAAAAGATGTTCACATCCAGGTCTAGGACGAATGCGTTCTTTCAACTCCTTATGTTTCAGGTTATTTTTCACATTTAAATTATTATGTGCACTAAGCCAAATGACATCCCTAGTTTTATTTGGTAATTGAGAATCATTTAGCATTTTGCAAATATTTTGTCTCTCAGTTAAAGATCTCTCTAAAAAAGGTTCTAATGTAAAGTGTATATCCATAATAGAAGAATAAAACTGTTCATGAGACAGAGTAAAACAATGTTGTTTGGGGAATGACCAAGCTTTCAATTTGTCCAACCCATATTTAATATGCAAAGGAAAGGAAAAAGTTTTCAGATTTTGAGACCTGCTGCAGCATCCCAACCAGAAAAAACAACATGTAAGGTGTGACGAGGCCAATGACACCAAGGCTGGGAATTATGAAACAAAACAGGAACAAAACTGGTGTAAAAGAAAATACTAAAAAAAAAAACACTAAAGGGTTAGGCATCCCTAAACCACCCTCCTTTTTTGTACAATAAGTGATTCCTTGTTTAACTGGATTGAATTGTGATCCCCATAGGGCCAAAAAAAAACAACTAAAGACCTTGCACTCTAGAGATTTTGGGATAGGAAAAATATGACCAATATATAAACAAAATGAAAGAAGGTAGGACTTAATCATATAAACACATTTGCTTTTGTGCATTTTCCATGAGTTCCAGAGCCGTACCCTATGGGTAGCTGTTTCAAGTTTTAAAGACCAATTAAAAAGGGACATATCTTCTGGTCCAAAATAAACCCCTACAAATTGTTGAGGTGAGTAAACAACAGGAGGGTCTCCGAAACAGGTTAAGGAACTATCTAAAGGAGCGATGACAAGACAAAAACCTTTATTCAAATTAAGTTGTGCTCCAAAACTATTAGTGAGGGTTTGTAAAAACTGTAAAACATATAGAACAGAGCTTTGGGTAGATACCATTACTATTAAATCATCTGCATATGCGCAGGCCTTAAGAGGAGGGAGTTGAAAATACTGAATACCTAAAATCAAGGGGTCCGAATATATTGCATGTAGTACTGGGTCCAGGGTCAGGATATACTGTATAGCAGGTTATATTGGCATCCGATATATTTAGCAGATTTAGACCTCTGATACGTTTTTTATATGTTAGTGCCCGATAAATTTAGCGGTTGCTGTACCTGAAGTTACGGTCTGGTACACTACTGTAATTAGCCTCGCATTGACACTAAGCAGTGGCTGTTTTGAATCTACTGTTTAACTTAATGCCTCTTTCCTCTGACTGCGCACCTACAGTATTTCCCCTGTCTGAAAGGTACTGTACTTACATGAGGATGTCGCTCTTCAAGTGGATGCAGTCATCCCAGTCCTCACAAGTTAAATGTAAATACCCTATGGATGCCAGTACTGTCTCAGGGTCGGAGCTTGCTGAGTGCTGTGGAGTGGAGCACACTGTGACTGAGTTTGTTGCTCGTGAACTTGCTGGGACATCAGCTGGAACCTCAGCTGGGGCAGCAACTCCACCTATGAAAAAAAATGCACTGGCTACAAAATTTACGAACCGGAGAACCGGTACAAGTTCAGTAAATATGCCGTGGAGAACTGGGTTATGGCGGCTATGCGACATTATAATGCCACAACAGGTTGCACGATAAATGAGAGTTCCATCAGGAACTTTAAAGCAGACTACTTGGCCCAGCTAAGAAAAACACCAGACCCTATTTCCATGTCTCCTGTCCTCCCTACAAAACCCTGAGGGTGTCCAACTCACCTGGAAAGTGAGTTGGAAGAACAGTTAAAATCTATAGTAAAAAGTTTACGACTAGAAGGTGCAGTTGTAAATGCTGAGGTTATTCTTGCGATAGCTATCGGAATAGTGAAGGCTAACAGTCCACAGCTACTGACCGAAAATGGTGGTCATCTAATGCTTAGTAGCAAATGGGTATGGGGGTTTCTAAACCGCATTGGCTACAGCAAAAGAAAAGGCACCAAAGCAGGGCGAAAGAAGCCGATAGATTTTGAAAATCTAAAGGTGGCTGAGTGAGTACAGTATTTATTGTGTTCAGATGATGGTGGCAGGTATCGAATCGAACAAACGCTAAGTCAGCTTTCTGCTTCTTTCAGATACAGTACCACAAGGTGAAGCAGGAGCCGAAAGAAGCAGAAGCCAACAAAAGGACATCCTGCACTAGTAACACAAGCACACTGCATCTGCATCTGCATCGGACATTTTGGCTTTTTTTTTTTGTTTTTTGTTTTTTTAATCACATTACATCACATAATTCAATTTAATAAAATAAATACATAAATTACGCATTACCGAATTAACGTGCTTTGTAGTTCTTTTAGCTGAGTGAAGTAGTGGATTGTTATGACTAGAATATTAGCGGTCTGTTAAATTTAGCGCATGTTAATGGTCCCGCTAATAGCGCTAAATTTATCGGACCGCTAATATAACCTACTATACAGTATAACAGTGGACTTAATGGACAACCTTGGCATACGCCTCTCAAAATCTGATATGTGGTCCCAAAATATCCATGCAGTAGGGGGCGAACTAGAGCAGAAGCATATTATTTTTGAAAAATAGAGACAAAGGACTGAGGAACACCATATTCCAATAAATAAGCCCATAAAAAATCATGGGCTACTTTATCGAACACTTGAGCTTGATCTAAACCCAGCACAAAAGCAGGAATGTTACAGGTATAACAGTGATCAATCAAGTCACGTAAGAGAAGTAAAGTGTCCATAATTTTACGTCCTGGTACAGAACAAGTTTGGGAGGGATAGATAACATCACTAAGTGCAGTAGTTAGTCTATTGTTTAAGATTTTAGCAAGGATTTTTAAGTCGACAGTTAACAATGTAAGTGGTCTCCAATTTTCAAGGCTCAACTTATTATCTTTTTTATAAAGAAAAAAGAGGGTACCAAGAATGAGTTGTTCTGGAATTGCATGTGCCTGTAGTAAAGCATTATAAACTTGTACCAGTTCTGTTGGGCAGTGCAACCAAAGCCATTTATAAAATTCAGAAGGTAACCCATCACATCCGGGAGCCGTATTTAAAGACAGGGAAGAAATAACTGCTTGTAATTCCAGGGCAGAGATAGGCTGTACTAAAAGCTTTTGTTATGCCTGTGAAATTTGAGGTAACTGTAACGATTTAAACCATTTTGTAACAGTAGCAGGTGTTGTAAAAGCAGTACCAAACTTTTTTATGATGTAACGATCTATTTCACATGACAGATCTGACCTAGTATGAACACAAGACCCATCGGGCAGTTCAAGTCGGTCAATATGTTTTTGTTTTCTTCTAAAATTACAATTTTCATACAGATTAATCAAATAAGATTTACCTTGGGTTCCAAATTTTTGTTCTTGCTCTAGTGATTGGAATCTGTTATATTGAAGTTTAAGGAGCTCAGTTTTAATCACCTTAATACGTTGGGATGTATGGTATGAAAGGGGTTCTTGTGTCTGAAGGGTTTGTAATCGATAATATAAGTCTCGGTATCGCTTATGTCTATCAGTATGGTAAAGCCTGGAGTTAGTTTTCAACTGTATAACGAAATCCCATTTGGAATCTAACCACCAACAAACAGCATCATCATACAGGCAAAAAACTGATTTTCTAGCATCCAATAAGTCGAGCATAGGGAATTGGAGGATTTTAGAAAACAATGCAGTATTTAGTCTCCAAGACCCTTTCCCATAAGAAATCTCAGCTACGTAAAATAAAGAAACACTAAGCAAACAGTGATCTGAAGTAGCTGTAACTTCTGTATTACAGGATTGAACATGTACCCCTGCACAAATAAAAAAAATAATACGGGAAGATAATATTCTTTTATGAAATGTATGGAGGGGCTTTGGAAGGCTGGAGTGACAAGCATCTTTTAAATTAGATTGGGCGAGAACAGATTTTAATGCAACCACATCGCAAAACACCTTTTCTGTCATCCTATCCCATCATAATAAACTGCAATTAAAATCACCTCCCAGAATTACCATTCTGGAAGTAAAAAGAAAAGGCTGAAATTCTTTCCACAAAGTAATACGTCCAGTTTTAGATTGAGGAGCATAACAATTAATCAGTCTAAAAAAGGAATTATAAAGTATCAAGTCCAATAAAAAAATCCTTCCAGGCTGGGCCTCCACTAACTTCAAAATTTAAACATCATGAGAGAAAAAGCGAATAGCAAGACCGCTACATAAATCTGAACCTAAGGACCAATAACTTGTTCCCCACTTCCAGTTGGTCTGAGCTACAACAGCTTCTGCACTAGTATAGTCTAGTATCCTGAAGAAATAAAACATCTAAAGGACTAGCTTCAAACATGGCAAACGTGGCCTTACATCGTAACCCATTCCTAATATTGCTGGCATTCAAGGATGCTACAGACAAATCAGGCATCGAAAAAAGAAAATCAGGTAGTGGGAACAGAAATTTCTTTAGCCTTAGATCTAGTACCCCATAGTTTCTTTTTAACTTTGGACTTTACAGGGTCCAAATCATCTGTTCCTGAGGAAACTTCTAGTATAGAGGATGTATCAGAAACATCATCCATTTCAGTGTCTCCCCATTTGAGTGGTGCATATTGATTTTTTAACTGCAGAGGTTCAGCGCCTTGCAGTTTCAGTGACTGTTTACCTCATCCTTGTTTCACAAGGTGAAAGGACTGAAGGTCTGGGGGAGGCATGGTTGGGGTTACCGGTGTGGTAAGAGGTTCTGTCACTGAGAGAGCAGGTATCTGGTCAGAAATGGAGGAGAGAGCTACAGTAAGAGTACAGGGTCTTCAGATAAAATGAGATCTGTAATGAAAACAGAAGGGGCATTGTCGAGTAGGAGTACAGCGTGGTCTAGAAGACTTGTGGACTGCTGAACTGACATAGAAGTCATGTTCAGCAAAATCAGCATCTGAAGTATTATGGGAGGCCCAGGAACATTCAGTGAAAGTGTGGCCCTCGGTATCACAAAGACTACATTTTGGGATAGCAGTACAATGAGCTCCCGAGTGACCCAGCATACCACACATGGAGCAACTACAGTACTTGGTAAATGTACAATTCCAGCAGTAGACATTCATAATTGTACCCTAAAGCGCCACCAGCCTATCCAAAACCCTTCAGTATCAATAATGGGATCTGGGAGATCTTGAATTTTGCATTTTTGCTCCAACCAATAAATGATGTCTTTCACATTAACTCCCTAATTTCTAAAAAGAATAGTAACAGTTTTCAAAGTAGGAACAGTTAAAGGTAATACAAAAAAATGTATCCAGATCTCAGAGTCCTTTACTGCTGAATAAGTTTGCCAAAATTTGTCTAATAAAGTGGCAGTTCAAAAACTAATGTCAAAACTGTGTTCTCCTGGAGCGTGAATAAATGCAAATACCTCAGAGGGAGGAAATCCTAGAGATTTGTTGATCAAAAAATGACCGACAAAAGCTCTGTCAGGTGAAGACTCTAGGCCACTCATGTATCTGATGCGAACAGCATGTCGATGTTTAGCATTGACTGGTGACTTTTGGAAGAGGCTTGCAAAACTGGGAGTTTGGTCGGTGGTTGCTGTTGTAGGATTAACAGGATTTTCAGATGTTTTTGAGGGAGTATCATCTACCCCCAGAATGATTTGACTGTCTAAAATGTCAGGTAGAAATGGAGTGTGCTCTACAGAGTCCAGAGGTGAACTAGGCTGTGCATTCACTGCAAGGGCCAGTGAGTTTGAATCTGGGAACTCATCATGGCAACTATCTTGAAGTCCAGGAGCAGGATGTAAACAAGGGACTGAAGAAGAACCAGGCAAGGGAATATTAGGGTCAGGCGACCATCCTCCGGCAGCATTCGAAACCCAACCAGCATGTTCTAATGCTTGGTTCGGTGACCAGTTTTCTTTTTCAAAACCAAGATGAGAATCTTTAGACTCTGTCCCTGAAATGGAGCTCACTTCAGAGTCTGTCAAAGGAAATTTCCTCCCTTTTGTAGACACAGGGCTCATACTGAACTGTTTACTTTTTTCTTTTCCTCCTCAAGTAAATGCTGTTGGTGAGTAAAATTCAATTTTGCTGAAGACAACAGGTCAGCCAACCTTTTTTTTCAGTAAGCAGGTTATCTTGTAGAATTTGTTCAGCTTTATCCAATTCTATAAGGACAGATGTGTCCAACACTGACGATATAACCTCAGTATTCCTTTCATCTAACTAGATTGCATCTTAGGTGCTGGACCTGCAGGAACAGAGATGCATCCTCCTGCAGGTACACCAGCCGACTCAACTGATGGAGCATCCATCAGCAAGGGTCCCCCACTGGCGACTAGGGGAATTTCCCCAGTGTTCTGGCCAAATTTCCCTCATTCACTAAAAATACCACCAACAGCTTAATCTGGTTCAAGGTCAGTTGGCATTCATCTGTATCCCCCTCCCACGGGTTGTGCCTAAAAATAGGCAGAATTTGTCTAGTGCACTTACCCGGTCAACAAAAACTAAATAAATAAATAAATAAAATAGAATAAAAATAAAACTGGTTCCTTTGTCAGAGTCTACCTTGGGAGGTAGGCCCCACCTGGAGAAAATCTGTTCCACCAGGATTTTGGCTGCGGTCTTAGCAGTGCATGTCTTAGTGGGGAAAGCTTCAACCCACTTAGAGAAGAGATCAGTTACCACAAGAGCATACTTGTTATTTCTGCAGGTGTTGGTCAGGGGGCCAATAAAATCAATCTGTATGGCATGCCAAGGGCCAGAGTGTCATTGTGGTAAGAGTTTGGCATTTCGCTCGGTAGGGATGGGGTTGTTTTGTGCACAAATGAGACAATTGTCTATGTACTGTTTAACATCTTGGGTGACACCAGGCCACCAGGTGGTGGTCTTAAGCCTTTGGAGGGTGTTTTCCACTCCCTGGTGTCCACCAGTGGGTGTGTCATGCACTTGGTGCAAGAATTCAGACCTGAGGTGTCTGGGGACCATCCACAACTTGGTGGTGGAATTATCTGGTTGGTACCAGATGAGCTTGTCATCCGGTGACAAGTGTAACTTACCTTCATGCCTCTGATAGGGGTTGTGTGTGGGAAGTTTCTCTTTGGTACTCTTGTCAAGGAATCTGAACACTTCTTTGAGTTCAGTATCAACATGTTGGGCTGCTGAGAGGTCCAGGAGGGAAAAGGGTTCAGGTTTCTTCCTGAGTGCTGCAATTTGTACAGCCGCATTGGCTTCTGGATGGTCCATCATCCAGGTGTCTCCCCCTCAGGCCCCTTCCTTGGCAAAGGTGTCTGCTGTGTCATTGAAGGCATGACAGGGGTCATGGCGAGAATGAGCTTTGACTTCATGTACATAGAGTTTGTGTGCAAATTTTTGTGCCAGTGAATGTATGTATATTACCAATTCCTTGTACTTCATTGGGCTGCCATCAGAGGACAGGAAGGAGTTCTTCTGCCAGAAAGGAAGAAATTCTGTAAGAGAACAACAAACCCAGTTAGAGTCTGTAAAAATGATAGTATCTTCAGTTCCATGCTGGATGAACTCGAGGGCACAGGCCACCACTGCCATCTCTGCATATTGTGATGATGCTACACTACAGCGCTTAGATATTTTGACAGTGTTCCCATAAGGGTAAATCACTAGAATGCCCATCCCTGCAATTTGTAATCCCTGATAGTAGGATGCTGAACCATCAGTAAAGACATGACACAAAGAAGTGTTGTCAAGTATTTGTGGTGTGGCAGGAAGGAAAGGACCTGGGTCTGGAAGATCAGGTGACTGTAGTGTACAGTCATGGGGTTCTCCCTGGAAAAGGAGACCATGAGCTAACGTTGATGGAACTTTAGTTGGTTGTACCTGTATATCTCTGTCCTGGAGAAGAAGTGACCAGTGTGTCAGTCTGGTGTTAGAGACTGACCCATCCTTCACTCTATCTGAGAGCAGAAAGGTGGTTGGGGTGTGATTGGCGTTAATGATCAGTGGTGATTACCCAATGATATACAGGAAGTGCTTGACAGCCCAGTAGGTGGCAAGAAGATTCCTTTCACAAAGGCTGTACTTCTGTTCCACTGGGGTCAAGAACTGTGAGGCATATGCAATGGGTCTCAAGGTGCCATGCACCTTTTGAGCCAGCATTGCTGACATGGCAATGTCAGAGGTGGCACATTCCAGATGGAACGGTAGTGCTGGATTGGGGTTGACCAGAGCTGGGGCGGAGGCCAAGGCCTGTTTCAGTGATGTCACAGCCTGGGTGTGTATAGGGCCCCAAGTCCATGGTACATCCTTTTTGAGTAACTCATACAGAGGAGCAGCTTTTGGAGCAAAGTCACAAAAAAAATCTCTTGAGTAATTCACCATACCTAGAAATCTTCGAAGAGTTGCCACACTGGTGGGTAATGGCAAGTCTTGCAATCCCTGTACCTTCTTCCAGGTAGGGCTTTGACCTTGGTCAGTTATTTTTAGACCCAGAAAGAGTACCTCTTTCTGACATAATTGTGCTTTTGCTGGGTTACATTTCAAGCCTGCTCTCTGAATGAGAGTCAGTAGTTCATCCAAGAGATCCAAATGTTGTTCCTGTGTGGCTGTTACCAGCAACAGGTTGTCCACATATTGTAAGAGATGTTGGAGAGTAGAAAAACTCTTGAGGGCGTCCATCATGTGGAGGTGGAACAAGGATGGATTGTTATGGAATCCTTGTGGTAAGCAAGTCCACGTGTACTGTCTTCCTTCAAAGGTGAAGGCAAACTTATATTGACTTAAGGGCCAATGGCAATGATCAAAAACCATTGGAGATGTCCAGGGCACTGAACCATTTCAAATCAGGGGTCAGAAGTCATAGCACATCTGGTGCTGATGCCACAGTTCGAGAACAACTGGGGGTGACCTGATTCAGTTTCCTGTAGTCAATAGTAAGTCTCCAGGCGCCTGTGGGTTTCTTCACTGGCCACACTGGGGAGTTGGCAGTGGAAACACAAGTTCTGATTACTCCTTGCTTGAGGAGTGACTTGATTGCTTCTCTGAGGGAAGGCAATGCCTCAGTTGGGAAAGGATATTGCCTTTGCCTCTTATGTGCTGGGCCTGGCACTTCGATGACGGTGTGCATTCTACCACATTCATGCTTGTTAATTCCAAACGCATCCAAATGTTATTGCAAAATAGGGAGGAGCTTTGGGAAAAGTTCATGAATCTTGAACAAATCTATGATGTCATACTCTTTATCATTGGCAGATATTGTTGCCATAACGTGTGAATCAGGAATCAAAATGGTATGATATTGACCCTGGATCTGTATCAGTAGCATGTTAGCTAGGTCCACCACACAGTCATGTGGTGCAAGGAAGTCAATCCCTATGATACTAGGATGATCATGCAGTACCATTAGTTGGAAAGTGTGTGAGGCCTTTAAATGGCCTAGCTCCACCGGTAAGGATAGAGAAGGGTATGCAGGTAACCTAGTACCATCAACTCCTGACATGTTGGTCCTCCATCCGGTGGACCAAGGGGATGTGTCTGGGTGTTCATCATGTAGCACAGATACAGCTGCACCTGTATCTAACAAAACTAACAAAAGTAGGTGGCCCCCGACCTTGGCCTCGGTGCAGGACCTTCCGTTTGTATCCAAGACTAGCCTGTTTACAATCCGGACTGGGGCCTGTAATTGTCAATCCGTACTGACAGAAGCATGTAGAGGTTGGGCCTGGCTCATGTGAATTGCTTCACCATGTTGCACTGATGCTATATAGGGAGGAGCTTCTGGGTTCAGGCCTGAATGGGCCTGAGGGCCTGTACCGACGGTGTCCTCATGGCTGGTTGGGGCCTGGGTTGCCAGATGTACTGCCACAAGGGCCTGTGCGGGAACAGCATCCGCCACAGAGCATGCTTGTCCCAGGAGCTCCTGGAATTTCCGATTCTCTTCAGCTATCTCCCAATATGTAGCGCCTGTTCTCTGTTGTTGTGGTTTACCTCTACCCTTGTAGAAACATAGAAACATAGACTTTGACAGCAGATAAGGACCGCTTGGCCCACCTAGTCTGCTCATTTCCCTACCTAGAGGATAAGCTGCAGATCCTATTTAACCAACAGCCTATTTCTTCCTACCCCCCACAAAAATTGCCTTATGTCTGTCCCATGCATTCTTGAATTCTCCCACAGTTTTAGACCCCACAACCTCCTCAGGAAGGATGCTCCATGCGTCCACCACCCTCTCTGTGAAAAAATACTTCCTCACATTGCCCCTGATCTGTCCCCCTTATCTTCAAATTGTGTCCCCTTGTTCTTGCACATCTCTTTTTCTGAAAGATGCTACCTCTTGGACTTTGTTGATTCCACTGAGGTACCTAAACATTTCTTTCATGTCCCCCTCCTCCTTTCCTCAAGGGTATACATATTAAGCTCCTTTAGTCTTTCCTCATATGGCTTCTCTTGCAGACCCTGCACCATTTTAGTTGCCCTCCTCTGAACTGCCTCCATCCTGTCTATGTCCTTGGCGGAGATGGGTTCTCCAGAACTGGGCAGTACTCCAGATGGGGTCTCACCAACTGTCTGTACAGGGATAACAACTTCCTGTTTTCTGCTGGTGATACCTCTCCCTATACATCCCAGTATCCCCAGCCCTCCCTACTGCCTTCTCCATTGCTTGCCAACCTTAAGGTCATCTGATATGATTACCCCTAGGTCTCTTTCCATTTTGTTGTTGTTACTACCTTCCCCCATTGTGTAATCTTCCCCTGGGATTTTGTTTCCCAGGTGCATTACTTTGCACTTCTTTGCATTGAATCCAAGCTGCCATACTTCTGACCATTCCTCCAACCTTGCCAAGTCCCATCTCATCCTTTCCACGCCTCCTTGTGTATCAACCCTGTTGCAGATCTTTGTGTCATCTGCAAAGAGGCATACTTTTCCTTCCAGTCCCTCTGCAATGTCACTTATAAAGACATTAAAAAGGACTGGACCCAGCACCCAACCCTGCAGTACCCCACTAGTAACCCCCCTCTCTTCAGAGTGGACTCCATTCACAATTACCTTCTGTGTCCTGTTGTTCAGCCAATGTTTTACCCAGGCTACCACCTTGGGACCCACTCCCAGGCTGGTTAATTTGACTATTAATCTTTTGTGTGAGACTGTCTCAAATGCCTTGCTAAAGTCTAGGTAGGCCATGTCCACAGTCCCTCCCTGGTCCACTACTTTGGTCACCCAGTCAAAGTAATCAATTAGATTCATCTGACATGACCTTCCCTCTGTGAACCCATGCTGCCTTGGGTCCTGTGCCCCACTGGCCTCTAGGTACTCAACAATTCTTTCCTTCAGAAGTGATTCCATTACTTTCACTTCCACAGAGGTCAAACTGACAGGTCTGTAGTTTCCTGCCTCCGTCTTGGTTCCACTTTTGTGAAGGGGAATCACATCCGCCTTCTTCCAGTCCTCAGGTACCACACCATCCTCCCATGATTTGTTAAAAAGCGTAGTCAGTGGTGTCACTAGTACACAGTACACTAATACCCTTATGCTTCCTATTCTTATGCCAATTCCGGTTCCCACCCCATTGTTGTGGTTGTTGTTGATAGGCCTGTGGGGGGTGTTGATTATCAGCTGGAGGGGCTTGCTGATGTTGGGCCTGTTGGCGTTGGGCCTGCCTTTCCACTGTGTAGTGCATCGTGGCCTCCAGAGCAGACTCCGTGGCAGCTACATTTTTGGAACTGGAGCCCAGATCACGCATATAGAGTTGATACACTCTCTTGGTTTTCCAAAGGATATCAGTAAACCTATCCATATTGGGGTAGGTGGTTGGCTCTACCATTTCTCTTACTGCTGGAATCATGTCCCTAAGGAACAGGGTCTTATATTCAATGAGATCTACATCCGCAACTTCTTGTGCCAAGTGCTTTCCTGCTCAGTAGGCCATCCATAGTCTCTGGTGGTAAGTCGCTGGACTTTCCTTTGCATTCTGCTTCACTGGATAAGCAAGCATCACTCCTACTATACCGGAGCTGTGAGCAGAAATGAGCTCAGCTGCAACTTCGTCAAAGGTAGCATTCCCATCCTGGCGAACAGCATCGGGGAATTTGGCCCACAAACCAGGATCGATGGTCTGGCATAGTATTTGGACCTGATATTCTGCAGCGAGGCTAAGCATCTCACATTTAGAACACACCTTTTCCAAGTGACAGCTGAGGTTGTTGGATGGATTCATCCAACCGATACTGTCAGCAATTTGCTGAACAGAGTAGGCCATTTGTAGGGGATTAGTGGGTCGATCAGGCAAAGGTAGATTGTCTCAAGCACCATCCAGGGCAGCCCGAGCTGCAGCCTCTGCCACAGTATGAACAATACCATCCTGAGTGCCAACCTCCTGCAGAAACTGCCTAATCTGGGTTTTAATAGCCCGTTTACTTCTCTCAGGAAGAGGTACATTGACTATTGCAGTTTCAATCATCATTTCTATCTCTTGCCTATCTTCCACATTAATAATGGCTATCGGTGGTGCTGTTGTGGCTAGACCTGGGCCTGCTGCCCCCCATCATGGGGTTCACCATGTTGGCATCTCCCATGATGGGCATCATGACGTCGATGACATATGACATGGTGTGGGTGGAGTGGGCACCCTCCATGTTGTGGATGGCTGGGTGAGGTTTCTGGGCCATAGTAGGGGTGTGACTGGGCATTGTACTGAGAGATGTCATCATCTGATACCTCCCCTTCAGGTGACGTGTGTAAGGCAGGGGCTATGCCTCCTATCACCTTAACATGTCCAGCCAGAACCTCCTGCTGATGGCACAGTTTAGCCATCTTGGTTTTACATTCTGCATGACTCACAGTTGCAACATCCATATCAACCTCATTTTGTATTTGTTTCTGCTATACTCTATACATGGCGCTCAGTTCACGATTGTCTCAAGTAGCCACTTCTAAGTCAGTATGTACCTGATTCATCTCGTCCTGTAGCTCTCCCATCTCCTCACTCAACTGAGCATTTGTAACACTTAGCAAATCATTCATATGCAATGCCTGTCCCTTATCCTGTCTCAAACTTTCACACTCAACATACAAAGTTCCTGTTCTCTAGCTTGAGCTGAATGATGTAAAAGTGAATCCTTTTCATTCCGAAGAGTTTGGAGTTCAGACTCTAAGTTCTGCTGCAGTCTAACACATTCCGTTTTCTGCAAACCCATCTGTTGCTTAAGAGATTAAATTTGCAGATCAAGGGTTTATAAACCTCGCTTCGGAGGCTTCCAGAGCAGCATAGAGAGCCGTGACCATCAACCCTTTAGCCTGACGCTTATTGGTTGACTGTCTCATCTCTGTGTACTGGGTTGAAATCCCCAGTATAGGGTTTTCGGATTGACTTGCATCCCATGCAAAGTCAGCCCTTTATCCATGGGAGGTAAGGAAGTTCGAGACATCAAGTCTCAGTTCTACGCAGATATTTGATACAGTAGCCATTGTGTGGGAGGGAATGAAAAATCAAACTGTGAAAAAGGTGCCGTGCTATGTATCAATCAACAGCAGGAGCACTTTATACACAGCCGGGCTACTGTAAAAGTTGTAGGCTTACAAATCGAAGCTGTAATGGAGTGAGTCGAGTCAGCATCGATCACACCCGAAGGGACGACAGCCAGACTTTGTAAGTGACTACAAACTGGTTTTAAAACAGGAGAGGTGATACGGGAATGTACACCTACTGTCCCTGTAGGAAAGGAAAAAGTTATAGCAACAAGTGAAAACTCACAAACACCAAATATCGCCTGCATGCGGTTGCCAATTGTCAGGAGGTCTAAACCTCACTTTCAGGTTCTTGGCAATATTGGGAATGCAAGTAATCACAGACATGTTGCATAAGAGTAATACACTTGTTTATTCCTGCCAAAAGGAGAAAATCACAATTGCCCTAAGCAGTTCTTACCAATACAAACCAGGAGCCAGTGCTAAGCATTCCCTACACCTCGAGGTTACTTTGTGTCTCTTGGGATCTCCGAGGTATAAGACTAGTGTATTACATTACATACCTATGATAATTACTATGGTTACTGTAAAATAGAAACATTTCTAGTTACAGAGATGAGCCCTATTGGCTAAATTAGAGGTGGCTCCACGGTCCAAGATAACATTATACAATTTTGTAATAGTCATCAGTTTGTGAACAAAAGAGTTCTTATACAGAGTCTTACATAACTCAGTGTAGTAGTACAAATCACCAAAAGGTGGCAATGCCGACTTACATATCATCATTACTCCAAGGACACAGGTGTCTTGGCATCTTACAAGTAAGAAATACACAGAAAATACATAGGAGAATATATGTATTAGCAAGCAAAGTGTATTACAACAATATGCATACATATCCTGACATCTACTCTTGTATGGTAGAGGCCCTTAGCCCTATATGTTAGTATAACATATGCGTAAGCACTAGCTGTCTACAGTGTACCTCTGAGGGTACCAGTTAGGGTGCAGGGACCTTGTGTAACATTGTCCTTAGAGGAGAAGCCTCTGGATATTTGGTTGCATAATTGCAAACCACTAAGATGTACTTATTGCCTCTGGCACTTTTTTATAGTGGGCCTACTATGTCAAGAGCAATGCGCTAAAAAGTGGGTTGTGACTAGTAGTCATTCACATAGTTGGGACTGCCTAGTACAGTAGTACAGTATGCCCTACAAGTCCATTGGTCCACACTGGGGACCAATGGGCTTACAGCCCACACTGTATCTGTGATTTGACATGCAGCCGGGTGGTATGCGGGTGGGATGCAGCCGTCCACCGATGATGGAGGGGGGGGAGCAGGGTGGGTAAGGGGTTCTGTGTGGGTGGTGCCACTGGATGACCAGGGCATTTAATTATGGAGGTGTACCGTGATCATGGCAACGGGTGGGGGGTTCACCTAGATGACCAGGGACAGTCATATTGACATATTTCAGGGAATCAGGGACTCGGGTGGGAGGGGGGACCACTAGACCACCAGGGATGGTCATGTATTATATTTATTGGGGAATCATAGACTCAGAAGGGGGCTCTAGATTACCTGGGATTTATCTTTAAACAGATACTGCACAATCGTGGCTATGGGTGGGGGGGTTCCTCTTTACCACCAAAGTTCAGTGTGTGCTTGTGGATGGTGTTCTGGGTGGGTGGGTGGCCACCCATGGCTGGGCTGCTGTGTTGCACCCTGCAATACTGCAGCCCACCTGTGGGTGGCCAGGAGCTGTTCCTACTCTGCACGGGCTCAACTTTGAGCCCCTCTATGTGGCACAATGCAGGGTTGCACCAGCATATGCACCACACATCCCGGGCTGAATATTGGGATGTACCGCATATGTATGGGCACGCCCCCTGCATCTGCTCCGCATATGATTACATTGTGCCCTGGTGCATCGGGATTTGTGCTGTGCCGGGCAGCCTTTCCAATATCCTGCTGGGGCACAATGCAGGGCTGTGCCGGTGCAACCTTGTTGCACCAGGAGCAACCCCTTTGAATATCCGGGCCTGTATGTATAATTTACTCTAACTAGCTTGTGTCTTCTTGTGTTAATGTATTTGATGTGGAACCTCTCAATGAGCAACCACTCACAGGTGTCATCCAAGATTTCAATAAATAAATAAATAAAACAAAATTTCCGTATTTTGGCCCTCAATGCAAGTAAGCTGCTGGACAGCACCCTCCACAGCCATTTTATGGTTCTCCACCTCTGCCCACACAACATTCAGGTCTGCCTGTATCACTGGCTGCTGTGATGGGTCATATTGTACCTGGTCAGCTGTGGCTGCAGGCCCAACCACCTCTGCTGTTTCAATTGAAGGGGCCCTGTGATGGTGGTGATGCACAGGTGGAGGATCACACTGGGCTACAGCTGCAGGAGTGGCTGCTACCTCCTGCAGCTTGGCATCCCACTCTTCTCAGTGGTGGACAACCATGTGTGTCTTTGGCCCACCGGTCCCTAAGAGTCTGCCCTTGTGCTAGTATCTCTGGATTGTATATTGTTTGCCACAACCTAGCAGCACCTCTTAGAAGAAATGTGAATTCTAGTGTGAAGAAACATAAAAGGTTTGAGCATGCTATTTTTGGATTTGTTTGAATTTAGGGAGTCTGTGGTGCTCCTTCTTAGCATGCTCCCTTTGAAACACCTGTGTAAAATCCTTGATGGGAGCACAGTATAAAAGAAGTCAATTAGTAGCCACTGAGGCACTGGAAAGTTAGGGACTAAATCGAATGGTCCTACCTTAACGTTGGTGATTTAGCTTGCTCAAATTGGAATTCCAGTCTGAAACTAAGAGGACCCACTCCTCACATGGAGCTTGAAGTAAATATAGCCAATTTTGGCAGAGGAAAGTTTAAATATGCTATGCTATGTGGGGGAGGGGGTGTGCGCTAGTATCTTTGGATTGTATGTTGTTTGCCAACCTAGCAGCACCCCTTAGAAGAAATGTGAATTACAGTGTGAAGTAACATAAAAAGTTTAAGCATGCTATTTTTGGAAAGGTTTTGGATTTGAAAGGATTTAGTGGCACCATCTCAGGTCTCTTTGCATCAGGCTTGTCAATATGGAATAGGGCTGACATGGAAACGATAAAGAAACTGTTTTAAGCATCAAAATGTAGACACAGAACCTGATTCTAGTACAGTTACACCTGGCATAACAGTGCTTGGGCCAAGCAGAATGGCGCATGTAGCAACTTACACCAGCAGTTGCGACAAGCGCTGTTCTACAAAGTGGCCTGTGACATGGTGCAGGCCACATGTGTCAAACAGCTGTTACGGCTGCAGTTGTGCCATAACCCCCTGCAACATGGCACTAGGGGGTTTATGGCAGCAGTTGCACCCCATTCCAGAAGGCAGCAACAAAGTCCCCATTGTTAGGATTCTACAAGAACCCCTGGAGGAAAACTGGAAACGTAAGTTGCACTGACTTTTAGCTGGTATAACTTACTAACTTACTGATGCCCCCTGGGGGTCCTGTAGACCCATCAGCTGTCGAGCAGTCATTGCACAGTTTCCCTTCCCCTCATGCCCAGCATACTCCTGTGGGTGTCCCACAGGGCTGCCCACCCCCTGCCCCTGAATCCTACATTATTTGCCCCGCATGGCTGCCCATCCTCCTGCCCCCGAATCCTACATCAAATGTCCTACAGAGTTGCCCACACCCCCAGCCCCTGAAGCCTCCAGTAATTGCCCCACAGGGCTGGCCACACCAACCACCCCTGAATCCACCCTAGATATGCCCCGCAGGGCAGCACAGTCAACCCCACCCGCGTGCCCCGACCCCCAGTCGCAACCACAAATGCGGCAAACCTGGTTACCAAAATGAACAAAATAAAATAAAATATTGTTTTCCCTGTTCTTGATTCACTATGTGAACGCTGTTCTGAAGCGCACTAGAGAATGCTATTTCTGGTCACTGTTATTGCAAGAGGAAATAGTGACTTCTCATTGTTGGCACTGGGTGCAGCAAGGCACAAAAGGGCATGGTGTGGGCATACCTCTCAACCTCCTGCCTCATAAATCAGGGACAAGGCTTAAAAAAATCAGGGACAAAGGACCAAAATCAGGGACACTTCTTCAAAATTGGAGATATCCCTTCAGGAAGCTGGTAGAATAAAGGACTTGGTGTAACATGCATTATCTAAGGAAGAACAAGTCTGTAACTTTAATGTTTGACATTATTTTGTGCTTATAACTCCCACCGTTTGGTCACAGAAAGACAATTTTTAGGAGGGACAGAGTAAAATTTTGAGGCAAAATCAGGGACATCCCTGAAAATCAGGGACACTTGAGAGGTATGGGTGTGGGCCGTACACAAATACCCAACCCTGGTAGTCTAATGGCCCCCCACCCAGCCGTGCCAGTCCTCCCAGCACCCCCCACCCATCCCCAGCCAGCGACTAGCACAGCCCACCTCTCATCTCTATGGCCAGCCACCGACTGAGTTCTGTAGTAGTGCTACTGTAGAAACACGCTCAGAAATTAATGTCTGAAACTTAGTCGACAGCTGGCCGGGTAGGTGAGAGATGGGCTGTGCCAATTGCCAGCTGGGGATGGGTGGGGGGTGCTGGGTGGACTGGCATGGCTGGGTGGAGGGGTGGGGGAGCCACTAGACTACCATGGCATGTCTGGGTGTAAGCTGTATTTGTGGCGGGCCACTCAGGGTCAGGTCATGGGTGGGGGGTTGACTGCACCACCCTGCGGGGCATATCTAGGGTGGTTGTGGGGGGCAGTCGGTGTGGTCAGCCCTGCAGGGCAGTTACTGGAGGCTTTGGGGGCAGGGGTGTGGGCAGTCCTGTGTGGCAATTAATGCAGGATTCAGGGGCAGGGGGGTGGGCAACCCTGTGGGGCTCTGACTGTACACATCAGGGGCTGGGGGTGTGGGCAGCCCTGTGGGGCAATTAATGTAGGATTTGGGGGCAGGGGGTGTGGGCAGCCCTGTGGGGTGCCTCATGGCTTTCTGAGCATGGGGAGCACTTGCGACCTGTGGTTGTGGCCTGTGACATGCTCGCTAGGTACTCCCTCTGTTCGGTGTACCTGGCCACATGTCGCAAGTCAAAGGACCTAGCTCTGGAGACCCTGCCACTTCTAGAACAGGACGCAGGGTGAATGCGCATTTGCAGTTGGTGCAAGTTGTGTTTGGTGGCGATTTGCGCCAACCTTGTAGAATCGGGCCCATGGTTGCCAAATTTATATATAAACATGGGATTGCAGGCCTAGCACAAAAAGAAGAAGAATATGTGTGATATGTACATCATATCAATGTGTATGTGTTATCTGTTTATTTACTGAAACACAATCTAGAATCAGTGCATTGGTTGCAAACAATCTTTAAAGGTCTGACTTAAACTCATAGTTAAAGGAGTAACATGCACAGCCTATGGGAACTATTTTCTCACAATGATTTATAATTTGTTTGAAGATGTGGAGACAGGGCACTTCCCTGACCTTATCTCAGATAACTACATGACCATATGGTATTACCTAGTATGCACTGCTGGGTCCCAAGACATCCAAACAGGATGGGTTGTGGCCTAGGCCTGTCAAAAGTTTTTTTTTTTTGTGACAGCTGAAAGCTTGGGATATATTACCTTGCACCCCAACCAGGGCAAATTCTACACCAGTGGGTCCTGTACTAAACAGGATACCATGACCTTTATTTGGTCCTGCTGAGGTGGATTTTAACACACTGATCATAGTCCATTCTGTGGATAACTTAAAAGTTGACATTTATAACGAGAGGGTGATACACCTTCCCTAGCAGTTTACTGCCTGCTGCTCAGTAAAGCAAATATCGACACATATGATGATGTGATGTGTTTCACATACAACACTTTGGCCACTTGCCTGTGAAGCCCATCAGATGGTGCTTCCCTAAAATGAAAGTTACCCACAACATGGCTGGTCAGTATTGTTCAATTTCAAGACTATCAATTCTTTACTTGTGGAACACTGGCATGCACAATGGCTACTCTAAACATTTGCTTCGCACTTTCTGCTCACGCTGTCATTGGTCAAATGATTATCCTAACAAGGCCACTTCATGAGGAATACTATCTTCCTAGTGAACTAGGCTATCAACATGATGTCATCAATTACATTCCAAATGTTAATGTGCATGTTTCTCCACTCTCCCTAGCCTTAAAACTAATGCTAAACTGCAAAAATTAATATTTAATTCACGTTAGCAGTGATATAATATGTATCATGCTCAACAGTTTTTAGATTATTTCCCTCTTACATTGCAAGACATCATATTTCTTTTTTTTGTTTGTGACGCTATTTTGCATTTTTGCATACATAGTGTCAAAATGGGTCTTGTAGTGAGAAATGGATTATTATTACTATTATTGTTTGTGCATATGCAGCTTACTATAACTGTAGAAATATAGCTACTGAATATTATTAGTGCTATGCTTGTAAGAAATGTTCTGCCTTTTAGTAATTGTATTTTCTGTAAGCCAAAGGCCATCTCTGGATAGAACAGGTGCAAGGGGATATCCCTAACTAAGCACATATGTTACTTTGCTGCCACACTGATTCATGGCCAAGTGGAAGTACACCAGAATTGCAAAAGCATAGTGTTATGAGAGCATGGTTGCTAACCACATTCCAAACTGTTACTGTCTTTGGGAAAAGATGCAGAGTCTGAACATTACTGATAAGGGATAGTGCTATTGAGGTCACATGCAAGCAAGGTCAAATAACAAGCAGTCCTTGGAACTAAGATGCCTTGGTTATTGTATACGTCATGTAACTATACACAAAGTTAGATATAATAATACTTTCCAGAGAACAGGGAGTTGAGATAGGGACCACACTTGGGAAGAAGGCCTCTGCTGCACCTGTCTCCCAAGAGAAGGTAATATCTGGGTCAATTTTACTAATCTTCTGTAGCCATTTCCTAGCAATTATTTTTCATCTAGAGAGACTGTGCCAAGAATCTTGTACTTTTGTCAGTGTGCAACTGCAAAATATAGAAGGAAGCTTATTGTTATCATTGTGTCCTGTGGTTTTGTTATGATTGGTACCTCCACAGACACTATCTAAACCTTCCTTACAAAGGCCATTTTGGAGGTGACTGGCTCTTGTATGAAGAATTTCCAAAGAAGTGAGGGAGGTGGTGTGGGCCAAAAGGAAGGCCTTCAAAAAAACAAGGAGAAGTAAGGGGAAGAGGAATGGTGTTATATGATGGCAAGCTAAAGGAAGCAATGAGGGTGACTGGGAAGCACCAAGGGAGGTCAACAGTGAAAATGCCGACCTCACCCACAGCGACGGCACAATACCGATGCAGGTATTGTGCTGCCCATGCAGCCAGTGTTTTCTGTGGGGGGCTGTGCCCCCCCACACCCCCTCAGATTAGGATTACCAACTCCAGGTTGGAGTTGGTCTGGGGGGGCAGAACACTGGTGGAAAATGAAGCACCAGAAAAGGACCATTACAGCGAATGTCACCGTAATGGTCTTTTTTTCGTGTTTCACCATCGGGGTGTTGACATGAAGGGGTACACTGGGATGACTGGAGGGTAAAGGCAGGAACAGAGATGTGCATTCTTGAGGGAGTCAAAAAAGAGTGGAACAGATGTTTTATGTAGATCAGGACAAAAATAATGACAAGGGGGAGAATTATTGGACAGTCGGGGGGTGAGGTAAGTAGAAACAAAACATAGAGAATGAGGAGCAGAAGGCTAATGTTTTAGACAATTACTTCTGCTTGATATTCACAGTGGAGGACAAGGGCCTCTACCAGAGAGTGGTGTTAAGGCCTCCTCATGGGGGAGGAGAGGTAGGAAATGGGGTTGGCAGTGGTCATGGTAGACCAAGTAAGAAAGTAGCTTGTAGCCCTCAAGGTTGATAAGGTACCGGGATCAGATGACTTGCACTCAATTGTAGTTAGGGAGCTGTGTTCAGAGCTGACTGAACCCCTGGAAGAACTGTTAAGATGCTAGAATCTGGTATGATGCCATGGGATTGTAGGTCTGCAGACATGGTTCGGGTCCATAATGGGGGGGGCAGGGAAGGCCCAGGAAACAACAGACCACTCAGTTTTACCTCCATTGTAGGTAAGTTGATGGAGATCCTACTCTAAGAAAGCCTAGTGGGCTAGTAGACAACATGGAGGCAAATAGCCTACCGTACAGCAAGCAGCATAGATTTGTGGTTGGGAAATCATGTCAGAAACACCTAGTGGGGGTGGGTGGTTGACAGTGGGCAGAAGGTAGCTTTATTCTACTTTGATTTCACTAAAGTCTTTGACTCAGTGATTTGCAGAAGGCTGCTGAGGGAGTTGGAAGACCTGGGAGTACTGAAGAAACTAGTCAGGTAGATAGGAAAATGGTTGGGGGAAACAAATGGTGGTAGTGAACAAGATCAAAGCAGAGGACAGGGGGTCATGGATGGCAGATCACGAGTGGCCTGCTGCATGGATTAGTTCTGGGACCAGTCCTGTTCAATATGTTCATCATTGACATAGGGATGGGCATCCAGGGCAAGATGTGTATTTTTGCAGATGATGCATAACCATGAGGCAGGGCAGACAAAAAGGAGGGGGTAAAGGAGTTAAAGAGGGATCTAGAGAGGCTGTAGCAGTGGTCAAGAATCTGGAAGTTCTGATTCAGTGAAAAAATGTGAAAAGTGATTCACATAGGGCAGAGGACAGACGGACATATGAAGAATCCAGCAGAAGAAGGTAATTCAGACTATCTAGTCTGCTCATATTGCAGGGTCCTTAGCTTACTTTACTGACCTTACCCCCTATCCTCCCTTCCTCTCCATCTTCCCCCTAAACCCCATATTTTCCCCCGTGCCTATCCCAGCCCCTCATGAAGCTGTTCACCGACTTCATTGAGACCACTTAATCTATCAGCACATTCCATCTGACTACCACTCTCTCCATGAAGAAGTGCTCCCTAACCTCCTTCCTAAACCTTCCCCTTCCAGCTTTAGACTTTCTCCCATCATGGATATCCACCCTATATATCCCTTTCAAGTACTTAAGGGTCTCTCACTATCATGTCCCCTCTCCCTCCTATCCTCCAGAGAGTACATCTTCAGGGCTCCCAACCTCTCTTCATATGTCTTACCCTGCTGACCCACAGTCATCTTAGTGGCCCTCCTCTGGACCATCTCTAGCAGGTTGATGTCTTTCTTAAGGTGTGAACACCAGTACCTTACTCCATACTCTAGATGTGGTCTTACCATTTACCTGTAAAGGGGCAGTATACCTTACTTCTGCCTGCTGCTGATTCCTCTGTCTATATAACCCAGCATCTTGTTTGCCTTTGCTGCAGCTTTTTTGCACTGCATGGAGTGTTTCAGGATGCTAGTGATCAGCACTTCCAGATCCTTCTCCTCCTCTGCTGCTGCTACCTATCACCTCCTCCCCCCGGTGATACTCGCTCTTTGGGTTCCTGGCTCCTATGTGCATACATTTGCATTTTGTGGTATTAAAGCCAAGCTGCCAAGTCCCTGACCACCTCTCAAGTTTTCTCAGGTCTTCCTGCAGGTCTTGTATCCCTTACACTGTGTCCCCTCTCCCACAGAATTTGGTGTTATCCACAAATAGGCACATTTTACCCTTGATACCCTCCCCAGTGTCATTAGTGAAAACATCAAGCAGCACCAGCCCCAGCAGTGAGTCCTGCCGGGCCCTGCTGGTGACTTCTGTGGTGCTAGATAACTCCCCCACCACCACCCTCTGGGTCCTGTTCTTCTGCCAGTTTTCTACCTACCTGGTCATTTTCTCCACAGTCTTGAGATGTGCTAGCTTCCTGATCAATCTCTTGTTCAGCGCAGAGTCAAAGGCCTTGCTGAAGTCCAGATAAAGGTTGTCCACCTCCTGGTCCCAGTCCACTGCCTTAATGACCCAGTCAAAGAAGTCAATCAGGTTTGTTTGACACAAACTCCCTCCCACAAACCCATGCTGCCTCTCATCCTGGAGACCATTATCCTCTAGATAGCCTATCCACCTTTCCTTAAGTATGATCTCTATGAGCATGCACATGATTGGGGTCAGATTGACCAGTCTGTAATTCCTGGGGTCATCCCTGTAACCACTTTTTTGGTTATTTATTTAGTTTTTGTTTGACCGGGAAAAGAGGACTAGACAATTCTGCCCATTTTCAGCCTCATCCCGGGGGAAGGGGATACAGATGGATGCCAACTGACATTTGACTTTTAGAGAGGGGCACCTCACCCATTTTCCAATCCTGCAGATCCACATCTGACTTCAGGGAGCTATTGAACATGCCTGCCAGCTGCCCCACAACCTCCCCTGCCAGTTCCCTCAGTACCCTTGGGTGTATACTTGGTGATTTGGCCACCTTCAGTGCTAGCAGCCCCTCCCTTGCTCTGTCCTCCTTTATCACCACATCTGTGCTTCCTTCACCCCCTGCTCATCTCCCCCCCAAGGCATTGGTCTGTCTTTTTCCCTGTGGAAGACAGAGCAGAAGTATTTGTTCAGCACCTCAGCCTGTCCCCTGTTCTCTTCTACCTATTCAGCCCCTTTCCTAAGCCTACCTATCAAATTCCTTCTTGTCCCTTTTTTAATTATGTAGCAAATGAAGACCTTCTCCCCCTTTATAACTCCCTCTGCTATCTGCAGTTCTTTTTGTGCCTTAGCCTGCTGCACTACCATGCTTGCCACCTTGGCCAACCTTAGGTAAAATTGCACACAGAACAAAGCTTTAGATTGCAGCCTATTTTTGGTGTCTGTGCCAGTTTCTTTACATTTGATGGGCTCTGCGGCATCCTGAGTCAGAAACCCACTCTGCTTTGCTTCTAGAATCACCTGACTCCTGGCACAGGGTGTGGATGGAATGCTGCAGTCCACCTTGGGCACGTTAAAGTCCCCTACCACTACTACTACCATCTCTTCCTTCCTTGCAGCTTCCAACAATTGGAAGGCCAACTTACTGGTGCGGTCTTCATAGACCTTACCAAGGTCTTTGATCTACTAGACCATAAATTGCTCATCCAGCAGCTTAGCTCTCTCAGGCTGGACAACCACTCAACACAGTGGTTTAAAGTTTACTTGCAAGACAGATCTCAGAAAATCAGATGGCAGGGTGTGGAGTCAGGCAAGCGCTCCATTGCTGATGGTGTCCCCCAAGGTTCAATACTGGGGCCCCTTCTATTCTCCCTGTTTATCAACAACCTACCAAAGCACTGCGATGGAGCGAAAGCGACCATCTATGTGGATGATGCAGTACTATACAGATCTGCTTCAAATGCTGTACAGCTAAACCAACTCCTGAACCACAATCTCTCCCTACCCTACTGGAAACCTAGTTCCTGACAAATAGGCTAGTCCTAAATGAGAAAAAAGCCAAAGCCATCCTATTCAGACCCAGTAAATTGGGCCCCAACAGAACATGTCTACTATCCCCCTATCTGTCCAGTGGCCATCCTATTGAGGTGGTGGATTGCATCAAATACCTCGGAGTCTATATTGATCAAGACTGCTCTTTCAAGGTTCATAGATACATAGATGCATAGACAGTGTCAGCAGATAAGGGCCTATGGCCCACCCAGTCTGCCCATTTGAGCTTGTAAGTTCAGTTTGTTTTCCTAGAAGTCTGTTGCCCCTTACCCCTGACCTCCAGGATTCCTTTATGTCTATCCCATGCATTCTTAAATCCCCGTGATTGTTTCAGCCCCCACCACTTCCTCTGGCAGGGCGTTCCACTTGTCCACCACCCGTTCTGTGAAGAAATTCTTTCTCATGTTTCCTCTGAATCGTCCTCCCTCCAACTTCATCCCATGCTCTCTAATCCTGGAACATCTTTTTCGTTTAAAAATAGTGTTTTCCTGCACCCTGTTCCTCCCTGTAAGATACTTGTATGTCTCTATCATATCCCCTCTCTCCCTCCTCTCCTCCAGGGAGTACATGTTCAGTTTCTTCAACCTGTCTTCATAGGACTTGTGATGTAATCCATTCACCATCTTTGTTGCCCTCCTCTGAACCTTCTCTACCCTGTCTATGTCCTTACGTAGGTATAGTCTCCAGAACTGTACACTGTACTCCAGGTGAGGCCTCACTAGTGTCTTGTATAGTGGAATTATGACCTCCCTTTTCCTGCTGGTGATGCCCCTGCTTATACATCCCAGCATCCTATTTGCTTTACCTGCTGCCTTGTCACACTGTTTCCCTACCTTGAGGTCATCAGAGATGACAATCCCAAGATCCCTTTCCTGCTTGGTGCATGCTATATCCTCACCCCCAACTGATATATTGTGCCAGGGTTTTTGTGCCCCATAATCATTATCTTGCACTTCTTTGCATTGAATTTCAACTGCCAAACCCCTGACCATTCTTCAAGCTTCTGCAGGTCACTTCTCATTCTGCCTACACCCTCTGGTGTGTCTACTCTGTTACAGAGCTTTGTGTCATCAGCGAACAGTGAAATTCTGCCTTCTATGTCCTGTGCAATGTCACTGATGAAGATGTTGAATAGGACCGGTCCCAGCACTGATCCCTGTGATACCCCACTGGTCACTCTTCCCTCTGTGGAGTGACAGCCATTTACCACCACCCTCTGTGTCCTGCCACTCAAGCCAGTTACCTACCCACCACACTACTGTCCTGCCCACACCCATATTCCCCAGTTTGTGTAATAGTCTTCTATGTGGCACAGTGTCAAGGCCTCGCTGAAGTCCAGATAGGCCATGTCCACTGCCCTCCTGATCCACCTCCCTAGTCACCCAGTCAAAATTCAATGAGGTTGGTCTGACATGACCTCCCCTGGTGAAACCATGCTGCCTTGGGTCCTGTAGTCCATTGACAACCAGATGTTCCACCAATCTCTCCTTCAGTAGTGCTTTCCATGATCTTCCCACTACCGAGGTGAGGCTGACTGGTCTGTAGTTCCTGCTTCCTCTTTGTTCCCACTTTTGTATAAGGGACTACATCTGCTGTCCTCCAGTCTTTGGGTACCTCCCTGTTTCCAGTGATCAGCTAAACAGGATAGCCAGAGGTTCAGCCACCACCTCTCTTAGTTCTTTAAGGACCTGGGGTGCACCCCATCTGGCCCCATTGCTTTATCAACTCTTATTACTTCCAGTTCCTTCGGACCCTTTCTGCGTAAAGGGACTTGTGTCCATTTCTGCACCATTCTCACCCATTGCTCCCTTCAGACCCAATACCCTCCTCTTCCTCAGTAAGAGCTGAGCAGAAATACCTGTTCAATATGTCAGCTTTACTGTTGTCATCCTCCACGTGGCCCCATCCTCCCCTTCAGTCTCACTATCCATCCCTTTGTCTTACTTTTTCACTTAAGTACCTGTAAAGGTTTTGTCCATCTACCCACTGATTTTGCAATGTGTTCTTCTGTCACGAGCTTTGGCTTCCCTTACTGACCTCCCTGCCTCCTTTGCTTCTCCTGGTACTTCTCCCTATCCCCTTCTGCCTGTGTCTTTTTGTATTGCCTGAATGCAATCTTTTGGCTTTCACTTTCTTTGCTACCTCTTTGGAAAACCATAATGGTCTCCTCTTCCTTTTCCTCTTGCTAACCTGCTTAATGCATAATTCTGTTGTTCTTGTAATCCCCATTTTAAATACTGCCCACTGTTCCTCAACCCCTGATTCCTGTCCCATTCCCCTTAATGCCTCTTTCAAGTATCTCCCCATTTTCCCAAAGTCTGCCCCCCTAAAATCCAGGATACGTGTTTTTGTGTGGTTTGGTTCTGCTCTTTCTGTGATTTCAAACCACAATGACTGGTGGTCACTGTTTCTCAGGTGCTCCCCCACTGTTACCCCCATCACACTGTCCCTGTTTGTGAGCACAAGGTCCAGTATTGCCTTCTGCTGAGTTGGTTCCATGACCAGTTGCTTGAGGAAGGCACCCTGAAGGGAGTCCAGGATAAATCTGCTCCTAGTTGATGCTGCTGCTGGGATGCTCCAGTCCACGTCTGGAATATTGAAGTCTCCAACCAGTACTACCTCACCCTTGTCTGCCATCCTTTGGATGGCTAGCATCAGCTCCCTATCTGTTTCTTCCTCCTGGGCTGGTGTCTATAGACCACACCTGTGCGGATGGCTGTCCCTATTTTCCTTTCCAGCTTAACCCACAGTATCTCTCCCCATTTTGTTCCTCCTGGATCTCTGTGGCCCTTATGTCATTTTTCACATATAGTGCCACTCCTCCTCCCTTCCTGCCTGCTCTGTCTCTTCTGAATATGTTGTAGCCAGGTATGGCCATCTCACAGTCATGGTTATCATTACACCAGGTTTCAGTGATAGCCACAATGTCCAGGTCTGACTGTACCATGATAGTCTCAGATCTTCCATCTTGTTGCTAAGGCTCCTGGCATTTGCACATGGCTTTCCATGATTTGACCTCCCTAGACTGTTTCACTGTTCTCCAGCCCTTCCTTGGTTGTCATTTATCTGGTTCTCCTTGCTGTCTGCCCTTCTGCTGATTTTGCCCTTTTCTGCTTATCCACCTCTTGGGCACTAATCTCTATCTTTTGCACACTGCTTTGCAGAGATAGCCCTCCTCTGGTTCACTGGTTCCACTGCTAGCTGTGGGGGTGAGCAAGTGGGTACCCTCCTTGCTGGCCTGCCACCCCTTTGCTAGTTAAATGCTTATCAATGTGGCATTTAAACTTGTCATTGAGTCTTGGATTCCCTCCAGGATGGATGCAGGCCGTCAGGCTTGAACAAACCTCCATCCCTCCAGGTGGGTCCCCAGTCACCAATGGGTCCAAACCCTTCCTCACAGCACCAGTTCTTCAACCATGAGTTAAAGTTCCTGGTGCATGCACTCCATGCTCTCCCCTGCCTCTCACAGGTAGTACTTCTAGAAAGTGACAGAGTAGCTACTTGCTTGAGACCCCTCCCAGTTTCCTAAACTCTTCCTGAACTTCCTTTGGCTCCCCATTTGCCAGGTCATTATTACCTAGGTGGATAATGACATCCAGCTCACCCTCCCATCTTGCCTTCCCAGTGATCCCCAGGATCTTCCTTCCATCCCTCCATGCCGTGGCACCTGGTAGGCACCTCACCTCCCTGTCCTCCCCCTCCTGTGTTCCTAGCTGGATCCCTCTTATGATGGAGTCCCCCACCAGGATTCACTTTCTCCTCCTCCTCTGGGGTCCAATGCTTTCCCCACTGAGGTCACCTCCTTGGCTAACCTCCACATCCCTTCCTTCCACTTCTCTGGGTACCTCTATTTGGTTGTCCTCATTTGCCAGTGTGGCATATGGGTTCTTAGTGGAATAGGATCTGGGATGTGCCTCTGCTACTGCTCTAACCCTCCCTGAGCCCACTGTCATCCAAGTGCTCCTCGTTCTCAGCATCCTTTGAGGCAGTTGCATTGGACTGGGTGGTCCCTGGATAGGGTGATGGTACTCCTGACCCAGTTTACTTCCGCTCTGAGTCTGGCTAGCTCATCCCGCAGTCCAGAGAGATGCATGCAGATAGGGCAGCACCTCAGTGTCCAGAAGGTCTGCCTGAATATGGCTGCCCCACAGCCACTGCATTGCACCACTCCCACATTATACTGCAATTCCACTACTTGTCTGCTACTGAAGCTCTCCTAGTTCCATTTTTATTAATTTACTGTACTAAAAATCCTGCCACTGATCCTCAGATATTTGTTTTTTTAAAGAAAAGAAACCAATAAATAAATAAATGAGTCAAAACACTTGTCGTGCTGAGGGTGGGCTTCTTCCCCCTTATGCCCCTCCTACTTCACACCCCTTACTATACCCTGTGTTTAGCTCCTGTCAATCAGATTTAACAGGGCATATAATTAAGAGTTGGGGGAAGGGGAGGGAGGGTGAAATTTGCAGCAATTAAAGACAGCACAGAATTACACCACCACTATGTTTTAAATTTTCAACAGCCCAAAAACAATTATAAGTAAAGACAACAAAGAAAGTATAGTGTCACTAAAAGCCCACAATCTAAGTTTAAAAGGAAAATAGCAATTACCAGTTACTCTAAAGCCCTGAATTGAATATGTTTCCTTCCTTCCCCTTCTGGCTTCTTCTGAGAAAATAAAACTCTGCTTGCTACTTTAACTCTGACTAAGCCCCACCTCCAGTTATTACGTAGCTGAGGTCAGAGGCCAGACAATTAACACCCTTCACCCAACTACAGGGCAGTCAGACAAGCCAAGATAAAATTTGCAGCAATTAAAGACAGTACAGAATTACACCACCACTATGTTTTAAATTTTCAACAGCCCAAAAACAATTATAAGTAAAGACAACAAAGAAAGTATAGTGTCACTAAAAGCCCACAATCTAAGTTTAAAAGAAAAATAGCAATTACCAGTTACTCTAAAGCACTGAATTGAATATGTTTCCTTCCTTCTCCTTCTGGTTTCATGTTGAACAATTAACCAAGGCGCTAAATCAAAAGCTTGGGCTCATGTACCGTCTAACCCCTTTTCTCACTGAGGCATCCAGGCTAAAGATAGCCACGGGCATGCTCCTGCCCACCTTATTTTATGGTGCCCCAGTGCTACGTTCAATGCAAAACACAGAGATACAAAAGCTAGGAAAATTGTACCACAGAATAGGACATTTTGCCCTAGGAGCTCAGCCACTAGAACACCACTGTAATATACTCGATTCACTGAATTGGCCCTCCCTGGAGGGCAGACTGGCTTACACTTCCCTATGCTTGGCTTTCAAGCTTCTACAATGGATGCTCCCCCCATCCTGAGTCATACCTTAGTACTCAAGCAGCCTAAAAGAACACTTAGATCCTCGTTTTGTCGACTCCTCCATGTCCCAAAAGTCCGAACAAGCCAAGGTCTTCGGTCGTTCAAAAATTACATCCCGTCCCTATGGAATGGCCTACCTAGCAATCTTCAAGACTGCAGCTCCTTTGGGGGTTTTAAAAAAGGCCTAAAGACATACCTTCTAGAGCTAAGCCTCTGTGCATGCCACCGCTGAGGACAGAAAACAGCACTCCAGCTCTGATACTAAAAACCTGCCACTGAACAGGTTGGTATCCTATTTCAGTTAACTCTTATCACTTCTGAAACACTTGGAATTTTAACCCGTAAAACTGACCTGATAAAAGAACCTTATGTAACTACCACTCTTGTGAAACTAGTGTTTACCCCATGTTATTGTAAACGTTACCTAATCCTGCCTGTGATTGTACTATATGTTCTGATTTTAATGTCTGTATATGCGCACTTTCCCTTGAATTGTTCCTACTTCTTATAGTACTGTTGACTGTAATTAACCCCATGTCGCCCCTGAAAAAGGGACCATTACGGTCTCAGTGGGCCTACCCAGTCACCAAAATTTAAATAAATAAATAATAAATAATAACTAAATAAACAATTGCATACTTAGCTCCCAGTCCCTTTCCTCTTCTTGTTTGGATGGTCTGTAGACCACCCCAACCTCATGTTTCTCCACCTATTTAAACTGTAACTGAATCCAGAGTGTTTCAGCCCCACCTTCTGTCTCCTTCCACATGCATGTTATTCCCTCCCTGATATACCCCCCTCTTTGCCTATTGCTCTGTCTCTCCAATATAGTTTGTATCCTGGGATTGAGAGGTCCCAGTCATGGTGTGGTGTGGTATGGCCCAACTCTCGGTTATTGCTTTTATTTTCACCTTCCCCTCAGCTAATAGCACCTGCAGGTCTTTTATCTTGTTACCAAGACTTCAGGTGGTCAGCAACACAACCCACCACCTCGACTTTATGCCTCCTTCCCTTCCTTCTATTCTTTTCCTAACATTTCTACACCCTATCCTGTCCACTTCACTCCTCTGTTACCAATTTCTTCACTTCTCCTCCATATTTATTTATTTATTTATTTATTTATTTTTTATTTATTGACATCTAGGATTAAAAATTACCTTTGTACTGGTGGTTCATTTACAAAGGTTCCATGTTAGAAAACAGTGGAGACATTACAAGTGAAATGAGACAAAATGCAGGGCTTTCCTGAGTAACAGTGCTTGGGACAGCTGAATACAGCGGTTACTTAAGCTTAACACATGATTTGAAAATAGCACGTGGTACATATAATTAGGAGGTAAAAAAGGAAAAAAAATTTTGCAGTGGCAAAATAGGCAACAGGTGAGGAGGTGGTCAGACATTAGACTTTGTAATAAGTGCAGTCTATCAGTGATAAGTGCCAGGGGGAAATGAAGGCAGAGAGGGTCTGGGCATGGTAAAATCAGCAATATAGGTGTAACTGCAAATGGGGGTTCCCAAAAGTCTTCCTGGAGCTTACCTGAGTGCTCCAGGTCTGGGCGGCGTTCCGCGAAATGCTGTTTAAATGGGCACCGTGAGTGCTTTAGAGCCTCCACATACTGTCTCTTTAAGGACTGCCTCTTGCAGTCATAATTAATTGAAATGGGGGGACTGTGTGTTTCAATGCCCGAATCCCACCTGGGCTGCTGTCTGATCGCTCCATTTCTGCCATCGCTACTTGTGCAGAGGGAGCCCTTTGGAAAGATGTAAATAATTATTGGTGATCTGTTTGAGCAACAATGAAAATGTAGTTTGTCTAACCTGTTTTCTTGCAGCATGGACTGTATCTGTTGTGCCCACCATTTTGGTCCTGAACTGCCGAATTGGACTAATCCGTGGGGGAGACCTTTAAAATGGAGCCTGTTTTGGGTGAATCAGAACTTGGACTCTCATCTGGAGCCTGCTATAAGGGGGCTGTATGACAGATGCCTCTGGGAATTGTAGTCTGGACCCTGCTGCCCTCTTGCACCAACAGAGGGAGCCCTGCTGTGATTGACAGCTGAACCAACCAACCGAACTTGTGTGGGTCTGAAGGAAGTGCCCTGAACTGTTGCTGGCAAGCCAGATCCGAGGTGACTGTGAAGAGAGAAGGAGCCCTGGTGTTCAAGCAGCGAGTAGTTTGCATGGGAAGCACGTGTGTAGGCCCCCAAGTCAGTCTGCGGCCATTGGCAATCGTAGTTCAGACTGAATCCAAGTTTTGGAGGAGAAAGAAGAAGCAGAAGTGTGGGAACCAGGCTTAACCTGAAGAAGAAGGAGGCAGTATAGAGCAGTGGTCTAAGGCTCTGAGCTGCAAATCTGGTGTCATCCAGCAGACCAGACCTGGGGTTTGAATCCCACAGCTTCCACTTGCATACTCCGTGACCCTGAACAAGTCGTTTAACTTCCTTGTGCTCCCAGGTCACTTCTGTAAAAAAGCTTTCAGCTTAGTGTGCTATTCCTGGTTAAACAACTAAAAAAAATAAATAAATAAAAAAAATAAAAGACCGAAAGTTTGCTGAATGCTATCGGCCTGTCAGGGACTGCTGATGCTGTGTATGCTCCCGGGTTTTGCAGTAATTGCAATTGGGCTGTTAGAGCAGTCTGCTTGGTACAGTACAGTACTTTACATATAAATTTGCTTTAAGTTGGAGGGAGATTGCGATCTTAATTTCCCTCACTCTGCAGTGTGTGCTGAATGCTGGAAACCCAGAAACACCATCATTCATTCTGTAATCTGTATTTGGTATCATGAGTACAATTCAGGGCAACCCCCTGCAACAATTTATGAACCAAAAGTGTGCATTTGATTTATTTGTGCTTTCCTTTTCTTGAACTGAGCCACTGCTCGAATTACAATTTTGTTGTGCATGACTTTCTTTTCTTTAGGGCCCCCATCCATCTGCACCAGCCAGCCAACCCTGGGCAACAGACCTGGCTAGCCCCCCATCCTGGGTACCCAGAGAGTGTGACATTTGGACCCTATATGCATGCACAGCACTGTGATTTGTATGTTTCTAAACCAAATCAACCTGATTGACCCCTTCCTTGTTACCGCCCCCTGAATAAATCAGATTTGTTGTTATTGAACTATATGCTGTTTGTGGTGTCAGAACATATAGAACCAGCATTGTATTGTGTTTGTGTACATTGCTTAACCTTGCTTTACAGGGGGTCCTCAGAGACGTGCTGCAAGAACCAGTCCTGAGGGTAAGTGGTACCTATATGAATAACTGGTTTACATATTCAGGGGATTGGGAAGGTTTCTCCTGTGTGTCGAAAGGGCCACTAGTGGGAAGTAAGGGAGGTCACAGTGTCCCAGAGGGCTGTACCCAAGCTAGTTTAACCACCACCAACCCTGACCTCTGGGTGGAGGCACCCATCACTGGACCTAGGCCCCTCAACCTGTCACTAGCCATACAGGCAGGGGTAGTATCCCATGGGATAGCGCCACCTAGGGGTTACATAGGGTTGAGTAAAGGAGTAGGAAATATGGGGGATGAGAAAGAAGCAGAGAAAGGTGGAAATGGTTGGTAAAGAGGATACAAAGGTGGTTGGCAGTAGCAGAAGAGTGGGAGTGCAGAATAGCATTAATGCACCAGTTGGGGGGAATAAAAGGAGCAACAGGGAGGGGAGTGAGAAGGTGGGGAGAAGAGAAAGGATAGAGGTAGGGGAGAGGAGAGAAGAAGAAAAGGACGGGAATGGGAGAGGTCTGAGAGGGCAAGATGCACAGTAGGAGACTAGCATGAGTAATCGCAGTTGCTGAGATTAGTGAGGTGCAGGCTTAGGTTGCATTTGAAAGGGCCAAGTCTAGTCTCTGATGAGACCTCTGAAGGGAGATGATTCATTAAGGAGGGGGCCATATTAAAAAATTAGAGTTGTGCTTGGGATGTGCGGCAGAAGGGAATCGGGTAGAGAGCTTTGTCAGTAGTATGAGTGCAACGTGTGGAAGTGGCAGTTGTCATGAGGCCATGCGTGGCAGGAGGAGTAAGGCCAAGGCTGATTTTCTTAGCCAGCAGACAGGTCTGGTAGGCAATCCTACCTTGCAGGTGTAGCCAGGATGGCTGTTTGTAGAGTTCACAAGTATGGGTTCTTTTACCCATGCCAGTCACGAGGTGGAGCGCTTATTCAGAACTGTTCTTATTCTATTTCAGGTGGTGTCCATGGCAGCTCCCTAGAGGATCAGTCCATAATCAAAGAGATAACTGAGCTGTTAACAGCTGCACACACTGCCTATTGTGTGAGGCAGTTCTGATGTTACTTGCTCTGGAGATTGATTTTATGTGGGCAGAATAGGAGACAGGACTGTCCAAGGTAACATCCAGGTATTTAAACTCATGGACTTGTTCCAGAGGGAGGAGATGCTTGTTCAGAATATGTAAGTTAGCCATTCTATGTCTGCTATGTGAGTTGGCAAACAGCATGGACTTTGTTTTTTTGTAATTCATCAACAGTTTATGCTGATCAAACCACTTTTCGACTGTGTTAAAATTGGATTGCAGGTCAGAGGATAGTTGGTCTGGGTTGGTATACATGGAGTAGAGGACAGCATCATCTGCGTAAAGGAGCATGTTGGTGTAACATGCCACTGGGAGATTGTTTAAAAAGAAGCAGGCCAAGGCTAGATCCTTGGGAGACTCCGCAGTGCACTGGGAGACAGTCGGAGAGAGCCACCAATCCTAACTCATTGGTGCCTGCCCATCAGTTAGCTTTTAAACCAGATGGTTACTTTGGTGGATAGGCCTAGGTCAGAGAGTGTGTGCACCAGGAGCTGGTGATTAATGGTATCAAATGCCCTGATTAAGTCTATATACACTGCCTCAAGCAGTTGTCCAGAGTCCAGGGCTTTATGAATGTGCATTGTGAAATTGAGTAGGGCAGTGGTCATACTATGCACCTTCCTAAAACCATGTTATTGTGGGCACTGGATATTGTGCTTGTCCAAGTATTCTGTCAGCTGATCAGCCACTATGCACTCTAAAACTTTGGAGAGTGCGGGGAGGATAGAGATGGGGAGGTAGTTGGAATGCTAGGCACAGTCTCCATTTTTGTGCACAGGCATTACAGTGGCTCATTTCCAAGCCTGGGAGAACTGTCCAAGGGTAAGGGAGTGGTTAAGGAGTTTGGTGAGAGGGGGAAGGACCGCTTTGAGTGCAAGGTGGAGGAGCTTTAGGTCAAGGGTGTAGCTACTAAATCTGGATTTGCCAAGCACCTTACTTAGATATCTGTGAGCTTCAATAAGGGATACTTTCCTGAAGTAGAAGGGGGAGCACTGGGACGAGGCGTGGGAATTCCATTGTGGGGGGCAGGGTGAAGACGGCTGGGGAGTCAGGGGGGAGTATTGCACTTAGATCAGTAAAGGTGATATTCAGGGAGTCAGTAATCAATTTAGGGTCCTGAGTAAGAGTGCCATTTATCTCAATCATCGTAGGGAGGGATCTATTGGGTTTACCTGTTAGGCTTCTTATGTTATGCCAAAATTGCTTACTGTTGCCCCAGCTGTTAGTAAGCACCCCTTTGTAGAAGTCTTGCTTGGTTCTCCACACTGCTATAGTGCATTGGTTTCTGGCAACTTTGTACTGTTGCATAACTGCGTGGAGGCCAGATGCCATGGCACGGTGCCAGAGGTTATCCCTATTCTTCATCATTGTTAGTAGGGCAGGGGTGATCCAGGGGTTTGACACTCCCCTAGTTTTTATTTTTCTGGTGGCTGCAAACTGATCACACATCGCATTAAATCGACTAATGAAGAAGGTTAATGCATTGTCAATGCACGTCATTTTGTTAAGGGGGGACCAGTCAATGACAGTAAATGTGCTTAAAAATTGTGAGAGCTTCCCTATTTTTAGTTTCTGGTGGAAGGCAAACTTGGCTTTAGGTTTGCGAACTTTGTTGTACCACTGGCAGAGCACTGGGGAATAATCGCTTAGGGAGTCACTGAGGACTCGCACGTTGGTGACTCTACTAGGGTGGGTGGTGAGAACTCAGTCAAGGAGGGAGCTGAGACCAGTTCTGTAGTTCATACGAGTTGGTGAGGTAACTATTTGGGTGATGTCTATTGAGGCAAGAGCATCTTTAAATGGCTCAGCTTCTGGGGCCAACCAATTTACACTGAAATTTCCTAGCACCACTGTCTCTGTACAATGGAGGAGATTTTCAAGGTACTCAGTGATCATTTGAAAACCAGAAGCCTGGTCACGCAGATGGACATAGACGGATAAGAGAATGAGGGATTTTCTCTGCTGTCCGAGGATAATTTTAACAGCAAGCATTTGGGTTTTGTTGGCAGGTTCTACTATTGAGAGGACATGGCATGTAATGGTTTTGGTTACATAAATGGCACACCAACCCCTGCACTTCCCAACATGCTCATGCCCGAAGAGGACATAGCCTGGGATAGCTACAGCATTGTCAGGAACCTTGAAAGATAGCCAGGTTTCACTGAGAACTAAGATGTCAGGTTTGCGAGATGAAATCCAGACTTGGAGTTCATCTAGCTTGGGCAGTAGGCTCCAAATGTTAATTGAGGCTAGGGTGAGAGAGTTTAAAGAGTTGTGTGAATGAATAGGCAATGCTTGAGGACCTGGGTTTGGGTGGACATTACTTGAGATAAGTAATAGAAGCACTGTAATCCTAAGAAGGTGGCGAGCAAGAAGCTTATTTGTCTTACGTTGTTGCCATTGAGAGATTATTTGTGGATGGGAGTTGCTAATAGGGAAGAGTAGTACTAGCAGATTGCAGTACAGTACTCCAGGGTGCATTTCTTACATACCCAGAAACAGGAGGGGTCAAAGTGGCCTGCCAGGCAGAGTAGAAGTCAACGCACAGTGTGCTAGTTGGAATGCCTCTGAAGGGTGAAATGCCTGAGGGTAGTGGAGTGTGGGGGTGAGGAAGAACCACAAGGCAAAACAAGAGAGGTGTAGTAATAGGAGTGAACATTGTGACTGCAGCGAGTGACATGGGGACTAAAAAGGAGCGTGGTTAATATACTGAGCAGTAGACCATGTAACAGCTGACCACAATAGGATAACTAGTTAACTGTGTTTGGTAGAACTGGCAGATAGGGAGAGCAGATCAGTTTAGTGAGGAATGTCCCTTTAAGGGAAGGAGAAGAGGGAGTTAGAGACAGAAGGAGCTAAGGGGTGGTGTCCTGTGGGGGAGAAGGGGTATTTAATAGTGGTTGGGTTGTGGTTGGTGGGCAGGAGAAAATTAGAGCTGAAAGGGAGTAGTGCCTGCCAGAATATCCTGTGGTTGAATTTGGTTTAAAAATCGCATGCCACAGACGCTGGAATGCTGAGCTGGAAATTAAATCGATGCACATGAGTGCCTCCAGCCAATAGTAGAGCCTCACCTCACCATGAGTAAGCTGAGGATTTGAATCCTGGAGTACCATACCTGATTGTGGGAGAGTGGGTACCGAGAGGCTTCACCAGCTGACTGCTTCTACCAGCAGTGGAGGGTCTGCTGACCTCCTCCTCCCACAGTCTTTGGGCCTGCTGTCCTACCACCCTCCCTTCAGTAGATTAAGTTCAGCTTGTTGTTTATGTGCTCCCTCAAGTTGTCCCTGATTACCCTTGAGCCCTCTCTACTGAGATGATGAATAGAATTTTATTCAATCGTGTTTCCCCCCAGTCCTCAATACATGCGAACCCTTCCTCCCTGCACCAGTTCCTCACCAGTTATTGAAGTCTTCTAGTCTTTCTGACTGTGTTGGCCTTGGGAAGTAGTATCACCTCTGAAAAGGCTAGAAAGCTTACAACCTCCCTGCAGGTCTTTGCCAACTCCCTGACCCTACCTTGCACTTCCTCCACCTCCTCCCCTGTTACGTCATTGGTTCCCAGGTGGATCACAAAGTTAGGTTCCCCAGCCTATTACAGACTACAGACTAGAGCCTGTGTGGCTGGCTGTTTGTGTTTGTCTCTGTCAGTAGTTTAGTTTTTGTGGATTTTCATGTGTTTCTGCTTGGAGGAACTGGACCATTCTTGGACATAACATCTATGAACATTTCCTGGACTAAGAAACTGCAAAACATCACCACCAGGTATTGGCATTCTCATCATAAATCAACTTTTTTGGAAGCCATCAAAAGCAAAAGTAAGGTCAGTAAATCTGTTATACAAGCACTGAGTTGTGGAGTACTGCATTGAATCCACATTCCCATCTGACTTGTTCTTAAAGGATGTGTACTTGTCTTTGAGGTCTAGTCACAACCATTTTAGACAACAAAGGGAAGATACTAGCAAAAGATTTTTACAACCTGCATATGCCACAAGCCAATGTTCATCACCCTCAGGAATTTAACACATTCTGGGTCTTTGTTCTACAGTAACAACAGTTTTCTGGTCTCCAGTAGTTCACCATTTCCTGTGGATTTGATTACTTTTCATCAATCACATGGCACCTCTGAGAACATGGCATTATATATTGTGCTCTGCAATATCATGGGGCAAACGCAGACCAGCAAGGCCAAGAGGACTAGATACCCTACGACAAAACTAGTCTGCAAAATGATTAAAGCATACCTTCTCAGGATACTACTTATGCTACTTCTGATATTTGGAAATGTTCATCCTAACCTGGGGCCTACCAGCCTAGAACCCCATGCCACAAAAAGGCAGGAGGGGTCCCTCACATTAGCCTCAATCAGTGTCTACAGCCTCCTTAACAAACCTGACATCTTGCAAACCTGGGTCCAGAAACATAGCCCTGATTTACTCTCTGTTGTCGAAACATGGCTTAACCCCAAGATACCACACACTGTAGTCACCATCCCTGGATACTCTATATTCAGGCAGGACAGGGTTTCCAAATGAGGTGGGGGCTGTGCCATCTACCTGAGGAATTCCTATCTGAGTTAAGTCTTCCCTTTCTCAAACCCTAAACCACCCTCCCAGGTTCTCGCTATTAAAGTTCTACTCGGGGTGCACAACAAGGAATTCACCATTGCTGCCATGTACCTACCCCCTAATGATCAGCCCAATGGATTTATGATCTTATTAGAAAGCCTACAGGGATTACACCACAACTCTGAACTCATAGTACTAGGCGACTTCAACATAAATTGTCTATCGCTGGAGGCCAGAAACTACAAGGATGCTGCCATGGCTCAGAACCTCACCCAGCTTGTTACCACCCCCACCAGATGCAACTATAGAACAGGGTCGCACACACATCTGGACTGGATCCTTACTAATCACCCTGAATGAATCTCAAAAGTCTCAGTTCTCCCTGATGGGATCAGTGACCACTCACCGGTCACATGTACCTAGGCAAAAAAATTCACTAAGCTCCCTCCTAAAGCAATTCACACCAGAGTGTTAAAGATGGGGTACCTTGAGCTGCTAATGACACACCTAAGCCACCTGGACTGGACACCAATCAACTGCCATTGATGTAAACCAAGCCTTAGACCTTTTCATCAGCCACTTCACTGCGGCCTGCAATATCTTGGCATCTCTCAAAAAGCTGAAGGTCAGAGGTTGAGCTAACCCTTGGATAACCCCCGATCTAGTCACTTTACTCAAACATAGGGACAGTCTCTGGCACTGTGCCCATGCAACATCCAAACCTGGGGATATTCATAAATACAAAGCTGCCAGAAATGAGTGCATGTGGTAGTTAGGAATGCCAAAAGCAAATACTTCAAGGAAGCTCTCTCCAACTCCTGGAGTGATGGAAAAAAATTTTGGAGTAACTTGAAAGACCTTACAGGCAAGGACCCTAAGTCACCACCCACCATGCTCAACATAAATGGAACACCAACATCTGACCTACACACAATCACCAACACCTTTAACAATGCATTCTCCAATTTGGATAGTGTCCTCCCTTCTAATTTCTTTGATGCCCCCTCTGGTAGTAATCCTCCTGCCACTGCTCCTCTCCTACACCATGCCCCACAATTCTACTTCAAAGAGATCCCAGTGCATGAAGCCAGAACCTATATTCAGAAGGCCATTCACAACACAGGCTACAGCGGTGACTCCCTTGACCTGAAGTTGTTAGTGCTTGTCCTTGAAGAAGTTCTTGAACCCCCGATAAAGATCCTCAACCTATCACTAAGGATGTCCCAGTTTCCATCTCACTGGAAACAGGTTATCATCACACCGGTACACAAAAGTGGAATCAAATCACTGCACTCCAACTACAGACCTATCTCCATCCCCTCCATTGTCTAAGGCCCTGGAGCACATCACCTTAGACCAACTAGTCAAGTACCTGGAAAAATATGACATCCAGTGTCCTGAGCAACATGGTTTCTGAACAGAGCACAGTACCACCACTGCACTATTAGAATTCATGGGCTTCATCCATACCATGCTTGATCAAGGAAACTGTGTAGGGGCAGTATTCATCAACCTTACAAAAGCCTTTGATACAGTGAACCACCCACTCCTATTCAAGCAATTATCAAACATTGGGCTCTCCAATGAAGCACTGCTCTGGTTTTCAAGCTACCTTGGGGAGAGGGTCCAGCAGGTTAGGATTGCTGGTGTCACCTTGGAAGAAAAAATTGTCCTTTAAGGGGTCCCACAGGGGTCCATCCTGGGGCCACTACTCTTCAGCCTCTTCCTCAATGACCTTCCTAGTGTCTGCCACCAGAAATTACTGCTCTACACCAATGACTCAGTCATCTTCACCAACCACCAAAACACAGAGCTCCTCGAGAAACAATTATAACTTGAATTCATGGGCATCGAAGAATGGTTCAAGTCACACAAACTGGTCATGAATTACAACAAAACAAAGGTTATGACCTTCTACAATGCCAGGAGTAAGCACAAATCCCATGACCTCACCATCCTAAACCAAACAGGGACCTTACTTGAACACATTCCTGATTTTAAATACCTAGGTGTCACATTGGACAGCTCACTCTCCTACCATTGGCACATAGATTCTGTCACCAAAGCCACCAACATCTGTATAGGCCTGCTCTACAGGCACAAACACTGCATGACTCCTGACACTCTCCGGTTGGCTATCAACAGCTCTGTCACCTCCATCATCGATTATGGGCTAGAAATATATGGCTCTGCCTCCGCCTCTGCCCTCCACAGAATTACAGCTGCACTCAACAAAGCATGCAGGCTGCTAACTAGGGCTGACCGACTTACACACACTTGTGACCTGTACACTTGGGAAGGATGGCTTCCTCTCATCAGCTGAATACAGTATCAAACCTGCCTCTTAGCCAAAAAAGTCCTCCTCTGGATCATGCCCCTGGGCATTGAAAAGCTCCTCATTGACCACCACAGTATCCAGAAAACTACAAGTTCACAACAACTAACTTTCCTTGTCCCCAGATGCCGAACTACCATGGGCCAGAGGGCCTTTCCCCACAAAGCACCACAGTGGTACAATACTCTCAACAAAGAAACTCTTACTGCTGCTGCTCTTGGCCCTTTTATGAGACAACACCAACTTCATCTCATTTCAACTAGTTGTTGTGACTGCCTCACCTAATCAGGGGCCCACCACTCACTGCCCTCCACTTCAGTCTTGACAACTACCTCTCCCCACCTTGCCCTCCTTCTACCTGCCTCATCTGCCCACCCCCTTGCCCCCTCTGCCTTACCCCTGGGCATTTCCTGACTTTTATCCCTCCCTCCCTCCCTTTAGAGCTCTTACCCTCACCCTCTACCCTCTGACAATGGCCTTCCTGCCTGCATACCCCCCCCACCTGCAGCTCTTATTGCTAAGATTGTCCTTGGCTGGTATGTCATGCTACCTAACATTTGACACATTTTGAATTACTGGAATTTCCTAAGCCTTAGTCCCTTGCTTCTTTTTATTGTGTAACTATGTATTATTATTATGTTGATCATTGTATGTATGTATACCCCGCATTCCTTCGACATGGAACCTTTGTAAATGAGCAGTTCCTGCTCAAAGGTATTTGTAATCCTAGATTCCAATAAAATACAAAAATTAAAAATAAACCTCCATTGCAATTTCCTTAACTCATGCACCTTCCCCACTGTCATCCTCGGCATACAAACACCCTCATTCTTGCTTTTGTGTCCCCTTCCTTCCCTGGTGAGTACCCCTTAATTATGGAGTCTTCAATGATTATCACCCTCTCCATCCACTGCAAATGTGTTTCCCACCCTGCCTTTCTCTCCTAAGATACCAGCTGCTCCTCCACTCAACTGCACCCCTGCATACTTGTTAACTTTCTACTGCCTCCACTACTGTCCCTCCATCTGCTTCACTATCTCCCCCATAAGCCCCTTCCTCCCTCCCTGGCTAGCCATGCTTACATCCTCTTTTCCCTCCCTCTTTTTTACCCTGTTTCCTCCTTCTCTGCCATCCTCTGCACCAGCTTGACTGCTTCTTCTTCCCTGTCTTCCCAGACCAATCTCCGCCCTCCACCCCTTACATCCAACCCTTGACTCTGATTTTCCTGAACCTTCTTCCCCACCACCTGATACCCCTACCTCTATACCAGCCAGTGGTGCATACCTATTCATTAAGAACCTACATACAGACTACTTCATGGGTGGTTAGGTTGGCTACAGCATCTAAGAAAAGGCACCTGGGTGTCATCATTTGTGACTCCCTCCGACAATCCAGGCACTACAATAAAGCATACAACACATCAAAAGAATACTGTGATGCACTGAGAGGGGATCTGATAGTAGGAGGAAGGAGGTAATGTTGCCCCTTTACAGATCATTTGCGAAGCCTCACCTGAAGTAATGTGCCCATTTCTGGAGTCCATGCCTGGGAAAGGACTGGGATAAGCTAGAGTCTGTGCAGCAAAGGGTCACCAAGAGGCTCCAGGGCCAACATGGCAGATCCTATGAGCAATGGCTTGAGGCCTTTAATATGTACTTGCAGGACGTGTGACATAATAAAGGTATGCAGGTTCCTGATGGGAATACATAGAGTGAATGGTGATGACCTATTCAACAGAAACAGTAATGAAGCCACAAAAGGACATGAATGGAGGCTAGTTCATTGAAAAATCAAGAGGGATGTTAGGAAGTTCTTCTTTACTAGGAGGGTAGTGGAGCTATGGAACAGCTTATGAGTAGAAATGGTGTGGGTAGGGACTATAAATTGATTCAGACATGCTTGGGTCAGGTTTAAATGGCTGGTAATTCCAGGAGGAGGCACTAGGGAGGTGGTGGGCCTAAGGGAAGGAGGGGGAAGTTCTGGGGTAGAAACCTGTTTGAGACAATAAGTAGGAAACTATTGGCAGACTAGATGGCCCCTTGGGCTTTATTTGTCAGCAACTTAACAATTCTATGAACATATGACACCACCATATCATAGTCAGTGTATAGCATCCCACACCCCAAACCCATCTGTACCCGCATATTCCTACTTACATGGCTCTCACCTCTCAGGCCAGATTCATATACGTGTCCACTAAGCACTTGCTCAGAAGCTTGGTTTTTTTGTTCCCAAAAATCCTATTTTGTCTCTTACAAAATGCAGAACTGGCAATATAGCTGGCTGCAGTGGTCTGAGGACAGAGTCCGACTCATAATGTAGTTTGTGGGTTTGCCTTCATAAGGGTGCCCAAGTTAAAAGTATCTCCCAGAGGGCATTATGGCTGATGTGTAGTGGTGACTGGTGTTTACTTCTGGAGAGGTTGCCAGACTAAGTTTACCCATATTTAAGAAGAACAACTACAACAAAACAAATAAGTACAGGCCAGTTAGCCTCACAACTATCATTTGTAAATTAACAAACCCCATAATGAAACAAGAAATGGAGGCATTTATGACATCAAATGAACTTTGTGATAAGATGTAGCATGACTTTCAAAAACCAAGATTATACACTACCAACGTAATTAGTTTTTACAAACCACCAACTAATCCATTAGATAGTAATTGTCCTGTGGATGCAATGTATTTTAACTATTTGAAGGAATTTGGTACAGTGCTCCATTATGAGATGGTTATCTGACTATCAGAAATTGGATTTAAACAAAACAGAATATCATGGGTCAATAGTTGACTTGCCAACAGGACACAGAGGATGGTACTGAATGATTATAAATCATGTTGTAGTCAGGTCAATAATGGGGTTCCCCAGGGGGTCTGTACTGCGATCCTAACAATTTAATGCATTTGAAGGAAACATGAAGAAGAAGATACTGCATGTGCTAGGACTTCCAAACTTGCAGATGACTCCAAAATATTAAATGCAGTGACAGCTGAGGAGGATCAGAAGTTAATTCATTATGATTGGGGAAGTGTATACTAGAAGGCTGGAGCGAAGAGCATGAAATTAAATCTTGGCAAATCTGTTGTGCTGAAGATCGGTAAAAAAACTTGTTGTTTTCAGCACATGGGACCCTGCTCAAAACTGGGGGTCATACTTGGGGAGGATCTCAGAAATACTGCACACAGTGAAATGACCAAAAAGGCTAACATAGAAACAGAGAAACATAGAAACATAGACTTTGATGGCAGATAAGGACCGCTAGGCCCATCTAGTCTGCCCATTTCCCTACCTACAGGATAGGCCGCAGATCCTAGTTAACCAACAGCCTATTTCTTCCTACCCCCCCAACAAGAATTGTCTTATGTCTGTCCCATGCATTCTTGAATTCTCCCACAGTTTTAGACACCACAACCTCCTCAGGAAGGCTGTTCCATGCATCCACTATCCTCTCTGAAATAATACTTCCTCACATTGCCCTGAACTGCCCTCCTTCTATCTTTAAATTGTGTCCCCTTGTTCTTGCAAGTCTCTTTTCTGAAAATGCTACCCTCTTGGACTTTGTTGATTCCACTGAGGTGCTTAAAGTTTCTATCATGTCCCCCTCTCCCTTCTTTCCTCAAGGGTTACATATTAAGCTCCTTTAGTCTCTCCTCATATGGCTTCTCTTGCAGACCCTGCACCATTTTAGTTCCCTCCTCTGGACTGCCTCTATCTTGTATATGTCCTTGCGGAGATGGGGTCTCAGAACTGGACACAGTACTCCAGATGGGGTCTCACCAACTGTCTGTACAGAGGGATAACAACTTCCTGTTTTCTGCTGGTGATGCCTCTCCCTATACATCCCAGTATACCCAGCCCTCCCTACTGCCTTCTCACATTGCTTGCTAACCTTAAGGTCATCCGATATGATTACCCCAGGTCCCTTTCCTTTTGTTGTTGTTACTACCTCCCCACCCATTGTGTATTCTTCCCTGGGTTCTTGTTTCCAGGTGCATTATTTTGCACCTCTTTGCATTGAATCCTAGCTGCCATACTTCTGACCATTCCTCCAACCTTGCCAAGTCCTTTTCATCCTTTCCACGCCTCCTTGTGTATCAACCCTGTTGCAGATTTTGTGTCATCTGCAAAAGGCATGCTTTCCTTCCAGTCCCTCTGCAATGTCACTGATAAAGACATTAAGAAGGACTGGACCCATCTGAACCCTGCGGTACCACTAGTAACCCCCTTTCTTCAGAATGGACTCCATTTACAATTACCTTCTATGTCCTGTTGTCCAGCCAATGTTTTACAGGCTACCACCCTGGGTCCCACTCCCAGGCTGGTTAATTTGACTATTAATCTTTTGTGTGGGACTGTGTCAAATGCCTTGCTAAAGTCTAGGTAGGCCATGTCCACAGCCCCTCCCTGGTCTACTACTTTGGTCACCCAGTCAAAGAAATCTATTAGATCTGTCTGACATGACCTTCCCACTGTGAACCCATGCTGCCTTGGGTCCTGTGCTCCACTGGCCTCTAGGTACTGACTATTCTTTCTTTCAGAAGTGACTCCATCACTTTCCCTACCACAGAGATCAGACTGACAGGTCTGTAGTTTCCTGCCTCTGTCTTGGACCCACTTTTGTGAGAGGAATCACATCTGCCTTCCTCCAGTCCTCAGGTACCACACCATCCTCCCATGATTTATTAAAAAGAGTAGCCAGTGGTTTCACTAGTTCCTCCCTTAATTCTTTTAGAATTCTGGGGTGAATTCCATCAGGACCCATTGCTTTGTCCACCTTCAGTTTTAGGAGTTCTTGCAGAACCCTTTCTTCTGTGAAAGGACTGGGATCGACCCCCCTATCAAGAGTGGTTCTGTTAATTGGATTAGGCACTTCCCCCTCCTCTTTTGTGAATACTGAGCAGAAATATTCGTTCAGTATTCCTGCTTTTTCACTATCCCCCTCTGCCCACCCACTGTTCATTCTATTCAGCCTCACTATCCCTCCCTTTGTCTTTCTACGCTCACTGATGTACCTATAAAAGGTTTTATCCCCCTTCTTAACTGAGTTGGCTATCTTTTCCTCAGTTTGGGCCTTTGCTATTCTGACTTCCCTTCCTGCTTCCTTCTGCCTTAACTGGTACAGCTCTCTGTCCTGCTCCTTCTGTGTTTCCTTATACTTCCGGAATGCTATCTTTTCTTCCTGACTTTCACAGCCACCTCTTTTGAGAACCATAGTGGCTTTTCTCTTCATTTTGATTTGTTCATTTGCTTCACACAAAGGCTTGTTGCCTCCATGATGGCAGTTTTGATAATTCCCCATTGTTGCTCCACACCTCCTTCTAGCCTGTTTGCTAGTGCTTTCTGAGACACTCTCCCATCTTGCCAAAGTCAGCCCTCCTAAAGTCCAGTACCCTCACTTTTGTGATGCTTGACTCTGTAGCTGAGTTTAACGTGAACCACACTGTTTGATGGTCACTTGTCCCCAGATGGAACCCACTTCTAGATCTGAGATCCTCTCACTGCCCGTTTGAGAGCACGAAGGTCTAAGATTGCTCCTCACCGAGTGGGTTCCAAACTAGCTGTCTAATGCCTGCCACCTGTAGGGCATCAAGAATGTCCCTGCTCTTGGATGTGGCTGCAGCAAATGTGCTCCAGTTAACATCTGGCATATTCAGGTCTCCCATCAACAGTATCTCCCCTTTCTCTGCCATTCTAAAAATGCCTTCTATCATATTCTTGTCTATTCCTTCCCCCTGACATGGGGGTCTGTACACAACCCCTGTGCAGATTGTGGTGCCCTTTCCAGTCTACAAGGTGACCCACAGTGCCTCCTCTCCTGCCTGTTTACTCTTTTGTTCAGTTGCTTTTATCCCTTCCTTTACATAGAGAGCTACTCCTCCCCCTCTTCTCCCCTGCCTGTCTCTCCTGTAGGTTATGTACCATGGTATGTTAACATCCCAGTCATGGTTCTCTGTGTACCATGTTTCTGTGACTGCTACGATATCCAGGCATCCCTCTTCCATTAAGGCCATCAGCTCAGGGAGCTTGTTGCCCAGACTACGGGCAATGGTACTCATTACCCTCCATTTCCTGATGGCCTTACTCCCTTTTGCCCCATCCCTGTCCTTCTTGCCTTTGTCACTTTCTTCATTTACCCCTGCCCTTCTCTCTATCGATACCTCTATGTTGGTGTTTGCCACACTTACTACCATGATTATTTGGGGGCTAGGATTTTCCTGCTCCTTTCCAGTGCCTCCCCCCTTGGCTAGTTTAAAAGCTTGCCAATGAAGCATTTAAACCTATCACCTAGGATCCTGGTTCCCCTCCCGGACAGATGCAGCCCATCATGCCAGTATAGGCTTGCATCACTCCAGGTGGACCCCCAGTCCCCAATGAAGCCAAATTCCTGAGCTACACACCAGTTTTTCAACCACTGATTGAATCCCATGGTGCAGAACACCCTAGCCTCTCCTATGCCATAGATGGGTAGCACCTCCGAGAAGGTTACCATGCATGCTACTTGACTAAGGCCCCTTCCCAATTCTACAAACTCTTCCTCACTTCTCTAATCCCTTTCTTAGCCAGGTCATTTGTCCCTGGTGGTCAATGACATCCAGCTCCCTCCCTGTGCAGCTGCTCCGCAATCCTGAGGATTCGCTTCTGTCCCTGCAAGCCATGGTGCCAGGCAGGCACCTTACCTCCCTCTCCCCTTCCTCCCCCAGTTCTACCTTCCTATCAATGGAGTCCCCCACCAGGAGTTGTTTCCTTCCCCTGCAGGGTCCCCTGCCACCCTCCTGTGGGTCTCCTTTGTGGAGGTTCCCAGCATCCTCCTTGGTCTCCACTGTGTGTGCCTCCATAGAGGAACCACACTTTGCCAGAATGGCATAGGAATTGTGGAGAGGTACAATGGTAGGGATGCACCTCTGTTCCACCACCCTCACCCTCCTGAGCCCACTGTGGTCCAACTGCTCCTCTTTCTTGGCAACCTCTGAGGCAGCGGCAGTGGCACTGGTGGTCCCTGGATGGAAGAGGAAGTCCACAAATCCTGGCCGACTCAGCCTGGAGATGAGCAACCTCCGCTCCAGCCCAGAGAGGTGCCTGCAGATGGGACAACACCGCATCCTTCAGAACATCTCCCGGAAGACTGCTGCTCCACAGCCACTGCACTGCACCACTCCAATCATGTCTTATTTCTGGCCCCTTAACTGTTTGCAATCCTTACTCTTTCCTCTGCTTTTTCTCTCTCTCCTTACTTTCTACCTGTGCCCTTTAAGCTCCTGATTGTCCTGTTCTGAGACAAGAATATCCTATATTCTGCATGAGACCACTTACTTGCTCAGAGGCAGACCTCCAGCAGCTAGAGGGGCCGGAGGCTACTCTTGCCCTTCTAGGATGGTGGGTCCTGGTGGTTCTGTGATCACTCACTTCCTGCCCCTAAACAGGAAGTTCCTGTTGTCAGTCAAATTCTGTGCCTATAAAAATAGAACTATCTTTGGGTGGGAGTGAGGGAAGGAGGGCAATATAGTCCCAGCAGAGAAGTTCAGTCACACAGCAGTCCTTTCTCCTGGTGTCTTCTGCCAAGCTATTAGCAGAAACTTTCTAAGGCAGTCTTTAAATGTAGCTTCCTTCTAGCTAAGCCACTCCCCCTACTTACCAGATCTTTCTACAAGTAATTTAAACCTCACAGCAGTTAAGTCCTTTCAGTCACCTAAGATTTACACCTAGATAGCTCTTCAGATACCCATTCAGTTCAGTTAACCCAAACACACACTTTTTTTTGTATGTTAGTTTTTTTACCCTAAATTAAAAGTCAAATACAAAAGTTCTTCTACTTTAGTCCCAGCAGAGAAGTTCAGTCACACAGCAGTCCTTTCTCCTGGTGTCTTCTGCCAAGTTAACCAGATAACAACTCACCTTGACAATGCCTATTAAGCTGCTACTGACTCCAAACTTAGGTACCCTCCCCTACTCTTGTGACGATGATCCTTTGTAAATGAGCTTTTAACTCAAAGGTTGTAATTCTGATTATTAAATAAATAAATAGATACAAATAGGCAGCATAAAAAGAGGTTTTGAGAGCAGAAGTATGAAGGTATTGATGTTGTTGCATACAGTGGGTAATTAATAAGATCCCATGGGGAGTGTTGTGTCTATACTGGTCTACTTGCCTCAGAAAGGATGTCATGGGAGTGGCGGGAGTGCAAAGGAAAATAACAAGAATGCTGAGGGATCCTGAGGGGCTAACTTACTGTATGAGCAACACAAGAAGGAACTGAATCTCATTTAAATCAGAAGGAGACACATTAGAAAGGATATGATTCTAGTATAAATCAGTAAGACATGTAGCCCTGTTGAATAAATGCCATTTGTATGTTCCTGAACTACCCAGGACCTCCTTGTAAATGAGCATTGCTTAATGGAGTTTTTTCCTGGTAAAAGAAATAAATACAAATACAATTTATAATTATAGAGTGTCACATTGGTAACTAAGGGTCAAAGTTAACAACTGGAGGGGTTACATTTTAATACAGAAAAAAAGGGAAGAACGAAGTTCCTGCTTTCCGGCATGTGTGCTGCAGATATCTCTATAAACTGCTGCCTGTTTTCCCAGCACCTGACACCCTTCCTCTCAGCTATTACAGTTTCAGCCTGAAATCTGGTGTCCAGTTTGCTGAAGGCCAGACCAGAGCCAGTGGGGGTGGAGCAGTAGGAGCATCATTGACAGAGGCAGGGTGACAGTGATTAAGAGACTGCTCCAAACAGCTGAACATTACATGGTGTCCCATCAAGAAGGCTAGTCAAAATTGGCAAGTGGAAAACAGTGACCCAGAAACAGTGCTGGGCATTTCAGTGAGGTGGTAATTACAGCGCAAATGAAGTTTAGCACTATCAGGGTTATTGCTCTTCTATTGTTTTGCAGCTTGGAGATGATTATTTAAGTTAAGGGGGATTTGGGGGCAAAGCCCCCCAATAGGGGGACTGACACAGAATGGAGATTTTGCTCACATTGTTTGGTGCTGTATTGCAAAGTGCCATTGTCGGTCTCACTGTTTTCCATTCACTGTTTTTGCCCAGCGCAGTTTTGCAGGTGCAGTTTTCACATGAAACTGCATTACATGCTCCCTCTCATGAACTTCAAACTTGCTGTCAGTGTGCTGCAGATATTTCCATCAAGTGCTGCTTGCTTTTCCTCCACCTGACACCCTCCCTCTCAGCTACTACATTTACAGCCTGAAAGCCAGTGTCCAATTTCCTGGAATCCAGACCAGAGCTGGTGGAGGTGGAGGACACAAACATCATTGACAAAGGTGGAGTAGCAAAGTTTAAAGGTCCATGCCACTTTGCGGCGTGAGCATGAGCAGCACAAAATGCCACTCAGGAAACAAAAATAAATCTTAGGTCTGAAGTGCATTTACCAAATCCTGCACACAGACTTTAAAACCAGTACACTGATAAGCCAAAGAACCTGGGGAGAATGTGAAATCTTCACAGGAGAGCAAGAGCAGGTTCACTGTCAGAGTTTGGTGGGTGAATGCTAAGCAGTCCATTTGCTTTTGGACTGCTTTTGGTTTCTTGGTCTGTCAGGGCAGATTTCTGGGGCATATGGATGAATAAATACTGAATAAACCTTAATTTGCTGGACAGTTTAGCTTACTAATAGCAGAGTTTTGGTTTTCTAGTGGACATAGTGGATCCTTGCTTGCTAGATGCCTGGTTTGCTAATAATAGAGTTTTATATTAAATTAGGATAATTATATACTGGTTGTACATCTTGAATTCATATTTGTAAGTGCAATAATTATTATATGATACAATTTATTAGCAACATGATTTAACTAGTAAGCTTTCTATGCCTAAGAAGTTAATAAGTGTAGGCATGTTAGCATTGGGTTAGTAATCTGATCTATGACAAGAATGCAAGTACAAGTCTAGACAAATAAAGTAGCCTGCATTTTTAGGTTTGAAAATGTCCAAAACTTAATATAATATGTTTTTTAGAACTATATGTGACTTAGATTTTAAATTTGTAACAAGTTATAGCTATTCTTAATAGGTTTTTACATAAATTAGTAGTGGCAAAGTAGACAAGTTAGTATAAGTTTATTTTTGTATAGTTACATACAAAGTGTTCTAAAATGAGACTGTTTCAATTAAGTTAGTTTCCCTTGTTGGTGTCAGTGATAACATTAATATGTATATTGCAACTGACAACAAAAAAGAAATCAAGCAACAATGCACTGATGATGGGGCCATTCAAAGAAAAATGTCTGTTACAAGATTTGAGGTTCTGGAGTAAAGCTAAAAAGAGAAATCTCTTCTCAAAAATCAAGTATGCAGTTAACATTTCAAATCTACAATTGAGGTAAATAAATGATGTAACTAGTCATAGGTGTTCCCTATGCATGGTGTTAATCATCAGTGGAGATATTAAACTTAACCAGGTCCCATTGGGAAGAAAGAGCATACTGTAGAACTTGAAATTTTCATGGTCAAATAATTTTCACCATTTTTGCTGAAGCACCAATATGCTTGAAAATAAATTTGTGCTAACTAGCATTTTCAGTATTTTTTTCCATTATAGTGAATGTGATGACTGTGACTTAGCACTAAAATAAATTTCTGCAGTTATGGCTGCAATTGTGTTTGCGTTAAATTTACTTTTGCATGGAAATAACTAGTTCTACAGTATATAAATAATATATAGCAATGCAAGGAGCTTAAAAAATAAAACTGATTTATTTGGATTTTGGACAAAACGATATTTGCTAAAAGATAACAAGAATTGCCTGAGATGATTGTTCTCATTGAGACCTGGTTAACAGAGTAACATATCTGATAACAAATTTGAACTGGAGAACTACTGTGCCTGATAGATGAGGTAGATGTAAAAGGAGAAGTGGGGGTGTGGTGTTATTTACTAAATGGGATTTGGGCCCTACAAATATAATAAACCAGGGACAAGTTGAGAGTACTAAATGTTTATTAGTGAAGTGCAGTTTCTCAGCTTGGTCAAAGGTGTGATCCATTCTCCACCTAGGACCAGGTTGAAAGAATTTGATTACCTCAAACTATACAGACTTATTCAGAACATTATGAACTAGTGTTAATATGAGATTTCAGTCCTGTCTGGGGGTGCCCAAAGAGTAAAAGTCTTAAAAATAGCTTCAAGCTGTTAGATTTGAAACAGACAATACATGCTTCAACTAGAGAAGGTAGATTGAATAGTCCTGGAAATATGCTCGGTCTAGAGTTTGTTTCCTCTAAAATTTGTGTTAATAAAATTAATATGAATGCTCCAGTTTTAGGTGATCACAATACCATCAGTTTTAATTTACATATATTAGGGAAATAAAAAGGCAGAACCAGCAGAAATTTAAAGGAAATGTTTTAAACTACAGTATATACAGAAGAGCTGCTATTAAACAGATTAGCCTGAATAAATTGATCAAGACTGTTCCTTATTTCAACATTGGATATAGTTCTAAATGAATTATCAAACTATTTCTGTAAGTTTGTAACAAATTTACACCTTTAAAAAAGATTAAACATAGAAAAAAATCATGTCCCCTTGAAAACCAAAAGAATTAAAAGGGATACAAGAGTAAAAAGTAGCTTGTGAAAAAGGCAAACTGAATTCTAAAAATTAATAACTGCGAAAACTTCAGAAAGTCCAGAATGATCTGAATGAAAATATTAAAAAAGAGAAAAGAAAATATTACAATGCAAAGGTTAAAGAAACTAAAGAGCAAATACAGCACTTGGACCTCATTAAATCCTTTAAAAAACAGTAAAAAAAAAGTTCAAATTCAAATGGAACAAAATGGGGTTCTCTATAATTCGTTATATTTTGCAAATACAGTAAATGACTACTTCACATAGTTGCTTGATAATGAACTCCCAAAATTAGACTTGGGGAAGGAGGACATAAGTCTAAAAGAGTTAAATAACAGTTTAAAGTATGAAATTAATGACACTATCCCAATATTTGGATTTTAAATAGTTTCTGGAAATGATGTACTAAAAATATTAAGAAAATTAAAACCTAAAAAAATCTGTTTGTAACCCCCCTTGCCACTTTTTTCAGCTGGCACCCCCCTAAAAGAACCAGTGCCCAAATAATGGCATGCAATTTGCTTTTCGCAGAATTACACAAATGGTACCACCCTAGCATTAGAGTGTATACCAGGCTCATTATCTAGAGGATGAGGGTAGGGGTACAATACTAAAAATGAATCTTTATTTTTATTTATTTACTATATCGGATAGACCTTTGAGTGTGAGCTCTTTTACAAAGGTTCCATGTCAGGGTGGACAAATAAGACAAATACACATATACAGTGGTTACAGATGCCTGCTCATTGGCATATAAGAGAATTGACATGAGAGTTACACAAATTGTAGAGAGAAAAGAGTACTAGTAACAGAGTAGAAGCTATTTCAGAAAAAAATGATTGTTAGTATCATTTAACCAGTAAACCAGTAAACCCCCGTCAGGCAACCACCAAAATCTGATTGTTAGACTAAAGTTGCGAAGACTGCATAGGGGTTTATGCTTATTCAGATTGCATCAGGTTGGGTGACAGTAAAAAACAGGAGGGTAGAGGTTTGAACTTACTCGCCGAGGGCGAAGGTGGGAAGTAGTGGGCCAGGTCGCTGTGGGGGGTGGTGGGCGCAGCTCCAAAAAAGGGCCTTGTCGAGTTGGGGGGGTGGTAGGGGGATGGGGGAGGCATTATCTATATGCAGAATTAGAGTTGATCAATTAGTTTTACTTACCCTCTATTTGCAGGGCTGGTAAAGAAGGCAGTGGTTCTCTAGGTAGCCCCGCATTGGGTGGTACCTAGGTTGATGGTCTAAAACTTTCAGGAGAAGCCTGAGCAGCAGGTGCACTTTGCGCATGACATGAGATGCTGTCTGTGACCTGCTTTGAATTGAGGTATGCTGTTCATGTGTAGTTTCTTAGGGAGTTCATTTATCCAGAAGGGGGCACAGTAAGCAAAAGCATGCTGCCTGAGTGAGGTTCTGCGGAATGGGATAGACAGCGTTCTATTCGTCCTCCCCCTGGTGATGTGAGGTGTGGGAGAATCCTCAAGCAGTTTACCTACACAGGGTGGGGTTTTCCTTAGGAGCGCCTACTTAGCCAAGAGGCAAGTTTGGTATTTGATCATGTCTTTTAGGTTGAGCCAGTTTGTATGCTCATATAGGGTACAGGTATGAGTGTATTGATCCATGCACAGGGTGAGGTGGCATGCCTTATTCAGTGTGATTTGGACCCTTTTGAGTGCTGTATCTGTGGTGGCACCATAAACCACTGGCCCATAATAGATCATGGAGAGTATGGAGCTGGAGACAGAGGTTCGGAGTGCTTCTGGGGTGAGGGAATTTTATGCCTATATAGGACCCTGATCTTTGTGTTCACCACTCTTACAAGGGAGTCTATGTGGTGTGTATAAGTGAGTGAGTCATCAATGATGACCCCAAGGTACTTGAGCAAGTGTACCTGCTCAATCTGCTCACCAGCCTTTTTAGTAATTTTGAGGGAGGTGTGCCTCCGCTTATGGTGAGGGCTAGATAGAAGCATGGCCTTGGTTTTCTTGTAATTTAGTAGCAGATTTTGCCTACTGAACCAATCCTTGAGTTTATTGAGGGAGGTCACTAGCTCTGATTGTATCGCTTCATGGGAGGTGCTGCTGCTTAGCAGCACGGCATCATCTACAGTACATATAAGATAAGTTTGATGTCGCAGGCTGAGGGGAGTTCATTTACAAATAGGCTGAAAAGTAGTGGCCCTAGAATTGATCCTTGAGGGACTCCTAGGATTACATCTTTGGAGCTGGATAATGTCTGCCTGATTTTGACTCGCTGGCTCCTGTGTGTTAGGTAGTCATTGAACCAGTTCAAGGCGTTTGGTGCTATGCCCAATCTTTGGAGCTGGAGTGGTAGTAGTAGTAGATGGTTTATGGTGTCGAAAGCTTTGGTGAGGTCGATGAAAATGGACACCACTAATTTTCCATCATCCAGTGCCTTATGTGCAAAGTCAGAGTATTCCAGCAGTGTTGTGTTAGTGTTGTGTTTTTGCCTGAAGCCATGTTGGTTTGGGCAGAGAAGATTGTACTTGTCAAGGTATTCTGTGACTTAGCTACAATTTTCTCCAATGCTTTGGATAGAGGGGAGAGGATAGATATAGGCCTGTAGTTAGCTACCAGTGCCTTATCACCAGTCTTATGCACTGGCGTCACCAGGGCTTGCTTCCATATCTCAGGGAATTGAGCTAGAGCTAGGAATTTATTAAATAGCATTGTTATGGGTGTGATCATAACATCAAGTGTGAGGGATAGTAACTTCATGTCTAGCCCATCACTCCCCAGTCTGGTTTTGCCTAGGACTCCCCTGACCACCTTTAGGACCTCCTGTGCCATCACCTTCTTAAAGTAGAAGGCAGGGTGGTTAGTTGTCAGCAGGCTGGTGCTGCCTAGGTCCTCCGCAGGCAGAAGGTAGTCTGACGGCAGTACTGGGGACAGGTCTATAAAGGCTAGGTTGAAGGCATCAGCTGTGGCTAGTGGATCTGAGGAGGGTGTGTTATTTATATTAAGCATCTTGGGGTGCTGCTTCTGGTCTCTACCAAGGATGTACTTAATGTTATCTCAAGACCGCTTTCCATCACCCCACACGTTATTAAGATGGGTCTTATGGAAGTTTGCCTTTACGAGCATGATGAGCTTAGTGCATCGATTTCTGGCTGTTGTGTAGCACTGTAAGTCATGTTTGCTACCTGAATTTATGGCTTTTTCCCAGAGGCAGTCCCTCTCCTTTAGGAGGACGAGGAGCTTGCCATCAATCCAGCCATTGACCTCCCCCGAATTTTCTATTTTGTGCGTGGTGCATAGATATCACAGATGGAATTGAAACCCTCAGTGAGAAAGCTAAGGCCTTGGTCCAACATAGGTGCTTTGCTTATAAGAGACCAGTTTTGGGCACACAGGGTGATTTGAGGGGTCCAAGTTTAACTTTTTGCAGAACCCTGCTCTCTATGAGGCGGGGTTGGCATTTGGCAGGTTTAGTGGTCCATATAAAGGAGATCGGGGAGTGGTCACTAAGCATGTCTGGGAGAACCCTGACTTCAGAGAAACAAGATGGTGAGCTAGCTAAGACCCAGTCAATGACGGTGCTGGTACCAGCCTTGTAGTTCTGTCTGGTGGGGTGTGTGACAAGTTGCGTAAGATTGTGTGCGGAGATTAGGTCTCTGGAGGGTGCCACCTCCTTACATAACCAGTTAATGTTGAAGTCACCAGTCAAGATGAATTCAGAGCCCTTTCTGAGAGTGCTGATTTCTTCCATAATGAGAGGAAGGCCTTCCTTGGCTTTTTTGGGTGGCAGGTAGGTTGTGGCAATAGTGAGGGTCTTGCCTTTTTGGCTGATTTGTATTTTTACCACTAGTAGCTGATATTCCTCTGTAACTTTGGAGATAGGGAGGATGGAGCAGCTAAGTGAGTTTCTGGCATATAGGAGGCAGCCGCCACCTTTCCTGCTAATTCTATCAAGATGAAGCATTTGGTAACCTTCAATGGTGACCCCACCATCTTTGACCTTAGCCGACAGCCAGGTTTTGGTTAGGCAGATTATTTCAGGGGTATGTATGGTCATCCAAGCCTGGAGCTGATCTAATTTTGCAGGTAAGCTGTAAATGTTTAGTGCTGCTATCTTTATGTTGTTCACAGTATAGGCCCCCCTGCTCCTCAGGGTTGTTGGTCCAGGGTTAAGGTGAACATTGCCAGAGAGTAGCAGTAGCATAAATATAACCTTTCTGGTGGATAGGGAGATGTTTAACTTCCCCCCACATCTTTAGTCACCTGCACTTCATGTGGGAAAGGTGTCCAGATGCCTGTTTTAATTTTGTGGGGAAAGTTAGCCATTAGGGTTATGGTGTAGGAGGCTGGCTTGGTGATCACTGTGTATGGGAAGTGAAGTGGGATGAAGAATCTATCTTGTCCTGGAGTGGTAGTGGCCATGTGTATGTTTTTTCTCCAGCAGGCACCAATTGGATATTCAGAGTGGGGAGGTAGAGGTCCAAAATTGAATATGGTACCAGCTATGCCAAAATAGGTAGTGAGGAGTAGTAGTAGTTTGTAGTTGTAACTCATTGTTGTTTGTCTAGGAGTTTCTGTGTAGCATTAAGTGATGCTGGTTTAAGGCGTTTACCTTGTGGCTTTTAGGCCGAAGTCAGATTGCTAAAAAGGGGTGGGGAAGTGGGAGTGGTGAGCAATCGTGGGTGTGGCTAGTTCCTATTTAATAGAGGCCGGTGTCGGGTGTGGTGGGACGAAAATACAGAGTGGGACTGAGAGGTTCAGTCAGCTGGTGAAGGAGAGCTTGCTTGTTTTTGCCCTGCCTGGTGCCACACCAATCAGCTGTACTCTAACTCTGAGCTGCAGCCAATCGGCCATGCTGACAGCTGATTTGAGTTTGGTGGTTTTGGTGAGGAGCTATACCTTGTCTCGGGAATCCTGGGCTGCCGGCTCCGTGTGGGGATGGCCACCTCGGCTATGGGGTGATCAGTCCTGCGATTCTCGACCCTGCCAAGAGCAAGGTGCTCCTGCCTGCCTAGGGGAGACAAAGAGCAAGAGAGATACCTTACTTAACAGGTGTGGAACGGTGGGAGTGGGCAATAAATTCATCAGGTTTAGCAAGAGAATGGGGAGACAGTTTTTTGTTGCAGGAGCCAAATTGTCTGGGGCTGTATTTATGCTAACTACTAGAGAGGACTTGCTAGGGGTGTGGGGGAGCAAGCGACTATGCCAGTGTGGGAAACTAAAGGTTTTCTTGTTTTTCTTTTTCTTTTTTAAGTCCACACTATTCATGGAATAGCAATCTCTTACCCTCCCTTGCTGCAGCACAGATTCCCGGTACTGCAAGTGGGCCACAGAAAAGAAATCCCGTTTACCCAAACTTAGGAGGTAGGCTCTGAGATATCTGAAATTAAAACTGAACAAATTACAGATCCCACATGTGGTTTCTATTGACTATGCAGCAAAACACATTCAGAGACAGTTCAAAAATGCAATCAGATTCGAAATCCCCATTAAATGTACACAGCTTAAACTTAATTGACCATTTACATACAAACAGTAATGGGGTCCCTGGTTTCAGCTGCAAAAAACAAAAGTACAGACTGGGACTAAGAGGTGCAGTCAGCTGGCGAAGGAGAGCTTGCTTGTTTTCGCCCTGTCCGGCGCCGCACCAGTCATCTGTACTCTTACTCTGAGCTGCAGCTAATTGGCCATGCTGGCAGCTGATTTGAATTTGGTGGTTTTGGTGAGGAGCCGTACCTTGTCTCAGGAGTCTTGGGCTGCCAGCTGCATGTGGGGATGGCCACCGTGGCTACAGGGCAATTAGCCCTGCGATTCTCGGCCCTGCCAAGAGCAAGGTGCTCCCACCTGCCTTGTCTCTGGAGTCCCGGCTGCTGGCTCCGTGTGGGGATGGCCACTGCGGCTACAGGGCAATCAGTCCTGTGATTCTCAGCCCTGCCAAGAGCAAGGTGCTCCCACCTGTGTATTTACCACCAGTTCCAGAGAAGAGGATGCTAGGCGTTTGCTAGACTTAACTGCTGAGGGACCTCAATAATGTTCACAGAGAAGCAATAAGCTGAATGTCCAAAGCAGTAACTGGGATTGTGTAGTACGACTTTATTCACAGATGTCACTTAAAGCACAGGTGGACCCCCAATGGTTTGTCATTGCAACACAGGTACACTTTCTTTTACAGAAACACTTTGCTAGGCAGTACTGTTTTCCACAGAAACATCTCCTTTCCCCTCTAAGAGTATTCTTGCTGGATGTGCCACACACTTTCTCCATTTCCAGATCACATTTCCAGTTTCAAAGTGTATACTTGTGTGATGTTCCACACACTTAAAAATCTCCTGGCACATGATCTTTCCCAAGGGAACGCTAGTGCCCATCCATGAACCAATTAGCCCTGCCTAAAACTCCAGATGGAGTTCCTCCCACCCTTTTCCCCAAGACAGTCTTTGCCTTTCCTTCAGGGTTACACCAAAGGAAGCCTTCAATCCCTACAGAATTGCTAAAGACTCCCACCTTAAACTTTAAATTCAGCACATTTGTGGTGAAAGGGGTCCTGACCAGTGTGATCTAGCCTTATCTGGGGCACACACACCTCAGCCAACTTCCTAAGAGAAGAGTCACACAATCTGTACTACTCACAGACTAGTTGCTCCTTCCTCCCAGTCATGGAATGAATACAAGAAAGGCATATTCTCCTCTCTGGTAGCTTGTCAGATTCCACTCACTGTCCTTCTTTAAGGCAGCTGTAAACTTCAGGACCTTCAGGGGACTGCCCCTTGGATCCATAAGACATTTCAGTCCCTCTCACTCCCACTGGAGTGAAACTAAGAGTCCTGCAGGTGAACGGTTTCCACCACTTCGAAGGCAAACTGAGGATTTTACCAAACTAGGGTGAGAAATTACCTTTGCAGAGTCCCACTGGCAGTCCTTCTGCCACTCTGACACTCTAACTCAGACTAACTGCTAAACATTCTAAACTTCCCCTGAGCAGCAGACTCAAAAATGGTTATGCTGCTGCAAGAGTTCTAAATGACATAATCATCCCTTTCTCAGGCTAGCTGAGTAAACAGTGAAGTCATTATGTAGAAGGCTGCTAATGAGCTCCCTACCAGCTGCCTTTTCTACCTGCCTAAGACTAGTACTAATGGGATTCTAGTAACCCCAGGGGACTGGGTGGTTACATGTTGTTATAGATGTGGTAGAGACTAGGTTTTTAGAAGACACTGATGGTTTTATTGTGCCTATCCTTGCTAAATTGTACAACTGGAGCTTAATCAAGGGCACTTATCCTGAAAGCTCAAAGACCGCCAAGATAACACATATTTATAAAAATGGCGAATGCACCATACCATCAAGGTATCAATCAATTGCCCTCCTGCCATTTGTAGCTAACATTTTTGAAAGACTGATTCATATGCTATTGTATGACTACTTGGAAAAATATAATCTTACCAAATATCAATCGGATTTTAGAAAGGGACACTCCAGAAACACTGCACTCACAAACCCTTAAGACTTAGTTGCCACTCCTTTAAATAGAGGAAAGGCTTTTGGTGCAGTGTTCATGGATGTGTCAAAAGCTATTGATGTAGTAATTTACCAAATACTAATAGAAAGATACCAAATACTAACAGAAAGACTGAGTAAATTAAATATATCAGAGGAAGTCCTAATGTGGTTCACATCTTACATTGCAAATATGACACAATGAGTTAGTGTGGTGGGCAAGTTATCAAATTTAACTAGAGTGTCTAAAGGAGTACCGCAGAGCTCTATATCCGGCCCCTTATTATTCCTGATTTACATGAGGGGGTTACTTAATTACATAAAAAATACAGAGCTTAAGCTCTATGATGATGATTACAAACAAGTAGAACATATATTACAATTTGATTTCCGGGTCTTGCATTCTTGGTTTGAATATTCAAGTTTGGTATTAAATAGCTAGATGCCCAAGTAATGGCCTTTCTTCCTGGTACCAATGACAGGAAATGAACGCATGCTTGCTCTTTCTGTGTAGTAAAACCAACTGATCACATGATCACTTGGTTTTATTATACAAAGAGAGAGCAAGCGTGTGTGTGCTTTCATTCAAGAGGAGGTGGCCCGCCATAGAAGACGACGGGTTTGTGTCAGTCACTTTCTCGTATTAAGGATTGGGTGCTGAGGGGTGAAGGGTGGGAGTAGGGTACTACCAGTGTGGGGGGGGACATAACTGGTATTTTTATATGAAAAAATGAGTACTAAACAATAAGAAAGGTGGTAGCAGGCCGTGGAGGTGGGTGGATTGTGCCGGTCATCTATCAAGGGATTTATTTACAATCTGCTAATTAAATATAACAAAACATGGTTTCTGGGGGAGTAGAGTGTGGGATTTGGCTGCTAATAGATGGTTGGGGGTAAATGTTATTGTTTTGGGGGACTGGGAAGGAAGGGGAGGGGCTTTTTTATTTTCTATTTTTATTTTGTAGCTGGCTGAATACTTTTCCTGAATATAAATAGTCCCATATTTGGGAAGGGCTCCCAAATATTCAGAAGTCCTACTAGTGATGGTATTTCAGAAATAATATCCTGCCCTTGTACAGCCCAATTACAAACACAGGCTGAATACAAAGCACATTGTGAAGGGGTTACCCAGATAAGGAGCTCCAGCACTTATAAGCACAGGCTGATTTAAGGCAATTGTGTAGGGGATACCCAGACAGGGAGCTCAAACAGATTAAAATATAGTCTGATAAGATAGGGCCTACCCAGGTAGGGAGCTCCAATAGTCTAAAAACAGACAATGGCTAAAAGGCAACAGTTAAAAGGCAATCAAGTAGGGGTTACCCATGTGGGGAGCACCTACAGTAACAATGCAGACTGAGTTTAAGAGCACAATGAGGTTGCAGACTCAGGAGAGAATAAATAATTATGTATGGGATACTCAGCTATGCGAGACAGCAACAGCTATTAACACAGCCTATAGTGTATGGCAGGAGAATAGGTACCCGAGATCAGCAGGGGTGCTCAGTGGATGGGCAGCATGGCGATCCACTGGCTGCCTCCACAGATCTATGGTAGATGCCCAGTTAATTTGATCTGCCCTTTGTGCTGTGACCCTGAATGCTCTGGACTGCAAAGCAGAGGACATCTTGGGTGATCTGTACTTAACGGGAGAAAAAAACATGCCTTCAGTCCCGAGGAGATCTACAGATTGGATGCCAATCAAGGGAGAAAGGTTCTGCATTCAGTGGAGTGGTTTAAGTTTTAAGTTTTCTATTTTTTATGCCATGTTGGTTTTAAGAGTTACAAAAATAGGGTGCAATAATAACACTTGATATATTTAACTCAGGCATATATCCTTGGTGTAGATGTATATCAATTTTGCCATGAAGGGTCCAGGACTAGAGGCACTAGAATGCCCTTAGGATATAATTTAATTAATTAAGTTATGTCCTGGTCTTTTCTGCTGATGGCTTTTCATCACACAGGTTGTAAGGGGAAGTGAACAGGACTTGGCTGTGTGGATAATCGGCCCTGGAGTGTTTGGTGGATTTAAGGTCGACAGAAACTCGATTTGGGACTAAGCGGAGTTGCCCTGAGCTGTCTGGCGGTTTGCGCAGTGGGCTGTATTGGCATGGGGTTTTGGCTCTTGTTCACAGGGGCGTTGGTGCTGAGGGTCGAGCCCTAGGGTTCTCTGGGGGGCCTATCATTTGGTGGGTGCTATGGGAGATCTCCGTAGTAGCTGCTGCGGCCAGTGTCTGCCAAGTCAGTCTATTTGGGCTGTTCTGGGCCCAGAGTGGTATCTGCTTATCAGAGGAACTTTTTATCTGTGGAACTTTGGACTCCTGTTCTCCTGTTCTTTGTCCTGATTTATGGTCAGAGTGTTTTTATTTCATTTGTTTATTGACAGTGAGAGTGTCAAACAATAACTTTCCAGACTCTAGTAGTGAGAGTACATGAGGACTGGAATTTTTTTTTTCTGTTTATACTGGAAGAATTGCTAATTTGTTTACATCTACCTATCTTGAGAGGTGAGAGCTCCCGAGAGGATTGTCCTTTCCTGATTGGTGGTGAGAGGACCTCTGGACTTGGACATGGGAAATTTCTTCCTAAATGGTTTTATGTTTTATTAGTATTATATTTTTTTATATTAATTGTGTTTATTGATTTTATTTTTCTTAGTTTCATGGCAATTATTGTGGGGGGTTTAAAAATAGTCATTAGTTAGTAGGATTTGGTAGGATTGTGTATTGGTTTATTTTATTTTATTGATTGTGTTTAGGTTTGATTTTTGTTTGAACAGTTTGGATAGTGTGGCTGTGTGCTATTCGTCCTCCGCCCTTCGTGCCCTCCACCCCTTTTCCTCTCCCCCACTTTATTTTACAACCTACCTATGCTGTAGAGCATTGGGTATTGTGCGGAGAAATCAAGGGGGAGTGTGGGTGCGTGAACAGCGGGGGATGAATGAGGGGGGGCCACCTCATCGGGGTAGTGAGATCCAGGAGACACCCTGGGGTGAAATGCAAACAGGAGCGTGGTTTGCTATGTCTGATTTCCATACCCAAGGGCACTACAGATAATGGTAGGCAGGTGGTCCGGGCTGCCCGGGAAGTTCACCCAACTCAAGCAGTGTTTTGCAATGCTAGGTCCATTAAAAATAAGACTGCAATTATTGCAGATCTTGTTAAATCAGTGGACCTGGCCTGCACCACCGAGACCTGGCTGGATGAGAATTCTGGCTCCATTTTGGAGCCTGAAGTTCCTGCTGGGTACTCAGTGATACACCTCCTGAGATCAGGCTGCAAGGGGGGTAGTGGTCTGTTTCAAGTCCAAACGTAACCTCACAAATGTACCAGTGGGGGAGATGGAGTAATTTGAGTGTACCGTGGTGGCAGGTGTAGGCTGTAGGATCATTCTCAGCTACCACCACTAGGTGATGAGAAATGATTCCTCCAGGAAGTTGCATATTTTGTCAGTGACATGGCATTTGAGTCACCTAGGCTGATGGTCCTGGGTGACTTTAACGCCTGGGTCGATGACGAACTCTCGCATTTTGGTCAGCACTTCCTCCAGTTGATGACATCTCTGGGCCTCACACAGGTTCTTTCCACTGCCACTCACAATCTGGGTCACTCTCTTGACTTAGTCTTCCTCCTGGGGATTGAGATCTCCAATATGGGGGTGGAACCAGTTGGATGGTCTGTTCATTACACTGTGGGGTTTAGTTTTAGCACTCCCCTTTGTAGGCCAACCCCTGTAGTGATGATTCTCTCAGAGGCAAATAATGACCCTGAAGCCCTCTTGGTGGTTTATAATTCAGCCACTACAGTGGCTCTGGATGTCATTGCTCCTCTCCATGTTCATCCACTCTCCCTTCACCCTTGATCCCCATGGTTTGATGGCACTCTGAGGGAGATGCGGCAACTTGGATGAAGGTTGGAGCATTGCTGGTGGAAGTCAGCTCTAGATGCTGACTGCCTTAGATTGATGGACCATTATCAAGTCTATCAATCCAAAATCTCCCATAAGAAGGCAGAGTTCCTGTCCAGGGAGATTACGGATGCTCAAAATCGACCAGCTCAGTTTTTCCGAACTGTGGACAAACTGTGCAACCCAGCCTGTTCACAAGTTTGGAAAGCCTTTTTACAAGAAGAGTGTGATGAACTTGCTCAATGTTTTGCAAATAAGGTGGCTGACATCAGATTGGCTTTCCATCTGGCATACTTTATAGGTGCTGCCATAGACAGTGCAGGTTCATATATCCTGGCCTTTTTTGGAGTACCTTTGACCGGCCAGCTTTCATGGATGTCATGTGGATTGTCCAGAGTCTGCACCCTACATGCTGTAGTTTGGACTCAGGACCTACTTCTCTAATTTTGGGCTGTAGTGATGTCATTGGCCCATTCCTAGCTAAGATAGTCTGGTCCTCCTTAGAGACAGGTGAGTTTCCAAGCTCCTTAAAGGAGGCGGTGGTAACACCACTCTTGCAGAAAGCTTCTTTGGAGCCAGACTGCCTTGCTAACTACAGACCAATCTCTAACCTTCCCTTTGTAGGGAAGGAGATTGAGAAAGTAGTGGCCACACAACTGGAGGACCGTTTGACCATCCATGCCATCTATGAACCCCTCCAGTCCAGATTTCAAAAGAAGCATAGTACCGAGACAGCACTAGTTCGGGTGCTCAGTGATCTCCTGATGGCTAGAGACAGGAGGAGTCACTCCATCTTAGTCCTCCTAGATCTGTCATCAGCGTTCGACACTGTGGACCATGGGGTGCTGCTTGATTGCCTGAGGTTTATTTTGTGGACTGTCGGGTATGGTCCTCAAGTGATTTACATCATTCCTCATGGGAAGATCTCAGAGGGTGGTGTATGTTTTTTTTTCCTTGGACCCAGTCCCTTTATCATGTGGAGTCCCTCAGGGCTCAGTGTTGTCCCCCATGTTGTTCGCAGTGTACGTGCTGCCCCTCGGAGACATTGTAAGAAGGTATGGGCTGAGGTTTCACTACTATGCAGATGACACCCAGCTCTACCTCTCTTTTGGCCCCTGATCAGGATGGAGCTCTCTCAGTCTTTAGTAACTGCCTTGCTGAAATCCAGGAGTGGATGAATGCCAGTTGGTTAAGGTAGAACTCTGATAAGACCAAGTTATTGGTTGTGGATCTGGGTTGCCGGACAGAGATGCTGGTTGGGGGTTCACCCTCTGGCTTATATCTTGGGGGTGAGCCACTCCTAACCACTGAACAGGTGCAAAACTTGGGGATAGTTTTTGATGATGGGCTGACCCTGCATTCTCAGGTGTCGGCTGTTGTAGAATCCTCATTTTACCATCTGAGGAATATCACCAGGATTAAGCACCTTGTTCTATCTGGTAACCTTCCCACTGTGATCCACACCTTTGTGACCCCACACTTGGGCTATTGCAACTCCCTGTATCTAGGGCTACCTGGGGTGGAAATCTGCCTCCTGCAGCTAGTGCAGAACACTGCAGCATGGCTATTGATGGGATCCTCGCGGTCCTATCATATTTTGCTGGTGCTGTGTGGACTGCACTGGCTGTCAGTTCAGTGGTGGATCACCTTTAAAGTCAGTCTTCTGACTTTCAAAGCCCTACACCGACTTGGCCCAGATTATCTGAAAGAGCTCCTGGTCCCTCATTGCCCCAGGCGATCTCTTCGCTCAGCCAACAAGGGGTTGCTAGAGATTCTGAGGGTGTGTTAGAAATCCTCTAGTGCTAGAACATTTATGTATGCTGCCCCACCCTCAAGAATTCTCTACCCCGTTGGCTACGTGAGCACACAACCGTGGAGGGTTTTAAACAAGCACTGAAAACTTGGTTATGGAGCCAAGCTTATGGTAGTTAACTGATGGAAAGATTTTACTATCATATTATGTTGTTTATATCTTTTGTTGATTCTGTTGTTGTGAAATGTTGGTATTTTATGATTTTAACTTGTTAGGCACCTTGGTTTTTGAAAGGCATCATACAAATAAAGTTTATTATTATTATTATTTACAGACATAGGCCAAAGTGTTCAGAGTGCTCTACATTTTACTACCTTCACTGATGAGGAAAGGAAAACATAATTCCAAGTGATGAGGTGAGAAAGGGACCTGTCCACACAAATAGGTGTCACTGCACATAATATAGCACAATGAATAGAAAACTTAAATATTTAAAATGTGTCTCCTGAAATGGCATAGGCTAACACTTACCCAGTATGTGGAATATCAAAGAATCCCTAAAGGGTTAAGCATCAATACAGAACCAAATTTAGGAATAAAGTCTATGAAATTAAATACAAAATAGTCTGGGATTAGAAAAAGAGCAAGCTGTGATCTTATGAATGCCCTTATTGAGGCAATAATAGGTGAAATACAAAAATTAGAGGCAGAAATTGAAATAGAGAAAGAGCCATGGAATGGAAATTGGAAAAAGCAGATTTTAGAAACTAAATCTGAATAGTATCAAATAGAAATTGTCTGAATATAAAGAACGGATTAAGTAACAAAAAAAATTAATTTCAAAGGGACACCATTGGCTATGGAGACAACTGGGTCTTTAGTTATAAAAAGACACAACAAGATAAAAACTTATACCACATATACCATCACTGAAAGTGACAGTAGTTATACATGGAAGCCATAGCACCCACTACCAAAAGAGAAACCTTATTAAGCTAGACATCACCAATAGCAGCAGCAGAAAAATAGCAGGACAAGAGGACACAGCATGAGATTAGAGGGAGGCCGATTAAGGGGTAATGTGAGGAAGTTCTTTTTCACAGAAAGAGTGGTGGATGCATGGAACGGCCTACCTCAGGAAGTGGTGGCTATGAATACAGTGCAGGGCTTCAAACAGGCATGGGATAGGCATAAGGGAGCAATACAGATGAATATAAATATATAGGCCACTGACAGCAAAGGACGATGGCACATTTATAAGGTAGAAAAAGAAATGTGCAGACTCAATGGGCCTTGCGGTCCTTATCTGCCATCAACTTCTATGTTTCTAAGCCTGAACCATCAACAGAACAAGAACAAGAGATGTGATATAACATTCAGAGTCGGCTACATGGCACCAGGGAGGTGGACAGAGAGGTGGAGCAAGGCTTGGAGGTGGGGGCAGATGGAAAACCACAATGAACACAAGGAGGCAGGGGAAGAGCCACACAATCCCTGAGATAATATTAATTTTAATCTAAGTAAAAGGAATATGTCAGAAAGTGAAGTCAATGTGTTAAGTTTAGAACTGTCTTTTGCTCCCACGTAACCTACCAATCTATTTGAACTGGAAGCTGACCTACAGAAATTCTTTCACACTTTAAGTTTAGAAAATATGTTTGGTCAGTTGGGCAGTAATACGGAATACAAAAACAAACAGGCCATGAATGGCAGGTCTCTGTCTAACTCATTGGCAGGCAGGAGTAATGGAATTGAAACTTTTTGTAATATTATGGAAAGAGATAAAATGAATCTTTTTAAAGAGAAAAGTAATACAATTCCCAGGCAAAATAACTTCATGAAAGCACAAAGAGAAGCATTTCAAAAGCTGAGTATGGACAACAGTACTGTCATCAAACCAGCAGATGGGGGGGGGGAGCAGTGCAGGATGGATGTACAACAATACAAGTTAATGTGTTTGAACCTTTTACAGAATGTAAATAATTACATACTACTAGCAGCAGACCCTACAACAGAAATACAACAGCTGGTTAGAGAAACGTTAATGGAATCTATAAATTTAGGATAGTTACTACGCTAGGAAGCAGCACTATTAGATAAGGAGCATCTGAGAACACTTACTTTTTACAGTATACCAAAAATATATAAGAATGAACATCACCCACCTGGGAGACAAATAGTCACCAGCACTGATTCCGTTTTTGAACCTATCTCACAGTTTATCAATAACCACTTACAACCAGTAGTAAAAAAAATGCCAATATATGTTTGTGATTCAACAGATACAATACACAAACTTGATGCACTAGCTGAACAAGGGGTGCCAGTGGATACCTTTTTGGTTACTGTTGACCTTTCAGATTTCTACACATCTGTATCCCATCAACCAGGGATAGTTAGCATGCGTGAAAGGTAGATGCCAGGGAAAATGAGACAAAACCAAGGATTAGGGTGTTACAAGAACTAGCAGAAATTATTCTGAGTAGAAATTATTTTGAATTTGATGATGAATTTTACCAGGAATTCAGGGGACTGACCATGGATAGCACCATGGCCCCAGCACATGCCAACGCTCATGTGCATAATTTTGAGAATGAACATATATTGGACCAGACAAAGAATCCATATTACAATTACCTTAAGACATAGTTATGATACATTAAGGACTTATTTTTTCTATGGTATGGTAATAAAGAAGAGTTATGACAGTTCAATTGGTATCTCAATAATAGGGATGGAAATTTTAAATTTGTAATGCAGTACAGTAAAACTGAAGTCTCTTACCTAGTTTTAAAAATACAAAAGAAGAATGATAAAGAACAAACAGATACATATCCCTAGGGCACTGACTAACAAACATCAACATTACTTTACAGTCAGAGCAGCTACAGTACATTATGGAACATGTTGCCCTGTGAAATAGTGAATGCAGCTAACTTTAATACATTTAAGGCCAAACTAGATAAACATCTCTTGGGATAGCATTTCAAAATAATCACCCCTTGTGTGAGGAGGGTGGTCTCGATGGGCCTAGTGCCTCCTTCCACCCTTAAGCTATAAAGCAATACCGAGTAATAAGCTAGTAACCTCTTTATCTAGAAAATCAACAGATAGGAATACATTGTTGCATGGCACTAGCTATCATGAGCCAAGATTGATTAAAATAATTTCATATTCACAGCTGACCAGCGTAAAATGGGTACAAGGCAGGGCTATTAAAACAGCAAATATAAGAAAACAATAGGTAAGCAAGGCAAAACTTCTGGAACCAAAGGGAACTCCTACACCAGCCAATAAGGTGGTATTTGCCACCAAATATAATCACAAATTCACAGTGATACAAAAAATCATTAAGACTTTGGCAACTTGTAGGCATTGCTAACCCTACAGTTTCTGCTTCACATAATGAGCCATTTATTGTTGCCAAAAGGTTTCACAACATTAGGGATAATCTTGTAAGGTCACAAATTAAACCTCTTCAAAATAAAGAGGGGCAACTATTGTTGGACCCCCTACAGTGAGGGATGGTTCAGTGTGGTAGATGTTCCATTTGTGGGCGTACCAGGAAAAAAAAAGTAATTTCATACTTCCACAGATAGGGCAGCAATTTAAAATTCAACAACACATAGACTGTACCACAAAAGGTGTAATATATGTATAACAATGCTCATGTGATATATTACACATGGGCAAAACTAGTAGAGCATTAAAAACACACATACAAGAACATAAAAGTGATATCAGAAGGGTGGATGACTCTTCACCAGTGGCACAACACTGTACAGATGCAAGCCACATGGGAGCATCATTAAGGTTTTGGGGTCTGGAAGTAGTTGACCCCCCTTCCACACACACACACACACAGAGGTGGGGATTATATAAAAAAATTAGATCAAGCAGAAATTAAATGGATTTTTAATCTGAAAATCCTTAATCCCCAGATATGGATAAATAAAGAAACAAACTGGCAAGCATTCTGGAGAAGAGATGGATAGATATGATCTGTGGGATGCAATATAAATTCAAATAAAGTTCCACTTTTTTACATTTATCTTTTTTTATAAATTTGTAAACTTAATGCCACTTTGGAGAAGTAAGTAAGTAATAATACCCAACAGGGTGGGCCTTATTGGGATATAATGGACCGCCCAGGGGCGTAATGAGGCCCGATGCCACAGGAAGCCCCTGGAAGGTCCGTTGTATCCCATTACTCCCACCCTGGAGGGTATTATTACACTTAGATAATGGGTTAGAGATAGCATTTTTGGGAAGAATATAAGAAAAAAATTTACATATGAAAAAATAATTAAGAACTAAGTAGAAGTAATGTAAAGTAGTTCCTATAGTGTGAAGTGCTGGAATCACCACAGGGGGTCACTGCTGTGTATTTTTTTGTGCTGTTTCAAATTAGTGTGCCCTCCTGCTTTGTGTTTCTCTCTCTCTCTCTCTCTCTCACACTCACACAGACAGACCTCGATTGAAAACCGTTGCGTGAGAACAGGAGAAATGTACGTTGGTGATTTTTATTTTTACAGGTACTTTATTTTTAATTTGATATAGGTTAGAAGTTGGCACGAGTCTCTAGATGGGTTTACAACTGAGCAGAGGTTTCACAGGGAGCGCGACAGTGAAGGGAAACGGAATACAGAGAGGTCGAGCTAGCTGGCAATGTAAGCATTTAAAAATCAATGTTTTTTTTTTTTTCCGGTGGCAAGGAGGAATAGAGTCAGTTTAGGAGGCCGTATCGGGCTGTCACTGGCATTTTAGTTTAGCAGTATGGTGTGGTTCAGGTTGTGACTGCCATCTTGGTAACTGGACAATACAATGGCAGCTGGCAAGTTTGGGCTACCGAATGATCGAGCTGGCACTTTTTTCTCACCGAGCATTGTTGAGAAATAACAGCCTGGGTGCCAGGCTCTTTCAGCCAATCACAATGCTATTTTTCTTTTGACCATTATCTAACAAATAATAACATAAGGTTAAAAATAAAATGGGTGAGTCAGTACTAATAATATTACCAGATACAGTTTAGCTAGCAGTTGGTAACTGTACAACAAAAGGAACATTAGACAAGCATTTGTTAATGCCGAAATGTTGTCTTGCTGGTGTTGATATTAGTAGTGCAGGAGTTATAGAGATGCATAATAAGAATGGCAGTGAAGTATGGAACTGACATCAACCCCACTATACCCTGCAGAGACTGACAGGCATTGGGGTGTGCCTTTGGGTTGTCGGCAATAATGCTTACACCATTTCACCTCACCATACCCTGCAGACAACGACAAGTGTTGAGGTGTGCCTTGGAGTGTTCAGACTTTACACTCACCCCATTCCATAAGGACATACACTGAAATGGGTGCAGTATAGCAGAATGGGGTGCATTTGGGGGCTGAAGAGTCCAAGGCACACCTCGGTGCTTGTCACTGGCTGCAGGGTGGGAGTGGAATGGTGTAAGCATTACTCTCGACAAACCCAAGTCACATCCCTGACACCTGTCAATCCCTACAGGGTAGGGCATTATGGTGGGAAAGCCTAATGCCTGGGCATTTCCTGGTATTTTTACTCCAAGTTTTCAATATGGGCTTTTTGAGACCCCAGCGCATGAACAATGACACCATCAATTCATTAGCTAAAAGGTGATTTTGCACAACGACTATGCCATTTGGCACCACAGATGCGAAAACACATTTCGAACAGGATGCAAAAAATGACAGCTGCACTGTTCATGAGGAGGTATAAAAAAATGGTAATGCTGAAAATGTGGAGTGAAAATACAACAAAATTGGTGAAGTCACAAGCATGCAACGTACACCTGTAATGCAATTAATGTATTTGGGGAATTTCTTACACCAGATTTCCAACATAGGAATTTTGGTACCTCCGCTTATGAACAGTGGTACTGTGATTTTCTTAAACTGTCCCAAATGTTGATTTCCCACAGCGACCGCATCCATTGTGTGCCACAGGTGTGAAAACATGTTTCAGGCATCATGTTAAAAATGACAGCTGTACCGTTCATCAAGCGGTGTGCAAAAATGGCAATTTTGAGAATCTGGAGTAAAATTACAAGAAGTTGGCGAAGTTACGAGTGTGCATAGAAATTGCGAAGCGTACTCTGGTAACAGTCATTTTTTGGAATTTTTTCATGAAATTTGTAACATGCACTTTTTGGGACCTCTCCTTATGAACACTGTCACAATGATTTTCTTAATCTGTCCTGAACATTGATTTTGCCATTCTGCGCCACATGTGCAAAAACACATTTTGGGCCAGATGTGAAAAATTATAGCTGTACTGTTCATAAGGAGGTGTGGAAAAATGACAGTGTTGAAAATCTGAAGTGAAAATATGAAAAATTCTTGAAGTTATGAGCGTGCATGGGAACTGCACTATGCACGCCCATAACACAGTCATTTGTTGGAATTTTTTCACCAAATTTGCGACATAGCCTTTTTGGGAGCCTTTCTCATGAACTGTGACACTATCATTTTGTGACTCAGTCCCAAAAGGTGATTCCATGCAGTGACTACAAAATCACCTTTCAGGACTGATTAACGAAACAACAGTGGCTGAGTTCATGAGGTGGGGTCCCAAGAACCCCATGTTAAAAATTTGGTGCAAAACTTCACAAAAATGTCTGAGATATCCACGTAAGTTGGGAAAAAAACTATTTATGCCATTATACAGCTTACCAGCATTTCTTCAGTTCGTGGTCAGCTTTAAAGAGTGCAGACGTGTTCCTGGTCCACCGAAGATTGTTGCGCCAGGCTCCGGAGGCAAGTATGGAGGGGGTGTATGGGGAGGTGGGTGTGCAGAGGGTGGTTACGGGTTGAGGGAGGGGGTTCCCGAACTCAATGAGGGACCATTTTTAATTTTATAGGTTTCAAAAAGAAAAAAAAAACAACATGGGAAAGTTTTCTATTTTTACCAGTACTTTTGCATGCTGGGGTGGGCTCCCAGCATGCCACTTGAAATCTTTTCTGGAGGCTCCGTAGCAACCGATTGGGCACCCCGTTGGCACATACAGAGTGTGGACGCATGAGCCGAAGAGGAATTGGGCATGCCCCTCAGTGCAAAAGAAATGTGGGGGTATTATGCCAGTGAGGATTGGGCACCCCATCAACAAATTCATTTGGGAGGGGGCATGCCAGCAGGGGGATTGGACACCCCTTTCGGCTTTCAGGGGCACTGTGAGAGGCAGCGGCTGTCCATTAGCTTCCATGAGGACTGTGAAAGGCAACAGGGAAGCCACCGCCATGTTTCTTTTAAGGGATAACCAGACAAGGCAAGCAGTAATTTGCTGCTGCAATCAGGACTGCCCCAGGGCGCTCCTTGATTGCAGTGGCTAATTTCTTCCAAGTTGGTGGCACGCTTCTCAAATGCTGTCATAGACAGTGTGCTGTGCCATTGGTGCCATAGAGCCCTGCCACAGAAAGCTGTGGCGCCATTGGCTGCAGCAGGGGACTGCAGCTCCAAAACCTGATTCTCCACTCAAACAACCACAATATGTTGTCAGCGCTGTGCATGCAACACAGCATATAAAGCAAAGGGAACATTGTTTAACCAGGAGTAGCACACTAAGCTGAAGCTTGTTTCCAGATGTGACCTGGGAGCACAAGGAAGTTAAGTGACCTGCTCAGGATCACACAATATGTACCTAGACAACTGTGGGATTCAAACTCAGGTCTGCAGGTTGAGAGTTTAGAGTCTTAACCCACTACACTGTACTGCCTCCAGACCCTTGTATATTATATTGTAACCAGATGAAAGTCTATGTGTGGCATTTGTAACTTGATATATTTCACCAAGATAGCATTAGTTATTGATTTGCAAAAATCATGCAGCAAAGGGGTAGAAAAACATGATTTTAGTAGACTGTCAATGTTCTTATCAATATTGTCAGCTTTTAAATATCCCCTTTTCTTCTTTCCTCTCCCTACCATCCATTTCCCTTTATTTACCCAAGTAATCATTTGGAATATTCATCATAAATAATAGAGCATATGTAAAATAATTTGCATACAAGTATAAAGTCATTTAAATGTTGTAAATGTACTTGTCTTCCTGGAAACAACACCTCATTCAGTGCATTTGAGCCCACTGACCAGCCTCCCGGTCGCACTGCAACTGTTGCCAGTTGCTTAGTAACTGGACACTCACTGTAGCTGGAGAACGTGAGCAAGTACAGTATGTGACATATAACATCATCAAGGACAAGAGGCAGGTGGGCTCAAGAAGATGGAGGAGTCAGTTTGGCATTCTCTACACATACACCATTGGAGTAACACACTGATTTCAAAACAAAGGTACATATGGCTTTAACCACAATAGAAAGAAATGGCTTATAAAATAGCATATGTTGGTTTTTTTGCAAACTTTTAGGGAATAATGTTCAGTGGGAAACAGCATTAAGATGACTTCTGAATGCTAAGTGTGCAGACAGGTACAGGCTGACTCCACTTTAAAGAGCTACTGATGCCTCAAAGAGAACTTTTAAAAAACATAATAATTAGATACAATTCTGTCTACATTCCAGTTATATTTCATATATCTCTCCTCTCCATTATTTATTAGTATGGAAATTTGCATGAATATATGAACTTTATCCCTTAGAGTTCCTTTAGAGTTCATCTGCCTCTATAGCTTACTCCCTACTTCAAGTCATAATCCTCTGTTGTGAAATCACAATTTGTTGCCGTGGGGTAACTGTGATGTCACAAGCAGTGCTCTATGCTCTATGATTTCTGGTAGGGAGTATAGTGCAGTGGTTTAAGGATCTGAGCTGGAGACCTGGGTTTGAATCTTACAACCCCCACTTGCATACTGTGTGACCCTGAGCAAGTCACTTAACTTCCTTGTGCTCCCAGGTTGCACCTAGAAATAAGCTTTCAGCTTAGTGCGTCTCTCCTAGTTAAAAAAAAATAGGGAGAAAGCAGCAGGAATAGACACACTCTTTAGGAGCAAAGATCCTGTTTTCATACAGAACACCTTAGTAATAAATAATGGGGAGGATGAATACAGCATTAATGGGAACTAAAAGCTGGATTGTGTTTAAATATTGGGTTTTGTTAAAGTTCTCCTGAATCTGTCACCAGCTCTTTAAGGGGTTTGAAGCTTGCAGCACTAGTTACATGCATATGCACTGAATGGCGATCGTGGCATAAACAATTTATCCCAAAATGTAAGGAGATATTAAAATGAAAGTATTATATTTCTAATTTTGAGAATGAAAAAGAGACATGGCATATGAACTTTATGGGATTGAAGCTGCTACACACATGGTAAAAAAGCATGTTTTGAAAAACTGCTTTAGAAAGTGCATTGAAAATATATCTGATTAAGATATTAGTGTATATTTTATTATTTTTTCCCTATAGCTTTGGAAGTAAAAATCCTCTTAAAAAAACTGAAAAAAGGAGTGAAATGTTGGAGAACAGTTAATAAAAATGTGAAATAATCACCAAACAAGTAGTGGGCATCACATTATTGAGAAGCTCAGCAGTGAATCGCTTTTGTTAATTGTGGCTTCATGAACCTCTGGGGCAACATACGATTACACAAGAGGATCATTACCCACAGAAACAATTTAATTTTAAACCCTAAGGGCTGCTACCTTTACCGTGTACCTGCACATGATGGAGGGCTCCTGCTGTTACCGTGTACCTGCACATGATGGAGGGCTCCTACCGTTACCGTGTACCTGCACATGATGAAGGGCTGCTACCGTTACCATGTACCTGCACATGATGGAGGCTGCTACCGTTACTGTGTACCTGCACATGATGGAGGCTGCTACCGTTACAGTGGCTGCACATGATGGAGGGCTGCTACCGTTACCGTGTACCTGCACATGATGGAGGGCTGCTACCGTTACCGTGTACCTGCACATGATGGAGGGCTGCTACCGTTACCGTGTACCTGCACATGATGGAGGGCTGCTACCGTTACCGTGTACCTGCACATGATGGAGGGCTGCTACCGTTACCATGTACCTGCACATGATAGAGGGCTGCTACCGTTACCGTGTACCTGCACATGATGGAGGGCTGCTACCGTTACCGTGTACCTGCACATGATGGAGGCGCTTCCAGCACTCCGCGCTCATGGCTGCTGTTCCATGTGGATTGCAGCTTGCCATTGGGAAACCGAGCTCAGGGGCAGCAGCATTCAGTAACAGTGGGACACTCAAAACATATTGACTGGATAACCCCTGCTTTACATACCCTCTGCAAATTTCAGGATCATGTATGCAGATGATCTTATCCTATTTTATAGTGATAACAACCAACCTAACCTATCACACACCCTCAGTGATGATTTCTCTGCCACTGTCCAGTGGTTTAAGCAACCCAGATTGGTAGTAAATGCGAAGAAGATGGAATCCATGCTGTTTGGCTACAAACATAGACTCATCAGGTCCACTCCCAATAAACAACCCCCCCCCCGCAACATCATGTCCCCTGACATTAACAAACTAGAGCAGGTCTTTAACTGTAAATACCTGGGAGTGACTCAATTCCTCACTTACATTTGCTACCCATATAGGCCAGATAATCAATAAGGTTAACCATCATCTGGGTGTTTGCTACAGATTTGAACATCTTTTGACTCCTGAAGCAAGATTGGCAGTGGGAAGGGGTACCATTCTCCCCACCCTGGAATACTTCACCCCATTATCTCACTTACCTCACCTCAACTCCTAAAGCACCTGAACACTGTGTTCAACAGTATCTTTAGGTTCATTACCCCAGCCCCTTTTGGCACCCACCACTCTATATTATATCAAACACTAGCATGGCTCCCCCTCATGCTCTTAGGGATCTAATGCTAGGATCCTGCATCCTCAAAAACCTTCATAAAGGATCAAAGTCTCTGCTATCGGTTCTATTAATCCCTAAACTGAGCTTTGAGGTCCTCCTCCTCCTCTAACAGGCTCTTAGGGTATGCCAGGATATCCACCAACATGGGACAAAAAGCCTTCTCTTGGGCAGCACCTAAATTCTCGAATGCCCTTCTGGATGAACTACAAGAGCTTCAATATCACCTATCCTTTATAAAGCACTGCAGGAGTACACTTATATCTAAATTGATCTGCAACTACTAGCATGGGCGATTGCAGGACTGTACACTTGCAACATTATCTTGGTGTTCAACATGGACCCTATGAAGGGATTAATGTCTACTGTACTGTGTGTCTCTGTGCAGTTATTACCTTAATATACCTGCCTGTTTAATCTTCCAGTCCTATCTGTAACCAAGATTCATTGATGCTACTGTAAATTGTACTTTGCTCTTGTTCATGTATAATTTCTGTATATTACAGGAAAACTACACCCTCATATCATTAAAATGTTATTTGATTCCATGCCAACATACAACTCCTTTCCTGTAGCTATTAGGGCTATATGTGTTACTTTTAGTTTGTTTTCACTGCTCATGGTAACCCCCTGTGACTGCCTTGGGGGGGGCTCCATTTCATGGTTGTTGAAATCTCATTGTCCATGATACCTGCATTAGTATATGAGAACATGACATCAGATAAACAATTTATATCATGTTTCTCTCTGCTGAAAGAATAAATACCCTGGAAAAAATCTTTGGAAACATATAAACTGGATGGAGTTTAAAGGGGAGAAACCCAGCCATACAACTCAGATAGTTTGCAAAGCTTATTGAAGGTAAAAGTTGTATTTCATACATTCTTGCAGCTCATTTCTTTGAAGACTTCTTAAGCAGACAGGCATACCAGGGAGTTTAAAGGTTGATTACGCATCATGTTCTCATATGCTTCTGGAAACGAGCTGCTTACAGCTCATGTTGCCTTTCATGGAGAAACATTTTCCAAATAAACAAATAAATATGCTAATGCAGCTCTCAGGGACAATGACATATCAACAAGCACCAAGTGGAGCCTCCCAGGACAGCTACAGAGCCTTGTATAAATTGTGAAAACAGACTAAGGCAGCTGCATGCATTTCAAACTGCTACATGAAATGAGTTGTCTGTTGACATGGAAACAAATAAAATTTAGAAGATATGAGGGTGCAGTTTTCCTTTAAGATTTCCTGTGTTGTATGTACCATCTATGTGGCCCGGATCATGCCTGTAAATAGTCCATGGGACCAGTGTACTTACCCGGTTACCAAATACATAAATAAAATGAATAAATAAAGACTGAATCCCCCAAAGATGGAAATACAGCAGTGAGTGACCTAGAATAATGTGGATGAGAATTCAGTCACTATAATTCAATAAGTTTATTTAAATTATGAAAAGGGGAAAAGATCACTGAGCAGAGGCTCATTCAAATGAAGTAATTAGGGAGACAGAGGTAGTGTATAGTATAGTGCAGGGAACCAGTGAAATCAGACAGTACTACAGAGATAATCAGACAGACAAAGCAAAGGCAGAACCAGAGGGACAAAACAAGTTAGCACTAGAGACCGAATCCAATAATACAAAAGTCTTCTGATATGTGTATACAGTTCATAGGATTCATAGGATAATACAAGTCAGTAGCCTTGGCCATAAAGACTTTTCCCATCAAAAGCTGAATCCCCCCCCCCCATCCTTCATTACTACATCTGGAGCACTTTTAAACTGTGTCATACTCCTACTCTGTACCTCAATCCCAGGTAAACTCTTCCACTCCAAGACTACCCTCTGATTAAACCCCTGTCCTTTTCCCCTTTCTTGTAATGCTCCCCTTTTAATTGCAGGTCATGACCTCTTGTATTCTTCTTGTAAGTCTTTGCCATCAGCCCCAGACATTCCCACAGATCCCTATTTTCATGTGCCTTGTAGACTAAGCACATGCCCTCCCCTTAGTCTTCTATGCTGCAGGGAGAACATGCCCAGGTCCCGCAGTCTGTCACCATAGCTGAAATGGCTGATATTGGAAACTGTTTCCATTGCTCTTTTCTGCACTTTCTCCAGTTTAACAATAAATTCCCTCCCACTGGATGCCCAAAACTGGGAATAATACTCCATGTGCCACCTCACCAAGGTACAGTAAAGGGGTATGAGTACATCTCTTTTTGAGATAGTGTAATCGTATCCTTATTTTACTTAGGGAGCACAGGGGCTTTAGAACCCTGCACTTCCATGCATTTTATTGTGGGAATATATTTATTATCACTACTGTCTGACCACTGCTATTGACCTCACCAGAAAAACGTTTCAAATCAGAAATATACCCCACTTGCTTAATCAGATCATCCAAGTCCCTCCTGACCCCAAAGCCAAGGAACCATGACCTAGACATGCAAGACAGATGTGTACGACAGAATTGCTTATTCTACCAATTACACATTTTTGCAGTAGTCCATCCATATATATGTGTGTGTGTGTGTGTGTGTGTGTGTGTGTAGATATATATATATATATATATATATATATATATATATATATATATATATATATATATTCTTTGCAGACAACTGCATTAATGCAACAGTTAGGGTTTTCTACAGGGACAAGAGTGAGGAAATTCAGTGTTAGGGTTTTCAACCCTAACTCCAACTCCCCCCACCCCACTGCCACACATACACCACACACACACACACACACACACACACACACAGAACACACAACTGGGGGGCAGTACAAGGTAAGACAACCAATCACAGACACACACTATAACGCAACAGAAATAACACAACTTCTTAAACATACCACAACAGTCATCCATTATCATGTTTCACCAACTGTATCACTTCTGCTGCCATACCAGTCTCTTGGGTGCATACACCGACATCCTCTACAAGTATGTGAGATGCTCCTACCAATTCATGTGTTTTATTATTTATGTCTTTTGGAGGAGACGTTAAACTGAGGTCCCATCTGCCTGGATTGGTGGTAGTTCAGGTGGATGCTAAAGATCCCGTGGCACTTATCGAAAAGAGCAGGGGAATTTCCCCGGTGTCCTGGCCAAATTTCCCTCATTCACTAAAAATACCACCAACAGCTTAATCTGGTTCAAGGTCAGTTGGCATTCATCTGTATCCCCTTCCCCCGGGTCATGCCTGAATATAGGCAGGATTTGTCTAGTGCACTTACCCGGTCAACAAAAACTAAATAAATAAAATAAAATAAATAAATATTATGCTGTTATACAGAAATGGGCAAGTTGGTAGTAACATGGAGCTATGCTGTTATACAGAAATGGGCAAGTTGGTGGGGGCGCAGGACTTAAAGGGCCCCAAGCTCCCACCAATACATGTGTTTTACTACTTATATTATGCTGTTATGCAGAAATGGGTAATTTGGGGCAAGTTGGTGGTAGTGCAGGGACCCAAAGGGTCCCAGGCTCTTACCAACACATGTGTTTTGCTACTTATATTATGGTATTGTGCAGAAATGGACAACTTGGTGGGAACATAGGCTTTGCTGTTATGCAGAAATGGGCAAGTTGGTGGGGGCTGGGTTCCATGCCCCCACCAATACATTTGTTTTACTAGTTATATTAGGGTGTTATGCAGAAATTGGTAAGTTGGTGGGGAATGGGGCTATGCTGTTATGCAGAAATGTCCAAGCTGGTGGTAGCATGGGAGTATGCTGCTATGCAGAAATGGGCAAGTTGGTGGGAGCACAGTGCCCAAAGTTGGAGTCAGGGTTGAAAACCCTAATGCCAAATTTCCTCACTTTCGTTGCTGTAGAAAACCCTAACTGTTGCATTAAAGAAGACTCCTGTATAGTTAAGATTTGGATATGTCTGATATATTTATTATACATTACATCAAGTACTGTACACATGTCAATGAGAGATTAGTCATTTATTCTGTTAGAACACATATCTAGAGTTTTAGGCTCTGACACAAGGTAATAAAATGTCAAGCAAGCATCCATTTACATGCAAATGAGTCACTTGTAATACAGCCCCTCCCCTTCCTTGTTGTCACTGCAGCAACAGTGCATAACAAAACATAAGGGTATCAATGCTGTCTAGCCTGATTTTAGTTTAAGTTTGCAATGGCTTAAGGCAGTTCTGTCATGCAACTCACCCATGGAGTAGTACTTGTAGTCTTAATACTGTTTGTGTAGAGCAAATAATACATCTTATAGTATTTCTTTCACAGGAAACAAAATCTGTTTCTTTGTACTGCTCATTTCTCTCTGTGAGACAATTGTAACATGTCATGGAGAGCAGCATACTGAATCAGTCAATCAACCAATCAATCAATTGAGCAGTCAATCAGCCACTCTGTATTGAACCAGGTGAACACCCTTGAGAAGATTCATTACAAGGTGGGCCTGGGCAGTTTACCAAAGGATCACACAAGACTGAATTATACACATCCTCTTTCAGCAGCCTGAAAGTGGAGAGCTAGATCATTTAGTTTATAAAGTGTATTGTTTCACATTTCAAATGCTCCTCAAATCTAAGTTTCTGACTGGAAATACCAAGACACAGAATGCATATGACATGGGAGGAGTGAGCTAAGCAAATACAGAGCACTGCAAATACTGAGACTGATTAGTTTATTTACCTAAAAAAGCTGAGGTGTAGCATCTGATTTTGAGGGACATCCATTTTGAGGGACATCCTACTTCAAATGCTGGCATTACAAAGTATGTGAGGGGGCTGCCACAGTCTATCCTTAGTACCTTGAAAGTGAAGTGCTGTAGCTCTCACATCACTGCTAATGCTTTATAATGGGAATTGGGGCATGTTTAAAGTCATGGACCTGAGGGGCCATCACAGTTCCCAAGGAGGTTAGGGGAACTTCTTAAGGGTTAGAGAGTAAGGAACTCTAGTAGGATTTGAGCCAGAGTCCCCTAGTGTGTGTGCCTGTGCTTTAACCACTAGATTACCCTTCTTCTACATGCTGCAGCTGATGCTTTCCTGGTAACCTATTCCATGTTATAGTTGAACTCTTTATTGCCTTACAGCAGCCATCCAATCACTGACTGCCTAGTTACAAAGGGAATGGGGCATATTTGCAAGATTGTTTCTCACTGCAGGTGTCAGTCAAAACGGAGAATGCTAACACACACACACAATATAATACAACAGCTGTATAATACCACTTAAAACTCTTGTTGTACCCAGAGTCATTTTTTGGGTAAACTGTTTTTGCTACCATAAACAGTAACACAACACATACAGGCACTTCCTTATATGAATACTGTATATACCTCAGATCAGTGCTGCATCACACACATATGGTCCTAGTCCCTATTAGACCTGCACTTCAGGATGTGCACAACACTTAGAGGATTCCTCCATTACTCAAGTGGGGAACCAAACATTGTGTGTTTGGTTTACTGGTGGAACTGCATTTAGTGCAGCACCATTATCTGTTGCTCTGATGACATCATCCTACAGCAACATTGATGGCAAAATGGAGGACAAACACATTGATAACTGTTGGGGGCTGTATATTTTTATATATAATCTAGATTTGGACAGCAATAGGACTGCTGGCAACTGGAGGAGGAACACAACAGTTACACATAAGGATTGGGGAAAATATTGGTATGAAACTATGGGAGACTTTCCCTTTAACTCATTGCCTCCTCAGGTGCTCTCTGAAGTTGCAGCACTTGTGTCCTGTATACTGTTAACAGTGAATCCTGGGCATTTCTAAGCAAAATCAAGCCATAATCAGCATGCCGCAAACAAATGCTAATAGCTCAAGAACTGTAAGTGCTAGACACAAAGTATGAGTGGCAAACTTGTTCAGCATAAAACTACCTTTCCAATGGTGATATGCAAGTAATAATAAGTAATTTAGTTTTATCTCCATGCTGGTCGAATTGGCAAAAAGAAAAAAACAACTTTCCACTAAAAACTGAGTCTTAAGCCTTGATTTGTTGGGAAATATGTTACATATTAACACCAAATTAAGCATCACCCAGACACTAGATGTAGTTTTCATAATTTTTTGTAAAAGAAAAAAGATATTTCTCTAGTATAAAACATAGTTTTTAACCATTTTAGTCAAGGTGCTTTGGTGAGGTTTGAGGCACACATCTGAACTATACACACCATGCTATAAACAAATGCATATAAATCCTAAAGTATACATGATACACACTACATATCAGTGGCAAAGTTGCTTATCACAAAATTTCCTTTCTGACAGTGCTATGCAATCAATTATGCTCAATATGGTTTTTGTGTTACACTGGCTCAGATACCCAGAATGTGTATTTTATTCAGTGTACTTAGGTGGTTCTTGATGGACAAATGTCATCCACAACACACCATACCATAAACAAATGTAAATAACTCTTAAAGTATACATTACACACAAAATGTCAGCAGACAATCTGTTCTCACTAAATTACCTTTCCTACAGTGCTATGCAATCAATTGTAATAAAAAACATTTAATTTTTTTAAAGTTGCTGAAATGGCAAAAAAGTTCATTTTTTTTAAGCTGCTTAGTGCTCTTCATATAGACAAATGTTGGGTCTTCATATAGACGCATATCAGCCATATACACCATATCCTACACAAACTGTGCATGCTTCCTAAAGTGAGCAGTGTGAAAATATCCCACTGTGATTCTGTCAAACAAAAAAACACACACACAACAGTCTGGATTGTATAAAAGGACTACATTCTGGCCAGGTATGTGATACAAACTAGATCTGAATGTGTGTCAAGTGAGCTCAGGGAACCATCACTTGTGGCAGTGCTACACTGGCTTAAATCAATATTGCAGTTTTCTGGGATCCCTAGCTTGCACTGTGAAATGTTTGTATTTTCTTCCCTGCTTGTTGTTTTATTTTTATTCTTTTCTTCCTTAGACTATTTAAAGGAATGCAAGGGAAAGAAATTCTAAGATGTGATTTCCTTCTTCTCGAAGGCTCCCTTTCATGATAAGGATACCAGGTGGGAATACAGTTTGCCTCCACTGATTTCTATGGGATGATGTTCTATGGGAGGGAGAAATGAAATTTGTTTTAAAGATCTATAGACCCCATTACTCAATTATGACAAAAAAATTCTTTCAGGAATATTTCCTTATTCTAGGTGTCCCATACTGGTTGACAGCAATTATGTGTCCAGGAACTCTGTACTTGTAGGGTCTATATTATCTCTGGCAAATAAAATACCTGATTCTGGCCCCTGGAATGCTTTTCTTGGTGTAATGAAATATGCATTGCTGGAACATTCCTGGGGGTGAGAGATTTATAGACTATTTACTAAACTGTAAGCCAGTGGATAGTCTTTTTGGACTCATGCTGAGAGCATTTTTGGGACTCTATTGGAGAATATGTTTTGTATGGTCATATAGTGGGGCTTACAGATTGTAGATTATTGATTTAGTTTTCAAAAATTCATGGGTTTGGTTTTTAATATTGATAAGGTTAATCTGGTTAACAAATTATTTTATCTTGTAATTACAAATGAATTTAGGGACTGGGTTATTAGGCCCTGTTTTGACACTGTTAAATCCAACCTTATTTTATGGTAAATTAACTGAGGGCTATATGTGATTTCAACCTGGTTCTATTTTCAAAGGGACTTTCAGGGGTGGAAAAATATTTTTTTACTACAGTATCACTCGGTGTTTTTATTTTCTAATAATTTAGCTACACAGTACTTTATGGCATTTGAGCACTGGGTTTTGTTTGGTTCAGAACCAATTGAGGTACCTTGGGGTAAGTCTTCAGTACACTCTCTCTTGGCTGTTTCCAGATGATTCATTTTTTGTTAATTTAGTACATTTATAGATAATATTGTTTAAGTTATACTAGTTAATCTATAGCTTCATAGTTTTTTGAACATATATTTGAAGTATTTTGAATGGATAGATGTTCCTTTTAAGATTTTCATACTAACTTAGGTGTTGCTTATAGTGTAATTGTTAGATTAGATTCTAAGCCTTTAGCAAGATGTCTGTTCTGAATATTGTTACTTGGAATGTTAATGGTCTAGGTTCTCCAATTAAGAGGAAAAAAGTTCTAACTCAACTAAAAAAAAAAAAGTGATGCAGTCTTTTTACAGGAAACTCATCTTTTGCCTGAAGAAGCAGATACTTTGCAGAGGGAATGGGTTGGTCAAGTAGCACATAATTGTTATTCATCTAAAAAAATGAGTTTGGCTATTCTAATTCATAAGGCAATTCCAGTCCTTAAGAAGAAACATGTCACAGATCTTGAAGACAGAGTACTAACTTTATCAGGATCTCTGCATGGCAGAAATGTGGCATTTTGTAACATTTATGCTAAAAACAGCAAAAGAGGCCCTTTCTTTCAAGAATTATTAGCCTTTCTGATGCTGTTTAAAGACTTTGAACTTATATTTAGGGGTGGATTTTAATGATGTTTTGGATCCATTGTTAGATAGATCTACCTCCAAAAATCAGATAAAACAAATTAAAACCTGTAATTACGTAACAGAACTAATCACAGACCTGGGTTTGCTAAATGTTTGAAGGATGGTTAACCTAATGGTAAGGATTTTTCTTTCTTTCTTTTTTGCAAGACATAGGGCCAGATATTCAAAACCTAGCACAGCAACCGCTTATTGCAGGATTAGCGTGAGGATTAGTGGGACAAGCCATATTCAAACAGGGAGATAGCGCGCGCTTAAACCCAATAGTGCCGGGCTAAAAATATAATGTATGCAAGGGGCAAAGTGGAGGCGTGAACCTGCATATAGTGCAAAAGGGTATTCAGAGATCTAAGCTGTGCTATGCACCATTACCGGAACACATAAGCAGCGCTACATACCCCTATAAAAGGAGGTCTAAACACAGGGCAATCCATTGAGGAGGGAGTGGCTACAACAGGAAGTGCATCACAATGTCTTTCTTCAGCAATGCTGTAGTGTTGCACCTGATGGAGCAGGTTGTGGAGGAGGATGAAAGACAGCAGGCTCAACAAGGCCCATTACTGACACGAAGGAGGAAATATGCTGCACACAGATGGTACCGGCCCAGAGTCTCCTTTGAGACCCTGCCTGATGAACACATCGTTGGCCGGTACAGGTTGGACAGGGGAATGTTGAGGCAGCTATGCGAACTCCTGCATGAGGAGCTGCAGCCAAACACCAGACACAGCCACTCCATGTCAATTGAGGAAAAGGTGATGGCAGCGATGTGCATCCTAGCCACTGGGACATTTCAGCGCCCAACTTGGGACACCATTGGATATCACAGTCTGCCACATCGTGCCTTCTGACCCAGTTCCTTGATGCTCTCCTGCCACATGCTGGTGAGTTCATTGTATTCCCCAGCACGGCAGCAGAGTGCACAGCAACCATGCAGCAATTCCATCGAGTTGCACACCTACCCGCTGTACTTGGTGCCATTGACTGCACCCATGTCCCCATCTGTGCACCACCTGGTGATGTTAGTGACCTGTATGTGAACAGGAAGGGCTTCCACTCTATTAATTGCCAGGTGGTGTGTGATGCGACAGGGCGCATTAGCAATGTCTTTGCACAGTACTCTGGCAGTGCCCATGATGCCTTCATCTGGCACCAGTCCCGACTGTGTCAGGCATTTGAGGAGGGCAGGATTCCATGTGGGCATCTAGTTGGTGAGTATGGCCAGCTAAAACAGGGTGAAAGCAGAGGGGAGAGGGGATAGGCCAGGGTAGCTGTGTAAGGGGCAGGGAGCAATGGATCAGAGCAGCAGCGGGCACTGTGCAGGACACCAACAGTAACACCTGATTTATCTCCACAGGGGACAGTGCCTATCCCCTATGACCCTGGCTGCTGACACCAGTACCTCAGCCAGCAACAGGGGCTGAGGAACTGTACAATGAGGCACATGCTGCTACAAGGAACATCATAGAGAGGGTCTTTGGGATGCTCAAGATGCAGTACCATTGCATAGACCAGTCAGGCGGTGCCTTACAGTACAGCCCTCAGAAGGTATGCCGTATCATCCTGGCCTGTTGTATGCTACACAACATGGCCCTGAACTGTGGGATACATGCACCTGAACCTGAGGTACATTCTGACAGTGAGCCAGAGCCAGGGGTAAGGGGGATAGTAGAGCAACTCGAGTGGCGGGATCCATGAATGGCCCGCCAGGCCATAGAGCACAGGAGCTGCATCATTCAGACACTGAACCAGGATGTACGGTGAGTACAGAAAACACAGACAAATGAAATATTGTGAACAGTACATTTAATGGTAGTGTATATACAGTACAGTGAAATATGTGTGATAGATAGGTGCTGTACACATTGCCAGTGGTGCAGTGCGTGTGTTGTGTGTGGCCCATCACCATACCCCTCAACTGTAACATGGTACAAGGAACAGTACTACAGTTACATCACTGCAGCTACCTAGTCCACAGTGTGAGGACCTGTCCCACACTCAATGGCACAACTGTAAAGAAATACCCATTGTAGACAATGCAAACAATAACAGGCAATTAAGAAAAAGCGGCCTGAACAGATAAGCCAACAATGTAACAGGTCAGTCAGTTGCTCAGGGACTGCACTAAGAATGAGGTCCACATCCTGTTCAGTAGTATCACATCCTGAAAGGCACTGTTGTATGGTCGGGGGACACAAGGGTGAGGGGTATGGCCATCACCCAGGTGCACACAAGAAACAGCACTGTATATATGAGATGGTAGGGATTGTGGCATGGGACTGAACAAGGGCCATGGAGGACTGTGTCTGTGCAGGGGACATGGGAAGTGGCAGTGTGCATAAGCATGCAGGTGAGGGAGACTGGGCCACAGCATGCATGTGGTGGAGCACATCAGCTAAGCCTGCCGCCACGCACACGACGCACACCCTGTGGATGGGGCAAACTGTTGGGCGTGCTACGTGACAAGAACATTGTTGGGGTGGAATGCGGTGAGGCTGTGAGGGCAGCCCGTCCATGGCCACGCCTTGAGGCCTGCACAGGAGTGGAGGGAGGGCAGCCACGATGCCGTGCATGTCCTGTGGATGAACGGGAGGTAGGGGTTGAGGAGGTTGCACCCACCCTGCGCAAATCTCTGCCACGCTGCTGCCCATGTGAGGCATGGCTGCACTGGTGTCTGGGTGCACCCTGCAGTACTGTGGTGATAGTGTCCCACAGCACCACAGCATGGGCCTGCACAGCAGCAGTTAGGTCACCAAAGCCACGCCCAATGGTGCTGATAACATGGGTCATCCTCTCCTCCAACCTCTGTTCAGCATGGGCAAGACCAGTGCTCACTGTGTCCCGCAGCTGTGACAACTCATACTACAGCTCCCTACAGAGATCATGCAGGTCCTGCTGGGCTGCATGCTGCGAGGCCAAGGCCTCCTGGAGCACAGGCTGTGCACCCTGGCCATCTTGTGCAGGTGCATCCTGCACCTGTGGCAGGGGTTGTGGATGGCACTGGGCAGTGTGTTGTGGATGTGAACGGACCTGTGGTGGTGGCTGGCGGGGCATTGGCTGTTGCAAATGTGGCCTCACAGGTGACTGAGCATGCTGCTGGACCAGCCCTGCAGTCTGTGCCCTGTGGGACATGTCCAGTGGGCAAGACTGTTCTGGCAGGGGAATAGCAGCTGTGGGCAGATAGGTGTCATGAGCCTGAGTACCCCTTGTCCCCAAGTCAGGCATGGTGCCATCCCCCACTGCACCAAAACCTCTGGTGTCACTAGCTGCACACACATAACTGGCATGTCGGGCCCCTTCATTGCATCACCTGAGCCGTGGTCACTTGTGACAGTCAGGATCACCACCTGCTCCCCACTAAGATCCTCCACCTGGGCATACTGAGGTGGATTCAGGGACTCCAGGAAGGCTGCATCCTCATCATCATCTGATGATCCAGCATATGCCTCATGATGTCTGTGAGTGGACATACTGCTGACTGGCACGGCCACAGGCTCTCTAGATGTGGCTGCCATGCCTGATGTGGTAGGGCGCACCTCTGCTGCGTATGAATCCTCCACCTCCTGTACAACTGTGCCTGGCCCAACCTGGGACATAGTCTGCTGGGCATGTAATGCTGAAATGGAAGAGACATATGTCAGTCGCTGCTACAGTGACCAGCTCACCCACCCCCACACCACTCCCAACAATGCCACATGCACCCCCAGCAATGTGTGCCCTCCAGCATGCCCATGCAGACACCAGTGTGCATCCCATGCAATTGTAGCCTGTGCCCTATGAGTCCCTGCACCACGGCACACATGCACTCACATGTGCCTGCCGGCAGATGCCCACCACTGTGCAGCCCCAACACCACCCTTGCAATGGAACATACCCATGTGGGCCCTATGCATGCACAATGACAGTAGTGATGTGTGAATGTGTGACTCTGTCCCAAGATGTTGCTGTCTACTGAGTGGTGGATACATGCCACAGTACCTGCTCTGGGTGGTGTAGCGGTATCTCACACCCCACCTTGACCCCACCGACTGCCACTGCTGCAGGTAAAACTACTATGGCCATCAATGGGTCCCAGTCCGCTGTTCAAGTGGTTGTGGTCCCCACCAGTCCATAGCCTGCTCGGATCTGCTGTGCCTCCTCCTCCTTTGCCCTCGCAGCAATCATTCCACCTTTCCGGATGGCATCAGTGCTACGCCAGACCACCTACAGCGTTTACTGCTGTGGCAATCTCCTCCACATCAGATGAACAGTGGCGTCCATTGACTTGTTCCTCGTGGGACCATCTCCCTGTCCTTCACTGCATGTACAGGGCAGCGCAGCTCATCACCAGAAAAATTTGTGGGCCCTGAGCCGCTCCTGTCGTGCAGCCGCTTTATGTGGGGACAGAAGGAAGGGAAGGGTTAAACAGACTTGTAAACAAACTTTGCATGGCTGTAACAGTAACATATGGTCATGATGCAACATACAGCTGCTATACATGCCCCACCCCCTAAGGAATGGCAACAGGGCATGCCGATGCACCTCAGTGCTGTGGAGTCCTGCAGGCCAGCACATGTGAAAGCCAGCTGTGTGTGTGTGTGCAGCACACAGTTGTGCTAGCCATGTTGCCCTGTGGCATGAGAGGTGGCCTGGCTTAACATGTTGGCATGGGACATGGGTGCACTGCAAGGCAATCACAAGGTCTACAGCCACAGACTGGTGCCTAATGTGCACATGTGTGGGACTGTGCAGTCATGGCTGTGAATGGCTGACCATGGTGCCCACTGGCACATCCAGTGCCATGCTGGGCCTCTGCACACCCAGCACCATGGAACACATGCTGCGAGGAAGCATGGGTGTCTCCCAAAAACAGGGCTAGATGACTGACCAGGACGCACGTTCCACCTAGGGGCTCGGCCACTGGGTACCATTGCATGTGCCACAGGTATGTATCAGTGCTGCCACATTGTACACATACAGGCATAGTGTGTGTATGGGTGATCCTGGCACAGCTGTGCACAAGGCCTGTGTGTGATCCACCATGTGTTGCAGTTGTGGGTACTGTACAACAATAAAACTGGGATACTGCACTCCCAGCATGTGTGTCAACGCCTGTCACACAATGGCCTGGATGTGCACACTGTAGATGGACCTGCCTGTCTTGGGGTAGACACCGTGGACCACAGCAGCGTTGGTAATGCCTCTGCCCCTGGCTGCACAGCACCGTGCAGACAGTCAGCAGCCAGGACCACAGTGTACAAACACTGTTAACTGCATGAGTACTATCTGCCGTGTGCACATGCACACATTACACAGCACAACACAGGGGTGGGGGGTTGGCTGTCTGTGATGCAGATGCCAGTCAGTGACATGGGTGACAGCACGGGTACCTGTGGCAGTTGTCACACTGGAGTACATACTTACAGTCACATTGGACTAATGATCCTCCAGTGCATCCTCTACACTGCTGATCACATCCCACTGCCATCTGCAGCACCACAGCATGCAGTCAGTCAAGCGTGGCCTGCGCAATGGGCGTTGGACAGTGCATGGCACTGGTGGGGCAACACTACCCACACAGGGGCAGTCAACAGGGTCAAAGGGCCACCCAGCTCCCACCAGCACCACCGCATACATGCCCAGCCACACTGCACCAGTCAAGCATCGGCTGCAGTCCCAAGCCCATTAACAGTACTGCACTGTTAGATGGTTCACAGATACCATAGCCTGCCACATACAAACAATACAGGAGCAATGTGTGTGTGGCAGGGATGATCAACCACATGTGGTACTGCTACCCTGAGATGGGTCCTTTCCTGCCAGACAGGCAGGTGGCTGGCATCGTCTGGGTCAACCTGTCCATGCAGAACAGGTCTTTAAAGTATGTCTAGGCCTGATTACCCACTGATATCCAACAGATTACAGGCCTGGCATCCCAGTGGTGTGATGTCAGGACCATATGAACTCACCTCAGCTATGTCTTAGCAGTGGGTCAACTAGACAGACTGCCACTGTTAGTCAGTATTATACACACCTGGGATGTGCTTGAAAGCCTCAGTACAGTAGTCCCATAACATTCCAGTTGTCACAGTGTACTGTCACTGAGGCTAACGATCTCCATGGCTGATAGGGGTTAACACTGGTACTATGCTGGCCCACAGTCATGTGTTCCATGTATCCCAATAGTGTGTGTACAGTACCGTCACATAACATTTGGCTGTACCACAGAGTCAATACTGGGGTAAGGCCCACTGACACGTGGGGGGGGAGTCCCATGTCTAGTCCCATCCAGTATACCTGACAATGCCTGATGTACAGGTGATAACCATGGTGTACACCTCTTGTTGTTGCTAGAGCACATTGTAAGCCTCGAGCTGCACTCTGGGTTTACAGATGTCCTAGCAACAATCGAGGCGTTACAACATGATAATCACCTGTACACCAGCCAGTCTCCTGTATCACATCTCACAGATCGCAACAGTACAATACACAGGTGATGACAGTGGATCAGCAGGTAGCACAGATGCCATGTGGCCGGGAGATCTTCTGGCTGTGGGTTCTAGTCCCACCAAGGCTTCGGGTTAACATCCATAAGTGACACTGCAGTGCAGCATGAGGGGTGCTGCACTCCTGAGGTGCCATCATTCAGATGAGATGTCACAAGTGCCATCTGCCTGCTCTGGAGGTAAGTCAGGTGGACGTTAATGACCCCATGACACATACCAACATGTGTAGGTGAGATCTACGGTGCCATAGCCATGTCCCTATCACAAGAATACCACAAGCAGCACGATCTGTTTCAAAGACATTTGGCATTCACCTGTATCCCCTTCCCCCGGGGTTGTGTCTTACAGAGGCAGGATTTGTCTACAGCACATACCCTGTCAGCACACACTACAATAAGCAATTCACATGACAGGCAGAGCAGCACTATGCTCAACCAGCGTCCCCTGTTGTGTCTGTGTTCTGATTCCCATGGCCCTCACAACCTATGCTCTCGGTGTCATTGGGCCTCAGAATCCTGCTGTGGCCGAACACACTGGTACTGCAGAGTTGCCCATCCAGTATCCCCTGTGTGCTGCTGCAGTAGTGCTGTCATGATGATGTTCTGCTGCAGTACTGATGTCACCACTGCTGCATGAGAGCATAGCTTGCTGGCACAGTGTTACTGTCCTCACAGTACTGCAGTGGTGTCAGTAGTCTCAAACCGCTAGAAACATCACATGTCGGTGTCAGTATGGCACACAGTGCAGAGTAACACACTGCACACATGTGACATACGACAGCTACACAAAACATCACATACATGATGCCACAGTTGTACACAACCTGTGTTCTGTCACCTCGGGCATGTGTGCTCCCAAGGTCACAGGGACTGAGAACCCCTCTGTGGCAGTGCATACGCCTTGAGCAGTCCGGACCATCCAACAGACAGAGTGGACATGTGTTACAGCCCTGACTTGGATGTCTGCCATCGGCCAGTGGTATCAAGCCATGCACACATGACATGGGGACGCCCAACTGTTCTCAGCATGGTGACTACACAGGACATTCATGAACAGCAGCCTTATCCAGGACACAGTCAGTTAGCAGTCCTCTGTATCCCCCTTCCCCTGGTCCATACCTCTGCAGTGTACCACAATACAAGGAATAGTCCTCATGATATGGCACAACAGCACGCTGTTCAACATTGTGAGGGGTTGTCCCACATTCAGTGGTAACACTGTAAGGCACTATTCCACAGTGAGTGATGCAGAACATATATTGCTCAGTTACTAGCTGACCTCCTGTTAGGCTTGCACATTGTTTCACAGTGTTCTGGGCCTCTGAGGTGCAGTCTGTAAACGTGTTCCACATTTTGCTCATGTGTTTCACATATTGAGCTGCAGTGTTCCACATTTGAGGGACATAGGGTTGGGAGGTATGGCCAGGTTGTGCTTGGCACTAGGCACCCAGTCATATCTCTCAACTGTCCCTGATTTTCAGGGATGTCCCTGATTTAGCCTCAAACTTTTCCTCTGTCCCGCATAATATCTATATATTTGTGACAGAACAGTGGGGATTAAAAGCACAACATAATGTGAAACATTAAAGTAACAAACTTCTTCTTCAGTAAATGCATCTTAACACAAATCCCTTTACTCTGTCAGCTTTCTGACTGAATAGTACCAGTTTTTAAGATGTGTCACTGTTTGGGGTCTTTGTCCCTGATTTTTTAAAGCCTTGTCCCTGATTCACGAGGCAAGAGGTTGAGAGGTATGCACCCAGTCAACATAAACCACAGCACAAACCTACTGATGTGTCCCTTGAATATTACCTCTGCCCTCCCACATGCAGTACATACCTAGCTGACTCTCTGAGTGTTCCATTGACATCCTGTGCTGCAGCAGTACTCACACAACAACATGTATTACCGATTAGCAACACGGGGGGGCTCAATTAGCCCTTATATAGCTCAGCCGGGCAAACAAGCCTGTTAAGCATGCTAATGGGCCGATAATGATATGCTAATGTCCTTGTTAGCACCCTGCATACACAATGACCATCATTTGCATATTCTGTTTGAATATGGCAGATGCTAGCGCCGGGCAAAGTGTTTAGTGCAGGGCAAACCATATAGCGCTGGGCTATCTCGGCTATGCTTAGCGCCGCGCTACTGTGGCTTAGCGCAGATATGGCGCATGCGTCGGGTGGGGCAGTCCACGCTAAGAGGTCTGCGCTATTGTGCCTTAGTGCTGCACTAACCATATTAGCATGCTGACACTGCGCATGCCTGGAACGTCTGCAAGGGGGCATGGCAGGGTCGCGCATGCGCATTGCGAACACTTCTGGTTAGCGCAGCGCTACAGCATACTTCTGCGTGGCGCTAGACTGAAGTGCTTGGGAGTGTCAGGGTGTGTGGCCAGTCAGTCACCAGTGGAGCAATATCTTTCCCACCCTCTCATATTAGCCATGTCTGGGAGACGTAGGCAAAGGGCAGTGGTGGGCCGTGACAGGTGTTGGGATGAGGTGGAGACGGCCAACCTAGTTCAGCTAACTGTACAGCACCATCGGTGCCTATTTGGACCGGTCCGGGAGGGTGACCATCCCCGTAGCCAGGTCTGGGCTTCAATTGCCCATCACCTTTCAGCAATCACGGGTATACCCCGTGATGGCGAGAAGTGCCGCCACCGATATGTGGACATCAGGTGCAGGCAGCGCCCACTGCTGGAACAATGCAGGACGATGGTTCAGGAGAGGACTGTGCCTGTGCCAGGTAAGTGATGATTCTCACCACGGTGCTATAATGGGTGGTGGGGATGTGTGTTGGGTGGTGTGCTTGTGTGTGTGTGTGTGTGTGTTTGTGTGTGTGTGTGTGTCATGCCCCATTAACATACCATTGAGGGGACTGTGTTGCTGTGCTGGTGGGGTCCAGCTAGAATCTACTATGCATCAACTGTTGTGCACCTTGTGTAATAATATGTGACTCGGGTCATTCTTGGACATGGGTTCATATCTCACTGCCGTTTTACCAGTCGCTACCTGTTCAAGAGTACACTTTAAATATTACTCCGATATGTTGGTCTTATGCCATGGGGACCTCCAAACAGTTGTGTGTGTGTGTGTACTGTGTGGGCCAGGGGGACAAAGCACCTTGGGAGTGTTGTCTGCAATGTCCTGCACTGTGGTGGCACACTGCCCCTTACCACCTATTGTGGTGGCATGGACACACGACACCTGGCCCCTGCCACATCCAATGTGTTCTGCCATGCTGCCAGGGGCAGCGTGCAGCTAATGCCTACTCTGTACATCCACAGTGTGTGGTTGGGTGTGTTGTCTGGGCCAACATCAACCATATCACACCACCCAATGCTACATTGGCTCTCACTATCGGCAGGTGTGGGACAACTGTGGAGCACTGACACATAGCTACAACTCACGCTGCTCCAAACACTGTCACCATGTTTGCACTTATGTTCCCGGGGTCTGTTATTCCATTGTATGGTATATGGTTTGCACCATTTACTATGGCTCTGTGCTTTTGTATGTGTCCACTGCATATGTGTCGAGTCCGCACAATGTGGTACAGGGTGCTTCTGTGACATACATTGAGGAGCGTTCCTCAGAATGTGGTACTGTTGAGGGGTATGTGTCTGGGTGTGGTTCACTCCACCATCACTACTATGTCTGTGCCATGTCACTGGCCAGTGGCTTGGGCAACAGGTCCTTGGCATTGGTGCCCTGCTCTGCTGCAGACTCACACATACTGTACTCGGTTGTGTGCAGTAATGCTGTGTGCATGTCACATGCCATATGCCTTCCTGTCATCATTGTCATTCTATCTGTAGCCTTTGGGATGTTGTATGCCACTGGGTTGTTTCTGTGTGTCCACATCTCTTGTTGAGGGATTCAATACTTGTGTTCCCCATTACGGTTGGGACTCCTCTGCTTACAGTCTGCCTTGTGTGTGAGGGTGTACCATCCAGAGAGGCTGTGTACATGTGATGGAGGGGGAGCTGTTGCAGATTGTGTGTACAGGATGGCATTGTCAGGCACACATTGCCCATGCACTGTGCAGTCTGCACTGACCCGTGTCATGCTTGGCATGGCTTTGGTGGTGCACTGGGCCTGTGTGCCAGTTATGCAGGTGTGTTATCCAGGGTCCAGGGTGGTCTTTAGTGTACCGTGGTGGCTGACATTGTAGTAATGCTGCTGTACCATCTTCCCACTGCAGAGCACAGGGACCACACCGGAGACACGAGAGGTGAGCTGCAGGCCGACCAGAGGCCATCCACAGACAGGCGCAGGGTGCCTCCAATGGCGCAGCACGCAGTGGAAAGCAGTGATGGGACCAGGAGTGTATTGCGTGAGTACTGTGTGCCATTGTGCTTTTCTACTATGTGTCTGAATTGCCACTGCAGGCATTGGAGTGCTGTGTCTGGTGTCACGGCACAGTTGGCTGGGTAATCCAGGCCTGATGTGATTTAGCTCTGTTGTATTTGGATTCCAGGGTGCTCACTTGGAGGGACCCCTTAGCTATTGTGGCTACAATATGTACATCCACCTGGGGCTACAGTGTTCACACTTAACTTTGTGCTGGGGGGGCACTGGATGCTTTACACCACTGGCACCATGCAGTGCACCCATGACCGTTACATCAGTGGGGCCTGCTATGCTGGCTGCGTGCATTTGTGTTGTCTGCCGTGCCTCCAGTGCCTTGCCTTCTGCTGCGAAGCCTGTGACATGACTGGCTCTATGTCTGATGTATTGTTGCCATTACTGCCATATGCACTGCTATCTGCCTTGTACTGTCATGTGCAACATGTTGCTCTCATGTCCACCATTGTGGCAGGATGCAGTTGGTCTGTGCATGGCCGTAGGCCAATCATCATGCCTGGGGGTGGAGGATTACTGGGGTCAGCCTGTTGTGCTAGCTGTTTCTGCTGCTGCTGTTGTCCTGTCTCCCATGGCAACACTGTTCTCCACTTCTCATGGCATGTCTCATTCACAGTACCATGTATAATGTGTCATTATCTATGCAGGACATGTTGTTAGCGCCTGCCAGGGCTATTCACGCTATGGCGAACAGGGGGCCACAGTGTCATGTGGTGCCTGTATCTCCCAACCAGTGTAATGCCATTGTAGTGCGGACACTGGTATGTTACTGTGTGCCCTTGTCTGACCTCCGTGGCGTACATGCACAGGGGCTGTTGGTGGGGGGGGAGCCTCTGGGCCTATGGTGCCACACAGGCCTGTGTGGCTGTGCATGTCATGTGTGCCTGTTGTGGCGTGTGCTATTTTATTTCTGAGGGGTAGCAAATAGGCACTGACCTGCTTCCTTTTTCCATGATGCCTAACAAAGACACTGTTGTACCTTTCTGTGGTTTCATTCATTGGGGTCTACGCTAGGAGTACTGGTCACTATGACTGTCTTTGTCTCCCATGGACAATACAACTGTACAGGTTGTGGGCTGGTCTATGAGTGTCTTGGGGTGCTATGCATGGCTTTGTATTTACCCATACAGGGCAGCGCCCATTGTCATGTGTTTCATGGGTTGTATTTCTTATGCCACTGGTGGCAACATACACAGTCCTGATGTACGTTTGTATAGTATCTGGCTACACTCCAGGGTGGGGTAGCTCACCCTAACGATGGCGAGTGACATAGCAGTGTGTCCACATGGTGTGCAGCTGTGATCACCCTGGCTACACTCCTGCTTGTTGGCTGCAGCTCTGTTGTGGGGGCCATTGTCCCCTACAGGGTGCTGTCCCTCAGTCCCTGCAGTGCATGGTATTTGTGTATAGGTTATGCAGGTGTGCGGCAGCGGTTGTTCTGTGGTAGCATGGTGTGCTGGGTGTCAGACCCTATGGCAGAAGCTGCTCCCATAAGTGTGGGTGTGTGCCTCGCCATGCCTTGGCCACCAGGGTGACACTGTCCTGTGCATATCATTGGCCTACCACTGCCCTGCCACTGGTGGACCATGGCCTGTGTCCCTGTTTCACATGTGTGTGTCTTCTTGCATGTGCACCTTTAAGGTGCTGCCACTTTGGGTGGTGGCACCGCCCCGTGCCATGCTCTTCACCAGTGTGAGCTCATCATCCTTCTGTTGTGGCCATGGGTGTGGGTGGGCATTGGCACTTTCCCTGTCTATGTACTACTTGCTTACCTGTCCTGCAGTCCATACTGTACTGTTGCCAGTGTTGTTGTCCTCTGTGGTCATTTGCTCTCTGTGGTCCATGTCGAGTCTCTATCTGTGTCACTTGACACTGTTCCACACTTATGTCAGTCACCCACCTGTTCAGGGCTTCCTGACATCATTTGTACAGCTGCTGTGTTATAGCATTGTGGGTGGCATTTTGGCTGGGTCTCTACAGTTGTTGGGGGGGCACCAGTGAGGGTGGGCCACTGTTGGGGGAGTATGGGATGGGCATGTCTGTTTACACAACTGGGTGGGGCTGTGGCACCTTCTCCAGGGGGTGTAATCTGTGTTGTGTATCATAGCAGTTTGACTATGGGCAGCATGTCCCACCATGTGTCATCCCATGTGCATGTAATTCAGTGTCCATTTGTCGTTCGCATCTCAGGGGGTGGCTGTCTGTTTGCACTGTTACAGTCTGCACACCGCTGTGCTGGCTGGATTCCACTGTGTTAGCCTTCTCAGCATCCATCTATGCATATCCATGTACATTGGGGTGTTGCATGCTGCCTGTTACATACTGCCTTGTCCTGCAGGCACACGTTAGTGTGCATTGTGGTTTGTTCTGTACTGACACATGGGCATGGTTGTTGGGGCATGCTGTCCACCATGTGGTGGTACATGGTGCCTTTGTGTCATCATCATGTCCTGATATGGTCCCTCTGTCTCCTGTAGGTCCACGTCGGGTGTCACTGTGGGCCACCCGTCCAGAGGAGGATGAGAGCTGGGATCAGCTGCTGAGGAGGGTGGTGCACCAACAGCGGACACTAATAGAACAGCAGGCTGTTATGATAGCAGAAATAAGACGGGTGGCAGCAATCCTAGAAGAATGTCTGCCAGCACCTGCCCGCCCCTAAGTCCTACCTCCTACTGTTATCCTCCTTCCTGTCCCAAGCCCACTGTCCCTAGCCCTATGTCTGCCATCCTGTTTCCCTCCATTCCTTCCTATGTCCACATCCCTCTCCCCATTGCATTGTACATATGTTTCACGATAACCTTTTTCTACTGTTCCTAATTTCCCCATTGTTTTCAGTCCCTTTGTTAGGCCTGCCCTTTTCCCTTTCATTGTGTTTTTCTTGTACCCCACTTTTGCATACTGTATTCTGCTGTGTTTTGCTTTGTTTTACTGTGTATTTGTTCTTGTTGCCTTTGTGCCTTACCTGTTCCCTTTTTTAATTATACTATGTTACGCTTGACATTCCTGTGTCCTGTGTCTTTTTGGGGGGGAGTCAGGATTTGACAGTGTTCTGTGGTATTCTGGTTTCACTTGTGGGTCCAGGTTATTCCATGCCTTTCACTAGTACTGCAGTTATGTCTAGCAGGGCTGATTTGCTTTCCTGTGTTCACTGCTTACACCTCTAACACTTTGTTTCTGTGGGTGTTTGCACTGCCTCTGTTTGATTGCTATTTTCAGTGCTGTCTTATCTGCTATATTCAGAGCTGTCTTAATCCCAGGCAATTTTTGCCCTGCACTCCTCGGCCTATTTGCCCAGCTTCCTTAGCTTGCTATATTCAGCTGGTTTTGCACCGGGCTATTTCCCTTTGAATATAGCTATGATTTTGCTCCAGGCAAATTTTGCCCGCCAGGCAGTGCTAATTTAGCCCCAGGGCAAAGTTTTGAATATCTGGCCCATAATGTTTATAGTAGAATAGTTTATATTTTTATGCCCCTATCTCTCTGTAATTTAGTTACAAGCTCTAGTTATGATTCTATCATTATTTAGGACCATGGACTTCTTAAAATAACTTGTGTAATGGAGGACTCCCCACAGAAACAGTTTAGATGGTGCTTTAATACATCCCTGGTACAAGATGAGGCAGTATGGTGCAGTGGGTTAAGGCTCTGAGCTGCAAATCTGGAGACCTGGGTTTGAATCCCACAGCCCCCTAGGTGCATACTGTGTGACCCTGAGCAAGTCACTTAACTTCCTTGTGCTCCCAGGTTGCACCTGCAAACAAGCTTTCAGCTTAGTGTGTCTCACCTGGTAAAATAATTGTTAAAAAAAAAAAAAACAAGAACCAGAGTTTAAAGAGTGGTTATCTAAAGAATCAAAAATGTACTTTGACATCAATGATAATAATAAGACTTCATTTCTCACCCAATGGGATGCACATAAAGCCTTTATTAGAGGAAGTATCATTAGATATACTTCCATTAGAAAGAAAAAAAGGCAAGAAGATTTGGAGAGAAAAGAAAACTTCATCAAACAAAAAGAAGATAAACGAAAGCAAGATCCAATTAAAAACCAGGAACTTGTATTTCAATTGATTCAATTAAAATATGAGGTTAATAAATTATACTCAGAGTATGCTTTATTTCATACTAAACAACAATATTGGGAATCTGGGGAGAAACAAGTGAAGCTTTTAGCTTATCGTTTAAAAAACAATAAAGTCAAAATATGTTACCTAAAATTAGGATGGACAATAATAATATTACTCATAATATTAAAGAAATAAATGCATGTTTTCAAGATTATTATGAAAAACTATATAAGCCTTTTAGCCTAGATACAACATTAAACATGAACACATTTTAGAAAGAGCTGATCTTTCCAGTTTGTCAGAATTGGAGAAGAAAACATTAGACAAACCTATTTCCAAACAAGAAGTTTCAAAGATTATTCAAATGGCTAGCCTACAAAAAACTCCAGGTCCAGATGGATATTCCAGTGAATGTTATAACAATCCAATCATTATAGATTATTTAGAGAAAGCATTTTTGGAATGTATAGATCAGAAAAAGATGTCCGGCACTATGAATGATGCATTTATTTGTTTAATTCTAAAAAAAAAGATAAGAATCCTTTAGACCCAGCAAACTATTGTCCTATATCCCTTTTGAATTTTGATTATAAGATTCTGACTAAAGCTTTAACAAACAGACTGAAAGATGTTATACAGTCATTAATAAGCAAAGAGCAAGTAGGCTTTGTTAGTGGGCGCCAGACATCAGACAATCTTAGAAGGCTTTTTTCAGTAATTTGGTCAGCTAAAGAATCTTCTCCCTCTATTGCCCTTTCCTTGGATATTGGGAAGGCCTTTGATTCCCTCGATTGGTCATATTTACAGAGAGTATTAGATTATTTTAATTTTGGTCCCACTTTTAAAAATTGGGTTTCAACGATATACTCTACTCCAAAAGCTTCCATTATTTCTAATGGATACATCTCGAAACCTTTTCAGTTATTCAAGGGTACTCATCAAGGGTGTCCTTTATCCCCTTTTCATTTTATTTTAGCATTTGAGCCCCTTTTGAGACATATAAATCTTACAACACAAATTAAGGGGATTAAAACTGGGAAGATAGTCAATAAATCATTTGCTTTTGCAGATGATTTGTTGGTCATGCTCTCTCATCCAAATGAGTCTATACAGGCTTTAAATTCTCTGTTAAATAAATTTGCCTTAGTTTCGGGATTATTTGTGAATTGGGGTAAGTCAGAAGGAATTATTCTTCAGTCTTCTAACCAAGAGAAATGTGCTACTGATTCACACTTTGATGTTTCTTGGAGTGACAAAGGAATTAGATATCTGGGGATACAAATATTTAATTCAATCTCATGGATAATCCAAGTTAATATGTCCAGATTGATAGAGAATATACAACTAGACATTGAGAAATGGTCTAAATTATCTCTCTCCTTATGGGGTAAGATCAACTTGATTAAAATGATATTGGCACCAATAATATTTTATGTATTCAATAATTTACAAACTAAACTGCCACCAGAATGGTTTAAGAAATTAGATCAAATCTTCTCTAAATTTATTTGGGACAATAAACCTCCCAGACTGAGTATATTTAAATTAAAAGCACCATGGCAAGTAGGTGGGTTTAATTACCCCTGGTGGCAAAGATATCATTGGGCTTTTTTATTTAAAAAAATCAGTTCTCTGGTTAAGTAAATATCTCATTAAAATATACCACTATGGCTTTTAACTGAAAGAGAATTAGTTCAACCTAATAATCTGTTGGACCTCTTGTTTAGACCTATTCCTTTTCATCTTAGAACTCACCCTACTCTAACAGTTACCAACGGGTTATTTACTTCATTGGGGTGAAGCTTCAGTTGAGTAATCTTCCATTGGAATGGATACCGATTTGGGGAAATCCAAATCTGTCCTTTAGAAGAACTCAATTTAACAACTTGGAATAGAAGACAGCAAGGATATCACCGGTGGGAGATTTAATAGACCCAAACACAGGTATTTTTTACTCCTTTAAAGACTTAAGCGAGAAGTTTCACATGTCCAGGCTTCATTTCTGGTTATATGTACAGTTAAGAGAGGTAGTTAGTAAGGAAATAACCAAAACAAATTCTCTCTTTTTAAAAGACTCTAACTAGCCACAAATTTTGAAGCTAGCAGCTATGAGGAGGGGATCAAGTCTATTATATAAAATGTTATCTGATCCTGACAGTAATATAGCCCTCTCAGCCAAGGAGGCTTGGGAAATAGATCTAAAATAAACTATTTCAGAACACTGCTGGAAAGATTTGTAGGAACATGCTTATAATTGTAGTACAGAAGTTAACAGAAGGCTAACCCAATTCAAGATACTACATAGATATCATTATTCCCCTCAAAGACTCAATAACATTTTTAAATCTAAACAAGTGGGATGTTGGAAATGTGGACGGTATCAGGCATCTCTGGGCCATTTGTTTTGGTTTTGTCCTAGGGTGTTACAAAAACGAAGGGAGATTCATTTATTTTGCCAAAAGATCCTGAAATCAAATATACCCTTTTCCCCTCATGTTTATATCTTGGTGGATAATTGTAAGTTAAATCACTTGTCCAGATTGAAACACCTTTGGTTATTTAATGTGGCCCTAGTTTTTAAAAGATTGTTACTTCAACAGTGGAAGACTAAAATAATTCCTGGCTTGAGAGAGCTATTAGATTCCTTAGGAAATATTGCCAATAATGAGCAGATTAGCTATGTTATTCAAAATAAGATAGATAAATTTAATGACATTTGGAGACCATTTTTTGATTTTATAAAGACTTAGAACAAGTGAGAATTTTGGATTCATCTTATACTAAATCTTGTATTTCCTGTATTGGTATTGTTGGAATTATTAGTTTTCTGTAAAGACTAGAGGGATGTATTTATCAGCTTTGTTGATGATGATTTCTATGTGATTGTATATATTGATTGTTCTTATCTAATTTAATAAAGATTTTTAATTGAAAAAAAAAAGATTGTATGGCCACAACCCTGAATGGTTAACCCCTTATATTTAATCCTGAAATGTATGTCTTGCCTTTTTCTAATTATCCTACTCTTTTTTGTCATATAGGATGGCAGTTTATCAGACCCTTTTTAGGGGCTTCTTTTATGTCAATGTGTGCTGAATGTATTGCATTATTGCATTACTGTACTATATCAAATGTGCTGAACTGAAAAAACTTGATAAATAAAAAGTTTTGAAAATAAAAAAAGTCTGTTGAAATGTTCTTGTCCTCTGATCCTTTGCAGTTCCCTCATTGTGCTTCTGTCATACCACCATCCCCAGACAGTTGCAGGGTTCTTCTCATCGCTTCTTCCACGGCGGCCGGTCTAACTGTAGGTGATACATTGTCTTGCATGTCATTGGAACATGGTCTAGTTGGTGTCCTTAGTTCTTTCACCCCCATAGGACTTTGCTTCAACCAAACAGTCAACATCACACACAAGAGGCTCTCGAACCCACACACTTTGGTCTCTCGAAGTCGCCACCCCATCCAGGAATTTGCTTTGACCAGTCGATGTCATGCACAATGGACAGCATGAAGGACTGCGTGAAACAGAACAGGTAATGTTGCAGCCTAATGAAAATAAAAAATACTGAGCTAAAACCTCCACTCCATGTAAATTATGCTGAAAAAGGTACTGGAGACAAAAACAGGCACACCAGAATAGTAACTGTCTACATTTTATTTCTGAGGTCTTCCCCCCATTCCTTTTGATCATTCCAGTCCTACACTTTGATAATATTTTGTTACAGCAGTTCTCAGTCTGCCAGCTCACACTTCAACCCCTGTAACACTACACCACCACCTCATCATTGTGATTGCTCAGTCAAAACATTGCCTGCGGAGCCACAGATTGGCTGCTCTGCTGTGACAATGATGTAGTGGTTGGCCAGTGACACATATGTCTGCTGTCAGGTGGAGAGCTGCTATGCTCATCACACATAATGGCAGGTGACAGCACTTCCTAGCTGACCAAGGAGAAACAAACTACTGTACCTCAGATATAAAAGGAAACAGCAGAATCCCAAAGTATTGCCTAGTTCTGCCCTCCATTAGTGCTTTCAGTTGGCCCCCTTGGTCCGGGGAGTGAAAGAAGCCTGACACCAACTGTACCCTGCTGTGTGATACCATGCTTATGATCCTTTCTCAATTCAACACTTCTACCATACCCTTATCTCACCACCGGGAACTCCCAAGTAACGTTTCCACCACTTGTTCCCTTACTTTCACTCACCAGATCTCTTTTAGCTCAGTATTTTTAATTTTCATTTGGCGCAGCCCATTCAATGACCAGCATATCACTACATTACCTTCAAAAATACCAGTGGGCCAAGAAGGAGTTCCACCAACACAAGACAATCCGATTCCCATGACACTGTATCTCTGACATTTTCTTTGTCTCAATCCACAACATTTTTATTTCCTAAATCAGTAACAATACCTATGTTTACAACTTTTAGATAACATATACTGCATTTCCACCACCTGATTGTTGCAGCACCACCTACCTGACATCAAACCATTTCATCCATACACCCTTACTACCCTCTTTAACAAATCATGGGAGGATGGGGTGGTACCCAAGGACTGGAGGAGGGCAGATGTGATTCTCCTTCACAAAAGTGGGAGCAAGGCAGAAGCAGGAAACTATAGACCTGTTAGTTTAACCTCAGTGATAGGGAAAATGATGGAATCACTTCTGAAGGAAAGAATTATCAAGTATCTAGAGGCCAGAGGGGCACAGGACCCTAGGCAGCATGGATTCACAGCAGGAATGTCATGCCAGACAAATCTGATAGATTTCTTTGACTGGGTGACCAAAGTAGTAGATCAGGGAGGGGCTGTGGACATGGCCTACCTATACTTTAGCAAGGCATTTGACACAGTCCCACACAAAAGATTAATACACAAGTTAGCCAGCCTGGGAGTGGGTCCCAAGATGACAGCCTGGATAAAGAATTGGCTGGAGAATAGGACATAGAGAGTAATAGTAAATGGAGTCCACTCAGAAGAAAGGGGGGTTACTAGTGGGGTACCGCAGGGTTCAGTATTAGGACCATAGAAACATAGAAACATAGAATTTGATGGCAGATAAGGACCGCTTGGCCCACCCAGTCTGCCCATTTCCCTGACTACTGGATAAGCTGCAGATCCTAGTTAACCAGCAGCCTACTTCTTCCTGCCCCCATCCCCTAGAATTGCCTTATGACTGTCCCATGCATCCTCTTCAATGTCTTTATAAGTGACATTGCAAAGGGACTGGAAGGAAAAGTTTGTCTCTTTGCAGATGACACAAAGATCTGCAACAGAGTTGATGCACAAGGTGGGGTGGAAAGGATGAAAAGGGACTTGGCAAGGTTAGAGGAATGGTCAAATGTATGGCAGCTTAGAATAAATGCTAAGAAGTGCAAGGTAATGCACCTGGGAAACAAAAACCCAGGGGAAGAGTACACAATGGGGGGTGAGATACTAACAACAACAAAAATGGAAAGGGACCTAGGGGTAGTCATATCAGATGACCTAAAGGTGGGCAAGCAATGTGAGAGGGCAGCAAGGAGGGCTGGGGGCATACTGGGATGCATAGGGAGAGACATCACCAGTAGAAAACAGGAAGTTATTATCCCACTGTACAGACAGCTGGTCAGACCCCATCTGAAGTACTGTGTGCAGTTCTGGAGACCCAATCTCCGCAAAGACATAGACAGGATGGAAGCTGTCAGAGGAGAGCAACTAAAATGGTGTAGGGTCTGCACTGGAAGACATATGAAGAGAGACTAAAGGAGCTTAATATGTATAGCCTTGAGGAAAGGAGGGGGACATTATAGAAATGTTCAAGTACCTCAAGGGAATCAACAAAGTCCAAGAGGGTAGCATCTTTCAAAAAAAGAGATGTGCAAAAACAAGGGGGCACAATTTGAAGATGGGGGCAGCTCAGAGGTAATTTAAGGAAGTATTTTTTCACAGAGAGGTTTGTGGATGCATGGAACGGCCTTCCAGAGGAGGTTGTGGAGTCAAAAACAGTGGTGGAATTCAAGCATGCATGGGACAGTCATAAGGCCATTCTAGGGGGTGGGGGTAGGAAGAAGTAGGCTGCTAGTTAACTAGGATCTGCAGCTTATCCAGTAGGTAGGGAAATGGGCAGACTGGGTGGGCCAAGCAGTCCTTATCTGCCATCAAATTCTATGTTTCTATGTATCCACAGTTTCCCACTTCTGCCATTGTGTCATTCTTCATGTCAGCTGCTTCTGTCCTCTGCCATTTCCTCGTCCTGCTCTACTATGCATCTCCTACCACCACTGTGCATCTCATCATTCCAAGGAGCACAGTCTGGTCTCTCTAAGGTCTCTTGAGGTTGCCCCCCTTCAGGAATCTTATTCAACCAAACAGTTGAAGTCGCAGCACTCTGGTCTCTCTCTCTCTCTCGCAGTCACAGCGCTCTAGTCTCTCTCTCTCTCTCTCTCTCTCTCTCTCTCTCGCAGCACTCTGGTCTCTCTCTCTCTCTCTCTCTCTCTCTCTCTCTCTCGCAGTCGCAGCAATCTGGTGTCTCTCTCATAGTCGCAGAACTCTGGTCTCTCTCTCACAGTCGCAGCACTCTGGTCTCTCTCACAGTCACAGCACTCTGGTCTCTCTCGCAGTCACCCCCCACTCCCAAAATTTGCTTCAACCACACAGTTGACATCACACACAATGGACAGTGCACAGGACTGCAGGAAACACAGAACAGGTAATGGTGCGGCCAAACAAAAATCAAAAATACTGAGCTAAAACCTCCATGTCACGTAAATTATACTGAAAGAGGTACTGAAGACAAAAACAGGCACACCAGAATAGTTACTTGCTGCTTCTTATTTCTGAGGTCTTCCCCCCATTCCTTTTGATCATTCCAGTCCTACACTTTGATAATATTTTGTTACAGCAGTTCTCAGTCTGCCAGCTCACACTTCAACCCCTGTAACACTACACCACCACCTCATCATTATGATTGCTCAGTCAAAACATTGCCTGCGGAGCCAGCAATTGGCTACTCCACCTTGTCAATGATGTGGTCGTTGGCTAGTGACACACATGTCTGCTGTCAGGCTGAGATCTACTATGCTCATCACACATAATGGCAGGTGACAGCACTTCCTAGCTGACCAATGGGAAACAAACTACCTCAGATATAAAAGGTAACAGCAGACTCCCAGAGTATTGCCTAGTTCTGCCCTCCATTAGTGCTTTCAGTTGGCCCCCTTGGTCTGGGGAGTGAAAGAAACCTGACACCAACTGTGTACCCTGCTGTGTGAAACCACGCTCGTGATCCTTTCTCAATGCAACACTTCTACCATACTTTTATCTCACCACCCGGGAACTCCCAAGTAATGTTTCTGCCACTTGTTCCCATACTTTCACTCACCAGACCTCTTTTAGCTCAGTATTTTTAATTTTCATTTGGCGCAGCCCATTCAATGACTGGCATATCATTACATTACCTCTGAAACACCAATGGGCCAAGCAGGAGTTCCACCAACACAAGACAATCTGATTCATGCCCATGACACTGCGTCTCTGGCCTACCTGCCACCAAACCATTTCATCCACAGTTTCTGGCTTCCACCATTGAACCATTCTTCACATCAGCTGCTGCTCTCCTCTGCCATTTCCTCGTCCTGCTCTGCGATGCATCTCCTACTAGCTCTGCACATCTCATCACTCCAAGGCACACACTCTGATCTCTCTAAGGTCTCTTAAAGTTGCCCCCCTTCAGGCATCTAATTCAACCAAACAGTTGAAGTCACTGCACTCCGGTCTCTCTCGCAGTCGTCGCACTCTGATCTCTCAAACTCACACAATCTGGTATGTCTGTTCCCTTGCCCTGCAGCTCCCCATCATGTACAGTCAGAGAAGCTGCAGAGGAAGTACTGGGGTAAGTCTTGTGTTGCCAGTTTGAGCGTCTATCTGTACTGGTAATACTCAGGAAAACAATCACGCAGCGGTGTACTTTGCATGTGCTGCATGTATATGAAGGTTCGGCACATATTTTCTTCTGGGAACAATTTCTGCTCCTTCCCTTTTTCCCTTTCACGGAGTAGTGTAGTCCATCACAAGTCAGATTCTGCGTGATTACTGAAAGTGAAGCACTATGTCTTCTATGTACATATCCTTCCAACAGATTCTCAGAAAGGAGCATGTGGAAATTCAGTTGTCTGTGCTTGGTCACTCATCTAGTCTTCGATTGCTGAACATGATTCACGCTCTCTCAGAACAGAGTAAACACATTTGCCAATGCCATGTCCCACAAAAATCAGAAAAGGTATATCCACCACTTCTTTGATTTTCTGCCACATGGGTACTGCCCCCGATGCTGGTCAGTGATGTCCACACCGTTCATGTCTGTGTTATACTGTTGCAGTATGTCTGGACATGCAATTGATACAACAGTGCCATCTCTTTGTCTCCTGGGCACAGACATTGCTGGTGAGGTAGGGTCATGGTTTGTTGAGAGCATGAAAACAGGATGGTTGTCATTCCATGCTGTGGTGACAAGTGAACCGTTCTGTCTTTGTTCATAATAACCACAAACTTTCTTCTTCATTGACAATTTGTTCAGTTCCAAAGGCCATCCAATCCTGTTGGTCCACATTGTTCCACATGAGTACAAGCCAACGTTCACTAGTTTTTTTGCCAGGTGAACCAAAGTAAAGTAATTGTCAAAATATACATGGTGCCTTTTGCCACGAAGATCCTTAGTCAGGTCTTTCACAACCCTCTCTGCAAGGCCCACTTCCACAGCTCCAGCAACCTTTCCTGGGTACACCTGGAAGTCTGACACATAACCGTTATAAGGATCTGCAAGGATCCATACTTTTATCCAATAACGTTGAGGCTTGCATCGCATGTATTGCTTGAAGGACAGTCATCCTCTAAAGCCCACCATTGCCTCATCAACTGACACTTCTCTGTGTAGGTTGTACTCCATCTTGCATGCCTTGATAACATGGTTGATAATTGGTCAAACGTGATGTAGCTTATCATGCTCTTGCGATCCTCTTCGTGGATTTAGCATGCTGTCACTGGCATGCAGATACTGCATAATCATAATGCTCACGGGTCATTAACTTTGAAATTGGTAAACGTCCATAGAGATGGTGCTTCCCCCAGTACATACGGTAGTGTGGCGCCTTTATAACTGACATGTACAGTTGCATTCCAAGTAAAGCTTTTATGTCGCATGCAGTCCATCAGTGGACAACTTTGTTCGCTTCTGCCTGCTTACCGGCACTGTACCCGTTTGTCTCCTCGGCAATCAGGTCATAGAGAATTGGTGGGAATGTCAGGTTCATAAAATCCATGGGAGTCTTCTCTGCATTCATCAGTGTGGTGGGACCCACAGGCTTCTTGAAATCCTCAACATGGACCTGCTGTAAGCAAGTTGTCCATCCATTATTGTGACCAGCATCCAGATGTGGCGTAGGTTGATCCAGTTATTCTGCATCAACTTCATGTTGTTCATCATGATTATCAACATCAATTTGGGTACTTGCACACTGCAGTGTAGCCAAAGGAAGATCATCTTCACTGTCTGTGTCATTCATCTGCTGATGTAGCTTGGGTCAGTGGCACATCATCCTCGTCACTCTCTGTGGAGTGCTTCTTCTGCCGCAGCATAGCCAGGGGCAGAACATCATTGTCACTGAAATCACTGTCACTGTCTGGTGTAACCAAAAGCATCATATGCAGCAAGTCCACCTCGATGTTGGAATCATCAAAACCTTGAAATTCATCTGCCTCATTGTCACTGGCCCTATCAAAAGGTCTAGCAGGTCATTTCTGTACACATTCGCCATATTTCGGGTGATGATCTGTGGGGTTGCAGTTTCTCACAGGACAGCCGTCTCTCTCTCTCTTGATCTCAGGGTAGTCTCTCGAAGCAGTCTCGATTTCAGGGTAGTCTCTTGAAGTAGTCTTGAAGTAATTGATTTCACAGGGTTCTCTTGATCTTGGGATGGTGTCTCAAAGTAATCTCTCGATCTTGGGGCAGTTTCTTGGGGTGGTCTCTCGATCTCAGGGTGGTATCACAGGGTGGTCTCTCGATCTCAAGGCTGTCTCTCGATCATCTGCAATACAAAAAAAAAATACATCTTTGCACTGCAGACATAACTCACCTAGGCCACCACCTTCAAAACCTAAACAAGCAGCATAAACTGTATGCACACACATCACCATGACATATGCCTAAGCCTGCCAAATATCACAAATGTACAGAAATACCCCACACCTTAAAGCTGGCACAATCACGAAAAAAGTTTTTTTTTTAATTTACATCTGTAATCAGTCCCTCCTCCAAAGTCGTAGAGAGTGCAGCCCCTTTCACTGGAGTGCATAGATTACATCCATAGCTGTAACAGTCTTTCTCTTGGTGTGCTTGGTGGAGGTGACAGTGTCCTGGATCACATTTTCCAGGAACACCATGAGAACACCATGGGTCTCTGCATAGATCAGCTGCAAAATGTGCTTCACCGAACCATGACAAGCCAGTTGGCGGATAGCTGGCTTTGTGAATCCCCTGCCCACAAACCCAATGCATGGCAACAACAGAAAATGGCCACAGGACTCCAGGAAATCCATTTTGTGGGATGGTTTCATATGTTTGGAGGTGGGATGGAGGAATCTGACAGCATGGCAACCATTGTGTGTGCTGGCATCAGGTCTCGGAGGGAAGGGTGCCACCCAGACAGCAGGTACTGCTCTTTGTTGGATGGTGCCAGACCTAGTGTTACCCGCCACCATCCCACAAACAGCACTGCCTGTTGTCTGGGTGACCCTCCCTCCCTCTGAGACCTGATGCCAGCTCTCAAAATGGTTGCCATACTGTCAGGGTCCTCCATCCCATCTACAAACATACAAAACCATCCCACAAAATGGATTTTCTGCTGGCCAGTGTTCTCCACACCCTATGGTATCCACCAACAAACATGACAGCATTCCCCATGGTGTTCAGTGGTACCTCCCCCCCACCTCCCAATGCCTGGCAGCAACAGAAAATGGCAGTCTCTCTATATCACATCTCTTTCGTAAACAGCTAGCCACAGGTCAGAGGCCACAAAACTCTAGGAAATCCATTTTGTGGGATGGTTTCATATGTTTGGAGGTGGGATGGAGGACCCTGACAGCATGGCAACCATCGGGTGTGCTGGCATCAGGTCTCAGAGGGAGGGGGGCCACCCAGATAGCAGGTACTGCTCTTTGTTGGATGGTGCCAGGCCTTCTGTCACCCGCCACCATCCCACAAACAGCACTGCCTGTTGTCTGGGTGACCCCCCCTCCCTCTGAGACATGACACCAGCTCTCAAAATGGTTGCCATGCTGTCAGTGTCCTCCATCCCACCTACAAAACCATCCCACAAAATGGATTTCCTGGTGGCCAGTGTTCTCCACACCCTATGGTATCCACCAACAAACATGACAGCATTCTCCACGGTGTTCAGTGGTACCTCCCCCCACCTCCCAGTGTCCGGCAACAACAGAAAATGGCATTCTCTTTATATCACATCTCTTTTGTTAACAGCTAGCCACAGGTCAGAGGTCATGAGACTTCAGGGAATCCATTTTGTGGGATGGTTCCATATGTTTGGAGGTGGGATGGAAGACCCTGACAGATAGCCATCACACAAACCCTCAAATACAAGTTGGGGGTAGGGTGGGTAAACCTTTCTGTACAAGAGGAGAGGCTTTCTCTGTTGCCTGGGGGCTCACCACCACCCTCAGAGACCCAGCACAAATGGATTCCCTTGTGTCCAGAGGTTCTTACAACACCACCTTACACATGGCACCATGCTTCCTTGACACCACCCCATGCTACAACACAAACAGCATTCCCCCCATGATGCCCACACCTCTGTGGCACCCTCACCACATCATTCACAAGCATGGGAACCCGGCCCACCCTGATCCCTCTCCTCCCAATATATCCAAATTCTAGAGCCAACTCCTGCTCTCATAGGTAGATTAGCTGGCAGATGGGAACACAGGGAATGCTTCTGGCAGAACCAGTATTCCAGGCATGATGTCCTCCTAGTGATACAGGAAAAAGGAAATCACCATAATCGCGGCATGATCCACTACACAGGACACCCAGCAGAAGTCGAGGAGCCCACACGAACACACGCCAAGCCGCGATCATCCCTTTCAGCACCAAACAAATTTTGGATTCACAAAAAAGAAATGAAAAATAAATACCCAGCCACAGAGTGCTGTTGTGCTATTGCAAAGCCGATGGGAGCCCAAACACACTCACGCCTAGCCACGATCCTCCCTTTGAACACACATCATTATCCGCTGGATGAAATAAAGCAAAAACAACATGAACATGGCACAGTCCGCAACACAGGACACCCAGGAGAAGTAGAGGAGCCCACACAAACACACGCTGAACTGTGATCATCCCTCTGAGCACCAAACAAATATCACATTTACAAACAAGAAACGAAAAATAAATACCCAGCCACAGAGTGCTGTTGTGCCATTGCAAAGCCAATGGATGCCCAAACGCACTCACGCCTAGCCGTGATCCTCCCTTTGAACACACAGCATTATACAATGGATGAAATAAAGCAAAATCAACATGAACAAAATATATCAAGCCATACAATGCTGTTTGTGTCAATGTGATTGTTTTCAGGGTCTTTCTGTGAGAAATTGAAAACTGGAAGTAGGGCTTCTCATGGAAGGCAGCTCACAGAAAGACCCCGAAAATACTGACATTTAAACAAAGACACAACAACATTTTCAAAATATAAATACCTCTAAGAGTGTGGTGTTTTTTTGAGATGAATATTTCAGGCAGCTCAGCAATAGGCACATGCACAAAAGGCTCAGCGGTAGCAGTGTTATGACTCAACCAGGAAGCAGCAGCAAAGTGAGGACGCCAACTTAAAAGTGTGCTTTTTATCGGATTTTCAAATAGGACCCCTACATTTGCCACCCAATGAAAAGAAGCTTACAATGTGGGGTATCACCCAAAGAGGTTTAGTAAGCACTATTTTCATTGGATGGCAACTAATGGAACAAAAAGTTAGTGACAACTCCAGATGTAGCGCAGGCACACTAGGACACTGCAGCTCATGTCTGGAGTCATTCTCAGACACAAAAACACAGTGAAGCCTGCTGAACACAGGTGTTTCTCGAAGGCAAAGAGCTAATGCAGTTTTTTGCAAAGAATTTCCTTACTTTTTGAAAAATCATAGGTAAGTACATTGTCGTGCAAGTGGTCCCACCAGCTTGCAAATTTCTGCAAAACATCATAATATAAGTAGTGAACCACATGTATTAGTGGAAGCGTGGGGACCACCACATTGCCCAGCACTGCATAACAATATACATCTGCCATATCTTTTGAGCTGTCCTGTACCTTATAATAGGATCTTTCTATGGACCCAAAAATGTGCTCACCATGGTTTTCACAATGCACATAATATACTTTATCACTAACTATAATGAGCATGCACCACATTCATCAACCATAATGGCTACCAACATGGACATTGTCACAATCGAAGATCTGTGATTAATCTTTCTACATTCCAAATGTCAGGCAAATCGGACACATGGTTCAAAAGTTATTGAATTGGAATGAATGGAATTTTCATTCGTTGGAGTGGCATGATTCTGCACTTGTTTAAGTTTTACACATCAAACCACTGGTGGCACTAAGGCTACCTACCCTTTACATTTCAAGCCAATAGCACCATGCATACTCCTATGGGCAAAATGTTAATTGCATCACTCAATGGCTCCACAAATAATTACTTTTCTAATACCTAATCAGCATCAGTCACATCTCTAGGACATCCTCTCAACACCCTCCAAATCTCAGGTAAAAAGACCAAACCATTTCAGAGATATATAATTTTAAAGGTTTACCACCTTTACAAATTCTTTGATCACGAGAATCGGTCACGACTGCCACAAAAAGGCAGATTTTGCGGCCAAAAATGCACTAAAATGGCGGACCTCATGGCCGAAAATTCTTTGACCGTGAGTGGGGGCAACTTCAAATGCTTATAACTCTGGAACGGAATAATAGTTTTTCACCCAACAAAAAGTGACATATTCCTTGAATAAAGGGCTTTCTATTTCCAAAGTTTCAGACCAATCAACCACACAATGGCTGCGCAGCAACACAGGCAACACAGTGCACAAAAGTAGCAAAAACTGCATTTGTTTTGTTTTTCTGCGTAAAAACTGTATGTCCAACTGAAATAAAAATTGGTAAATGAAGAGATGTACCATATCAGACCATGCATACCAAATATTATCTGAATCTGTTCAACGGTTGCACAGCGGCACGAGTGGAAAACTGCACAGGAGTGCAGAAAAGAGCATCTTTGCTGCTTCACTGCACAAGAACTGTATGTCCAATAGAAACAAAAATTGGTAAAAGCAGAAATGAATCATAGCAGACCATATGTCCCAACTTTTGTGAACATCCATTCAACAGTTACACAGCAAGATGAGCAAACAACTATGCAGGAGTGGTGAAACGTGCATTTTTGGTGCTTTGCTGCACAAAAACTGTATGTACAACTGAAACAGAAATTGATAAATTAACAGAGCTACCATACCAGACCAAGTATTCCAAATTTCAGGCAAATCTGTTCAACAGTTGCAAAGTTACAAGCATGCAAAAATGTGACTTTTAACATTAAAGTGCTTACTGAACCATAAAGATAGGGGCGCTATTACACCAAAACACACATCTGTTGCACCACGACTTGGCACCCAGGAGGTATGGGCCCGGCAGCACAAAGGAATGGTACAACAGAGTCTCAGAGAAAGAAATACCCTGGACAATGGTTTGCAGACATGTTGCCACACAAGCAAATCTTTTCACACTGCACATACATATTTTCTCATTGACTATATTGGGAGACAAAAAGTGGCACAACTGTTCAACGGAGCAAAATGTTTTCATGAAATCTTCAAAAGGCAACACCACACAGCCCAGGACCCATGCATACAAACCAATCAGAACCAACTCAAATGGATTCTTGTTGCTCAGGAAAAAAATGTAATCACATTGTTTTCACAATGCACATATATATTTTTCCATTGACTATAATGGGACACCAAAAAATGGCATAACTTGTGAACGGAACAAGATTTTCTCATGAAATCTTCAAAAGGGAGCACCACAACCCAGCACCCATGTATGCAAAACAATGTGAACCCAGTCAAATACATTCTTGTTGTACCCTGAAAAATGTCATTGCCACTGTTTTCACAATGCACATATATATTTTCCCCATTGAGTATAATGACAGACCAAAAAATGGCATAACTGTGGAACGGAGCAAGATTTTTTAACAAAATCTTCAAAGGGCATCAGCACAGCCCAGCACCAATCCATACAACCCAATCTGAACCCAAGCAAATGCATTTTTCACTGCTGGTGAAGGGCCCTGCACTCCCATCAACTTGTACATTTCTCCATAACATCACAGTATAAGTACTGAATCACATGTATTGGTGGGAGCTCAGGGATAAACACTGCATAACAATATACATCTGTCATATCTTTTGAGCTATCCTATACGTTGTAATGGGATCTTTCTGCGCACCCAAAAATGTGCTCACCATGGTTTTCACGATGTACATATATACTTTCCAATTAACTATAATGAGCAAGCACCACAATTCATCAACCGCAACTGCCACCAACACGAAAACTGTCACAGTCGAAGATCTATGATTAATCTATCTACTTCCAAATTTCAGGTAAAACGGACACACAGTTCAAAAGTTATTAAAGTAGAACGAACAAAATTTTAATTCGTCGGAGTGGCATAATTCTGCACCTGTTTAAGTTTTACACACCAAACCACTGAAAGGCACCTCTATTGCACTAGGGCTACCTACTCTATATATGTCAAGCCAGTAGCACCATGCATAATCCTATGTTCAAAATGTTAAGTATGTCACTCAATATCTCTGCAATGAATTCATTTTCCAACACCTAAACAGCATCAGTCACATCTCTAGGACATCCCCTCAACACCATCCAAATTTCAATTAAAAAGACCAAACCATTTCAGAGATATTTAATTTTAAAGTTTTACCACCTTTAAAAATTCTTTGGTCGTGAGAATCTGCCATGACCTCATGACCTAAGATCATTTTCGGCCATCAGGGGACATCTGGTTGTGAAATTTGGGCTATATGGTCCTTCCCAGGGAGATCTAGTCCTGGCGTGACTACGCCCTATAATATATACACATATATATATATATATATATATTAGAGGCAAAAAACTCCATTTAATCATTAGTTAGGGTTGTTCCACAGTGACAAAAGTGAGGAAATTCGGTGTTAGGGTTGAAAACCCTATGGACCTACCCACCCCTCAACGGCATTGGGGTGTGCATTGGAGTAATCAGCCCTAACTCTCACCCCATCACATGTGTAAAGCAGCAGAAGTATAGGAGAATGGGGTGAGAGTTAGGACCGACGACCCCAAGGCACACCCCAATGCCAGTTGGGGGGGTGGGCAGGGGGTCCAAGGGGGGTTTTCAACCCTAACACTGAATTTCCTCACTTTTGTCATGGTGGAACAACCCTAACTAATGCATTAAACAGAGTTTTTTGCCTCTAATTTCCCTTCTTTTTGAGAATGATAACGAGAAATAGCGCTTCCGCCACATGATGTCTTGAGGAATAGTAACAGGAACAGCAACGCAAACAGAAACACTAACAGTGGCACACATGGTAATGCAAGCGCAAATGAGAACAGAAAGGGTAACACACACGGTGGCGTGGACGGGAACGGTCTGCCACGTGATGTGTTGTCACATAGTAACATGGTGCCTTCAAATGGAAATTTCAATGGGCAGGGTGACGCAAACTAAAACAGAAAGAGAAACAGTACTGTAGACACAAAAGGCAAAAAATAACAGAAATGCAACCGAAAATGAAAATGCCAAGGATAACGCACATGGTGGCGCAGACGTCAACAGTAAGTGAAACGGGTACGGGACCACAAGCAGAAAGGGCAACAGTAACAGTAATGTAACCACACAGGCTGGTTTTCCCCAAAAGCTGCATAGAGAAAGACAGTGAGTACAAAGAATATATGCATAATAATGGATATCAGAGCAGAAAATGAGGACTTGGAATACTAAATAGGTTATATCTCAGGAACCGTACGACATAGAAAAAAAATTTAAAACTCATATTATTTACAACTGTCCTAGCTAATTTTATACTGTTTTTCCAACGAAAAGTCCGTATCTCGCACCGTTTCCGAGATACGGGCCCTGAAAGGCGCGGCAAATGCCGTAATGTTATCCTATGGGAAAAAAAGAGAAGTTCGGAGCGCCATGACTTTGCCTCCCTGTAACATTTTTTCACCAAACCACCGAAAGGCATATCTGTGGGCTGTTGGCTGTCTTCCCTCCAAATTTCAGGAAAAAAGACCAAACCGTTATTTTGCAGCAGGGAGCCAAAGGATTCCTGTAATGCGTCGGGTGTCATAATGTTATCCTATGGGAAAAAATGTCAACTTTGGAGTGCCGTAACTTTTCCGGCATGTAATATTTGTTCAATGCAACACTAAAAGGCACATCTGTGAGATGTCAGCTGCGTTCCCTCCAAATTTCAGCCCCAAACTCCAAACCGTTCTTTTGCAGTGCAGTGCCAAAGAATCGCTGTCACTTTCCCACAGATAGAAAACTACTGTCGCAATTTGCGAAAGCTTTCACAAAAATATTACTGACACTTTCGTGAGCACGGTAGCAATTATGCAAGTATTTTTCCAGAAATTTGAAAAACATATTTCTGGGGTGTTTTACACAAAATAAAGACATGGCAAGCATCCTCAGGGTCCGACTAGGTGAATACAAAAAGAATTAGGTTGCTAAAGGGTCCCAAATTTAAATGCCAACCATTTTCTGATCACCAACTGAAAACAAAATGGCTGATTCTTGAAAGTAGCAGGCCCATTGCGAAAGTAAAATGCATTTGCGACATTGTCGAACTTTTGTTAACTTTTCCCATTGACTTATAATGGGAAATTGTTTTTTGAATAACCTTTGAACCGTTTAATATTTTTTCACCAAATCTTCAAAAGGCACATCAGGGACCCCAGCCGCATGTTCCCCAAAAATTTTGGGCCAGTCACGCAAACCGTGCGACCTGTACCCGCGACCGTAGAATTCCAGAAAAAGCGTAAACGAGCGTGCAAATCACGCTTAATAACTCCGTAGCCGTGTATCCAACCAGTAGGAAACTTAGCAGATGCCAAGGCCTATGGTTCTTGATCATGTATTCCAAATTTCAGCCAAATCCGTCAAACGGTTGCAAAGTTATTAAGGTGCAAAGTTTTGGGGTTTAACATAGAAATGGCTCCTCAACCCTAAGTATGGTAGCACTACCATGCTACCATGATATATATTTATATATATATATATATATATATATATATATATTCATTGCAAAAACAAAAACATTAATGCATCAGTTAAGGTTCATAGCACAGCAACAAAAGTATGGAAATGTGATATTAGGGTTACACCCCTACCACCCCACCCTATACTTACCAACAGATGTTGAGGTGTGCCATGAGGCCATCAGGCCCAACTTTCACCCCATTCCATGTGTAAACAAGCTGAGATGCTACAGCATAGGAGAATGGGGTGAGAATTAGGCCTGATGACCCCATGGCACACCCCAATGTCTGTTGGTCTGTGGAGGGTGGAGGGGTGGGGGTGGGTTGGTAGGGGTGTAACCCTAACATCACATTTCCATACTTTTGACACTGTGCTATAAACTCTAACTGATGCATTAATGGAGTTTTTTGCAATGAATGTTCCTTCTTTTTAACATAGTGTAATGTAACTGGCAATTGATATGTATTAGTGGGAATGCAGGCCCTCCGGGCACTGCGCTCCATTCACATTGCCCATTTTTTGTGTAATGGTATGTGTATGTCGAACTGCAGGCCCTCCAGGCCCTGCGCTCCCACTTACACATAGCTACAGAGCCATTCATCAGCCCTAGGAACACTTGTAACACTAATTTGCCAATATCTCAGCAACTGTAGCAGCTAAAAAAAAAATTCAAGTGCTGTTGCAATCATGACAGCATACCTTCCATGCATGATGAGTCAATGAAATCTGTACCTCGCATCATTTACAAGATACAGGCACCGAAAAGTGCAGAAAAGGCATCCTTGGAACCATTGGAACACATTTTTGCCAATATCTCTGTAACTGTAGCAAGTAGGATAAAAATTCTACTGTTGGTGTAATCTATGATTTTCAAACTTGTTTCTGTAGCTTAGTTCACCTACAGGTGAGCTAAGCTTAGGGTAGCGAAAAGCTTTATCTCACTTCTTTTTCGCAATACAGGCACTGAAAGGCATCATGGCCACTGCAACGTTATCCTATGTGAAATCTGTCAACTTCAGAATGCTGTAACTTTGGGCCCATTGAATGTTTTCATACCAAGCCACTAAAAGGCACATCTGTGGGACCAGAGCTTGCCACCCTGCAAATTTCAGCTCAAAAACCCCAACAGTTTTGTTGCAGGGGGATAGGAAAGATTTACAGTTTTTGGACAAAGTACTTTTGCAAATTGCAACAGTTACACAAAAACAACACAACACTTTCGTGATTGGCAAAAGTGCCAAGGCCATTTCTTTCACAATTTATGAAAGTACTGGGGTGCTGATTTTTAAAATGGAATTTCTTGGGGGTTTTACCCCCCAAAAAAGATAGGGCTGGCATCCGCAGGACCCGACTAGGTAAACACAACTGTCAGTGTTTACCTTGGGGGTCCCAAATTTAAACATCAGGCATTTTTCTCTCTCACTAACTGAAAACCAGATGGCAACTACACAAAAGTAATAAGGCCATTTGTGAAAGTAAAATGTACTGGCAGTAGCTTTCAAGAGACAAATATATTTTTCCCATTGACTCTAATGAGAAACTTGTTTTTTGAATAACTTTTGAGTGGTTTAATATTTTTTTGCCAAATCTTTGAAAGGCAAATTAGTGATCCAGACTGCATCTTCCCTGAAAATTTCAGACCAATTGGATAAATCATGTGGGCTATAGGCGCGAGCAAAGAAACACACAAAAAGTAATTTTTTTGCATTTTTTGGCATTCTGCAGCTCCTCAACAGCTCATCTGATTGTAACACAACTTGCTAGATCTAGAGATCTATCATATCAAACTGCGCATGCAAAATTTCAGGCAAATCTGTTCTACGGTGGCAAAGTTTTTAACATGCAAAATTTGGAGGTTAACATTAAACTGCTTACTCAACCCTAACTATAGTGGGGCTACTACGACAGTATAATATATATATATATATATATATATATATTATAGTGGCACGGTAGTGCCACTATAGTTACTGTTGAGGAGCCAGTTACATGTTAAACCCAAAATATTGCACCTTAATAACTTTGCAACTGTTTGACGGATTTGCCTGAAATTTGGAATACATGATCAAGACCCATATGCCTTAGGATCTGCCAAGTTTCGTACCAGTTGCATATACTGCTGTGGAGTTATTAAGTGTGATCTGAGCGCACGTTTACGCTTTTCTGGAATTTTACTGCCGCGCGTACAGATCGCATGGTTTGCGTGACTGGTCCAAAATCTTCAGGGAATGTGCGGACGGGGTCCCCGATGTGCCTTTTGAAGATTTCATGAAAACATATTAAACGGTTCAAAAGTTATTCAAAAAACAAGTTCCCATTATAAGTCAATGGGAAAAGTTAACAAAAAGTTTGACAGTGTCGCAAATGCAGTTTTTTACTTTCGCAAATGGCCCTTTTACTGTCTTCGCCATTTTTTTAAGCTAATGTTTTGTTATAGGCAGTGTGGGGCAGGTAAGGGTGGGGAGCGTCTCGCCAGGTCATCCGCAGCTGTACGTCTGCATTTTTATATGTGCTTCTTGTGTTGCTGTAGTCAGTAGCAGTCCTCTTATTAGTTTTTGAGTGAAACAACCTGGGGAGCCATTCACTCGGTAGGTACGCCCTGCCCAGCTCTGTTACATGAAGCCAATGGCTTCCTTTCATTTGTTCCTTTTTTATTTTATGTATCGCTTCTCCTTAATTTAAGTATAATCAAAATAACAGAGGCTAAGGAAGGGGGTGGGCTGGCCAGCCGCCAACTTGCCCGCTAAGTGAGAGAGAAAAAATGGTGGCTGGTCAGATTGAAAGTTCAGTGTGCCCAATGATACCCTAGGTAATGGGGCACCTGAAATTTGAACTTGTTTTTCTACTACGTGCTCTATCGAAAAATAATGTCAGAGTCCTAGCCAATGGGAATGCTAGGAATCATTTTCCCATTTTCTAATAATAAATAAATGTATTACCCTAGTATGGTAGATAAATGGTTTTATTCCACAGTTTTTATCATGACCCCGTTGCATATATATATATATATATATATATATATATACATGTATATGTGTAGGGGTGAGTGGTAAATGAGTGAGATAAAACAGCGTATCATCCACTGCAGTGTGATATTTTTACCCTCTGCTCTACTGTGATGATATTAGCCATTTACACACACAGGTCACAAAAGGTCACTGATATCATCACTCTAGGCTGCTTTCCCCTCAGCATGCAAGAAACACCTGTGCTGTTACCATACACACAAATGCAGAACTACCTGAGAGGTCTCACTGCTGCCTACAGCTAACTCAGTGAGCATTACAAAACACACCTATCCCTCCCCCAACTTCCAGCTCATTACTGTGATGCTCTCAACTTGATGCAGCCAGAATTCCAAACAGCACAGCTTCACAGAACAGTCTAAACTACTGCCTGCAGCTAACTCAACTACCACTGGAACACACTCTCACTTGTTCCTCAAACTCTGATTCTCACCCATTACAATTACTGAGACAATCTCAACTCACTGTAGCCAGAATCCTAAAGAGTACAATTTCACAGAACACTCTGCACTCTGCCTGCAGCTAACTTAAATACCACTGAAAACAGTATCAGCTGTTCTGACACTCTGCCTCTCAGCTCATTACAATTACTGTGATGCTCTTAGCTTCACTGCAGCCAGACTGCTAAACAATACAACATCACAAAAGTATGTTTCTCACTCCTACCTAAAACTAACTCATTTAGCATTGCAAAACACACTCATGTGTCTCTCAGAGTTTATAACCCTGCCAGCCCATTCAGAAAAGTTCACACACAGAATGAGCAAACACATAAACAGGAACTGAACACAAGACAGCATAACAACACTTCTGAAACTCTTGGCCCTATTGTATGTATCAAATACATGATGGGCAGACCATGTGCTATGGCAAATATTGTCACTCCTGCATTGTGAGCTTGGATATCTCACTCTGCAGGAGTGACAATATTTGTCATATCACACTCATGCCCATCATGTATCCCCTATATATATATATATAGTTCTAACCTTCACTAGCACTTATTTAAAGGCAACATTTTGCTACTTATTACTCATTTGCTGATGTTAAACTACATTGTTAAGAATTGGTTTAATGGGATATCTGCATGATTCCAGTGGTCAGAAACAAGTGCAAATACAGTTTCATGAAAGGGGAGCTCTGTTTGTACCTGTAATACTAAACTAATAGTATCCTGTGTGTGGAAAGAAATCACTTGCACTGAACCATGTAATTTGCAACACGAACAATCAGTAAGGTTCAGCATGTTTTTAGTGTATGGAAGAGGTGATCAAGTCTGAATTAATATTAGATCAGTGCTAGATTTACATTATTCTTTATGCAAATCACAGCAGCATTCAATTTAGACAATTCATTTGTGACTAGAAAGTAAGAAACTGCAATTAAAACATTACTGCCACTATAGCCAGATGGGTCTGTCAGAGTCCCCAAAACCAGAATATTGTATTAGTTAGAGAGAAGTTGCTGGTTAGTGGCACCCCCCCACCCTCTCACTTCCTTGTGAAATTGCAACTAAGAAAACCATCCCTCAATGTATTTTTTTTAAACCTGACAAAAAACTGTCCACTGCCGATCACACCTGCACCACCCACTTCCCCACAACCCCATTGAACCTCCCACACACACATCCTCACTCACCTGAACTGCCAACAGACTCAACATTCACTGTACAGTCAAAGACGCATCTTGCTGCTGGAACTGGTGACTACACTCTAACAAGTAAGGTATTACCTTATTTGTTAGAGAGCGGTCACCAGTTCCAGCAGCAAGAAGCATCTTCAATCATAGAGTTACTGTTGAGTCTGTTGGCACTTCAGATGAGTGATGGCATGTGGGGGGGGGATCAAGGGGGATGTGGAAAGGTGGGTGCACAGTGGGAGGTCAGGTGGGTGGTGTGGGTGTGATCAGTGGTGGGACTTTTTTTATTTGCAGGTGTAAACAAAATAAAAAAAGACATAGAGGGATAGTTTTCTTATTTGCAGTTTCACAGGGACGCGGGAGGGTGGTGGGGTGCTACTAACCACCAACATCTCGCTACCTAATACAATATATGGGCATCAGAGAGTAGGGAGGTGCTACTAGACACTAGGGATAAAGGATAATTTCATGGGAGGGTGGGGAGGTGCCACAAAACACCAACGGAGGGGTTAAAAATATTGTAAGTCTTAGAAATGAATATAAATAGTAATTTTAAACAGTATAAATATGAGTATCAAGGGTGGGGGTTGCAACTAGACACTAGGGATCTTCATGGGGGGGTTCCACTAAGAACCCATTTAATAATTCGGAAAGAAACCCAATCCTTTTTCGACAGCAGAAATCCTTTTCCCCAATGCTCTGCCGTATTCATGGAAAAGGAATAATTTTCCATGGAAAAGGATTCTTTTTTCTCGAATTGTTTGCCGTGGTTGTGAAAAAGGATTCCATCTCATGAAAAAAGATTGGGGACTAGAGGTGGATGAAGTGGGCAAACTTCACTCTGCGAAATATTTCACATATTGAGCTAAATACGCAAAGCGCTATACATAAAATTCACCTAATTAACTGAGGCCAGATCGAATGTGAAGTGCGGAATTTTGCCCATGAAATTCAACACTTCCCACACAAACTCTGGACAGCCTACAAAGTGTCTAGCACCCCCCCCACCAGACACAACAATCACCCTTCTGCCCCCAAACACCCCCATCGCTGGCCACCAGTCAGTCACAGCTTGCCACAGCCCACATGTAATATATACTGTATGTCAGCATGGCTCAGTTGGTAGCACATCCGCCTCTGGACCAGAAGGTCATGGGTTCTCGTCCCACACTGGGATGGACTTGCACCTAAAAATTAATGGCATCCGAGTGCAGTATTGGGGGTTGCTGTACTGCTGGGGTGTGCTGTCCTTCGGATGAGACATTAAACTGAGGTCCCTTCTGCCCATCCTGGTGTCCTGGTGGGTGTCCAGGTGGAAGTAAAAGAACCCAGGGTACTCTTCGTAAAAGAGCAGGGAACATTCACGGTGTCCTGGCCAACATTCCCCTTCCCATAAACTGGTTCATGCAATTATCCAGACTGTGTGTGGGTGATGATGTGCGATATGGCTGCCACCACACATTCAGTCACTTCACTACCAGTCTAGCATTGCTTGTAAAGCGCTTTGGGATACTGTGTATGGAAAGCGCTATATAAATGCTGATTATTCTTCTTTTTCTTCTATATATATATATATATATATATACACACTATACATACATTATGGTAGCACGGTAGTGCTACTATAGTTAAGTTGAGGAGCCATTTGCATGTTAAACCCCAAACTTTGCACCTTAATAACTTTGCAACCATTCAGCAGATTTGCCTGAAATTGGGAATACACGACTGAGATCCATATGCCTTGGGATCTGCCAAGATTTGTACTGGTCGGATATACGGCTGCGGAGTTATTAAGCATGATCTGCATGTGCATTTACGTTTTTTTTTAATTCTACGGTCGAGCCTACAGGTTGCAGGGTTTGCGCAACCGGTCTGAAATCTTCAGGGAACGTGCGGCCGGGGTCCCTGATGTGCCTTTCAGAGATTTCATGAAAAAATATTAAATGGTTCAAAAGTTATTTAAAAAACAAGTTCCCATTATAAGTCAATGGGAAAAGTTAACAAAAAGTTTGACAGTGTCGCAAATGCAGTTTTTACTTTCGGAAATGGCCCTTTTACTGTCGCAAATCCACCATTTTGTTTTCAGTTGGTGATCAGAAAAATGCTTGGCATTTAAATGTGGGACTATCTACATAGATACATAGACAGTGTCGGCAGATAAGGGCCTGTGGCCCAACCAGTCTGCCCATTTGAGCTTGTAAGTTCAGTTTATGTTTTCCTAGAAGTCTGTCGCCCCTTACCCCTGACCTCCAGAATTCCTTTATGTCTATCCCATGCATTCTTAAATCCCATGATTGTTTCAGCCCCCACCACTTCCTCTGGCAGGATGTTCCACTTGTCCACCACCCGTTCTGCGAAGAAATTCTTCCTCACGTTTCCTCTGAATCGTCCTTCCTCAACTTCATCCCATGCCCTCTAGTCCTGGAACATCTTTTCACTTAAAAATAGTGAATTCCTGCACCCTGTTCCTCCTTGTAAGATACTTGTATGTCTCTATCATATCCCCTCTCTCCCTCCTCTCCTCCAGGGAGTACATATTCAGTTCCTTCAACCTGTCCTCATAGGACTTGTGATGCAATCCATGTGCCATCTTTGTTGCCCTCCTCTGAACCTTCTCTACCCTGTCTATGTCCTTACGTAGGTAAGGTCTCCAGAACTGTACACTGTACTCCAGGTGGGGCCTCACTAGTGTCTTGTATAGTGGAATTATGACTTCCCTTTTTCTGCTGGTGATGCACCTGCCTATGCATCCCAGCATCCTATTTGCTTTACCTGCTGCCTTGTCACACTGTTTCCCTACCTTGAGGTCATCAGAGATGATAACCCCAAGATCCCTTTCCTGCTTGGTGCATGCTATATCCTCACCCCCAACTGATATATTGTGCCAGGGTTTTTGTGCCCCATATGCATTATCTTGCACTTCTTTGCATTGAATTTCAACTGCCAAACCCCTGACCATTCTTCAAGTTTCTGCAGGTCCCTTCTCATTCTGTCTACACCCTCTGGTGTGTCTACTCTATTACAGATCTTTGTGTCATCAGCGAACAGTGAAATTCTGCCTTCTAGGTCTCGCTAATGTCACTGATGAAGATGTTGAATAGGACCAGTCCCAGCACTGATCCCTGTGGTACCCCACTGGTCACTCTTCCCTCTGTGGAGTGACAGCCATTTACCACCACCCTCTGTGTCCTGCCACCCAGCCAGTTACCTACCCACCACACTACTGTCCTGCCCACACCCATATTCCCCAGTTTGTGTAATAGTCTTCTATGTGGCACAGTGTCAAAGGCCTTGCTGAAGTCCAGAAAGGCCATGATAGCAACCTAATTCTTTTTGTATTCACCTAGTCGGACCCTGAGGATGCTAGCCATGTCTTTATTTTGGGGTAAAACACCCCAGAAATATGTTTTTCACATTTCTGGAAAAACTACTTTCACAAAGTACTTTCACACTTGTGTCACTGTCGAATGAATTTGCGAAAACTTTCGAAAATTGTGACAGTACTTTTCTAGACTGTGGGAAAATGACAACAATTCTTTGGCACCCCGCTGCAAAAGAATGGTTTGGCGTTTAGGGTTGAAATTTGGAGGTAACGCAGCCGACATCTCACAGATGTGCCTTTCTGTGTTTTCTTGAAAAAATATTACATGGCGGCAAAGTTACAGTACTCCAAAATTGATGCTTTTCCCAATAGGATAACATTACAGCGTACGACGCATTGCAGCAATCGTTTGGCACCCTGCTGCAAAATAAGGTTCAGTCTTTTGGGCTGAAATTTGCAGGGAAGCCAGCCAACATCCCACAGATGTGCCTTTCAGTGGTTTGGTGAAAAAATATTACAGGGAGCCAAAGTTATGGCACTCCGAACTTCTCTTTTTTTCCCATAGTATAACATTACGGCGTTTGCCGTGCCTTTCAGAGCCCTATCTCGGAAACGGTGCGAGATACAGACTGTTTTTCAGAAAAATGCTTAGCCCTCTAGTGGGGGCTAAATGCAAAACTAGCCAGGAAAGTCATAAATCATATGACTTTCAAATTTTTTTTCTACGTCGTACGGTTCCTGAGATATAAGCAATTTAGTATTCCAACTCCTCATTTTCTGCTCCGAGAACCATTATTATGCATGCATTCTTTGTACTCACTGTCTTTCTTTATGCAGCTTTTGGGGAAAACCAGCCTGTGCGCTTACATTACTGTTACCGTTACCATTTTCGCTTGTGGTTCCATTCCCGTTTCACTTACCGTTCACATCTACGCCACTATGTGCGTTACCCTTTGCGTTTTCATTTGTGCTTGCTTTTGTGTTGTTTTTAACATTTCTGTCTACACTACTGTTTCTCTTTCTGTTTCACTTTGCATCACCATGCGCCTTACTATTTGCATTTCCGGGCACAATGTTACTATGTGACAAGACATCATGTAGCGGGAGCTTTCATTATCATTCTCAAAAAGAAGGGAAATTAGAGGTAGAAAACTCTGTTTAATGCATTAGTTAGGGTTGTTCCACACCAACAAAAGTGAATAAATTTGGTGTTAGGGTCGAAAGCCCCCCTTGGCCCCCCTGCCCACACCCCTAACCGACATCGGGGTGTGTATTAGGGTTGTCGGTCCAAACTCTCACCCCATTCACCTACGCCTCTGCTTCTTTACACATGTGATGGGGTGAGAGTTATGGCCGACAACCGTGAATGCGCACTCGATGTCAAGCTGGGGGCTGGCAGGGGTGCCGAGGTGGCTTTCAACCCTAACACTGAATTTCATCAATTTTGTCGGTGTGGAACAACTAACTAGCATTAAATAAGATTTTGCCTCTAATACTGAAACACACACACACACACACACATATATATATATATATATATATATACATATACATATATTATAGACAAAAACTCCATTTAATACATTAGTTAGGGTTGTTCCACACCAACAAAAGTGAGGACATTTGGTGTTGGGGTTGAAAGCCCCTCTGGGACCCCCCCTCCCACAGCTCCAACCGGCATCGGGGTGCGCATTAGGGTTGTCGGTCATAACTCTCACCCCATCACATGTGTAAAGAAGCAGAGGTGTGGGAGAATGGGGTGAGGTTAGGACCTCAACCTAATGTGACCCGATGCAGTTGGGATGAGGGTGGGGTCAATGGGGCTTTCAACCTAACACGAATTTCCTCGCTTTTTTGTGATGAACAACCTAACTAATGGATTAAATTGAGTTTTTTGCCTCTAATTTCCCTTCCTTTTGAGAATGATAATGAGAAATAGTGAATGTTTTGCAGCGGCGGGAGCGCTTCGCCATGTGATGTCTTGTCACATAGTAACATTGTGCCCACAAACGCAAATGGTAATGTGCATGGTGATGCAAAGTGAAACAGAAAGAGAAACAGTAGTGTAGACAGAAATGTTAAAAACAATGCAAAAGCAAGCCCAAATGAAAATGCAAAGGGTAATGCACATGGTGGCGTAGACGTGAATGTTAAGTGAAACGGGAAAGGAACCACAAGCGGAAACAGTAACGGTAAAAGTAATGTAAGTGCACAGGCTGATTTTCCCCAAAAGCTGCATAGAAGAAGACAGTGAGTACAAAGAATGTATGGATAATAATGACTCTCGGAGCAGAAAATGAGGAGTTGGAATACTAAATTGCTTATATCTCAGGAACCGTACAACGTAAAAAAAAAATTAAAAATCATATGATTTATGACTTTCCTGGCTAGTTTTATACTTGGCCTCTTTTAAGGGGCTAAATTATTTTCTGACGAAAAGTCTGTATCTCGCACCGTTTCCGAGATACAGGCCCTGAAAGGCGCGGCGAACGCCGTAATGTTATCCTATGGGAGAAAAAGAGAAGTTTGTAGTGCCATAACTTTGGCTCCCTGTAATATTTTTTCACCAAACTACAAAAAGACATATGTGGGATGTTGGCTGTGTTCCCTCCAAATTTCAGCCCGAAAGACCAAACCATTATTTTGCAGCAGGGCGCCAAAGTATTCCTGTAATACGTCAGACGCCGTAATGTTATCCTATGGGGAAAAAGCGTCAAATTTGGAGTGCCATAACTTTGCCGCCATATAATATTTTTTCAACAAAGTACTGAAAGGCACATCTGTGAGATGTCATCTGCGTTCTCTCCAAATTTCAGGCCAAAACACCAAACCGTTCTTTTGCAGCAGGGTGCCAAAGAATTGCTGTCATTTTCCCACAGCCTAGAAAAGTACTGTTGAAGTTTTCAAAAGCTTTCGCAAATTCATTCAACAGTGTCGCAAGTGCGACAGTACTTTGCAAAAGTACTTTTTCCAGAAATTGGAAAAACTTATTTCTGGGGTGTTTTACCCCAATATAAAGACATGGCTAGCATCCTCTGGGTCCGACTAGGTGAATACAAAAAGAATTAGGTTACTAGAGGCTCCCAAATTCAAATGCCAAGCATTTTTCAGATCACCAACTGAAAACAAAATGGCAGATTTGCGACAGTAAAAGGGCCATTTGCGAAAGTAAAAACTGCATTTGTGACACTGTCGAACTTTTTAACTTTCCCATTGACTTATAATGGCAACTTGTTTTTGAATAACTTTTGAACCGTTTAATATTTTTTCATGAAATCTTCAAAAGGCACATCAGGGACCATGGCCACATGTTCCCTGAAGATTTTGGACTGGTCGCGCAATCCGTGCGACCTGTAGAGATGACAGTAAAATTCCAGAAAAGCGTAAACACGCGTGCAGATCACGCTTAATAACTCTGCAGCGATAAATGTGACTGGTACGAAACTTGGCAGATCCCAAGGTGTATGGGTCTTGATCAAGTATTCCAAATTTCAGGCACATCCATCAGACGGTTGCAAAGTTATTAAGGTGCAAAATTTTGAGTTTAACATGTAAATGGCTCTTCATTCCTAACCATAGTTGCAGTAACGTGCCACTATAATATATATATATATATATATATATATATATATATATATATATATATACACACTTTTTTATTAAAGCCTCATTTCCTGGTGTCTTGTGGACCCCCACCCCCACCCTGTCACGTAGTACCCTCACCCAGCTCCCCCAATCCGAGTCCAATCCATGTTAAAAATATATTTATTCCTTCCTGGTGTCTAGTGGGCCCCCACCCCCACCCTTTCAGGTAGTACCCCACCCGCTCACTCTCAACCCGAGTCTGATCCATATTAAAAAATTAGTTATTCCCTTCCCTGGTGTCTAGTGGCCAGCCCAACTCCCCCACCCTGTCAGACAGTGCCACCACCCCGCTCCCCCAACCCAAACTGGAGCAGGCCACCAACACAACCTTCTACTCACCTCCATGGCCGGCAGTCCACCTGACTGAGCTCAATGAATGAGCATATGCTTGTACAAGCATGCGCTCATTCATTAACAACTCCCAGTGATTTACTCTGTCGTTCATGGTTGTAGACAAGAGTAGGAGGCTGATACAGTCACTGGCAGGGGCGGTGGGAAGAGGAAATAGCACAACGCCGTTCCCACATCCTGCCCCCCAAGAGACACCAGAGCAGCCCCCTCCCCTTCTCTACACCCCTGAACCACAGAATAAATCATTGTGAGGTGTCAGTGAATTAATGCATGCTTGCACAAGCATGTGCTCATTCATTGAGCTCAGTTGGGTGGACTGCCAATCATGACGGTGAGTGGAGGGCTGTGCTGATGCCCTGCTCTGGTCAAGGTTGGGAGGGAGTGGGGTGGCAGCACTACCTGACAGGGCAGGGGTGGGAGCTCAGACACCAGGGAAGGGAATAAATAATTTTTTTTAACATGGATCGGACTTGGGGATGGGGGGTTAGTGGGGTGGGGACACTACCTGACAAGGTTGGAAGGAGGGACCAGTAGACTCCAGGAATAGATCAGGGGTGGTGTTGGGGGGATTCGCCATTTGTGACTTCTACTTGCTTTGGGGGTTTTAAGTGCAATTTACACTTAAAAAAACAACAAAGCAAAACGAAGTCAAAAATGGAGAACTCCGGGTTAATTTCAAACATTACGTGAAGTGCCACATGGGGGAAAATTGTCAACTTCATGGCAATTTCATCCACATAGTACAACTTCACTGCATCTCTACTGGGGACTTATTTTTTTTTTTTTCAGTCCTTTTTCACAAGCAGATTCCTTTACCATGAATCTTTTTTCATGATCGTGAAAAAGGAACCGGTTCTCGATAAAGGATTTCAGACTTAGGCCCAGATATTCAAACTGCACCATTCTGTGGCGCAAGCCCCTGCGCTGCACAAAATAGTTGCGCAGGGGTGTGGCCAGGGCGATATTCAATGGAGTTGCACTATGGCGCAACTTCTTTGAATATTGCCCCCTAACACCCGCATGGCATAGTGCAGTGGAACTGCACCAGCACAAGTGGTCAGAGTGGAGCATTGAGATGCGGTGGCGCAAGTTCCATTGCGCCATGCGCAGCACCTGCGATATTCAAAGGGTGACATGCAAATGGGGCCATAATTTATGCAAGGTGCAGGGGGGGCCATTTGCATATAATTACAGCTCCATTTGCATGCCATTAGCATGCAGGTGCGCCGATCCCCAACGACTTGCGCTTGGTGCCCTGCCAGGCAGCAGCCATCGGGGACCGATGCCCCCTGCAGCCTGATCACGGGCATAATATTATTCCCCCCCCATAGCCCGATCACGGGCATAATATTATCCCCTTAGCCCGATCGCGGCTGGCACAGTATTCTTCCCCCCCCAGCAGCCCGAGTGTGGGCATAATATTATTTCCCACCATAGCCCGATCGCGGGTGGCACAGTATTCGTCCCCCTCCCAGCAGCCTGATCGAGGGCATAATGGTCTCCAACCCCCACTCCAGTAGCCCGATCGCGGGCATGAATGAAATGCCCTCCACCCCCTAGTAGCCCGATCGGGGGCACCTGACCTCCCCCCGCAAAGTCCAATATCCCTGGTGGTCCAGTGGACTGAGATTAGCCCGATTGCGGGCGGCATCCTTACCCCCAAGTATGTTATCCCTGGTGATCTGGTGGCCCCACCCCATCGCAGGACCCACCACCCGCTCCCCCATCAGCCAGCGGCGGCAGCACCCACCCACCTGCTGCCCGCTGCCGCGCCGACTGACAGCTGGTGGGGCTGCACACCCATTGGTTCAGAGTATGAGCCAATGGGCATGCAACTCCATACACAGCCTGAGAGCAGTCCAGATATGGCAAACATTCACATATCTGGACTGCCTTATATGATATGGCACGCCCATTGGCTCATGCTCTTGAACCAATGGGCGCAGCCCCACCGAGCTGTCAGTCGGCGGGTGGCAGGGCGGCAGGCGGGAGGGTGCTGCCACCCACCGGCTGACAGGGGGAGCAGGATGGTGGGGCTCCGTGGGTGGGTGGGTGGGGGCCACTAGATCACCAGGGATAACATAATTGGGGGTAAGTATGCTCACGATCGGGCTAATCTCGTCCACTGACCACCAGGGATATTGGACTTGGGGGCGGGAGGTCTGATGCCCGCGATCGGCTACTCGGGGATGGGGGCATTGTATTCATGCCTCGATCGGGCTACTGGAGGGGGTTGGAGACCATTATGCTCATAATCGGGCTGCTGAGATGGGGGAGAATACTGTGCTGCCCGCATTCGGGCTACTCAGGGGGACACTTCAGCCGCGATCGGGGCATGGGGGGTACCACCAGGTGCGGCGGGAACAAGTGGAGGGCCACCCACAGTTGGCAGCTGCTGTGTTGTGCCTGCAATGCGGCAGCTCACCTGTGGGTGGTCCTCGACTTGTTCCTTATTTTTTTTAGCGTAACTTTGTGCAGGCGCAGGTAGGGGTTGCACCTGCATAACTCTGCATGGCCCGGCTGAATATCGGGCTGTGCAGTTTATGCATGGGCACACCCCCGCCACCTGTGCCTGCATACATTATTGATGTGCCCCGGCACATCGGGATTTGAGCAGGTGCACTTTTCCCTTTTAAATATTGCACCGGGGTGCATCAGTGGGTTGTGCATGGCGCAACACTGTTGCGCCATGCGCAACCCTTTTGAATATCTGGGCCCTAGTTTGTTTTTTTTTTAATCCTTTTTCTCAAGCAGATTTCTTTTTTCATGAGAACAAAAAAAGGAATTGTGGAAAAGGAAGTAAACAAACCATGAAAAAGGATTTAAATAAGTGCATAAAAATGTTTGGAGGGCATGACACATATAAAAAGTATACAGTTAAGCTCATCAGCTCTCAATGAGCAAGATACATGTTTGGATGTCTGTAGAAGACATCCCTGGCAGTGTTATGACAGTTCGTTGTGTGAAGAAAGAGAAAACAAGATGGTGGCTCATGAAAAAGGATTTTTTTTCTGGCAAAAAAGGATGCGTGAGACCAAAATCCTTTTTCATTCCAGGAAGCTATCCTGGAAAGTGAAAGTCCCTTGAAAATAATGGGACATTAAAAATGCAATAGCTATGAAACAGATTAATATTTTTTCGCCAAACAAGTGCAAGCCTGTTCTATAACCCAGTCGCTTTTTCTAGTATACAATTGTCACACTAAAATGCCACACCAGCTGTGTGCAGGGCAATGAGAAACAAATTGCAAAAAAGGGAACATTTTAAGGTTTTTGCACTATCCAGATCTCAGAATCTGCACATCCGACTGGAATGAAACTTTGCTACCGCACGGGACAGCGCTTGCCAAATTTTGTGCACATCCATGGTACATTTGCAAAGTTATTAAAGTGCAAAATTTGAGGTTTATCATTAAAGTGCCTACTCAACCCTAACTATAGGGGCACGACTGCACCCCTATAATAGAGAGAAAGACAGAATGAGGTGAACTGGAGATGGGTGTCAGGAGATGGATCATCATGTTCACTGATGACACCATGATGAGAAGAGCAGTTATGTCACAACAGTGCATAAATAACATTCAGAAGGCTCTAAACTTGTTTAGGAACTGGGTGGAAAAATAACAGATGAACTTCCAGAACAAAAAATGAAAGGTGAAGTATCTAGGGAAAAAGAATGCAAAATACTATATGACCAGCTTGCAGGGAACTGAAAGTAAGCAGAAAAAAAGTCTTGGAAGTACTAATCAGCAGCATCTTTAAGTAAGAACAACAGTGGGCTCCAACTGCTAGCAAAGCAAAAAAAACAACACATGGCACGTAATAAGAGAAACTTATAAGAGAAAGGGAAACTTGTTTAACCAGGAAAGACACACTAAGCCATAGCTTGTTTTCAAGTGTAACCTGGGAGCACAAGGAAGTAAAGTGACTTGCTCAGGGTCACATACTATGCAAGTGTGGGCTGAGGAGATTCAAACCGATGTCACAAGGTTTGCAGCTCAGTGTTCTTAACCCCTACTCTATACTGCCTCCAGGCCTATAAGTTGGCCTAGAGATGTTATAATAGCTTTATACAGATCTTGGGTCTTAACTAATCTCAGGTGTAGTGCGCAGTTCTGGGCCCCATATCTGAGGAAGTATACTGACACAATGGAGACTGCAAAGAGGAGAGTGGCCAAGATGATTGTTGTGTTGAAGGACAAGGGCTCTGAGAACTGACTGGCAGAACTGGATTTGTTCTCCAGGGAAAGGAGAAGACTAATGGTAACATAGAAAAGTAGAAACATAGAAGTTGATGGCAGATAAGGACCGCAAGGCCCATCCAGTATTCTCATAGATGAAAGCAAAAGAAATCACTCAATGTCATTGAAAAAATGGAAACACCAGAAAGAATTACTTCACAGAATGAGTGTTGAACAGTTGAAATATTCTGCCAGTGTCAGTGGTATCAGCTGATACTTTAATAGCTTACCAGCTCAGACTCGACAAGTACTTTAAGGAAAATACAGTGATTGGGCTGGTGGAAAGAGGAACTACATAGATTGCTCATCTTCTTTTCCCCTAAATATGTATGAAATACAAAATAATGCATGATGAAGTGTGGTTGACATGGATTTTATGCACACCCAAGATGTGCATAAAATCCAAGTTTGTACACATTTCAGCATGTTTTACTTTTTATATTTACTGGTATGAGGGTGATCCACAAAGAGAGCATCTCACATCTCTTCAAGGGATCGCAGCAGTGAGGGATACCAACAGCCTGAGACTCTCTCTCTCACTACAGTGCTGCTGATTATGAGTGCCACAATGAGGGCAAATGAGAGACAGAGACTGAGAGAGCGGATCTGTCTCAAATCTGTCCCTCTTCGGAGGCATTAAACGGGATGAGGTTGCCATTTAAAGATAACTTTTTGTCAGAGTTTTACATAAACAGTGCACCCGGTTTTCTTTTTTGTTTGTTGTGCAAGAACGCTATCTTTTTGCGCTGGCGGTTTTCTGTAAGCAGAGCGAGCAGCCAGCGTGAGGACAGTTTCTCGCACAGGTGCAGTCACGACTATTTTTGGAAAAATGGTTTATGGAACTCCATAATTCAGACATGTGAATTATGAGGTTTGTGAGGTTGTGCCAGCAGTTAATTGGCACTAATCAATAAATACTGTATAGCAAAGGACCCTACATTTTGGTTAATAATGGCAGCCAAAATCCAAGAATGTTTAGTTCTCAGTGACTCACCAGTGATCAGACTAGCAACACTAGGTGATGCAGTTAAAGTTGTAACTCAGTGGGCCACCAAATGGGCCAAGACATTGTTTGTAGCTCTCAGGCTGGTGACCCAGGTTTGGGAGAGCACGTGGGGTAATGCAGATCAAGTGGCTAGGATGAAACAGCATTGTCAAGACAGCTTGTGCCAGCCCAGGGAAGGTGGATATTCAGCCACTGCAGCGACCCCCAACAATGGCTGGGTAGATAGCTCCTCTATCATGTGGTACACTTTGTGCATGCAAATACCACGTAGGTGGGCTCATGCCATCAGGGGAAGAGAGAGGGTCAAAGGTGAAAACAGAGGAATAAAAAAGAATGCAGAGGGCTTTTGGAATGACAGCACCTGTTACTCCTTGGTCCTGCTCCGTGTGGATCCCCACTGGCCTGATGGCCTGGGGAGTGGCTGATGGGACTGAGAGAACACCAGAATGAAGGATCCAACAGAGGCAGGAGGACCAGTTCAGGGACAAAAAGTAAAACTGGAAAAAATAGTTTTCATTCAAGGGCAGAACAGTGGTGTATGCATCCAGGAAGATACAAAGAGATGGTAGAAAAGAAACCTAAAGGAGATTTTAGAAGATTTAGGTCACAATCCACAAAGATGGCCCATATAGAAACATAGAATTTGATGGCAGATAAGGACCACTTGGCCCACCCAGTCTGCCAAGCACAACATAGGCACATATCTAGGCTGCATAGGTCTGCACCCACGGATGTCCACACTATTGGAGTCATCCATAGTCCCAGCCTCCCTATCATGCACTGAAGTGGAGTATATTATTACTCATGGTGGCAGGACAGAGTTGAGGGGGTTCACTGTCCTTTCATCCATCTACCTGTTCATGATGTGTCCATGACTTGAGAGGATGGAACAGCACAGTTGGATAGACACTTGGGGGACAATAACACTTTTGAACTGATAGACTACTGTATGTCTAGAGGTGGAGTTGCCATGTAGTTCAGTGGCCACAGACTGGACCTTCTAATCAAGTAAGCGATGACAGTGGGAGAGGGGAAGGGAGGGAGTACAGGGAAACTGAATTAACTGTGTTTGTAAAATATAGTCACAGGCTGAGGGTAGAGGGAAGGGAAGATATTTGATTTCTTTATGCCAGGGCAAAAGGGGAGCAAGCTTAGTGGGAGGAGTAACAGTAAGTTGTTGGATATGGACTCGGAATCTGATTTCGATTCAGAAATGTGGTTTAGGAATTAGGCTTTCTGGTCTTCAATTCTGAAAATCCTAATTCCTATGAAAGGGTCAGAATCCAATAAATCTGATTCTGATTTTGCAATTTTGTGCATCCAAAGCGTGTGACAAAACAGCATGTGACAGGACAATGGAGACGTCTGTACGAGAGTAATAATGAGTGTTATGCTTATCATACAGGACTCTGATGGCCTCTTTCGGTGGTTTCTTTGCTAATGCAAGTTTGAGAGAAAGAACAGTGGTGACAATAAACAAACAAAGCCCACACAAAATGTAACAGTCCTGCAGGCACTCAGAAAGATATTCAGACAGGTCTATCTCTGTGAAGCAACTTCCTTTCACTAAGTCAGCAGCAATGACTGTGAGTACAATACTTAAACTGCTACAGTAGACAACAGAGGATAGGATAGGAACTTCATTTATATAGCACTTTTCCAGAACTCAAAGCACTTTGCAAAGCAAATAAATTTAAACTACAGGTAATATATCACAGTGGCAATACAATCTCAAATTATACATTAAACATATATATATATATATATATGTCACAAGGTTAATGGAGCATATCAGTCTCTTGAGAAGGCCTGTCTAAATAGCTAGGTCTTTAATGGAGACTTAAAACTTTCCAATAAGGGGGCAGAGTGGATGTTTTTTCTGGACAGCAGTCCCGAGTCTTGTTGCAGCTACAGAAAATGCTCAGTCCCCAGCAGGTTTTAATCTTGTTACTGGGACTAACAAAAGCCCTTGGGTATCTGAGCAGAGAACTCTGGTATACCTGTACTGCTAATCCTCCTGATCAGCTGCCAGTAATTCACACGTGTGAAGGGGGCCCAATTCATTTATGGCCTCATACACCAGCAAAAGAACATTAAATTCAGAATGCCATCTAATCAGGAACCAGTGCAAGTCCCTTTAAAGCGGGAGTAATATCACTGAATTTGGATACACCAGTCAACAATATGGCAGCCACAGACAAATTTTGCAATACTGTAGCTGTAGATGGCATATCTGAGTAGCTGGGAGGCTGTAAAAGACTGCATTGCAGTAGTCAATTCATGAGGTAACAAAAGCTTGAACTAGTGTGCGAAGATCACCATGATCAAGGAAGAGACACAGTCTGGTTACGTTATACAAGTGGTAAAAATCACTTTTAATGACAGAAGTAATATGAGATATCATATCCAATTTACTGTCAAATGTTACTCCCAGACTGTGAACCTCCTCCTTAATCTGCAGTAACTTATCATTACGGGTTGGAGGAACAAGATTTCACTTTACTGCATACTAAAGTTGGTATAAGCTAACCAGGAGCAATTCAGTTTTGCTAGGACTGAGTTTCAACCAGCTCACACTCATCCAATACTTGATTTCTATGATGGCCTTGTCAACCACATGCATTGGATCCCCCTGACTAGTCTAAACATAGAAACAGAGATTTTGTCAACAGAAAAGGACCTTTAGACCCATCCAGTCTGCCTCTTGTTCCTGCCTATTCTGTCATCACTGACCCTAGTTGGTCATAGTTGTCAACCCCTTCCCTGTTCCTCTACCTAACATGCCCCTTTGCCTATCCCATGCATGCTTGATGTTCCCCATAGTCTTTGCCCCCAATGCCTCCTTTGGCAGGCTGTTCCAGTCATCCACCACCCTTTCCGTGAAGAAGTATTTCTGAATATCTCTCAGACTTTCCCCCTCTTAGCTTCATTGCATGACCCCCTGTTCTAGTGCCTTCCTTTCTCTAAAATAGACCCTCCACTTGCACCTTGTTCATTCCTATGAGGTGTTTGTTGGTTTAAATCATATCACCTTTCGCTCTCGTCTCTTCCAAAGAGTACATGTTGAGTTCCTGCAGCCCTTCTCCATTTGGTTTTTCGTGCAACCCCCCTCACCATTTTTGTTTCCCTCCTCTGTACCATTTCCATGTTTTCAATGTCCTTGCAGAGGTGCAGCCTCCAAAACTGGACACAGTATTTCAGGTGGGGCCTCACCAGTGAGCGATATAATGGCAGTACCACCTCACTCCTCCTGCTAGAAATCCCTCTCCCACTGCACCCCAGCATCCTGCTAGCCTTTCCCACTGCTTTGTCACACTGATCAGCTATCCTGAGGTCATCAGACATGATGACCACTAGGTCTCTTTCTTGCTTGGTCACTGTAAACTCCACTCCCCCATCTTATACACAGCCCTGGGGTTATGCAGCACTAAGTGCATAATCTTGCACTTTTTGACATTGAAACCCAGCTGCCATCCCTAGACCATTCCTCTAGTTTCTTCAGATCCCTTTGCATTTTCTCCAGCCCTTCCTGCGTGTCAACCCAATTGCAGACTTTTGTATACTTACATACTTACATACTATTTGCCAGCAGATTAGGCCTTATGGTCTATCAAGTCTGCTCGAACCTAGATCCTTAGTTGGGTGCAGAGACCCTCCCATCCCTTGTGCTCCAGAAACCCCTATCATCCATCCCCACCCCCCCGGGACAGGCCATCATCTGATACATCCACTTTCTGTGTCTGTCCCACCCTCTCTTAAAGCCCTCCACTGTGGATCACAGAACCAGCTCACCAGGCAGAGCATTCCAAGGGTCCACCACCCTCTCAGTGAAAAACCTCCTCCTCTTTTCCCTCCTCACCCTTCCACCTTCCAACTTCAAACCATGCCCTCTGGTGATGCCTCCCTGCTTTAGTCTAAAGATCCCCTCCATGTTTACCCTATTTATTCCCTTGAGGTACTTGAAGACCTCAATCATGTCCCCCCTGTCTCTCCTCTCCTCCAATGAAAACAGGCAGAGCTCCTCAAGTCTGTCCTCGTAAGTCAAATCCCTAGCCCTCTGTATCATCTTTGTTGCCCTCCTCTGTACCCTCTCCAGGAGCTGTATGTCCCTCTTCAAGTGTGGTCTCCAGTACTGTACACAGTACTCAAGGTGTGGTCTAACCAGTCCATTGTACAGCGGCAGAATCACTTCCTTGCTCCTTGAGGTGATCCCTTGCGATGCATCCCAACATCCTGTTTGCCTTGCTAGCTGCTCTCCTGCACTGCTCAGAGTTATTCATACATGTATCCACCATGACCCTAGGTCTTTTTCCCTGTTGAGGCTTCCAGCACCTCCCCTCCCAGGGTGTACCTGTGTTTAGGGTTTCCGACCAAGATGCAACACCTTGCACTTGGTGATATTGAAATTTAATTTCCATGTGTGAGCCCAGCTTTCCAGGGTGTCCAGGTCCCCTTGCAGGGCCAACCTCCCCTCTTCCGCAATCCGTATCATCCGCAAAGAAACACGTTACCATCAATCTCCTCCGCAATGTCGCTTAAGAAGACATTGAATGGGACCAGTCCCAGCACTGAACTCTGTGGCGCCCCACTAGTCCATCTCCTATCACCTGAATGGCAACTGTTTACAACCACCCTTTGTCTGCTATCCCTTAACCAGTTTTAAACATAGCTTGTTACTTTCTCCCCTGCTCCCAGGCTGCTTACTTTCTTAACTAGCCTCCGATATGGCACAGTGTTGAAAGCCTTACTGATGTCTAGATAGGCCACGTCTACTGCTCTCCCTTGATCCACCTCCCTGGTTACCAGAAATCTATGAAAGTAGTTTCCCATGACCTTCCTCATGTGAAACCATGCTGCTGGCAGTCCTTTTGCCTCCAGGTGCTCCATGTGCCTCTCCTTCAGTAGTGTCTTCATTAACTTCCCCACCACTGATGTGAGACTGACTGGCTGTAGTTGCTAACATCCTCCCTACTGCAACTTTTGTGCAGAGTAACCACTGTAACATAGACAGCCAGTTCTGAGTGCTGTATTAAATTTTTTTACTATAAAATGCATTAATGTCTCTGCTGAAAATTCAAATGCTCTAGGAATGACCTCTCTCATCCAACCCCCCCCCTAGATTTTAGCTGAAAGATGCAGGCCAAGAGAACTGCTGACAGTATTGTATGTATGTTTTGTGATACAAGAGTTCTGTATTGTATGTTTGACGTATTATATATTTTCATAAAAACTCTAATTTTAGAGCAAACCACTGTCTTTGAATTGCTTTCTTTTGCTAAGAAATATTTATGGTTCAGCAGACATACTGTAAGCTTGTATGGTGGTACCAAACTGGAAACAGAAGCATTTTAAATCTGAGGTCTTTATTAAGTTTTAAGGGTTCATCTCTGAATACCTGGTTAGGTGCCCGTAGGCAAAGATATCTGGCCCCACAAAGACAGATACATCTGAGCCTGTACATTGGGTATGCTAGCAAGAGGTTACAGTTTGAATCCCTCCAGAACTGAGACCAAAGGTTGATCTGAACTCACAAAAACAGACAAGAGGGTTTCCTTGTCTGTTACACTGTTCACAAGACTGCGCTCAGAGGTTGGCACTTTGGGAGTAGAGGGCCTGACCTGCTGAGTGAATCTGTGACAGATTAGTTGGCAGTGGTGGCATAATTTTGGTATCACAAGCTTTATTGTTCTGTCAGCTGAGACCGTAAGCTGTCTTGCAAAGAAAGAAAAAGACAGAGTTTTATTTTAAAAAGAAAACAGAACTATATATCACTTGGTGTACAGTCAAGTTCCTACCTATTTTATTTTTTTTCTAAACTGCAAAGTCAGAGTAGCAGTAGTTAGGAAAGATGGCGTCCTACTACAGCAGGCACACTGTAGAACAGTTAAAACAGTTGTGCGAGGACAGAGGAGTCCTGTTCGAGGCGAAAGCCAGTAAGCAGAACCTCATAGAGGCCCTGACGGTAGCAGATACCCAGAGCAGGGAGTCACAGACCATGACTGAAAGGGACCAGACCTCGAGTGTGGCAGAACTAACGGCCAGTGAGGGGTCCCAAGCCAATGAGAAGGACAGCAGGGCCACTGTCAGTGAAGGGCCACAGCAACAGAGGAAGGTCACCAGTATCCTGAATCCAGAGGTACTCAAGCTGCAAATTGAGTTATGGAGGATAGAACTGGAGGCAGAATGACAACAGAGGGAGGAGGGCCATGAGGCAGAGCGATAACAGAGGGAGGAAGAGCGACAACAGAGGGAGGCAGACCATGAGGAACGTGAGTGCCAGCGAGAGGCAGAGGAAAAGAGAGAGCGAGAACACAGAGCTGCAGAGGCAAGGAGAGAAGAGTGCCAGTGGCAACACGAATTTGAGAAGCTACGACTCCAACCAGCAGCACCAGGGCAGGTAAGTGGCTTGGGTTTAATTGGGACTGCAGGACTGGGTTACAAATTGAACTCTAAATTAATAGCTGAGTTTAAGGATGGGGAGGATATAGACACCTTTTTAAATTCTTTTGAAAAAGTTTGTATTCAGGCTAAAATTCCTAAAGTGTCCTGGAGCTTCCAGCTATCCTCGCTACTTACCGGAAAAGCTCGGGATGCATTGGGTCACATGAACAATAAAGACAGTGATGATTACAGCAAGTTAAAAGCTGCACTACTAAAAAGTTTGACTTAACTGCTGAGTCATACAGAGCTAAATTCCGTAAGCTCAGAAGAAGCCCTGATATCTGCTATGAGGAGCTAGCCACAAAACAACGTCAGTTTTTAAAATGTTGGTGGGAAGAAATTGAGGCAAATACTGTGGATAAAATTGAAAATGCGATTTTATTAGAACAGTTTTATTGGGCTTGCCCAGCAGAGTTAAAAACTTGGCTAGAGGACTGAGATCCAAAAACAGTGCAAGAGGCTGCTGAACTCTCAGACCGCTATGCCAAGAGCAGACCTGCTCTGACAGCAAATGGGTTGGGCGTGGCAGTGCAGAAAGAGAAAAGCGCGCCTTCAGGGCAGCTAAAACCCTCACTGCCTCCACCAAAACCAGTTAGCCTCAGGTGTCAAAGAAAAGATTTCTCTGAAGTAAGAAATGCTTGTTGGTTACGTAAAGAAACTGGGCACATTGCCAGACAGTGTCCAAAAAGGGCAAGCAATAATACGCAAAGTAGTACCAGAAAGGAAGTGGGTTGTTTGTGTGTCCCTGAGAGCATGCGAGTGAACATGAGAGAACACATGCGCCCAGTCATGGTAAATGGCATACAGATGCAGGGGTTAAGGGACACAGGGGCATCCCTGACATTGGTGAAAGGGGATCTAGTACAGCTTGGTCAGCTTATCCCAAAAAAATACATGACTGTACAGGACTTTGCGGGTGAAGCGAAAACATTGCCACTGGCCAGTGTTCTTCTGGACTGGGGTGATACAGGGGAAACTGTGCAACAGATGGCTGTAGCTAAAACATTAGCAGTAGATGTGATCCTGGGTAATAATCTCCAACAGGGGATGGTATGTGCTGTTACCCATGGACAAGTGGCAAGGGAAAATAGTAGTTCCCTGAACCCCACAGAAACCAGTGTGGAAACCATGGAGAGGCTGGTTCCCCAGCCTGTGTCTCCAGATGGGAAGACTGATAAAAAGGGGGTAGAAATTTCCTTGGTTGCGAGTGGCCACACAGCTACGGAAGGTTACTCTGGAGAGGGAGAGGTGACCAATTGTCAGAAGGTTAGGACTGAAAGGGATTCCGAGGGCCCTGACGCTAGTGCTAGGGACTCTAGTTTAGCAACTGAAGGGGACTTGTCCCATGCCTTGGGACTGTGTGAGGGGTTTGCAGCTGCTCAGAGGAGTGACCCTATTTTAGAGAAGCTGAGGACTTGGGTAGACTCTGAGAGCACACAGGGAGGTGATGGCAGACATAAGGTTTATTGGTAAAATGGACTTATGTATACACAGGCAGTACCGACAGAGGGAGGGATGCTAGGCAGTCAGCTTGTCGTTCCCCAGGGGTATCGTGAGCAGTTGCTCAAAATTGCACATGATATTGCCTTGTCTGGTCATCTAGGAATCACATGAACTATGCAGCAGTTGGCCCAGAATTTCTACTGACCTAACTTCACCCAGCAGGTGAAGGAGTATTGCAGGTCTTGTCACCGGTGCCAAGAAATAGGGAAGGTGGGCAAGAAAACCCAAGTCAGCCTGATCCCCTTGCCCATAGTGGAGGAGCCATTCCAGAGGGAGAGAATGGATATTGTGGGGCCTTTAAATACCCCCAGCTCCTCAGGGAAGAGATTCATCCTGACTGGGGTGGATTATGTCACCCGGTACCCAGAGGCAGTCCCCCTATCTTCACTGAGGACAGACAAAGTGGCAGATGCCTTACTTGGGATTTTCTCCCATGTTGGGTTTCCGTAAGAGGTAATCACCGATCGAGGGGGCTCCTTCATGTTGGATCTGAAGAAGTGTTTATGGGAGAAGTGTGGGGTGGTACAGAGATGCACGACATTGTATCACCCACAAGCCAATGGGCTTGTGGAACATTTCAATGGTACCCTAAAGTCAATGCTCTGGGCATTTGCTGAACAGCATGGCAGGGACTGGGAGAAATACCTTCCCCACCTGTTGTTTGCATACAGGGAGGTGCCCCAAGAGTCGACAGAATTTCCCCCTTCGAACTCTTTTATGGACGTTGGGTACGTGGGCCCCTAGACTTAATCCTGGAGGACTGGGAAGGCAAGCACGCCACCCAGAGAACTCCCATTGTGGATTATGTCCTTAGGTTTAGGGAAAGGCTGAAGGAGTTTATGGGGACAGCCCAGAGCAACCTGACAGCTGCCCAACAGAGACAAAAGGTGTGGTACGACTGCAGAGTCAAAGCTCGATCGTACATGGTGGGTCAAGAAGTCATGGTCCTTATTCAGGTCCGGAAAGACAAGCTGTAAGCTGAGTGGGCAGGACCGTACAAAGTGGTTAGGAAGGTAAATGATGTAAACTACATTGTGGAGTTACCTGACCATAGACAGACTGAAAGGATGCACCATGTTAACATGATGAAGCCATATGCAAACATGGCTGACATGGTGTTTGCAGTATGTAGTCATGGGGAGGGGACGGACGAAGGAGACCCCCTTCTGGACTTGCTGGAAGAGAGTAAGTGGGAGTCTTCTGTGGAGGCAGTAAAATTGTCTCCCCAGCTGAACCCAGACCAGGTCCAGAAAGTAAAGGAGGTTTTAGCAGACTTTGCCCCCTTGTTTAGCGTCAAGCCTGGACTAACCCCCTTAGCGACACATGATGAGGAGACAGAGACACAGACGCCCATATGGCGAACAGTGTATCAGGTGTCAGAGGCTGTCCAAAAGGACATTAGGAGGGAAGTGGAGGAGATGCTGGATTTAGGGGTAGTCCAGAGATCTCACAGCCCCTGGGCCTCACCTGTAGTCCTTGTGTCCAAGCCAGATGGCTCAACTCATTTCTGTGTGGACTATCGTGGACTGAATGCAGTCACGAAGTCTGATGCTCACCTGATGCCCCAGACGGATGAACTCCTGGACAAGTTGGGAGGGGCAACCTACCTTACGACTATTGACCTGACCAAGGCGTATTGGCAGGCAGAATTGACAGACAGAGCTAGGGAGAGGTCGGCCTTCATCACTCCGATAGGCTTATTTGAGTTTAAAGTAATGCCTTTGGAATGAAGAACGCCCCGACCACTTTCCAAAGGTTAGTGAACCAGGAGTTAAATGGTGCTGAGGAGTGTGCCGTAGCATACCTGGATGACACTGCCATCTTCAGTACCAGCTGAGTGGAACACCTTTAACACCTTAGGGAAGTGCTGGGCAGGATACAGAGGGCCGGGCTCACTGTCAAAGCTGAGAAGTGCCAGGTGGCCATGGGGGAAGTGGCATACCTCGAGCATGTAGTAGGCCTGGGACAGCTCCGTCCTAACCAAATAAAGATAGAGATGAATCAAGCATGGCCCAGACCAGAAATCCAGAAGCAGGTCAGGAGTTTTCTAGGGACAGCAGGGTACTACAGAAAGTTTGTACCTAATTATAGTGCCCTGGCTGCTCCCCTATCTGACCTGACAAAGAAAAAGATGCCAAAGAAAATTACTTGGGGCCCAGCCTGTGAGGAAGCCTTTACCAGACTGAAGGAGGCACTGTGCAGTGCTCCTGTTTTGACAAGTCCGGACTATTGCAAAACCTTTATAGTTCAGATGGATGACTCAGACGTGGGTATTGGGGCAGTACTTAGCCAGACGTCTAGCCAAGGGACAGATCACACAGTTTTGTACCTGAGCAGAAAGCTGCTCCCCAGGGAGCAAGCGCACACCACGGTGGAAAAGGAGTGTCTTGCCATAGTGTGGGCCCTGAAGAAATTAGAGCCATACTTGTATGGGCAGCATTTTGTGGTGCAGACTAACCACAACCCCCTGGTTTGGCTGACCCCGATGGGAAAGAGCAATGGGAGACTACTAAGATGGAGTCTTGCTTTGCAAGGATATGATCTGACGATCATACATAGGGCAGGCATTAAGAATCAGAATGCTGATGGGCTGTGTAGGGTCTAAGAGGAGTGAACTGATTTGAGAAGCTCATCCCATGTAGGGGCTAGATACCCCAAATTCAGTCTAGGTGGGGAGGAATGTGACATAGCCAGTTCTGAGTGCTGTATTATATTTTTTTAATATAAAATGTAGTAATGTCTCTGCTGAAAATTCAAATGCTCTAGGAATGACCTCTCTCATCCCCCCTCCCCAAGATTTTAGCTGACAGATGTAGGCCAAGCGAACTGCTGACAGCATTGTATCACACACTCAGTCTTTTTAGAGACAATGGCCCAGATATTCAAAAGGGTTGCGCCATGCGCAACAGGGTTGCGCATGCACAAGTCCAAAACTGCGCCATTTCGCGATATTCAGAAGGAGGCAGTTGCGCCCCCGAAAACATGCTGAGCAACAGCGCAATGAAAATGAAGGCATGCACAACTGAAGTGGGCGGATCCATGCATAAAGACCGCAATGCGATATTCAAAGACTTGCGCAATGCGCAATAGCGGCACAGCAGGAAACTGCGCACTAGCAGAAATGAGCCAAAATAAAAAGGCTCAAGGAAGCGGTGCAAGAACGCTACCAGGCTGCCAAGTGGGGAGAGAGAGACGAGACAGAGACAGACAGACAGACAGAAAAGGGCAGGCAAGGAAAGTGTGTCCCATAGTTTGTAGAGGCCAGAGGGGTGCCTGGTGCAGTGGAAGTAGCAGCCAGGACAGTGGGGGTAACACAGCAACACCAGCCGGGGCAGAAGCCAGGGAGATGGACAGTGCCAGTTTCCACATGGAAGCCGTAATGAGGGGGGTGAGAATCCATGCCACAGGGGGACGTGGCCGTGGAAGGGCCCATCGGCGGTATGCCCCCGACAGGCGGTACCGTGCCCGCATCAGCTTTGAGCTGTACACAGATGTAGAGATCGTGGGCCGGTACCACCTGAACAGGGCAATACTGAGACGGCTCTGTGAGCTGTGCAGTGATGTGATGCAGGCACCCTCATGATGGAGTCACGCTCTGTTGGTGGAGACCAAGGTGACAGCCTGCATGTGCCTGCTCACCACGGGCACCTTCCAGAGGCCGACAGGGGACACCACAGGCATCACACAGTCAGCCACGTCACGCATCCTCACCCAATTCCTCAGCGCACTGCTGCCACATGCTGCGGAGTACATCCATTTCCCCAGCACCGCGGCAGAGTGTACAACAGACATGCAGGAGTTCCACAGGGTAGCACGTATGCCTGGCGTGCTAGGGGCCATAGACTGCACCCATGTGGCCATCCGCACGCCACCTGGCCCCGATGGCTACGCATATCGGAACAGAAAGGGATTCTCTAGTGTCAACTGCCAGGTGGTGTGTGATGCCACTGGGCGCATAATCAATGTCTGTGCCACACACCCTGGCGGAGCACATGATGCCTTCATATGGTATCAGTCTGCACTGTGCCATCGATTCAAGAGTGGGGACATCCCCACAGGACATCTAGTGGGTGAGTACACATGTATGGAATGCAAACTCTGGGCAAGGGTGGGAATGCCACAGGTTGCCATGGTAGTGGCACACAGGGAGATGGCCAATATGGTCCTGAACATGACACTGCTCTCCACTATCTCCACACAGGTGACTGCGGATACCCACTCCATCCCTGGCTGCTCACACCGTACCGGCGCCCCACGACCCCAGCACAGCTATGCTATAATGAGGCACATGCCGCAACATGTAACATCACAGAGCGGGTGTTTGGGATGCTCAAGGCATGCTTCCGATGCCTAGACACCTCCGGCGGTGCCCTACAGTACAGCCCCAAAAAGGCCTGTGGGATATTCCTGGCCTGTTGCATCCTGCACAACATGGCCAAAGACCATGGGATAGCTGTACAGGTCAAACAGGGGGACAGCGATGGGGACGCCAGTGGCGCCGGTGATGATGGTGATGAGCAGCCCCCAGGACGGAGGGACCCCCGACTGATCCGGCAGGCCCAGCTGCACCGGGACACCATCACAGAGGAGCACTACGCACAACACAGGTAAGTCAAGGGGACATGTGCAACCAACACTGTCCATGCGCAAACCACAGGCACACAGGGGAACACACCGGGGTGCATGACGGTCAGGGGAGTGGAAGGGTCCAGGCATACCAACACACCATCAGGGAGGGGTGAGCCCTCATATGGACACACACACACACCAGGCACAGAGCATACATGGGCAGATGCACAGCACTGCAGAACCGACATTGCTAACACACAGCACCACCGACCACCCCCACCACCCGTACTGTCCAAGTACATGTGTCAGAACCTGGGCACCCTTGCACCTTGGTGTACAGTGCAATGCAGGCATCATCATGCACACGCACCTGTGAAAAGCAGTTGGGAGGGTGTGCAGGTGGTCCTTGTGTCGGTGTGGTGAGCAGAGCACCCAGCAGTACACTGCCCACCATGACACACATTGCACACATGGCAGCACCAGACAGGACCTGCACTGGGAGACAGCTCAGTCATGTAGCACTGTCCCACGGCCACCACGGATGTGTGGGTGGCCCCGCTGTGACCCAACAGCATGGGCAAGCTGAGTAGGGGCCACATGGGGTGGCACTGTTGCACCACCAGGGGTCCCACTGCGTGAACGTGACCTTGCCCGCACAGGGGTCTGCAGCATGCCGAACAAACCTGCACCAGGGGTGCTCGGGATGCCCACAGCAGAACCTGGCATTGACAGGCCTGGTGTCGCACGACGCCGGGAATGGGGAGTGGAGAGTGCACTGTGTGGGGTGTGCGGTACAGGGGCACCTGACTGTGTGCCCAATGCATCCACGACAGAGACCACTGCCTGGGTCAGCCTGTCAATGGCGGCGGTCACATCCGTCCGCATACGGACCAGCTCGGCTCGGTCCCCAGCACACTCCCTGCTGTGCCACTCCACGGACACAGACAGTGCCTCCACGGACCTTGCAACCCGCCCCTGCAGCTGTACTGATTCCGCAGCAGGTGGGTGTCGTCCAATGGGTACTGTGCCCCAATGGCATCCTGACCCCAGGATGTGGGACGGTCCTGATGCACATCACCCCTTGAGGGTGGGCGCTGTACCAGGACCAGGAATGGGCGGATCAAAGGGCGGTGGACATGTGCCACTGCTTGACACTGTACCCCCAGACCTGGTGTGCGACTGCTGCTGCTGCCCCTCCAACCGCTGTGCCCCCAGGTCCACCTGTTCCACCGCTGTGCTGGTAACAGTGCCAGACACCTGCACAGCCACCGGTGCTGCCCCAACGGTGCTGACAGGCACAGCCTGGGACTGTGCCAGCATGCTGGTACACATGTTTGAACCAGAAAGGCCCAGAGGCACGTGCTAGCCTGCTGTGTGTCTGTCATGGGACACACACCTATCACTGCCCATTGCAGGCCATCTATCATCAATGGTGCAGGTACGTGCTACTGCCGTGGTCACAGCGAGCTGGCATACTTGCATGCCAGACTGCTGAGACACAGGCTGTGCACCCCCCGTACCCGTATCACTGACACCAGAGTTGTTGGCCCAGCGTGCATGCTGCTGCAGTGCCTGCTGGCTGGTGGTGGAGGAGGATGGTCCCTCCTCCATGTCCAGCAGGTCAGCATCACTGTCTGGACCCACCACCACCGTCTCCTGAAGACGAACAGGATCTGTAACAGAAAGAGAGTACATGTGAGTGCATGTGAGCAACCGCCACCCCCCCCAAACACCACCACCATGTCATACTGTGCAGCGATGGGCTTCTACCTGTCTGGAATCCTCCGCCTGGTATGCCCGCAATGGCGCTCAGCTGCATGGCTGCGACCAGTGTCTTCTCATTTGGGGTCAGCTGCAACACCACTGGCGGGCCCCCGCCAGTGCCAGCACGTGCCGCCCTGAAGGCTGCCACCTTCTCCTTCAACCTCCTGCAGTCAGTCCCCATCTTTTTCTTGCATTCCTGCACGGAGCACTGGTGGCTTCCGTGCAGGTTAACGGCCTGAGCTACCCCCTCCCATGCAGCTGCACGGGACTGAGGGGGTGCCCCTCCATCCACTCAGTATTGGCTCATCATGCAGGTAGGCCTGGAAGAGGGACTCCGTCTCTGCCGCTGTGAAGTTGGGCCTCCTCCTACGCCCACCGTCCTCACCCTCACCTTGGCTCTGCTCGGTCATGGTGATCTGTATGGGTGGAAGTGGACACCTGTCACTGTGCAGTCTACAGCATTTCCCCATGAGCATTGTCCTGAACATCACACAGCATGCAACTCACCTCTCACCTGCAGTAACCGAATCTGGCCAGCACAGCCCAATGTCGCACATTTATAGCGCGACAGATGCAAATTAGGAGTGGAGCAACTTTAATGACATGCAAATCACGCCACTGCACCCTTGAATGGCTGATCAGATGATTTGCATGTGTCGGCTGAATATCGCGAATCTGCGCTTTGCGCAATACGGAAGAGCCGGCTGAGCCAATGGCGCAGATCTGTGCCTGTGTGGTACACTGCATTGCGCATGCCCAGATAGCTTACGCATGTGTCTGTCACGCTTCTGCCGTGCTGAGCGCGATCGGCAATTCAGGCCATGGCCACCATTGTGCAAGTGGCGCTACAGCACTGGGCACTATATGGCGCTGTGGCACTACTGCGCAATAGTCCACTGTGGCACTGGTACGCAGCTGGTCGGTTGCGCAGGATGCCTATACGTCAGATGGCGCTGTGCATAGCCTTGCGTCATTGCTCATGACCTTGTGTATGCCCTTTGCCCTGCCGCTGTTACCTGCCATGTGTACGTCTTATTGCGCTGTCTGGCGGCAAGCGCTATGTAGTGAAGGCGCTGTTCGAACAGCGCGATTGGTGCCTGTGGTGGTCTATTGCGCAACATCTCCACGTGGGGTTACGGTGCAGCAGGGCGCCATATTGCCTGCTGTAAACTGGCTAACATGGCTAGGAGGAGGGCTGAAGTTGAGCCCACTGGAGGTGGCCAACCTGGTGGCCCTAGTAGAGCCCCACTATGAGGCACTCTATGGTGAGGCCCCCCTCACCATAGCAAGAACGGAGGTGTGGCAGCAAGTGGCCACTGACCTGGTGGGGGTCACTGGATGGTGCCGGTCTGCTGAGCAGTGCGGCACCGGTGACCTCCGCCCGAGGGACCAGACATGTTGGCAAGGCTGTGGGCATGTGCCAGGCGGGCGTGGTGCCTAGGCCAGGTGAGTGTACCATCTATGCACCTGTATTCTCTGTGGGGTGTGTGTGTGTGCTTTGGTGGCTGTGCATAGGTGATGGCTTGTACTGGTTGGCTGTGTCAGTGTGTGCAGCTGTGAGATGAATGGGTATGGTTGTGTGGGCAGGCCCTCTCACTGGGGCAGGGGACACTCTGCTTTTGAGTCACACTGATGTTTGTCTCAACATATGTCTCCCACAGGCCGGGATGTCAGGATGCAGGGCCGGGTTGAGGAGGGCTGTGCCAGGGCCCCGGTGGCAGCGGGAGTCACACCCCGGCTGCAGCAGCAGCCGCAGCAACAGCAGCAGCAGCAACAGCAGCAGACACAGCTGCTTCAGCAATGTGAGTATCATGACTTCATGGATGCTATTGCATGCTGGGGGGGGGAAGACCACTAGCCCTGCACAATACAGCCATGCAGGAAAGGGGAGGTCATAATTCCACTATACAAGACACTAGTGAGGCCCCATCTGGAGTACAGTGTACATTTCTGGAGACCATACCTACGTAAGGACGTAGAGTGGGCAGGGAAGGTTCAGAGGAGGGCAACAAAAATGGTGCATGGCTTGCATCACGAGTCCTATGATGACAGGTTGAAGGAACTGAACATGTACTCCCTGGAGGAGAGGAGGGAGAGAGGGGATATGATAGAGACATACAGGTATCTTACAGGGAGGAACAGGGTGCAGGAAACACTATTTTGAAGTGAAAATGATGTTCCAGGACTAGAGGGCATGGGATGAAGTTGGAGGGAGGACGATTCAGAGGACACATGGAAAAGGATTTCTTCACAGAACGGGTGGTGGACAAGTGGAACACCCTGCCAGAGGAAGTGGTGGGGCTGAAACAATCACGGGATTTCAGAATGCACGGGATGGACATAAAGGAATTCTGGAGGTCAGGGGTAAGGAGAAACAGACTTCTAGGAAAACAAAGTGAACTTACAGGCTCAAATGGACAGACTGGGTTGGCCATAGGCCCTTATCTGATGACACTGTCTATGTATCTATGTATGTATGCAGAACACAGGTGACATGCATCACTGTCCAGTATCACAGCACGTCTGTGTATGCATCAGTGGTGGTCCAGGCATGCACTGGGCACATAGCTGTGTAACTGGCATCGCACCACGTTGCCACGTCACTGGACAGCCTTGTTTGTGTTGTGATGGACATGGGCAGTGTGTGTGTGCAGTGGTGCGCATAGCTGGTGCCGCCTGTTTGTGATGGCCATGTGCATGTTCACTGTGGGTGGGTGCATGCCATCACAGGTGTGGGACATTGGGCTATATGGCTTGCAGGTTGGGTGGTGTTCAGGGTTGTGGTCAGTCACAGCCATTGACTGTGTTCCCATTTTCCTAGGCCTCGAGGTTCTCCAGCACATTGGGAGGGATGTCCAGGGCCTGAGACAGCTGATGGAAGACAACCAGGCCATCCTGCATTCCATTCACAGACATGGCCTTCGGAGGAGGTGGCATGGGACGGGCCGACACCAGCCAGGAGACGGGCGGCCGGCGGGACCATAAATGTTCTTACCCTTCCCACTTCTCCCATCCCTACCACCCTGCCTTCCCTCTCCAAGTTTGTAATCCCTACCCCTTGACCAACCCGACCTTGTACCCATCCCCCCCTTGTAAATAGTTGGACTTGTTTTGCTACTGTTTATTGTTGTTTAATACATGTTTATATTTTTATATGAATAATGTGTTGGTCTGTGATTTGCAGCTGCCTATGAGTGCCCAGTTGCAGGGGTGTACATGCCATCTGGGCTGGTATGATCCTGGGTATGTATGTGTGTGTGTGTGTGCGTGTGTGTGCATGGAGAGGTATCTCCAGCATGGCAGTGACTTTCGGTTGGTCTTGCCATCTGCTGCCACCCACTGCTGGGTGCACAGGGTGTGTCTGGCTTGTAGGCTTCTGTGCTGCACGGGGTTGACGTGTGCTGGGGGATGCATGGTTTCCTGCAGTGCCAGTCACTGCACATAGGGTGTGTCTTGGGGTCACAGTGCAGGGTGTTCTGTGCTGCACGGGGCTGCTGTGCACTGTGGTTGTCAACCCCCTGTGTGTGGCCCTCTCAGCATGCCAGTGGTTGTGCTGGGGTGTCATGGCTCCACTATGCTGTGTTGGCTTGTCCCCATGGGCCAGTAGATCATCCGTCACACCCCCAGTGATGCTGTGTTGGGGTGTGCAGGTGTGTGTGGGTTCTGCAGTGTGTTCCTGTGTCCATGTGTGGCATGGCTGGCGGTGGGCCCCAGCCTGCCTCCCTGGATGTGCAGTTCCATTGCTCTTGGGGGGGGGCTCTGCTTGCGCTATGGCATGTCTGGAATGCTCAGCTGGGTTGCCCTGGTTGCTCCATAGTGCAACATTTCGGCTCAGCTTCTCCTTCCTGGTTGCGCTATGGCGCAGTATGTGCGATATTCAGACGTTGGTTGCTTGCACAATTTGTTCTGCTCCATGTTTGAATATCGCACCTGTTGCGCATTTGCGCAACTGGTTTGTGCTTGCTCCTGCTGTTGCGCTCATTTTGAGCACAGTTTGAATATCTGGGCCAATGTGTTACTGGAAGACTTTTATTAAGGATCCTGTTTCTCTGAGCTAATTACAGAGTTGTTAAGTTAATTTTGTTAAGAAAGAAATCATAAACTAGGTTTATGACGTTAAAATAAGGAAAGCTAGGATGTTACATTGAGGTGTAAGGTTGTAAATGACCCTATGAAGCCTGTGTGAAGAGGGTACAGCATGAGATCAAAAGAGGTGTCATTAAAACTTGAGTTATGCTAAGGTTGCAGAATTAATACATCCTGTATAGCTGTATAGTATAGATTAATAAAATTACATCCTGTGGTTGTATAAAAATATATTTTTGTTAGATATTTGACCAGAGGAGGGGCTGGATTACTTCATCCAAAAGGGGTTGTCCAATACTACTTGGAAAGATTATTCTCTTTCACTATAGAGAGGCATTTTTATCTGACACTGACTAAGGAAACATCTGAGCACTGGAAACAGGTATTTAGAAAGCTAGACAAAATCTAAATATAATTGTAGTAATTGCACTGTTTTAAACCTTGTTTTGTTTAAAGAAATATATGTCTTGTGATACAAGAGTTCTGTATTGTAGGTTTGACGTATTATTATATATTTTAGTAAAAATACTAATTTTAGAGCAAACCTGGTCTGTCATTGAATTGCTTTCTTTTGCTAAGAAATATTTATGGTTCAGAAGACATATGCTTGTATGGTGGTACCAAACTGGAAACAGAAGCATTTTAAATCTGAGGTCTTTATTAAGTTTTAAGGGTTCATCTCTGAATACCTGGTTAGGTGCCCGTAGTCAAAGATATCTGGCCCCCCGAAGACAGATATATCTGAGCCTGTACATTGGGTATGCTAGCAAGAGGTTACAGTTTGAATCCCTCCAGAACTGAGACCAAAGGTTGATCTGAACTCACAAAAACAGACAAGAAGGTTACCTTGTCTGTTACACTGTTCACAAGACTGTGCTCAGAGGTTGGCACTTTGGGAGTAGAGGGCCTGACCTGCCGAGTGAATCTGTGACAACCACATCATCCCACGCTCATTTCTCTGGAACTTTCCTCATTTCCAGTGAGGCGTTAAAAAGTGCTGCCAGAGGGGTGACCAGCACTGTGCTCAGTTCTTTTAGGACCTTTGCATAAATCCTATCCAGCCCTGTCACCTTATTCTCCTTTAAGGCTTCCAGTCCCTTCCAGACCATCTCTACCAAGAATGGTTTTGTGTCCACTCCCCCTCTCCCTGTTGTTTACTGCAGCATGCTGGTCCCCCCCCACCTCACCCCACCCTCTATCATGAAAACCAAACAGAAGTAGTCATTCAGTATTTCTGTTTTCTCTTGATTTTCCTCTGTGCAATCCTTTCCTGATTTGGACTGTCCTTCCCCTTGTCTTCATCTTTTCCACCACATACCTGAAGAGGTCTTGTCCCCTTTTTTGACCTCCTTAGCTATTCTCTCCTCTGTTAGTGTTTTAGCTGCCCACACCCTCCTTCCTGCCTCTATTTGATTTACCAGATATACCTCCCTGTCTTCATCTTTCTGCATTTCCTTGTACTTTCTAAATGCTGCTTTCTTCTCTTTCATTGCCTTTGCCACCACTTAAAGAACCATAGTGGCTTTCCCTCCTCTTTCTCTTGCTTACTTCCTTTAAACAGTATGATGTTGACCGGGCTATACCCTCCTTATTTTTTTTTCTTTTGATTCTCCACTGCCCCTCTGCCTTCCTCCCCTTCAAGGCATTCTCTGAGGCAGTTACCCATTTCTTTAAAAGCTGCCCTCCTGAAGTCCAGGACCCTCATCTTAGTGTGGTTATTTTACTTTCCTATCCATATGCCAAGCCACACTATACGGTGATCACTTGTACCCAGGGGACTGCCCACTGTGACATTACCAATGCTGTCTCTGTTTGTAAGTACCAGGCCCAGCACTGCCCAGTCCCTAGCAGGGTCAACAACCAGCTGCCTGAGAAATTCCCCTTGAATGGAGTCAAGGATGGCCCTGCTGCTTGATGTAGCTGTGGTGAGAATGCCCCAATCTAAATCCAGAGATTAAAGTCCCCCATTATCAAAACTTACTCTGTGCTGGCCATTTTGCCAGGGTGCTGTCTAACTCCTTCCCTCTCTGTTGGAAGCATGTACACCACCTCATGTGAATAACGGTCCCAACTCCATCTGTAGGCTGACTAACTGGTATCTGCAGCCCTTCTTTGTCCCCTTGTTGCCCCAGTTTCTCAGTAGCTCTTATATCCTCCTCCTCACATAAAACAACAACTTTGCCTTTTCTCCCTGACCTGTCCTTCTGGAACAAGGTGTAGCCTGGGATAGCCACTTCCCAGCTGAGGTTGTCTGTGTACCATGATTCTGTTATGGCCACCAGCTTCAGGTCTGCCTCTGGAAATTATTGCTTCAAGGTCAAGAATTTTGTTTTCCAGACTCCTTGAGTTGGAACACATGCTTCTCCATTATCTTTGTCCCTCTCTTCATCTAACTTGCCTCCTCTTCCTGATTCCCCTTTTGTCTCCTCTGTTGCTTCAATCCTGCCCTCCCCATCACATTGTCTTCTTGTCACGCCTCCTTCCCCTCTCTTCCAACTGAAGTTCCTCTTCCAGACTTGCCTGCCCTTCTCTTTGCTTCCTTCAATTTGCAGGGAATTCCTTCTCCCTAGGATAACCTTCCCTGTTGCACTAGTCGGGGGGGTAATCTCTGCTTTCCTCAGTCTTTCTGCCTCTCACCTTGGCTAGTTTAAATGCTTGTCAAAGTAGCATTTACACCTTCTACCCAGGACTGCCATTCCTCTCCTGAATGCAAGGAGGCCATCTCCCTTGTACAGGTCTCCATCCCATCAGGTGTGACCTCTGTGCCCAATGTAGCCAAAGCCCTCCTCTACATCATGCCTTCAACTACTCATTGAAGGACTTGGTGTGGAGTTCCCTAGCCTCCTTCTGACCATGCACAGGTAGCACCTCAGTGAAGGCCACTCTGACAGCTACCAACTTCAGTCCCCTCTCCAGCTCCCTAAACCAATCCTGCATATGCCCACAACATTCCTTTCCAGATTGTTTGTTCCCAGGTGGACAATAACATCCTGCTTCCTCCCTACTACCTCTTCCATGGTGAGCTCCAAGATTTGCTCTCAAGTACTCCACACTAAAATGCCTGGAAGGCACCATATACTAGTCTGTTTCTCCCTTCCCCTGCCCCCAACTCAGTCCCCCTGACTATGGAATCTCCTACCAGCAACTGCCTCCTCTTTAGTTGGTGAACTCTCCCACCCTCCTTGGGGTCTGCTCCCTTGAGGACCCTGACCTCTCACTTACTTCTGCCTTTGGGGCTTCTTCTTGGCTTCCCTGTCCTGCCTTCATGGTCTCTTCATGGCTTCCTGTCTTGCCAAAATTACACAGTGGTAAGGTCTGAGTGGTGCTCTCCCTCCTACTCCCCCACCCTCCTGGAGCCCACCAAGGTCCAGCTGCTCTGCCTCCTTGATGGCATCCTATGTGTGAACAATGACAAACTAGGTGGTCACTGGATGAGACAGATGGGGTCTGTATTCATGTCAGTTCGGCCCACAGTCCAGTGACCTCTGTGCTAAACCCAGAGAGGTGCCTGCATATGAGGCAACACCTCTGTTTCCAAAATGTGTCTCTGAAGATTGCAGCCCTGCAGCCAGTACACTGCACCACTCCCATGCCTGATGATTTGTTTATTTTGCAGACTTTAAAACTGCATGTCATCTGCACAACAGTGAAAATTCGAACCATACCTTCATATCAGATTTCATAGCAGAAGCATATACACTGCAAATAACAATGGGAAGAGCCTTGTGGGATGCCACACATGACCGGTGAAGGGGCAGAATGACAGTTACCCAATACCACAGTCTGGTGACAATTTTCCAGGAAAGATCTGACCCAGTGCAGCACTGTGCCACACAATTCACAGAAACACCTCAGACAGTCAAATAACTTCTCATTATCCACAGTGTCAAATGCTGGTGACATATCAAGGTGAACTGAATCAGATAGTGCCCCTCAAACCTTTGTCAGGAGCAGATCATTCATGACTTGGACCAAGATGGCCCCCGTGCTGTGGAGTGAGTGGAAACCCAATTGGAGAGCTTCAGGTGTTCTGACAGGTGAATTGCCACCACTTTCTTAAAAATCTTCCTGATAAAAGGAAGGTTAAAAATAGGCATGTAGTTTGCAAGAGCATCCGAATCTTAACATGGCTAGAGGAGGAGCTTCACAGTGGCCTCTTTAATGGAGTCAGAGAAAACTCCTTCCCTCAAAAAAGAATTCAAAAGTCTCTATGAAGACAGGCACTAGTATCTGCCAGCCCACCTTAACCAAATAAGAGGGGGCAGGGTCTAGGATGCAAGTGGATTGAGGCATCACTGAAAGCACCTGGCAGATTTCTTTAGCTGGTCAAAAATCCATCCAGAGCACCCAGGATTCAGTTACCTAAGCTCTAGAATACTGCCTTGGTGACCAGCACCAGAAGAGGAGATATTTTTCCTTATCTCCACAGTCTTGGCTGCGAAAAAGTCAGGGAACCATTCAAATCTCTCTACTGAACTTGGCTCTAATTGAGAGTCAAGACAGTCCGGGTTAAGAATCTTATCCACCAGCCTAAATGAGCTGTGGGTCTGTCTTTCCAAGCTGCAATGAGGGAGGAATAAAATTGTTTCCACGCATTGATCATTGCCTCCTGATATCTCTGATAATGAGTGATCAGGACAAGTTTGTCAGAGAGGCCAGATCTCATCCAACACCTCTCAAGTCTCTGTCTGCACCTTTTCAATCCACTCAGCTCATGGCCACAATTCCTGAAATGTCCACTAGCCCAAAAGCTTCAGGTGTGGTTTAAGTGCAATAACAGACTAAAACAAGCTTTTCTCAATGGTGAACGTTTGCATATCTGTATTTGCTTTACAGTTGTTGGGTAGAGGCAGCGCAGAAGCAAAAATTAATAAATCAGTAAAAAGAAGTATAAGAGAGAAATTATCATGATTGTGAAATTAAGAGTTCTCCACCTCCTTACCAGGCCACCAACACAAGGCTTGAGTCCATACTCCTTCTAGGTGACAAACCAAAGATCCATGGGGAAAAGCAGAGATTGAGGGAAGCTCGGGTCAAACCATTTGTGGAAGGTATCTGGAAAAGATGGGGGTGGTGTGCAGAGGCATAAATCCAATGCTGGTCACCATCCTCATGCTGCCAGATGGCTGTCTGATCTTGTCACTGCACCTGAATTGCTGGCATAGGAACACAACCCAGTACCCGAGCAACTTTGGGCAGAGTGGATGGACCCTTCATCTTTTTTCTAGCATCATGGTCTATGTTTCTATGTTTCTATCCACTGGGCCAACAGCCAGCCCTGCACAAAATATTTCTTCATAACTTGTTTTTTAAATATTGACCCCAAGTTGTCAACATATTTTTGTATGACCCCCCCATCTGAACACAACAGGTGTTATTTATAAAATATTGCCCAAAATGTCATTTTTTTGGCACAAATGTGAACACATGCTTTAGCCAGCATTTTAAAATAATACTTGTCCCTTTTATGGGCTGCTATGATAAAATGGCTATGTAGAAAATCTGGAGTCAAAATATTGAAAATTACTAAAGACATGAGTGAATGCTGAAAAATTTCAACATACATGAATAACTTCAGTGTCATTTTAAGATTTTGACCCCACATTTTCAACACTTTTTATGGCCCCATTTCATGAGGCTGGTAGGTGAAATTTCTCAAATCATGCCCAAAATGCAATTTCGTGGACAGACTACAGAATCACATTTTGAGCAGGATTTAAACATGACACCTTCCATGTTCATGAGGTAATGTGAAAAAAATGAATATGTTGAAAATTTGGGTCAAAATATTGAAAATTACTAAAGTTAAGTTATGACAGAACATTGGAACATTTCAACACACTCCTTCATAACTTTGGTGTTCTTTAAGATTTTGACTCCAAATTTTCAGTGTAGTCTTTTATTTATTTATTTTATTTAGCTTTTGTTGACCAGGTAAGTGCACTAGACAAATCCTGCCTATTTTCAGGCACGACCCGGGGGAGGGGGGATACAGATGAATGCCAACTGACCTTGAACCAGATTAAGCTGTTGGTGGTTTTTTTAGTGAATGAGGGAAATTTGGCCAGGGCACCGGGGAAATTCCCCTTCTCTTTTCGATAAGTGCCATGGGATCTTTAACATCCACCTGAACTACCACCAATCCAGGCAGATGGGACCTTGGTTTAACGTCTCATCCGAAAGATGGCACCTCAGAAATGCAGCACCCCTCTCATGCTGCATTACAGTGTCAGTACTGGGATATTAACCCAAGTGCCAGATGTGGGAACTGAACCCACAGCCCTCTGATCTCCCGGCCTCAGAGGCGAGTGTGCTACCTACTGAACCACTGACACTGCTTTTATGACCTCACTTAGATAGAATTTAATCCTGACCAAAAGATGATTTCACTGAGTGACTGTGAAATCACCTTTCTGGATGGATTTGAAAACTTTTACCTACCTTGTTCATGAGGTGGGGTCCAAAAAAGGGCAATGAAAATTTGGTGAAAAAATTTAACAAAAAAAAAATGACAAAGTTGAATGTTCAAAACACATTAAAAATACATTGACCAGACTTGCTTTGTTTTTTCAGTTTCCTGTTGGCATTGAAGAAGAAGGACATGTCTTTCTTGCAGTGTGGATTTTTGGCACTGGACTTATTTTAGGTGTGTTAGGGGTACAGGGGTGTGAGGTGCTGGGTGCTCAGTGCAGAATCAGTGTGGAGTGGGTTGGGGGTTGGGGGATTGGGATGGCCACAAAGGACATCAATGGACATTTTCTGCTTTTCAGGTTCTCATAACAACAACAAAAAAAAAACAAGGAACCAAGGCTGACACTGGGGTTTAGGCACCCCAGTGTCAAAAGAAGGGAGCCTAACATCAGATATGGGAGGGTCTCAGGGGATTGTGCAGCATCAGCTCAGGATAGGCTTTTTGGGAGGTCTCAGCAGGGTGCACAGCCATTGCCCAGGATGGGGAACTTTTTTATTAAATAGTCCCACTCAGAGCAGGACTCAGCCTAAAAGGGTTTTGTTTCATGTAGGACCGGAACTGGGCTCTGCATGTGAGTATATGTAGGAGGATGAGGAGCAGACTGAGCATGATGGCACTCAGCTGCCTGCTGGGTGACATCTTACAGAAGAAAGGACAGCTCCACACTTTGATAGGTGTGGCTTTATCCTTCCAACTTCATGAAGTTTCTGCCCATCGGCCAGGCTGAACACTGTCGCTGTCAGCCTACTCCTCATTGGGCTGTCACTGGTGAGCCTCCCACAGCTTGAGCTGCATTGGATGTTACATTGTAAGTCTAATTAATTATTCATAATGGCAGCACTGTCCATGATTGTTTGCCACACTGGTCTGAAATCTCTAAGAAATGACTGGTGTGACGGGCTGCCATCTGCTTATGGTTATTATATGATATTTGTATTATAAATCAATGGTCTGTGTATGAAAGTGTCTCACACAAGTTAGCAGTCTGGCTTTTAACCTTCAAGGTGTCAGTGAAGATGTTATTAAACTGACCAGAGGAATCATTAATTAAGACTGCCTTCCAGAGGGATAATTTATGGCCCTCGTCACCTGCTGCTGCCTTTGATGTTGGAAACTAAATATGAGTTTTATGACATCAGAAAAAGGACATAATTTGGCTGATTCCTCTTGGCTTTCTCACACCTTAGTGATAGATTGTGGGTTGTAAACCTCAAAGGAACTGGTTGATCAAAGGATGTCATAGGTGTGAAATGTTTTTTTCTTGTTTCTAGTGTTCACTTTAATTAAAATACCTCCTTGTAGATAATTTTGTAAGAATTCATTCTAAAAGGAGGAGCTATCTGACTCACCAAAAAAGGTGGGGAGATAGAGTTTAAATGAACCCTGTATCTGAGGAATATGTGACATATCATCTTTGGAATCTGAGGAATTTCTGCACTCTGAAAACATTTTTGGTAGATAGGAAAAATTTGAAGTTTGTGGTAGCAGTCTTTGTTCTGTAACTTCCCATTTTTTTATGTGATTGTGAGCTCTTGATATTTGTTCTGTAATTTATTTCACCTGTTTTAAACTTTTTAGTAAATAACATTTTCATTATTATACTGCATGTGTCTTCTCAGTCCTTTTTGCAATTCATTGCTGAATAGGTATTAAGTCTAACAGCTGTAAGGGCTTGCATGGTGTTACTAAGCTTGAAAAAGGTAAGAAATATCTGGGTCTCATATAGAGTTTTAAGGGTTCATTTTGAAACCCTGGCTAGGTGCCCCTGGGCCAAGGATTGTACCGCATCCCTCCGAAGAGGGTACATATCAGAGTCTGTTAATTGGATATGCTAGCATAAGGTTCACAGTTTTGAATCCCTCCAGAACTTGAGGCTAACAGGTGATTCGGACCCATAGCAGACAGGAGGGTTATTCTGTCTGTTATCTGTTCACTCTATTGTACTCTAAGGTTGGCACTGTGGGAGCAGAGGGCCTGACCTTCGGAGTGCATTTGTGACACCCAGCGTGGCACACGCTCTGCATGTCCCGGTGTCAAGCTCCCACTGCCGCCACAGAAAAAGTAAGTAAATGTCTTTAAAAAGAAGCCATCATTGCGATTAGACTTATAATCGCAATAATGATCTCAGAGCCGGTCATTTCCTTGAGATTAACAACCAGCTGGATTGGGTGACCCTTGGCTATGCCTCGGCTCACCGTTCCCCCCCAGACAGTCATTAATCTTTTGGAAATGACCAGCTCTTTGGTGATTATTGTGTAATTATACAATGGCAAGAAAAATCCTGACTTTTTTTTTTTTAATTTTACTCTTTACTCCCCGAGCTACCTGCCACCCAATTATCAGCCCGGTCACGGGCCGCCAGCTTCTGCACCCCAAATCAGCCACAGCCCCCGATACCCCATGGCTTGCCCCCCACGATGGGGCCTGCAGCACTCCAGCATATGTCGCAGGCACTGGGATTAGGTCGGGGGCTTGGCCTGGGGAGCACATTGAAGCCGCAGCGAGCTTCATTCACGGCGGCAGGCAGCTCCTCCATTTTCCGCTTTTCTGGGGAGACGGGGTCGTGCCATGATGTCACCATCTGCCCCGCCTCCAATGGGTTGTCAAGCTTCGGCTGCGTGGGAACTCCGGCCTCCGCCAGGAAGTCCCCTACTTGCTTGCGAAATGCTACACCCTCCCGGAGAAGGAGAGCTGCCCAGCGGACGCTCGATCCTACTCCCCCCGGCGGCCCTCCGATGACCCAGATTCATTCCCGAACCCGGTCACCGCGTCAGAAGCGGAAATCCCACCGCTGCGCCGACGGGCCGGCAGGAAAATCCTGACCTTTGATTAGTTAGTCTGGGACTGGCACTGTGATGTTATCCAAGTAAAACATCACAGCTCTAGTCCCAGGCCACAGATGACCACATCAACTGTAACCAGAATCACTACACCCAGCCTGCTTCAGTTACGCCCTCTTGACAGCCTGCTTCTGTTATTGCCATTCGGCACATGCCTTCAGTGTCCCTGAGTCAAAAATACTGCCAAAATCAAACCAACAATCCATAGGCATTCCCCAAAATCCCCAAAGTTTATATTCCATATTAAAAAAAACATAAAACTAAAATCCATTAATGCAGTTGACAGATCGAGCGGAATGAACAAGCAAGCAAGTGCAAGTCACCACGTGCCTGTAAAGCTCCCTCAATCTTCAAATCATTTTCCTTTTCTGTTTTCTTTTTAACTGCAGCAATAAAGCCACTCACAAAATATCCTTCCTACATCCTTTCCTCTTTATTAAAACACATCCTCACAGCAGCGGCACCGAGTGACCGATCAGAAGAGCAGGGTGGGGTGAAGGGCCCTGTGGCAATGTCAATTCACAAGCAGCAGCACATCAAAAACGCTAAGTAACAAAAAGACAAACAGAGGGAAACACAAACTGAAAAGCATAAAAAAACAACATAAAGACCGAGGCAACAGGTCATACTAACAAAGACTGACAACCCTGATTACTGTGGAGACTGCAGAGCCACTGGAAAAAGACATCAGCTCCATCTGCTGGTTGAAATAATAAATCAGAACTGTTGTTTTATAAAGTGAAAGGAACATTGTTTAACCAGGAATAGCACACTAAGCTGAAGCTTGTTTCCAGATGTGACCTGAGAGCACAAGGAAGTTAAATGACTTACTCAGGATCATACAGTATGCACCTAGGCGGCTGTGGGATTCAAACCCAGGTTTCCAGATTTGCAGCCCAGAGAATTAACGCACTGTGCTATTCTGCCTCTTAAGGCAATCATCCTGCTATGACAGAATCCATTTTCCTTCTGCATTTTGTCCTTGTCCACAGGCAGCATTCACAGCATGTGTTGGCGGGCACCCTTGATGCATGCAGTGTGCTCCTTCTGGGAGAGAAAGCTTATCAGTAACCCTACCCATTCCAAAAACTGACAACAAATTGACCTTAAATGTAGTTTTCCAACTGTTTGTTTTTCTTCTACAAATGAGCGATTGCATAATAGCAATGATGCACTCCAGGGTGTGTGTTGTGCTGGGAATAACATCACTTCTGGGGCATTGGACACACTCAGCCTGCGGCCTTGCACCCAACCACCCTAGGCATGATGTTATCCCAGCACAACACACACCATATCATGCATTATTGCTTAAGTAACACAGCTCTGAAACCCATACTGTCCTGAGCAGCTACAAGATGTTCACTTCACATTGTACACGCAAGCAAACATAAACATTAAGCGACAGTTATTTGCAATGGCTACCAGTTTTTGCTCCGTTTGATGTTCTGGAGACTGGAACAGTTGCTCTGAGAAGGCACAAGTGGGCCGCTAGATTTTTTCTTTAAGTGTCTGTAGTCCTGTTTGGCCTTTCCCATTCAACCCTAACCCCCCAACCCCGACTCCAACCCTCTCCAATACTTACTCTGTCTCCATGGGTGATGACACTCCCTGGCAGGGGCTCCTGTCCTACCTTTGTTCTTCAGGGTCAGAATTGTGGGGTGAGAAGGGAGCCATGGTCAGTTGTGTGGGGTCAGTGGAGGGTCAGGCAATCATCCTGCTATGACAAAATCCATTTTCCCTCTGCTTTTTCTCTACAGGCAGCATTCACAGCATGTGTTGGTGGGCACCCAGGATGCATGCAGTGTGCTTCTTCTTGGAGAAAGCTCCTCAGACAAAGTTGCTGCAGTGCCAGAGTGTGCTGCCTCCTTCTACCCAGCTGGCACATACTGCCGTAGGCAACATGAAACAGAAACATAGAATTTTTGTGCAGAAAAGGACCACCTGGCCCACCCAGTCTGCCCAGATGGTCCCCGCCTAGTCTATCTCCACAGACCTTAGCTGGTCTCTGGGAATCCTCCCTCCTCCCTACCTATTTCCTAATAGTACCTTTGTCTATCCCATGCATGCTTATGGCCCCCTACAGTTTTGGCCTCCACCACCTCTTCAGGCAGTCTATTCCAGGCATCCACCACTCTTTCAGTGAAGTACAAATCCCTCACATCCCTCCTAACACCCCCCCAGCTTCATCATGTGACTTCCCCAGCTTCATTGCATGCCCTCTTATTCTGGTGCTCTTGCTCATTTGAAAGAGAATCCCCTTCTGCACCCTGTTTACCCCTGTTAGGTACTTGTAGGTCTCTATCATGTCCCATAGGATTCATAGGATAATACGAGCTGGGGGGTCCCAAGACCCTGACTGCTCACCACCTTTCAGTGGTGATACTCATATTTTCTATTTCTCATATATTGGTCTAAAGATGTCTTAAAAGACTCCATAGTTTTACTCATAACTATAGATTCTGGAAGGGTATTCCATGCTGTAACTACTCTTTGGCAAAACCATTTTTTCTTCTTGTTTGTTCTACTCATTTCACCTTTTATTTTTAGTCCATGTGAGTGCGTACACTTAGTGGAGACTTGCGATGTTAACCTAATAGTTTCCCACAGATACTTATCTCTGGATGCTCGAAATACCAAGTGTAGATCACCCCTCAGCCTTCTATAATTTATTGAATACATGTTCAAATCCCTTAATTTATCGTCATAACTCTTCTGAGGCACTGTCTTGATTCTTTTGGTTACTTTTCTCTGTATCTTCTCAATTAATACTTCGTCCTTCTTGTTTTATGGTGCACAAAGTGGCGAACAATACTCGAGATGCAGTCTCACAAGAGATGTGTACAGAGGTACAATCACTGATAGGTTTCTACTCTTGATAGTTCTAAAAATGCATCCTAGTAATTTATTTCCTATTTTGACTTTGGTTCTAGTATGAGAGTTAAAGGATAAGTCATTTGTGATAATCACCCCTAGGTCATTTTCATTAGCTGTTTCCCCTGAAAGGGTATCATTTAATTCATATTTGAACTTCTTCCCATCTTGCTCTTCTGTCTTCCACGGATTACATATTGAGATCCCTCAGTTTCTTCTCAAAGGGCCTTAAGTGCAATCGCTGCACCATTTTAGTTGCCCTTCTCTAGACTGCCTCCACCCTATCTATGTCCTTTCTGAGGCGCAGCCACCAAACCTGGACACAATGACATATGTGGGGTCTCACCAGCAAGAGATATAGTGGTAACACCACATCCCTCTTCCTGCTGGAGGTACCTCTTCCTATGCATCCCAGCACCCCACTGGCCCTACCCACTGTATTGTCGCACTGTCCTGCCTCTTTCATGTAATCAGATAACCCCAAAGTGCCTTTCCTCTGCTTAGTAACTGATAATACCTCCCCCATCCTATACTCAGTTTTTGGGTTCCTATGCCCTAGGTGCATGATTTGGCACTTTTTGGCACTGAACCCCCAAATGACCACTCTCGAGTTTTGCAGTGTCCCTACACATTAACTCCACACCTTCCTGAGTACCCACACTATTACAGATTTCGTAATTACCTGCAAAAAGGCATACCTTCCCTTTCAGTTCATCTGCAATATCAATTATGAAGACATTGAAAAGGACCATTCCCATTACTGAACCCTGCAGCACCCTGCTGGTCACTCTCACATGATTAGAGTCAATGTGGTTAAGCACCACTCTCTCTTGCCTATCCATTAACCAGTTTCTAACCCAGTTCACCACTTTGGATACCACCCCTAGGGTGCTCATTTTTTTTCTACATATTTTTTTCTCCTGGCACACAACTCAGGCAGTCTCTCAGCCCTGTTACCACCTTCCCTGTCCAGCACCCACCTCCCCTGGACTCACCATACTCAAAGTTCCCAATGACCCCATGGATTGCACTCTGTGGAGGTTCCAGGAAGGGGAGGGCCATCCCCCTCCTCAGACTGTCAAATCCAAAACTGGGCTGGTGGTCTCGGTGGCACAGGATGGAGGTAGGGGGGCAGGGCTTCATGAAGCCTGTGCCAACCATTTTCAGTTTTCTTCCCTTAGGTCCCCTGCTATAGCAGCATGTAAGTGCATATGCACTATGGAATTGTGGCCCCCTTCCTTCAATGCTGTTTGAATGCCGACACCAGCCCCAGGTCTCCAACTGGTGATAGCCATAGGCCGAGTCATATGCCTCCCCACCCCAGCAGAGAAGAGCTGTCTGATGGACCCATTACTCCTGTCTTTCCCAACCAATCTCCAGCACCCTAAGTCATTCCCAAACTCAGGTCACCAGCAACGTAGGAGATAAGGCACACAGCACCTCAGCCTTCCACTCCACTCGGTCAGTGGCTACTCACTTTCTTAATCAGCCTCTTGTGGGACACAGTGTCAAAGGCCTTGCTAAAGACCAGAAAGGCCATGTCCACTGCCATCCAATGATCTATTTGCCAGGTCATCCAGTCAAAGAACTCAATCGGGGGAAGAGGTTCTTCTGGTTCGGAGCGTGACCCTGGTGTGGTCTGGGAGCTGGCTGCCGAAAGGTGGTCAGAACCTTGACCAGGGTTGGGGAAGCTCACCGGATCACTGGGGACCCTCCTCAAAAGTTGTTAATCTTTGCCAAATAAGGATCTGGTAAACTCACTAGGATGTCTCTGGAGGAAGCGCTACCATGTTTGGTTTTAGGACTGGCTATCAGAGGGTGGTTGGAGCCTTGACCTGAATTGGGTTGTGTGCTAGGCCTGGGGGTTGCATTCAGGGGCCAGTGGATTGGAGCAGTGGTGAGCGGGTCCTGTCCACAATCTGGGGAGGCGACCGTAGTGTCTGCTGCATAGGTGGTAGCCAACAGGGTCTAAGTCACTCTGGAGAGTGGATTAGGATTTACCAGAGCATTTCAGTAAGATCGGTTGAGTGGGAAGAACTGTGAGGCAAAGAACTATCTTTTGGAGACCCAGGAAGAAGATTTTCAGTGACTGCATGGAGTAGATGGTGCGGGTTAGGGTAGGTTGGTCTCTAATTCAATTTTTTGTGACATTATTCTGGGCAGTGAGAGGGCCCAAATACTGAGTACATTGGTTAAAGTTGGAAAACACAGAAGACAAGGAAGTGAGAGTTGCTTGAATCTGATGTTTAATATTGGTCTTGACAATGGGAGGTGAGAGCTCCAAAGGTCTCCATCTAGACTTTTCAGGACTTGTGCAAGTCGTTTATCTGAGCATAACCCCTAGGTGATGCTATTCTAAGGGCTACTACCCCTGCCCATATGGCTTTACACAGGTTGAGGGGCCTGAGTTCTCTAAACTGGTGCCTCCACCCAGAGAAATAGCATAGGGGTTGCTTATCTGCTTTGGTATAGCCCTCTGGGAAGCTATATCTCCCCACCAACCCTCCTTGTGACCTTGTACTGGACACAATAATAACTTCACAGGCAATAGGATACAGTAATAATATGCACACACCCCTCACACTTACCACTGGGAATGGTCCTTCATCAATTTCCCTGGAGACCCCATGAAAACCTGTGTAAACCTTTATTTGAAATGCCTGTTTCACTTTCTGTTTTGACAAAAGTTGTGTATTTTGACCTAAATGTTATTCCTGTTTTGCCTCATACTGGCATTTTGTCTCTACCATTCCAGTATGATTTACTCTCTGAGTCAATTGTTTAGTGTAATGTTGCTTTTCCACCCTCACTGTGTTTATCAATCTCATGTGCTGTGTGACATGTATGCTCATTTGTATTTTATATTGTCTCTCTCTCTCCCGGGTCGTACCAGAAAATAGGCATTTCTATGCCTAGTGCACTTACCAAAAGCAAATAAATAAATAATAAATAAATAAAAGTAAGGTTGACAATACAATAGCACTCTTAATACTGTAACCCAACTAATACTGTGCACATGAGCTAGGGTAAACATGAAAAAAGACAATCAGATTTATCGAGAGGACATGAACAAGGAAGGGGCGTGAATCTAGTTAAACGATTTGCTTTCTGATTTAAGTCAGACTTCACTGGCATGCACTTTAAGTCCCAATTACACAGTTTAACAACACTGGGAACCCAGAATGGTATGCAGACTAGCCTGAACTGTTGTCTGGGGTCTTCTGGCATTGCAGCTGTTTGTTGGGGCCCTTAATGGAAAGAAAGCAGTTAACATGCACAGTGACAAATGATTATTTGTAATCCCGAGCCGGATGGCTCAGTCTCTTGTAAATCTAGAAAGAAAATGAAATCAGATGGTACCGCAGGAGTTTTGAACACATGTTGCAGGGTGATACCCTGATTGTACTCACGCTATCAAGTTTCTGCTAAAAAGGAGGCAAAATGAAGACCTCATGATGTCCGCTGATGAGTGTGGGGAACCAAAGCTGGCACGACACACCTTTTTTCCTCCACTTCTCCTCTGGGTGGTCACCACTTGTGGGTTGTTGTTGTGCAAGACTGGGTCCCCAAATTGGTCTCTCGCTGAAGCAGTCTCTAGTACAGGAGTAGCAGTTTGGGCCAAGCAGGCAAGGCAGGCTGAACGGTCTGGCAAAGTTCATAAGGTTTTGCTGGTGAAGCCTCAAGCTGGCGTAACAGGTTTGGCGGTGGGCAAACAGGTCTTGACCCACATAATACTTTCTGCAAATTTATAATAAGAGTTATCTCTGGATTCAGTTCGGATACTGTCCGGTTGCAATTCAGCAGCATTACTGAGCAAACCTTTCCGATCTGAACATGTTTTACACAAACTGTGCCAATCGCTTAAGGAGCGATATCTTGGTCCAAGATCCAGCAATACTAGCAAACTTCTTCTCTTCTTCTTCCACAGGTTCAGGTCCACAATCAGAAAAGTCCGACTTCTCCTATTAGGCAGTCTTGATAAGTACAGCAGTGGCAGAGAGGCAAGTTAAGCATCTCCCGCCAAGTCCCCTGAACCTGTTCAGGAAGCAGCAGCTCGTAAGCTTGAACTGTTCACACTTCAAGCTGTAACTCTAACTGATCCCTGTCTTTTGTCCCACTGGGGATTTCCCTTGTCAGTCCAGGCTTGCTGTTGGCTGAAAGAGCTGTCAATCACAGTAAGGGCTCCCCCATCAGGGCAAAAAGGTGGCAACAGTAAAACTACAAGAACTACAGTTTTCCTTCCCACAAGACCCCATGGGTAGGATCCATTTTAGGCCCCTAGACTCTGATAAGTCCAAATATTGGAAGTCCTGGATCTAATATGGTGGCTCCCATCAAAATGAACAAGCTGCAAAGAAAGCAGGTTTGACAGATTTCTCTATTTCAATTTTAACATGGCATACACAGTAAATAAGCACAGTTCCTACACAGGCTTCCTCTGCACAAGCAGCGACTGTAGAATGGAGTGAGACAAAGTAGTGGCTGGCCAGTTGCAAGCCCTAAATCACTCGGAGCCAGCACAGACTATTCACTTAACACAGGTTAGCTATGTTCTTAATGGGACAGGTGCGGAGGCTCAACAGGGCACTCTCACACAAATAAGTAGAACTACTGAAGAGCAGTACACCAACCAGCCTTGGGGCATTGGGCATTGAGGAGCCCAGGAAGACAGTATAGTAAACTCCAATTTGTAGGGGGGGTGGGTTACATGAGCAATTTGCAAAGAATGGACTGCTTTGGTAAAGGTGGACTTTATTTTGCAGACATTGAAAAATTTGATAATTCTGTTCTCTCCCTTAAATATATTGTTGTTGGGAAAGGTGGGGGGGGGATATTTTAGATTGCTATAATTTTGATAGTTGCCTGTGGGATTTTGTGCAAGTGTAGGCGTGTATGTGTAAATTGAATTATTGGGAGGTGTGAGAGGGTGTTTGGTTGCGTGCTGTGCAGTTATTGCTTGATTAAGTTGATTAGTTAGGGTGTGCTGGCTTGGGACATTGGTGGTCAAGCACTACTCTTCCTCCAAGCTCAGGGATCGCCGTCATTTTGACTGTCCCCCTTTAACATCAGAAGTCTACAGATGCTGTAGGGCATTGGGGTAACCAGAAGTGGGAAAAACAGAGATCAGCTGGGCCTCGTGGGGGTGTGGAGTTGGGTGAAAAGACTGGGGTGGTGAGGACGAGAAGATGCCCTGGGGTGAAATGGGGCCAGGAAAGGGGTCCCCCTTGCTTGGTTCCCATACCCAAGGGCTCCACACATAGTGGGCAAGTTGCTGGGCTTACCTCGTCTGCCTATCCTTCTCTGGCATTGTTATGCAATGCCAGATTGATAAAGAACAAGACAGTAATCATCGCTGATCTTGTTGGAACAACTGATCTGGCTTGTATCACTAAGATTTGGCTGGATGAGAATGCTGGCCCAGTGTTAGCATCAGCAATTCCAGCTGGGTACTCAGTGATACACTGCCCAAGAAAGGATCGTAGGGGTGAGGGAGGTGCCATTTGTTTTAAATCAGACATGAGCCTTGTAGGTGTCCCAGTGGGTGGGGACAGATCCTTTGAATGTATCATGGTTGCAGGTGTAGGTTGCAGGATCCTTCTCATCTACTGTCCTCCTGGTGATGGGAAGGAATTCCTGCAGGAAGTCATGAACCTCATTGTCGACCAGGTGTTGGAATTCCCCAGATGGCTGATTCTGGGGGATTTCTGTGCTTGATGCTGATGATGAACCCTTGCAATTTGGACAAGACTTCTTCCAACTAATGAATTTGTTGGGCATCATACAGGCAGTTACCTCTGTAACCCATAGTCATGGTCATTCATTGGACCTGGAGTTCCTTCTTGGGATGGAGATCTCTGACCTAATGGTGAAACTGGTCAGTTGGGTGGACCACCATATTATAAGGTTCAGGTCTGAGGCACCCCCTAATAGATCTGCCCCTGTGGAGATGGTCCAGTACCACTCTGTAAGGGGTTTGACCCTGGATGGTCTTATGGAGGTACTGGACCTATCAGGTTTGATGAGTGTATGTGAGGAGCTGGGAGAACTAGAACTAGCCTATAATAGGGCTGTGACTGTGGCCATCAACTCCTTAGTTCCTGTTCCGGTTCTCCCCCTCTCCCTTCACCTTTCACCTCAAGTCCCTGTGGTTTAATGGGACTTTGAAGGAGATGAGGTGGGGGGGTTGAAGGTTGGAGCGGTGTTGGCAGAAATCCGACCTGGCAGATGACAGACTTAGGTTGATAGTTCATTATAAACATTATCAATCGGCAGTCTCCTGTAACAAGGTAGAGTTCCTATCCAAGAAGACTGCTGCAGCAAAGAACAGACCAGCCCAGTTTTTCCGGACTGTTGACAGGTTGTGCAATCCAACCTGTCTTCAGTCATGGGGAGCATTTTCACAGGTTAGATGTGAGAAGTTTTCTCAGTTCTTTGCTGATAAGATTGTCACTATCAGATCTGAGATCTGTTCAACACCCTGAAATGGGCCTTGCGGTGATGGACAAGAGGTTGCAACCACCCGGCCTGTCTGGACTGACTTCAAACAGTTGCCAATCATGAACATTGTGCAGATCATCCAGGGACTGCGTTCAGCTTACTGTAGTTTAGACCTGGGCCAAACACGCCTCCTGGTGAGGTGTATTGAAGTCATCAGCTTGATCCTTGCCAGGATAGTTCATTGTTCAGTAGAGACAGGGGTCTTTCCAGCTCCCCTGAAGGAGGCAGTAATAGTACCACTTCTAAAGAAATCTTCTATATCCAGACTGCCTGGCTAGCTACAGACCAGTCTCTAACCTGCCTTTTGCAGGCAAGGTTATTGAGAAGATGGTGGCTGCACAACTGGATGACCATCTAAGAGCGCACGTTGTCTATGATACTCTCCAATCCAGTTTCAGGAAGAGGCATAGTACCAAGACCATCTTTGTTTGAGTACTAAATGACCTCCTAATGGCAAGATATCGAGGGAGTCGTTCCATATTGATTTGTCTCAATCTCTCAGCAACGTTTGACACTGTTGACCATGGGGTGTTGTTGGAGAGCCTGCAGATTCTCTGTTGACTGTCAGGTACAGTCCTCAATTGGTTTAGATCATTCCTCAATTGCAGGATGCAAAAAGTAGTGTCAGGGATTTATTCTTCAGCACCTCTACCCCTGCCACGTGGGGTTCAGCAGGACTCTATTCTAGCCCCCATGTTGTTTGCAGTGTATATGCTGCTGTTGGGGGACATTATAAGGCAGTACGGGCTGAGTTTTCACTGCTATGCAGATGATATTCAGCTCTGCATATCCTTTGCGCTCAAACGGGCTGGGTCACTCTCGATTTTTATGTTGATTGTGCACATGCGCAAGAAACATGTTGCGCCAGCTTTCTCCACAAGCAGGTTGTGGAGGCGCGGCAGTGTTGTGGCCAATGCCCCCACAGCCTGCAAAGGCTTGTCCCATTTCCCCTAATGCCATGGCACACTGCTGCTGATACTAGTACAGAAAGCGTGACACAACTTTCTAAAAAATCAGCCGCTGCAATCAGAGGCCACCTCGTCATTGCAGTGTTAGCCATCCGCTGCAATGAGGGAGCGACCCGTTATTGCAGGGCGGGATGTAAAACCCCTGATATTGTTTGTGAACAGGGCGGCGGCTTGCCACCGTATTCACAAACAATACAACCCCCCCAACCATGTTTAGTTGCGCGGGGCCCCAATCCCCATCAGCTTTGGTGCTCCTGTGTTTCTTTGTTGCCGACAGGGAGTCCACTCCCATCGGCATTCTGTAACCCCCCCTGCTTTTGTTCCTGCTGATGGGGTGCCCAGTCCCCGTCGGCATAATGATACCCCGCCTGTTTGCCGATGGGGGTGCCAAATCCCCCATAGGCTACTGCTGCCCCAAACAAGAAAGTTCTCTGCTGGCACACTGGGAGCCCACCCCAGCATGCCAGATGCCCCTGCGAATTAAAAACGGTCCTGGCAATGTCTATTTTTTTTCTCCTGGAAAGGAAACCATCCTCGGGCGCCGCCTCCCACCACAAACCCACACCCACCCACTGCACACCCTGTCTCCCCACACCCCCTCACCCTATACTTACCTTAGGAGCTCAGCGCAACGATGTTCGGTGGACCGGGAATGCGTCTGCATGCTTCAAAGTCGACCGCGAACTGAGGAAATGCCGGTAAGCTGTATAATGTAATACATAGGGTGTTTTCAACTTTACTGCATATCTCGGGCAATCTGGGGAATTATTTCACCAAATTTTCAACATGGGGTTTTTGGGACCCCTCCTCATGAATTCTTGAACTGTCATGGCATTAATCGGCCCCGAAAGGTGATTTCGTGATCATTGCGCGGAATCCCCTTTTGGGGCTGATTAATGAAATGACAGTGCCAGTGTTCATGAGGTGGGCTCTCAAAAAGCCTATGTTGCAAATTTGGTGGAAAAAATCCAAAAAATGACTGTTTTACAAGCATGTGCTGCGCAGTTGCTACGCACGCTCGTAACTTCGTGAATTTGCAATATTTTCATGCCAGATTTTCAACATTGGCATTTTGTCACACCTCCTTGTGAACAGTACAGCTGTCATTGGTCACATCCTGGTGGAAATGTGTTTTTGCACTTTCAGCGCAGAATAGCGCGGTCGCTGTGGGAAATCAGTGTTCGGGACAGATTAAAAAAAATGACAGTGACACTGTTCATGAATAGAGGTCCTGAAATGGCCATGTTGAAAATTTGGTAACGATACTCCATAAAATGACTGTGTTACGAGCGTGCATTACTCAGTTTGCACACACGCTCGTAAGTTCGCGATTTTATAATATTTTCACTCCAGATTTCCAGCATTGCCATTTTCCCACATCTACTTATGAACAGTAAAGCGGTCATTTTTCCCATCCTGGCCGAAATGTGTTTTCGCACTTCCGGTGCAGAATAGAGCGGTCGCTGTGGGAAATCACTGTCTGGGACAGATTAAGAAAATGAGAGTGATACTGTTCATGAGAAGAGGTCCTAAAATGCCTATGTTGAAAATTTGGTGATAATAGCCCATCGAATGACTGTTTTACAAATGTGCGTTGCTCATTTTCCATGCACCCTTGTAACTTCGCAGATTTGTAATATTGTTACGCCAGATTTTCACCAATGGAATTTTTCCACACCTCCTTATGAGCAGTACAGCTGTCATTTTTCACATCCTGACCAAAATGTGTTTTCACAGTTCCGGAGCACAATAACGCGGTCGCTGTGGGAAATCACTGTTCGGGACAGATTAAGAAAATGACAGTGGACTGTTCATGAGCAGAGGTCCTAAAATGCCTATGTTGAAAATCTGGTGACGAAACTCCAAAACATGACTGTGTTATAAGCGTGTGTTGAACTGTTTCTGCGCACCCTTGTAACTTTGCAGTTTTGTAATATTGTCACACCACATTTTCAACAGTGGCATTTTTCCACACCTCCTTATGAACAGTACAGCTGCCATTTTTCACATTGTGGCTAAAATGTGTTTTTGAACCCCTGCCGCAGAATAGCACGGTCGCTGTGGGAAATCACTGTTTGGGATACATTAAGATTGAACGAGTGAGAGGGGGGAGTGACCACGCTCAACTGAGCTCTGTCGGGACTGCTGCAAATTCGTTTGTGGGCACAGAAAGGGCCCAACGTAAGAGCCCAGTACAAAAGGGCAGCCTGCAGCATTGGGAGAAACAGAACGAGAGAGTGAGTGATGGAGGGGGAGTGAGCAAACTCACCGGAGCTCTTTCAGGACTGCTGCAGATTTCTTTGTGGGCAGAAAAAGGCATCAATGCAAGCAGGGGCCCAGTACAAAAGGCCAGCCTGCGGCGGTGGGAGAAACAGTACGAGCGAGTGAGACAGGGGGACTGAGTGAGCTCAACAGAGCTCTGTCAGGACTGCAGCGGATTTCTTGTGGGAAAGGCACAATGCAGGCGGAGACCCGTACAAAAGGGCCGCTTGCAGTGCCAGGACAAACAGAATGAGTGTGTGAGAGAGGGAGACTGAGCGACCTCAACAGAGCTCTGTCGGGACAGCTGCAGATTTGTTTGTGGGCAGACAAAGGTGCCAATGCACACAGGGGCCCAATACAAATGGGCAGCCTGCAATGGCGTGGGAATTCAGAATGAGCGAATGAGAAAGGGGGAGTGAGCAAGCTCAACAGAGCTCTATTTTAACTGCTGCAAATTACTTTGTGGGTAGAAGAAGGCGGCAATGCAGGCAGGAGCCCAATAAAAAAAGGCAGCCTGCAGAGCTGGCAGAAATAGAATGAGTGAGTGAGAGAAGGGTAGTGAGCAAACTAAACGGAGCTTTGTCAGGACTGCCGCAGATTTCTTTGTGGGCAGATAAAGGCACCAACAGAGGCAGGAGCCCAGTACAAAAGGGCAGCCTGCACCACCAGGAGAAACAGAATGACTGAGTGACACAGGGAGAGTGAGTGACCTCAACGGAGCTCTGTCGGCACAGCTGTGGATTTCTTTGTGGGCAGAAAAAGGTACCAACGCAGGCAGGAGCCCAGTACAAAAAGGTAGCCTGCAGCACCGGGAGAAACACAACGAGCGAGTAAGAGAGGGGGGAGTGAGTGAGCTCAATGGAGCTCTATCGTGACTGCTGCAGATTTCTTTGTTGGCAGAAAAAGGCAGCAACGCAGGCAGGAGCCAAGTACAAAGGCCACCCTGCAGCGCCAGCAGAAATGGAACGAGTGAGTGGGGGAGGGCAGCAGGCTCAACAGACCTGTGTCAGGACTGCTGCAGATTTCTTTGTGGGCAGAAAAAGCCACCAACAGAGGCAGGAGCCCAGTACAAAAGGGCAGCCTGCAGCACCAGGAGAAACAGAATGAGCGAGTGAGAGAGGGGGAGTGAGCCACCTCAACGGAGTTCTGTCAGGACAGCTGCAGAATTCTTAGTGGGCAGAACAAGGTGCCAATGCAGGCAGGAGCCCAGTACAAAATAGCAGCCTGCAGCACCGGACGAAACAGACTGAGCGACTGACAGAGGGCCAGTGAGCGTGCTCAGCAGACCAACGCAATCAACATTCGGCATTGACAAATTCTTGTTAACAACTGCCACTCCAAGACTCGGGGTTGGATGAATGCTAATTGGCTGAAATTAAACCCAGACAAAACTGAAGTGTTGGTTATAGAACAAGGTATGAGGTTGGAGGCTGGTAAATTCTCAGGACTTTGGTTCGGAGATGTCCAGCTGTCTGCTTCAAACCAGGTGCGAAATCTAGGCTTTGTGTTTGACAGCAGCCTGACACTAAAACTTAAGGTGTTGGCCATTGTTAAGACCTTGTTTTACCATCTTAGGAATATCGGTCTGGTTAATCACCTGATTCCGCCTGGCAACATGCCAACTCTGGTTTACGCTTTTATAATCTTGCGCCTAGATTACTGCAACACCCTATACCTAGGGCTACCGGGGGTTGATATCCACCAATTACAGCTAGTGCAGAATGCAGTGGCCATGTTGTTGACTGGTTTACCAAGCTCTTGCCATGTCACACTTGTACTCCACTATCTGCCCTGGCTGCCAGTAAACTGGCGGATCACCTTCAAGGTCGGCTTGCTGACCTATAAAGCCCTACATGGACAGGGATCCAGCTACTTGCAAGTTTTTCTGAGCCCTTACAGCACCCTCTGCCCACTCCACTCCACCAACAAGGGATTGCTAGAGGTTCAAAGGATTTGTTTAAAGGGCATCACTATGGCATCCCGACATGCCATTGCCCTACACCCAGGAGCCTGACAATTATATCCTGACAGTCAGTATCCCAGCAGTTAGGAATTGCCCGCAGTGGAGTTGGCAATCAAAAATAAGGGGGTGTGGGGAGCGAAGCCCCCTGAAACATAGAAAAAAACTCTGCCGTGGGAAGTTCCCGACTGTCACGATACCGATTGTCCAGATGTCATTTTTGGGCTCCTAGGTGTTGGGCAATGGAATGTCAGGATGCCATAGTAGGCCAATTTAAAGACATTTGGGGCACACTTCTTCGCTTTTGCAGCCCCTACCCTGTGAAACTCTCTTCCTGGTCAGATTAGAGAGTGCCAGACCACTGATGGGTTCAAAGCTGAACTTAAAACATACCTCTTTAGCCAAGCTTTCCTAGGGAAGTTTTAAATGTTACACTATTAGCACTGAATTATAATATATTATTTAACTGTTTGATGGATTAGCTGTATTTTTTAATTTGACATGCGTTATTTTAATTTGTTTCAGAGTGTACTGTGGTATGATCTTTTGGAATAGCGCATAACAAATAAAGGCTTGATTGACTGATTGATTGATTGATTGATCTGGCATGACCTTCCCCCCACAAATCCATACTGCCTTTGGTCTTGCAGTCCAGTAGATTTAGGATACTCTACCAACCTTTCCTTTAACAGTGTTTCTATTAATGTCTCCACCACTGAGGTGGGGTTCACCTGCCTATAGTTACTAGCCTCTTCCATCCTATAGCTCTTAGGTAGTGGAACCATGAATGCTCCCTTCCAGTTCTCTGGAACCATGCCTGATTCCAGTTAGCGGTTGAATAAGACCATCAGCGGGGCAGCCAGACCCTCCCTGAGTTCATTAAGTACCCTTGGGTGTTTCCTATGTGGACCCATAGCCTTGTCCTCTTTCAGAGCTGCAAGTCCCTTTACGATTCTTTCATCTTAAAATGGAATTGAGTCCTCCTCCCCTTCCCCTTTGTTCCTGCTGATCACTGGTGGTCAGCCCCCTCCTCTGTGAAGACTGAGCAGAAGTACCTGTTCAGGGCATCTGGTTGCTGCATGCTTCCCCCAGTCTGGTTCTCCCAAGCACTGGCTCCTGAGTTATTTCCCCAAACCAGGTCACTAACATGGAGGCACAATGTGCTTTCATTATGTCATCAGGTGGGCCAGGTTCAGCTAGGTTAAAAAATGTACTGCTTTGTTTGGGTGGAACCAATCCAAAGAGGCAGACAGCGCTGTTATTGTATTATGTGGATGGAAAACAAAATTATTATTTTTGACACACTGGCTGATACAGAGTGTGGATAGGGTGAGGCTCCTTTCAGCAAAGCCTAAGATGACATGACTGCATATTTCACTCCAAATAAAAATATGAAACATGAGGTGTATATGTTTCGTTAGGGCAGGCAAGAACAAGGAGAGCATCTACTGACATACCACGCATGGGTATGATGGAAGGTGGCACTTATATGTGACTTAATAGATGCTGTTTGTGAGACAAAGACAACTGGCACTTGGGGAGAAAACACAGGCAGGACAAACTGCCGACCATGACTGAATGAAGTCCTTTGTAGATCCCACACCACCGACCAAGCGGCTCCTCCAGGAAATCTGGATTGTGCTCTGGTGGGGTTAGGGCCAACTTGATGGCCCCATGAAAGGAGAAAATCCATGGGGAACTTCCTAGAGAAGGTGGGTGATGGGACTGGGAGTGCTGTGCAGAAGTGGGCCAGTCAGTGGAAAAAGAATAAACAGATGGTGAAAAAAGACCCACATTTTGCAAAACTGTATTTCTAGTAAATTAAGAAGGAAGGTGCTATGGTGATGGCACTATAACAATGTCTCAGTTGCTGGGTGTGGGAAAAACTATGGAAGTAGGTGAGACACAGACAGTGGGCATGGAGCAAAGCTCCCAGAATGTGTGCAACTTGGCAAAGGGAAAACTAATTGGTTTCCCAATGGAGGAAACTAAAGCAAAGCACAGGTCACAGTCAGAATAATGCAGGGGTCATTAAGTATAGAGTAGTGGGGTTGTATTCTCACACTGTGGTAAAATAACTATAGTACAGATCCTTCATGTGCCAGAGTGTCACAAGTATAAACAAGACAAAAAGACTATTCCAGGATGCCCAGTGCTTCACCACACAACCTAAATATAAGAGGCAGAGGAACTCTTCTAAGGGCATAACGAATCAAATCATATTAAATAAAGAAGGCTCAACTCCTTTGATTATGCTGTGCTTTTATGGGAGGGCTTTGTCTGAGATTCAATGTGGGGGAATAAACTCCTTCCACAGTCCATACATAAGCCAGCCTCTCCCAGCTACCTACACTCAGAGTGTTTTCGAACACCATGATGTGTGGTCCATGTAGCAGGCTCTTCCTTCCTCTTTTTGCTTGTTTTCACCTCTCCTTGTTGCTGCCTCCCTGCTCTTTCTTTTTCTAATTCTCCTGCTGCTCTGAGGCTCCTCCTTGATGGTCCCCCCACTGCCTTTGCCCTTCTTTTCTCTCCTGTGCTTTCCCCTGCTATGTTGCTTACCCCCTTTTTTCCTTTTCTCTCCCCTGCTGCCAACTTCCGCCCCTTCACCACCTCTGCAGCATTTCTATCAGCGGTCCTCCACCAGCCATAACCCCTTATTTCCTTCTGTCTCTCTCTCTCTCTCTGGTTAATCCATCTTTGCCCTCCCTTGAATTGCCCTACTTCCTCTCATTGGTTTTGTCACCTGCTTCATTTTTTTGGGGTGGGGCCTCTCTTCATACTTGCTCTATCCTTGGAGCAGTTTTGCTGCAACCTTCCTGCTTCTGGGTTTGCGTTACAGCCTGCGTCCCCCTGGCTTAATGCTGCAACATCTAATAATATTCAACTCCTAAACACCAGATATAGAATCTACATTACCCTGCTACACCTGGCAACTACTAGATATTTAAGAGTGCTGAGGCATTACCTGAGTTTACAGTGGGATGACAGAGGGAAGGCTTACTCTATCCTCCACTTCTCCAGCCTAAACTAATGAACATGTTTATCATCCTTAACAATAAGCTGGAGGGTATTGGTGGTAGCTCAGAATTCATGCATTGATGACAAAAAGAGTATTCCTCTCTCTGTCCCTATCAATATTAAGCTATACAGCCTGAATGAGCAACAGAACTTTCCTCTAACAAGTGTACTCATACCCACAGATGATGAGCAGTTGCCAAACTCAGCACTCTACACTTTGATCTGCAGCCACTAACAGAACAAGCTTCCAGAATTCTCTTTGAGCATCAGTCAGCAGTGCGAACCCCATATTGTTTGCCACTGCTCAGTCCTATTGAGTCCAGCTCTTTTATTAGCCAAGCAACTGAAGCAATATTATACTGCTAGGAGGAGACTTAAAGCAGTTTACCAATGTAGCCACCTAGCTCTGCCTGCAAATTACTCGCATTTTCTCATTAATTACCCTCATACATTAGAAGAAAGTATCTACTCTTAACCTACTTTATTCAATGGCACATAAACCTATGACTATGTGCTGGTACAAGTTATCACTCACTCTAACATCGAACCAAAGGAAGCATTCTATTCTGTATCTTCTTACCAATTAATTTACTGATACAGAAGCCTCCTGCTTGAGAACATTGCAACTCTAAGGAGCTAGCCTGCTACCTCTTCTGTCTTTCAACAGTTGACTAGCAGCCCTACCAGACTCTGTTTCCCTAACTAATACCTTCAAAGCCCTACGAGTGTAGGCAAGTTCTGACTTCATCCACCAGAAGTGTGAGTCTGCAATTTTCAATCAATCAGCAACATATCAAACTCACTCTCATTCCAAATCCAAGCAACTGTTCACCTTAGCACATCTCATGGTTCAACTTTGTCTACCAGAGATATAATTCTGCAACTTTCACTCCATCCAATGTACCTAACACACACCAGGGCTCCACTTCCTCTGCCAGACTTGTGATACTGCAACCTCCAATTCATCAACAATATCTCGTACTCACAGTTCTTCCACTAATACGAGATTCAGAGCTTGACTTCATCCACCAGCGGTGAGATTCTGCACCTGAAATAAATACAACCCACTGAAATGTCCATCCATGGCAGTGCCCATTAATCGGTCCTAGATGCCTGGAATTTATTTTCCTTCTCGATGCCACCAGCAGTAACCTTTTCCTTGAACTCGTGAAGGAGTACCCTATTCCCTATTGCTCCAAAGTTCATAAAAGACTCAAGCTTCTCTGCTCAGGATTTGCTCCTAGAAAGTGCTCTACAAATTGGCGTATTGTCTCTATGGCCTGTCAACATCTACTCATTCTGATCATCAGATTCTAGAGAAAATCCTCAGGATTCCTCTCAGACTTCTTCAAATGTGAATCAGTTGTGCACAGACCATCCCATCTCTTTCCATGAAGCCTCTACCACTCCTACTGGTCCTACATCCTCAAGTCTGAGGAAGGTGCTCAGGGTTCCAATCTGACTTCTTCAGCCATGCATTGTTTGCAAAGATCCTAACATCTACACTCCATGAAGTCAATACTACTCTTATTCATCATCGTCTTCATATTATGAAGAAGGTCCCCAGGATTCCCTTTCAGCTTCTTCAGTCAAGTATTCATCCAGCACATTTATACTCTATGAAGCCTCTACTTCCCCTGGGTCTCTTCTCCAGAGTCAGATGACTGTCCTCAGGGTTCCCCTTAGACATCTCCAGTCTTAAGTCCATCTTTTTCAGACCATCTGTCCATACTCCATAGAACTAGACTGTCCCTCATCTTTTCTGTTTTAACAACCTTCTGTGCTTCATCTTCAGTTCCAGCCTGGAAACAGGCCTGTCCAATTCACTGATAATGCTTACTCTCAGCCTGCTAGAGATTATGCACTTATCTTGCTTGTTCCAACTGCCCTGTACTGCCACATCTCAGCTTCACTCCTCTGCTCATTACAGTCCATCACAGCTGCAATTTCGTATCACTTCTCTCGAAACTTGCCTTCCTTGTAACTCACTCCAGCTTCCAGCTGCAATATATGCTGTCATGCCTTCACAAGCCATTATGCTCTGCTATACTTTTTCAACTATAAGCTCTCCATCCAGTTTAGAGCTGCCTATTCAACAGAATTCAGCTACCCCTTCTTCACATACCAGTCTGTCTCAGCTTAGCTGTTCCTTTCAACTTATCCCAGGTCCCCTCTGCAGGACTACCTTAGAAAAAGGAAGTAAACTGATATGCCTTTATCTTGTCTCATGATACCTTCAAAATCAGAATAGATTCCTGTAAATGTTGCCATCGTTTCACTGTCAAAAATTCCCAGAATAATAAAGACATCATCTATCCTGACTTGTTTCACCTCATGTCTCTATGTGTGTTACTTTGCATTGCAGTCTATATGACAGAAACTCGACTGGTAGTCATACCCCTTTGTAGATAAGCATACATTCTCTGATTATCATTGCCCTTCTCCTCAGCTACAACTGCATGAACTTTTAATACATTCCAAATTGGACACTGATACTTAATAGTTTTGCCATCTCGGTACAAGGAGGCCAGCATGCTTTGTGTCCTTTTTCTCTTCAAAGCTGTCTGCATCTTGTTTTTCCTAATACTTCCTTCTGCTCAACTTGGATATGAGGCAGACCTCTTAACTGTGCAGAAAGCAAACTGTTTGCAAGAACTTTAAGGATGAAGGCTGCCCAGCCTGGATCACTTTCCATACATTTGCATTCTTTGGAGCACTCCGTTTAATTCATGCATGCAAAAGTATTTGTCATAGATTATGGCAATCAGTTCATTTCATCATCCTGCTTCTGTAATGGATGTATTACATTGTACAAGATCCTTCTCCAATCTTACCTCCTGGAAAATATTCTAAGATGACTTTAATTCATGGATATCCTGCTATCTTGAGCATTCCTGAATTACCACTTCACGGCTTTATTTAGATCTACCCTTTGAGACTTTACAACATCTCCTCTCATTGAAATCTACCACTAGAAGCTGCTCCATTGTATGGGGACTGGCTCAGTCCTTTCAAATAATCAACCAACATTGGACATCATCTGTAGGGCAGATCTTAGCCCTATTTCATCATGTTGTTCATACGGAGGCTGATTTTTGTTCTCCATACCTTAAGTTACTCTGTTTGTCATCATCTTCTGGTTACACAATGAAGCAACTAATCCTGCATCTCAGTGTCAATTCTGGAACTTTCATTGCGTCTTTATCACATCAGGGTCAGTTATAACTCTCCTTCTCAATTTATCATGTTCGTCTGATTGTCAGCAAGCTGATACTCTCCTGTGGTCCACCTTAGCACCTGCTTCCCAAGCACGTCACCGCCGGAAGAATTCTCCCTCTATCAATCATGTGCTTGCATTCATAACCTTTGCCATCAAACCTTAAAATCGTCTCATAGGACAGTAAGCAATATTTATCAAGAATAGAATGCTTTTCACCACATCCATTGCATGCTTGCTTAAAAGTCTATAGAACATCACCTGCAAGTTCTGTAACAACTTTCTGTTGATGGACCTTCATTCTGAAACTTGTTTGACATGCTGCATACTACTCCATTTAGCTCTACATTGAACATTCTGATCTCGTCAGCTATTTATCTAGCATTCCCACCCTGGGGAGTTGACTATTTCATCAGCTTTATGGAAAAAATCATTACATCCTGCTGTTTCCAACTCCAAAGACCATCAAACTTCACATAGGAATGCTGATTACATGTTACCGATCCATAATAACTGGTGCCAGTAGCTCTTTTCAATCAACTCATCAATATCATATTTGCTTTGAGTCTTTATCCTTTCTGACTTCTATCATTTGGCAGCAAGTTTTACCAAATGATACGTGGCACATCTGAGAACCCTCTTTCAATGGCATGGACTGAATTCTTATGCTTCTCAGAACATTTCTGCAGATTGAAACAGCATCATAAGCACCCAAGCATCATTCCTCTTCATCATCAAGAGACTTGGAAGATGGACCTCTTTACACCTAGAAATATATTTCTCGATTCTAGAACCAGTTTATCATTTGGGATCACCTCCTCTTAGAATGCTCAGAGGATGGGCAGTTCACTAGCCATGGATCCTCAGAGGTTTCCTCCACAGAGGTTTTTTTGCTCTCCTGCATGTTGCTGTTCACACTCTCCGTGAGTTGGAGGAGATAATTTATTTTGGGCATTGTATTTCCTATTGCTGCCCGGCTCCTCTGCTGAGGATGGGAATAGAGAAAGGCCAAAGTTAAGTATACACAACCATGATACACTATTCACCAAACACTGAATTATATAATTTTGTCTTCCACCCGTTAAGGCCACACTTTGGGGCAGATGCCACTTCTTCAGGAGTAGTGGTTTCTTTTGTATTACATACTAAGGGCTGGATTTTCAAACAGATTCACTCAAGATGTGTCTGCCACTATTATCAAAGCAGAAATGTGTCCAAACCTGTTAGATCATCTATTAGATGACCTAGCACCATCCCGATCTTGCATTCAAAAACTATGCAATTGTACTTGAATCCAGTTTGGATGCAGCTGCATCCCTTTTTTGCCATAAATTGTGACTTTTGTCACAAAATGGACACAACTTCTGAAAATAGCACAGGGCAGTCTGGACTCAAGACAATGGACACAGATGCAGCATGCATTTGCATCTGTGTCCAAGCCTTTTGAAAATTCCCATGTTCTCTCAGGATCTGCAATCTGGCTTTCACTTCAGAAGTATACCAGTTTTCAAAACCTCCCAGGAAACTAAAGCACCTTTCTATTTACTGCAACATAAGTGTGCTTGTTTAGAGAGTTAGTATTCCTTCCTGGTACCATCTGCCTCCCCACTGACAGAAGCACAAACAAGTGTAAATAAGCTCAGCAGAGGAAAAACACATATACGTGATCAGTGATCACAGAAGCAAATAGGCAATGCAGACAAATCATCCACTTTTCAAAGTAAAGATCAACAAGCATGAAATGACTGTCCTGGCAGACTCTGGTGCTAGTGGAAATGTGGTAACTGAAAAGGACTTTGGGGCCTATGCATGAAGCCTACACCTTGCATATACATGGCATGTAGGCTTCCCTGTGACTACCTTGGAGAGAGGTCCATCAGACCTCTGTGTCACTCACAGATGTGGTGTATGCCCCTTCTGCACCTGATCCTCATGAAGCTCCCAGCACTGTACATGCAGATTGGCAAGAGATGTGCCCAGGGGTGATGCTGGACTCTACATCATGCAGAACGGTGTGAAGTGGCAGGGAAGTGTAAGGCAGGCTACAGCTGCAGGCACCCTGCCATGGCCCCCCCCCACACACACACACCCTCTAGCTAGTGGTGGGTGGCCTAGTGGGAACAGTTACCATCCCAATACTTTTCCTGACATGTGTTGGGGGCTGGGGGCACCCAGACTGCACTCACCCATAGTGCACAAGCCCCAGCCAGGAGTGGGATGCACTTGTTCCACTATGCCCCTGTGCCACGAGGACAAGCATCCCCAGCCCCTGCCATGAACATACAAAATTTGCCAGCAGATAAAGGCCTAGAGGTCTATCAAGTCTGCTTGAATGTGCAGCTAGCACCCCTTATTCTGCAGCTGCCCCTCCCTTCCACCCTTCCCCTTCATTAACCCTCCCCCTTGTCCTGTCCCATCCCCTTTTGAAGCAGTCCACTGTTCTACTGGATACCACTTCTGCAGGTAACTCATTCCACCCAGCCACCACCCTCTCTGTAAAAAAGTGTCTCCTCATCTCCCTCCTGAACCTTCCTCCCTCCAGTCTCATATCATGGCCCCTGGTGTCCCTCCCCTCCCTTACTTTGAACAGCCCCTCTGTACCTGTCTTGTTTATTCCTTTCATGTATTTAAAGGTTTCAATCATTTCCCCCCTTCCCTCCTCTCCTCCAGTAAGTACATATTCAACTCCCTCAACCTCCTCTCGTATGATAAGTCCCACAGCCCCTTGATCATGTTTGTCACCCTGCGCTGCACCCTCTCCAGTAACTTAATTTTCCCTCTTCAGATACGGACGCCAGTACTGCACGCAGTACTCCAGGTGCGGTCTAACTAATGACCTATACAGTGGCAGAATCACCAGCTCCCTCCTTGAGGATATACCCCTTGCAATACAACCCAGCATTTTGTTGGCCTTTGCAGCTGCCTTCCTACATTGTGTCGAGTTGTTCATTGACCCTGTAATGAGCACCTCCAGATCCTTCTCCTCCTCTGTCTGGGCTAGCTGCACTCCCCCCAGCTGGTAACTTCTCCTTGGGTTCTTCATCCCAAAATGCAGCACCTTGCACTTTTTGTCATTAAACCCCAGTTTCCAGGTGTCTGACCAGGTTTCAAGCTTTGCCAGATCATCCTGCAACCCCTGCCATCCCCCCCTAGGTCATCCACCACCGCTCCTACCTTGGTATCATCAGCAAACAGACTGATCTTGCTCTTGATGTCCCATGATATGTCTGCAATGAATATCCCAAACAACACTGGTCCCAACACCGAGCCCTGTGGAACACCGCTCGTCACTACCCTTGGGTGTGAGAGCTCCCCCACACACCACCACCACCCTCTGTTGCCTTCCCTGAAGCCAGTTTCCTACCCAATGCACCAGCTTTGCACCTGCCCCTGTGCCTACTAACTTGCTTCCCAGCCTTACATGCGGCACCGAGTCGACATCCCTCTCCTCTCCAGACCATGCTTCTACATGACTGCGGGTAGAGTTGCAGATGGGCAGATGGTGGTAGTGCACGGTGCATGATGGGCACCTATGCAAAGGTGCAAGGAGTTGCAGTCAGGGTATGCACCTGTAGCATGTATCTTGCACGCAACCAGGCATAGGCCCCTATATGCTGATGAAATCTCAACCAAAGCTCCTGAAAACACACCTTAACATTTTTCTTTGAAAGTCCAACAAACCTCCGAATGTGACATGAAAGATCAGGGCATGAGCTGAAGTTACTATAGCTGAAGAGACGGATACTTTCATTGTTGTCAAAGGAGCAGGCGGTTCCCTGCTGAGTTAGGACATGTCTCGGAAGTTAGGTGTCTTTAAAGTGGTGCAGCATTTGAGCATCCATCAAGATCTGAAACCAGCTATAGAAACTTGCTGGGAGAGTAGGATGACCTTTTTCATGGACTGGAAAAGTTAAAGGGGTTTCAAGTAAAATTACATTTTAATGGTTCCCTTTTACCTGTGGCATGGCCTCACAGAAGAATTGATTGTCATACTCATAAACCATTAGAAGGTCAGCTGGAATAAGACAAAACCTTGGAGATGACAGAGAAAGTGGATGACCCACATTGTGGGCAAAACTAGTTGTCATAGTGCCAAAGCCTAAGCCTCATGGGAAAATCCAAGTGTGTGTGGATATGATGCAGCCCCATAAAGCTATTAAACAAGACAGCAATATCATGTCACAGGATACGCTATCTACAGGAGGGACAGGGAGGGTAAAAGAGGAGGAGGAGTAGCTCTCTACATAAGGGAAGGAATCAAAGTAACATAACAAAAGGGTAAACAGGGAGGAGAAGAAGCACTGTGGGTCAATTTGGAGGCAGGCAACGGCACCACAGTCCGCACAGGGATTGTATACAGACCCCCCCTCTCAGGGGGAGGAAATGGACAAGGAAATGATAGAAAGTATACTTAGAATGGCAGATAAAGGGGAGATATTGCTGATGGGTGATCTGAATATGCCAGGTGTTAACTGGAGTGCAGTAGCAGCAGCCACTTCTAAGAGTGGGGTTATTCTAGATGCCCTACAGGGAGCATGCCTAGACAACTAGTATTGGAACCCACTCGACAGGGAGCAATCTTAGACCTGGTTCTCTCAAATGGAGATGGAGAGAGGATCACAGATGTAGAAGTGGGTAGCCATCTGGGAACTAGCGACCATCGAACAGTATGGTTCACAATAAACACAGCAATAGAGTCAAGCCATACAAAGGCAAAAGTACTGGACTTCAGGAGGGCTGACTTTGCCAAAATTGGTGAGTGCCTAAGGAATGCACTAGCAAATGGGCAGGAAGGAGGGGTGGAAGAACAATGGGGAATAATAAAAACTGCCATCACAGAGGTAACAAGCCTTTGTGTGAAGCAAATAAACAAAACAAAACGATGTAAGAAACTACTATGGTTCTCAAAAGAGGTGGCAGTGAAGGTTCAAGAGAAAAAAGCATTCAAAAGTACAAGGAATCACAGAAGGAGCAGGACAGAGAATTGTATCAGTTAAAGCAAAAGGAAGCTGGGAAGGCAGTCAGAACAGCAAAGGCCCAAACCAAGGAAAAGATAGCCAACTCAGTAAAGAAGAGGATAAAACCTTTTAGGTACATCAGGAGCGAAGGAAGACTAAGGGAGGGATAGTGAGGCTTAATAAAGGGAGGAGGGTGGGCAGAGGGTGACAGTGAAAAGGCAGAGAGATAGTAAACAAATATTTTTGCTCAGTATTTACAAATGAAGGGGGGGTACCTAAAACAAACAATAGAAACACTCTGCATACAGAAGTTGGTACCAGCCCATTTACAGAAGAAAGGGTTCTGAAAGATCTCTTAAAACTGAAGGTGGACAAAGCAGTGGGGCCTGATGGGATTCGTCCCAGAATTCTAAAGAACTAAGGGTAGAACTAGTGACACCACTGACTACCCTCTTAAACAAGTCATGGGAGGATGAGGTGGTACCTGAGGACTGGAGGAGGGCAGATGTGATTCCCCTTCACAAAAGTGGGAGCAGGGCAGAAGCAGGAAACTACAGACCTGTTAGTTTACCTCAGTGATAGGGAAAATGATGGAATCACTTCTGAAGGAAAGAATTGTCGAGTACCTAGAGGCCAGAGGGGCACAGGACCCAAGGCAGCATGGATTCACAGCAGGAAGGTCATGCCAGATGAATCTAATAGATTTCTTTGACTGGGTGACCAAAGTAGTAGATCAGGGAGGGGCTGTGGACATGGCCTACCTAGACTTTAGCAAGGCATTTGACTCAGTCCCACACAAAAGATTAATATACAAGTTAGCCAACCTGGGAGTGGGTCGCAAGATGATAGCCTGGGTAAAGAATTGTCTGGAGAATAGGACACAGAGGGTAATAGTAAATGGAGCCCACTCTGAAGAAAGGGGGGTTACTAGTGGGGTACCGCAGGATTCAGTATTAGGACCGGTCCTCTTCAATGTCTTTATAAGTGACATTGCAGAGGGACTGGAAGGAAAAGTATGTCTCTTTGCAGATGACACAAAGATCTGCAGAGAGTTGATGCACAAGGTGGGGTGGAAAGGATGAGAAGGGACTTGCAAGGTTAGAGGAATGGTCAAATGTATGGCAGCTTAGATTCAATGCTAAGAAGTGCAAGGTAATGCACCTGGGAAACAAAAACCCAAGGGAAGAGTACACAATGGGGGGTGAGATACTAACAACAACAAAAATGGAAAAGGACCTGGGGTAGTCAAATCAGATTACTTAAAGGTGGGCAAGCAATGTGAGAGGGCAGTAGGGAGGGCTGGGGGGATACTGGGATGCATAGGGAGAAGCATCACCAGTAGAAAACAAGAAGTTGTTATCCCTCTGTACAGACAGCTGGTGAGACCCCATCTGGAGTACTGTGTGCAGTTCTGGAGACCCAGTCTCCGCAAGGACATAGACAAGATGGAAGCTGTCCAGAGGAGGGTAACTAAAATGGTGCAGGGTCTGCACCAGAAGACATATGAAGAGAGACTAAAGGAGCTTAATATGTCTAGCCTGGAGGAAAGAAGGGAGAGGGGGGACATGATAGAAACTTTCAAGTACCTCAAGGGAATCAACAAAGTACAAGAGGGTAGCATCTTTCAAAAAAAAAAGAGGTGTGCAAGAACAAGGCGGCACAATTTGAAGATGGGGGAGCAGCTCAGAGGTAATGTAAGGAAGTATTTTTTCACAGAGAGGGTTGTGGATGCATGGAACGGCCTTCCGGAGGTGGTTGTGGAGTCAAAAACAGTGGTTGAATTCAAGCATGCATGGGACAGTCATAAGGCAATTCTAGGGGGTGGGGGTAGAAAGAAGTAGGCTGCTGGTTAACTAGGTTCTGTAGCTTATCCATTAGGTAGGGGAAATGGGCAGACTGGGTGGGCCAAGCAGTCCTTATCTGCTGTCAAATTCTATGTTTCTATGTTTCACTATCAAGGAGATCAGAAAGTATTTGAATGATGCCAAGCTATTCAGCAAACTGTGTCATAAGCAAGGGTACAACCAATTAGAGTTGCCTCCAGAATCACACTACGCAGCAACCCTTTCCACATAAGCTGGATTGCAAAGGTGCAAACATCTGACTTGTAATATATCCAGTGCAGCAGAGAGCTGCCAAAAAGCAATTTGAAAAACTTTGTGTGATCTCAGTGGAGCCATAAACATCAGTAATGACATCTTGGTGTTTGAGAAGTCACCACAGAACCACACTGTGAAATTGGATGCAGTACTGAATATACTGAAAGAAAAAGGGCTAACAGAATGTGTTTGATACTGACAGCCTGGAATTCTTTGGCTATGTGTTCTCTGACTAAGGAGCCTCACCAGATCCCAAGAAGCAAGTTCTAGTGTTATACTGTCTTTTAGCTTAAATCCAAGCCACTGTTCTGTTAACAAGATCAAGACTCTTGTTAGTTGAGCGGTGGCTTTGATTTAAGCCATATGATAGCATAACCTTTAAAAAATGTAAAGAAAAAACAGCCCCATTGAGTTCTATAAAGCACAGCCCCACGCTGTTCCTAGTTAGACATCATTGTGTGACTAAGTGTGGGGGTAGGTCTAGAATACCAGGAAGTGGAAGTGCCTGACTGTTAATGACACTAATTTAAAGGGTACAGTCATCACTAAGGGCCTCAAACCCAAGTGTGCGGCTGGTCCCAATTTGTACTTGTTGTGCAAAAACTCTTTTTCTTACTGTTTAGTAGTATAGTAGACTGTATCAGGCTGATTTTATTGACTTCTGTGCTGACATTTTCTGTAACTACAAATCCAAGAATCCCCTGCAGCTGACAACAAAAGAGAGCTGCAGCAGTAGAAGATTTAATACACTGCAGTATATGTTAAAGTTTTTATAAGTATGGATCTTTTATTTGCTGGTCCCGCTGTCCTCTGAGGCTACGTGCAGTCACAGAGGACAGTGCTTAGCCTCATGAGAACAGTGGGACCAGCAAACATCTAATCTGATCTTATAAAAGCTCCCACTTGTACTGCAGGCTAGTAAATCTCCCACTGCTGCAGCCCTCCTCTGATGTCACCTGCAGGGGATTCTGGGATTTTTGGCAAAAGCAAATGTCTGTTTGCAAGTCAGCAAAATGAGCCTGTTATAACTACTATACTGCAGTAAACAGTAAGTAAAAAAAGAAGGTGCACACAAAGTGCAAATTAGGACCAGCCCTACACTTGGGTGTGAGCCTCTTAATGCTGACAGTTCCCCTTTAATACATTTCTGTCAAGGTGAAGGGTAGCAAGTTCTAAGCTACCCGTTTCAATTTTTAAATAATTGGACACCTCTTTCCTTTAAGACTCTGCAGGCATATTATGGGCTAGAAAGGGCTCATTAATATCATTACTTGGCAGCTAGAAATCATATTAAAATACTCATACAGGACCCAGCAGGAAGTTGAGAACTGTTCTTCCCTGATTGAGTTTTCATATATTTGTTGCCAAACCAATTAACATTTTGCCTTATTTCTGTGCTATGTGAGACAGTCCTGGCCTTAGAGACAGATAGCACTCAAAATGTTCGATTGCACTGGAAACTGGAAGTAAATCTGGTGGATTATCAAGCCCTCAATTAGAGGCCTGTTGTTTTTCAAGTAACATCGGGTATCTTCTGCTCCTATGTGAATAGCTGTTAAGTGGAAGATGCTTGCCTGATTGTTTATTACTCCTGTGATCCAGTCAAAGTATGATAGAAGGATTGCTTGTTATTGCTGCTATAAGTATGGACAGTTGACTGCTTTCCATTTTCATGTCTTTTGGCAGTGTGGAATGCTTCAGCCTTTATAGAATGATTTTGAAATAAGTTATGAGGATGAAGGAGCAAGTGGCCTCTCTGGGCAGCTAGAAGACTCACATAAGGTTGTCCAGGCTATATGGAGGCCCCATAAGGTCGCAAAGGCATGATTCCAGAGGACTGGGGGGAGGGCATATGTGGTTCCACTGCACAAGGGCTACAGCAGTGAAGAGGCTGATAACTATAGGCAGGTGAGCTTCACCTCAGTGCTGGACTTAGGCTTTGTCAGTTTGTTTGAGTAGGGGGGGCCTCACCCCCATATCCCCTTGTCTTTTTAACACAGGGGTGCAAAGGGCAAAGTCACCCAACTCAGATAAACTTGTGTGTTTGCTGTTGATTTAGATTTTTTCCGTTTGAGTTGGGGGGCTCCACCCCTACAACCCTTGTCTTTTTAACACAATGGTGTGGGGGGTGAAGCCCCCCTACTCAAATAAACTAATAAATAAAATAACCAAAACATGTAAGTATAAAAAATAACTGCAAGGCAGATGTGAGCGTCAAGACATTAAGCCACAACATACATCAGTATACTACACTAATAGCATGGGTCCACGGTGGTCTGATGTTCCCACTATCGCCCAGCACCCTTGACAGACCTGTTCAGTAACAACCAGAGTCATTCCGATAGATTGGAGTGTGGCTACTGTTGTTCCACTCCATAACAGGGGGGACCAGGGAGACCTGGGCAACTACAGACCAGCTAGCCTGACTTCACTAGTGAGAGGACTATTTAAAACCAATACAGATCAACAGGCACTGTGTTTGTCTAGTTGTGCTTACCTGGCCAATAAAAAGCTAAATAAATAAATACAAGCTCCAGGATGACAGGAAACAAGGTCAAATTAAGGGTCCAGACTAACGTTATAGAAATTCTTAAACGCTGTGGGCTGGATTTTCAAAGGCCAGGGAATGATGCAGGGCGCTTGTGTCCAAAACAACTGACGATAGGAGCAGGATGCATTAAAACTTGTGTCAGTTCTGATTTTCAAACGGTGCTTACGCCAAAAACAGGTCTGCATGCGCAGACTGCCCTGCGCCATGCTTGCGCCAAACAAATGGCTGTGCCATGTGGGAAGGGATGCCTGCATCACTGAAATGATGCATCATCCCCTTATTTGGGATTTTCAAGGAATGTGAGTCCTGTCCTTGTGCCTAAGATGCATGCCGCTGTTAGACCAGCCAGAGCTGGTCTAAGGGACACTAGAGCATCTAAAGAAGCCAACAGCAGGCAGGCAGACCTGACCATGCTACTATTAAGGGCCAATATTCCCCTGCAGGACTAGTTTAGAACATTTTGGAGGCTTAGTCTTGGCCATTTCATCTGCCGTATTTTTTGACTCAGCTTGCGTCATTCTTGTGCTTTGCATCATTTTTGATTCAGCTTGCACCATTTTGTTTTTACTCAACTTGCATCATTTTCATTCCTTATTTTTTGTACTCAACTTTGGCATTTTCATTCCTTGAGTCATTTTTTTACTCAGCTGGCACCATTTTTTTTGGTGAAGTTTGCATCATTCTCGTCCCTTGCATCATTTTGTTGATGTAGTGGATCTCTTTTCTTTTTTTATACTTCCTTTATTATGGTAGGCCCCAAAGGGCTTATTACATCATGTCCAGTCATATACATCATATATCATATACATAGGCACATAAGATAGATCTTGATGACAACACAGTTACGAGATAGCTTTCTACTGAATAAGGCGTATGATGACAAAGATAAACAAACCTGACAAATCCTACAGTTCTATTAGTTAACTTTATAAGTCTTTCTATCTACTTGAACTCAATGGAGAAACTTTAAAATGCTCACTTTAATAACTGACAAGTTGCTTCTGAGGTAGTGGGGGGGGGTCAAACAGTAAGTGTCTATGTATCTCCATTTATATTAGGCTTATACAAGAGCCACCTGGCCCACCTATTCTGGTATAAATGGGTTTGTTGGCAAAGGCCAAAAGTAACTCTCTTCATTAAATGAATACTCTCTATAATAGCCCTCCAGTCTTCCAACAGGGAGGGCATCTTTTGCGCCCATTTCCTGGTGATGGCCTTAAGGGCAGCTATCATCAGAACCGACCACAGATATACTGCTTCTCCTCCCCTCACCTCCCTTGGCTGTAAACCCAAAACAAGGTGCTCCAGACCCAGAGGAGCCTGAAACTGGAAAATCTCCTAAGATATAAAATTAGAATTTACTGTTTGTTGTAAATGCTATGGTTAGATAAATAGGGGTGGAACATTTGTATTTATTGGGCACTAGTAATTAGGATTTGGGGTCTGGTAAAATTAAATTGTTTGAAGTAGGTCATATTAAGGGGATATTTATGTATGGAATATTTCATGCACTTTATAATTGTAGTACGTTAAGTATTGTTGACTATTTGTATTAATAAATGTAAAGTGGTATAGTACTTAAAATGGTATTGTATCTATATGTAGTTTGTTACATGGTTGTTGATTCTTGAAACTCCTTTCTACAGGACCATCTTGTAAATAAGACTTTGTCCTAACAATGTGTTTATTCAACCTATCACCTGTCTAAAAAATAAAGATTTTCACTACTGCTACTAAGATGATGTTCAGTCTCCATCCAATATCTCCTGAGCACCTGACATGTCTTAAAAATGTGGGCCTGAGAGGTTGGGTCCTGGCCACACCCTCTCCAACAGGTTAAGCCAGCTGCTGGGGTATAATGCACTACCTGTGCTAGAACACAGAAGTACCGAGACCTCACCTTACAACCGTATTCCTGCCAAAGTGTGGTCCCTGTCACCTGCCATGTAATCTGCCGTATGCCAGCCCATTGTTTCTCCAAGAGGGTGATCTCTAGGTCTGATTCCCACTTGAGTTTGAGTTGTTCTGTGGGTAGGGTCATATCCAGTATAAATCTTTGCTATTATAGGGATATGGCCTCTCTACCTCCCCCCGATGATAAGATGCCTCGAAAAGGGGGTTCCACAGTTCCCCCTTACTCGAGCATAAGATCTCTGAAGGGTATGGACATAATCTCTGATTTGGTAAAATCTCAAATTGTCCTGTGGGTGTAGGCCAAATGTCTGCCTGGCTACCTCACAGGAAATAAGATTATATGTTACTAAGACCTGGTAAGGAGAAGGAAATCCTTTCCTGGCCCATTTCTTAAACCAGGGGTCCAGTGTGGCTGCAGGGACAAGAGGATCATAAGCCCACCATCGAAACCTCCACAATTGTTGTCTATTGGGACCCCAAGTTATACCTCACCTTCATCCTTTCAGGATGACCCTTGTCCCTGTATAGCATACCTCTGGAGATCCAGCCGCACTCTGAAACAAGATGGCCTGGAGGCTCGGCTCGGTCTTAACTGCCAAGTCCATACTTATCCAATGGGAATTGAAGCCTGGACTGCCCTTTAAAGATGTAGTGGATCTCTTATATCGGTTTGGGGGACTTTGCCACAGAGAACACTTTTCTTGCAAAATATGGTGCACAGTGTTTGGTGCACCTAGATCTGATGCAAGATGATTGTTTGACGCAGCTTGTGTCGACCTAAGTGCCCTTTGAAAATCTGGCCCCGTATCTTAGGTGGTGGATAGGGGACAAGTGGTGGATGTTCCATATCTTGACTTCAGTAAGGCCCGTGCTTCATGCCACATAGATGACTAGTGAAGAAGATGGCCAGCTTAGGAGAGGTGAAGTCTTATAAACAGGTGGATGGAAAATGGCTAAATGGAAGAATCCAAAGTGTAGTGATAACCTTGGACCACCTCTCTAACTTATGTCTCTATGCAACTCCCTTAACCCCTCCTTGCTGTCCATCCTGCCACAGAGGTTAGTATCATTTGCAAAGAGACACATCTTGATCTGGATTCCATCTCTTATGTCACTGGTGAACATTTTGAAAAAGGACTGGTTCAAGGATTGACCACTGCAGTACCCTACTTTTGACTTACCTCTCCCCCAACTTGACTCCATTTACCACCACCCTCTGCTGTCTCCTCCAACCAACTACACACCCATCTAACTAGGTCCATTGCTGCATCTAGATCCTGTGAGTTTTCCAGCAACCTTCTGTGTGGCATCAAGCCAAATGGCTTGCTGAAGTCAAAGTAGAGTAAATCCACTGCTTGTCCCCTATTCACTACTTTAGTTACCTAGTCAAAGATAATATCAGATTGGTCTGCCAAGACCTTCCTGCCATGAACCCATGCTGTTCATTATCCTGGAGCCCATTTCTCTCTAGGTAGTCCACTCCGGGTAGTGAGGAACATAAATTTCAAATGTAAAAATGGTATAGTCATGTGATGTGCTGCTAGCGGTAACAACTCTTCCCGATCTCTCCTGCCCTCACCTCACACATTTTTGTAAATTTCTCTATGTTTACTCACTGCACCTTGCTGTTTTTAGTTTTTGAAACTGCTATAGTTGAATCTCATCTTACCTCACTGGTATTTCGAAGGAAAATGGATGTAGATATGAAGACAGCACCTCAACGTCATACCCTGCCAGCGACACCGGAGCGGGACAAGGCAGCTATGTGGTCAAAGGCTTTGGCCATTACCACCAACCACTCTACTCCTGGTTCATCTGCCCTTACAGAAGATGGGTTCCTTCAGGAATTTGGACCTGTTAAGGATGCTCTGCAAACTATAACTGACAAAATTAAAGCCCTCCACTCCTCAGTTGACACTTTAAACAGGAGGGCAGGTGACAACGAAGCCTGCACCAGCTCCCTTGAGGATTGGCAGCACAAGCTAGAGACAAAGATTGTTTCCCTATGGCAGAATAAGGCCCGCTTAGAGGCACATCTTGAAGATTTGGAGGGCAGAAGCAGATGATATAATGTTGCTATTCTTGTTCTTCCGGAGAGGGCAGAGGGTCCCAATGTTATCCAGTTTGTGCAAAAGCTGTATGAAAAAATAGAGGGACCCTCCCCAAATGGCTCTTAATACATTATACAGAGGGCTCACCATCACTGCGGCTGACGCTGGCTTAAGAATCGCCTTCTTGCCCTCTCATCTTTAAATTTCAGAACTCCCTAGACTGCCAGTTTTTAACTAAGGTGCGGGACATAAAGCAGGTCACTAAAGGAGCCCTGCTGCTCATTGTCTAGGATCTCCCCCCTGTCTGTCCGGCAGAAAAGAGTTGCATTACATCCATTCATCAGTAAGCTGATATTCGATTCTGTATGCAGTACCCAGCTCAATTGCAAGTTAATTCAGGAGGTGAATTGAAATCTTTCAACTTAGCTGATCAAGCATCACTTGAATTGAAGGCTTTGTACCCCTACCTGTTCAAACCCTCTTGAAGTGTGTGCCTAGCAGGGGAATCGTTTCAATTTTCTTCATCCCACAGTTGAAGGCATCAGTACTTGATTCTTGCTGGATGGTTTTCTGTAACTTAACGCTCATTCTGTAGCTGATCTGTTTTCTTCATCTCTCTTTGCCTGCTGAATGTGGATTTGGACTATTCTGCGGGAGTGTTGTACAGATCGGGCTCTTGGCCATGAAGGTCTACTACTGTACTGCAACCGGACAACATTACAATTATTCCCATTCTGGATCTTCGTATGCTCTTCTGGAGAGTGATTCAGTATGACTGCTATCATTTATGGGCTCTTGATTTACATAAAGGAATGCAGGCACTATTCTGATTTCTGCAGTGAGTACAGAAGGGGCTTGTTCCCATGTTGTATTTCCACTTTGTATTACCTCAGGTTGGTGTTCTTGTCTTACATGTGACTATACATATGAATATACGAAGATGACAGCAGAAAAAGGCCATTTGGTCTATCTAGTCTTCTCGTATTGCAGAGTACACAACTTCAGCTACTGTCCCTGCCCTCCCTTCCCACACCTCCTAGCCTCCCTACCCATGATCTTTACCTTCCCCCTATGTCTATCCCAGTCTTTCTTAAAGCTGCCCACTGTCTCAAGGAGATCACCTCTTCTGGCAGTGCATTCCAAGTGTCCACCACCCTCTCTGTGAAGAAGTGTTTCCTAACCTTCCTCCTAAACCTCCCACCCTCCAGCTTAAGACTGTGCCCCCTCGAGTTATGGTTGCCACTCAGCTTAAAGAGACTCTCCTTATCCACCTTATTTATCCCTTTCAGTTACTTGAAGGTTCCAATCATGTCCTTTTTCTCTCTCTTTCTCTGTCTCTCTCTCCTGTCTTCCAGGGAGTACATGTTTAGTGCCCTCAACCTCTCCTCATATGCCTTACCCTGCTGACCCACTATCATCTTTGTAGCCCTCCTCTGGACCTTCTCTAGCAGGTTAATGTCCTTTTTGAGGTGTGGACACCAGTACTGAACCCCATACTCTAGATGAGGCCTTACCAGGGACCTGTACAAGGACAGTATAACCTCCTCTCTCCTGCTACTGATCCCTCTAGATATGTATCCCAGCATCTTGTTTGCCTTTATGGCTCCTTTCTTGCACTGCATGGAGTCCTTCAGGTGACTTGTGATCATCACTCCCAGGTCCTTCTCCTCCTCCTCCTCTGATGTGGATATTTGGACTCCACCCAAGTAATACTCTGTCCTTGGATTCTTGGCTCCAATATGCATGACTTTGCATTTCTTGGCATTGAAGCCAAGCTGCCAGATCCTGGACCACCTCCCCAGCTTAGCTTTTCTAGATCATCCTGTAGGTCATGTATCCCTTCAGCTGTGTCCACTCTCCCACAGAGCTTGGTGTCATCCATGAATAAGCACATTTTGTCCTTAATGCCATCCCCAGTGTCATTGATGAAGACTCTGAACAACACCAGCCCCAGCACTGAGCCCTGCGTGACCCCACTGGTTACCTCTCTGGTGCCAGATAACACTCCCCTCACATCCACCCTCTGGGTTCTGTCCCTCAGCCAGGTTTCCACCCATCTGGACATCTTTTCCCCAAGAATGAGATCCACCAACTTCCTGATCAACTTTTTACGGGGCACAGAGTTAAAGACCTTGCTGAAATCAAGATAGAGGATGTCTACTGCTTGACCTCTGTCTACTGTCTTAGTGAGAGAGTCAAAGAAGTCAATCAGATTCATTTGATATGATCTTCTCCTCATGAACCCATGCTGCCTCGCAGCCTGGAGACCATGCTCCTCTAGATATTCCACCAACCTTTCCTTTAGTATGGTCTCAATGAGCTTGCCCACAATGGAGGTCAGACTGACTGATCTGTAATTCCCTGGGTCATCCCTGGAACCGCTTTTCTTGAGAGGCACTACATGTACTGTTCTCCAGTCCTGTGGTACCATGCCTGACTCTGGTGAACTATTAAATAGGTCTGCCAGTGGCCCTGCCAACTCCTCAGCCAGTTCCTTTAGTACCCTTGGATATACTCTGTCTGGGCCTGGTGATTTGTCCACCTTCAATGCCGGCAGCCCCTCCCTCCTATGTCACTACATCTGTGTTCCCCTCCCCCTGCTCCTCTTTTCCCTCCTGTAGGCACTGGTCCGTTCTTCTCCCTGGTGAAGACAAAACAAAAGTATTCATTTTGTATCTCTGCTTTTCCCCCATTATCCTCCACTCACTCCTCCCCTTTCTTAAGCCTAACAATCTCTTCCTTCTTGTCCCTTTTCTCACTTATATAGCGAAAGAAAGCCTTCTCCTCCATCTCAGTTCCTTCAGCTATCTGCAGCTCCTTCTGTGCCTTTGCTCGCCGGACTTTCTTACTTGCCTCACTAGCCACCCTTAGGTAATTTTCCCTATCCTCCTCTCTCTTGGTCTTCCTGAATTTTCTATAGGCCAACCTCTTTTCCTTTACTGCCTGGACAACCCCAGAACTTAACCAGCTGGGCGGTTTGGCCCTTGCATTCTCCCCCCAAACCTAATGCACTTATCTGTGGCAATCAGTATTCCTTCTTTAATGATGGACCACCTTTGGTCCACCCCCATATCTGCTCTGATGCACACCAGGTGGCTCCTTAGCACTTCGCCCATTTTATTGAAGTCTGCCCTCCTGAAATCCAAGATTTTGGTCTTAGTTGGAATGCTTTCCCTGCTTATATATAACTGGAACCACACTGTGCAGTGGTCACTTCAACCCAGTGGCTCCCTGACCATTATTTCCTGTACATGCTACCCATTTGTGAGCACCAGATCAAGAATTGCTCCAGCTCTTTTTGGTTCTGTGACACCCTGAGTCTGGAACTGACTCTCCAGTCCTTCCAGGATCACTTGACTCCTAGCACATGTTGTGAATCCTATGCTTCAGTCCACCTTAGGCAGGTTGAAGTCACCCACAATTACCACCTCTCCTTTCCCTGCAGCTTCCAATATTTGTGAGCTCAGTTCCCTGTCCCTCTCCTCTTCCCTGTCCCTCTCCTCATCCTGTTTAGGTGGTCTGTAAACCACCCCCAGCCTCACCTTTCTCCCTCTATTGGACCTTAATTGAACCCATAATGCCTCCACCTCCCCTTCCTCCGACTCCTCCCTTGTGCAAGTTATTCCCTCCCTGCTATAAACTGCCACCCCTTCCTGACTGCCCTGTCCCTCCTGTATAGTTTATATCCAGGGATCGCAAGGTAGCAGTCATGGTGTGATGATGCCCAAGTCTCGGTTACTGCAGTTATGTCCACCTTCCTGTTTATTTATTTATTTTTCTTTTTTTTTTTTACCAGGAGAGACACACCAAGCTGAAAGCTTGTTTACAGGTGTGACTTGGGAGCACAAGAAAGTTAAGTGATTTGCTCAGGGTCACACAGTGTGCAAGTGGGGACTGTGGGATTCAAACCCAGGTCTCCAGGTTTGCAGCTCAGAGTCTTAAACCACTGTGCTATACTGCCTCCCTGTCTGCTAATAGTGCCTGCAGGTCATCCATCTTATTTCCAAGACTATTTTTATTCCCAATCTGGATGGCTTCAACTGGACAAACACATAAAATACCAAACCTGCATCATGACCAAGAAAATTATAATGGGTCTGGCCCCACCTGGTGTCTGTGCCCTCCTTAAGCCTAGACATAGGAACATCACTACAAGGAGTTCAATTCCCATCAACTACATATCCCACGATGTCACACGACCCAAGAACAAAGATCATTCACCTATCGGGCATCCAACTGGCTCAACTCTCTTGGCAGCGACATAGCGACCACTCCAGCACTCGGCCTCTTCAAGTCCAAGCTGCGCTCTCACTGCTTGTATCCTGCATTGCCCATCTTAACATTTCCACTGTTCCAGCTGCAAATGCCCCAGCACCCAGCACTTACAATCAGTCTTTGCACCCCTAGCACCTTACCTGTCATATTCCCTCGACAAGGCCCCCTGGCTGCACTGTCTCCCACCGCCCACCTCCCCGCCAGATTCCACTCCTGCCCCGCCCCAACCACCTCCCAGACTCTTCCCTGCACCTCCCCTCAATCTTCTACCCTCACTTCCCCACCACCCACCCCCCCCTTCCCTTTCTTGCTCATAGCTCAAGTCTTTGTACTGGTTATTACATGTCTGTAAGTCAATGACTATATGTTTGTAACTAAAAATGATGACGGTTGCACACGCTGACATGGAACCTTTATAAAAGAGCCTCGGCTCAATGGTATTGTAATTCTAGATTGAAATAAATAAATAAAAAAATTAAAAAGACTCCACGCATTCAGAGGCACTACCCTCCACCTAGAATCTGACCTTCCTTCTCTTCCCTCTTTTCTTCTATTCACATTTGTTCCCTCTGTGTGCACTCCTCCATGTACCCTTGTTATGTGTTCCTCACCCCCTCCACCCTTTGCTAACTGTGTTCTGGCCCCTTCCACCTCCTCCCTCCAGACCTCTTCCATCACTGTGGGAGGGGGTCACTGACCTCCTCCTCCTCCTCTCAGAGTCTGTCGGCCTCATACCTGCTTTTCCCACCTCAGTAGTTTAAATTAAGTGTAGTGGTTATGTATTCCCCCAGCTTGTCCCTGAGTACCCTCAAACCCTCCCTGTTGAGGTGTTGTCCGTCTGGTGAAAAGAGTGCTTTGTTTGACCAGGTCTCCTCCCAGTCCCCAATACAGATAAACATCTCCTCCCTGCACCATTTCCTCAACCTGTCATTAAAATACTCTATTCTTCTTTTACTGGCTGTGCTGGCCCTTGGTACTGGTATCACCTCTGAGAAGGCCAGCGAACTTCCTTCCTCCCTGCAGATCTTCCCTAACTCCCTGAACCTACTTTGCACTACCTCAACCTCCTCCCCAACTAGGTCATTGGTTCCCAAATGTATAACTAAATTAGGTTTCTTCTCCAACCTCTCTTACTATTTCCCTTATTCTTGGGCCCACCTTCCCTGCTGTCATCCCTGGCATACAAACCACCCTCCTGCTTGCATTTGGGTCCCCTTTCCTTCCCCAGTGAATACACTAATAATGAGGTCACCTATGATTGCTACCTTTCCATCCCCAGCACCTGTGCCCCCCATCCTTCCTTTCTTACCTTCGGTACTAGCTGCTTCCCCACCTAACTGCTCCTGCTGCACCCTGGTGAACTTATCTCCACATCCACAGTTTATCCCCTTAACTGTTTCTCCATCTCCCACTCTGCCCCTCCCTTTCTGACTATCTGTATCTGCTTTCAGTTTTCCCTTCCCTCTTCCTTTCCTTTTCTCTCCCTCCCCCCATTATCCACTCTGTTTGGACTGCCTCCTCTTCCCTGCCCACCCTGATTAGTTCTCTCTCCCCTCCCTTGTACTCCTACTCTCAGCCCTATCTCAACTGGACCTCCTACCTCACCTCCTGCTGCCCCTCTCTCCTTCCAAACAGTGGTGCAAATCTATTCAATAAAGGTATCCCTTCTGAATGTCCCACCTCTGATGCTACCCTCACATTCCCACTCCTTTCCCTTACCACTTGCCATTCCTCCACCCTGGGCTCCCTGGCCCTCTGAGGGAGAGATACTCCTGTGTACTGGGTGCTCCTTCCCACTCCCATCTCCTGCCTGATGCTTTCCCTTCCCTTCCCTTGGGCTCCACCTCTCTGCCTTTCCCTCCATTGCTCTGCTCCTCTGACTTCCCACACCATCCTTCCCAGCTCCCATCTGAACAGCCTTATTTCAGCCCTTAGCTGCTCCAGGCTCTTACACACAGGACATCCCCCTTTACTCACAACACCCCCAGAAAGACTGCTGCCCCGCAGTTTTTGCAGTTTACCACTCTGCTGCTTCACATTCATGTACCTATTCCCCCACATCCTCCCAGCCCAGCTTCTCCTAGCCTCCAGTTATACATAATTATAAAATATCAGCTGATGGAAATAATTACTCACCACTCAAAACAAAATATATGGTGTACTTCCTACACTTCCCTTACTCCCTGAATCATACATAAATATATAAAAAACATATACATTTCCATTTCACATGTATCACATCTTATACAAATCAACAATTACTTATTAAGACTTACTAACCCTTCTACTAATACAGATGCTGTCACAGAACCAGAACACAATGGAAAAACATCTGCTACTTAGCAACGACAAAAAGGTGACAACATACCAAGCTGATGTAGCTTTTAAAAAATAGAAAAAACAATTTAATCTTTTAAAACAGTAGAAATTAGCAGCCTGAAAAGCACCTCAAACTACAAGTAAGAACATAGTACCACACCACTGATTAGCTGCCACAGTAACTAAAGAGCTCTAAAAGATTGGAGAAAGAAGAAAAAAATCAGAGACAGCACAAAAACATATGGGTCTCGATATTCAGAATTGCACCCGGCAATGGGACATGTGGTGGCGCAGCACAACTGTGTTGCTTTGCTGCAACTCAGGGATATATTCAAAAGAGATGAGCAATGGCGCATCTCCTCTGAATATATCAGGTAATGCACATTGTGCAACTACGATGCCCTGGCGCATCCTCCCCCCGGACAGGGCTGAATACCAGGAATGGGAACAGCTCCAGTACAACAGAGTTACGCCCTGTGCAAATTCCTAATATTCAGCCAGCAGTATGCAAATGGAGCCATAATGTATGCAAGGCACAAATGAGGCCATTTGCATGTCATTATGGCCCCATTTGCATGAGTTGTGCAGGGCTGGCCAGCAAAATGTGCATGGTGCCCTGCACAGCATGTGATGCTGCCAGAGGGGGTCTAGTGGCACCCCCTCCCTCCCCATAGCCACGATCACCGACAATAAAAGAAAGATATATTCCTGGTAGTCTAGTGGTACTCCCCTCTTTCCGTGTAGCCGCGATCACCGAAAATGAAATATTGACTTAGCCCTGGTAGTCCAGTGATAACCTCCACCCCTCCCAATACTCCAATCCCTGTATAAATATGTTATTTGATATTTCCTGGTAGTCTAGTGGTCCCCCCACCTCTCCTGCAACCCCGATCACTGATGTAGTAAGTAAATCACTTCCCTGGTGGTCCAGTGGCACCCCCCACCCACCCACACTGGACCCTGCCCACCAGCTCTCTTCAGTCATCGGCAGGCAGCAGCAGAGTCCACCAGCATGCCTCCATGGCTGTGACAGATGATAGCATACAGTATGGGCTGCAATCCCATTGGTCCACACTGTGGACCAACGGACTTGCAGTGCATGCTGTAATAGTCATTCACAAATATGTGAATGGTTTCATTCAGTCACATATTTGTGAATGGCTATTACAGCATGTACTGCAAGCCCATTGGCCCAAGTGTGAACCAATGGGATTGCAGTACTTACTGTAAGCTCTCATTCAGTGGACAGCTGTGGAGGTATGGGTGTGGGTTTGCTGCTGCCCCCAATGACTTGCAGGGAGAGATGGGTGTGCAGGGGTCCTGTGTGGGAGGGGGGTGCCACTGGACCACCAGGGAAGTGGCTTTCACTTCAGATCGGTGATTGGGGTTGTGCGAGGGGTTGGGGTAACATTATACTACCAGGGAATTACAAATAATTCATTTCTAAGGGGATCGGAGCATCAGGAGGGGTGGACGGTACCTCTGGACCACCAAGGCTAAGTCAATATTTCATTTTCGGTGATCATGGCTATGGGGAGGTAGGGGGTACCACTAGACTAACAGGCTGTTTTAGGTACTTGTGCATGGTGTACTGGGGGAGTGGCCACCCACGGCCTGCGGCTGCTGTGTTGCGCCTTGCATTACAGCAGCTCTCCTGTGTGTGGCCACCGTTTGAGCCTTATTTTCCAGGCTTAATTTTGTGCATTGGTTTGGGGCGCATCCCAGAGTTGTGCGGCATATGCGCCGCACGTTCCAGGCTGAATATTAGGATGTGCAGCATATGCATGGGCACACCCCCTGGAGATGCACTGTATACATTATCTTTGCACCCCAGCTCATCAGGGATTGCGCTGCGCAATACCCCTCTTTGAATATTGCGCCAGTGCGCATTTCTGGGGTTGCAGTGGGCAACTCCTTTGAATATATTGCCCATAATGTACTTTAAAGTATTAGGCAATAGAGATACTCAGTTGTTTAACAGAGATAAATAAAGTACCTACCAAAACAGACAGAATGCCAACACATGATACTTAGGTCCTCAATATCAGACACCACCAAAGGCACATACAGAAAGGGTTTCGACTATAGTATTAAAATTAACCACATCAGAGTAGATAGATCACACTAAACAAATGTGTTGATTCTTCTGACTTCAACCAGTATCTACCACACAAATTGTATATCTTCCTGGAGCCTACAGGGTTATCTTTTACAATCACCTAAATTTACATAAAACAAAAGTGATTTTTAAATTGGAAAATATAGTAAAAAGCATTTAGTTCTGGGAGCTCTTCTCAAACACAACCACTCAGCTCAGAGTTCGTACGCCCATCCATTTTGAGTTTATTGACAGACTTTTATATTTTTTAAAGGCTATAGTTTATAATCTAATATTCTGAAAGTTATTCTATTGGATGTTTTAGTTTTCCTATTATTACATAGAGGTCATGTTTCAATTGTTATGAGTTAGACAGCCTCCCCAAAGTACTATATTGAACAACATTGATTATTTTTTCACTCAGTGTCTTCTCTTGTCCCAATGAGCTTGATGCTCCATTTGTATGCTGGTTTAATAAGTTCTATTTACTTGTATTACCTGGAGGCTGGCTTATTGAAAGTTGTCTTTGTTATACTTGGGGTTTCCTATTTTCCTTATATGGGTGCAATTTAACTAATTGGGGGAATTGGGAGGTTAGTTACAGGCTAGTTATTGTTCTACATCATGGGCCAGGATTTTATTCGGGGAGCAGTTGATTTGGACCTAGGTTAGAATGGTGTGTTTGGGGTTCTCACTGTGTGGTGAACTGAGTGCTGACCATGAAGATTGCCTATCTCAGCTGCGCCATCAGCATTGCCTCAAGCACATGGGATGGCGAGACAATGCTGTGGTTCGAATGGGGTGGGTGGATGGAGGCACCGGGTAAGGAGAGTCAGGAGACAATCTATAAGTTTGATGCCCGATGGGCTTTATTCATAACACAGGGAAAGATAGACATGGTCACAAGGGAAGAGGGGAACCAAAACCAAACATAAACAGTATGTAAACATTCTATAATGTCCCTAAGAGGTGCACCTTGGGCTAAGGCCACTATCTGTCAAACTCTATACTATGCTTACACTAAACAATTTGGTAAACAATTCTGGAACAGCTATTACTCTAGAATATTAGTGAACAATCCCTGCAGTAAAAGATTATTACTCTATTAGAAGAATGAAACAGTTGCAGACCCTGAGGGGCTGAGTGGAGTAACGACCTCTAAAAGTCTATTAGGACTATGATGCCGGTTTGACATCGATTTCATCGACTGGCATCACAGCGATAGAATTTACGTCAACTGCAAGTTGTTGTCGACATAAATCCCAATGGAGTCTCAGTCCAGTTTTCTAATGGGGGGCTTCACCACCTGAACCCCACGTGTGGGGGGCTCTGCCCTCACACTCCCATTCTAATTATAATCAGCTCTGAGTTGGAGCTGATTCAGGGAGGGGCTGCAGATGTGGGAGACAGTGTACCCCTGTCTGTGGCACACCTATACAGTGACCTGTCAATGAACTGTCAATTATGTCGGCGTTGATGTAGGTCCCTGTATTGGTGTCACTGTCTTGGGGGGTATACCCTCTGGGGTGCTAAAGGAAGTCCAACTTTTTCCTGCCTTCTTCATGTACACAGCTGATGAGTGAAGAAAGCAATGGGGCAAAAGGCAAAATGGGGTTCCTACTTGGTACCACACTACACCTTTGTGAAAACCTAGAATAGGTCGGAGGGGATGTGAGAGATTTTTAAACAGACCCTAATTCTTTGGCCAACCCACTCTCTAAGGTTACCAGAATAATTTTACACAAGAGAACTGAAATCTGCTGAACTCTTCCCCGGCACAAACCCTCGATCGGGGCCAAGGACGACGAAACAAAGGCTTACTGAAGTTTCCCTGGCACAAACCCTCAACCAGGGCTGTCAAGGATGAAGGAACATGTATTTGGTGTCAAATCCACTTGCAAGGATTGCCAAGGATGAAGATCTGATGCAATTTCCCTGGCACAAATCCTCGACCAGGGCTGCCAAGGATGGAGACATGTTGAAGCTTCTTTGGTGAAGGATCCGTGAGAGGATCACCAAGAACAAATTGGAAGCCAGAAGACAAGACAGTGCAAGCAGGATGAGACAAGCAGGAAGAGTAGGACACAGGATGAAGATCAGAATCCTGTAATGTCCAGAACCAGAAAAACAAACCGGCAGACGCGGATACACACTGGCCACGTTGGACTCGACTATTGGGAAACAACTAGGAGTGATGGACAGAGCTTCTTCCAGGACATTTCACTTTCAGGTTGACCAAACCACAAGAAGACCAGGAGCCGGTGGTCATGTGTCACACAGGGTTATGTCAGTTTCGACCAACGACAGACGACAGGGAGGGGTGTTGCTGTGAAGTTCTTTACTGGCTGGAGACTGCTTCAGTGAAGAATCAGCTGTGAACAACCCCACCAGAGGTGTTGTGGCAGAAGATTGACTCTGTACACATAAGTTGGCAATACTAAAGCTGGAAAATACACTTTTCACTGCACCAAGGTATTTGTTGCTGGGGCAATTTGCCAGGAACGGGGCAAATTACCAAATTTCTGGGGCAATTGTTTGTTGTAGGGACAATTTGCCAGGAGGAGAGGCAAATCACCAAAGTCCAGGGCAATTGTTCATTGCAGGGGCAATTCACTAGGAGCAGGGGCAAATCACCAAAGTCCAGGGCAATTGTTCATTACAGGGGCAATTTGCCAGGAACAGGGGCAAATAACCAAAGTCCAGGGCAATTGTTCATTGTAGGTGCAATTCACTAGGAGCAGGGGCAAATCACCAAAGTCCAGGGCAATTGTTAATTGCAGGGGCAAATAACCAGAATCCCAGTAACAATACAGTCTTGGTAATTTGCAATCAACACAACAGTTCAGTTACTAGTCAATACACAGTTTCAGCAGATGACAGTTACTAGACAGCAGATGTGTGCTAAGCACCCTTCTCTTACTGACACTTGACAAAAGTACTGCACTTGTGGGTTCCTTCTGGTACTAGGACCTGGCTACCTCTGAACACCCTGAATATGATGCCCTCCTTTAACCTGACCTTCCTTGCCTTTTAAATCTCTGGGCCCCTTTTACCTATGGGCCTACTTTTGATTTGGCCCCCTTTTACTGTTGAGGTGGGCCTACTTGCTGGGCCCTCTACCTGGTGGGACAGTTTGGCTGCGCCCCACTGAGCAATGAGTCCACTATGCTGGCCTTTTCTAGTCCTGGGGCTTGCCTCTGCCCCACTAACATGTTGGGCTGGTCACTGCCCTTTCAAATCTTTAGTGGGCCTGTCTTGTTGCCCTTTGAATCTTTGGGCCCCTTTTACTTATGGTCCTACTTGCTGGGTCCCGTTTATCTCTCTGGGGCTTGATTTTATCCCCTTAAACCCCTTGAGCTGGTCTGTGCCCCTTTAATGCTATGGGCCTATTCAAGACCTACAGTAGCTGCCAGTCACCCTAGGCTGCCCCACCTCTATTCCACCCCGTCATGAATATTAAATAAAATTCCCTATGGAACTTAAGGCAGACCCCTCCTTATGGGCATCGCCGCTCCCTGAATAATTAACTAAATAGCTGTCTTTCCTTCCCCTGTTCTCCGATGGTGCTAAGGGCACCCAACAACAACAACAGCAATTTATTTTTAATTAACTGTGGCAGTCAGAACTCTTCTTCATGCTGCCACTGACTCACCCCCCCAGGCCTGGAATGAAGGAGCTGCTAGAGGTAGGCAGGAGGTCTTGCTGGCACAGGGAGGGAATAGTAGTGGGAGAAACAGGCAATGCAGTGGATGGCAGGGGACCTCTGTAGGGCCAACAGTTTTTCCATTGAGATGCGGCTTTTCAGTGCCCCCTAAGAGGGACTGGAACACTTAGACAGCACTTAAAAAACAAACAAACGGGGCAATATCAGCCCACACTAGAGTGTCAAGGAATAGGAGGAGGGGGATGAAAGGGCCTTGCATGTTGGGGGGGTGGGGAAGTGGAGGGGAAACAAGAGGGTGAGCAGGAAAAGTGTCAGAGAGTCATAATTCTAGGAGATTCTATACTTAAGGGTATAAGGTGGGGGGAAGGGTTGCCAGACAAAATAACATCTGGATAGAGTGCATGACAGGCATAACAGTGAGTAGAGTGGGGCAGCATATGGGCAGATATGTAGGGAAGGTGGTGGGGGAGCCGCACATTGTGGTGCACCTGGGAACGAATGATCTGGAAAGGAGAAGGATAGAGAGGTATAAGACAGCTTCAGGAAAGTGGGAAAACTATGCAGCAAAGAAGGAACAACAGTAGCCTTCTCAGAAGTTCTACCAGTGCCAAGGGCCAGTACAAACAGGAAGAGAAGAATCAACGACTTCAACAAGTGGCTGAGAGAATGGTATGGGACCAACGGGTATGGATTGGTGGGAGACTGGGGTAACACATGGGATAACACAGATCTTTTTTTTTTTTTTCAATTCAAGATTTATTGATTTTACCAAAAGGCAGTTACACATAAACAAGGTAGTGTGCACACATAATACACAACAGTAGTCATAACCTCCTAAACTATACATAAGTTGGCTAACTAAGTTCCCCCCAAACCTCCCCCCTCCCTAACCTCCCCTTTCCCTTCTCCACCCCCCACCCATCCTCCTGGAGTGTGCCTAACTTTATTAATTGAAGGAGGAGAAGAGATGTCAACTTTTCTTAGGTAAGTATCTGAACAATTGAGTTGTCATACACTTACTGTAAATATGACGCATATAACTTCCCCCATTTCCTGTCAAAACTTGCCATGTTATTTCTAAAACCTGCTATCAGTCGTTCAGATCTATTAAAATTAGATATATCCCTTAACCATTCACTATAAGAGATTGTTAATTGATCTGTCCAGTGTTTCAGAACCAGTTTTTTAACAATGATGGCTATTAGGGCCATATGGTATATACGCTCCTTAACATTGATACCCTCATATTGCCCTAGAAGACAAACCTCAATTGTGAAAATGTCTTCTAACCCCAACCAGGGGTCCAGTTTGGTTCTTATTTCTTGCCAGAGTGGGGATACCTTTTCACAGTACCAGAATATGTGCACCATGTTCCCTTCTTCTCTACCACACCTAGTACAGGTAGTGTCTGATATCCTGCCCAATTTAGCCAGTCTCATGGGGGTATAATACATATTGTTCAATATGTGATATTGAGTGAGTCTAAGTCCATCTTGAGAGTGGTAGATATAGAGATCTTTCCAGATCTGAGCCCAGTCAAGGTTCACATCCAGAAGTAGAGCCTTCCAGATTGAAGAACCAGGAAGAAGGTCAGAACAGGTGGACGACAGGAGAAGGGTATATACTGTAGAAACAGAGTGTGACTTTAGGGAGCATCCACTAACTTGAGCCATTAAGGATCTGACTAACGATGGTCGAGGTTTAACCCCAAACAAGGTACTTATAGTATGCCTTATTTGGTACACCTTAAAAATCATCAACCTCGGGATGTCAAACTTGCCGAGGATTTCAGATGAGGAGAGAAGGCGTTCTGAGAAAATAAGTCTTCCACACATGCCTCCTGTAGTTGTGGGAGCCATTGAGGCAAAAGGCTTGACCCCCCAATTTTGATGTTGGGATTTAGCAGGATTGACTGACCCATGTCAACTTTAAGGAGTATCTTAAGGTATGAGCAGCACTGTGAAAGTACTCTTAGAGAAACACTAATTATTGAGTCTTGTAACTTCTCTGGCAGTGATGATTTTGTTAGGTAGAAAACCGTAGAGAAATTAATGTTATTAGACCTTAAGAGGTCATTCTCAGTCTGGAGCCAATTGGGAAAATACTTCATATCTTTCTGAGAGAGCCATTTCCCCAATTTAGTTAAATGGCTCGTCCAGTAATACAAAAGGAAATTAGGGAGGCGAAGTCCACCCAGGGCTTTAGGCACACTAAGTTTATAAAAGGCATGACGGGGGTGTTTGCCTAACCATATAAATTTTGATATCATGGAATGTAAATGTTTGAAAAAAGAGATTGGAAGCCATAGATTTAATAGGTTTAAGGGGTTAAAAAGACAGGGGAGAATATTCATCTTGATGATACAGTACTTATCCGGGCCCATAAAGAAAGGGGTAGATTCTGCCATCTCAAGAGATCCTGTTGGATAACACCGACCAGATCATCTAGATTAAGCTTCTGTACGGTATTAGGATCTCTAGTTAAATAGATACCTAAATACCTGAGTGTCTGGAAGGACCATTTAATATCTAGATGTCCAAATTCCGATTTCAAAATGTAATTGTTCAGAGGGAAAATTTTGGTTTTAGAGATATTTAGTTTATAGTTGGATAACTTACTATATTGGTTAACAACCTCTAACACTTGTTCTAGCGAAGATGCCGGGTGAGCTAAATGAGAAGAATATCATCGGCATAAATAGAGAGTTTGAGGGTCTGAGTATGAATAGGAATGCCCCTAATTTGGGGGGACTGTTTAATATGCTGGAGTAGGGATTCTAGATAGAGGTTAAACAAAAAGGGTGAAAGGGGGCAGCCTTGTCTAGTGCCAGTGTATAAAGGGAATCTGGCAGAAAAAAAACCATTGCAATGAATCTTGGCCGACGGGGAGGCATAGAGGGACTGTATCATTGCAATAAATTGTGGGGGAATCCCATTTTCCACAACGTTAACCATAAGAATTCCCAGTACACCCTGTCAAAAGCCTTTTCGGCATCTAGGGAAATTAACGCCATTGGGGACTGGGAAGATTGGGCTGCTTGAAAGATATGTGTGAGTGTCCTAAGGTGGTCAGCTGAGAAGCGTCCTGCTACAAACCCCACTTGTTCCAGGCTTAGAAGTCGGGTCCATTGTGCTTTTATCCAGAGTGAGAGCACTTTTGCTAAGATCTTAATGTCACAGTTTAGGAGAGAAATCGGCCTATAGCTAGCTGGGTCTAAGTGGGTCTTATCTGGTTTGAGTAAAAGAATAATCGTAGCATCCATAAGGGTCAGATCTAATTTGTCAGCTTTGAACATGTAGCTATATAAATTAAGTAGAAGAGGAGCTAGTTCTTTAGAAAATGTTTTATAAAAATTTGATGGGAATCCATCCAGGCCCGGTGCTTTGTCCAGGGTAAGACTACTGATGGCCATTTCTATTTCTGTGGTAGATATTGGTGAAATTAAAGAAGCTTGACATAAATCATCCAACACTGGAAGGTTTAGAGACTCTAAGTAAGTTTCTATATCCTGAGAATTTGTATTGGAAAGGCACTTCCCACACAATAACTTGTAAAGGTTTTCAAAGACCTTTTCAATCTCTTGAGGTTCCATTTTAATAGAGCCATCAGAGGCCCGTATAGAAAGGATTAGACGGGAGTGTTCTAACTGACGCAGTCATAGTTTGAGCAGCTTCCCAGCTTTTTCACCCTGGTCTGCATATTTAGCTTTGGTTTTAACAAGGGCATATTCCGCTTTTTCTCTTATTAATTCTGCGTATTCATTACGCAGTGCTAATAGCTCCTCTAAGGTACCCGAGGGAGTAGTGGAGGATAGGGAGTTTTCTTTCTCTTTAATCTGGGTTAATAAGGACAAAGCTTTGGAGTACCGTAACCTTTTCCTCCTAAAGGCAGCCTTGATAAACTCTCCTCGAAGATAACACTTCAAGGAACACCAAAGGAGGTCACATCTTGGAACTGAATCCCTATTATGTTCCATAAAGGTAGCAATGAGTTCTTTAATGTGAGAGATCAAAGACTCATCCTTTAACAACTGGGTATTCAGTCTCCAGATTGTCTCCCTCTGAGTATGGGGATCTAGCAAGAGAGCCAACCAGGCTACCGCGTGGTCAGATATCACTATGGGTTCTATACCAGTCTGGCAGAGGCCGGGCATAAGGGAACAATTAATTAGAAAATAGTCTAATCTGGACCAGGTCTGATGGACATTTGAGTAAAATGTGTATAACTGATGTGTGGGGTTTAAGATGCACCACGGGTCACCCAGCCCTAACAAAGTTATTAAGTCTTTCAAAGCGTTCTGCGAGGGCAAAAGTGGCTTCAGCGGTCTATAGGTCCTGTCTAGATCTTGGGTTGGGGGAATGTTCCAATCCCCCCCCCTAGAATCAAGGGGTCGGGTAAGAACATTGCAATCTTGTTAGCCAGGTCCATCAGGAAGTCTGGATCCCCTCCCACCGGACCATACATCGAACTCAAGATCACCATATTGTTGTTTAAGATACCCTTAATTTGCACATATCTCCCAAGAGGATCAGTGATCATCATATCTACCTGAAATGCGACATTCCTTTTGAGTAAAATGGCCATCCCTCAGCTTGAAGATGAGATCCCTGCTGCAAAAACCTGGGATATTCCCTGTCTACATAGACATAATGATTCCACACCTGTCAGGTGAGTTTCTTGAAGCAGAATAATATCTGCATTTAAAAGGGTGCAGTGCTTGAGTATTTGTAACCTTTTCAAAGCATCTCTTACTCCTCTGACATTCCAAGTAATTATTTTAATAAGACTATTAGCCATTGTTTCCACCCACTTCAGGTATCAACCCTTAAAAATTCAACGTATCCCAGATCAACCCCTTAAGGCACACTCCAGCCCACCCCCCCTTCAATCCTCCTCATAACATTGTTAGGAACATATAAACCCGACTTAACAGAGAAAAATGCACTATCCTGTATCATGTATACCCTTAAGTCTTCTATTTGGATAATAACTAAGAATCTTAGTAGAAATATCCATTCCCCAGATACCCAAAAAACCCAACCTTTCCTCCCCCTTAATAAACCCCATAACTATTTATAATGGGTCTCTCACCCCTGATCTGAATAGATGCATGCCAAGATAACTTCTGTGTGACTGGCCATGCCCCGATGGCAATTGCTACTTCTGCCACATATATAAAAACCAAATAATAAGTTGTTGCCCCTCACAGCTCGCAAAAAGTTACAGTGGAGCTCTGATCTAAGGGGCCATTGAGATGAATAACACTTAGATAAAGGATGATCGAGATGCCATCTCCCCCAAAGCCAGTACGTTCTGCAGCGTTCCCAAGTCACCCCAATCTGGAGCCCCCCATCCTGCCCCCCCATTCATTATATCAAAGCACCTTAAAAGTAGTGGGCTTTATTCTGGATCCAGAGGACCCAACCATTCTGAAACTAGACTATAGAAAAGTCCAGACAAATTTCCATTAATGTGCCCCTTATAGATAAACACTGTCACCCTTGTAATCCTTTAATTGGCCGTTCCCCAACCTTCCTAAGCTTGCTATAGCTTGAAAACTGTGGTTTAAAACAGGGACATAGCTCTTATTAGGAGCTACCCAATCATAAATAACAGATCTCCTCAGGATCAGTGTAACCCAATAGGACTTACATCCCCCTGACATGGGCTACCACTAACCCTAATATCATTATCCATAACCTAATTCAGTAGTAAACTTAAAAATCAAACCTTAAGCCAGTGAATTATAATGGAGAGACTAACCTGAAGCCTGTGAGTAACCGTGCCTGTGGGATGACTGGGGGAAGGATAAAGAGGGTACCCATGACAGTCCCTGCTTATTGTCCCACTGGGAAACCGCCTCCCTTCAAGGAAGGTTCCTATTGTGAACCCAGATGTCACCAGGATCCCCCTGACCATGACACTGCCCTGCCCCCTCCCACCAGCACAGAGACCCATGGAGTCCACCCCGGACAGACCCAGTACATCCCAGAGACCAGCAAGCCCAACAGGTAGACAAATTAAATATGAACCCTAACTTTAACTACAGAATTACTACAGTTCTTTTAGAAGAGTTCATCCTTCTTTAAACAAGCTAGGTAATTTCGATGATAGATCTGAAGCTGCTTGTTCAGGCATGTCATACGTGAACCAGGAGCTCTGGACTGAAACGCGGAGCTTGGCCGGATACAGCATGCGGAAGGGGATACCAGCAGTTATTAGCTTCTTAATGGTAGCATGAAAAGCGGCCCACTTCTGTCGGGTCTCCAGAGGCATGTCCTTTGTTATTCTGAGGGTGGCATTTTCCTACATAATTTTCTGAAGTTCTTTTACTTTGTTGATGACATGCTGTTTCTCCACGAAGCTCAAGAACCTCACGATGACTGGTCTTGGGGGAGCTCCTGGTGGGGGTTGTGACCTAAGGAAGCGATGTGCCTGCTCAATTTGATAGCTGGCGCTTAGTGGGGAAGGGCCTACTACCTTCTGTAAAAATTTCTGCAGGAAAGCCACAGTATTGGCGCCCTTCTCCGATTCTTTTTTTTTTTATAACAATCTTTATTGTCCTTTTATTATTCATACAGACAAACAAACATTGATACCCAGGAAACTCCTGAGTCCCCACCCCTCAAACTAGGTGAGGCCACTATATACATTCAACTATATACATACACAGCTGCAGTGATTACCCCCCTCCATTGCCCTAAAAAAAGTACTAACCAATCAATAAGCAGGTTTTTATACTTAAGCATAAGCAGTCAAGCCTTTTAATGAACAACCAATGACTGGATGGGAACCCCCACCCCTATCCTAATCTCCATATAGGATCTGTAATTTGGGGTGTATCCTGCTGCTGTGTCCCAAGGAAAGAAAGAGAATCCCCCAAGCACCGATACTTGGCAGATAATAATCTTCGTGCTATAAAATCCTAATAATGCCCAACACAAGTATACCTAGTCCCTTGCAGTAAGCATGAGAAAAAAAAATATAAGTCCCTACTATGCATCTACTAATTACCTATAAACTTAGACTAACTACACTCAGACAGATCCGTGCCTAAGGGCCTTTGACTTGGATTAAATAAACTGCCTCCAAGGTTCTCCACCTCTTGTCATATGCTCCCTTCCTTCCATCCCTGAGCATTTGACTCGTAATCCTATCAAGTGTCTTCAACAAATCCCTTACTCATTGGTCATATGAGTAAATTAAATCACTTTTCCAGTGCCTCAAGACAAAGGCTTTGACTAAGGCAGACATCAACGCTATATGGTACTTAATATGCAACCCAGAAATTTGGACCATATCCCCCAGAACACAAATCTCAGATAAAATAAATTCTGAGTAATTTAGAATGGGGTCCATATTTTGCTTAACCTGCACCCAAAGGGGATAAATCTTGGGGCAATCCCAAAATATATGCAATGTATCCCCTGGGTTCAGGCCACATCTAAAACAAAGATCTGCCTGTCTAAGCCTTCTAGCACATAGTTTGGAAGGGGTATAGTACATGTTAGAAAAAATAAAATACTGCATGGTCCTATGTTTGGGTATAGGTATATAACCAGAGCTCTTCCAAATTTCTTTCCAATCCGGCCCCAGATGAGTGATTTTTTTTCCCAATATGTTACTCTCACCGGAGTATCCCTACTTAAAAAGTCCAGCAGCACCCTATATACCTTTGAAAGAGGCTTTTGTGAAAGACTGAATTCCTTAAGATTATCCCAAGTGAACGGGGTACCCTGAGAGTCCCTATTCTCCCTCAACATCTTCTGGACCATTCTGGTGACCTGCATTCTCTTAAAAAAATTAATACTTTTACACTGAGCTGGGAGGACTACCCTATCTTCTACAATAAAATCTGCTCAATTACAATTAAGTAATTGGGGGGCCCAGTTTTTCCTAATTATTTGACCCCCAATAGTCAAGTTGGGATTGCCCAAAATAGGTTGTTCCCTGAAACCCAGCTGAGATTTTTTCTGGTTCGGGGATAAAAGCGCCCACCAAGCCAGAATTGATTTATATATTGGAGTATGTTTCCCTTCTTCCGGAAAGTCTTCTGGGTTAATGTGAAGCAGCACTACCGGGGAGATACCCATATCTCTAAGAGTTTGTCTCTCGATCTGTAACCAGGTTGGGATATATCCCTCTTCCTCTTGTGCCCTATTCCACCGACCCATTATAGCTAACTGTCCTGCTACATAATATAAATGAAGGTCTGGGATTTTGAGGCCCCCCATACTATAGGGAAGGCGCAATACATTGTATTTTCTCCTAGGTGGTTTAGAATTCCATAAGAAGTCAGAAAGTATTTTCTGTATCTTAATAAACCAACCCTTTGGAATATTATACGGGGACAAATGTATTGGATACAAGAGTCTAGGCAATAGGTTCATTTTAATTAGGCCAATTCTAGCCGTCAAATTCAGGGGGGGATTTTGTTCCACCTAACTATATCAGCTTTAGCTGCCGAAAGCACTTTATTTATATTTGCTTCCGCTCCTTCCTGTATATTAGCAGTGACCCAGATGCCTAGGTACTTGATCCTATCTGATGCCCAATTCAATTGTAAAGGTTCAAAATCTGCCCTATAGGTATATGGGGTAAGGGGAAGAACCTGTGTCTTGTTCAAATTTAAACTATAATTCAAAACCCTAGAAAATCTCCTTATAATTTCAAGAGCCCTTTTAAAACTCTTTGCTGGTTCCTGCAGATGCAGCAATATATCATCTGCAAAAACAGAGAACTTCATTTCTCTCCCCTTAACAACAATCCCCCGAATAGCTGGTCCATCTGAATTGCTCTTAATAAGAGCTCCAGATATATATTAAATAAAATTGGTGATAAGGGACATCCCTGTCTAGTCCCATTGTAGAGGCGAAACTCTTTTGACAGATAGCCATTACAAAGAACCCTAGCTGTAGGAGCAGGATAAAGATTTTTGATGCCCCTGAGAAGGCCCTCCGGAAAACCTATCTTCTCCATAGTAGCGAATAGAAATAAATGGGAGACCTTATCGAAGGCCTTCTCGGCATCCAATGAAATTAACATCATGGCTAACCTAGAATTAGAAGCCACACTCAGCACGTGGTGAAGTTTCCGAAGAGCATCATGCGCCCATCTACCTGGCATAAATCCGACTTGTTCTTGACTAATAATTATAGGAGCGATCTTTAAAATTCTATTTGCCAATATTTTGGTTAACAGCTTGAGATCCTGATTCATTAAAGCAATGTGTCTATAGCTCCCAGGTAGTTCTTTATGTTTGTCTGGCTTAGGGATAAGTGAAATGTAAGCCTGATATAATGGCAAATGTGGAACCCCCTCCGACATAATATTAGAAAATAAATCCTTCAATAGGGGTAATAAGATTTGGGAGTGGACTTTATAAAACTGAGCTGATAGACCATCCGGTCCAGGGGTTTTGCCCTTTGGTAGTGCATTAATCACCTCCCTTATTTCAGATTCTAATATGGGGGCCTCTAATGCCTGGGTTTGCACTTGGTCCAGTCTAGGTAAACTTATGCTCTCCAGAAACCCCCACAACTCCACTTCATTACTAAGGGAGCCCCCTTGATAAATCTCTATGTAATAATCCGTGAAGGATCCACCATTCTCTGTGGTTCTGTTATAATTTCCCCCCGATATTCTATTAAAGGAATCGTTCGAGCTGCCTCCCATTCTTTGATTCTATTTGCAAGAAGCCGACTAGGTATATCCCCCTGCAACAAATAGTTAGCTTGAAGTTTCTCTAACCAGGATTCTATCTTACCATAAAGGATATCTGTCATTTCCTCCCTTAGTTCCTTGAGCTCAATATCTACCTCCTCTGAGGAACCATCTAAGGGAGCAAGTGAGTTAATAGCACCCCATATGAACTCTTCCCTTGCTTTTCTCATACCATTTCTTCTAGCTGTATACCTTGGGCTACCCCAGCATATAATACTTTGCAGGTGGGCCACACTAAACTCTTATCATGAAGTGTTGAGATTTGGGTCTGAATAATATCCCACAGGGCTTCCTCCAACCGGAATAACATATTATCATCTGAAAACAGTGATTCATCTAGCCTCCATCTAAAAGGTTTCATCCGAATAGACTCCAACGCCCATGTCAGTTGCACTGGAGAGTGATCAGATAAAATTCTACTATGAGTCATCACTTTCCTAGATCCTTGCAAAGCCTCTTTATTAACCAAAAAAAAATTAATACGCGATTGGGTTTTGTGTGCCCCTGAATAGAAGGTCATACTACCATCCCCTTGGCGAAACATCCGAAACGGGTCCACCAATGCTATTACCTCAAGTAATCTAGCCATGGCTACCTGCGCCCCGGAAGGTGGCTTTTTAGAAGGGGGGTTCCTATCAAGCAGATTATTAAGACACAGGTTCCAATCGCCTGCTAGAATCAGAGGATGGGATGAAAAAGTAGCTAAATCTATTTCCAATGAGGCGAAAAAGTCTGGGTTAGCGGGGGTTGGACCATATATAGAGGCAATTGTTAGTAACCTACCCATGATAGTACCCATGACATATACCCCTCTAGCATCCTCTCTTGCTCTAATTTGCAATACTGTGAACGGACAATTTTTCCCAATCAGGATCGCTACTCCCACTGAAGCTTTCGCCCTCCCTTCTCCTAAGACTTGGCCCGTCCATAGTCTTTTCAAAAGGCTTAATTCCTCCTTTAATAAATGAATTTCCTGCAATACTGCTATTTGGGCCCCCAACTGGTATATATGCTTTAAGATCGCTAACCTCTTTTCCTCCCTCTGAGGCCTTTAACATTCCAAGATATAATATTAATATTTATCATATAGTATTACCATACCCCTTCCTTTCACATCAACAGATTCTGCCAGAATAATTTTGTCTACTTTTTGGTTCTCTCTTCCCCCCCCCAAACCTTCCCCCACGTTACCATAATCCCCGATCCCTTGATCGCCCTCCTACCGCAAGTTGAAACAGAAATGAGCTAACCCCCGGGAGCACCCCCATGCCCATTGAATCCCTTGATAAGCACAGATAGCCTCTTGCCCCCCCATGTGCCCCATACGGCTAGACTCCCCTTATTAGAATTATGAGCCCCATTATTAGTCTCTCTCAATCCAAGTCCTATTATCACTAGTTATACCAAACCAAATGTCCATAGTAATAACAATAATACAACCCCATATAACCAGGGAACAACTTTGATTACAGATTATTATACTCTATTCCCTATTTTTCCTGAGGCCCCAGATACGATTTAAGTCCCTCTGAGACCAGGCTGGGTTCAATACACCCCCTCTAAAGGCTGACCTTGAAAGAAATAACCATAGCATATCGTAATTAACTGTTTCAATCTTTGCAACAGTATACATCAGCCTGTCCCATATTCCTGGGTAATAGTAAGGAGAGGGAAAACAAAGGGGGGGAACCCCTTCCTTTAGATTTAAGTCCAAAGTGTCCCTTCGAGGAAGCTGTAGGGTGCTTCTACCACTCAGTCTACACGACTAACACTGCACATCATTTCAGCATTAACTGTGGTCTTCACTCCCCCACACCCTCAGGATGCAGGCCTAAACAGATCTGGGAATTCAATTCGCAGTCCCTCAGCAGCATCCTTCGCTGTCAGGAACCTCCGATCTCCAGACTGTAGTTTTACCACCAGAGTGGCCGGGTGTTGCATTCTAAACTTCACTCCAGCAAGATATAATTTTTTCTTTATATCCAGATATTCCTTCTGTTTCTCACGGATCACGGGTGTCTGGTCTTGAAATAGCCATAAAGATGCCCCATTCCAATGCAAGGTCTTAAGTGCTTTAGCCTTACTAAGAACATGGGCTTTCTCCTTATAATTTAAAAAACGCATGATAACAGCCCTGGGACAAGCCCCCGATGGGGGCATTTCTCTTAGTGACCGATGTGCTCTCTCAATATGATAGGCATCTCCATATGGCATCGGACCCAGTAGCTTCAACAATAAATCCTGGATGAAAACTATACAGTCAGAGCCCTCTGATCACTCTGGAAGACCTGCCATAATCAGATTGTTTCTCCGGCTGCGAGATTCCTGATCATCAACTCTGTCTTCAAGTTTTTTAATCTGTCGCCACAAAGCCACCAGCTCCTGTTCATGTGTAGAGATTTTCCGCTCCTGGGAAGCAACTCTGGCTTCCACATCGCCCATTCTTTGTGCCAGAGCACTTAATGCTGGTTTGACAGTAGAAAAATCAGCCACTAGCCCCCGTAGGAGTGATTTTATTTCTAATATATCATCGGGAGTTGCCTGGCCTTTCCCTTCCACGCACAGTCGGTCCTCCTGATCTTCTGGCACTGGCGATGGGGGTTTGGGGCGCTTCGATGCCGGCGTTCGTGCATCCAAGACTTCGGGGCTTCCGCACTCCATTGCTACCGGTGCTCTAATGTGGCGTATGTCTCAAAGGAATTCCCCCAATTGGCAAAAACAAACTCCTCCAAGGACGCGGGTATCTTTTAAAAATCAGACGATGCAGATTCTACCCTCACACTAGAAACAGAGGTACTTTAAAACTTTGTTGGGTTCGATGGGGCCTGGGAGCAGCGCTCGAGACATCCTTCTTCAGCTAGCTCATCACGTGATCTCCCCCCTTCTCCGATTCTGGTAGCCCGAGGATCAAAATATTCTTCCGTCTGCTCCTGCCTTCCAAATCTTCGGTTTTAAGCTGTAACCTCTGTATTTGTTGGTGCAGCTGTGCTATCTCAGGTTCTACTTTCTCCCTCCACTTCTCTGTCGAAGCCACATGGGCCTCTGTATCTCCCACCCTCCTTGTAAGGCCGTTTAGGTCGCTACGGAGGGACTTCAATTCCAATGAAATATCGGAGAGGGTTTCTTTAAATGGTAACATTTCTTGCAAAAAGCAGTCCTCCATTAACGGAATTGCAGCTGAAGTTGGAGGCATTGCTTTACCAGTAGCAGCTCCTTAAGCCTATTGCTTTTTAGGCATTTTCTCCGGCGAGGCTGGTGGAGTGTGCTTGAGCAAGGTCTGTTTCATTTCAGCCCCATCATGGTAGATAAACCAGCCATGAAGTTAATTTCAGCGTTAGCCTGACACTGAATCCCAAGGATTGACCTGAAGTGGCTTTTGGTCGATGTCTCCTTAGGCTATTAATTGAAAATCTAGCCAGTAGAGAGGCGAGGTGCTGGAGCTCCGCTTCAGTGCTGCTACCAGGAACCCTGCATCACGTGATCTCCTCATAACACAGATCTTTATGCAGGGGATAGGTTACACCTCAGCACGGCAGAGTCACAAGTGTTGAAGCAGAAGCTGGGAGATTTCATCAATGAGAGGTATCATTTAAACTAGGTAGGGGAGGAGGTATTGGAGCTGGAAATCACCAGGACAGGGGGTCCCATGGACCTCCTCCCACCACAGGTATGGATACAACCTTAGGCAAAATAGGGGATGGAGTGAAGAGTAAGGAAGCATTAAGGATAGGTGCAGCATGGATAATGGTTTCACTAAATGCTAGGAGCCTGGGGGAACAAGTTGGCAGAGTTGCAGGCATTGATGGCAGAGGGAGAGGTGGACATAGCTGCAATTACTGAGACGTGGGCAACCAAGCACCATGACTGGGACCCAACCATCCCAGGGTATAAACTTTTCCAGAGTGATGGAGATAAAGGAAAGGCTGGGGGGGTTGCCATTTACATAAGGGATGGGATCAGATATAATAGGGAGGAAGGGGAGGAGGGCAGATCAGGAGTAATCTGGCTGCAACTATACAACCAGAAAGGGACCAAGATCTGTCTGGGGGTTGTTTATAGACCTTCAGCCCAGAAGGAGGACATTGACAAGGAAAGCAGATAAGGAGGCATAGTGGCAAAGGGAGCACAGTGGCCATGGGGAGTTTAATCTACCAGGGGTGGATTGGATCATCCCAGCAACCAATTGCACCAGCAGATCCTCCTGGAAGCATTCCAGGATGGCTTCCTTACCCAGAGGGTAATGGAGCCAATGAGGGAGGGGAATATACTAGACCTGGTACTGGAAGATGGGGAACAGGTCAGGGATGTAAGGGTGGAGAACCTCTGGCAAGCAGTGACCACTGCACAGTGTGGTTTTCAATTAACCTGGGTAGGGAAGTAGCCACTACAAAAACTAGGGCCTTGGACTTCAAAAGGGCAGACTTTGGCAGGATGAGAAATATATTGGAAAGTCATATGGCAAGCATCTGTCCAGAAATGGACACTGAACAAAAATGGGCAGTCATCAAGACAGGACTGGCTGAAGCCACTAAAACTTGTGTCAAGAGCCAGAGCAAGAAAGCCAGGACCAAGAAACCCAGTTGGATGAGTAGAGAGGTAGTGGAGAAGGTGAGGGAAAAGAGGAATGCATTTTGGACCTACAAGTGATTCAACAGGGCAGAAGACAAATAAGAATATGTGAAGAAATCCAGATAAGTGAGCAGAGTGGTAAGGGCAGCAAAGGCGGTTAGGGAACGGAGGTTAGTGCAGGGGATCAAAGGAGGGGAAAAGGATTTCTTCTGATATATCAGAAAGAAGAGGAAGAGCAAGGATCAAATTGTTAGGATCACGAGGGGAAGTGGGTGGATAGAAAAGGGGGCTGAACAGGCAGAAGTACTTAATGAATACTTTTGTTCAGTCTTCACCAAGGAGAGGGATGGGCCCATACCTGAGAGGAAGGGCAAGGTGGGAGAGGGTGGGGGAGTAGCAACCACGGATCGGGAAATCACAGTGGAAAGGGTAAGGGAGGGCCTTAAGTCCCTGAAGGTGGATAAGGCACCTGGCCCAGATGGAGTCCACAATAGGGTGCTGAGAGAGTTGGCAGAGATACTGGCAGGGCTGTTGGTGGACCTGTTCAATACCTTTCTGAACTCAGGGTGCATGCCCAGGGACTGGAGGGAAGCACATGTGGTACCTCTCCATAAGAGTGGGCCTAAGGACGAACCGGGGAACTACAGACCGGTGAGCCTTACTGCAATTGTGGGAAAACTGATGGAGACAATCCTCAAGGAAAGGCTGGTGCAAGTTCTTGAGGATAACAACCTCCAGAACAGAATGGCAGCACGGGTTTGTCTCAAGCAGATCCTGCAAGACTTGGTTGATTTTTATGGCTGGGTTATGAGGGCACTGGACAGGGGGCATGCAGTGGACGTCCTCTACCTGGATTTCAGCAAGGCCTTTAACTTGGTGCCACATGGTAGGCTGACCTGCAAGTTGAAGAGTCTGGGAGCAGGGAAGAAACTGGTCAGATGGGTCAAGAACTGGCTGCAGGATAGACAGCAGAAGGTAGTAGTTGTAGTTTTGGGGGAGGGGAGGCATCTGAACCCAGGGCAGTAACGAGTGGTGTACCATGGCTCGGTGCTGGGACAGGTTCTGTTTAACATTTTCACAGCCGGTGCTAGCAGGATCTCTCCAGTCCAATTTGAGACTCCAGTTGAGTCATTGATTGTTGTTTCCTTTCCTTGTTTTTATTTTTGCCATTTGAACTGTTAGTATAAGATGCAGACGGATTTGAGTAAACAATTGTGACCTCAGGTAATCCAGTATTTCCTATTATGATGCCACCTGAGTACAAGAAGACACTTACAAACAAAGTGGTTAGCGTACTCCATGGAGGGGAGGTTAAGGGAATTGTTAAGGGACCGTGTCCTGGCTAGCAGCTGGGGCAGTGGTATGTTACACTGTGAGGGTAATGGTTTAAAATAGAATGTGTTACCAAAGCAAAAGTATTCTTGAACTTGTAACTTGACTTCTGCATACCTTCCCTGTTTGCCTCTGTGATATGTACGGTATATATCTGCAATAAAGATGAGTTTAAAAAAAAAAATTTTCGTAGTCGACATTGCAATAGGGATTAAGAGCAAGATCAGTCTCTTCGCAGGAGACACAAAGATTTGTGCCAAGGCAGATGGGGAGGAGGGAGCAAAAGTACTTCAGGAAGATTTGGCAAAACTGAAGGAATGGTCTAACACTTGGCAGCTTGGTTTCAATGCCAAGAAGTACAAAGTGATGCATTTAGGAGGCAAGAACCCAGGACACAATTACTGGCAGGAGGGTGTCCTGTTAACAAAATCCAAGGAGGAGAAGGATCTGGGAGTGCTGGTAACCAGGGAGATGAACCACTCTGCTCAGTGCAGAAAGGCAGCAACAAAGGCAAACAGGATGCTAGGGTGCATAGCAAGGGGGATTACTTCTAGGAGTAGGGAACTCATCTCGCCCCAGTACAGACCCCTGGTGAGACCGCACCTAGAGTACTGCATGCAGTTCTGGTGCCTCTATTTGAAAAGGGACATCAAACTACTGGAGGGGGTACAGCGCAGGGCAGCAAAAATGATCCTGAGGTTGGGGGACAGACCATATGAGGAAAGACTGAGAGAGCTCAATATGTATACTCTGGAGGAAAGAAGGGAGAGAGAAGATATGATTGAGACCGTCAAGTACCTGAAGGGTTTGAACAGAGTAGACACCAGGTGTATGTTCAATCTGAAGGGAGGAAGGGAAACCAGGGGACACTCTATGAAGTTGGAAGGGGGCAGGTTCAAGTGGGAACAGAGGAGGCACTATTTCACAGAAAGGGTGGTGGCAGGGTGGGACGCTCTGCCAGAGAAAGTTGTATCACTGCAGAGTGTTAGGGGCTTCAAGAGGAGGTGGGACAGATTCAAGGGGAGGGTACAAACTGGGAGGGGGCCCAAGATGGGGGGCTTATGAGGGAAGGGAGGCAGCTGTAGTCTAATGGATTGAAGTGCTGCACACTTGAGCAGACTAGATAGACTGAATGGCCTGTATCTGCTGGCAATTTCATATGTTCGTATGTTCTATTCTTTTTCTTTTGCAGGACGACCACTGGACTCGACCACAGGAACAATCGAGGTACACACTGGAGCAGCAGTCTTCTGCCTTCGCTGGCTGGAGAAGAGGTACCACTGCAGAGATGACGGGACTGGCTTCAACACCACAGGTAAGCCCAGGGTCCCCATTGCACTGTCTAGGCCCTCTCATCTCAACAGCCCAGCACGAATTGTCCAAAAACAGCTGCCTTTCTGAAAAAGGTGCTCGGGGTTCTGATTCTCAAACCCGAGCCTGTGCCCAAGCTAAAGGCCCAAATTTCAAAATGGGCACCACGTGCCGGACAGGGACAGCAGTCACAGGGTGTGGGTGACTCTTGTGCTGCCTGCTCCATGTGGGGGGGAGATTGGAATGGGGCAGAGCAGGCAGCAGAGAGAAGAAAATCTTTATTTTTTTCCTGATGAGCCCTGCCTGGCAAATCTGAGGGAGAGGGAAACACTCTGAAGGGGCCCCAGTACCTACCCCATGACACAATGGGGATCTGGGGCACACTATACAGTTAATTAAAGAAGTCCCCCATTTCTGTAGTGCCCCCATACTTTGGGGCATTACAACTGTACAGGTTTCCTTGAGTTGCTGTTGGGTGTTTGGGGGGTTGTTCTTAATGTTTGGGGTTTATTTTGTTTAATGTTCTGTTTTATTATTGGGAGAGTGGGAACGGATGTTAACCTTTTTTTGTTGGTCCTGGGGTATACTGACAACATTTGGTTTATTATTTGAAATCTAAAATGTATAACTTATGGGGGTGTAAGGGGGTGGTGGTTCCAGAGTATGTCTAAGCTATTGAAGAGTTCTTACATATTGAGTTTCATTGTCAAGTTCTGTCATTTTTTTTCTGGCTATACTGTAATGGGTAGTTTGTATACATTTGTCACATGAAATGTAATGGAGCCCAAGAAAAATGTAAACTCCACATGGTTTTGGTCCATCTTAAGAAGTTGCAGGTGGGGATTGTTTTTTACAAGAAACTCATCTTCATCGTGAGAAGGTGGGTTACTTCAGGAAAAAGTGGGTTGACCAGGCATATGGGGCAGGCATCAGCAATAAGAGAGGAGGGCTTGCGGTATTGCTGGCTCACAAGCTGGCTTTCCAGCTCACTAGTGAAATATAGGACCCTGAAGGGAGATACATTTTTTTGCATTGCCGGTTGGGCCTCTCAGAGGTATTATCAGGATAAGTATATGGCCCAAATGCCGACTCACGGATCTTTTTTATGGGTGTGACTATCCACCTGACCCGCTTTACTCACTTACCCATTATTCTCAGAGGAGACTGAAATCTTACTAGATTAGTCCAGCTCCCACTGCAAAGGTCTAACCTCTGGGCAGCGCAGTCTAAGGGAGATGTTGGACTCCCTCAGTTTGATCGACCCCTAGTAAGTCATTCATCTCTCTGACAAGCAATACACCTTTTACTCCTCTCTCCGTGGTTCTTTTTCTCTAATTAACTCTTTTCTCATTAGTTAAGAATCACTCCCTGGCTAATCTTCCTATGAAATCCAATCTTTGGTTATTTCTAACCATGCTGGGGTTACCATGGGGCACTCTGTCCAGGGTCAAATGGATTGATACAAAGTGTGGTGCCTGAATTCCCAGCTACTTCATTATCCTATCACATTGCAGATCCATCAAGACTATATTCAGGCTTTTTTCCTAACGAGTCATTGGTGTTAACACCAGATGTATTATGGGGATGGCTAAATATGCAATCTGTGGGGGGTGCCTTGGGTTGGCTTTGAAGCAACATTGTGCCCATACCACTAAGTCAGATCAGTTACTCAGTAGTATCCAGCAACTTGAGCATCGTTTATCCCAATCACTCCAGCCTCAGACTGGTTAGCCCTTAATTCTCTCCGTGCACAATATGCCGACCTTCTAGCAGAGAAGGCCGAATTAGCCTTGTAGCATACAAAAATCTGCTATTTATGATCCAGAGAATGAGCCAGAAAGCTGTTAGCTTTTCAGCTTCAACAATTAGCATCATCAAAGGCCATCCTCTTTATACAATTTTGCACAGATGACTCTATTTTCACACAGCCGTGTGCTATTACTGAAGTTCTCCAAGACTTTTACAGTATGTTGTACAGGAGAAAACCCTCTGATAATGCCTCCCTAGACCAAATTCAGTCCCATCTTGCGTCTTCTCAGCTTCCAGTGTTGAGCCTATCACAACAGGAGCTCTTAAAAGGTCACTTCATGGAAAACGAAGTTCATAGATTGATTCAGCAACTCCCATTGGACAGGGCCCCCGGTCCTGATGGGTTCACCGATAATTTCTATAAAGCTTTTGGGGATGATTTGGCCCCATTTTAACCCGTCTGTTTAATCAACCATTTGCCTCAGGCCTTACAGACCCTACCTTTAGTCAGGCATGGATTACCCTTCTTAGAAAGCCATAGAAGGATAAATTATCTCTGAGTAATTATAGACTGAGCTCCTTACTTAATACGGATACCAAAATCCTAGCTATTGCGCTAGCTAACCAGTTGCAGCTGGTGTGGGACAGTCTGGTGGGCTCAACGCAGGTGAGCTTCATGTAAGGCTGCCTTTCCCATGATCATCTTCGTAAGCTTCATTATTTGATGGTTGCATCCAGAGAGAGCAGGACTCCTGCTGTTTTGGTCTCCCTGGATGCAGAAAAGGTCTTCAATTGGGTCTCCTGTTTTTTTTTTTATATTTTCTGTCCTAGAACAACTTGGCTTTCCCCAGGAATTTATTTCCTGGATTAAAGTTCTATATAGTAATCCAATGACCCAAATTTGGTGTAACAGTGTTTTGTCACTTCCTTTTTTGTTGCAGCGAGGGACAAGGCAGGGATGCCCTCTGTCTCCTTTTCTTTTGAACTTATATTTAGATCCCTTAATCCAACGCCTTCAAAATAATCCTTCCATACATGGTATTCCAGTTAGAGGGGCTGCTTATAAATTATCTGCCTATACAGATGATCTTTTACTTCACATTGAGGACCCGTCCACCTCCATCCCAGCCACATTGTCTGAGATTCAGCTGTTCTCTGCCCTTTTGTGGCATCAATTAAATTTGGACAAAACAAAGGTTCTACCCCTTAATATTTAGGTCCATAAACAGATTTTGGATTCAGGCTCACCTGGGAGCCTAGAGCCTTGACTTATCTAGGTATACGTCTCCCTAGACATCCCTCATACTTAACCAAGGAAAACCTTACCCCCCATATTGCAATAGATTCAGTTGGACCTGCAGCGTTGGGCCTCCCTGCCTCTTTCAATCTGGGGAAGGGTTAGCATTGTTAAAATGAATCTTTTACCACAAATTCTATATCTCCTGAGTATGCTATGTATGCTACCTTCCTAAAATACAAACAGACCACTTCTCAGTGCAGCTAAGCCCTGCCAGGTATATTTTAAATCAAGGATGAAAATGATAAAGGAAAAGTGTGGCCCACCAGGGACTGAACCCAGACCCCTGGTAATATGGTTCCAGTGCTCTAACCACTAAGCTATGGGCTCACAGGGTCAGCAGACCTTGGGCTTTCCTTAAATCTACACAAATTCCTTTCTCAAGTGTTACGCAATCCTGCAACTTAAGAACATATCAGAACTACAGTACAAACAGACCACTTCCTAAGACACGGTTTACTCGAGTGCAGCGCCTGATTAATGCTTTCTTGTGGAAGGGCAAAGTGGCCATCCATGCTTACTTTAAATTAACTATCCCAAAGGACCGGGGGGTGTCTACGCTGTCCTAATTTCTTTATATTCTATAGTGCACTGCATGGGAGTACTGTCTTCAAGTGGAGCCAGGCCTGGTCAGTACAGTCAGAGGTCACCTATGTCCTACCCTGGCTAGCTATTGAAAGGGGGCTTTGTGAACAAGTCAGCATACAGTTGAGTAGGCTGCTTTACTTGAAACTGGCTGTGTACCCCACAAGTTCAAACATACACCGCTTTTTTGGTTCATCAAAGCCCTCCAACAATTATGTGCTTATTTGCTTATTTTTGTCCTGACTGGACAAAGGCCCTTTCCTAACCTGTCTTGGGCAAGCCAAATATTTGTATCACCCACCATCCGATCCCAATAGCCTTTTGTACTCAGTTCCAAGATATCTCTATTGACAGCTTGTTGGATGAGGACAGACCCCTTCCATTTGCAGTCCTGCAGGAATGTTTTTCTCTGCCCCAAGTCTTTTAATTTAAATATCTTCAGTTGAAGTCGGCACTCCTATTCCTCTTAGGCCAACCCCCATGGTCTTCCCAGGAATCCTTGAACATTCAGCCCTTTACTTCCTTAGCAGAACAGCCCCATTCAATATCAAAACTTTATAGCCTTTTTCAAGATATAGATTGTATTAATCCTATAGGGATTTGGTATTACTGGCAGCAGGCCTTAAACCTCCCTACAGAGCCCCAGCTTTGGCAGACCATGTGACAACATCTGTACAAGTACATTAAACAGGACTTGTACTGGCTGACACAATTTCAAATATTACAGAACCTATATTATACCCCTTTGCAACTGAATAAAATGGGTAGGCTCTCTTCTCCACCTTGCACCAGATGTGGCATGGCTGATGGACATCTTAACCATCTGCTTTGGGTTGTTCTAAAGTTTCCCCTTTTTGGAATGCCATTAAAGAATCCTTAGATCTTTTCCTGGGTCTAGACAATTGTTTTACACCAGAGGTCTGCTTAGCTGACTACCCAACTAGTATTTTTGGTCCTCGGAAGGCCTATATGGCACTGATTGCAGTTACAGCAAAGCTAATCATACTAAGGCACTGGCTGGATGATGCCAATCCTCCTATAAGGAATGGCACCAAGAGATCCTGCAGGCATTATTGGTGGAAAAGCAGATTGTCTTTTCTCAGAACAGAACAGAGTTATTTCGTTCCAGATGGGAACTCTTGGATGCATTGTTAACAGTTGTGAGGCAGTTGTAAAGGGGGCAAGTCCATCTTTTTTTCCGGTTTCCTTGCTCAATATCTTGAGCTCCCTATTCCAGTTGTGTATCTACTGTATTTCCTTGCTGATTCTTTTTGTTTCTGTTAATCTCTGGATGGCTGTGCTCTGGGTTGAGTGGGGGGGGGGGGTGGTATCTAGTTTGGAGTTATTGTGTTGTAGTTTTTGTTTATGGTGTTCGTGTACTGATTGTTGTTGTATTGTCTGTTGATTGTCTTGTCTCTTGTTAGTGTATTGTGTTTTGGTAAAACTTCAATAAAGTGCATTCAATTAAAAAAAAATTTGTAAAATGCCCACCTTATTTGAATTACTTCTACTAACTATTTAACTCTTTAAATAGGTACTTTGCAGTGGATCTCCTCAATGTGGGTGACATAATGGGGGTACTTACTCCAGAGACTTTGCCTGGAGCACTTTTAAAATCATTAGCTTCTATTCTTCATGAGGCCACTATAGATGCATTTGCAGCACCCATACCAAAAAAGTCTGAGTCTTTTGGTTCCATATTCCAAAACAACATTAATAACCCCCTCCAGTTTTTGTAAGGTTACCCATTCCCTTTTCTCCCCTCAGACCCAATCTCCCCCTCCCAGTCTAAAGGTTGATGACTCCCTCATCTCTGACCTTTCTGCTGTTGCTAAGTCTTTTAACTCTTACTTTACTACCTGTGTCCTTTCTCTTATCCCTTCCTCCAACACCCCCTTCCTTCCTTCCTTCCTTCCTTCCTTCCCTCCTTTCCTTTCTGCTGTTGCTAAGTCTGTTAACTCTTACTTTACTACCTGTGTCCTTTCTCTTATCCCTTCCTCCAACACCCCCCCTTCCTTCCTTCCTTCGGCCTTCCTCTCCTCCTTCATTTTTTTCTCTCCAATTACTCCTGCGGTTTCCCTAAAGGCCCTGCTTTCCCTAAATCCACTAAAGGGAGGTAGTCCTGATGGCTTTGACCCTAAACTTCTCCTTCTCTCGGATACTGCCATTGCTCTTCCCATTACCTTACTTCTAAATCTCTTCTCCTCTTCTGCTGTTCCTGAGGTCTGGAAACAGGCTATTGTCATACCTATTCACAAAGGTGGTGATCCCACTTCTCCAGGTAACTTCCGTCTAATATCTCTCCTTCCTACTGTTCCTGTTCTTGTAGTAAATGAGTATACTTTTAATGGCTACCTTGCTCTCTGGTTGTTCAGTTCATGTCATCTCATATTCCAGGACTTTACAATAAATTACAGATACTCAGCATACTTTTTTAATTTTCACACTAAAAACCAGTCACTCACAATATAGACAAATTGTAGCTGTAGTCCTAAAATCAATGGTTTATCAATACCGCATGTTTGTTACTGTAATAAATAGTTTTGGTCCTATTTGTCTGATGTTCTTGGTCAAAGTTGCCATATAATTCTTTAAATGTCTACATGAATTATTGCCTTTTTGAATTTGTCTTCTGAATCTTCTGGACACACCATGGTCAACCATGGTTAATCCTTGTCTGACCATGGTTTGTCCATGGTTAATCCTTGTCTGACCATGATTTGTCCATGGTTAATCCTTGTCTGACTATGATTTGTCCATGGTTAATCCTTGTCCGACCATGATTTGTCCATGGTTAATCCTTGTCTGACCATAATTTGTCCATGGTTAATCCTTGTCTGACCATGATTTGTCCATGGTTGATCCTTGTCTGACCATGGTTTGTCCATGGCTAATCCTTGTCCGACCATGATTTGTCCATGGTTAATCCTTGTCTGACCATGATTTGTCCATGGTTAATCCTTGTCTGACCATGATTTGTCCATGGTCATAAGATAGCAGCTACATCTGGAAGTAATTTATTTGCATATTAGAATGTTGAATGTGCACATTGACTAACATACATAATCATAACTACAATTGTTGCAATTTATGAAGAGAAAATAACTCTTTAACAAGAAAATTAATTTGTTTTACAAACAGAAAATTAATGTATGAACTCACCACATCTTAAAAGAGTTTCTTTTTAAGGTAGTATAAATACTAGTTTGACTATTATGCTAGTTATAAATGATGGGAGACTCCATTAGCAAGAGGAACAGAAGAAATGGGTAAGTACTACTTTTAAAAAGTTTCATAAGTTGGAAAATGAAATTAACTGAGCTGTGCAGAAATTTGTTTTATAGCAGAGCACTTCTGAGATTAACAGGACAGATGACCAAGGTCAACTTGAAGAAGTCTCACACTAGATTGACCGTGCTCATCCATGGTCTGTCCCTATGCCATTTAGCATTAGAGGTTGTCTTTGTATCTCCATGGCTAAAATTATGGACAAACAACTAATGACCACAGATCACTATGAGCTAATCACAGTCAACAATGGTTTATCCGTAATCATAAGAGTGGTGTAGCTTGTGTAGATTTGCATCTCATTGGCAAGAATTAGACCTAAGGAAAAGTACAGATAGTTTTATTCTTTACTTTACAGGAAATTCTGTTACCTTTTATGCTAAGTACTGTAAGTGTGAACTGTAACGCCACCTTTTCTTTGTAAACTATAAGGACATCTAGCACGGTACTAAGAGCATATAACTGACAGAGACTCCTGGCAGAGGGGATGGTTACTAAAAAATAACTTTGTCAGTATGGCGTGTTAAGCACAAGTCCAATCACAAAAGAACCTCATGAGCCTTTGGACTCCAAATTTTGCAAAGTTCAACACTCTGCACAGCAACAGGAAGTGAGCCAATCACAGACAGTGCCTAAAATGAGGCTACAGGCTGCAGAAATGTGATAATGTAACCTGCTGTGCTCTGTGCAGTTCTGAAGAGGTTGGTGTTGGAGAAGGATCCCTAGTGCTCAGAGTGTTCCCTGTCTGTCTATTAGGTTATCATTGGTATTTCAGTGTTCAGTTATTGCAAATGTGTTCCTCTGCTGTGCAATATGTTTTACAGCTAACAATCTGTATTATAATTAAGCTAATTTGAGGTTATCTCATTTCTTCTGAGAGTGCTCTCACTGCAGTTCTGCCCTGCAGTTCAGTGAGATGTGTGTGTGTGTGTATGTCTGTGTATTTGTGTGTGTATGTGTGTGTGCATGTATGTCTGTCTGTGTGTCTGTGTCTGTGTGTGTAACTTGCAATATTACTATTTGACATAGATTCTTACGAGCATTTTTGGGCATGACCTGCCTCCTAGCTCTGTAATCTCCTTTAGTATGATCATTTAGTGTGTGTGTGTGTGTGTGTGTGTGTGTGTGTGTGTGTGTGTCAGAGGTGAGGGCTCCTGACTCTGTACTCTTTCAATTTCAAACTGCAGCAGAGCAGAGTCTCTATTACCTCTCTTTTCTGCTTAGAAAATTGGCAAGAGAATCCTAGCCTTCTTATTGACTAGGGCATCCATCTAAGCAGGCGGGTATTTATCAATAGAGCCCACTTAAAAAAAAGAGCTAATTTGGGGTGCCCCATCACTAAAGGTATTCTTGGGCACCCCAAATTTTCTAAAGTGCCAGGTGCCATTTTTTTTCTCTTGCTAAGCGAGTGAATTGGTGGCCAGCCAAGCTTCCGCCCCCTGAAAAGCCAGGTGACGCAGCACTGAAGAAAGCCAGCAAAGAGTGAACACATACCTGGGGCTAAACTCACCAAAGCCCTGCCTCCACTCCTCACCCAACTTGAGAATGATTCTCTTGCCCATATTTGAGTTACGGACCCCAGCAAAAAATTTTTTACAAGGGCATTTCCCACACATCTGCACAAAACACACAAGTTCCAGAACTAGTCCTATTTTGTTTTCTTTTCCAACACCAGAATAATTATCTCAGCCTCACCTGCAATAGTCATAGCTCTCCCAACAGCACTGCAGTCCACAATTTTTCCAAACAGCAACCAATTTGCTCATTCTTTTAATTGTAAAACAAATATACATTAAAATGTAGCCTCTCCTACAGTTGTCTCTGCTGTGGACTGTACTCACACCCTGTCTATTTGTTCTGCACCGATCATTATGGCAACATTTGCCGATTTAAATTAAAAAACAAAGCAAAAAAAAAATATTGCCAGTGCTGGGGCAAGGAGCAACAAAAAGAAAAAACAGGTAAACAAAGCTGCTGCTTCAGGAATGGGTGTAACTGCATTCAACCAGCTTTGTCTCCAGTCATAATCCAGGTGGAGGAACCCTGTTATCACAAAACATCTATTAAACTAATTTTTTTACTAACAGTTTAAACTTTTTTTTTGTAGTGACATTTTCTAAGTGCAATAATACTCTCCAGGGTGGATGATATTAGGGAATACCGGACCTTCCAGGAGCTATAAGGCCCTCCACCTGTGGCGTCGGGCCTCATTACGCCCCTGGGCTGTCCAGTATTCCCAAGTATCATTCACCCTGGAGGGTATTATTGCTTACTTATTGTACTGCTGCTGCAGGAGGTGTGGTGCAAAGTGACTCGAACTGACACTGTCTTGCTCTCTGTTGTCACTGTGCTATGCTTTTTGAAAATGTCTCTGTTTAGAGTAGATTGTATTGAGTCACAGACACTGCTGTGCTTAATTAAAAAAAAATCACAAAATGAAAGGCAGAGGTGGAAAAAAACAAAGTGGTAAAGTGCAGGTAGGTCAGGAAAAGCAGGTGATGAACAAGCAGTGTGTAGGACATGCTGGTAGGACTGGTTGTGATTCATCTAACCAAAGCATGTGAGGTATTGCCCCAGTGAAATGCAATGGCAGCAGCCATGTGACTGCAGCTTCTGCTGATGCACTAATTGTGGCTGATAAATGCGAAGATGTTTTCACAAAACAACATAAATAAGCAGCAGTAGCCACAAACACCACCACAGCAGGTCTCTCATTTATGTCCCATGCACAATCGACTAAATTGGCATTAGCACAGTGTGTGCGATCAGAAGACTCTGCTGCTTAATAGGATAAGACTTCTCAGAGTGAGAAGCAACATGATATGGAGCACGTGTAGCTGGAGGAGGTAACAACTCCAAGACCTTATGTTGCTCAACATGAAACTAGTGTTGAGGGTGAGAATAAGATGGGGGGGGAGGAGGTAAACTGGGAGGAGAAGGATGGTGAGTCAGAGTCAGATGGAGATCAATATGGTTCTGAATTTGAATGGGGAGCTGAGGTATCACCAAAATAAAATGAAATCTGATATAACTGAAAAAGTAGCAGAATATGTTCCGTTTCCTTTTAAAGCTCTTAAAAAAAGCAAACATAATAGTCCAGCTGACAAACCACAGAACCTGTGTTAAAGACTGTGCCACCTGTACTTACACACATGCCCCAAACCCTGCGAGCATGTTTTTCACAGACCTTCTAAATCACTTGTTTGGGATTTCTTTGTGATTGATGCAAAAGATGGAAATATGGCAGTCTGCCGGTTATGCCAGGTACTAGTGAACCATGAAAAGGCAGGTGCACATCTTGGAAAAGGAAGGTAGCACACCCACCTGTTAAACAAACATCTTACAAAATGGCAGGCATGTATACAAAATGCTAGGTCTGGCCCCAGGAGTTCAAAAGAAAAGGACGTCCAAATTGCTGGTAATAAAATTATGCCACAAGAGGTGCCACCTATGAAGGTGGGTTTGGAGGAGGGTTCTGGAGTAGATTATTTTCATTTTTTCATACTGGAAAGGCATGTGATCATTTCTCCCTATTTTCACAAGCGTCCAGTCAAAAACAACAAATAAGGAATCATGGGCTGGATATTCAAACTGTGCCATTCATAGGCGCAAGCCCTTGCGCTGTGCAAAATAGTTGTGCAGGGGTGTGTCCAGGGCGACATTCAAAGGAGTTGCGCTACTGAGCAACCTTGAATATCACCCCCAGCCACAGTTACCGTGCATGGCGCGGGAACTGCACCACCGCAAGTTGACAAAGTGGAGCATTCAACTTGCGGTGGCGCAAGTACCATTGCGCCATGCGCAAAATCCCGATATTCAAAAGGTGACATGCAAATGGGGCTATAATTCATGCAAGGTGCAGGGGGGGCCATTTGCATCTGATTATGGCCCCATTTGCATGCCATTAGCATGCAGGTGCGCCGATCCCCGAGGACTTGCGCCTGGCGCCCTGCCAGGCAGCAGCCGTCGGGGAAGGATGCCCCCTGCAGCCCAATCGCGGGCAAAAGAACGTAAAAACCCCACCACTACCACCCCCACTGGCCCGATCGCAGGCATAGCATAAATACCCCCCCACCAGCCCGATCGCGGGCAGCAATGTGTCTGCCCCCCCAACACAGCCCTGGTGGTCCAGTGGACTGATAAGCCCAATCGCTGGCTGACGAATTAAACACCCCCACCTCCCGAATATATTCCTGGTGGTCCAGTGGACCGATAAGCCGATCGCAGGCTGGAGTATTCAAACACACCCCACCTCCCGAATATATCCCTGGTGGTCCAGTGGACCGATAAGCCCGATCACGGGCTGGAGTATTCAAACACACCCCCACCTCCCGATCATATCCCTGGTGGTCCAGTGGACCGAAAATCCCGATCACGGGATGTAGTTGGCAACCCCCCAAACACATCCCTGGTGACCTAGTGTCCCCCCACCCCACCCACCCACGAAGCCCCACCACCGCTCCCCCGCAGCTGGCGGGTGGCAGCATCCCACCTGCCTGCCACCCTGCTGCCCGCCGACTGACTGCCCAGTAGTATGCTCGCCCATTGGTGGCAGAGCAAGAGCCAATGGGCGGCAGCCTATACAGACAGATAGTCCAGTTTTGTGAATGAATTTCATTCACAAAACTGAACTGTTTTGTAGGCGTTATGGGCTGCACACTCACTGGCTTTTGCTCTGCACCAATGGGCGGCAGCTCTTCATTGGGCAGCCAGTCGGGCGATGGGCGGCAGGCGGGTGGATGCTGCCGCCGCCGCCGCGGGGAGCGGGTGGTGGGGCTCGTGGGTGGGTGGGGACACTAGGTCACCAGGGATGTGTTTGGGGAGGTTGCCAACCATCCCATGATCGGGATTTTCGGTCCACTGGACCACCAGGGATATGATCAGGAGTGTGGGGGTGTTTGAATACCCAGCCCGCGATCGGGCTTATCGGTCCACTGGACCACCAGGGATGTGTTGAGGGGCACATTGCTGCCCGCGATCGGGCTGGTGAGGGGGGGCACAGAGAGAGCATACCTCTCAACTGTACCACATTATGAGGAACGTTCCTCATTTTACTTCACAAAAGCTCCCTGTTCCACATTGTGAGGACTTGTCCCACATTCAGTGTTAACATTTTAAAGCAAAACTCCATAGTAAATGATGCAAACTATATAATTTTAATTAATAGCAGACTTTCTGAACATAAATGCAAACATTTTCACAGTGTTGTGAGGTTCTAATGTAAAGATTTGATTAAGTGTTCCACATTTTGCCCATTCTTTCCACATTTTGAGAGGCAATGTTCCACATTTGGGGGACAAAAGGTTGAGAGGTATGAGAGAGTGGGTTGAGGGCCAGCCACAGATGGCAGCTGCTGTGTTGTGCCCTGCAATGCAGCAGCTCACCTGTGGGTGGCCCTCAACTTGATCCTTTTTGGCTCAAAGTTGTGCAGGCGCAGGTTGGGGGTTGCGCCTGCACAACTCTGCACAGCCCGGTTGAATATCGGGCTGTGCAGTTTATGCATGGTTCCTTCCCCTCCAGTTCAGCATGCATTCATTTGCATTGCGCTGTTGCTCAGCATGTTTTCTGTGGCGCAACTGCCTCCTGCTGAATATCGCAGAATGGAGCAAGTTCGGACTTGCGCAGGCGCAACCCTATTGCGCATGGCGTAACCCTTTTGAATATCTGGCCCCATATGTACAAAGTAGCAGAATACATCAAACAGCAAGAGTTCATATATACAAAGTAGAGGGATAAAGCCTTCTCTATGTACATGTGGGGATACAACAACAATGGTAAGACACTTGAAAGCTTTGAGTGAAGTGGATGGTACAGCACTGGATAGAAGATTGATTGTGAGCAGGAACTGACACATTTAGCCAAGAGGTGATGCTTCAGGTTACTTTCGAAAATTCCTAGAGATGGACACTGAATGAGAGAGTACGTGAGGCTGTTAAAGAGTCTAATACCCCTGGAGACTAGGGAGTGAAGTCCTTGGGTAGTGTGGTAGAAAGGGACTGAAGAGGAGTGGTGTGAGGTGGACCGGGTGGTATGAGTGTTGGTGGGATTATGGAAGCCCAAAGTGATGCAATTTGGGAGCAATTTGTGGTGAACTTTCTAGAAAAAAATCAGGATACTGACGTTAAATCTATCATCAAGGGAAAGCCAATTTGCTGCCTTGTGAAGGTTACAGTGATGTGTGCCTCTGGGGATGCCAGTGATGATGAGGTAGAGGAGTAAACAATAGATCTGTAATCAAGGAGCGTAAGCAGAAAGGTATTTGCGACCAAGGTCCTAGTAACAGGAACAAGGAACTGATTTATGAAATTTAACATGCCGAGCCTTTGGTATATTTTTTTGATGAGTTGAGTGATGAGGTATTCGTACGACAGGTGGAAGTCTAGGTGAATACCAGGGTATCTAAATTCTGTGACTCTTTCAATGATGTTGCCATCATTATCAATGATGGTGAAATTGAAATTGGTGGTTTTTCTAGCATCTGAGAAAAATATAGATTTCATTTTTTTGGCATTGAGGACAAGTCCACCGGAGGAGAACCATGCGTGCAGCCTATTGAAGTCATGCTGGAGTTTGTCGAGGAGAATTAAAGGAACACTTGTCTTTGCAGAATAGAGCATCATCATCGGCATAAAGCATTAATACTGTGTGCTTGCAGATATCGGGAAGGAATTTATGATGAGGGAAAACAGTAAGGGACCCAAAATGGAACTTTGAGGAACTCTGCATTTAATGGGACAGATATCTGAGTACTGCCCTTTGATCAAGGTAGTGTGTGATCTATTAGTTAGGTAGTGCTGGAACCAATTCAGAACTTCATCTGAGAAATGAAGGTGGGATAGAGTCTTGAGGAGAATGTGGTGGTCAACTAGCTCAAAGGCCTTAGTGAGATTCATGAATACTGAGCCAGTATAGAGACCCTTGTCATTGGCCTTGTCAATAACGTTGGTAAGCTTAAACAGTAAGTCCAGATTAACAAAGTGTTAGCCAAGTTAAAAGAGCTGCCACAGAGGGAAAGCATTAACAACATGGCATAATGTCTATTTTAATTCCCCCTGTTGTTCCTTCAGGAGGAGGAGGTGAAGGCAATGTGCCACGTACCACTGCGAGTAAGCAAACTCAGTGCATGTAAACTAAATCAGTTCAACCATCAATAGAGGTAACACTTGGTTGGTTCACAAAATATCCTTACAATCACACTGTTGCAAGAGAGTTTGTTTTTTTTGTTAATGCTTTTTCTCCTTGGCCACCAGTCTGCCTTCCACATCCAGGCATCCTCCATGGGTCTCCATCCACTGTCTTGAAGACTCCCTAGCTCCAGTCAGATCCCACAGCTTTACCCCCATGGCTTGCCCCCCGTGGCAGGGAGGTGGAGAGCCCCCCCGCATTCTGCCACCTAGACTGGATCCAGTGTCGACACGTACTTTTGTGGCTAAGCAGATCCCCCATGAAGACAGCTATCATGCAGCCGTGACTGGTGCCCATTTTTCCCGTATTCTCCCCCTTTCAGCGTGTGTGGCATGCAATGATGCCAATGGACAGGCATCAACCACAGCACATCCCCCACTGTCTGTTGGCACCCTGCATCACCCCCAGCCATCGCTAGAGGCCACCAGGACACAGAGGCAGTACGCTTCCCCTCCCCAAGGAAGGAGAGCAGTCCTACGGACACTCAATACTTCTCCTCCCCTGCCAGCCCCCAGCGACCCATGCTCATTCCCGAACCTGGGTCGCCAGCATTGTGTGAGGTGTGGCGTCCAGTGCCTCAACCCTCAGCACCACTGGGCCGGCCCTGTTGCAAGAGAAGTTAATGTTGCAACAGCATAGATGATGGCAGTTGATTTGCTGCCATATTCCTTTGTGAAAAAGACAGGCTTATGAAGTTAATGTCAAAGGCCTGCCCCAAATGGCAAGTGCCATCGTGTACCTTTTTTTCCACCAACATTGTTCCTGAGATGCATGGTTTGGTAGAATGTATGTCATCACATGCTTTGCAACATTCAACCACTGACTATATACACCTGACCACAGATGTGTGGGCTAGCAGATCAGCAGTGAACATATCATATGTGTGCATTACAACCCAGCCCTCCATACTGACAGTAATTGTCAGCATAGCACATGCCCTGATGGTGTTTGACAGCATGCCACCATTTTCATGACCAGCATGTTGCGGCAGACCCACAGTGATGCTGATATATTGGCTGAGCTGCTGACCAGAAATGCTTAGTGGCTGCATCCCTTAGGATTTAAGGCTGGATTTACAGCAAGTGACAATGGGTCAAATGTTGCTAAAATCATAAATGATGGATGTTTTCACAGGGCACCATGTGTGGCCCACTGTATTAAACTTGTGGTCCAAGAGTTTTTAAACCAGGCACATGTCAGTGCACTGGTGTGTATTTATCACCAAATTTGTGTGCATTTTACCCACTCTACCAAGGCAAGGAACCATCTGCAGGAGCTGCAGGTGAAAAACCATCTGCCTCAGCACCATCTAAAGAATGAGGTGTGCACCCTGTGGAACTCCAGCCTGTATATACTACAGCGCCTCTATGAGCAATACAAAGTGATGTCCAAATATGGTACATGTTGCTGCATAGCAGTAGACAGTAGAAAAGTTGAGTCAGATGCTGGGGTGCAAAGGGAAGATGATCTATAGCAGGAGAATGGAGCTGGTGTTGCCTCTGTATCGCTCACTTGAGAGACCCCACCTAGAGTACTGTGCCCAGTTTTGGAGGCCACACCACTGAAAGGACATAGACAGGATGGATGTGGTCCAGAGGAGGGCTACCAACATGGTGTGGGGGTTGCACAAGAAAGTGTATGAGGAGAGACTGTGGGAACTCAACAGGTACTCACTGGTGGAGAGGAGAGGAGAGTGAGGTGGGGCATGAATGACACCTGTTTGTACTTCACAGTGGTGAATAGGATGCAGGAGGGAGTCTCTTCCAAATTAAGAACACCAGAACATGAGGGCAAGCAATGAAGCTGGAGGGGGGTAGGTTTCAGAGGGATGTGAGGAAATACTTCTTCACAGAAAGGATTGTGGATGCCTGGAACAGCCTGCCGCAGGAGGTGGTAAGGGCAGACAGTGAGAAGTTTTAAACATGCGTGGGACAGACACATGGGAATAATACACAGTGGCAAGGGAGGAGGGAGGGGTACCTGTGACCAAATAGAGTCCAAGCAGTAGTGTTAAGCAGGGAAAATAGGGCAGACTAGATGGGTCCAGTGGTCCATTTTTGCCAACACATTCTATGATTCAATAGCAGCCGTGAGACATATGGTGAATCCCTAGCTTTGAGAACTGAGCAGTGGCATATGATGGATAGAATAATGATAGTAACATAGAAAGTGTCAGCAAAAAAGGACTGGTAGGCTGATCTAGTTTTCACTATGTTCCCTGCCTTAGATAACCCCCTGGACTCTACTTGGTCACAGGTGTCCCACCCTTCTCCCTTCCCTCTACTTATTACACCCATGTGCCTATCACATGTGTATAAGTGCCCCACTGCCTTTGCCCCTACCACCTCTTCTGGCGGGCTGTTACAGATATATATCACCCTTTCAGTGAAAAAGAATTTCCCCACATCCCTCTTAAACATCTTCCTCAAGCTTCATAGCGTGCCCCTAAGTTCTGGTGCTACTCTTCCTTTGAAAGAGGCTCATCTCATACATTTTGTTCACCCCTGTGGGGTACTTATAGGCCACAACCATGTCCCCTCTTGCTCTCTTCTCCTTCAGGGATACATGTTGAGTTCCTGCAGTTTCTCCTCATATGGCTTCTCATGCAAACCCCACACCATTTTAGTAGATCTCTCCTCTGGACCACCACCACACTGCAGAGGTGTGGCCTCCAGGACTGGGTTCAGTACTCCAGGTGGGATCTCACAAGTGAGCAATACAGAAACAACATGAACACCACCTCGCTGTCGCACTGCCCTGGCACCTTGAGACCACCAGATCTGATCACTCCTAGGTCCTTCTCTTGTTTGGTAACCATAAGTACCCCACCATCTTATACACAGTCCCCTGGGTTACCCCGCCCCAGGTGCATTCTTTGCACTTTCTGGGATTACAGCCCAGCTGCCACTCTCTAGACCACTTCTCTAGATTCCCCAGATCCCTTTGCATTTCACCTCTAGAGGTGTGCGAAAAAAAACTTCAGCTGGTAGAATTTCCACTAGTCGGATTTTCGCTTCTGTGAAAGTGCGGAAATCAAATTAGCAACGTTCGCAGAAATTAAGACTTAGAATGGCAAAATAAATGTATAAATTGCAGATAATTATATTTAACTGCAGAGAAAAAAGTCAGAACTGATTACTTAACTGCAGCATAATTACATATATCATGGAATAATTCATCAAACTGCCAAAATAAAATCCTCAGAATTGTTATTCTGCAGTTAATGTGTATTTTTCCGTAATTCGGCCAAAAATTCCGCAGAACAAGCTGAAAATCTGCAAAACACATTCGGAAGATTCTGATCTCGACAATGGTGGAAATTTTGAAAATTCTGAGAAATTTCTGAGTTTTCACAGAAGTTCCACAAAAGTGGAATTTACAACTTTCACCCACCTCTATTCACCACCCCATCCTGCGTGTCCACCCTATTGCAGATTTTTGTGTCATCTGCAAAGAGAAACACCTTCCCCTCTAGTTCCTCAGCAATATCACTTACGTACTAACATACAGTACTAACATACTAAGATGCCAGCAGATGAGACCTAAAGGTCTATTGAGTCTGCTCGAAAATCGGCACCCGGTCAGGACACCATTGCTGCACTCTCTTCTTCCCATGTAACTCCCCCCAACCCCATCCTCCAACAGAGTTACACCTCCCGATCCAGCATTCCTCAGTTTCACCCTGCCCTTATATCTGTCCCAGCCCCTCTTGAATCCCTCTACTGTATCAACAGCCACCAGCTCCGCATGCAGTGCATTCCATGGGTCCACCACCCTCTTGGTAAAGTAGCATCTCCTAGTCTCCCCCCTGAACTGCCCACCAACCAATCTCATTGAATGCCCCCTGGTGGCCCCCCTCCTCTCTCAGCTGTAGGACCCTATTTGGACTGATTCTGTTCACTCCTTTTAGAGATTTAAAGACCCTGATCATATCTCCTGTGTCCCTGCTCTCCTCCAGGGAGTACAAGTTTAGCTCCTCAAGCCTCTCCTCATAGGATCTCTCCCTCAGGCTCTGTATCATCCTGGCCACCCTTCTCTGGATCCTCTCCAGAACTGCAACATCCTTTTTAGGTATGGAAGCCAAAACTGCACGCAGCACTCCAGGTGTGGTCTAACCAGGCAGTGTTGAGGGAGAAGCACCTGCCATCTCCTCGATGCCATCCCCCTGGCTAAGCACCCAAGCATTTTATTTGCTTTAACTGCAGTCCTCCTACACAGCTCAGAGTTGTTCATTTTGGCATCCACGACTATCCAAAGATCCTTCCTCCCACAAAAAAACTTGCAATTTCTCCCCACCCAAAAAGTACACATGACCCGGGTTCTTCAGCCCCAAGTGGAGAACACTAGCATTGAACCTCAATTTCCAAGTGCATGACCATCTCTCCAGATTCTCCAGGTCCCCCTGAAGGGATCTTCTACTCTCCTCCCCTTCTACCACCACCCCCAGCTTCGAGTCATCAGCAAAGAGGCTCATCTCACTCCTGATCTGTCCCTGATGTCTGAGATATAAGCATGAAATAGGAGGGTATCCTATCAGGATACCAAAGCTGAGGGTCCCGACATTCACACATCCAGCTTCGGTATCCCAAAATTAGGGGTGCCCAACATTTCTGCCTGAAAGCGAAATGCTAGGTTACGCCTGCAGAACATGGTTTCACCTGGCGTAACCTTTTGAGGGCGATGGAGTGAGGTGCTGGCTGAGCTGCTCCATGGTGTGGAGCACTAATGCTTATGCAGCTTGCCCATCAGGCTTTTGGAGATGGGGTTCTGTTCCAGGTAGGGGAACATTTTGCAAATTTCATTTTTGCACACACCCCCAACACTACCAACTCCGAGGGTCTGTTCCCCTCGGGTTGAATTGACTAGTTAAAGGGGAGTTTGAGAGAGCCACCACATAACACAAGTCCCCATTAGGATTTTGAAATTCAGTCTCCTGACTTCGGTATAGTGTAGATCGGGAGACCGAATTACAGGATATCATAATATATCCTATAGGAGTGGGCCCAACACCAACCCTTGTGGCACCATGCTAATGACCCTTCTTGGAGATGATACCTCCCCCCAACCACCACCTTCTGAAACTGCCCAGTTAGCTAGTTCCCTATCCACCTCACCATCCTTTCCCCCACTCCCATTCCCCTCAGCTTGCCCAGCAACCCTGGGTGTGGCACTGAGTCAAACGCCTTGCTGAAGTCTAGAAAGAGGACATCGACTGGCCTTCTCTGGTCCAGCGCCCTTGTCACTCAATCGTAGAACTCCACAAGGTTGGTCTGACATGATCTGCCCTGAACGAAGCCATATTGGTGATCATCCAAATGGCCCTGTGTCTCCAGGAACACCTCCAGCCTCTCTTTCAAGATGGCCTCCATCATCTTGCTCACCACTGACGTCAGACTAACAGGCCTGTAGTTACCCGGCTCTTCTCATGAGCCGATTTTGTGGATTGGCATGACATAGGCCATCCTCCAATCCTGAGGCACCCAACCAGTCTGTAGGGAGGAATAAAAAGGTCTGCCAGAGGTGCAGCAAGGACATCAGCCATCTCCTTCAGCACCCTGGCTTGAAGGCCAACTGGACCCGATGCCTTATCTGTTTTCAGGGACTTAAGGGCCTCCTTCACCCTACTAACAGGGATTTCAACATCAGAGAGCTCCCCTCTTCCTCATTCCTATTATCCCTCCCCCCATATGGTTTGTTCCTCCATTGTCTCTCATGAGGACCAAGGCAAAGTATTCGTTAACCACCTCTGCCTGCCCCCTGGCCTCCTCAGCCCATCCACTCCCTGACCTCAGTCTGCTAATCTACCCCTTCACCTTCCTTCTTTCCCTTATGTACCCAAAGAACCCTTTTTCCCCATTTATAATCCCCTATGCTAGCCTCTGCTCCATCCTCGCCTTGGCCAATCTCACCACCCTGGTTACCTTTTTGGCTAGCCTATTGTACTCCTCCTTGGCCTCTTCTCCTCATGAGCATTTGTATCTTTGTAAGCATCTCTTTTCTCCCTCACCACCTCCTGGACCTCCCCGGTCCAGCAGCTCAGCTTTCTGGCCCTACCGAACTTGTGTCGGACCTTCGTGCAAGCCTTGGTAGCTTCCAGGATCCCTCCTTTAATAATTTCCCACCTGCTCTCTTTATCATATCTGGTCTGATCCCCTCCAAATGTCCCCTGAGGATCTCCTCCATACCCTTGAACTCTGCTCCCCTAAAGTCAACTACCACCATTTTAGTGGGATTTTCCCCTCCCCCCAGATCCAGAGAAAACCAAACTGTGGCAGGATCACTCCCCACTAGTGGGTCCCCCACAGCTATGTTCCTAAGCAGATTGCGATCCAACAAGACCACATCCAGGATGCTACCATTCCTCATCGGGTCTGTCACCAGTTGGGATAGGAATGCGTCCTGGAAGACATCCAGCAAGTGCTGCTCCCTAGCCGATGAAGAGGCCATAGTGTCCCAATCAACCCGTGGCATGTTAAGGTCACTCAGCACCACAGTTTTACCCTTCCCCTGACCACAGTGATCCCTTAGATTTGTCACCAGGCCCTCCTCAAGTTCCTCTGCCTGCATAGGCAGCCTATAAACCACCCGCAGGTTGACCCTGTTAGCTCCAGATGCCTGCAAGGTAACCCATAAGGCTTCTACATTTCCCTCTGCCCCCTCCACCCTGCATATATTGATGCCATTCCTAATGATGAGTGCCACCCCACCTCTCCTGCCCATAGCCCTGTTCTTCCTGAACACAGTGTACCCCATCAGGTTTAGATCCCAATCGTGCTGAGGAGTTGCCAAGTTTCAGTGACTGCCACCACATCCACATCCCCTTCAGTTAACATTGCCTGGAGCTCAGACATTTTATTTCCCATGCTCCTGGTGTTAATCAAGACCGCCATCCATCCCTGCCTCTTGTCCTCATCTGTCCTCCCAACCCGAGTTCCCCCAGCTAACTGCAAGCTCCTGCTCCCTTGCTCACTGTTGGGTGCTCCTGTTAGGCACCCCTTCCGCCCTGCTGGTGGGAGACAGCCGAGTCCTTCCTTGATGTGCCTGCCAGCAGTGGCCCCAAGCCCCAGCCCTCCCCCCTTTCACAAGTTTAAACCACAGCTAGCTTCAATGAACTTGGTCAGTTTTAGTTTCAAAACTTCCTTCCCCCCAAATTTAGGTGGAGCTTATCCCTAGCATACAGCCCCTCGTCCTCCCAAGTTGCAACCCAGTCCCTCACCAACCCATACCCCTAGCCAGACATCATGTTTTGAGCCATTCATTGACCTTCCTGATTTTTTGCTTGTTTCCAACGCTAGCTCTAGGCACCGGGAAGACCTCTGAGAAAGAGACCGTGCACCCCACTGCATAACACACCCTGGCTAGCTCCCAATACCATGCCTGTATCTCCTCCACACTATTTCCCCTCTATGTCATTAGTGCCTAGGTGCACTAATATGTTAGGGGATCCCCCCCACATTCCTTCACCAGAGCATAGACCAAGTGCTTGGCTTTGTGCCAGATATAGTCTTGACCTTGACTGCACAGCTTTGCCCCTCACTCCCCCCTTCCCACTTAATGCTCCTGATCATGGAGTCCCCTAACTTGAGCACATTAACCTTCTCCGTCCCCTTGAGCCTAACTTCCTCCTCTGCCACACTCCCTCCCTCACTGCCCCAGCCTCTCTGATTTCTTTGGCCACGCCATTTATTTGACTGCTAATAGGTGCCTTTACCCTTCTGTCCCAACTATTTCCCTTGTCCAACCATTTCTCTCCCTGCTCCACCCCCCCCCACCTCACCACCCTGGTCTGTCCTAGCAGCACTCTTGTTAGCTTGTGGCCCCTCTTGACTTCCAGGAGCTCTTACTTCCACCCCTCCATCATCCTATTTCCTGCTGTCCCCCACACTTACTCTTTGCTGGTCACTTTCTCCCTGGGATCTGTGCTCCCTCCTCACTGTCTCCACACCCTCCCTCCCCAGGCCTTCCCGACTCCCGGTCCTCCTTCCCATGCTATCCCTGGCTCCTATATTTGTCCCGGTGCCCATGCTCCCAACCGTCCCCTTACTTTCATCCTACTTTTCCTTCCGTTCTCTGCTGACTGCACCCCCCACTTCATCTGAGGCCCCTCCCGCCATGGTATCTGCCAGTAGCAATTACCTATTTGAGACCAAGATCCCCCCAGTAGATTGCTTACCAGTGCTCCCCTCTTGTGAGATGAGCTCCCTTGTCATGGTCCTTGGAGATCCTCTTGCCAGTCTGCCAGTAGCCACCACTGTCTGCCATTCTTTGCCCACCTCCCTGTCCACTCTCCATGATCCCTCCCCCCATCCCTGCCCCCAGGGCTGGCCAGACCGATCATGATTTTGGGTGGCCCCCCATCCTCCTGCTCCTGCATTTGCAGGCATCCTTCCCCCAAATTGTCTGTTGGTACATGTCTCCCATCCCTTGCACTCGTGACTTTCACCCACCTGTCCAGTTCATACCTGAGCCTGCACAGCTCAGCCTCCAATCCCATCCACCTGGCACATATAGGACAGTGCCTTAGTTTCCACACAGTACTCATGGCCATTGCCGCCACACAGCCACTGCAACCCACAAGTCTGCTTTCCCTTCATCCTGTAACCAAGGTCCCCCTTCCCTTCCAGTTGTGACCCCGCACAGCCCAGTTGCCCCTGTCCGCTGCTCCATGCTGCATCCCCCTTCCCCTATACTAGTTTCCTCTAACATGGAGACATTGAAAAGGATAGGTCCCAGTACTGATTCCAGTTGTGCTTCACTGGTCACATGCCCATCCTCCAAGCGACTGACATTTACCACCACCACCCTCTGTCTCTTATCTTTCAATCAGTTTGATACCAGCACACTACCTTCTCCCCCACCCACAGGCTGCCAAGTTTCCTTTTCAGCCTCCTGTGTGGTACAGTGTCAAAGTCCTTACTGAAGTCCAAGTTACCCAGTCAAAGAAATCTACGAGATTTGACATGACCTGCCACCTGTGAAGTTCTGCTGTCAGTGGTCCTGCAGACCATATGTCTCCTCTCCAGGTACTCTATCAGTCTTTCCTTCAACAGGGACTCAATTAACTTCCTCACTATTGATGTGAGACTGACTGGTTTGTAATTGCTTACTTCCTCCTTGCTGTCAATCTTTTGCAGAGGGACCACATCAGCCCTTTTCCATTCCTCTGTAGCCACCACCTTCTCAAATGAGGTGCTAAGTAGTGTTGCCAGAGGGGCAGCTAGCACCATGCTCAGTTCCTTAAGTACCCTTGGGTGGATCCTCTCCAGCCCCATCACCTTATTTTCCTTCAGTACTTCCAACCTATGGTGGACTGTCTCCTCCATAAATGGACTCGTGTCCACCCCCCTTCCCGGTGTCTGTTAATGCATGTCGGCCCATCCCCCCCTTCCACTGTGAATACTGAGCAAAAGTGTTAATTTAAAATTTTAGCTTTTTCTTGGTCTTCCTCTGAACAATCCCTCCCTCCTAGTCTCCTGATCTTCACTATGTCACTCCTTGTTTTCCTCTTTTTACTCATGTACCTGAAGAAAGTCATATCCCATTCTTAACTTTCTGGGTGATCCTTTCCTCAGTTTGAGCTTTTGCTGTCCTTACCCCACTTCCTGGCCCCCTTTCTTGCTCTAGATATACCTCTCTGCCTGTCTCCAGTTGGGTCTCCCTGTATGTTCTGAAAGCTGTCTTTTTATTACTCTTACTGCATTAGCCACCTCCTTTGAGAATCACTGTAGGCTCTTTTTCCTCTTACCCTTGCTTCCTTCTCCTCTTACCTTTGTTTGTTACCTTTAAACATCTTGTCATTACCTCAGTTATAGTCTCCTTTATTCTATTCCATTGTGCCTCCTCCCACAGCTATCCCCCTTCAAAGTATTTCCTAAGGTAGTCTCCCATTTCTCTAAAATCTGGTCTCCTGAAGTCCGAGACCATCATCCTAGTGTGTTTTCCCTGCCCAACCTGTATATCAAGCCATACTGTACAATGATCACTTGAACCCAGGGGGCTACCCACTGTGACATCTGCTATGCTGTAGCTGTTTATAAGTACCAGATCCAGCACTGCCCTGTCACTAGTGGGATCAGTAACCAGCTGCCTAAGAAATTCCCCTTGCAGGGAGTCTTGGATAACCCCACTCCTAGTTGTAGCTCTGGCCAGAATGTTCCAGTTCACATCCAGCGGATCAAAATCACCCATGATAACTACTTCCCCTTTGCTTACCATTTTGCATGTGGCCTGTCCCAAAACTCTGTCCAGTTCCTAATCCTGTGTTGGTGGCCTGTACACCACCCCCCAAGCATATGAAGGCCCCAGACCCTGTTTCTCAGCCAACCCAAAGAACTTCTAGCCCCTCCATTTCCCTGAGGTGTCATTATATTTCTGAGGTCTTTATACATTCTCTTATGTATGAAACAACTCCCTATTTACTCCCTGCCCTATCCCTATGAAACATGTGTAACCCGGTATGCTCATTGTCTAGCTGTAGTTATTGGTGCACCATCATTCTCTTGTGGCCACCAGATCCAGGTCTGCCTCTGCATTACTAGCCTCAAGATCAGGAGTTTTGCTCCCTAAGCTCCTTGTGTTAGCGTACATGGCTCTCCACTACTGCTGTGTGGAATTTTAACTCATTAAGACCCCAAGATGCCTGCAGGGGGCAACAGAAAAGATTTTCCTGAGGTCCTTAACACCTCCAGATGTCCTGCACTTTGTGCCACTGAGGACTTCGGACGCCTGAGGATATCAGTGCTTAAAACTTAAATATTTCACAAACATAAGTGTGTACAATTGACTACATGGCACCGTTGGAAAGGTAATTTTGTACTGAACAACTTTGCCACTGATACTTTGTGTCTCTCAATTATACTTTAGAAGATATTTGCATTTTTGTATGGTATGATGTGCATGGCTGACATTTGTCTGTCAAGCCTCACCTAGCCACCTTGAATAAATATAAAAAAATAAACATGTACCATATTAGAAAAATTGCTTTTTAGTACAAAACTAATTTTGTACCGCCATCTAATGTATGTATGCTTAACTTGGTGTTAATATGTTAATTATTTTCCCCCAAAAAATGGTTTAGGGTGCCTTTTTTATTGAAAAAATCATTTTTTAGCTATTTCAACTAAGACAGAAAAAAATAGGAATTACTTATAATTAATTGCATAGCACAGTTAGAAATGTAATTTTGTGCTGCACAATGTTGCCACTTGTACTTTTTGTGTAGTACTTCTGGTTCATGAGGTATTCACATTTGTTTGAGGCATGCTGATTATGGCTTGATTTTGCTCAGAAAGCTCCAGGATGAACTATTAAAAGTATACATGCCACAAGTGGTGGAAGTCTTAAAGAGCTCCTGAGGCCTCAATGAGTTAAAATTCCAGTGTAGTGGTATTTCACACAATTTCATGAATTTCAGCTTAAATTCTGCCAAATTTAGTTGAAAGCAGAATGGCAGAATTCTGCAGTGGAAATACTGTAGAATGTGTTCTTCAATCCATTACCTTGGAAAAATTTCTGCAAGAACTTTACCTTGATTGCATATCATACAGTTACCAAATTTAAAATGTTTACCAAAAACTAAACTAATTTCAGTGTTTTAGATTTGAGAGTGAGTAACCTAATCAAGAATTGTATCCTCTATGTTTTAAATTTATGTTCTGCTGTATCACTTATATCGCCAAAAGTGCAACGTCATCCACAGAATATTCCACAAAAACATGCTTGTGCATAATGCAGTTCCACGGGTAATCTCACAATAGTAGTAAATGGAGATCTGCGGCTACATTCTGCATCAAATTTAGCCATGTGACTCCCTGAGCTCAGTGCAGACAATGGGGTCTATTCACTAACTACGCATGAAATGCGCATAAATCCCCCGTACCACTCCTCACCTGCACACAGGTGGGCACAAGCTGGCATTCACAAATGCTGGCCATGGGACCATGCCCCCACCACCACCACCACCACAAAGCTGCACAGATGAGAACCATGGCAGCATGGGGGTGGGGTGCCATCCGTGGCAGGGCATCCAATAGGATACCCATCCTTGGTCCCATAGTGGATCACTTGCATGAGCAGGCAGGGGATGCTGGGAAGGCACGTACCCTCCTATGAACAGACAATGGGCATTTTCCTGAACAGCCACCCCCAGCCCTCCCAGGGAGCCATTTGTGCTGTGGTAGCTGTGTGCAGGAGATCCCAGTGTCATTGTGCCCCACAGTTAACCTGGGGGGGCATGTAACTATTTACAGCAGAGTCCCCACGGAATAGCCCAAGCCAGCATTCCACACTTTGGTGCATAGCACACAGCATGGGGCATGCCCCCTGGCATGCCCCTGGTGTGACACCAGGCTGCTGGCCAGAGATTCAGCATTAGGGTGCTAGTGCAGCCATGGTGAATGCCACAGGAGTGTGCAGATCAGTGCTGCATGACATTCAGGTTTAGGAAAGCCTATGCACTGCCCTTACACAGTGTGTAGGCATTCATGCACAGGCCCCTTTCTGGGTGTTTGAGAGAGAAAGGTCTACTCTGCTGATGAAACAACAGAAACTGTGCTGTAAAATTTCAAAACAATTGCTTCATTGAGTACTTTTACTACATGTTTGCAGCAAAAGTTACAGTGGTGTTTGTAGTGTCTGTATTATTTTCTTTGTTTACAATGTTTGTGTTTTTATGTTGTCTCGTGCATGCACAGCCAACATATTGTGAAAGTAGCAGATTTGGAGGTGCGGTCGCTGTTGGGCGAATGCAGGGCATGCATCAGTAGGTGTGTCCCTCATTCCCCAATAAGCCTGCATGCTGGCACAACACTATGAATACATAATGTGGTGAGAACATCTAACAAAAGGTCTGCTGCAATGCGAGCAATGCTCGTCCTATGCAGCAGCACCACCCGGCGTGCTTTCCATGGTGAAAAAGTAACTTAAACATGGCAACACACTGTCTGTCATAATGCCGACTTCAGGGGTGCCCAATCCCCCTGTCAGCATGCCCTGACCCAATGTATGTGCCAACGGGGGAGCCTGCTCCCCACTGGCATCATGCATCCCCCCAATTGCTATGTGCCGAGAGGGGTGCCCAATCCCCCTCAGTTCTTGCCCCGTCCACTTTCATTGTGTGCTGATGGGGGTGCCCAATCTTCCATCGGTTACAGCATCCCCCAAAAAAACACTTAGTTGGCACACTGGGAGCCCACCCCAACATGCCAAATTCCCTGAAAAAGAAAAAACATCCAACAATGTTTTTTTTTTTAACCCTGTGAAAGAAGAAAACGGTCCCCTGCGGTCTCTCTGCCCCCTCCCACAACCCGCGCCCACCCTTGTGCACCCTGCCTCCCCACACCCCCCTCACCCCATACTTACCTCCGGAGTCCGGTACGATGATCTTCAGTGGACCGGGAACAGGTCTGCACTCTTCAAAGCCGACCGTGAACTGAAGAAATGCTGGTAAGCTGTATAATTGCATAAATAGGGTTTTTTCAACTTTGGTGCATATCTCGGGCATTGTATGGAATTGTTGCACCAAATTTTCAACATGGGGTTATTGGGACCCCCCCCTCATGAATTCAGTCACTGTCATGGTGTTATTCTGTCCCGAAAGGTGATTTTGCAGTCACTGTGTGGAATCACCTTTCGGGACTGAGTAATGAAATGACAGTGCCACTGTTCATGAGGAGGTCTATCAAAAAGCCTATGTTGCAAATTTGGTGAATAAAATCCCCAAAATGGCTGTTTTATGAGCCTGCGTTGCACTGCTTCCACGCATGCTCATAACTTCGTGAAACTGTAATATTTTCACTCCAGATTTTCAAAATTGCCATTTTCCACACCTCCTTATGAATATTACAGCTATCATTTTACATATCCTGGCCAAAATATGTTTTTGCGCACCTGGCGCAGAATAGCGCGGTCGCTTTGCAAAATCAGTTTTCAGGACAGTTTGCGAAAATGAAGGTGACAATGTTCATGAGCAGAGGTCCTAAAATGCCTATGCTGAAAATTTGGTGCCAAAAGTCCATAAAATGACTGTGTCACAAGCGTGCATTGCGTAGTTTCCATGCACCCTTTTAACTTCACAAATTTGCAACATTTTCATGCCAGATTTTCAACACTGGCTTTTTTTCACACCTCCTTATAAACAGGACAGCTGTCATTTTTTATGGCCTGCCCAAAATATGTTTCCACACCTGTGGTGCACAATGGCGTGGTCACCGTGAGAAATCAACTTTTGGGACTGATCAACAAAATCACAGTGCCACTCTTCATGAGGGGAGGTCCCAAAATGCCTATGTTGAAAATGTGGCTAAAAAACTCCCAAAATAATTGGGTTAAGGACGTGTGTTGCGAGTTTCTATGCATGCTCATGACTTCACTAATTTTTCATATTTTCACTCCAGATTTTCAATGTTGCCATTTTTTACGCCTCCTCATGAAAAATACAGATGTAATTTTCCACATCCTGCCCAAAATGTGTTTTTGTCTCCTTGTCACCAAATGGCATAGCCGCTGTGCAAAATCACCTTTCAGCTAACAAACTGATAGTGCCGCTTTCATGAGGTGTACTCACAAACAGCCCATGTTGAAAATTTGGAGTGAAAATACCAACACAGTCATATGGTGTTAGGGTTCCTAACTGTAACACCCCACCCTGTAGAGACTGACAGGCGTCAGGGATGTAACTTGGGATCATTGGCTGTAATGCTCATGCCATTCCACCCCACCCCCTGCCTGCAGCCAGTGACAGGCATCGTGGTGTGCCTTGCACTGTTCAGCCACAAAGTTCACCCCATTCTCCTATACTGCCCCCACCTCAGTGTATTTCCTTATGGAATGGGGTAAGTATAATGTCCAAAGACCTCAAAGCACACCATGACACTTGTCAGTGTCTACAGGGTAGGGTGAGGTACAATGGCATGAGCGTTATAGCTGATGATCCAAAGGCACACCCCAATGCCTATCAGTCTCTATAGGGTGGGGGTGGGGTTGGCGCCATTTCAGTACTTCACTGCCATTCCTATTATGCGTCTCTAACTCCGGCACTACCAATGCCAATGCCAGTGAGACAACATTCGGCATTGACAAATGCTTGTTTTGTTTGTCTGATGAAGTTGTGTTTTCTCTCGAAGTCATTGGGGGAGGGACTTTGATCACTACAGTAGCTGCAAGGACAGAGTTTGTGAGAGAGGGAGATATTTCTTTTTAGTCAGACAGAGTCTGACATAAAGTAAACTTTGTCTTTTTTAGATATGTATTTACTGTATATGCCTAAAATAATTAAAAATTAACTGCTGGTGTTCCACCACAAAATTACATCTGACATTTGAAATAGATTTGCTGCTTTAAATTAAAAAACATTCACATGCAGACGTTTTTTCCTTTTAACAAAATACATTTTTTCCATTTCTGACCTTGAAAAGTAAGTGTGAGTATCACTGTGAAGGAGTGTGGCTCAGGGTGTAGTATTGTGCAATTGAATTCCATCAGTGGGAGAGGCAAGAGTACAGCTGCATGTGCAGCCAGTAGCAGAGCAGCAGCAGTGTCCACCATGCATGATTCACAGTTCTCTGATGTATCCATGCTGGCCACAGCTCCAGTAAGATGAATTGCTACTGTTGTGTCATCTGCTGATGGTGGAAGTGACGTCAACAGTAGTGCATGGCAGCACAATCACATGAAAAACTATCAGCAGGTGATGTAGTAGCAATTCTTCTGATGTCCCATTCACATGGAGAGGAGGATTCTCGGAGTCAGGTTACTGCCGAGTCTGAGACTCAGTCAGAAATCCTTTTAGATGTTGCTCAGTCTGAGTTGTTAGAAAAGGAAGATGATGCACTGGAGGCACTGTAAGAGGTAGATGACTAAGCGAACAACATAAATAAGAAGGCCAGTGAAATTAGAGTACAGGATATCGATATGGCTAACAGTGATTTTTCTTCAGAGCTTAACAATTTGGTCCTGGATTTAGACTAGGACCACAGAGAGAGGCCCCCAATATGTTGTTATATAAATGAAAAAGGAACCATAAATGTGATTAGCAAAAGGAAGAGAATGCAGAGGGTAAGAAGTCTGATAAGGGCACATCCAAGCTTAAAAAATCAGTTAATGGGCATCAGGGCCATGTTAAGCAACCGACAGTGTTAAGGGTGGTAGCATTGAAGACATGGGTGGTGATAATGTCAGAGATGTAGGCCCTGTCACTTCCACTTACCATGTTCAAATGCCACATGTTAGGAAGCAGCAGCCAGTGGAACAGAACAGCTCTTCAGTGTGGGATCTGCAAAGCTTGAGTCAACCATGGCAAAGGTGGGTCATAGCTCATGAATAGGGTCAGCATAGCCAAACAAAACTGAAACCATTAAATGGCAACAGCATGAGAAGTAAGGTCAAATGGGATTGAGGTGACCTAGTTTTGGTCATAGGGTAGGGGTTATGATGACGAGGCCAAGGGCAGGGACAGTAGCATTAGCTATACCATATTGGTTACTAACATCAGCACCCCTGCTAGTACAGTTTCCAAACAGGCTACTTCAATTTTAGGCTATTTCACAAAGGGAAAAATCATGAGACCATCTCCGGTATTAATACTGTGTCACACTCATCTGTCACACCATGATCCTATCTGCACCCCCATCACTAGTGCAACTTCAAATATCCAAGGCACAAGCCAGAAAACACAAACTCACCTTAACCACGCAGTCCCCTGTCGACTCAGGGTCTGGTTGGCCCAAATGCTGGCAGTTGCTATTTATTTAATTTTTTTAGTGTATTTATTTATTTCAAATGTTTCACCAGGAAAGACTTACTGAGCTGGTACCAGGTAATTTCCAGATATGTCCTTGGGGAGGGAAAGAAGAGGAGCACAGAAGAAAAAATTACTCACCTTAGTAATGTTGTTTCTTCTAATGGAGTCTTGCTATATTATGACAATTGCAGTATGACCGCAGGTTAGAACTGCTCCGTAGGTGAAATAGTTAACTTTCCATGCAGGCATGGAACTTAGAGCGCGAGCTCGGTTGAAAACTCTGTCTGTTGTGCTTCAAACGCAAACTGTCAGATCTTTACGAGCTAAAACTCACTAAGGTTCTTGTGGAAGCTGTAACCTACACTAGCCAACTGGCTACTAATATAAACACTCATTTTTGGCCTAAAACAAAGACTCAAGTCAGGAGACCCAAAATGCAAAAACACAACACCAATTCACCCAAAAGGTAGGTGAAAAACAACAAAGGTGGGCATCAAAAAAAAAAAGTGCCAATCCTGTACGCCCACCCACATCCCCAAAACAGAGGTTCTGAGAGTGGCAGGTAGGGAGGGAGGCTTAATATAGTAAGACTCATTAGAAGAAACAACATTACTAAGGTGAGTAATTTTTTCTTTCAAACAACATGAAGTCTTACTATTATGACAATTGCAGACACATAGCAGTACCCCCATGGAGGAGGGACAGAACCTACCTAGGAAATAGGCTCTGAAGCACGGCTGTGCCAAACCGAGCATCACTCCTAGCCTGGATGTCCAGGGAGTAATGCTTGGTAAAAGTGTGAACTGTTTTCCAGGTAGCTGCTTGACATGTTTCTAGAATAGGAATGTCTCTGGCAGCAGCCAGAGAAGCAGCTGTACCTCTGGCCTGAGGGGGGAACTTTACCCAACTTCTCATAGCAGAATTGAATACAAGAGACAATCCACCTGGCAATAGATCTTTTAGTGGCTGGCTTCCTTACCAACTTCGCCATAGGTGAGGAACAGTTGAGGAGTCAAACCTATGACCCTTGGTACGCCATGTAGTAACTGAGGCTCTCTTCACATCTAGGCTGTGCAGCATCCTCTCCCCAGAGGAGGAGTGGTCAGTGAAGCACACTGGAAGTGAAATAGATTGATTAAGGTGGAAATCTGAAACCACCTTAGGCAGGAACTTTCTGTTAATCTGAAGGACCACCTTATCTCTGTGAAAAGAATAAACTCCTGCTCCACTGACAACGCTTGTAATTCACTTATGCTCTGGCAGAGGTGATGGCTACCAAAACACAGTTTTCCAAGTCAAGTACTTGAGCTCAGCTGAAGACAAGGGCTCAAGAGGGCTGTATGAGCTGAGCAATGCAAACATTAAGATCCCAGGCAGGGTCAGGATCCCTGAATGGAGGGTTGGTGTGAAACAACCCCTTAAAAAACTTGGAAAATACAGGATGAGCTGAAAGGGAAGAGGATTTACCTGCTGAAATAAAAGCAGATACAGCTGCCAATTGCACCTTCAGGGTAGCTGGTCTCAGCCCCAAAGATTTCACGTGGACCATATAATCCAGGACTGTAGGTAGATCAGCAGACACTGGGGAAATATGCTTTTCCGAGCACCATATGGAAAACCTTTTCCATTTGGAATTGTAAGTAGCCCTGGTGGAAGGCTTCCTTGGCCTTCAATATATCCATTACACCTTGGGAAGGTGTAAATCAGCAAACTCTAACTCTTCAAGAACCAAGCCTTGAGATTGAGAGATTTGAGATCTGGTACCAGACCCTTCCCTGGGCACAGGTTAACAGATTGTGATTCCTGGGAAGGACAGGGAGAATGGACTGCTAAGGACAGCAGGAGTGGATACCAGGGCTGTCTGGCCCAATCCGGAGCTATCAGAATGACTTTGCATGATTGGGATCTGATTTTGACTAGCACTTTGAACAGGAGAGGAAAGGGAGGGAAGGCATAGAGAAACTTCCCTCCCAACTGAGGGCTAAGGCATCCAGGGGAAGTGAGCCCAACACTGGGGCCTGGAGCAGCAGGAAGTTGGGTGATTGTCTGGGGCTGCAAAAGATCTATCTGGGGTGCCCCATCTGGCAAATACTACTCCCAAGACCAGGGGATCCAGTGACCATTCATGGTGGCCCTGGGAAATCCTGCTGAGAGCATCTGCCAGGACATTGTCCTTGCCTGGGAGGTGAACTGCCATAAGGGAGGTGTTCAGGAGTAAGCCAGAGACCACAACTTTCATCCTTGGTGCACAAGGCCGTGAGACCGAGTGCCCCCTTGCTTGTTGATGTACCACATTGTATGGTGTTGTCTGTTCTGACCTGAATACTCTTGTTCTGAACAGATTTGGAAAAGCTTGAAGTGCTAGAAAAACTGCTCTGAGCTCCAACAGGTTGATGTGGAGCAGAGATTTTCTGGGGAGACTACAGACCCTGGGTGGTGAGGTAACCCCATGTGACCCCCCAGCCCAAGAGGGACGCATCTGTAGTAAGGATTAGAGAATGAGACTGAGTGACAAAAGGAACCCCTTGTCTCAGGTTGCTCTGATCCTGCCACCACTGAGGGCTTGATTCAGGGTTCTGAGTTACTGGGATCAGCTTGTAAGAGATCCTTTCTTTGAGACCAAAAGCTCTCAAATGGAACTGGATATCCCTCATCTGAAATCTTGCTCCTTGCACAACTGCTGTAGGAAGCAGCCATGTGTCCTAGGAGCTGCAGAAAAATGCCTTGCTGGCAGGAGACCTGCAGGGTAAATGAGGGAGGACCAGGAGACTAGGGTCTTTGCCTTGTCCAGGGGGAGGAAGGCCCTGGCTTTCTGTGTGTTCAGTTCTGCGCCTATGAAGGTAAGAAGCTGGACCAGCTCTAGAACTGACTTTGAGAGATTCAGAAGGAAACCTAGAGAGGTAAGCAGTTGCTGTGTTATCTGAAGGTGTAAATTGATCTGGTCTGGGTACTGGCCTACTAAGAGCCAATCATCCAGGTAAGGAAAGATGGCAATCTTTTGCCTTATTAGGTAGGCAACTGCTATAGCCAGGCATCTTGTGAATACCCTTGGGGCAGAAGTGAGGCCAAAGGGCATTGCTCTGAACTGGTAGTGGTCTGAGGGCAGCTCGAACCTGAGGTACTTTCGATGGGTGCTTCTGATGGGAATATGGAAGTAGGCATCCTTGAGGTCCAGGGAAGCTAGCCAGTCCCCTGGCCTTAGAGAGGGTAGGATAATTCCCAGAGTCACCATTTTGAACTTTGGCTTTAAAAGGTGCTTGTTTAAACATCTGAGATCCAGGATGGGCCACCATTCTCCTGTCTTTTTGGTAAGAAGTACCTGGAGTACAAACTTTGCCCTGGTGTAGGGGAGGAACCCTTTCCACAGCTCTGAGAACCAGGAGGGTAGAGACCTCTGCCTCTAGGGCAAGTGCCTCTGATGGAGTTGCAGATTGGAAAGATCTGGTTCTCAGCTTTGGCGTCAAATTTTTTAGCTGAGAACCAGTCCCTGGCTTACTACTTCCAGGACCCACTTATCTGATGTTAGAAGACTCCAGTCCTGGACAAGTAAGCCAGCCTGCCCCTACAGGTAGAGGAGAATCGCCCTGCAATCCCATCAGGGTGCCTGCTTGGCAGGGGCTTTGGCTGAGGGTGGAAGCAGACCTGCTTGTCCCCGTCTGCCTCTCCCCTCTAAGAACCCCCTCTGAGCATAGGCGGGTAGGAAGCTTGGGCTTGGTAAAGGCCTATGAAAAGGCCTGCCTGCCTCTAGGAAGCTGCTTTTGAGGAGTGGCCTGCCTTCTTTTTGGCCTGTGCACTCCTATAGGTGGTCCTATATTCATCCATTTTCTTCATGTAATTCTCTGTTTGCTCCCCAAATAGACACTTCCCACAACAGGAAAATCCATGGCCTTAGACTGGTTATCCTGAGACAGGAGTAATACATCTGAGCCAAGCCATCCTGAAAAGTGCCACAGATGTAGGCCATGACTCTTGATGAAACATCATTAGAGTCCACTGCAGCATGAAATTGCACCTTGGATGCCTCAGTACCATCCATAGCCACCTGTTCCAGCTCCTGGCAAGCTGGTCAGGGACTTGTTTCGCTAGGGCCAGCACAGTATCCCATCTGGATTTCTGGTACCTAGCAGCATAAGTCATATAATTTGCTTGTCTGAGTCCCAAAGATGCTGCCATGTACTGTTTCTTTGCCATAGCATCAATCTTCCTGGAGTCCTTCTCAGGGGTGTGAAGCTAGGGAATATTAGCCTCTGTCAGGCTGCAGCCTGCATTACTCCCACATGGCTGCATTGTTGAGTGAGGAAATCAGTGTCGGAGCCTGATAAGGTATACCTCTTGTCCATCCTTTTATCCACAGGAGGTATAGTGTGTGAGTTTTAAAACTTTTACTGTCTGTTTCCGAAGATTTATGCAAAGGAATAGACAGTCTCCAGACTCTGGAATATCCATCATTTCTACATAGTCTGGCTCCTCTTGGTCATCAACAGCTTCCTCAACAGGGAGCTGAGAGTTTCAGCAACTTTTATAAAACATGAAATGAGAAGGGGACTCAGACAGCCTTGAGGAGAAACCCCTAGGGTCTATCTGGAGATGTCCGGATCAATGGGCACATCCAGACATTCAAAACCATATTCACTCTCCTCATATTCTCTTCCCTCCCGGTTCATAAAATCCTCAAAATCATAATCTTGAACTGTGGAACCGGCCAACTGAACGCTTACTTGAAGGTGTCGGTTCGGTTCGGAACGGAGAGAGAGAGACTGGACAATTTGAATTGCTTTAGCTATTTCCTCAGCAGTTGGGGAGAGAACTTTGGCTCTACACTAGCTGACTTTCTAGTCCTTTTGATGGACCAGCTCCTCAGAACTGGCTTTTTCGTTTGCCCGAGGAAGTATCGCCCTGGTCAGAGGCACTTCCTCTAGTTCAGAATTTAACTTCGAACAGGACTGGCCATCCGGGTCAGTGGACTTTTGGCCTCCCTTTCTGGAGCCTACCAACCCCTTATCTATGGTGGCAGGTGGGAAATTGTGACAAATCTGGCAGTCTGAATTGAGGTGGTCAACCCCAGACAATAGACACATGTGGTGTGGGCCTTAGCTAAAGCTTCTCCCACAAACACTACAGTGTTGAAACCCATTGGGTCCAGTTTTTCTTTTGGGTTTCTCTGACATAATGCCAGCCTAACCAACTTGCCCGTTTATGGCAATCCACCAAGCAAGACACCCTTATCAGTTCCCAACCGTGTCACGGGTCGTAGAAAAAAATGTAATGAAATCCATTTTTTTTAGAACCGATAAGAACCGGGAACCACACTCTAAAAAAGGTCTAGTAGATTTTAAATACAACCTGATCGGTTCAAACCGAACCGATAAAGAATTACAAGTTCCACACAGAAAAAATAAATGTAAAACCTATCTATTACTTACATTACCACAGACAGAGCTTGAACTGACCAGTTGAGGTTTAATTTCGGCTAAAAACCGAAAAATAATACTTTTAAACCAACAAAATGAACCGAGCAGAAGGAGAAATCTCCGGAGCGATTGTTCAGTGAGGCGGAGTAAAGAATCTGACAGTTTGCGTTTGAAGCACAGCAGACAGAGTTTTCAACCAAGCTCGCACTCTAAGTTCCATGCCTGCATGGAAAGTTAATTATTTCACCTCCAGAGCAGTTCTAACCTGTGGTCATATTGCAATTGTCATAATATAGCAAGACTTCATGTTGTTTGAACATATACATGCACAATGCACTAAACAGTGCAATAAAATTGGAATAATAAATCAAAGAATACAATCTATGAAAACTTCAGAGTAATCATACAGTAGTATCATAGTAATGTGTCAGTAGAAATGGACCATCCTGGCCCATCCAATCTGCCCGTCTCCCCCCTCCCCTACTTGTCACCGGTGCACAAGGAGCCTATCCTCTGTCCTCTAACCAACACCATACAGTATGTCTATCCTATGCTCTCTTGAATCCCTCCACCATTTTGACACCTACCAGCTCCCCAGGTAATCTGTTCCAAGGTTCAACCACCCTCTCAGTGAAATAACACCCCCTTACATTATCTTTAAATCTTCCTCCTTCCAATCTTAAAGTATGACCTCTTGTTTTAACTCCTACTTTCCTTCTAAACAGAATTTCTTCCCTCATTTTATTCATCCTCTTCATGTACTTTAATGTCTCTATCATGTCCCGTTTCTCTTTTGTAAACTCCAGTGGATACAGATTTAATTCTCTCAATCTTGTCTCATGTGGTTTCCCTTGCATATCCTGCACCATCTTTGTTGCCCTTCTCTGAAACTTTTCTATTACATCTATGTCCTTTCATAAATTAGGCCTCCAGAACTGTACCCTGTACTCCGGGTTCAGTCTAACTATGGTCTTATGGCATCAGCACCTCTCTCTTCTTACTAGTTATGCCCCTTCTTATGCACACCATCATTCTATTAGCTTTGCCAACCACCTTACTACATTGGTCACTTAACCTAAGGTTATTTGATATCATAATCCCCAGATCCCTTTTCTGTTCTGTTTGCTTTATCTGCTCTACCCTCAACGAGTACTTGGCCAGTCGATTTTTACTCCCTGTATGCATCACAGCACACTTCTTTGTATTGAACTTCAGCTGCCATGTTTCTGACCATTTCTCTAGTATACTCAAATACCTCCTCATGGCCTCAACCCCTCCTTCAATGTCAACCCTATTCCATAACTTTGCATCATCTTCAAACAGACACATTTTCCCTTCAATTCCCTCTGATATATCACTAATATTTATGTTAAAAAGGATTGGTCCTAGAACAGACCATTGAGGAAACCAGCTTGTAACCTTCCTCACTCCAGAATGTACACCATTCACCACCACCCTTGGACTTCTATCCTTCAGCCATTTTTCCATCCATCTAGTTATTTTCTATCTCACCCCCAGCCTCTCTGTCTTATTTACCAGCCTGCGGTGAGGGACAGAGTCAGAGGCCTTACGGAAGTCCAGGTAGGCAACATCTTGATCAACCACCTCTTGATCAACCACCTTTGTTACCCCATCAAAAAATTATATCAGATTTATTTGGCAAGATCTCCCACTAATGCTTCCACTAACCTACCTTTACCCAGTTCCTAGCAACTCCCAGTAGCACCTATCCTCCCTCCTCCCTTCCTTACCTTATTAATGACTTGTAGCACTTCTTCCTCCTCATGCCCCACTCCATTCCCCCTCACTGCCTTAGTCTTCCACTCCCACCCCTACATTGTCCTCCTGTTCCTTAGCCTGCTTTCCTATCACCTTCTTACACACTCCTCATTTTACTCCTTACCCTTTCTCCCCCACCTCCCTCCCTCCTCCTCCCTCCCTCTCCATCCTCTCTCTACCCCACAATCTACCCTCATTGTCTTATCTTGACCCATCTGCTTCCTTGGCATCCATTTTTCCCCTTGCAACCCTCCACCCCATCCCAACCACTCCTTCCCTCTTCCCCTCCCTCCTGTTTGCCCTGCTCTCACAGCCTCCTTGGTTAATCCTCCCTTCCCCTTTCCCCTACCCTGTCTCACCTTGCTGACAAGGCTCCCTGGGCTGATACTTCATTGCCTCTATGGTAGTACCCTCCCCAGACTCAGTTCACCTTGCTAAAGCCTATGCCTAACTGTCCTCTACTTATCTAGGCCCATCTGCTTATCCTCCTCTCCTATGATATCTCTCTCTGCTTACTCTCTGCCCCTCTCATGTGTACTATGGATCTCTATAAGTTGATGTTCTCTGTATTTTGCCATTCCCAGATGACATTGCTTAACTGTACTACTGTATCTCTTTAAATTCATTGTAAATGTTGCACTACATAGCTCTGTAAGTTGATGTTCTCTGTATTTTGTAAATGTTGCTAACTGTCTGCTTGCAGCATAACCTCTACATTCTCTGTAATTCACTTGATGTGGAACCTGTGTAATGAGCTTCTAGCTCAATAGTGTCTTCCAAGATTGCAATAAATAAAATAAATAATCCATGTTGCATTTCATCTAATAATTTGTTGTCCGTTAAGTATTTTACCACTTTTTCCTTTATTAGCACCTCCATCACCTTGCCCAATGCTAATGTGAGGCTGACAGGGCTGTAATTCCCTGCTTCCTTCTTGCAGTCTCCCTTGTTCAGCAGTACTACATGTGCCATCCACCAGGCACTAGAAACACACCCTGTGTCTAGGGACAAGTTAAATAATTTCACTAAATGTGTTGTCAACTCATCCCTCAACTCCCTAAGAACCCTTGGATGCAAACCATCCAGACCCATTGCTTTGTCTACCTTTAATTTCCACTTCCTGCCTTAACTCTTTCCTCACTTATTGCCTTTCATCCACTCCACATTCATCTCCTCCCTTCTTATTTAACTCAGGTCCCTTTTCATCCCCTTCCACTGTGAATACAGAGCAAAAATACTAGAGTAAAATAGTATTGTATCATCTGCATTCAAAGTAATGGACAAAGAGAAGTAGACCTTGTGGAAGTCATATAGGAACATAGAGAAAAGAACTGGGCCAAGGACAGACTCTTGGGGTATGCTTGAGCTAATAGGGAGTGGAGGGGAAAGGGAGTCTCCAATATGGACAGCTTGTGACCTGCCCTCAAGATGGGAGCATTCAACTGAGGAAGCTGAATGTTCAGCTACTTTAAACTTGTCTAGGAGCATGGTATTGGCTACACCATCAAAAGCTTGGGTTAAATTGACAAAAATGGCAGAGGTGACAAGGCCCTGATCCATACCTCAGAGTATCAGTGAGATGAAGGAGAGAGGTGGAAGTGGAATGTAACTTTCTAAAGCCAGACTGGAAAGGAGTGAAGAATGAAGCTGAGTCAAGAAAAGAGGATATTTGGGAGAGAACAAGATGTTCCTGGAGTTTTGCCAGAGTTGGAAGGAGAAAGATATTACAGAAACTACTAGTTTCACATGTATTTAGTGAATATACCCCTACTTTGAGAAGGAGAATGACTGTAGCCAACTCATAAGAGTTAGGCATACATGATAAGAAGAAAGAGAGGTTGAGGAGGTAATTAATAGACAGAGCAATAGTATGAGCAATACGAAATAGGAGTTTAAGATCAATAGCATCAGAGCTCCCACTCTTGTGTGGATTAAGATCCAACATGGCTTTAAGAGCAGCAGTAGGGGTAATGGGTAAAAATGAGAAGAGGAAGGAGGTGGCAGAAGGTCAGGGAGAGGAGAAGAATGAGAGGGGATAGAAGAAGAAGAAGGAAAGTAGGAGGAGGAGAAAGACAGGATAGAGCAGGCACAGGAGGTGCAGTAGGAATTGAAAGATGAGATAAAAGCAGCAGAGTCAGAGATAAGAGTATCACACATCTTGAGCACAGGGAGAGGGGACTGGGTTGGGTGGGAGAAAAGTGCATGAATTACCTTCCAGAACATAGAGGGGTGATTAAGATTGTTCTGGAGAGTGGATGCAATGTGTTCATACTTTACAAGCCTAGTAGCTTAGTGCATATGAAGGAACCAGCAATTAGTAAGGTCAGAAGCTGAGCCAGAGGATTTGTAGGTCCTTCAGGCAAGGTCATGCGCATAGTGACAAGCCAGCAACTCAGCTGAGATCCACGGGAGGTGGGAACCTCAAACTCTGGTTCTACTAAGAGAGGTGTGACGATCTCAGACAGACATAAATTTAGTAGTTAAGAATTTGAGGGCATTGTCCTTGTTACCAGCTGTTGGAATAGGTGATCAGTCGGTGGCTACAAGGTCAGCATGATGGTGGGACAAGGTCAGCAAAAGAAAAGACCTGATATGGATAATTTTTTTTTGGGGGGGTCTTTGGGATGAAGAATGTTATGCACATAGTAAACCATATGGTGGTCACTGAGGGCATCGGAGAGGATGCTAGCATCCACAATATGATAGGGGTGGGAGGAGAGGACCCAGTCCAAGAGGGAGTGATTTAAAGAATTGAAATTAAAGCAAGTAGGGACAGAAATTAGCTGAGTTAAAAGGAAGGATTTAACATTGAGACAGCACTTATAAAGAGATGGGATAGAGAATTTAAATTAAATCACCTAATATGAATAACTGACCAGAGGAAGTGTGGGAAGAGATAGAGGTGAGTAACTCAATTACTGAGGGTGGGGATATGCTAGGGCAATAGCAGCCACCTGCAATAAATAGTGGTACAGAGAAGGGGAGAGAGAGTTTGAGACAAAGCAAACCACAGGTAGAGGTGAGTGAGAAGGAGAGCACAGACTCAAATTGAATGTTTGAGGAGAGGTAGATGGCTATGCTTCCTCCTCTGTTTGCTCAATCCTGATGAATAATGTTGAAATTGGGGATAGAAACACAGGAATCATGGCTCTTGGAGAATGGCCAAGATTCTGAGATTACAAACACATTGTGAGTAGTTGCAACAAGTCGATCATAGGGACAAGGCTGTGGATGTCAACATGGGCCACTCTCAAATTGTTGGAAAGAGGAGAAGATGGGGACGGGCAAAGGTTAAGATCAATATCTCCTGCAGCTAAAAGCAGAAAGGAGATTATGAACTTTAAAGATGTTTAAAATGTTAGAAATTTTGAGCTAAAGGTTTGTTTTAATTTTATTAATAGGAAAAAGAATGCTTCAATAAGACTGCTTGAATCAGAAACAAGTAAGCTTATATACGAGGTAACAGAGAATTGCCTCATTGCAGCTGTTCATTTTTAGAAACATTTAAACTGAATGAATTACCTATGAATGTGTGTTTCATGTTATTTTGTTTATTGAAAGTAATGGCAAAGATTTGTTGGAATCAGATAAAATAAGCATCCATTATAATGTTTGATTTAGGTAGGAGATTGATCCTATCATTTACATGTATATTTTATTGTGACATTTTCACATTATATCAATAATGAAATTAGTTAATTTGATGTTGCATTATTTATTATAATGTTTATGACGTGCAGCCACTTTATCTGAAGAAGTGATTTTAAATCATGAAACATTGAATTAAGTGAATACTGTAGCTAATAAAAAACTTCATTTTATAGGGTGAGTCAAGCCTGCCTGGAGGAGTTTTCCTGATTGTTTTATATGGGATGAAACCGACTCCTCCCTTTTCAGAATTTTCTTTTGTGGTTTACGTTCTCTGGATCCGAACACCAAGGACTTACTACTTTTTTGTCTGACATGAATCTGGATGAAACTTTTTTTGTGAGCCCATCCTAAGAGAGAAGAGGTTTAAGAAGAATAAAAGAAGATTACTGTCCCAATGTTCAATGAACTGGTCTCTTGTTTGTGGCAGGTCTTTGTTCCACTCCAGACACTTTGCTTGCCTTGTACCATTTCAACATTTATATGTAGCATACATTTTTTCATGGCTTCATGCACAGATTTGGATACACTTGCATAAGATCTAATTTGACACATTTCAATGCAAACGATGAGGAAAGAATCACAGAAATGGTAAAAAGTAAATGAAATGTAAATATTTCTACAATACCACATACTATAAATGGCAAACTGGAGTTACTAGAACAGAAAGACATTCATTTCGATTGGTATACAATTACATGTAATGTGTACATAAAACTTGTGGCTTAAGGGTTGTTGTAGCAGAACCAAATTTAGGTTTTACCATGGAAGGATTTGGGCAAATCAGGAATGATATTAGATAAAAATGTTCCACTGATTTCATGTTACCTCTGGTTGGAACAATGTCAACAGAATAAAGTATAATACAGGATGAAATACAAAGGACAAAACCAAAAAGATGAATTCTGAAATTAATGAGGATGAAGCAAAAAAATTTTTATTGCCAGAATAGAAAAAGGCACAGAAGAGTCAAATGAAAATATATGGCTTATAAAGTTAAACACATTCAAAAGGGACATCTTAGACTATAAAGATGGCAAGATTTATAACTGGAAAAGAACAACACCTACCAAAGAAAAAGATAATGTACTAAGTTCTAATAGTCCTTTATACAGCACAGATTCTGGCAGCAGCAGTGAATTTCAATATCAAAGAGACTGACTCATTAACAGATATAGAGGAGGTACCCACAGAAATAGAGCACAGAGACACAGCTACTACTAGCCGAAATATTAAAGTTATCAAGGTCATCAAGGGTATCAAATGGATTTTCAAAAGGCAGGACCATTGGGTGGAAGCAGAGAAAACAAAAAGTAGGCACAGAGCAAAGGTACAGGTATTACAGGAAACAGAACTGAACCAAAGATACATGAAATGAGATATCAAGCAGAGGGAACATAGTTTTTAATTTGTCTGAAAGAGAGTTGTGTAACAGTTATTGTATTCCCTCCCTGTGGCTTGGAACAGCATTCAGGTGGTGCTCAGGATCACCAGCCTGGTCACGAGTAACGTTTTAAGTCACTAGCCTCTAAGCATTTCATTGTAGCTTATAACTGCCAGAGGGCTTAGCTCTCACAAATTCCACCTGCCCTATTTCCCTCTTCTGTCTCCTTGTGTTAGCATCTCTACCATCTCTCCCCCCTCCATCTCCCCTCTCACTCTGCTCTCCCCTCCTTCCTCTCCTCCTCACCCCTTCGTTGTGCCCACTCCTTCTCCTCAGGCCACCATTTGCACCCCTAATCATTCTATTTCTGCTTTTATTCTCCCTCCATCTTCTCCTTCCTCCCCCTACCTTCCTCTTTATCTTTCTATTGCTGTATACCCTCTTACCCTCTTCTGCTTCCTTGTATTAGCATCCCTACTTCCCCCCCTCCACTTCCCACCCCAGTTCTGCTCTCTCCTCCTCCATCTTCTCCCCCTTCCCCCTTTGATCTGCTCATTCCTCCTGCCCTGGCCACTTTCAGACCCCTAACCATTCCATTTCCATCTTCCCCCCTTCTACTGTCCTCATTCTTCACTCCCTGGCTCACCCTGTAATTGCCCTCTCAGCTCTCATTGCCCTAGCCACTCTCTCCTCCCCCACTGCAAATGTTGACCTATTAGCTTTCCCAGTCCCTTAATTTCTTCTGAAGCTCTCCTTTTTGCAATGTGTGACTATCTCACACCTCTTATGCATTGTTGCTCCTTTCCCTACTGCATCCTATGTTTTCTCTGTATTTTTGCCATAAATTGTCACATTATTGCATTATGTTAATGCTGAGATCTGTTAATGACTGCATGTATTGATTTGTATGAATTCCATTGTTTTATACAATGTATGTACCCTTCTTTATGTACGGTAAACCTGTTTATGTACCACCTTTTATGTAATCAGGGTCTCTTTGTGAATGAGCATGCTCAGTGGAGCTTTCCTGCAATAAACTGGAATTGAATTGAATGGCATACCATCATAATGGTGACTGAAAGTGAGTGACTTGAATATGAGCAACTCACATTCAGTGCCTGTCATGTGGGCTACCCTGCAAGGGTAGCGACGGGGAAGAACATGGCAACAGGAAGCATGGGAGGGAGACAGGAAGAGGAGGGTGGGTATTTAAGGGGTGGAGCAGCATGAGGCTGCCGAGCTGGCACCTTGGTGGAGTGGTGAGGGTGGCTGGCTACAGTGTGGAGGGCGCAGGGTTTGGGGCTGGGGAGGGATACAGTATTTTGTAATTTTTTTCAGCATTTCACCCCCTCTCTAACATGCACCCCCCCCCAGAGTTGGTACTCTTTAGTTAGGGGGGTGTGGGGGGTGCTGCCCCCCTCAGAACAACATTTTATTTTTTCACCCATTTTTTGTAGCTACGCGTGTACATCGCCTTTTTTTCCAGTGATGTACACTCACCATAACAGCAAGCACTATTCTGCAATCACTGTTATGACATGCAACCAACTGAATTTAATTGAATCTATATGTGGTATCAGGCATATAAACTATTGTTTACAGATGTGTCCTGGGGGGAGGGGTCATGGGAGAAATATAGATACACATAGTATTTACATATGCATATTATTTACAGGACATACTAGGATAAGCTGTACAATGAAATAAATATAGTATTTACAGTACATAGTTGGATAGATTGTACAATGAATTGACATAGATTCTTGGTCACTCTTTTCCTCATCAGTAACTGTTGCCCCCTCCTCAGTAAATATTAGCCCCTCCTGTCATAATTGTCCCTCACACTGTTCCTTTCTCACCCTCCCCTTTCTCTATAAATTTGTTTCCTTTTACCCATCCCTTCCATGTCTTCTTATCCCACCCATAGATTGAATTGTTAGCCTAATTCTGTTGTGTCATACTGCACCTTTGCATTTAACATGCTGTCTGTTTGTATAATATGATGCCATTGTATTATATGATGATTCACTTTGTACTTATGTATGTATAGTCTGATGCCTTTGCATTGTTTAATGATTCATGTTGTACTTATGTATGATGATTTGTGTTGTACCTATGTAACGTCTACCCAGGGTCACCTTGTAAATCAGTCCTCTCAATGGTGTTTTTTTCTTGGTAAAATAAAGATTGATTGATTTAGCATTACTGTGCATAGAAGGCAGAGCTAGGCAGCAGCAGTATTTTAGTATGCATTCCTAGGTTCAGCATATACCATGATAGGGCCAGCCAAAAGGCAAAGACAACATATAGATACACAGTGAAGAAGAGAGAGGAATTTAGTAGGTAGGGATTGAGGTGAGGTTTACAGGAGGAGACCAGGAGGTAAAGGGTAGAGGTAATAGAAGAAAAGGAGGGAGAAGAAGAAGAAGGGACGTAGACAGAGTAGTGGAGTAGGGGTGGAGAATTCAGGTGCAGTTGCAGGAAGGAGAGGTGAAGTCTTGGAGAAGGCAAGAGAGGGAATGGAATGAGGTGACAGTGCAGATTTGGAAGGGGAGGGGTTCCAGAGTTTAGGGAAGCAGAAGGAGAATGCAGCTTGGCTGGAAGAGGATGACCTAGTTGGGAGTTCTAGGGTTGGGCAGCCAGTGCTACAAAGGGAATAGGAGGAGGGAGTGGACGCAGAGAGTAGAGATGTGAGGTAGGAGGGGAGTGAGCTCAGCCAGTACTTGACAATATCGGTGGGGACATGTGAAAGCCATCTGGCTTCAAGAGAGGGAAGACTGAGTGAAGTATAGAGTGAGCAGCAGTGAGTCAGAGGTGGGCAGTCAAGAGCAAACTGGCAGAAGGACTGATAGAGGGCATCCAGTCTGGCTAGGGTGGATTTTGGGGCACTGCCATAGATGGTATCTCCGTATTCTAATATGGGGAGAAACATTCTCTGTAAAGTGGCTATGCATACTAGCAGGGGGATACAATCTCTGTTCTGGTACAAGGCTGCTAGTTTTGGGTGGAGGTACTTGAGGACAGAGACCACATGAACAGAGAAATCCAGGTGCTGGTCAAGCCATAACCCAAGGTACTTGAAGGAAGGGATGTCTTTAAGGATGGACCTATCTAGGATGTAGAATGAGGCAAGGGCTGGAAGTCTAGAGAGCTTTTGCCCGGCTCAGAAGTTCATAGAGACTGTTAATTTATTTTTTTGCATCAAGGGACAGTTGATTAGAGTGGAACCAGAGCTGGGTGTTATCGAAATCCAGCTGTAGGCTGGTCATCAGATCAGTAGGGGAGGAGCAAGAGGCAAATATAACAGTATCATCTGCATGCATATGAATAGATGCAGATATACAGGCAGAGGGGAGGCTGTTTAGAAAAATGGAGACGAGGATGGGACCTATTACCAATCCTTGGGGGACGCCGGTGCTGATGGGGGGGGGGTGACAGAGAGTTGCCAATTTTAATTGTTTGAGGTTTTGCCCAGAAGGTACGAATGCAACCAATCTGTAGCTTGGGGGGAAAATCCTGCAGCAGAGGGCTTTGAAAGGAGGAGTGGATGGGCTACTGTGTTGAAGGCTTGGGCTAGGCCAACAGAAATTGCAGAGGTAATCAGGCCCTGATCCATGCCAGATAGAATGAGTCAGTCAGCCTGGTCAGGGAGGTGGAGGTGGAGTTGGAGGTGGAGTTGGAGGTGGAGGTGGAGTTGGAGGTGGAGTTGGAGGTGGAGGTGGAGTTGGAGTTGGAGGTGGAGTTGGAGGTGGAGGTGGAGGTGGAGTTGGAGGTGGAGGTGGAGGTGGAGGTGGAGTTGGAGGTGGAGGTGGAGGTGGAGTTGGAGGTGGAGGTGGAGGTGGAGTTGGGAGTTGGAGTTGGAGGTGGAGGTGGAGGTGGAGTTGGAGTTGGAGGTGGAGGTGGAGGTGGAGTTGGAGGTGGAGGTGGAGGTGGAGTTGGAGGTGGAGGTGGAGTTGCAAAATCTTGACTGGAAAGGGGTGAGGTAAGAGGATGAGTTAAGAAAATGAGAAAGTTGAGAAAGGACCACATGTTCTTGAAGTTTAGCAAGGGTAGGAAGTAGAGAGATAGGGTGGTAGCTCCCAGGAACAGAGGAGTTATGAAAATAACTGTCACCTAATAATTAGGATTACAATGGATTATAATAAAATTGACATCTTTTGATTATTACATGGGGAGCTCGTATAAAAGCAGATCTTTGTTGTAACCAACAAAGAAAGAATTCTTTGTTACACACTGAGTCATCATAAGGAGCAATTGGAAAATAATATACTTTATGGTCAGTTATTGAGATGTAGGAGAAATAATGGGAAATAAGTTTTATATCACATGAATAGTAATGATTTGTTAAGACAGATTCAAACAAAGAGGTTTTAAACAGATGTTCTGGACAGCGCAAACATGACAGCTGACGGAGTAGAGAGGTTAATAATGTTAACTGACAAACCATGGGAATATAATCAGTTGAATAATGTGCCATTCTCAATACAATTCTGAGCAGTCTGATAGAATTAAAGAGGCAATGTGCACAGACTGGAATGTCTTGAAATCTACAGCATCTGTAAATTCAGCTTCAGAGAACATCTCGGAGTAGCAGCTAGAAAAAAAACAAAGAATATAGCCAATTTTGTTATCTCACATTCAGCACTGGAAAATGTAAGCACCTAAAGTATGGCTGGGTGCTACACCACTTGATCACTGTTCCCAGTGTTCTCAAAGAGTTTTTGAACTCAAGGAGAAATTAAAAATTTGAGTTAAAATACTTTCTGAACTGTAAGTCACGTTAAGTGATTTACTATGTTAAAGCTCTGTGAGGTCTCATATACAGGTATAGGTAAAACAATGCGTGAAGCTGGAGGACTAGTCAAGAGATTGGCACTTGAGTTTCAATGAAAAGAAGTGCAAGATAATACACATGGGGCATAAAAATCCAGGAACAACATACCAGCTGGGGGGGGGGGGTTAGAATGTTCCAAGCAGGAAAGGGATCTAGGAGTTATCATCTCTGAGGACCACAAGGTAGGAAGTCAGTGCGACAAGGCAGCAGGAAATGAAAACAGCATGCTAGGATGCATAAGCAGGGGTATCACCAGCAGGAAAAAGGAGGTAATAGTTCCACTATACAGGACATTGGTGAGGCCACACTTCAAATAGTGTCCAGTTCTGGAGGCCTTACCTGCACAAGGAGATAGCTAGGGTGGCTGCTGTTCAGAGGAGGGCAGCCAAGAAGGTGCTGGGATTACATCACAAACCCTACAAGGAGCGGCTGAAGGACCTAAACATGTACTTCCTGGAGGAGAGGAGGGAGAGGGGGAATATGATTGAGACATTTAAGTACCTAATGGGGAAGAACAAGTTGCAAGAAAAGTTCAAAGAAAGAGATGTTCCAGGACAAAAGGACAATGGATGAACTGGAGGGAGGGAGGTTCAGAGGGAATGTGAGGAAGTGCTTTTTCACAGAGAAGGTGGTGGACAAATGAAACAGACTACCAGAAGAGGTGGTGAGGGCAGAAACAATTACAGGATTTAAGAATGCATGGGATAGGCATAAGGGGATCCTGGTTGTCGGTGGAAGAGGACAAATTGGTTCCTAGGAAGCTTGAAGAAGCGCAGATACTAGCATTCAAGAGCAGACTAGGTTGGCAAAAGGCCCTTATCTGCAGACATCATCTGTGTATCTGTGTATGCGTGTATCTATGTGAACTTGAAATAAGAATTAGTGAATATAAGAGCAACATTAGAAAGGAGGATAAAATTCTTGCTTAGCTAGACATTTCGTAAGTTTTAAACCTCAGATTTCCAGTCTTTGATTTCTAAGCAAAGATTATATTCCAAAGATGAAAAGGTAGGGGAGGGACTTGGACTATAGCCTGTTAAGAAAGGAAGCTGGGTGAATAGCTAGACTAGGCAAAAGATATAAGTGTCATGGCCTCAATGAGTTTGACTGGATAAGCCTTATGTAAATATATTTTGTTCTTTTTAAAATATTTTTTCAGCTCAGTTTCAGCAAGCAAAAATACCAAGCAGGATGGGTGGTATTGGTCACTACAAGACTGGCCAGGAGTGTAATGAGACTGATACTGTAAGCAGGGAGCATTATAGTCACTGCAAGGTCTGGTATTGCCCATACCACCCACCCTGGAGAGTATTATTGCACTTAGAAAATAAGCTACATGTCAAACTTTTTATAACTTAAAAAAATAATGCCATAAACAAGTAACAATTATTTTTTTTGTCATTTCTTTGATAAGGTAGTCTCTCTACTGATATATCTGCCAGTAGTGGGTGCTGCAGTGTTTGATAGATATTTTTTTCTCAGTTTACAGCTTGAACCTTGCCCACTGCAACTGTCCATTTTTCTCTAATTCTAGTTCTTTTTCAGTTGTCATCCTCCCCTTTTCTTATAACTCTGCTGTGTTTTAAGCCCTCACTGCTCCATGCTCAGAGTGAGCTCCATGCTCCATTTTGGATAGAAAACTTGTTTGCCTGTTTCCGTTTCAGTTCCTCCAGTTTAGTTCATTTGCTACTGTCATGTTGTTGGTTGGGGGGGTGGAGTGAGTATGATCCAGCATGTTCTTACTGTGATGCAGCAGCGCTGGGCTCCAGTACAACAGTGGCAGTATTTTGCTGAATTTGTCTCCTTCAGATGGAGACATGCTGCTGTTTGTGGCAGTAAAGTGGGCAGACAGCCGAACGGGGCAGTTCGAGTAGCATTCACAAGTAATTAGTGTGCTGTGCTGGCACTTCAACATTTATTTTAAAACAGAAGAAAACGTATGGCTTCTGGAGAAATGGGTAACTTTTTTTTAATACTGTGTATTTCAGTTGTGGTGGGGGATATACTATGAAATGCTGAAACTCGGTCTCCCTGAGATCAGTAATTGGCCACTTAAAGCTGAGCACAGTTGCCTTAAGAGCCAAACGCTCTCTCAGCAGAGTTTCTTTTATGTTTCAGGGGGCTTCACCCCCTTCTAGCCCTTCTTACTTTTATAACAAACTCTGCCACGGGTACATTCAGGGTGTTGGGCAACTGTGTTTTGGGCTTTTCGTGCCTGACAAATATAAGTCTGGCAACACAGGGGCATGCACAGTGTACTGGCCATGGGCCACATTGGGCAATGAACCCCCAGCCAAACCAGGAACATGCTGCACTGTCGGCACACTTACCTCCCACCTGGTGTGCAACATTCCACCTTGTCCCAGATCCACCAGTCCTTGAGTCCTCCCAATCACTGAAGTGCCACAGGATGAGGTCCGTGGCCTGGTATCATTCCTCCTGACCTGCAGAGGTGACAAGAATGGAACATTACTGTGTGTAGCATGCACAGGCAACTGGCCACCCCACATGGCCAGGGGCGCAACAATGAGACGATGGCCCAGTGCACGGCACATGCATGCCATGTGCTGGCATCACACACACAGGAGCCCGACATGGCCACTGCAAAAGTGACGCATGACACCAGTGCAGCAGGTAGCAGCCATGGACATGAACAGTGCCGTGTGCCACACTGTGCGCCAATGGTGATGCCTACCAGTGTGCCTGTGATGCACACCCATGCTACACACCTACAAGCCCACTCAGTACCAGGCAATGTCAGCATGCACACTGTGCTTACGTACCTGGGCATGGCACCACCCCCCCCACATGCCATGTCCTGCAGATGTTGCAAATGTTCCGTGTCCCTCCACAGGTCTCTGTACCTGTGCCAGCACTGCTCTCCCAACTGTGGCACACCAGTGCGGTGTGTGAGGCATGATGCCACCCTGGCCCACACCTGGGACTGGGACTGTACCAGCTCCTCACACCCAAAGAGCTGGCACTCAAGTGGGGCAACCAGGGCCACCAGGTTGGCTGTTTCCACCTCCCACCAGTTCTGGGCATTGGGGTCTGGTGGCCTGGATGGGTTCAGCACATGTCATTTTCTCCAACACTGTAGCAGATATTGCACTCTGCAATGCAATGCACTGTGAGGTGTGTGTGTGTGTGTGTGTGTGTGTGTGTGTGTGTGCATGCGCACCGCATTGGATGCACGATAGGCCATTCATGCAATGCTCCGCGCAGTATGCACTTGTGCCTTAGGGATGCACAATAGCAGCACAACGGCACATTGCAGCACATGCATGGTACAGGACATCAGGGCAGGAGTGCAGGGTTATGACCCATGCGCCACACAGACACAGACACATGTATCCGCTATGTTGTCACCACCTACATTCCTCCCAAAGAACAAGGAACTGGGCTGTCCGCAGTACTTGACTTCATCAGGTCACTTCCCTTGGACACAGAATACATCCTCTGAGGTGATTTCAATATAAACTGGCTAGCTGCTGAAGCAGGGGTGCACAGGGACTCCACTGCTGCCACCAACCTACCCAGATGGTCGACTCGCCAACCAGGAAAAACTACAAGACCGTCACCAGCACACTCCTGGACTGAATCCTCACTAGTCACCCCTCTCAGATCACAAACACCTCTGTCCTACCCGACTCTGTCAGCCTCCATTCCCCTGTCAGCTGCACCTGGTCTAATAAATTCACCAAACCACCCCCCAAAACCATTGTCAGCAGAATTCTACACCGTGGTCAGCTAACACACCTCAAATCCTACCTCCTCTATCAAGACTGGTCACCCATCTTCAATGCAAATAATGTGAATACTGCGCTGGATCACTTCATTAAAATTTTCACAGAGGTCTGTAACTTGTATGCCCCCTTAGAAAGCACAAAGTCAAGGCACTCTGTAACCCTTGGATCACTGGTGACCTCCTTAAGAAACTAAAAACAAGGGACCACCTCTGGGAACTAGCCAGAAACTCTGGTAGGCAAGAAGGAAAGAATTGTTGAGTACCTAGAGGTCAGTAGGGCACAGGACCCAAGGCAGCATGGGTTCACAGCGGGAAGGCCATGTCAGACGAATCTAATTGTTTTCTTTGACTGGGTGACCAAAGTAGTAGACCAGGGAGGGGCTGTGGACATGGCCTACCTAGACTTTAGCAAGGCATTTGACACAGTACCACACAAAAGATTAGTCATCAAATTAACCAGCCTTGGAGTGGGTCCCAAGGTGGTAGCCTGGGTAAAACATTAGCTGAACAACAGGGCACAGAAGGTAATTGTAAATGGAGTCCACTCTGAAGAAAGAGGGGTTACTAGTGGGGTACTGCAGGGTTCAGTACTGGCTCCAGTCCTTTTTAATGTCTTTATAAGTGACATTGCAGAGGGACTGGAAGGAAAAGTATGCCTCTTTGCAGATGGCACAAAGATCTGCAACAGGGTTGATACACAAGGAGGCATGGAAAGGATGAGAAGGACTTGGCAAGGTTGGAGGAATGGTCAGAAGTATGGCAGCTTGGATTCAATGCAAAGAAGTGCAAAGTAATGCACCTGGGAAACAAAAACCCAGGGGAAGATTACACAATGGGGTGGGAGATAGTAACAACAACAAAAATGGAAAGGGACCTGGGGGTAATCTTATCAGATGACCTTAATGTTGGCAAGCAATGTGAGAAGGCTGTAGGGAGGGCTGGGGGGATACTGGGATGTGTAAGGAGAGGCATCACCAGCAGAAAACAAGAAGTTGTTATCCCCCTGTACAGACAGTTGGTGAGACCTCATCTGGAGTACTGCGTCCAGTTCTGGAGACCCCATCTCCGCAAGAACATAGACAGGATGAAGGCAGTTCAGAGGAGGGCAACTAAAATGGTGCGGGATCTGCAAGAGAAGCCATATGAGGAGAGACTAAAGGAGCTTAATATGTGTACCCTTGAAGAAAGAAGGGGGGGACATGATAGAAACTTTTAAGTACCTCAGTGGAATCAACAAAGTCTAAGAGGGTAGCATCTTTCAGAAAAAGAGATGTGCAAGAACAAGAGGACACAATTTGAAAATAGAGGGAGGATGGCTCGGGGCAATGTGAGGAAGTATTTTTTCACAGAGAGGGTGGTGGACGCATGGAAAAGCCTTCCTGAGGAGGTTGTGGGGTCTAAAATTGTGGGAGAATTCAAGAATGCATGGGACAGACATAAGGCAATTTTTGTGGGGGGTAGGAAGAAATAGGTTGTTGGTTAAATAGGATCTGCAGCTTATCCTCTAGGTAGGGAAATGGGTAGACTAGGTGAGCCAAGCAGTCCTTATCTGCCGTCAAAGTCTATGTTTCTATGTTTCTAAGACATCTCAAACTACAAACGTGCATGAAATAACTGCACCAAAACCATCCGACAAATGAAATCAGCCTATTATAAGAATGCCCTTACCAACTCCTGGGAGAATGGTAGAGACTTCTGGGAAAAACCTAAATGAAGACAATGGGAAACAGTCCAAATCCCCCCATCTATGCTCAGTATTAATGGCAACACCACATTTGACCCAAAATCCATTGCTGACTCATTTAACACAGCGTTCACTGACTTCATCTCAGTTCTACCTAATGATTTCTTCACTGGAGAGGAAGTTCCTTTGTCCCAATCGACCACTACCTCTAATAAGCCACGTTTCTACTTTAAAGAGGTCAAAATCCATCAGGCTCGCAAGTATGTCACCAAAGCTATTAGCAAATCAAGATTCAGCAATGAAACCCTTGATCTCAAACTCCTGTCTCTCACTCTAGAAGAGGTGCTAGGGCCACTGACCAAGATTCTAAACCTCTCTCTAAGCCTAAACCAATTCCCAGATAAAGTGGAAATCTGCCACCGTTACCCCAATCCACAAAGGTGGTGACAAAACTGCTCTAGAGAATTTCATAGACCTATTTCAATCCTTCCTCCCCTCTCCAAGGCGCTGGAATGTATTGTCTCTGACCAGCTTACTGACTTTTGGGATAAACACAACGTACTCTGCAGGCAACAACATGGTTTCAGGAAACTGCACAGTATCTCCTCTGCTCTCCTCAAATTCACCGGCGTTATTCATAACTCGCTGGACAAAGGCCAGCTAATTGGATCTATTTTTATCGATTTGACAAAAGCTTTCGACACTGTTAACCACCACTTGCTGCTTGTCCAGCTACATATTGCTGGGCTCTCACTCAGTTCTATCAGCTGGTTCAGAATTTACCTGGACAATCGGACCCAGAGAGTAAGAATTGCTGATACCTTCTCTGATCCAAGACCTGTCCGCTCGGTGGTCCCCCAGGGTTCCATGCTGGGAACCCTCCTTTTCAGCCTGTTCCTAAATGCACTACCAGAGTCCTGCCCCGAGCAAATCTTACTTTACGCTTATGACGCTGTTACATTAGCCTCTCACCATAACCCTAAGTCTCTGCAAGAAAAACTCCAGCAGGGTTTCTCATCTGTTGAGGCCTGGTTCTCTTCTCATAAACTGATCCTCAATCAGAAGAAGACAAAATCCATGATGTTCTGCAGCCACCACAACAAAAACAAGCACTACCAACTCTCAATCAAAACTAAACAAGGAGTCACGCTGGAACAAACACAATCCTTCAAGTACCTTGGCATCACCCTTGACTCCCATCTCGCCTACTCTGTCCACATTAACAACGTGGCAAAGGCTGCTAATACTTGACTGGGCCTACTGTTCCGACATAGGAAACACCTAACCTCTGATGCCCTGTCTATTGCCGTCCAAAGCTCAGTCGTTAGTATGATCGACTATGGCCTTATACTCTATAGCTCAGCCACTGCCACCTCCCTCAAACGTGTAACTATCTCCCTAAATAAAGCCTGCTGACTCATCACTGGACTGCACTGTCTCACTCACACTTGTGACCTCCACTCCCAGACCAACTGGCTTCAACTTCACAGTAGACTAAAATATCAAACCTGCATTATTGCCAAGAAAATAACAATGTGTATTGCTCCGCCTGGTGTCTGTGCTCTCCTCACACCCAGATCCAGCAACTCCAATACAAGGTGGTCCAAGCAATACTCCCTACAAATTCCGAGGTGCCACACTACTCAAGGTCAAAGATCATTCTCCTACAGGGAACCCAGCTGGCTTAACTCCCTTAGTAGTGACATTTCTGCTGCACCGATGCTTGGAGCTTTTAAGTCCAGACTAAGACTCTCGCTACTTACCTCCAGCTCCTGTGACTGCTCACCCAATTAGTTCACCGTCCTCCTGCCTATGCCCCACAACAAGCACTTTGGTCTAAATGCTGCCACCCTAACCTAGCACTTTAATCTGTCTGTCCTTGACAAGGCCCATTGGCTGCCGCCCCCTTCCTCCTGCCTCCCTCCCAACTACTCCTACCTGCTTCTCTCCTCAACCCTTCATCTCAAACTCTCTGATCTTCCTCCCCCCTCACCCCTACTCCTTCCTACCTCACTCCCTCTTTCTCCAAAATCCTTTACCCCTAACTGTATTTGCACGTTTAGCAATTGTTAAATGATTATTTACTGTTTCTTATTGTGTACTGTACCATCTGATGTGGAACCTTTGTAAAAGATCCTCAGCTCAAAGGTATTGTGCTAATCCTATACTTAAATAAATAAATAAAATGTTGTGTGTGGCATGCATTGCCACCACAGGGACCATCCGCACCGAGCATCATGGTGGTTATGCACTGTCCACATAAACCACATAAGTTGGTGACATGCAGGGACATGTGAGGTGCACTGGCCATGATGGCATGCTTCTGCGACAGCATATCCCTGTGACTGAAAGTACTATCGTGCATGTGCGTAAACTGTGCTGTGCAGAGATAAGGCACCCCAATAGATGCGCGATGCAGAATGAGATAGGCCAGGTACAAGTTTGCAGTATTCAGCCTGCATATGCAAATGACCTCATTGTACAATTTTGGCCCAACTCAGCAAATTTACATCCCATTACAGGCATGCCTGCCCCTCATTTGCATGTGGTGAGCCATAAATGGGTTGCCCTGTGCCCCCCGCCCCCACGCAGGTGACTGAAGGGAACTGCAACCTTGTAGGTGAGTGTTTACCTATTGATTTCTGTCCCATTTCTCTGCTGTACTGCATACAGCAGGCTCTGCTCACCCTGGCACAGCTGCATGACCTGTGCTCATGTGTGTCTCTTGCATTCCACAGGCATCAGCATGGCATAGAAGGGAAGACTGAATTTTATGAAGGATGAGCTGCAGGCCCTCCTAGAAGCCTACCTCATGCATGAGAACCTGTTTACCCACAAGACTAGCAACCAGCAGGAGAGGGCTCAGAGATGGGCCCATGGATGGGATGAGGTTGCGCATGTAGTCAACGCCCTTGAGGTGTTCAATAGGACACCCCAGGAATGTATAAAGTGGATGAACAGTGAGCGCACCAGGGCCAAAAATCAGCTTGCTGCACTTAAGTTGTCCCAGTGAGCCACGGGGGGGGGGGTCCACAGTGCCTGCCCTGATAGCACGGGAGGCCCTGACCAGCACACTGAACCACATCGCAGTTGAGGGAGTCCCAGGTGGGTGATTTGATACAGGAGGTGAGCCAGTGCCACTCTTTGTGTATGAATACAGTGGGTAGCAGTGGGGTCTGAGTGTGTGTGCCATGATGATGCATGCCAGTCCACGTATGCCATGTCATGGTGTACCCAGGGGACAGTATCCAAGGCCTGCCATGTGTTGGCAATGTTGCTGACAGTTCGTACAGTAGTGGGTTGAGTCGCAATAAATGTACAGGGGAGCACCTCATGGTCATCACTTTCAGATCATGGCAGTGCATAACCACAGTGCTACAGATGCTGCTCCCGGCAACATTGTTCACCAACACACTCATATCTGGGCAGTTGTTCAGGACCCCCACATGCACTCGGTCATGGTTGCATGTGTCCACACCCTCAGGGCTGAGGAGTGACCCCTTGCAGTGGTTGACCCCCCCACAGGTGATAACCTTGTCTTTGCAGGGCCACCCACATGTCTGCGGTGGCCACCTGGCATCACTGCCCTGGACCATGTTCCCAGTGGCAGCAGCCTTGACCCCTTCCCAGTGAATCCCAGGCCCATGTGTGGTGCCTATTGCACACACATAGGCCTGTGATGTCCTGTCTATGCTGTCCATATGGCATCCGGGACATGGGTGTGGGGCATGGTGCCATGTTGTGTGGCATGGGAGTGATGAGTGCATCCCATGTCATCCACTGTAAATGTGCATCAGTGATGCCCTCTGATCCATGCCATGTTGACACAAGCACCTGTGCACCCCTGTTCCACATGACACTGCGGTGTGCACCCATGACCACCCCTGAGTACCTGTCTGTGCTACCCCTTGCATCAGTGTGGTGGCCGCACATCTGGCCATGGTGCCCCCTTGTGACCTCTGTGCACGTGTGTGGCTACCCAGTCTGGTCCCCGTTGTACTTATCTGTGGTCACTGAAGTGCTCCTTGACAATGGTGGCCTTGTGCTGCCATGCCCTGGCAGCCAACCATGGGTCTCTCATCTTCAGCTGTTCAAGCTCAGTCCTGGCCTCTAGTCACTTATCCTCCAAACTGTTGCACTCTTCATCCTGGACATGTATTCCATGGTCAATGGCCATGTTGTGGAGTATGCAACAGACCAGGAATATGCCACAGGCCTCTTGTGGGCTATAGTGTAAGGCCCCACCAGACCTGTCCAGGCATCTCAACCATATCTTGAACGTGCCAAACACATGTTCAGTGACATTGCATGCCCTGCTGTGTGCCTCATTATACCATTCCTTGGTCTCTGATGAGGGATGCTCTATGGGGGTGAGCAGTAGGGTTGCAGTTGGTATGCACTGTCACCTGTGGGGCAGTAATGAGATATGTTAGTGTCAAATGTGCATACACTGTCCCCTAATGGCAACCATGGCCCCTGTCTACTACTTGTTCCACTTTGCCCTGCTGCTCTGACACCGCACACTGCCCACCCCCCACCCTGCAACACCTCCCTACACCCTCGCTGTAGTGGTATTTGCAATGCTGCCTGCCTGGCATGCAAGCACACTGCCCTGTACTGCAGAGCCTGTTGGTTGCACTTGCACTCCCATTCCTTGTCTGGTGCTCAGGCCAGCACCAGGTACTTTCCCCACCACAGTGCATGTGTCACCACATAACCAGTCACTGTGTTGGCTGTCTTGCCCCTGCCACACACATTCATCTATCTCAACCATGGTCCCCTGTCTCTGGGTTGCACTGTCACCATTTACCCCCATGTTATCGTGTCTGCCTGTTGGACACTGCATGGACCCTTCCCCCCTCCCTGAACTTCCACTTGCTATGCTGCAGGCCACAAGCTGGCCTCCTCTATCATATTGTACACCACACTCACCCACTAGGTGACCACTAGGTATATCCTCAGATTGAAAACAGTGGCACAGGGCCAAACAATTCCAGATGCAGGCATCATTTGCACACCCAGGTTGGGTCACACAGACATCAATGATGTACCCTATCGCATTGCACACCACCTGGTAGTTGATGAAATAGTAGCCCTTCCGTTTCATGTATACATCCCCATCGGGTCCGGGTGATGTCTTGATAGTCACATGGGTGCAGTCTATGGCCCCTAGCACATGTGGCATGCGTGCCACCCCATGGAAGTGCTACAATATTTCTGTCTGTTCTGCCTGTGTGGTTGGGAATGGTATGAACTCTGAAGCATGGGGCAGCAGAGAGGTGAGGAATTGTGTGAGGAGATGGAATGTGGCAGATTGTGTGATACCTGTGGTGTCACCCACAGGTATATGGATGGTGCCCGTGGTGAGCAGGCACAGTGCAGCTGTAACATTGTCTCCACTGACATGGCATGACTCCTGTGTGTTGGTGCCTGCAGTTCATCATGTAGTATCTCACAAAACTGCCTCTGCATTGCCCTACTGAGACAGTACTGGCGTACTATCTCTGTATCACTCAGCTGTTCAAAGCTGACACAGGCATGGTACCATCTGTGGGGAGGCATACCACATACAGGCCCTTCCATGCCAATGTTGTTCATCCCATCTCCTCATTCCCCTCATGACAGCCTCCATGACAAAACACTGGCATCCATTGCTGGTGCTGCTGCTGTTCTCCATCCAGCATCTGGGTGGCTTGCAAAGTTAGGCATACTCCTTTTATACCTAACTTTGGGCGGTGAATCTTGGAGATGCACAGCACATGTGCTGCCCATTTTTGCTGAATATACCATTGCACAGCATATTCATGGAAACGCCCCCTGTATATGAGCTGCATGCATTAACTTTGCACCATGATGCATCCTGAGATGCGCAATGCATCTCACCCTTTTGAATATTGCTTTTCGGCACATTTTTTGTGCTAGGCAGCGCATCTTCTACTTGTGCTGTGCATATCTTTTGAATATATGGGCCTAAGTATTTAAATATGTAAGCTGTTGCATTTTGAAGGGGAAAAGCTAATCTCCAGTTTAATAGGCAACCAATATTTGACAAGCTGTTTGTTTCCATTGCTGTAAGGTTGAAGAGGAAGGGAGAAGGCAAGCTAAGAAGATATGATGAGATCAGCTGTGCTTGCTGAAAGAACTGATTTATGAATGTGTCTGTCGGCACATTGTTTTGATGTCCATGCACTTTCATGCCTGAACAGTGTCAAGATCAGGCTGATTATTGGTCAAGCCCCTTGTAGAACCTCCTGCATTGAACCACCATGACACACCTCTCAAATCCCTGTACATAGCAAATGTTTGACTTGAACTAGCACACAAGGTGAACATAAAAATGGCTGAACCAAAGGAAATTCAAAGGAGAAATTTTAAATGGTATACTAAAGAATTGTTCTTAAATAAGATAGCCAAGGAAAACTCATAACAAGTATTTCTTAGCCTGTCACTGGATATGGCTGTTACTGAATTTACTAAATTAATTATTAAGGTTTGTAATGAAGAGGCACCAGTTGAGAAAACTGAACAAAAGAAAAAACATATTCCATGGATAACAGAAAACATTAGAAAGGATAGAAGAATCAAGTATAGATTGTAGAAAAAAGCTAACAAAACTTTAAATATGTGGATTGGGAAAACTTTAATATTGCTCAGAATAATTTAACTCAAAAGGTCAAAAAGAAAAAAAATATTACAACATAAAGGTAAAGGAATTTACAGAACCAAAACAATATTGGGACCTTATAAAATCTTTTGAAAATTATCCACCATTCAAAGTCCCCTCCCCCGGCAGTCACTGGCCGTAATAACATTAAATAAGCACTCCTCCCAAAGTTACCCTGCCGCCTTCATTTGCTTTATTAAAAAAAAAATTCACCCTCCACTCCTTGGTGTCTAGTGGACCCCACCCACCCATCAATAGATAGCACCTCAGCTCCCAGTACCCCTCGGCCACTGGCATGACCCTCCACTCACCTTCATGGCGGTACCCCACTGAGGCACCACTGGTGCTTGAATGAATGAATACACGCTATTCATTCAAGCACTCAGTGGTGCTCAGTCGGCTGCCTGCCATGGAGGTGAGTGAGGGTTGTGCTGGTGGCCCAATCGGGTTACTGGGGGTTGGGTGGTGCTGTTATCTATTGATGGGTGTGGGAGGGAAGGGGGTCCACTAGACACCAGGGAGTGGAGGGTGAATTTTGTCTTTTTTAATAAAACAAATGGAGGTGGCAGGGCAACTTTGGGGAGAGAATGCTTATTTAATGTTATTATGGTCAGTGATGGCTGAGGTGGGACCACTAGACACCAGGGAGTGGAGGGTGAAGTTCTTTTTTTTTAATGTAGCAAATGGATGCGGCAGGGAAACTTTGGGGGAGAGTATTTATTTAATGTTATTATGGCCAGTGACAGCCAAGGGGTGTGGGGAACACTAGATACCAGGAGAACTTTGGTCAGTGGCCACAACATTTTTCGCCATGGGAGGTACCATCTCTGTGAGATGGCAAAATTTCACTGTGTAAGGATGTAATTTCACCCACGGGTGAGAAATTGTTAGCTTGGGTGCAAAATTTCATGCCCAACCACGGGCAAAATTTTGCATTTCACCCAGTGAAATATATTGCAAAATACGCTAATTATGCAAAATATTTAGCTGGCTGACATTTTCCAATTTCACACATCCCTATCCCCATCACACTGACATAGAGTGAAACCCTCCCACTCCCTCCCACTGCTGCTGCTGCCTGCCCTGCAACCTCTATTCCCTGTTCTGGCATAAAATCCTCCAACTGCCTCCCACTACTGCTGCCTGCCCCACACCCTCCATTCTCTATTGCACAGGCATAAAATCCTCCCACTCCCTCCCACTGCTGCTGTCCGCCCCACACCCTCCATTCTCTATTGCACAGGCATAAAATCCTCCCACTCCCTCCCACTGCTGCTGTCCGCCCTGCACCCTCCATTCTCTATGGCACAGGCATAAAATCCTCCCACTCCCTCCCACTGCTGCTGTCCGCCCTGCACCCTCCATTCTCCATCACACCAGCATAAAACTCTCCCACTCCCTCCCACTGCTGCTGCCCACTCCACACCCTCTGTTTTCTGTACCCTGCCAACATTGGGATGCTCAGTCCCTGTGTAAGCATGTATCCCCCCTCACCCACATTAATGTGGCACACTGGGAGCCCATCACAGTGTGCCAAAAAATACTTCTTTGATGTTTCCGACACTGGGATGCCCACTCCCGGTGTCATTTGCACCATGCCCCTATGTTCCCAATCCCCGGGTTGGCATTGATCCCCCCTCCAGTACTCCGGCACACTGGAAGCCCACCCCAGTATAGCGAAATCCATTTTGTTAATATTTCACCTATAAAAAAGAAAACAGCTCCCCAACATCTTTTTTTTTAATTTAAAAAAAGAAAATGGTCTCTCATCTTTCCCGCTGGCCCCCTCCCCCAATCCACACCCTCCTGTGAACCCCATCTCCCTGCATCCCCTGTCACCCATACTTACCTACGGCGGTCAGGAGCAGCGATCTTCTGTGGACCTGGAACATGTCTGCACTCTTCAAAGACCAACTGGGAACTGAAGAAATTGTGATAAACCATATAATGGCAGTTGATGGGGGTTTTCAACTTAGGTTGATATCTCAGCCAGTGTTTGGAGTTTTGGTCCCAAATTTTCAACATGGGGTTCTTGAGACCCCAGCTCGTGAACACTGGCACTATCATTTTGTTTCTCAGTCCTAAAAGGTGATTTCATGGATGCTGCATGGAATCACCTTTCAGGACCAATTAATGAAAAGACAGTGTCACTGTTCATGAGGTGGTGTCCCAACAAGCCCTTGTTGCAAATTTGGTGGAAAAAATCCCAAAAATGACAGCGCTATGAGTGACCATTGTGCAGTTTCCACGCATGCTTGTAACTTTATCAATTGTTAATATTTTCACTCCAAATTTCCAACCTTGCCATTTTTTCACATCCCTTTATGAACGGTACAGCTGTCATTTTTTGCATCCTTCCCAAAATGTGGTTTTGCACCTGTGGTGCAGAATGGCGTGGTCGCTATGCGAAATCAACTTTTAGGACAGATTAATGAAGTTACAGTGCCACTGTTCATGAAGGGAAGTCCCAAAAGGCCATGTTGAAAATTTGGTGAAGACATTACAAACAAGCATTTGTCAATGCCGAACGTTCGCTTGCAGGTATTTGCAGTGGTGTTTGGCATGTATGGTGCTTTACCCTAATGCCCTGTGCGATTGCTGGTATTTGCACAATAAATTGTCAGCATGACCTTTTTGTTACCCCCATTGTGCGCTACATAGGCGGAAACACATTTTGGGCAGGATGTGAAAAATGACAGCTGTACTGCTCATAAGGAAGTGTGGTAAAATGCCAATGTTGAAAATCTGGAGTGGAAATATTGAAAATTCGCAAACCTACTAGTGTGCGAGGGAACTGTGCAACGCACGCTCGTAAAACAGTCATTTTTAGGAATTTTTTCACCAAATTTTCAATATTGCCATTTTACAACCTCTGCTAATGAACAGTGTCACTGTGATTTTCTTACTGTGTCCCATGCATTGATTTCGCACACCGACTGCGCCATTGTGCGCTACATGGGGGAAAGACATTTTGGGCAGGATGTGAAAAATGACAGCTATACTGCTCATAAGGAGGTGTTAAAATGGCAATTTTGAAAATCTGGAGTGAAAATATTGAAAATTCACAAACTTACGAGCGTGCGTAGGAATTGTGCAACGCAGACTCATAAAACAGTCATTTTTAGGAATTTTTTCACCAAATTTTCATCACAGCCATTGTAAGACCTCTGCTCATGATCAGTGTCACTGTGATTTTCTTAATGTGTTCCATACATTGATTTCGCACACCGACTGCGCCATTGTGCGCTACCTGGGCGGAAACACGTTTTGGGTGAGATGTGAAAAATGACAGCTGTACAACTCATAAGAAGGTGTGATAAAATGGAAATGTTGAAAATCTGGAGTGAAAATATTGAAAATTCGTGAACTTACGAGCCTGCGTAGGAACTGCACAACACACACTTGTAAAACAGTCATTATTTGGAATTTTTGCACCAAATTTTCAACATGGGGTTTTTGGGACCCCTTCTCATGAATGATGTCACTTTCATGGTGTTATTCAAGGCTGAAGGGTGATTTCATGCAGTGACTGAGCAGTGCCTGCGAAATCACCATTCGGGCCCGAATAACGCCATGTCAGTGACATCATTCATGAGAAGGGGTCCCAAAAACCCCATGTTGAAAATTTGGTGCAAAAATTCCAAAAAATGAATGAGATATGCAATAAAGTTGAAACCCCCCCATCTAGCCCATTATACAGCTTACCGGCATTTCCTCAGTTCGCGGTCGGCTTTGAAGAGTGCAGACTTGTTCCCGGTCCACCGAAGATCGTCGCGCCGGAGTCCGGAGGTAAGTATGGGGTGAGGGGGGTGTGGGGAGGCTGGGTGCACAGTGGGTGGGTGTAGGCTGTGGGGAGGGGCTGGGAGACTCTCTGTGGGACCGTTTTTATTTTCCAGGTTTAAAAAAAAAAAAGATGACGTGGGATATTTGCCACGCTGGGGTGGGCTCCCAGCATGGCAGAAGATGTGTGGGTGGGCCGAGGAGCCAACGGGGGATTGGGCACCCCGTCAGCAAACTACACGGGGGGGGTGCCGAGGAGCCGACAGGAGATTGGGCACCCCCGTCGGCAAAACAAACGCGAACGCTTGCCATGCTGGGTGGGCTCCCAGCTTGGCAGCAGGATGGCTGAGAGCCATGGAGCTGATGGGGGATTGGGCACCCCCGTCGGTGCCCAACGCTTGCTACGCTGAGTGGGCTGCCAGCGTGGCATGAAAGCTTGGGGGCGGCGGATGTGCGTGGGGAACACGTGATGCAAGGGGACGGCGGTGGTGCTCAGTATGGCAGCGGTGCTTTCGTTGAAGCAGAGGAACACCACTGTTATACTGAGCTCCTGCACCCATTGGTGCAGGACCGCCACGCCTGCTCAAGGGAGCAGTGCATTGGATGAGAGAGGCACACCTCCAAGTGTGCTACTTTCACAAAACGCTCCTTGCGCATGCGCGCAAGCGAATGTAAAAATGACTGCCTTATGAGCGTGGATTGCACAGTTTCTACGCACACTCATAACTTCGCCAATTTTTCATATTTTCACTTCACATTTTCAACATTGCCATTTTTTCACACCTCCTCATGAACAGCACAGCTGTCATTTTTCACATCCTGCCCAAAATGTGATTTTGTACCTTTAGGGCCGAATGGCACACTCGCTGTGTGAAATCACCTTTTGGGATCGAGTAATGAAATGATACAGCCACTGTTAATGAGGTGTGGTCCCAAAAAGCCAATGTTCAAAATTTGGAGTGAAAATGCCAACAAATGCCAGGGGTGTTAGGGTTTCCAACTGTAATGCCCACTCTGTACAGACTGACAGGCATCGGGGGTGTGACTTGGGGTCGTCGGCCGTAATGCTCATGCCATTCCACCCCCACACCCTGCAGTCACTGACTGGCATCAAGGTGTGCCTTGGGGTCTTCAGCCCTAACATTCACCCCATTCTCCTATACTGCACCCATCTCAGCTTATTTCCTTATGGAATGGGGTGGGCATAAGGGCCGAAGACCTCAAGGCACACTGCAACTCCTATCAATGTCTGCAGGGTGGGGTGGGGTGAGGTGGAATGGTGTGAGTGTTATGGCCAACAACCCAAAGGCACACCCACAACACCTGTTAGTCTCTGCAGGGTAGGGGTTGGCATTACTTCAGTACTTTACTGCCATTCCTATTATGCATTTCTCTTAACTCCTACACTACCAATGTCAATGCCAGCAAGCAAACATTCAGCATTGAAAAAGTCTGGGAGAGGGGAGCAGATGGACGGAATGTCAGAGAAGGGGAGATAGGGGAGCTAAACATGTGGCTCAAGGGCTGGTGCCAGGAAAAAGGACATAGATTTGTAGGGAACTGGCAACAGTTTTGGGAGCGAAAGTTCTTTAAATTTGATGGACTGCATCTGACTAAGGAGGGAGTCAGTGCATTGGGGCAGAAGTTTGACATCTTTGCAGAATATCTAAACTAGCAAATGGGGAGAGGGGTGCTGCACCCCATACGTCAAATGGGAAGAACACCCCTCCCCCTCATCTAGTGGTCAAACATGGATTCAGCATGTTTGCAGTTCATTTGCATCACCAGGTAAGAAAAAAGGTCCGTCTCCCCATACAATGCACAGGGGGAATGCCAGACCTCACCCAACAACTAACACACTGAAATCTGGCCAATGGAAAATCATGTACACAAATGCTCACAGCCTGGGAAACAAGATCCCAGATCTGCAGGCAATAATATCAGAGGCTAAACAGGACATAGTAGCAATTAGTGAGATGTGGTTTACCAGTAACCACACTTGGGAGACTTCAGTACCTGGCTATGTACTGTTCAGAAGAGACCGAGGTGCAAAAAGGGGGGAGATGGGGGGAGTTGCCCTGTATGTCAATGAAAATATAAAAGCTACAGAAATTCAGAATACACATAATGAGCCAGAAGAACTGTGGGTCACCCTGGAAACAGGAAATGGGACAGCCATAAGAACTGGGGTTGTGTACAGGCCCCCAGACCAGGGGGAGGACATAGACACATTACTGTTAGAAGATATACAAAACATGACAGCTAAAGGGGAGGTTCCGATAATGGGAGACTTCAACATGCCAGATACAGATTGGTCAATACCAGTAGGAACATCTGCCAGAACTAGACACATAGCGGATTCTCAGCAGGGGGAGGACCTCAAACAACTGGTACAAGAACCCACAAGAGACAGGGCTATCCTAGATCTAGTACTGACTAACAAGGAAGGGATCACAGATCTCCAGGTAGAAGGTCACCTGGGGGCCAGTGACCATCACTTGGTATGGTTCAATTTGGCCACTAGAACTAAATCATCCCATTCCAAGGCAAAAACATGGGACTTCAGAGGAACTGACTTTGATAAGATGGCCAACAGAGTTAAGCTAGCCTTGGCAAAAAGAAACACAGGTGAGGGGGTACAGGCAAAGTGGGCAAGCATTAAGGATGCAATACTTGAAGCAACATCCCATTGTGTTAGACAGAAAAGGAAATGCAAAAGAAGAAGGAAACCACTTTGGTTCTCAAATACAGTAGCAGAAATGGTCAGAGCCAAAAGGCTGGCCTTTAGGAAATATAAGGGATCACAGCGGGATGAAGATAGGGAGGCATACCAAACTGCCCTAAGGGAAGCAGGGAAGGCAGTTAGGCAGGCAAAGCCCCAAACTGAGGAAACACTAGCACAAACAGTAAAAGAAGGTGACAAGACTTTCTATAGATACGTTAGTGAAAGGAGAAAATCCAGAGGGGCTATTGCTAAGCTCAAAGGAGAAAAGGGGGCATGTGAGGAGGAGGACCCTGTAAAAGCATCTATCCTAAATAGATACTTTTGCTCAGTATTTACTGAACAGAAGATAGGGCAGGGCCCACAGCTCAGCACCATGGACACAGGGGGGAGGGAGGTGAGCACTACTCCCTTCATAAAAGAAAGGGTCCTACAAGAGCTCGCTAAGCTCAGGGTGGACAAGGCAATGGGACCTGATGACATACATCCCAGGGTACTTAAGGAGCTAAGGGTGGAACTAGCAGAGCCATTAGCAGAACTGTTTAGTGAGTCTCTGAGCACAGGAGAGGTCCCAGAAGACTGGAGAAGGGCTCATGTGATCCCGCTCCACAAGAGTGGTAGCAGGAGGAGGCAGGGAACTACAGACCAGTCAGTCTTACTTCAGTAGTGGGCAAGATTATGGAGGCACTCCTTAAGGAAAGGATAGTGCAACACCTGGAATCCATAGGGGCACAGGATCCAAGACAGCATGGGTTTACAAAAGGAAGGTCCTGTTAAACTAATCTCCTAGATTTCTTTGACTGGGTAACCAGACTGGTGGACCAAGGGGGAGCAGTTGATGTCACCTACCTTGACTTCAGCAAAGCTTTCGACACTGTTCCACATAGAAGATAGATAAACAAGCTGGGTAGGCTCAGGGTGGGTCAGACGTTGGTCAACTGAGTGGCAAACTGGTTGACGGGCAGAAAACAAAGAGTGGTGGTAAATGGTATGCAGTCAGAAGAGATGCAAGTCACAAGTGGGGTACCTCAGGGATCAGTCCTGGGGCCAGTCCTCTTCAATATCTTCATCAGTGACATTGCAGATGGACTAGAGGGTAAGGCTTGTCTGTTTGCAGATGACACCAAGATCTGCAACAGAGTAGATGATCCAGATGAGGTGGGCAGAATAAGAAGAGATCTGGATAAACTTGCAAAATGGTCGGAAGAGTGGCAACTGGGATTTAATGCAAAGAAGTGCAAGATCATTCACATAGGGAAGAGAAACCCTGAAGCCACCTATAGGCTGGGAGGGGAGTTGCTGGCAGTCACAAAGGAAGAAAGAGACTTGGGCATCATCTTCACCGATGACCTGAAATCATCCAAGCAGACCTCTAAAGCAGTAGGTAAGGCAAGGGGGATGTTAGGGTATATTAGTAGGGGTATCACAAGTCGTAAGAGGGAGGTAATAATCCCTCTTTACAAGACACTGGTTAGGCCCCATCTGGAGTACTGCATGCAGTAGTGGAGGCCACACCTTCACAAGGACATTAACCAAATTGAGGCAGTCCAGAGAAAGGCAACCAAAATGGTGCAGGGACTGCATCAGAAGACATATGAGAACAGATTAACAGAGCTCAGTATTTATACTCTAGAGCAAAGGAGAGAGAGAGAGAGGTGATATGATTGAAATATTCAAACACCTTAAGGGCATTATTTATTTAGTTATTAAATTTTGGTGACCGGGTAGGCCCACTGAGCCCCGGAGGTCCCTTTTTCAGGGGCGACCCGGGATAACAATACAAGTTATAAGAATGAACAAGGACATAAGGAACATTTGAGGCATTGTGAGTTACATCATGAGGTGGTTACAGTAAAGAAAAATAGTGGATACGGGCATGGCTTACAAGCACGGTAAAAGAAAAGCAGTGGATGTAGGCATGGGTACAGGCATGGTTATCATCATGACATGTAAGCAATTGGTAGTACTTTGCATATAGTTTATTCAGGGGTTACACGTGGCCTCTGGCGAGCAGTCTGTATAAGGCAGGTAGTAGGAAGGTTAAGCTAGGAAACGGGAGTTGAAGAGGAGGGAGTACCTTAGGAGCTTTAAGTGCCATGACAGTGGCATGCGCTTGAGGTCAGCAGATGGGACTTAAGCCTGGTGCGGAAGTTCATGAGTGAGGAGGAGGAGGAGGCCTGGACCTGGGGAGGGAGTTGTTCCATTGGCAGGCTGCTTGGGAGGAAAAGGATCTTCCGCCAGCGTTTGTCCTTACCCTAGGGACTTCTTATAGCATTCTATCTGAGGTCCTTAGGTTCCTTGGGTTGTGTTTGAGGGTTATGGTCCCGGCAATGCTTGGCGGAGCGTGGGGTTTGAGAAGCTTGTAGGCCTGGACAAGCAAGGGGTGTTGGAGGCGGGTGACCAATGTGGGCCAATGAAGATTGGCCAAAGTGTCACAGTGGTGACATCTCGGGTGGTCTAAGGTTGCGAAACAAGCTATTTTATTATATAGGGTTTGCATCCTGGTAATCTCTTGTTTAGCCATGCCCTGTATAATAGGGGCAGCAAAGGTCAGGTTGGGTAGAAGGATGCTGGTAGCTATGGAGGGCCTGGCTTCAGGGATGAGTTGGTCCCTGAGTCGGTACAGGGTGCCAAGTTTCCGATGTAGGGTCCTGGTGGCCTGGTCCACGTGCTCCTTGTATGTGATATTCTGATCCAATGTGAGGCCTAAGTATTTAAGGGAAGGAACTACATTAATGGCTTTACCAGAGAGTGAGGTTAAGGAGAGGGATGAGGACCTGTCAAATCCCAGGGATCTTGGCCCGAATAGCATTGCCTTGGTCTTGTCGGCATTTAGTACCATTCTGTTCTTACGTAGCCAAGTCTCTAGTGAAGTGAGATCCTTTTGGAGTAGAGGGCCTAGGGCAACCACATCATGCAGGGGTCGGAAGATGACAGTACCATCAGTGTACTGCACAACAGAGCTCTCCCTGCTGTGGGCACGCAGGTCGTTGGTAAACAAGGAAAACAGGAGGGGGCCTAGAATTGAGCCTGAGGTACACCCTGGTTTAGGGGTAGTGGGTCAGACATGGTCCCTTTCCATGAGACCCTCTGTGCCCTGCCTGATAAGTAGCTCCCAAACCACTTCAGGGCATGATTGTCTAGGCCTATATTTTTCAGTTTCTGTAGCAGCAAGTTGTGGTCGACGAGGTTGAACGCCTTGGATAAGTCTATAAAGACTGCACCAGTGGGTATCCCTTTGTCCATTGCCCTGAGAACTTCATCCGTGAAGTTAATGAGGGCAGTGTCAGTACCATGGTTTGTTCTAAATCCATGTTGGGAGGGGGCAAGGAGCTGATGAGCTTTCAGGTAGTCCCTGAGTTGATTGTAGATGACTCTTTCTTGCACCTTAGCAAGTGATCAGAGGAGGGAGATTGGCCTGTAGTTGTTGAGTTTTTCCCTGAGCCCCCCTTTGTGAATAGGGACAACATTGGCATGTTTCCACCGGTCAGGGACTGCTTCTTCCCTCAGTGATCGATTGAGGAGCATGGTTATAGGCCAGGCTAAGGAGGTAGCTCCTGCCTTGAGTAGCCGAGGGTTGATACCGTCAGGTCCCCCTGACCCTTTCAGTTTCAGGTTCCTTAGGAGGTTTAGTACTTCAGTGCATTTAGCCAGTCTCAGGTGAAATGGGGGTCTTTCCATGTGAGGTGGTTCATCTGAGGTAGGGGGGAGAGTCTGGGGAGACAGGCAGATCTTGTAGGCCTCGAGATCTGAGAAGTGCCTGTTAAGGGCAGCCGATATTTGAGAAGGGTCAGTCGTGAGCTGACCATTAATCTCCATGGGACAGGACTCAGGCTTTTTGCTGCCCTTGATCAGGTCATTGATATGATTCCAGAATTGCTTGGGGTTGCCGAGGCTGGTTTTCTGGAAGTGTGTTAAGTAATCTCTCTTAGCAAGTTTTATGGCTCTCTTGGCTTTGTTCCTCAGGGCTTTGTATTCAGCGAGATCTGCCAGGAGGGAGGAGAGCCTAAACTTTTTCCAGGCTTTTTCCCCCGAGTAGCCATTAGGGCTTTGAGGTAGGGAGAGATCCACTTGTAGCAGCTGCCTTTAGCCCTCATTCTCTTCATTGGAGCAAAGAGGTTGGCCGCTGTGGTTAGTTCATCCTGGAAGTATTGCATAGCCTCAGTAAGAGTAGGGAGAAGATTTATGGGGTTCCAGTCCAGACTACCTAGGTAGCGATTGTATTGTAGTTTAGAGAACTTGGAGAAGTCACAGTTGGAGACAATTCTAGGTTGGACCTTGGGTGGTTTGTTTTTCCATATACAGAAGATTGGGGAATGGTCACTCAGGGAGTCTGCCATTGTGCCCGCACTCTGTATATTAGTGGGGTTAGACACCAGAGCCCAGTCAAGGGTGGTGTGGTTCCCAGTTTTGTAATTAAGTCTGGTTGGATCAGAGATGACCTGCGTCAGACCTGCTTCATGGGTAAGTGACTTCGAGGCATGACCAGGGTCCTGGGCCCAGTTAATGTTGAAGTCACCCAGGATTAGTTGCTCTGTTGTTACCTTGGTAGTCATATTGTTTGTGATGGCTTCAAGGGATTTGAGGGCTGATTTTGGTGGGTGGTAGACGCAGCCAATTGTTAGTTGTTTGGCATGCCCTAGGGTTATCCAGATGTATTTGCTCTCTCCCTCAGCAGTAAGATTAGTCTGCTGGGGTTTAACAAGGTGAAAGAGTCTAACATGTTTCAATATAAGAAAAATAGCAGGACAAGAGGACACAGCATGAGATTAGAGGGAGGCCGATTAAGGGGTTATGTGAGGAAGTTCTTTTTTGACAGAAAGGGTGGTGGATGCATGGAACGGCCTACCTCAGGAAGTGGTGGCTAAGAATACAGTGCAGGGCTTCAAACAGGCATGGGATAGGCATAAGGGAACAATACAGATGAGTATGAATAGATAGGTCACTGACAGCAAAGGACGATGGCACATTTATAAGGTAGAAAAAGAAATGGGCAGATCGGATGGGCCTTGCGGTCCTTATCTGCCGTCAACTTCTATGTTTCTATGTATTGTAACAAAAAAAAGTAAATTGCAGATTTGGTTGCTGGCACAGTGGCGTAGAGGGGTGAGGCATCATGCCTTACCTCCTGCCACACTGGCAACCATGTTCATGGTGTTCATGGGTCGCTGGGGGTCTGCTGAGTGGGAGAGGATCGAGTGTCCGAAAAACAGCTCCCCTCTCTCAGGGAGGGAAGAACACGGAGACCAGTACTTCTCTGACACCTACTGGTGGCTGGGTGTCAGAGCGCCTTGGTCCCGTACATAGGGGATGGGAGCAGAGCAGTCAGCTGGCGTGCTGTGTGCAGAAGCGTACACAGCTCAGTCATTGCCAAAACTCACCTTGCGCTGCCTCTGGGAGGGTGCAGGAAGGAGTAAATCAAGGAGAAGAAAATATGTCCTGGGTGTGGCTGGAGGATGCCAACCCCCGCAGGTGCCGCTCCCATGAATAGCAGGCACCTCCAGCACCTGATCATGTTCAGCGGATTAAAGGATCCACACCACCCCACCACGGGGGGTAAACCTTGAAGGAAGTAGGAGGTGCACTGTGAGTGGGGGACAGGGCTGGGGGGTCACCCAGGACAGGAGAAAAAAAGAAAATATAAAAAATAAAATTGTAGATTTGGTGCTTTCAGGAGTGCAGCTTTCTGTCTAAACAAAAACATTAGGCATACAATAGTAAATCAACAGTTACTTTCAATTTTGGATTTTGGATTATGGATGATATATATATATATATATACATAGCCATGAAAATGCAACAAACCTTAAAAAAATGTGAAAGTCGCTTATAACGAAAATGGCCAGGTTTATATTATGGCATGACTACATGACTTACCACTGTACAATGTATGAACAGTTGGGTTGGCTGACCCTGGAAAATGGGAAGAAATGACTTTGGACTTGTTTGGTAAATACCGTGTTGAACCCAAACAAACCAATAATATTAGTTAATACATTGCAAAAAGATGAACATAAATATAACTTAAGGTATGATAAATTCAGGGAATGTATCAAATCTATTCCAAAGAACAGATATGGGGCAATGACTTTTACACAAACTGTGGCAAACCTTTGGAATAATATCAACCCAGAAATCGGTTTCCAAACCTAGGTATTTTTTAACAGCGATAAAACAAGAATTATGTTTTTGTTTTTAACCAGGAGAGACATGCTAAGCCGAAGCTTGACTCCAGGTGCAACCTGGGAGCACAAGGAAGTTAAGTGATTTGCTCAGGATCACACAGTATGCAAGTAGGGGCTGTGGGATTCAAACCCAAGTTTCTAAGTTTGCAGCTCAGAGCCTTAAACCACTGCGCTGCACCGCCTCCTTGTAATGTATATGGTATACCTGCATAATATGAAATACTAATAGACTTTCAGCGTATACTTGATTATTTCATATTGTATTTATAATGTTGCAATGTCTGTACAGTATGTTATGTCATTGTGTTTGTACAGATACAAAACTAATTGCACAAGCAGGACCACCTTGTAAATAGGGCTTTGTTTGCCCTAATGGTGTTTTGTACCAACATGTTTTGTATTACCTGTATAAAAATAACAATGTTACTATTACTTTTACTACTATTGTCATGCTCCCCTACCTCACCGATGGTGGGACAGTAGTACTGCAGCCACCCGGCCCGATCACCTGTCCCACCAGCAAGATTGCAGGGCCTGGTGTCCAGTGGTGCCGCCCCACCCCTGAACATCCATCCTATCAAGTGTAAAATATCCCTGTTGGCTAGTACACCCCCAACCCCAGTTCACCCAGCCATCCCATTGTAGTTAACCATATCCCTGGTGTCTACTGGCACTCCCCATCCCCCGATCGCCTGTCCCATGTCACTGAAACATATCTCTTGTGTCTAGAGGTACCACCTTACCCCCGTTCACCCATTTCATGTTACTTATACAATGTCCTTAGTGTGTAATGGCACCCCCACCTGAATACCCATCTCATGAATTCAATCCATGTCCCTGGTATTTAGTGGCACCCCCCCAGAATACCTGTCCCATATTATGCATAGATATCCCTGGTGTCTAGTGGCCACCCTAAACACCCATACCATGTTATGAATAGGTATCGGTGGTGTCTAGTGGTACCTCCAGCCCCTCAGGCATCTGTTTTGTACTATACATAACATAGGTATCCCTGGGAGTCTAGAGGCACCCCTACCTCCTGAACACCTGTCCCATATTATGCATAGGTATTCCTGATATAAAGTGATACCCCTCCACCCTGAGCACCCATCTCATATCATGAATAGGTATCCCTGGTGTGTAGTGGCATCCCCACCCCCTGAGCTCCCATCTCATATTAGGCATAGGTACCCTGGAGACTACTGACACCTCCACCCCTCAAAGACCTGTCCCATATTATGCATAGGTATCCCTGTTATCTAATGGCACCCCCCAACCTCCAAGCACTCATTCCATGTCACTGATACCTATCCCTGGTGTTTAGAGGCACCCACACCCCCCAAACACCCATACCATGTCAATGATACCTGTCCCTCAGGTCCAGTATCCCCCCTGAGCACCCATGTACAGCAATATGGACTACCTTGGTGTCCAGTGGTACCCCTACCACCCTGAATGCCTGTCAATATCCCCATCAGTAAGCACTGGAAGTCCAAAGGCCCCCCCACCTGCTCTGTCCGAGTACACCACCAGTCCAACCCTCCTTACCAGGGTCTCCAGGGATGTTCATAGAATCCTGATACAGCAACTGTCACAACCCTTCTCTCATCTTCTGGGCCATCCACTATATGACCTGACAGTGAACTCACATAAAGTAAACCGTGTACAGTATGCGCAGCCACTGTCAGCTCATACGGCAGCTGGCCGAGGAGATGAGAGAAGGGCTGTGCCTGTCACTGTGTCAGATTTCCTTGAATATCCCTGGAGACACTGGTAAGGGAGGATTGAAGGCTGGTGTACTCTTTAAGGTGAGGGGCGGATGGGGGCTGCTGACCGCCACTGCTCACCAGTGCAAATGTCAAGGGCATTCGGGCGCCGAGGTACCACTGGAAACAAGAGCTGCCTTACCATCGCATGGGTACTTGGGGGTGGGGGCACCACTAGACACCAGGGATACCTATTCATGATATGGGACAGATGTTTGGGGGGGGTTCCATTAAATATCAGGGATACCTATGCGTAATATGAGACAGGTGGACAGGGGGGTACCGCTAGACACTAGCGATAATTCCATTACATGGGATGAGCATTCAGGGGTGCCACTAGACACCAGGGATAGCTTTTGCTACTATGGGATGGGTGTTTGAGGAAATGGGGTGTGCAGCCAGACACCAGTGATATGTTACACAACACTCTGGATGGCTGTTTAGGGGAGGGTGGTGCCACTAAAACACCAGGGGTATGTCTGTCCCTATCTGATGTTCTGTTCAATGCTCCTTGTCTTTTGTATCAAATTACTTTCTAAGTTTGAGTACCTTTCTTTTGTATTATGGACAACTGTGATTAATACTCATGTCAGGTGTGTATGATTGTTGCGTCTTTCCTGATATTGGTATTTTGAAGAGTTCTAAATCTAAATGGAATTTTTATAGTTTGAAAATAACAACTTTATAAAAACTGGTATTACCAACTGAAAGTTGAATGTTACTTAATGGCACATAAAATTCCAATGTTTAAATTAACTAAAGCCAACACCTCCCCTTAGTAATTACCATATTTGTAAATATATCAGTTTGGCAGGGTTGCTGTTTTTAAGGTAGAATTTGCCACCAGTTGTGTCATGTCATTTGGTGTTGCAGGCTATTTTGAGGCACATTGATAAAGAGTTTATTATCTTTTGCAGTGAACCTAAGTGCTTTTGACAGAATTAATAAAAAAACATACAGCATGAGCAATTTACATATACATATAAGGCAGCCTATGTCCAGAGAGAGAAGTGTTTGCTTCCACTTCTTATTTTGTAAAAGGGTGCACTAGAGAACTATGGTCCCTAAATAAGCTGCTTGGTAAAGAAAGAATTGTGCAAAAGAAAAAAGTATCCATGTATACTTGAATTTACTCTAATATCAATAGGCCTTTCAGTGTGGGTGTCTGCAACAGTGTCAGCTGAATTTAGGCAGAGTAAGCATTTAAATACATCATATGGGAATCAGTTCAGTGCTCCTTAATACAATGCAAAAAGTCCAGACTGAGCTTTTATGTATGAAGGCAGATGGTTTTAAACAAAGAGCTCATGGCTATAAATCATTGTTCATAACTTTGAAAAGTTAAGTTGCAGGTGTAAACTCCCCCTTCCCATTTACCAAGTAATAGTATTCCAATATACCTCTCCAAAGATGGCAAAATGTCCTACTGAAATCTGTAAATTCTTAGAAATTATTGCATTACTGAAAAGCAACGTTTTTCAATAATGCACCATTCAGATGCACAGTTTAGCATGATGAGAATAAATGTTCAGACACATACAGTATGTCATCTCTTCAGTATGAAAGTAGTTTTCATAACCGAAACACAAAGGTGCCAAATAAAACATGCTTTGTTTTTCTGCATTTTTATTACATTTTGGTTCCAATACTTTTCTTGCTTTACTGGCCTTTTGATAAGTTAAATCAATTTTTGGTATTTACTCAGTAGTGGTAGGAGACGTTTTAGAATGATATAACATAATATACTGTATATCCCTTCCAAACTCAGAGTACTACAGTAGAAAGCAGATACATTGTGACAACAATGTAAGTTCTTGACCAGGATATAAACTATATATCATATAGTTCTAAAATGTCCTTAACCATGATGGTTTAAATAAGAAATGTCCATTTAACTTACCAAAATGCCAGTAAAGAAGAAACAACAAAAACTTGGAACCAATATTTAAATCCAAGTAGTAGTCTTTATTTTATGTGGCCCCCTTCCCTGCCGGCTCAGGGCACCATTACAATATCCAGCAGTAGCAACAACCTAAATAAGGCATCTCAAAACACATTAAATAAGTCCCCAAGAAATAAATTGTTTAAAATAGAATTGCATTTGCAATAAAGAAATTCATAAATAAATTACTCAGTACTTAAAAACTGGGATGACACAACTGTGGGGAGGGTTAAACCCCAAATGCCTGAGCAAATAAAAAGGTCTTCAGACCCTGCTTTAAGGCCTCCACCGAGGGGTCCTCTTTCAAAGTTCTTGGGAATGAATTCCTATGAGGTCTTCAAAAGGAACTACCAGGAGGCCCTCCTCTGTGGAGAGGAGAGGTTGCCAGGGTAATGTGAGGGTGCAAGAGCTCAACCAGATAGCCCAGGCCCAGCCCATGCCGGACCTTATCAAATAGAAGTCTGACTGTAAAGGAGAAATGCCACTTGAGCAACAACAAGTGCAAAACACGCAGCACTGGGGAAACATGACATGACCTCAAGAGGCCAGTCAACAACCAAGCGGCCATGTTCTGCACCAAGGTTCTGCACTGTAGGCATTACAGCATACCCCCATTGACCCCAAGGTACAGAGCATTCCATCAGTCAAGCATCAAAGTCACAAACACATGCACCAGTGTGGCCAGATCACCAGGTGGGATAAGGGATTTGATCTGGCTGATGTTCTGCAAATGGTAAAAGCCATTCCAGTCTACTGTCAGCCCCTGACTCCCAAGTTTTTCAGCTTTGTGGCAATTATGAGCCTAGAGGAGCTGAACCAAAGCCTCATCTCCCTCTCGGTAGCTACCAATCCCCCCATGTCCCAGCTTAACCACCAGTACTTCAGTTTTCTCTGGGTTCAGTCTCAACCAGCTTGATGACATCCAGTCTTGGATCTCAACCAGGCACCAATTAAGCACATCAACCATACCCAGTCTTCCAGATGCAAAGGACATGTGGAGCTGGGTATCATCAGCATAGCAGTGAAACCCAAACCCATACTGCCTAATAATCTTGCCCAGGGCTAGCATATGCAGTGCAAGCAACATGTGTGACAAAACCAAACCTTTGGGTACAACACAGGACAGAACCTTCAGGAACAAGGAAAACCATCCCAACAGTACCCTCTGGGCTGTCACTGAGATAGTACTCAAACTAGCAGATGACTTTGCCATTGAGTCCTACATATTCCTTGATCCTGTACAATAATGGTCCTTGGTGTCAAATGCTGAAGAGAGATCAAGGAGGACAAGAACTGACCATTCTCCTCTATCTCTCACCCTGAACAGATCATTGTGTACCCTAACCCATGGCCTACCTAGACTTTAGCAAGGCATTTGACACAGTCCCACACAAAAGATTGATAGTCAAATTAACCAGCCTGGGAGTGGGTCCCAGGGTGGTAGCCTGGGTAAAACATTGGCTGGACAACAGGACACAGAAGGTAATTGTAAATGGAGTCCACTCTGAAGAAAGAGGGGTTACTAGTGGGGTACCGCAGGGTTCAGTATTGGGTCCAGTTCTTTTTAATGTCTTCATCAGTGACATTGCAGAGGGACTGGAAGGAAAAGTATGCCTTTTGCAGATGACACAAAGATCTGCAACAGGGTTGATACACAAGGAGGCGTGGAAAGGATGAAAAGGACTTGCAAGGTTGGAGGAATGGTCATACGTATGGCAGCTAGGATTCAATGCAAAAAGTGCAAAATAATGCACCTGGAAACAAGAACCCAGGGAAGAATACACAATGGGTGGGAGGTAGTAACAACAAACAGGAAAGGGACCTGGGGTAATCATATCAGATGACCTTAAGGTTAGCAAGCAATGTGAGAAGGCAGTAGGGAGGGCCGGGGTATACTGGGATGTATAGGAGAGGCATCAGCAGCAGAAAACAGGAAGTTGTTATCCCTCTGTACAGACAGTTGGTGAGACCCCATCTGGAATACTGTGTCCAGTTCTGAGACCCCATCTCCGCAAGGAAATAGACAGGATAGAGGCAGTCCAGAGGAGGGCAACTAAAATGGTGCAGGGTCTGCAAGAGAAGCCGTATGAGGAGAGACTAAAGGAGCTTAATATGTATACCCTTGAGGAAAGAAGGAGAGGGGGACATGATAGAAACTTTCAAGTACCTCAAGGGAATCAACAAAGTCCAAGAGGGTAGCATCTTTCAGAAAAAGAGACTTGCAAGAACAAGGGGACACAATTTAAAGATAGAAGGAGGCGGTTCAGGGGCAATGTGAGGAAGTATTATTTCACAGAGAGGGTAGTGGATGCAAGGAACAGCCTTCCTGAGGAAGTTGTGGGGTCTAAAACTGTGGGAGAATTCAAGAATGCATGGGACAGACATAAGGCAATTCTTGTGGGGGGCAGGAAGATAAAAGGCTGTTGGTTAACTAGGATCTGCGGCCTATCCTGTAGGTAGGGAAATGGGCAGACTAGATGGGCCTAGCAGTCCTTATCTGCCGTCAAAGTCTATGTTTCTATGTTTCTAACTAATACAGTCTCTGTGTTATGCCTGGACCTAAAACCAGACTGGAGATACACATAGATGTCAAAGGCAGTGAGGTGTGCCCCAGGCTGAAGTGCAACAACATTCTCAGTAACCTTTTCCAAAAAGGGAAGGTTAGAGACAGTTTGGTAGTTCACTAGGACATCCAGGTCCAAAGATATATTTTTCTGAAGAGGTTTTACCAATGCACATTTCAGCACCACTGAGACCAGCCTCCCTGACAGAGAGTAAAGGACAATCTCAGTGAATACCAGGTCCAGTTGGCCAACACAGCTCAAAAGTAGATGCGTTGGGCCAGCATCCAGGTTACAGAATGTTGGTCGCAGCTCAGAGATTACCACATTCACGTCTTCCATCGTCATTGGTTAAAACTTGCCCCAAGACCACTGAATATGTCCCAGACTTATAGGATTGACTCTGCTGGGCTGTGACAGCCTATTTGGAGTGATCTCAGCCCTAACAGAGGACACCTTGCCTAAGACGAACAGAGCAAACTCCTTGCATTTCACAAGTGAAAATGCTCTCATGGGATCCAGACAGGCCAGATGGAGAAATATATCCACAGACTGAAAGAGCTCAGCCTGTCAGTTCCTCCTAGCAGCAATCTTCCTAGACAAAACATCTGGCTTCTTCTGAATGACTGCCCTCTGATACTCACCATAGTGAGACATCAGAGCCAGTTTATCCATGTGGGCCCTGGATCTCCTTGAACAATGCTTCAACCTCTACACCTTGGTTTTCAGCTCCCTCAGCTTGCCATCAAACCACAGTGTGCTGAGGCACAAAACCAGTGGGCATACTTGAACTGGCACCACAAGGTCACAGGCCATCATCACAGCCTTATTATAGGCTTCCATGTCTGCCTCTGAACCTCTTGCACATACTGTCAACACATCCGAGGTGTCTAGAACCACCCAAAGTCCCTCTGGTATAAGCCTTCTAAAAATGCAGAACTGGACTACCTCCATAGGGGGTGGACTACAAGGGGCGGGGCCTTGAAAGTGAACCTGATGGTACAGTGATCTGACCAGCTGATTAATAATCTCAAACCCCCAATTGAATACCAGGTCCAAGGTGTGGCCACATTGGTGGATCACAGAAGTAATAACTTGTGCGAGGCTCATAGGTCTCATAATCATATACTGGCCAAAAAGGACACATGCCCCATAACAGCCTGCCCTTAACTCAAAGGGAGTAGCCACTTATATCATTTATTTTACAGTAATTATCTAATTTGCTCTTGAATTCACTCATATGTTTGCTACCCACCACCTCTAGTGACAGGCTATTCCAAATGGCCACCACCCTTTGGCTGAACCAGATTTGTCTTTTGGATGTATGACTTGTTTCCCCCTTAAACTGTAACATATGTGATCTGGTAGTAAATATCCTCCTGTTTTGAGCTCCAACCCAGAGCCCTCCCATAAATTATCATCAGTAAAAGCTTGATACACAAAACACAGAGCCCCTCAACCGCCTGTACTCAAGTGAATTCAGTCCAAGTTTGTTCAGTCTGTCATTATATCTCCTCCCCCTCTTCAAGGATATCATCCTGTTTGCCTTGTGCTGTATGCCCTCAAGAAGCCTGATATCCATCTATGTCACAGGTGCTGAAAACTGTCCACAGTATTCCAAGTGGTGCATAACCAATGATGCGTGCAAGGGAAGAACCACATTCTGGTCTGTACTATTAATATGCCACCTAATGTATGCCAGGATTCTGTTGGCTTTCATGGCCATGGCACGGCAATTTGCTCTAAACTTGAGGTTGTTTGATATTATGATTCCCAAATCCCTTTTCTCTGTAACAGTTTTTATATAGTTTCCATTGAACATGTACCTAGCCTCTATATTGTGTTTCCCTAGAAGCATAACCGAGCACTTTTCTAACTTAAATTCCAATTTGTGTTTAATAACCCATCTTTCTAGACTGGCCAATTTTTCCTGCATCCTATCTGCCTCTTCCCTAGTATGTATCACAGAGCCTATCTTTGTGTCATCATCAAATTTTTCAATCCATACTCCCTCCCATTGACACATAGATTTTAAAAAGGCACAGCCCCAAGACGGAACCCTGAGGCACCCCACTTGCAACATTCACCCATTTGGATTTGTGTCCCCTCACTGTCACCTGCTGTTTTCTTTCTTTCAGTCGTGATTCATAGAAACATAGAAACTGTCAGCAGATGTGGACCATCAGACCCATCTAGTCTGCCTATTTATTCTACCTTTATTGTCAGCCATTTTATTGGCTTTAGCTTCTCTTTCCCACCTCTAGGGTTCCCTTATACCTATCCCATGCATGTTTAAATCCCGACTGTGGTTGCTCCCAACACCTCCTGGTGTAGGCCGTTCCATGCATCCACCACCTTTTTCATGAAAAACAATGCCTTCACAGTTCCCCTTATCCTGCCCCCTTCCAATCTGATATTGTGCTCTCTCGTTCTTGTACCACTCCTATACCGAAAGGTGTCACCCCCTTGCACTGTGTTTATGCCCTTAAGATACTTGAAGGTTTCTATCATATCCCCCTGTTCCCTCCTCTCTTCCAGTGTATACAAATTGAGGTCCTTCAATTTGATCCATAATACTATATTTTCCTGCAAAATCGACTTGTATAGGACTTCAATGAGTTCTTTGTGTGGTACTTTGTCAAAAACCTTTATGTAATCTAGATGGACTACATCAACAGGATCCCCATCATCTAATGCTTTACTGGCCCCATTAAAGAAGGCCATCAAATTTGTTTGGCATGATCTTCCCTTTTTCAATCTATGTTGTTTTTTCCTTCCAGCCCTGGTTTGCTCAAATGGTCCTCTATCTTTTCTTTCAAAATACCTTCCAAGATTTTACAACACACTTACATTAGGCTAATGGGCCTTTATAGTTTTTACTTTCACTTCTACTACCCTTCTTAAAAATTGGAACCACCCTTACAGAAATATAAGTGTGCTGCATACATGCAGAATGCATGCCACATGCTTAATTGTGACATGCAGTTTGCATGCAGTTCACATACACAAACTGAACCTATGTGAACCAGGTCTAAAAATTACATCAGGTTCACATGTTGCACACTTGCCATGTGTGCAGCAACTAGGCTGGTGCAAATCTCATCTAACAAACACATCAGTTCCTATTTCTCATACTACTGCTAGCAATTAGAGCCATTAAAATACATTTGCTATTGATTTCCCATTAAAATTAGGTAAACTCATTAATTCTGATCCTTTTGCAAGTCTTTTAATGGCTTTTGATTTTTGTCATTAAATTGCCATTAATTTGTAAATATTGTTTGCTTTCTGCATTAAATGCCTGGGATATAGTAAGTCAACATCCCCCATTCCAGATTTGCAAAGGGGAGCCTCTGTGTTGTGAAGCCTGACCTATTTGTTTTGGGCCATGCAAATCCCTTTATGCATATTTAGTGCTACAAATGTGTTTCTCCATGACTGTTTTATCTCACTTATTTTCCCTTTATCATTCTGTACCTAGCATATACTCTATGGACATACTCAGCACTCTTTGTGCTGAGTAGGGTCTTGGAAGCATGCACCATATCTCACATTTTGTCACTGAAATGAGAGACAGTGACATTCAAAATGAGGGACAATGAGGGACACACCCTCATGATGATCAGGACACATCCTGAAACATAATTTCTGTAAGGGCAACATCACTAGCCTCCAGTCAGTAACAACTGTTCCACTGTTTACAGACATTTGGTAAACTGAGGCTAATGGACTTGTCAAATTGTCAGATAACTCTTCAGTGACCCTTGGATGTATCTCATCTGGACCAGGTGTCTTATTTGGGTCAAGCCCCATTATTCTGGTGCTGATATCCTTCTCATTGATTATTATTGGTGTACAATCCCCCACTGATCTGTTGACATAAATGTTATTTGTTTTTTTTACTACAAACTGAGCTAAATAACTCATTTGAACTCTCTGCAATTTTCTCCTTATTGGTTACCAACTCCCCATTACTCTCCACGATAGGTCCTATCCCAGTATTACCACCCCTTTTGTAATTTATATAAGTATAACATGTTTTATAATTATCTTTAACCTGTGATACTAATCCCAACTCATGATGCCTTTTCACATGCCTAATTGCCTTCCTACCCTCTCTCATTACTGTCCTGTATCTTGTCTATGCTTCCTCTGTGTTTCATGATTTTGCTTTCCTGTATAATTTTCTTTTCTTATTCAGTAAAGTAGTTACTCTCCTTTTGAACCATGGTGGTATTCTGTCAGAGTTATTATAGTTCACCCTTTCTAGGACAAATTTCTTCTCTAGGCCATTCAATTTATTAATTAGGATATTCCACATTTCATTTAATGATTTATCCTCAAAGTCCTCTTTCTATTCCCATTCTTGTATGCTGTTTTTCATTCCTATAAAATCTGATTTTCCAAAATATTTTATTTTGGTAACCCCCTTTATTCTAGTGAGGACATCCCTAATAGTAAACTGTACAATATCATGGTAACTAGAGCCTAATGGGCACATAGTTTTGCAGTCTACAGCACTCTCCCCCATATTGCTTAGTACAAGGTATAAAATATTTCTACCTCTCAATGGAGTTGTAACTTATTGTTCAAGGTCTATTCTGTTTGTTATCTCCAGAAATTCCCTTTTAAATAATGTTTTTCCTGAAGCTTCTACCCAGTTTATATTAGGCATGTTAAAGCCCCCCTAGATTATCTTATTTTCTTTGGGATCCAACCTTCCCAAAGTTCTTAAGCTCTGTCTGTGTATAGCTTCTTCTGCATCTCTTCTTCTGTCGATGATGGTCTAAATACAAGACCCATAATTATTTTATTACCATTACTTGGGATCAATTTTATCCATATATCCTCTAAATTATTATTACCCCCTCCAATAATTCTATATTTATATTCTCCGAGATGTATATGGCTACACCTCCTCCTTTGACTTCCTTTTCCTTGCTAATCGACCTGAAACCTTTGATATTTCTTTCCCAGTCATCCTCCCTGTGCCACTAAGTTTCTGTGATGGCACAGATATGCAATCTCTTACCAGCTAGGAGCATTTCCAGTTCACCTTTCTTTTTAACCATACTTCTTACATTTATTAACATACACCTCCAGTCCCAGTCAGCTTTTTTGTTACATTTGTCAGGTTTTGGGCACTGAAATGTCAATAATCATTTCACGCCCCCAGTCCCTTCAATAACTAGTTTAAATGTTTCTTCATGGAGTTATTTATTCTATTTCTCAGCAGTATCAAGCCATACCTGTTCAGGTGTAGACCATCTCTACTAAATAGTTTATGATCCCTAAAGCTTTCCCAGTTTCTTTGGAATTTAAAGCTCTCCCTTGTGCACCAGCATCTTAGTCAACCATTTATCAAAGTTATCTCATGCGTTTTGTTTCTGCCTGCTGTTTGCACCAGGATTATCTCTGACAAAATGGCACTACAACCCTTATTTACCAAAATTCTTCCCACTTCCTCAAAATCCCTTTGTATGTCCATAGCCTTTCTTTTACAATTGTCATTGGTCCCAATATGTAATACAATAATAGGGTTCAGTATTCCTTTTACGGGCTCAGGGTTTCTATAGTCTGGACGAAATCATGACCAAACTATGATTATTCATCACTGACCCAGCTATTGAAGTCATCAAGAATAAGCCATCTCAGGAAACTCCAACACTCTGTTGTTGATGAACTCTTCAATTTCCTGCAGAAATACCCCATCATGACCTGGAGATCAGTACAAGAGGAGGATTCTGCAACCTGCACCCAGACCCCTATGCACAGTTACATATTTAAATGATGAGGTACCCTCCACTGGGTGCACCACAAGGTTCAACTCAGATCCAAAACTGATGGCCACCCCTCCCCCCATGATTGTTCCTCGGGCAGTGCACTACAGAAAACATGGCTGGGACTGATGACTCCAGGATCAGGCCAGAATTATCCCTAGTCTGGTCTTTGTAATGCAAGCCAGATTGACTGAGGAGCTAAGATCTGTCATAATTGCATATTTACAGTCAGGCAAAAGGATTATTATTATTTCTCATCAAGCTAGCATTGCACAGCACTGCTCAAAGGTGACAGAAGATGGGAGCAGGCCTCATAGCTACCTGCCGACTTAGTCTGGTGGGATCCCTGGGTACGGGGATTAAACACATCTGGCCTCTCTCAAGACCTCATTTCACCTCAAGCATCTCCTGCTCCTCACAACCCTAATAGCATCCTCTCCATCAGCCCTCCCCAAGTCACACACTCCCCCAGAACTCCTCCTCCTCCTCCTCCTGATCTCCACTTCCTTGCAACATTGATATGCAGCACTTGGCGGGGGGTTCATGGAAGGGATATAGATCCTGAAGTAAGGGCGGGGAATTGCTGAGCCTCGGGGTCTACTGTAGGTGACATAACCCAGCTCAAATAAAATAAACACCAACCACACCCACCCACTATCCAACAACCCTCTTACTTCACACACACTACTAAATATATACCTACATAGCCGCAACACTTACATATAAATGTGACAAAAACTACCCCTTGGGCCATCCCAGCTTACAAAGCAGTTTTGGTTGGTGACATCTGATCCTTTGCCACCACCTGATTTTAACCTGGAACAAGGAAACCACCCTCTTACCCTTTTTGCTCAAGGTCAGGAAGGTCAACACAATAACTGTTGGTAGAGTGCCCTTCGGAGACAGATTGCAAACAGAGTCCAGCAGAAATAATAAAATTACATTTTTAAATAAACAGGCAATCACTGGTTCTAACAAAATATATTCTTTACTAGAAAAACTACAAGTATGTGCATACAGGATATATTTACAGTCAGGCAAAAGGATTACCAATTTACTAAGAAATAGAAAATAGAAAATAAAGCAAGTTACACAGACAGTTGTTGTATAGAAAAATCTGAACTTTCCTCACCTAAAACCTAGTTACCTTCTGCTCACTATAGAAGACACTTTGCCTAAGCTGTACTTCTAACTACAGTAGGGCCTTCTTTCATCAGGCGTTCAGTGTTCCAGAGAGAGAGAGAGAGAGAGACTACCTCCTGTCTCCCCATTTTTATACCCTTTGGCTGTGGAAAGCGACTTCACCTGAGTGAAAGTTTCCCACAGTCCCCCACCCTACATGGGTGACATAATCTCCTCTGTACTCACTCAATCTCTATAAGGTTTAATGACAAGCACGTAGGCCCATTGTCTAATGTATGGGAACCTGTATCTGGGAAAAACTCACAATGCTTCAAGACTTTATTGCCTCCTCCCCATTATCTTGTCAGCAAGTCTGTTTAAATTTCCCACAAGAAAGTCAACAACAGAAAATGCTTTTTTTTGTTTTTAAGCTAACCAGAAAGACAATGCACTTGATCATGTATCCTGTCACAGTGACATTTTCAAAGAACTTGTAACAGATAAATATTTTTAAACTGACAGAAAATAATAGGAATAATAAATGCATCTTTTCCTCTGTCCAGTCACATCTTTCCCTTTCCAGACAATGAAGGCATGTCTCTTTTGGGTGACCCCCAAGAGACACTGCCTTTCATGAAAGGACTGGGAGTGCCTAAAGGACCATGCCATGCATTTAGCCCACCTCAGCAGTCCATCCACATTGGCATTCTGCACACCACTCTGGTTTCCCCATGATCATGTCCCCAAATGTTAGCAGCAGCCCCTTCATCTCCTCTGTCTGGGCTGTTGTTGGCTGCTCTGATGCCTCTCCAAGAGGTCCAATAGGGATCAGCCACATTTTTCTCTTCTGGCACACTGCACACAGCGAGGACCATTTCCTCCCTATCATACTGGGGCTTCATCATGTTGACATGATACCTCTGCACCTTCTGTCAGGCAGTCCTACTATGTAATTGACCTCACTCAACTTGATTATGGAGAACGGGATCTCCCATGCTCCCCGCAGTTTATTGTGTCAGACTGGGACAAGTACCATCACTCACTGTCCAACTTTGTACTCCTGGACTCTGGACCTGTGGTCATACCAGGTTTTCTTCCACTGTTGTACAGTGGCTAGGTGCTCCTGGGTGAGCCCCATAAGCCTTAAGTCAGGTACTGAAATTCAGGATGTACTCCACAACTGATTTCCCTTGGGATGCAAGGTCACCTTCCCATTCACCCCTGACTAAATCTAGGGGACCCCTCACCCTGTGACCAAATAGGAGCTGGAAGGGTGAGAACCCAGTGGACTCCTGCAGGATTTCCCTGTATGCAAACAAGAGGTAGGGTAAATATTTGTCCCACTCCCTCTTGTGGTGGTCATCAAATGTCCTGAGCATAGTTTTGCAGGTTCCATTGAACTGCTTAACCAGGCCATTTGTCTCGGGGTGATAGGGTGAGGCACGGAGCTGTTTCACCCCACACTTCTCCTATGGACTGGTCATTAATGATGACATGAAATTCATCCCCTGGTCTGACAAAATCTCCTCAGGAAATTCCTCTTGGCTAAAGATATCCAGGAGCTCATCATCCAGCTTTTCCACCTCAATGGAGGACATGGCCACTGCCTCGGGGTGCCTGTTTGTGTAGTCCACGACAATCAGTATGTATCTTTTCCCCATGCAACTTGGGGTGCTCAGGGGCTCCACTATGTCCACGGCTACCATCTTGAAGGGTTCAGCAATAATAAACAGGGTCACCAAAGCTGCCTTAGCCATGTCCCCTACCTTTCCCACCCTCTGACACTGTAGACAAATCTGAAAGTAATTTGTCACATTGGTGTACATGTTTGGCCAAAAAAGGTTGTTGATGAGCCACATTTTTGTGTGGTTAATACCCAGGTGGCCTGAAAAAGGGATGTCATGGGCCAGGGCCAAGAGTTGCTTGTGGTATCCTGGGGGACTACCAGCTGCTGGAGTACCTCTCCCTCTAGCCCCCTTTGTGGCGTACACTCCCTGTACAATAGCCCATTTCCCCTAGTAAACTGACTTTTGCTCCTCTGAGAGTCCTCTGCACTATTGGTTATTTCTTTCAGTTTCTGAGAGTAGGATCAGCCAGCTGAGCCCTGCCCAGCTCCTCACATCTGAATCTCCCCAACTCCCCTTCAGGAGGAAATCTGCCCCGGCTGATGCCTCCTCAGTTTGCAGCTGGGACTCAGGGCTGCTACTCCTAACTAGCCCCTCATCTACACTAGCTGCTTTCTCATCTGCTGAGGGAGGGTCTGCACAGACTGTGTCACCCCTCCTGCCCACAGAAGCTTGCCTTTTGCCTGGCTATGGGTAGTAACACATATTAAGTTTTCTCTGTGGTCAAAACCATTTCCCATGATCACATCCACAGGGAATTCAGGTACGATTTCAACCTCCAGTACCCCATGGCCACCTTTACAGTTCAGGAAGACCCAAGCCATTGGCACTTGGACCACTGGACTCATGACTCTCTGAATCTTGGAAAACTGTCCCAACAGGACCTGCTCCACCTGGATCAAATCCTGCCTCACCATGGAGATGGAGGGCCAGTGTCCCTGAATCCCTGTGTTACTGTTCCATTGACTAGAATAGGTGCATATGCTTGGTGGAGTTTGATGCCCTACATTGTGCACACAGCCTACCAACTACTAAGTACTGTCTTGGTCACCCCTCACCCAGGGATTTTGCCCTTTGCTCTGGTTTCTAGGGCATTCATAGGACAGATGCCCACTTTCTGGCAAATCCAGCATTACTTTTCCCCTGCTCCTTGTTCCCTTAGAACCAGTGGGTTCTGTTTTGGACTTGGGTACAGGCTGGTTAATTTAGGCTGACCACCTGGTCCACTTAAACCATTTGCTGCCCCACCCACATTGTTGTTATCTGCATGTGATGGTCTGCTGGCCACACTCAAATCAACACTTTCTACTGCCTCCTTCATGGAGTTGCATGCCCGGTGCAGTAGCCATATGCGCAGGTCATCAGGTACAATTTTATGAAATTATTCCCCTACAATCAAATCTTTTATTTGGCCTACTGGCCTATGTTTAGCCCCATCCACCCAGCAGTCTGGCTAGGCACACATTTGGACATGCAGTTCTACATAGCTGTCTCCTGGGCCTTTTTTTTATTTCTCTGAATTTTCACCTATAAGCCTCAGGAGTTAGTTCAAAAGATTTAAATAACATCTGTTTAACTTTATCATAGCCCATACAGTCCTCATCATCCATTCTAGCAAATGCATAAAAGACGACCAGTAAGCAATGGCATAGGTGTGTCATCCATGAATTGCTGCCCAATTTAAACTGCACACATACCATCTCAAATGATTTTAAAAACAAATCAAGATCATCCCCCTCCCAGTATTGCAGAAACTTTTTTGAATTCATTGTGGCTTCATGGGGTGGCTCCCCCTACACCATTACTTATGGTTTGCTGCTGTCTTTGCTGACACAGTTTCATCATCTCAATCTCATGCTGTTGTTCTTTCTCTCGTTCTTTCCTCATCAGGATTTTATGCTGGTGAGCCTATTCTCTTTCCTCCTGCATCAAGAGTTCATGCTGGTGAGCCTTCTCCCTTTCCTTATGCTCCAGTCTTACTCTTCCTGTCAGCCTCCAGCCTTGTCTCTGCAGTTCAGCCTCCCTCAGCACAAGCTCCATTATGAGTCCTTAAAGTAGTGACACGGCACTACATGGAAATTTCAGACTTGTCTACATTTGTCCTCCTCTTCCAAAGCTCTTGAATGAATTGTGGCTGACCAACTAGAAGATTATCGGAGAAATACAACTTGCAATGTCCTCAGCAGCACGGATTTAGAAAAGGACACAGTACCACCACTGCCCTACTTGAATTTACGACTACATCCATCAAGACCAAGGCCAACTTTTGTGCCACCTATATTGACCTTACCAAGGCATTTGATACTGTCAACTATTCTTTGCTGACTGAACAACTAACTGAAATAGGGCTATCTAAGGACACCACAAGATGGTTTAATAGTTACAGTGAAGCCAACCAGGATGAAATGCAGTGTCACAGATTTACTGCATGACAAAAGGCATTAAATCCCATTGAAACTGCATTGTTTGCTGCAGTAACTCTACTGCAGAATTCTGCAGTGCTGCACTTCTTCCTGGCGGGCTTTACTATACCTCTCTGACCGCTAACAACAGGTGAGGATCAGAGATGTCCTCTCAGCTAAGCAACCTGTCTGATCACGCATTCCCCAAGGGTCAATCCTGGGTCCCCTTATTTTTAGCATTTTTAAACAAACTCCTGACTCTTGTCAAGACCAGATCCTTCTGTATGTGGACGATGCAGTAATTGTTACCAGCAACTCTGATTCCTCATGTCTGGAGAACCAGCTTCAGAATGATTTTGCAAATGTTGAGGCCTGATTCAACTCAATGAAGCTCATACTAAACTACAGAAAACAAAACGATGTTATTCTATAGCTCGCTTTGCAAGCATAAAATCCAACAACTAACAGTCAGAAACTGCTCAAGCATTGCTCTTGAACAGATGCAATTGTTCGAGTACCTAGGTGTGAACTTAGCACTTTATATTTTGCCAATCATGTTGAGGGGCTCAATCAAGTTGAGGGGATAGCTGCACAAACGAGCAGACTTGATAGACCATGAGGCCTGTTTCTGCTGGCATTTTCGTATGTTCATATATTGACAATGTCACCAAGGCTGTGAATATCCGTATTGGTCTACTGTTCAAACATAAGCACTGTCTGACTACTGAAGCTCTTAATATGGCAATCCAAAGCTCCATAGTCTCCATCATCGACTATGGGCTTGTGATCTATGGATCTGCCACTGATACTGCTCTATATCATATTGCAATACCTCTGAACAAGGCTTGCCGACTCCTTACTGGGGCTGCTTGCCTCTCACACACACCTGTGACATATATGAACAGGCAAACTGGCTCTAGCTAGGGGCAGAGTCTCCTATCAAACCTGCCTATTAGTAAAGAAAATCTCCCTTGGTCTTATGCACCAAGGGATTCAGAAGATCATCAGTCCATACTGCAACACCCGCCATACAAGAAACTCCAAAAATCTAACTTTCCAAGTGCCCCGCTGACATACTTCCCAAAGCCAGTGATCATTTGCAGTCAGAACCCCCAAGTGGTATAACTCACTTCACTGTGATGTCACCAACACTGCCACACTAGGCCCCTTCAAAGGAAAAGTACGGCAACTCCATGTGGCCTAGTGCTACTTGTGATTGCTTCAATTAATTTGGTATGTCCTGCTCCCTCAGCCTACATCCTCTATCAGCATTTTCACTCCTTAGCCTCCCCCCATCCCTTCGGTCCTACAGCTACCCCTCACTTCATAGTCCTTCCATATTCCTTTTATTTTCCTGAAACACCTTCCCCCTTTATTCAACCCACCTCCCCTTCTCTCTCTCTCCCCCTCTCCTCCCCCACTGTCATTCCTTTCTGCATCTCAACTACCCTGATTCCATCCCTCTTATTTCACCCAGATGCTGCAACCCACCTCCCCTTTCTATCTCTCTCTCTCTCTCTCTCTCTCTCATCTAATACGCCCTACCAAACATCTCTTTCCTACCTTGACAATGCCTTTGGGCTGCATTCCTCCTAATGCACAGCAAAAAGGTTTTGCTTTATTACTGGTAAATTGTTTCTTTTTTTTAATATTACCTTTAGTTTATTTAGTCACTAGTTCAGGCATACAGTGTCCAATGTCTATGTACAGTTTTGTTTGCTCATTTTAATTTTTCTACCTAAACAATGCCTTTGGGCTGCATTTCTTGTAATGTACAGTAAGACAGTTTGCCCTAATACTAGTAAGTAGTTCTTTTCTAGTTTATTGGTCGCTAGTCCAGGAATACATTGTCCAATGCCTGTGCAGTTTGTTTACTTATAATAATTTTTTCTTTTTTGCCTGCCTTCTGAATTTATGTTCACATGTCTGCCAGTTACAATCTGTAATGTGCCTATTTCTGTACCTTATATGGATCCTATGTTAAAGAGCTCCTATTTCAAAGGTGTTACTCCAAGAATTTAATAAATAAATAAATCAGGAGCTCCAGCTGATTCTGAGCCTCTGCTTCACCGGCTCTTAGCTCAGGCTTGGACTGTGCAGCCCCCCAGCTTGTGCCTCAAGGGGCCCCTCTGACTCAGCTGATGTGACCTCAGTCTTGCTACCTTGGTCATCTTTCTCAGTGACACCCTGCTGCCCAGGCATTTGGTCAGGCACCCATGAATCTGTCTGACCACCTTGCATTCGGTCATGCACTGACATGGCTTCCATGAGTCCATTCTTTGACAGGCACTCATAGACAATCCCCCTGTGTATGCTCAGCTCACAAAACTGCTGTACATTACATCTGCCATAGGTTGTGGAACTCATATTTTCTAACTATGCCACACTAAACTGTCTAGAAACAAGAAAAAAACAGTAGTAAACAATGCTACCTTTTGTATATCCTGTTTTTTGACTGTTTAGGTATATTTCTGCTGCCACTCTGTCACGCCGTTTGCTAGGATAAGCTTTTACCTCTCTCTCCCAAAGTTCCTGCATCATAGGAAAGCACACTGCACAAATTCTGACTTTACATCTGTGCACTGATCTGTGCTACACTGCCACCAGTTGTGATGAAAACTGCCCAGTGGGCCATCCCAGCTTACAGGGTTGTTTTCTTCTGTGGCTTCTGATCCTTTTCCATCACCTGATTGTTTACCTGGAACCAGGAAACCACCCGCTTGCACTTTTTGCTCAAGGTCAGGAAGGTCAACACAATAACTGTTGGTAGAGTGCCTTGGAGATGAACTGCAAACAGAGTCCAGCAGAAATAATAACATTACCTTTTTAAATAAACAGGCAGTCACTGGTTCTATCAAAAATAGATTATTTGCTAGAAGAACTACAAATGTTTACAAACAGGATATATTTATAGTAAGACAAAAGGATTACCAGTTTACTAAGAAATAGAAAATAAAGCAAGTTACACAGAGAGTTGATGTATAGAAAAATCTGAACTTTCTTAACCTAAAACCTATTTATCTACTGCTGACTGTAGAGGGCACTTCCCCTAAGTTGTGCTTCTACCTGCACTAGGGCTCCCCTTTCATCCGACATTGAGTGTTCCAGAGAGAGAGACTGCCTCCTGTCTCCCCACTTTTATACCCTTTGGCTGTGGGGAGCAACTTCACCCTCTGAGTGGCAGTTCCCCACAGTCCCCCACCCTACATGGGTGACATCATCTCCTCTGTATTTGCTCAGTCTCTATAAGGTTTTATGATGAGCACCTGGACCTATTGTCTAACCTATGGGAACCTGTCTCTGGGAAAAACGCTCAAAATGCTGCAAGACTTTATTGTCTCTTGCCCATTAACTTGTCAGCAAGTCTGTTTAAATTTCCCGCAAGAAAGTCAACAACAGACCCTGTACAGGAGTATGTTGTTTTTTGTTTTTAAGCTAACCGGAGAGACAGTGTATCTGGTGATATATCCTGTCACAGTGACATTTTCACAGAACTTATAACAGAGAAATATTTTTAAACTGGCAGAAAATAATAATAATAATATATGCATCTGTTCCTCTGTCCTGTCACAGTACATAAAATAAATTATACAACCATTAACCAGCACACCTTTTTTTTTAATCAGGAGAGACGCACTAAGCTGAAAGCTTGTTTACAGCTGTGACCTGGGAGCACAGGGAAGTTAAGTGACTTGCTCAGGGTCACATGGTATGCAAGTGGGGGCTGTGGGATTCAAACTCAGGTCTCCAGGTTTACAGCTCAGAGACTTAAACCACTGTGCTATACTGCCTCCTTAAACCTAATCTCATATACACACTTCCTTGCACACAAAAAAACAACAGTAACAATTTTAAAATAAAATATAAAAATATTATAAGTCACATTATATGGTGAAAACAATCTTTGGTGTCAAGAGTTCATGAAAATCAGGAGTAGTCAGTCAGTTTGGAAGTAACCACTTCCTAGTCCAGTTCAACTATCCCAGATTAAATGCTGATTCTTTAGAGAAGTGTAACATAGTCACTTCTCTCTTACAAGAGCAGTTATCTCTTCAGCTAAATTTGCAAAAATAGAGACTGCACCAGCAGGAACCTGCTGCTCGCTCTTACTCAGCATGCAGTCACAGAGAGATGACCAAAACATTCTCTATTGTCAAAGGAGAATGTGCAACAATAAAACCAGCAATGCAGTCTGCTGCAGTACTGCCGCTACTGGAAGGCTAGCCAAGTACCCAACATTAAAGAAATGGCCACAGTCAGAAATGAAAAGCTGAGTTAGAGGTTTTCCGCCTCTCATCCCCAAGTATTCTACAATCTCCCTGCAGTCTCCACTAGCAGATCTGCCATTCTCCACAACACACTTCCGTGGAAACATCCAGGATCCACCAATCTTAGCCTTAACCCTTTCCAAATCCTTCTTCCTTCAAATTGGCCTCTCACACCAAATGACTGGGGGAGCAGGCTGCCCAATTCAACCATCTGCAACCAGCTTTTCAGCCACCCCAACACTGGTTTGCAGATATAAAGTCAACTGCAAAATGCAACATATTCAGTCACTTGTGTAGGCAGGCTTCAACTCAAAAGGTAACAAGGAACATGGTAAAATCAAAAGTCCTGGAAAAACACTGTTATAGAGTGATAACACGGCTACAGTTTGTTCGGCTACCACTGCAGCTCCCTGTCACTGGAAACATACTCCTCCAGTTACCATAATCTACTGAAAGTGCAACAGGTATAATACCAACACCATGCAATAGGTGAATGTAGCATTAGGAACTGCAAAGAGGAATTTACTGTAGCACCCTGAACTGCACAGAGGGATTTACTAACTAAAATATAACAACTTGCTACTCCTACATAAATCACTCAAAGCCCTAACTACTGCTATATCCCAATCCACCTACCATTAACTACACAATGATACAATAACTAAAATGGCTGAAAAGCAAATGTAAGTAAAAATAGCTATAATTCGAATTGTTCCACACTACCAGCTACTAGCAGCAGGATTCTCCTGAAACATGAGCACTTCTAAAGCAGTTCCAAAGCACAAGAGTGTAGTGCTCAGCAGACGTTCTAAGCAGACAGCACAGCCTGGCAGCCGTCTTGACACCAGAGGTACTAAAAGGCACAAACTATGCCAGACCATCAGTGCAAGAGTTGGGATCTCGCTCGTGATGCCAGTGACCAAGGTTCTGGAATGAGCCAGGATTGTCAGTGCCTGGACAGAGGCAGGAGGTCAAGCATAAAAGAGGACACTTTCTTCTCTGCTGGGGGGGAGGGAGGTTACCATCCTCTACTGCAGTAATGCCACCAGTATGACCACAGGTGGTAGAGCAGCTGGGGGGCTGCTGGGTAGGTGGGATGCTGCTGAAGTCAGTACAATAGCACGCATTGCATGTGCATGCACAATGACATCCCACTGGAATGAATGAAATAGCAGAGAAAAATACCTTAGGTAAGGAAAGAGGATTCCTGGCTCAGACGCAGGCTCCATACAGTCAACTATGGCACCTATCCTCTCAAGCAGGCTTTAATGTCTCAAGGGACCTCCCACCCAGTCCTAATGAAAGAACCCTAAATGAGGGGTCAGCTGTGGGGACAATAGGAGAAGACTGGTAAATCCCAGGGAAGACAGGTGATGGAGCGGGGGGATAGTGGGGAAGGTGGGGGCCATCTGGAAAAAGAGAGAGAGACAGAGAGAGAGAGAGAGACAGGCAGAGAGGCAGAAGTAGAAATAAATGAAGCACTGAACCAAATTTTGTAACATGCTAGTGGATAGCATGAATGAAGAGCTGTTCTATTTACACATTAGCTGGACAGTCGTACATTACTGTAATCCTCCTTCCTCACCAAGGCAGTACACTGCCATCACTTAAGCACTGTCCTTCACCCCACCACAACACTTCTCCCAACCAAGGTCAGATAAGACTTCAGCAATTCAAAAATATATAAATGAATGGTTATTTATTCCTGTACACCTGTGCACAGGATAATATGGAGTCTGGCTGCCAAGTGCCCACACTTACCACTTCACTTCCTTACTTTCCCAGCAATTATATCTAATTAGTAATACAAAGGTACACATGTCTCTTTCCTGAGTATAGAGGTTTGGTTGCACAACTGGGAAATTACAGTAGGAAAGTGTGTGCAGCAAAACTTCCATTTTTATCTTATAGCCAGGCATATGGAAACCAACTTTCATCAATATACTTTTGTATTAAAATACTGCTATCTGATCATGGTGTGGAGGAAGTGCCGTAGTGGGGGTGAGAGTCAGTATTGTGGTAGGACTGGGGACAGAGCTCTGGTAAGGGCAGAAAACCGGTGGCGTAGGGGGCAGACAGGGAAATGCTGTATGGCTAACCAATTACAGAATCTGGATCAGGGATAGAGAACCTACCCCATTCATCCCATCAATTAATAGTTTGAAAATAGAGTTTGATGCTTTTAGTATCTCTGGTACTTTGGTTATGCATTTATACCATAATAACTGGCAAGCTATGCAGGGCTTCCACTTTCTTTAAGATTTCCTGAGCTAAATAATGTTCCATTGTTTCCTACAAACTTTTGGAAAACTATCAAATCCCTCCTCTCCCCACCTGTCCAACCACCAACCCCGACCCTATCCATCCTAGGCACGACCGTCACTGACCCAGGTGAAGTGGCCTCTGCCTTCAATACTTTCTTCACCAGCTGTGCAGCTTCTCTCCTACCCAGTCTCCCACCCACCCCATGCACACCAAGTACCTCACAGAAATCTCAGAACCCCTCCCAGACCACCAGTTTCTCTTTCCGTCCAGTAACCCAGGCTGAAGTGCTCCAAGATCTGAGTGCTCTCGACCCCAACAAAGGCAAATGCCCCTCTGGCCTGGACACCAAATTACTACACTTATCTGCCCCCGCCATAGCTGCTCCCTTAGCCAACCACCCCAACCTCTCCTTCTCTCTGGCCAAAATCCCAGCCACATGGAAGCAGCTGCTTGTTATCCCCCTCCATAAGGGCAGTGACCCCTCCATGCCGGGAAATTACCACCCCATCTCCCTACTCCCAATTCTGGCCAAAATTCAGAAACACCTTGCTCTTGCCCAACTCTCCCAATACCTAGAAACATCCTCCTTCTTCACCCCCTCTCAATCTGGTTTCCGTAAGTCACACTCTACCATCACCTTCCTATTAAGACTCACCGATGACATCCTCTCAGGAATGGACAAAGGCCATATCACCTCGGCCATTTTCATATACCTGGCCAAGACCTTCGATACCATCTCACACCATATGCTACTAGCCAAACTAAATAATGCCGGCCTCTCTGGCCATGCCACAAGTTGGTTTCATGCCTACCTGATAGGCAGACACCAATCGGTGAAAATTGGCCCCCACATATCTACCCCCCTCCCAGTCACTATGGTGGTTCCCCAAGGTTCAGTCCTGGGCCCGCTACTTTTCTCAATATTCCTGAATGACCTCCTGCTGGCCTGCACACACTCATCTATCCAAATGTATGCGGACGACACCGTACTCTACGCCTCAGGCCCTTCCACTAGAGTAGTGTCCAATGTGCTACAGCAGGACTTCAATGCCATACAGCAATGGTTCCGGTCCAACCCGCTGTTCCTAAATGCAAAAAAAAAAAAATCTCACTAACATTCAGTTCGCAACCACGACTTTCCCGCCTAGCAGTTCGCCCCTCATTCCTAACCTTAGACGGGTCCCCCCTGGAGTCCTATACCTCATTCAGATACCTGGGAGTCTGGCTTGACCGATACCTAAATTTCTCCACACATATCAAATCTTTACACAGAAGTTACACCCCAAACTTGGTGCTCTATATTACAACATAGGATGCATGCCTACCCCAGTCTGGAGAAATTGTGCAAAGGTGATTCTCCACTACTTGACTTATGGCGACGTTGTCTGTGGCTGCACCCTCATCCAACCTGGCCAGCCTGGACACACTATTTCACTCATTCTGTCGCTTCATCCTGGATGGCCCACCAATGACCCACCATTGTGACCTATATAGCTCCCTAGCCCTGCCCTCGCTCACGACCCATAGACAGATCCACTGCACCAGAGTCATTGCCAAATTCTGGTCCCAGTTCCTTTCCCTTATCTCGGTTCCACCATATCAGCTCAGCCTTACCCTGCCTACTGCCTCAGAAGCACGGACTGCAGATTTCTCCAAGTCCCATTCATGCATACCTCCAAGGGTCAATCGGCTTTCAAATATTGCATGCCCAAACTATGGAATGACTTGCCTGAAGACATCAAGCACTCCACAAACCCCAGCCATCTCAACCCACTCCTCCACACACACTTTGCCGCCACATGCACCTGCTCCCAGCAACCATAAGCACAAAGCCCTCATGTTCTCTGGTTCCTGCCACCCACTAGCTTATGTTATCATCACCTGCACTGTAGGGTCCTCAAAGTTAATGATGCCCTCTCTCTTTGTGTATATTCTGTACAATATGTAAAACCTAGGGCCCTCAATGTTATTGATGTTCTGCTCTCTTTGTTGTATATTCTGTACAATATGTAAAACCTGTACTGTATGTAATATCATCCTATATTTACCTATGCCCCAATTTCCCCCAAATTGGCATCAAAACAGTGGTTCTCCGCTAAGGATGCCTCCTGGTTAAACTCTTAAATAATTAAATAAATTAATTAAGAAATTCACCTTTCCATTTTCTGAGTAAGGCATTCTTTTTACTTCTAAAAATTGTCCCATTTGTCATCTTTATTTCAAGGACATTCTCAAAAATGTATTAGATATAAATTTGATTCAAGAAATGTGGCACTCAACACAATCTGTATTTCAGTCAGTCCATCCAAAGATGATGTGTATAAGGCTAGTTTATTTATAGTTCTGGCAATGTTTTTAATATGATTTTTTTTCTCTGTTATCTTAATGGTGTTTGCACTTTAATTCAGACGGGTGTATAAATAGGAGTTGACGCCTAAGGGTGGCAGTCCCTTGACAAAGCTCTTGTGTGTATGAAACAATGGGTTGGTGTACTGGCTGATCTGTACCACAGAGCATATTTGTTTTTGCACATCAATAAATTTGCCTCACATCACATCATCTTATGGACTGGTTGAATTACAGACTGTGGTGAGTGGCAACACTTTTTTGATTTACTTTGAGGTTGTGTTTGTTCTCTGGCACTGGCTCCCAGACAGATTTGTTCTTGCTAATAGATATAAATTTGCTTAGGGTCACATTTGACACCTGATTCAATTTCTTTATGCCATATTTTGAAAGCCATATTTCTTTGCCCCTTCTCTTTCTCTGTCTCTTGTGCTCTGATTATCTGGACTGAATGTTTCTGGTATCAATTAGCAAACATATTATTTTCTTTCTATATAAATTGATAATAGGGAATACTAAATTCAGCAGAGTAGGTGGCTGCATAGTTATATTTACTTGTTTCAGTTTTTATATTGCTTCAATTATTGAGGTCAAAACATTACTGATCCTCAGAGATGATTATAACTTTTCCTCCAATGGGATCCACCTTGCCTCTGAAAACTTTAAAAACTTTGTTCCTTATATACTCATCTTTGCAATTCCTTGGTAAAAGAAATGAACAGTATCATTAATTCACACAAAGACTGGGATGATTCATATTCCTTCTGAAATATTACTTTCAAAATTATTTTTTTTCAAATTCCATCTTGACAACTGATCAATCATCTCCTATTTTAACTTCCTTTTGACTTCGACTCTCAGTTTCTTTTCACAGTCATTCAGAATTTGAATACATTGTTTCTGACTATTCATCTGTCCTCCCATATACAGACCATACTTGTTACTAAACTCCTTTCCTTAATTTTCTTTTTCTTATTTTCTTACTGTTTTTACTCTCCTGTTTCATTTGTTGCATTACTAATGTTGAAAACATTAAAATAGGGGTTCAGGGACCTCTTCAAATCCATAGTTCTCTTTCCTCAGTTTCAACCCCTGACAGATTCCATGTCCCTTTCATGTTTTATTAACACCATACTCCAGGGCTGATTCTAGAAAGGTTATGCATGGTGCAAAGTGACTTGCGTCAACAAGAATGATGCATGTAGCACTTTGTGCCATGGAGTTGCGATCATTTGGAATTCTCAAAAGCAGCCTGCTACATTTCACAGGCTGCTTGCGCCAAACTGGACCTGTGTCATGGATGCACCATAAACTCCTGATGTGACATGGTGCAAGGGGGTTTACAGTAGCAGCTTAGCCCTATTCTGTAAGAGTGGCTGCCACATCCCCTAATCTGCAATTCTAAAACAACCTCGAAAGGACATTCATCAAAGTACATTTACACCAGCTATTAGCTGGTGTAAGTGTACTTCACATCCACTGAGAGTTGTGCCAATGTGCCCCCAAAGGCTTGCCCATAGGAAGGCAGGCCCCAGCCCCAATCCCCAATAATTATGCGGACCCACAGGGGATGTTATCCCCAAGTCCCTCCCAGTGCTTGCTAATGGTTGTAAAAATCCCACAGAACTATTGTCCCCAAGTTCCGATCCCCACATGTAGTGTAATGTTAATGCCCGGCTGGGTTATCAGACCTCCATCCATGATCCCCATTCCCCAGAATATTCCATTTATTATGATATATTGATTACTGTCCTCTAATGTAGCCCTGGTGTTCTGGTGGCCCCACACCCAGCAGTGCCCTACCACCAGGCTCACCCCAACCATACCTGGCCAGCAACTGCTGGCCGCCCTCTCTCTCTCCACTCGGCCATCCAATGACTGGGCTCTGTATCAGTGCATACTGTAAATAGTATGTGCTCAGTGAATGACAGCTGCTGTCATTCACTGAGTGCATACTATTTACAATATGCCCTCATACAGTGTTCAGCTGGCAGCTGACTGCGGTGGGGGAGAGTTGGGACTTGCCAGTCACCAGCTGGTACAGGTCAGGAGGGGGCAGGGGTGGCAGAGCACTGCTGGGTGGGAAGGCTAGACACCAGTGCTATAGGAGGACAAGTAACTCGATATAGTATAATAACTGGAATATTTTGGGGAATGGAGATGAGGAATTGGAACTGGGGTCCAATAGTCCTGTGGGGTATTAACATTAATTATACATGGGGATCGGGACTTGGGGGACAATAGCCCTGCATGGCCTTACAATTATTAGTTTTGGGGAGCCAGATTTGGGGATGATAGCCTGCAGGGCTTTTACAATTATTAGTACTGGGGAGGGACTTGGGGACAATAGCCTTTGTGGCTTTTATAATTATTAGTACTGGGGAAAGGACTTGAGGGATGATAGCCTGTGAGGCTTTCACAGTTTTATTACTAGGGATCAGGGCCGGAAGGGCACTTGTGCCATACTACGATACAATGCTGCAGGCTTGCAGCAACCTGTGCAGTGTCGCCCTGTTTGGCACACCACTTGGGTTAATACGAGTCATGGATACCGTGGGAACCCTGCCTGATAGGGAATCCATCAGGGTCCCTGGCACATTTGGCATTTGGCACAAGTCGCCTGTGGTGTGACTTGCACCATCCCTTGAGAATCGGGCCCCAGGAGTCTATTTTCAATATTTACTAGCTATTCCTAGATATATGCATTTTGTGATCTCATAGAAGAAACTTCTCCAGCGATGATATATAATTGTTTAAGCTTTGATGCATTCACATTATATTGGCTTTTAATCACATGTAAATATCCTCACTTAAAATCTTGGATTCAAGCCTAGCAGGAGAGGAATTAAACATTATACAGTATCTGTCCTTTGCCTTCCTTGCTTCCCCTTTCTTTCATATTTTCTGTAGCATCCCTTCATAACTGAGGAGTTCCCAACTTTGTTCTAAATCAATTGATTTTAAGTCATCCATTGTGTGTTTAAGTTGTTTCAATAATGAATCTAAAAGAATCTTATCTGATGTTGCTTCACCCGCTAAAAATATTCAGTGACTCTGAGATGTAATGAGGCATGCCTCTAATTGTCTTGCAATCTTTGTTATCCCTCTTTCTTCGCAGGATGATACATCAATATTTTTATTTTTTTATTTATTTAGTCATTTATTGACTTTTGGTAACCAGGTAGTCTCACTGAGACAAACTGTCACTTTTTCAGAAGCAACCTGGGATTAATTATAAACATTAGAACAGGCAGACTTAATTCAGTGAGCACACACAATTTGCAATAAACAAGAACATATGCATAGGTCAGATATTAATTACAAACAAAATGCACGATTGTCATATTGGGTAGCTAAACAAGGGACAGAACAAGTAGGAGAAAATACAGGGAGAATAGTTGATCGCTAAGTGTAGCATTCACAATAAATACTCGTGTACATAAGATCTTTGAGGGGTGATTTAATTAAGCAATAATGCTCGACAGGGTGGGCGGTATTGGGCAATACCGGACTGGCCAGGGGCGTAATGAGGCCCGACGCCGCAGGCGGAGGGCCTTATAGCCCTTGGCCGATCCAATATTGCCCATACCGCCCACCCTGGAGGGCATTATTGCGTTTAGAAAATGGGCATCGTTGTAAATTTTTATTAACTTGTAAGAAAAGAAGAAATTTGTTTGTAAATATAGACAAAGACTACAAAAATATATAGTTTTGATTAAATAGTCCCTGTCATTTTCTGCTGTTCTGTCTGCTGTTGCACCCCCCCAGCCATTCCCTGCTGTTGCACCCCCCAGCCATTCCCTTCTGCTTGTCCCACTTCCGAAGCGACACACATATATTGTATCACCATCCCCAGCTGCCGTTGTAGTGTAGAGGTTTAAAAGTAATCATATTTCTTACTTCAGTCCTCTGTCCCTACAAAGTCTTCGTCGCTGTAACTCCTCGACTTTCACCTCAGTCGGCGCATTTTTCTGATTCTGGGCTTCCTGGTTATGCGATGCAGGGTCAAGGCTGTCACGTGCAACCGGCGACCCTGCATCACATAACCAGGAAGTGCAGAGTCATAAAATGCGCGCGACCGGGAAAGCCGTAGGAGTTACAGCGCAAAAGACTTTTATCAGGTACAGCAACGGACACAGTAGTTAAGTGACAGTTTTGTTTGTTTCGGTTTAACGTGTTCAGTTCCACGGCAGGTGGGGACGGTGGTATGATATTTTTTGTCAGTTAGCGAGGGAAAAAAAATGGCGGCTCGACAGATGCCAACTCGGGGTGCCCAAAGATATTTTATGGTAATGGGGCACCTCGAATCGGCACATCTTTCGGAGCGGGCGTCTATCGATACTTAATGTACCCCAGTGTGAAGGCTTTCAGCCAATGAAATTGAAGCAAGTGTCTAGCCCATTTTCTAAAGGCAAACAATATCTGGCATTCCAGAACTTTATGTGGGACATCATTCCACAGTCTAGATACAATTACAGCAAAAGATCTCTGGCCAGCAGCAGTGAGTGGCCGTTGCACCATTACTAGTTTTAGTGCAGAAGTGAGAGAAGAGTCCTTTTCTGTAGTTTGAAACCCATTAACCCACTCAGATGTTGAGGAGGGAGTGCAGGAGTTTGTGGGCCATGCACAGTATTGAGTAATGTAGCCTCCCCTTGAGAGGGGGCCAGTTTAATGTAGCAAGAGCTCTGCAATGATGTTTGCTGCTGCAGATGTCAAAGTGAGAAATGTGATGATTTGCAAATTTCAGCTTGGATAGTTCAGACTGCTTGACCAATGAGAGTAGCAAGTGCTCCATAGGTAATAGCAGATAAGAGGACACTGTTAGCAGTGGATAGCCTGGCCTCCTTGGTTATGTAAGACTGCAGCCTATAGCACAGACCCAGTTTCTGACTTAGGATTTTGATCACATCTTCAATATGTGACTTAAGAGAAAGCTCCTGATCCAGCTGGATTCCTAAGCATTTTACTGCAGATACCATATCAATACACTCAACTGATGCAGTGTGGATGTTGAGTAGGTTTTGATTGTCAGGACCCAGTCTATGACAACCAATGAGCACAGCCTTAGTTTTTCTAGTATTTGATATGTATAAATTTTACTTAAACCAGGATTCCAATGTTTGAAAGTCCCCATGCAGACCAGACTGAAGCAGAGTTGGAATCAGACCTGTACATCACCACATCATCTGCATACATCAAACGTTTTGCATCACCACAGTGGTCACAGAGATCATTTATAAACAGTGAAAACAATATGAGACTCAAGATTGAGCCCTAGGGTACACCAGTGGTGATAGGCCACAGGAAGAACCTGCTACCTCCCCATTTCACAAGTTGCTTTCACCCGTAAGATAATTCTTGAACCACAGACAGGAGTGGTGGTCACAGTTCAAACCCTTAATTTATCCAATGGAAGGTCATGGTTCACAAGATCAAACACCTTAGTGAGATCCACAGAAACAGAATCCCTGGCCTGCCCAGCTTCTATAGCAGTTAAGATATCAGATGTGAGATGAACAAGGGCAGTGTTAGTGTCATGCTGTGTCCTAAAGCAGTGCTGGACCTCATTTAAGAAAGTGTACATCTTTAGATACTTCTATAGCTGACTGTATATCAATCTTTCCTGGATCTTAGCCAGGGCATACAAAAGTTATGGGCCTATAGTCTTCAATGGGTTCCTTTACCCCCTTTGTGTACAGGGATCACATACACAACTTTCCAGATATCAGGTACGTCCCCATGCAGGAGGGACATAGTGAATAGAGAGGCAGTAGAACCAGCAAGGACTGGGGCACCAAGGATAAGGAACCTGGGTTCCTGATTTTCATAGCTGGGTGAGCCATCCTCTTTCAAGCCCAGTAAGAGGCCTTGAACCTCCTACTTACAGAAACGTTTGAAATGAAATTCTGGGCAGTTTAGCTGGGTGGCCAAGGAGGCAAGATAGATGGCCCACTGGGGAGAAGACTGCCCATAGTGGAGGTAAAGCTATTCAAGTCCATGAAGAACCTGTTAAAGACTTCTGCATCAATAGTGGGGGCCACATACTGTTTCACCATTAAAGCAGATGTCACCTAAGAGTGCACTAGTTCTTCCCCTTAGAAGGCAATTGGCTTGCTATCAGAACCTCTCTGGGTCATTAAGGTTTTTAGACTGCAATTTTTTGATATAGTTTATCTTGGCTCATTTGAGAAACTCTCTGAGAACTTATATGTTTCTTTTTCTTATGACTTCGGAATATATTGCCCCATTTGTCTATTATATGAATCTCAAAGAACATAGCTAAGGAGGCATTTTAATTTCTAAACATTTTTAAAATATTTTGACTTTTTAGATCACATAGCAGCATTTGTACAAAAAGCATGGCGTTACTTCACAGCATCTTTACAATTCCTTGTAATTGTTATGTAGGATCATTCACAATTTCTTATTACAGCCTTTTGTGCATATTCTACTATGGGCATATAATCTCTGGGTACTTTTTTTTTTACATTTAAAAAGCTGGTTGTAGTTTGCCATTATAACCCGCTGCTTGTAACAGTGAACATGCATCAGCTTCTTCACTGCACCATTCGCACTCCTTCAGCTGCACGGTAAACACCACAAGTGGCATGTATCTGTCATCAAAATGCTCAGGTCGGGTTGTGAGGAGTGAACACATGCCATCTTCAGTTTCATCCTCCTTCCTACAAATGCTATCCCCTACCTTTTAAGCCACAGCTGAGAAGCAGCAAAGACCTGTGCCAGTGGACCACCAATTGGGTGGAAGGAGGCAGCACTCCCTTCAGGAGGTGCAAACTTTGAATCCCTTAGGCTGCTTGCAGCAAGCGCTCTCATCTGCACACCAGAACCTGTAAATCTACACTCTGCTGAGGTCAGATCATGAGGGGTGATCACACGCCATCTTCAGACTCCCCCCAATGGATGCCATACCCTGCCTTTTCAGCCACATCTGGGAAGCAGCAAAGACATGTGCCAGCAAATTTCACCAGTCATATGGAAGGAGGTGGTGCTTACTTCAGGAGGTTCGAATATGTAATCCTTGGACTGTTTCCAGCAGGCACTCTCATCCACCCACTAGAGGCTGCAAATCTACACTCTACTCAGGTTGGGTTGTGAGGTGAGCACACACCATCTTCAGTCTCTCCCTCTCCCTATGGATGCCATTTCCTGCTTTTCCAGCAGCACTGAGAAGCAGCAAAGATGTGTGCCAGCAGATTCCTCTAATCAGGTGGAAAGAGATGGCACTTGCTTCAGGAGGTGCAATTTCAAATCCTTTGGAATACTTCCAGCAGGCTCTCATCTGCACACAGAAGCCGCAAATCTACACTCTGCTCAGGTCAGATCTTGAGGGTGAGCACATGCTATCTTCAGTCTCTTCCTCCCCCAATGGATGCCATCTCCCTGCCTTTCCAGCTGTACCTGAGAAGAAGAAAATATCTGTGCCAGTGGATTCCAGCAATTGGATGGAAGGAAGTGGCACTTGCTTCAGGTGTGAATTTCAAATTATTTGGACTGCTTCCAGCAGGCGCTTTCATCTGCACACTAAGAATCTGCAAATCAAAACTTCAGGTTGGGTCCTGAAGGTTGAGCACACTCCATCTTTAGTCTCTCCCTCCACCCCAGTGGATGCCATCCCTTGCCTTTCCAGTTGCACCTAAGAAGCAGCAAAGACCTGTGCCAGTGGACTCCATGAATTGGGTGGAAGGAGGAAGCGCTTGCTTCAGAAAGCATGAATTTCAAATCCTTCAGACTGTTTCCCTTCCTCCTTTTCAGTGGCACTTCTCTAGTGGCCCCTCCATGCTGTGGTCCTCCTCAATAAGGACTGAGTACAAAGGACATCAAGGAATAAGCCATGAGTCAGCCATTCAGCTGCACCCCAGTCCAGCCTCTTCCCAACCCGGCTGTATCTGCATTACTTCAGTGAGTACCCTTATTGACGGTGGGCTTCCTGCTAGCCTATGTAGCAAGCTGTTTAATCACTGACACCATTTGCCTTTTACCTCTGTGTCTACTTGCTAATCTTACTGCTACTGTAGTAACCCCACTGATAATTCGACATTGTCCTATTAGTTTATCCATTGTTAGTCAGCATGGCAATCCTACTTACTGTTGCTTGCTATCTTTATTTTCATTCTTTGCCATTTGTGCTGACTCATTGCAAAATCCTATCTGGGTGTATTTATATTTTGCATTTCTATCTAGCAACATCTCATTGTTTTAGATCTTATACTTATTAGTGTAATCTGGGTGTACTCACTTGTTGCTTTGTCTACCTAGCAACTGATCGTTTGTTTATTTTTTGTACTTGTCAATGCTTTAGTTTACATTTTTGCCATTTTTGCTGACTCCTTGCACAACCTTTTCTGGTAGGTACACACTTTTGCATTGTCTACCTAGCAACTGCCCACGGTTTTAGGTCTTATACTTGTCAGAGCTATCAGGAGGACTCACATTTGCATTTGTCCACCTAGCAACTGTTCATTACTTTAAGTTTTATACTCATCAGTGCTTTAGTTTGAATTTTTGCCTTTTTTGTCGTCTCGTTGCAAAACTCTATTTGGGTATTTATTTCATGTTTAATACATATCAGTGCTCAGAACATCCACTAGTGCTTCTCCCAGTTTTGCACTTGTTCAGCTCAGCCAGTAACCTACTGGTTACATCTATGACACAACCCTAATTATCTGTAGTCATTCTACATTCCAGTTACAGCTAAGCCTATTACAGAACCAGGTGACACCATTTTATACTTTATTTTGAATTGACTGTACATTCCCCAACACCGACTGGATGCTTTAGCTCTCTGCCCTCTCAGCCCCATCACCTGCCTTTTATGGGACTTACTTCCCTCCTGTGGTCCCCGTGGATGACTCTCCATGGGATGGGCCACTGTGGAGCACCTTCACCCCTATGTGGAGTTGAAGTGTTGGTCAAAGAGAGACAGCCTCAGTCAGCAGGATAGAACCTGTGGCAGAGCAGGGGGCAGCATCCTGTGCAGTCCAGATTCCCCCTGACTGTCATGAGGATGTTCTGTCTGATGCCAAGGTGCCAGAACACTGACATTCCACTCCCTGAGCACCGGCTCAACAGCATTATCTCCTGGGTCACCCAAGAGGCAGTGTTGTGGCAGAGACCAGAATCTCACCCCACCCCCAAGGTGACAAGTATTCATGGGACACTCAACCATCCTCCCCTGGCAAGCCCTCCACCAGCCCAGGCTGATGCCTGGACCTGGGTTGCTGGTATTGTAGGCGGTAGTTCTACAGCTGTGCCGGTGGGTTGGCTGCCATTTTATACTTGACCAAACTTTTATTTATATTATCATTTACATTATTATATATGATGCCTATTGCATCTCACCTCTTGATCACACTGTACTTTACCCTCCTCTACCTTATCCCCTCCCACAGTGCCCATACACTCCTCCTCCTCCTCCTCATATATCTCTGCTCCTCTGCTCCCTTGCCTTCCACCCATCCATCCCTCTTTCCACCCCTCTACCCTCCTCTCCACCCTAATTGTCTCTCTTCCTCTTCCTTAACCTGGATTTTCTTCACCATGCCCTTCTCTCCTTCCATGCATCCCTCCCTCCTGTTGACTTACCCTCCTGCTCTAAGATGCAGATATCCCACTTCTTTCTCTTGATCCTGTTCCTCCTTCCTGTCCTGTCTGGTGACATGGAGTCTAACCCTGGACCCTCCCTTCCTTCCTTTTCCACCTTCTGCTTCTAAAGCCCTGAGCATGTTTCACCTCAATCCTCAGAGCCTTCTTCCAAAGCTTGAATTCTTGTCAGTCTGGATTTCACAACATTCACCGAGCATCCTCTGTGTCGCCAAGTTCTGGCTGTCCTCCTGGATCCTAGACCCTAGCCTGTCCCTTCCCGGATATCATCTTTTCAGTCAAGACAGAGGAAAATGTGGGGGCAGTGTTGCCATCTATGCCCATCATAGCCTCTCTTGCACCATAGCTTTCAGAGAGGTCACGTCTTCTGCCCATGAATTCCTCCTGGTCAGACTATCATTCCCCTCCTCTGTGCCCATCTTCATTAAGGTTTTCTATGCCTCACCTAGAATATCCCCATCCTCCCTGTTTGCTTCCCTCATTACCATCTTGTCCTATTCTTCTGCTGGTGAACTCATCTTGCTAGGGGATTTTAACATCATTTGGCTCTACCCGGCCTCCAGGCCAACCATCCACAAGGTTGCATTCCTAAGTCTTATGCAGATTATTACTGAACCCACCAGGCTCAACCCCAACTCTCATAACCACTCCCCCTTGGACTGGGCTCTCTCCTCCACTTCCACCATGTTGCAGCATGATGTTCTACATCAGAGCTCTGGTGTCCTGTCTCCCATAAATGCATCTGGACCAGGTCCTTCCTCCTCAACACTCCACTCTCTTGAGTGACCTTGCTATCACAGATTGGACAACCATCCCCTCCACCATGGATGTTGACATTATGCTCTCCCTATTCCATTCCAAATTCTCCTCTGCTTGGGACAAGCTCAGAAAATCCTGGGTCAGAACTCACCATCGCCCTGAATTACCCCTGAAATCATTGATCAAATTCTCGGTCTGGCAACCTCTGAGAATACTAGGTAATTTATAGTGTTACTTTGTAAATATTGTAGAGATTGTTTATTTTGTATATATTGCTTATGTCATGTATAAATTGTACCTTGGCACTGTATGTTAATTATGCTCCAAGACTGTTTGTACTATTCCCTGCCATCTCTCTGTATATATTGCTGATTTATGATCTCTGTAGAGGTTGCTGATTTATGTTCAGGACCTCATTGTGAATGAGCCTGCTCAATAGAGTAATTCCTGCAATAAACTTGACTTGACTTGACTTGATCAGCACAAGTCCTGTGATCTCACCTGGGCACATTTCAAATTACCTCATTCTTATCCTGACCTTCTCTTATGCAGGACTATCAGGAATTCCTTTATTAAGGCTGTCCGGGCAGAAAAGTCACAGTATTTCAATGCCAACCTTGAAACATAGAAACATAGAACATAGAAACATAGAAACATAGAATTTGATGGCAGATAAGGACCGGTTGGCCCACCTAGTCTGCTCATTTCCCTACCTAATGCATAGCTGCAGATCCTAGTTAACCAACAGCCTACTTCCTTCTACCCCTCACTAAAATTGCCTTATGTCTGTCACATGCATTCTTGAATTCCCCCATTGTTTTTGAGTCCACTACCTCCTCAGGAAGGCAGTTCCATGTATCCATAACCCTCTCCATGAAAAAATACTTCCTCACGTTACCTTTGAGCCATCCCCCCATGTTCAAATTGTGCCCCCTTGTTCTTGCATCTCTTTTCTGAAAGATGCTACCATCTTGAACTCTGATTCCTTGATGTACTTGAACATTTCTATCATGTCCCCTCTCCCTCCTATCCTTGAATGTATACATATTAAGCTTCTTTAATCTCTTTTCATATGTCTTCTGGTGTAGATCCTGCACCATTTTAGTTACCTTCCTCTGGATCCTGTCTATGTCCTTGTGGAGATGGGGTCTCCAGAACTGGATGCAGAACTCCAGATGGGGTCTCCTCAACTGTCTGTACAGAAAGATAACAACTTCCTGTTTTCTATGGGTGATGCCTCTCCCTGTGCATCCCAGTTTCCCACTACCCCTCCTTATTGCCTTCTCACATTGCTTGCCACCTTAAAGTCATCTGATATGATTACCCACAGGTCCCTTTCCATTTCTGTTGTTGTTATTATCTCACCCCCCATTATGTACTCTTCCCTTGGATTTTTGTTTCCCAGGTGCATTACTTTGCACTTCTTTGTATTGCATCTAAGCTACCATATATTTGACCATTCCTCCAACCTTGCATCCTCTCCACCCCATCTTCTGTATCAACCCTGTTGCAGATCTTTGTGTCATCTGCAAAGAGACAAACTTTTCCTTCCAGTCCCTCTGCAATGTCACTTATAAAGACATTAAAGAGGACCGGTCCCAGTACCCCACTAGTAACCCCCTTTCTTCAGAGTAAGCTCCATTTACTATTACCCTCTATATCCTGTTGTCCAGCCAATTCTTAACCCAGGCTACCACCTTGGGACCCACTCCAAGGCTGACTAACTTGTATATTAATCTTTTGTGTGGGACTGTGTCAAATGCCTTGCTAAAGTCTAGGTAGACCATGTCCACTGCCCCTCCCTGGTCTACCACATTGATCACTCAGTCAAAGAAATCTATTAGATTCATCTGACATGACCTTCCTGCTGTGAATCCATGCTGCCTTGGGTTCTGTGCCCCACTGGCCTCCGGAACTCAACAATTCTTTCCTTTAAGTGATTCCATCATTTTCCCTACCACTGAGATCAAACTAACAGGTCTGTAGTTTCCTGCCTCTGTCTTGCTCCCACATTTGTGAAGGGGAATCATGCCTGCCCTCCTTCAGTCCTCCGGTACTACACCATCCTCCCATGATTTGTTAAAAAGGGTAGTCAGTGGTGTCACTAATTCTACCCTTAGTTCTTTTAGAATTCTTGGGTGAATCCTGTCAGGCCCCATTGCTTTGTCCACCTTCAGTTTTAAGAGTTCTTTCAGAACCCTTTCTTCTGTGAATGGACTGGTATCGATCTCCCTATCAAGAGTGCTTCTATCCTTTGATTTTGGCACCTCTCCACCTCTTCTTTTGTGGATACTGAGCAGAAGTATTTATTCAGTATCCCTGCTCTTTCACTGTCATCCTCTGCCTACCCTCCCTTCCCTTTAGTAATCTTCACTATCCCTTCCTTCATCTTTCTTCACTCCTTAATGTACCTATAAACAGTTTTATCCCCCTTCCTGAGTTGGCTATCTTTTCCTCAGTTTGGGTTTTTGCTATTCTGACTGCCTTCCCCACTTCCTTCTGCTTTAACTGGTACAGTTCTCTGTCCTGCTTCTTCTGTGTTTCCTTATACTTCCTGAATGTTCGCTATTTTCTCCTTAACCTTCCCCACCACCTCTTTTGAGAACCGTTGTGGTTTTCTCCTACATTTTGCTTTGTTGATTTGCTTCACACAAAGGCTTGTTGCCTCTGTGATGGCTGTTTTGATTTTTCCCCATTGCTCCTCTACCCCTCCTTCTTGCCAGTTTGCTAGCGCTTTTCTGAGGCACTCTCCCATTTTCCCAAAATCAGCCCTCCTAAAGTCCAACACTCTTGCTTTTGTATGGCTCAACTCTGTGGCTGTGTTTATTGTGAACCACACTGTTTTGTGGTCACTTGTTCCCAGATGGCTACCCACTTCTAAATCTGAGATCCTTTCTCCATCCCCATTTGACAGTACCAGGTCTAAGGTTGCTTCCTCCCTAGTGGGTTCCACCACTAGCTGTCTGAAGCATGCTCCCTTCAGGGCATCAAGAATAAACCTGCTTTTTGATGTGGCTGCAGCCGGGGTGCTCCAGCTAATGTCTGGCATATTCAGGTCCCCCATCAACAATATCTCCCCTTTTTCTGCTATTCTAAGAATGCCTTCTATCATTTTCTTGTTCATTGCCTCCCCCTGAGAGGCAATGGGACAGACATAAGGCAATTTTTGTTGGGGGTAGGAAGAAATAGGCTGTTGGTTAAATAGGATCTGCAGCTTATCTTCTAGGTAGGGAAATGGGCAGACTAGGTGGGCCAAGCAGTCCTTATCTGCCATCAAAGCCTATGTTTCTATGTTTCATTGTCTGTATACCACCGCTGTGTGAATTGTGGTACCATAACCTGTCTTCAAGGTAACCCACAGTGCCTCCTCTACTCCCTGTTTATCCTTTAGTTCCATTGCTTTGATCCCTTCCCTTACATAGAGAGCTAATCCTCCTCCTCTTTCACCCTCCCTGTCCCTGCTGTACATTGTGTACCCTGGTATGTTGACATTCCAGTCATGGTTCTCAGTGTACCATGTTTCTGTGACTGCCACGATATCCAGATATCCCTCTTCCATCAAGGCAACTACTTCAGGGAGCTTGTTACACAGACTACAGGCACTGGTACTCATCACCTTCCATTTGTTGATGGCCTTACCCCTTTTAGCCCCACCTCTGACCTTACTGCCTTTTTCTGCATTTACCCCTGTCCTGCTCACCATTAACTTCTCTACCATGGTGTTTACCTCTCTAACTACTGTGTTTTGTGGGGGGAGGCTGAGTTTTCCCCTGTGTCTTTTCAGTGCCTCCCCCCTCCTTGGCTAGTTTAAATGCTTGCCAAATATGCATTTAAACCTATCACCTAGGATTCTGGTTCCCATCCTGGACAGATGAAGACCATTGTGCTAGTATAGGCCTGTCTCCATCCAGGTGGACCCCCAGTCCACAATGAGTCCAAAACACTGAGCTCTACACCAGTTTTTCAACCATTCATTGAATCCCATGGTGTGGACTACTCTAGCATCACCCTTGCCATAGACAGGCAGCACCTCTGAGAAGGTTACTGTATGTGCTACTTGTCTAAGGCCCCTCCCCAACTCTTCAAACTCCTCTTGTACTGCTGTGATCCCATTCATAGCCAGATCATTTGTCCAAAGGTGGACAATGATATTGAGCTTCCTCCCTCATGCAGCTGCTCCTGAAAACCTGAGGATTCGTTCCCTGTCCCTCCATGCCATGGCACCAGGCACCACCTTACCTCCCTCTCCCATTCATTTCCCAGATCTACCCCCCTAATAATTGAGTCCCCACCAGGAGTTGTTTCCTTTTCCTATGAGACTCCATGCTACCCTCCTGTGGGACTCCTCGTGAAGGTTCCCAGGATCTTCTTTGGTCTTCACTGCTGGTGCCTCCATAGAGGAATCACTCTCTGTAGAAAAGCGTATGAACTGTGGAGAGGTACAACTGGAGGAATGTGCATCTGTTCCATCACCCTCTCCCTGCCTGAGCCCACCTTGGTCCAACTGCTCCTCTTTCTTGGCAACCTCTGAGGTAGTGGCAGTGGCCCTGGTGGTCCCCGGATAGGGGAGGAGGTTTCACAAATTCTAGCCAAGTCAGCCTGGAGATGAGCAACCTCCTCCCTCACACCAGAGAGATGCCTACAAATAGGGCAATATCGCAGCCTCCAGAAAGTCTCCCGGAAAACTGCTGCCCCACAACCAGTGCATTGCACTACTCCCACATGTCTGTCTTCTTTCTTGATTCTCTTGCATTAAGCCTTTTTGGGGTTATATATAGTTATTAAGTGTGGTATTACCTTCATTGCAGTGTGCTGTGCTGGTAATGAAATGTGCTGTGTGCACCTTCCCCTTGAGAAATGATGTCATAACCCCTGCTATAAAGGAAGTGACACTCTGGGGGGTGGAATGTGGGAAGGGTGGGTTTGGGCCCAAGCTGTGCCCTCAGGAACAATCAGCTACAAGTTCTGACCCACCACTAGGATGAGTGTTAACCTTTCTTTCAGCAAGACAACCTGCACAACAATCAGGGGAACACAGTCTCCTGCACCTGAGCTTGTCTGTGTTTCAATCCACACTGCAGATTTTCCTATAACAACTCCTTAACCACCAATATATTATTTAAAAATAGTTTAACTGTTACAAAATCCTACCCACCAGTAAATTATTTAAAATAGTTTCTCTGTCACAAAATCCTAGTAGTCAATCCAGCTACCCACAAGGGACAACCAAAATGCAGTATTTCAATCCTTCTGAAGTTACTCACAAGATAAGCAGAGTTTGCATGCCCCTTCTTGGTTAAACACTAAATAAATATATAAATAAAAAGCAATTACCAAGGGTAGTTAGTTTCACCTCCCACAGAATTGAGCAAGAGTGTGCAGGTTGTAGATATCAAGTGCAATATAGAATCTCCCACACAGCTCACAGCTGGGTAAAGTAGTAGTTTCCTTCAAGGTCAAGAAAATGTGCTTTAACACCCTGTCAAAGTACTGAAAGGTCTCTTTTTGACCCTGCCACCCAGTTTTCCCCTCCAATCCTTCTAGTAAATGATTCACCAGTGCCTGACACCTCCTTTGTCGCTGTTCATAATGATGAGCTTTTTACCACTGGTACTCTCCCTTCTTCTCAACCTCCAGACTCCTCCACTCTTTCTCGTATTTCCTCTCCACTCCTTTCCACTAGTTTCCTGTTTCCTCCTGTTACTACCCAGGAAATATTTATTGCCCTTTTACTCCCTGAACCTGTGCAAATCCAGTCCTGATGCACTGGATCCTAAACTATTTCATATTTCAGCACCTGCCATAGCACATCCTCTGACTCAGCTACTCAACCTGTCATTCTCCTCAGTGCTGTCTCTCAGTCCTGGAAGTTGGCCAGTGTTCTTGCACTCCACAAGAAGAGGGACCCTTCCTCTTTGGATAACTTCGAACCAGCCCCTCTTCCTTCCCTTTCAAAATTGAAAGAAGCTTGTCTACATTGTATGCTGATTATGCTGTTTTGTACAGTTCCAGCAAAACCCTGCTGCTGTGCAAACCAGCTTACAGCATGACTTCAACCAAGTTCAGCTCTGGTTTACTTCTCACCAGCTTCTTCTAAATGCCAAGAAGATGGTCTCAATGACCTTTGGCACCAGGCAGAGACTCTCTAGGCTCCCGGCCCTACCCACCTTCCACACCCTTTATGGGACCATCTTGGAGGACACCTCCTCATTTAGATATCAGGGGGTTTGGCTGGATCAGCACCTCAACTTCTCTGTGCATATTGATGCTATCCTGAAGAAACTGCACCCCAAACTTGGTGCTCTGTACAGGAATTGTAGTTGTATCCCACTGACTGCAAGATGTGAAATTGTCCAGAAGATGATACTCCCCATCTTTGACTACTGGCACGTAGTCTATGGTGCTGCTCCTAAATCCTCCTTGTAGCGAAGTTGGATACTCACTTTAACTCCTTCTGCTGCTTTGCTGACTGACTTCCCTTCCGCTCCCACCACTGTGAACCTTATCACTCTCTAACTTTCCTTCCACTATCTCACAGACACATCTCACTGTGCCAAACTAACCTCCAAATTCTGGTTTGGGGGCTCCTTCTTATCTCTCATCCTCTCTCTCCTCCCGTTCCCCCACCCACTCTCTCCAGATCAAATGATGCCCGCTTCTTGTATCGGTCCCTCACACTCCATCCTCATCTGTCAGACTGGTTTATCCATCATTTCCCTAAAATCTGAATTCCCTCCCCAAAATATGACACTCCTCCTCCAACTACTACCTTACCTCTGCCCTACACAATTACCTTTCCCTTAGCTGTTCCTGCTTTAACCCACCTTAATACCTGTCCCCAGTTTCTGCCTTCCTACCATGACCCCCCCCCGGCAGGGTTCTCAACATCCTGAAGGGGGAAATCAGGAAATGGCTACCCCTTCTCCTCATATTCAGTTCTTGCCTCTCCCCCTCTCTGCTACACCTGCCCTTCTGGGTCACCAGTGTACACAACCTAATCCCATCCTTTTTACTCCAACAGCACTTGCATACTACCTCAAGTCTGCTCCTGGTACACCCATGCACTATAAATGGTTCAATCGCATTATTACTGCTTTGTACATTTATATGTTCTTTTTTATGATTTTGGACATGTATTGTAATTTACCCAATGTTCCACTACTGTTTATTGTGCAATACCTTGTGTTCCAACTGTTGCACAATCTTACAATGTTGTATTGTTTGTACTACCACATACTATTGTAACTGATCATCATTCACAATCCTATGTAACCCCCTCCCCCCAGGTCACACCGTGGAGACAAGCAACTTGTTGTTCAGTGTGCCCTCCTTGTAAAACATTTCAATAAAACATTAGACTGTCTGATTTTCTATCCTCCATCAATTTCTTCTCCCTGTTCCAGTTTGGCTTCCAGAGCATCACTCCACTATCTCCTCCCTGCTGTGTGTAACTGATTCTGTCTTCTCAAGACTGGATCAGGGCACATTACAGCTCCATTTTATTTGATCTGGCCAAGGCCTTTGACTTGGTTTACCACCTGGATAACTGAATTCTAATGGCTTCTCATCTCCCACTTTAGACTGGTTCTTTTCTTACCTCTTAGGCTATCTGCAGTCAGTACAGGTTGGCAGCACCGTCTCACTTCCACTTCCCATCCAGGCCAGTATCCATAGGTCTCCATCCTGAGGCCCATCATCTTCTCCATCTTCCTTAAAGCAGCAGTACTATGAAATCAGGAAGTGAGCTATCAAAATTCTGTTTTTTGGCTGTAAGCATGCTGCCAAAGTTCCAGTTTCCATACCTGTAAATGTTTTTTTGTCCAGTCATTTTTAGTTTTTTAGATATTTGCAATATATTTGAATCATTGTAGCGCTACAACAAATATGGCGGCTGACTCATTTCAGCTGCGCTTTTTCTTCAGGTCGCATCACATCTTTTGACAACAGCAGTGGGACCCTCTGCTGACCATTCCCAATGTCCCTGCAAGTCATAAACATGTGCTGTTGGCAGCAGAGGGGGTTCCAGTGCAACATGCTTACTGGCAGAATGTAAACAAAAGTGGAGAATAACTGAGCAAATTACTCAGTGATGGTACAATGCTGGTGAGAAAGAGTACCAGGTATATGATTAGCAGAGCACAGGGAATCAACTGTCAAAAAAGTGCATTTTTTTCATAGTACTGCTGCTTTAACAACCTTCTCATGGCTTGTGCCAACTTGCATATCTACATGTATGCAGATGACACAGACATTTACACCTCCAGTCCCTCCACTAAAGCTGTGGAAGGTCTGTTCCATTAAGACTTCCACAATGCCCTGTGCTGGTTCCAATCTAACCAACTCCAGATCAACACAAAAAATACTGTCAATGACTTTGGCACCAGTCAAAACTTGATCAGACTCCAACTATGCCTATGGATGGCACCCCTCTTGAAGTGGTTCAGTCATTCAAACACCTCAGTATATGGTGAGACAGAAACCTCAGTTCTCTTCCTCATTGATGCCATCCACACAAGATCTGTCCTAAACTTGGAGCCTTGTGCTACAATAAAGATTGTCTGCCTCTGCAGTAGATGTAGTCCAGAGGAGGTTTGAGGAACTAGGACAATTTTGTGAGGGGCAGAAAGATCAGTAACTTTTCAGAGATACTTCCAGTGCCCAAGGCAAGCACAACAAGAAAGCTGAGACTAGAGAATTTAATGGATGGCTGAGAACCTGGTGTTGTGCTAAAGGGTATGGGCTGTTGGGGTGGGGTGAGGAGGGACCTGGGAGGACAGTAGTCTCTAAGCCAAGGACAGACTACACTTGAGTGAGGAGGGAATGAAAGTGTTGAAACAGAGGATGGAGGAGTACATAGAGGAAGTTGGGAATTTAAACTAGGAGGGGGGGTGGCAGTTGGGCAAGAGACATGCAGAGACCACAGGTTGGGAAACCATAAGAGCTTAACCCCCATAACAGTGACAAAGGATGAATGGCAAGTACTATTGGTGATGCTAGTAAAGGAGAGCAGGATGGGAGAGGAGGGAAAGAGTGCAAGGTGGTTACCCTAATGCTAGGAGCCTTGGGAGGAAAACTGCAGAGTTACAGGTGCTCCTGGAAGAGGGAGAGGTGGACATTGCAGCCATCACAGAAACATGGGCCACCCAATACAATGACTGGGACCTGTCTGTACCAGGGTACAGGTTATTTCATAGGGACAGGGTGATTGGGGAAGGAGGGGGTGTGGCATTATATATGAAGGAAGAACTGAAGTGTGTAAGGGAGGAAGGGGAGGAGGGTAGTGCAGAGTCACTTTGGATGCAAATCCAGGATTCCAAGAATAGGATTCTTAGAATGGGAGTGGTGTATAGGCTGCCATCTCAGATGGAGGAGTTAGACAGGGAACTAGCAGGACAGATCAGGAGGACCTGCAAGAAGGGTAATGTGGTGATTGTGGGGGACTTCAACATGCCAAAAATGGACTGGAGTACCTCAACAACCAGGAACAAAAGGGAGCAGGTACTGCTGGATGCCTTCCAGGACAGCTTCCTGCTGCAAATGGTCAGTGAACCAACCAGGTTAGAAAATACCCTTGACCTTGTGCTGGCAAATGGGGACTTTGTGAGAGAACTTACAGTGGAGGAACTGCTGTCAGGAGTGACCACCACTCAGTATAGCTCACACTGGATATAGGCAAGGAAGGAGTGGAATCTGGCACAAGAGTACTGGACTTCAGGAGGGCTGACTTTGGGAGGATGGCGGAAGTGGTAATAGGGTACCTGACCAGAATTCAATCTGGCATGAACACTAACCAGAGGTGGGAGCTCATAAAACTGGGGATAGTGGAGGCAAAAAAACTGCTTCAAGGCCCTGAGCAAGAAGGCTAGGGCTAAGAAACCAAGCTGGTTGAGCAAGGAGGTCATGGAAAAGGTAAGGAGGAAAAGAGCTGCCTTTAGGAAGTACAAGAAAACAGGGAGGGGGAGGACAGGGAGGAGTACTTGACGGAATCGAAGGAGGTGACAAGGACAGTAAGGGGAGCCAAGGCATCTACAGAACTCAGGCTGGCACAAGGCATTAGGAAGGGGGAGAAGGACTTCTTTAGGTACATCAGGGATAAAATGAGCTGTAAGGACCACATAGTAAGGATTAGGAAGGAGGGTTGGGTGAAGCAGGGTGCGATAAGACAGAAGCACTAAATGAGTACTTCTGCTCAGTATTTACTAAAGAGAGGGTGACACTTAAGGTGGAGAAATGGCAGAAACAGGTGGGAGGAGGTGACAGATGGGGAAATCATGGAGGGCAGAATTTGGGAGGATTTGAAGGCAATGAGGGAGGAGAAGGCACCAGACCCAGATGGCATCCACCCCAGGGTACTAAAGGAGCTGGCAGAGGTCGTTGCAGGGCCTTTGGCAGACCTATTTAATGCCTCACTATATTTGGGGTGTGTACCTCAGGACTGCAGGATGGCTCATGTGGTGCCCCTCCAAAAGAGTGGCCCCAAGGATGAACTGGGAAACTACAGACCAGTGAGCCTCACATCCATCGAGGATAAGCTAATAGAGACTATCCTGAAGGAGAGGCTGGTGGCCCTCCTAGAGGCCAAAGGACCACAGGACAGCAGACAGCATGGCTTCATAGGGAGGGGGTAGATCCTGCCAAACCAACCTGGTGGAGTTCTATGACTGGGTAACTAGGCAACTGGACAGGGGCCATGCAGTGGGTGTCCTGTATCTGGACTTCAGTAAGGCATTCGACTTGGTGCCACATGGAAGGCTGGGAGTAAGTTAGTAGGCACAGGGGTGGGTGCAAAGCTGGTGAGATGGGTAGGAACTGGCTTCAGGGAAGGCAACAGAGGATTGTGATGGGTGGGAGCTCTCACACCCAAGGAGTGGTGACAGTGGTGTTCCACAGGGCTCGGTGTTGGGACCAGTGTTGTTTGGGATATTCATTGCAGACATATCATTAGACATCAAGAGCAAGATCAGTCAGTTTGTTGGTGATACCAATGTAGGAGCGGTGGTGGATGACCTAGGAGGATGGCAGGAGTTGCAGGATGATCTGGCAAAGACTGAAACCTGGTCAGACACCTGGCAACTGGGGTTTAATGCCAAAAAGTGCAAAGTGCTGCATTTTGGGATAAAGAACCCAAGGAGGAATTACCAGCTGGGGGGAGTGCAGCTAGCTCAGACAGAGGAGGAGGAGAAGGATCTGGGGTGCTCATTACAGGGTCAATGAACAACTCGGCTGGCGTGGGAAGGCAGCTGCAAAGGCCAACAAAATGCTGGGTTGTATTGCAAGGGGCATATCTTTGAGGAGGAGGAGGTGATTCTGCCACTGTATAGGTCATTAGTGAGACCGCACCTGGAGTACTGCATGCAGTACTGACTCCTATCTGAAGAGGGACATTAAGTTACTGAAGGGGTGCAGCACAGGGCAACAAAGATGATCAAGGGGCTGGGGACTTATACGAGAGGAGGCTGAGGGAGTTGAACATGTACTGCTGGAGGAGAGGAGGGACAGGGAGACATGATTGAAACCTTTAAGTACATGAAAGGAATAAACAAGACAGGTACAGAGGGGCTGTTCAAAGTAAGGGAGGGGAGGGACATCAGGGGCCATGATATGAGACTGGAGGGAGGGAGGAAGGTTCAGGAGGGAGACGAGACACTTTTTTACAGAGAGGGTGGTGGCTGGGTGGAATGCGTTACCTGCAGAAGTGGTATCCAGTAGAACAGTGGACTGCTTCAAAAGGGGATGGGACAGGACAAGGGGGAGGGTCAATGAAGGGGAAGGGTGGAAGGAAGTAGCAACTGCAGAATAAGGTGTGCTAGCTGCACATTCAAGCAGACTTGATAGACCTCTAGGCCTTTATCTGCTGGCAAATTTCGTATGTTCGTATTTTCGTATGCAGGTACACCATGAGCATGTCACCAAAATGGTGCTCCCTGTCTGACTATGCAGATGTGGTCTATGGCACCCACTTTGCTACCTTCCTGCCCAGATTAGACACGCTGCAACACCTTCTACCATTTTGCTGTCCTCTCATACACCATTGCTCACTGTACTCCTCCTTATCCATTCTTCTTCTACCCTCATGTCACCAGAACCACTGTGCATCTTTCATAATCAAATACTGGTTTGGATCCCTGCCTTCTTACCTGTCCTTACTCCTCTGCTCCATTCACTCCATTTCTTGCTCTCTCTGCTGCAGGGATCCTTGCATTTTCACCATTCCTCACATCCACCCCCCCTGCTGGGCAGTCAACCTTTTCCTATTTTCTTCCTTCACTCTCAAATGTATTCCCATTCTCCCTCCATATCACTACCTCCTCTGATTCCCTTAGATGCCAGCTGAAACACCTTCCCTCTCCCGTTTTCCACCTATCTGACTGCTCCCTGTACCTTTGCTCTAACCACAGAGTAGGTGTGGCCAAAATGCCGATTTTTGCTGCTTGCTCTTATTGCACTTACTCCCATTATTAATTCATTTACTTCTATTGCATTTTATTTTAAATGTGACCTGTGTCAGTGCTATGTAATTGCATTAACTGTGTACAGTGTAACGTGCAGTGTATTCCTGTGTCACTGCTATGTAATTGCATTAACTGTGTACAGTGTACATGCAGTATATTCCTGTGTTAGTGCTATGTAATTGCATTAACTGTTTACAGTGTACGTGCAGTGTCTTCCTTGTGTCAGTGCTATGTAATTACATTAACTGTGTACAGTGTACATGCAGTGTATTCCTGTCAGTGCTATGTAATTGCATTAACTGTGTACAGTGTGTACGTGCAGTGTATTCCTGTGTCAGTGTTATGTAATTGCATTAACTGTGTACAGTGTGCGTGCAGTATATTCCTGTGTTAGTGCTATGTAATTGCATTAACTGTGTACAGTGTACGTGCAGCGTATTTCAGTGTCAGTGTTATGTAATTGCATTAACTGTGTACAGTGTACATGCAGTGAATTTGCCTTCTCTCTTACCTTCCCCAGCTCGCACCTGGAAAGAAGCCTTGGCTCAATGTGCCTTTCCCGGTCACTAATTTTCAAATAAATAAAAATAAACTGAAACCATTCTTAACTACTGTGTCGGTCTCTTTTTTTCCCTGTAAACTCACCTCTGTAAGTTATACTTTCATTCCCCTGCCATCCCACAGAGAATTTAAAACTATAGAACCATAGAAGCCGTAGAAACTTCTGAACTTCATGCCTCATTTAAATATCTTCTTGACAGCCATATTTTGAAGTGGCACTGATCTTGTAGTAATCAGAAGTATTTCTATTTTTTGGACATTTCTGGATATTTTAAGCAGTATTTTCTGTTACTATCTTACTAATTTTGAGTCCTCTGCTCAGCGTTTTAAGCTCAATTTCTGTTCTCAGTCTCTCCCCATTTTCTTGTTGTTCACTCTTGCTGAATATACAGGTCAGTCCAGAACACACTAAGCTTTTCCAAACTAGAAATGAAATTCAGTTTTCCAATAATATATACTCTGTTCAGTGTTTTAAACTCAATTATTTTTCTCAGTCTCTTCCTGTTTTCTTGCTGTTCACTCTTGCTGAATATCCAGGTTAGTCCATAAGACACTCAGTTTTTCCAAACTAAAAATAAATTCAGTTTTTAAATAAAATAAACTTATTTCACCATCTTTCTTAAATTATAGTGTTTGCAGTGTTTGCCTGTAAAAGTGAAAGGAAAAAAATATAATACTGACACAAAGATTTGTTTTGACTGCTTTATTTCCAATACAGTAGCTGGCAAAAAAGAAAACAATCCCCAGAAATTACTATGTCCTCGGGGTTTATTTAGCATGCCATACCTCAGATGCGCATATAATTCTCATTATGCACTCCTCCCCATGCATTTTCTATATATAATTACTTATTGACCTTGATTACACATATTTAATCTGCCATTACACACAGTCATGTAAAACAGAAAACATGAATTTCATGAAATATTTCACACGGCGCAATTCAGAATTTTGCCGGCAAAATTAAATTTCACTGCATCTCTAAACACTGGTATCATTTTATTCACAATACAATGGCTGTTCTGAGCTCTCAGAAGTCATTTCATTTTTTTTATCATTTAAGAGTTTTTACCTGCAGCCACAGTCCTGTCTAGTATCCAGCCACCACTCCTCCTTCCACCTCTGACCCCGAAGCTGGCATGCCCAGCTGGCATACACAGCTACACTGTCAAAAGGGGCCTTCCCTTAGCCCCCGTGCCTGGTGAGGATCCATTACCGGCACATGCCTTCCAGGCATCCTCAGTCGGTGAAACTGTGGCCATCAAGCTGCCTCAGACTGGTGCTGCTGCCATTTTTTCCCCGATGGAAGCACGGATGAGCAATGATGTCCATGCACTGATGTGCAGACATCTTCTGTGCTTCCACCCAGCTGAGCACTCGAGAAACTGCAGTACCTGTGGGCATCCCCAGGGAGCAGCAGAGCACAGTGTGCATACGCCCCTCCTTCCTGGGACTAGGAGAGCTATCATCAGACACTCAATCCTAGTCCTCTCCTGCCGACACCCAACAACCCGGGCTCATTCCCAAACCTGGGTTTCCGGCATGGAGTGAGGTGTGGTGTTCAGCGCCTCAGCCCTCAACGCCATCAGGCTGACCCAGAAGCCATTTCATTGAGAATCAAATGACAGCTGTGAGTTTGCTGTAGAATAAACTGTAACTCTGGCTTGTGTTTTGAGGAAAGGGTCGACAAATAGTATAATTCTGATTAAAATGGCTCTCAAGGAGAATACCCAACAACCTAGTGTAAACAAAAGGTGGAAGACTACTAAAAAGAAAAGAAAAAAGAGCATGCTAAACAATCCACAACCCAGTTCTAAGAACTGTAAGATTTCAACACCCCATCCCTGCAGTCAAACATCAAATCCAACTTGGGGTGAAAGAAATCAATAGTTAGAAACTACTACAGAAATGTTTAAGCATGAAAAACCTGTAAACCTACTCAAGACATCATGAACCTGTTATTACTCAAGAGCCCATACTTGCAATGAGTAACCCAGTTCATTTGAAAGATCCCTTCTCACAGGATCATTTCATATGTTAGTCTGAATGTTATAGATTTGGAAAAAAAAAATAGAAGTACTCAGTCAGAAATAGGTAATTCCTCAGAGCAGCTTACATTTAGGAATACTTTACCAACTGTGTGCAGAGCATTTCAGGGAACAATATCTCAACTCCAAATTTCAGGGAAATTTATAGAACCATCCAAACTTCTGAAATATGAGTGTTTTGAATTATAATTCAAATTTTGAAGCCACACATGCCGTTAATAGAATTAGGCAGTTAGTGGATGTCAAGGGTGAGGTGAATCAAATAAAAACAGGAAGTAAGAGTTTTCGAACATTCCTGTACTTCTTCAAGAATCAAAGGGCTGTTATTATATCAACTGAATGAAAAACTTGCTCATGATATAAAACCACGTGTCACTTTAAAAAAACACATATGACCAAACCAATTGTAGTTTTCCAAACTTAACTTGAAGACACAAAGGCATTTAAATACACCCCAAGGGCTTTGTCCTCCTTGTAATGCTCCAATCATTTATCATCAGCCTGTGTACCTACCCAACAGATTTGGTTTAGTCCAAAATGGAGTTTCTAGATTAATGGAAAGTGATCCTGTTGCTCTACCACCTCATGTAATGACTCAGTCACCTTAACAAAGAGCAAATACCAAAAATGTCATTTTCAGTGCAGTTTCCTCACTCCATGACCTGACTTGGAAGAAAGATAAGCATTTCACACTTTTCATATGGAATTTTCTCAAAGAAATGAGGACAAACATTCGTGAAGGTGTTTGGTGCTCAACTTCTGTGAACTTGTAGAAACTATCACAGCAGATCCAAGGCAATTTCTACAGTATACAGGTATAATGCAGAGCCTGACTGATAAAGGCTGGACCACTGTAATATTGTATTTCCCCTTTTAAGGCAGTCAGTATGAACGAAAGTGAAAAGGCAGCCTCCTTTGATATCTTTATTTGATCCTCTCATAAGAGGGATTTGAGTAAGGTTAACTGGGATATCTTTTATGTGAAAAAGGTTAACTGGCCTAATGTTTCCAGTATTAATTTTCAGACCCTTATAAACAGCGTTGAGTAAAATTGTGAAAATCTTTTTCACATGAGTTTCATAAAACTGGTCATTTTCAATCCAAATTCTGTGCAAGGGAAGAATTTAGGAATGCCTGGCTATTGAAACACGGGTAAACTGGTGTTTTTTTATAGTGAAAAGGAACACATTTTGCAATACTGTCTATACAGAGACACAAATTCTCTAAAATGTTGCTGGTCCTCTGAGATCATACTTACTGTAAAACAAGTAGGGTCATGTTTTTGCAAAAGAAATGAATGATACTGTTCTAAGTTTATCATTAATGATTAAAACAAGCAAAGAAAATAATTTTGAAGCTTGGCAAACTCAACAACTTGCCATCTTCTCATCATATGAAGGCCAATATCCCTCATGCACTACCTCTAGTCTTCCTCTGTCCACCACTCTTTTCTATTACCTCCACTTGTCCCCTTGGGCCTCCTAGTTGGAATTCAACTGGTATTGTAATCTGCCCAGCGTCTTATGTACAGTCCTCTGTTTTGGACCTATACTATACTTTGTTTATAATAGTATGCTGTAGGAGAGGGACACACTTGCCCAGAATGGGATGACAGCTTAAAACTGACACAGCCATCTCAGCAAAACAAATCCTGAAGAAAAGCTGCTGGAAAACATTTTCTACTGGAGTTACAATCTGACTGGGACATAGATAATCCTCCATAGAGTATTTATACTTAGTTTAGTCTCTGTCAAAGTAGTATTTTTTGTTTTATTTATAGTTTACTGTGACATGTATCTGTGAATCTCTAAGGGCTATTTGAATCTTCCACCACAATGCCACCAACACCAGTCATACTAAAGTGCGGTAAGAGGGAGGCAGAAGCAAGCTGAGCTAAATGAAACCAGATTTGCAAACAAAACAAATATTAAACAAACCCTGATCTTACCACAGTTTACGTATGCTGGCAAATACCCAGAACAACCCTACTCACTTAAAACTGGCAGTCTCTCATATGGGCAACAACTCAGGATCAATGAATCAGAAAACAGGATGCACTACTGTGAACTCCATAATTCATTTAGAGAGTCCTCAGTTATTTCAGACTACAGACTGATACACTATGTGTTAAAATCTACTACCTTGAAAACAGGACATTGTAATAATATGAGAATAGCAGGGATCCCTAAGGGTCTCATGCAGCCACTCATTGCTTTTCTTTAAAACTTGATTCCTAATGCACTACAATACCAACAGATGGCTCCTTTAGAAATGAAGAAATCCATAACAAATGGTTTGATACCTTTTATTGGACCAACAAGGATGTCACAGAAAAAACAAAGAGCTTTAGCTTTCGGACCAACAAGTCCTTCCTCGGAAGCCTAATTACATAAGCCTAATTAGAAATGAAGAGAGACTCCCAAACCTAAACCGAATGGCCCCTCCTAGCTATCTCTGGGAGGTAACTTGCCCAGTGACCACAGCCAATCCCTAGGTCTCACCTTACCAGGTTGAATGGCTGGGGGGAGGACCAATAGTCTTTGGATCTGACCACAGTGGGGCTAGCTATAGCTTCAATGTGGGTGCTGAAAAAGAGGTTCTCTTAAGGGCTAGGCAGGAGAGAATTTGCCTCTCTTTCTGCCTGGATGTGAGAAGGTCACACTACAAAGCCCTCCCACTCTCCCTTGGAAGAGTCAAGGGCTGAATCAAAGTCAGTGGTTAGTGGGGAGCTTGCAGCGGACTATTCTGCCTGTAAGAAACTGAGGTGAAAAGTAATTAGAAGGGTGTCCCATTGAAGGCACACTCTGAAATGGGTCACTTGTACAGTAAACCATGAGACAGAGTGGAGGACTGTGGGGTGATGGCTGGACAGATGAGGCCCTGTGAGGGCAGCGCTGCATGACTATAGCCTAACAGGTCTGAATCCATCAGGTCAAGCCTGTCAAGGGGCTGGCCAGCCCAGTGGGGGCCTGCCAGTCTACCCTGGCCAAAGGTTGGCCAGTGCATATACATATATATATATATATATATATATATTTCTTGTAAAAAACTGCATTAATGCAACAGTTAGGGTTTTTTACCAGGCAAAAGTGAGGAAATTCAACGTTAGGCTTTTCAGGCCCAACTCTGGCTTCCCCCAGCCCACACAACCCCCCACTGGCACACACACACACACACGCTGAAACATAGACACACACACACATATATGCACACAGAACATACAACTATGGGGGCAGTACAAGGCAAGACAACCAATCACAGACAGACACCATAACACAACAGAAATAACATACAACTTCTTAAACATACCACAACAGGCATCCATCATCATGTTTCACCAACTGTATAATTCTTGTGCCATTCCACTTTCCTATATGTGCACAGCCTCCTACATAACTGCATATTACTGACAGTAATGCACATGTGTTGTTCAGAGTGTAGAGCCATTTCGTTTACTGCTGTGTTACCAACTAGTCAGTTTCTGCATAGAAGCACAGCAGTGTGCCACTACCAATGTTGTCATTTTTGCATGAAAGCATACTGCACACCTCCACTTAGTTACTTGCTACTGCATAAGAGTATAGCCACACGGTATCACAAAGTTGCCAGTTGTGCATAACAGGGCACCATGATATGTCAGCCTACTTGCCCATTTATGGATAACACAATAATATAAATACTTAAATACATTGATTGTTAAGGAAATGGTACTTAGCCCCTAGTGACTTAACAATTTGTACATAACAGCATTACAGTATGATACGATAAACTGTACCATTTCTGCATGGCACTATACCCATGGCTCCACCTACTTGCCAGTTTTTCTGTAAAACTTTTAAATAACTGGTAAGAGAGACATATTACTGGGGATAAAGGACCAGCAACTTGATCATTTCCACATAGCAGCATATCCCAATCTTCCCATCAAATTCTTGAGTTTTGGATATCACCATGATAAAAATAGACAAACACATGACTTGGTGAGAACACAGGAGCTTTAGACCCCTCCAGCTGCATCAAGTTTCCAAAGTTACCCATTTCTGCAGAACAGTATGATATAAGGGTACATCATGTATTAGTGAGAGTGAGGCCCTCTTACTTGCCATGCTACACCAACTTGCAGATTTGTGGATGATGGCGTAGCCCATGTTGTCACCAAGTTGCGCATTTCTGCATAGCACCATTATATGAGTAGCAACATCATGTATTACTAACTACTCTGTATTTAACCAATAAGGCACAACAAGGTGTGGATTATTGGGGGTTTACCCATGCCTTGTGTGGTGTGTCACGAGGCACAGCCGAGTGACTTAACCACATAAGAACTGGGTAAATCCCCAATAACTCACACCCTGGAGTGCCTTATTGTGATTATATAAGGGACCCATGTGTAAAATAAATGTAAAAATGTGTTTAATTAAGTTTTTATAAATGCCATTCCTCAGCCATGAGTAATGCAGGATTTACCCATGGTCATGTGACATGTTTTTACCAGTGAGGTTACAAGATTCTCACACACCATTGTATAATTGTAACATAATAACATGGGCACACACTGTTATTGGAGCTTTTATTTATCTTAAACACTACCATACAGGTATGAGTGATGAGGGAGATGTATGGGTAGTTATTTCTGATATGCTTCTAGCACATCCTGCTCCATGCAGACAACAGAGTGGGATGCTAGGACAAATGATACAGTTGGTGAAACATGATGATGGATGCCTGTTGCGGTATGTTTAGGAAATTATATGTTATTTCTGTTGCGTTATGGTGTCTGTCTGTGATTGGTGGTCTTGCCTTTACTGCCCCCCATAGTTGTGTGTTCTGTGTGTGGGTGTATATGTGTGTGTGTGTGTGTGTGTGTGTATGTTTGTGCCTGTGTGTGTGTGTGTGTGTGTGTGTGTGTGTGTGTGTGTGTGTGTGCCAGTGGGGGCGGTGGGTCTATGGGGAGCGGAGTTAGGGTTGAAAAGCCTAACATCGAATTTCCTCACTTTTGTCACTGCAAAAACCCTAACTGTTGCATTAACACAGTTCTTTGCAAAGAATTTCCTGACTTTTTGAGAAAGAAATAAAAATGCAAGGTTCTCTTACCACACTACATGTTAAAAAGTTTATCTAAGCTTTATATAAAACACATTCAGAACAATGCTTCACCCAAGTTATCAGCCCATCCCTGCATAACAGCTACTGCATCATAAGTCAAGAATCATAGCCCAAACAAGACCATGACCATCAACACTATATTTGTCTGATACCAACTGTTTACTAGGTCTCATAGTCATGATTTGTATATTGTCAGCTATGCAATGGGCTCACCTCTCTGTAACCAATAATTCCATTGTGAGTGCACAGCAACAGGCAAATTAAGGTCATACACGTTCACAACACACTTTCATCATTGGACCTGCATACAAGTCAGAACACTGAATACTTTACATACTAACGCAGGCAATGTCCCCCCCTCCCAAAACATGTGGTACATGCTTAGTGCAAAACCACAGCCGAAGTAAACGGATATACATCAACGTCACATAGCTGTTATAGCACCAGTGGATTCTTCCTGACTGTCATGAATTGCATAGCCTGAGCCAGAAAATAACACGAACCATAACATACCACTAATTTCATGTTGAGTAGAGACGTACAGTCCAACTAAATGCATGTACATCAATGGCATGCCTCGTTCATAGCATTGGCTGGAAAGATAGAACACCAACGAGTTGCATGCTGTTAGGCAGACAATCCTCCCCCACCACAAAGAGGTACTGAATATTTACTGAAAAGTGTGGGTAATTCTGGGATTTCTCAACACCTTGTGTGATCGCTCATGAGGCACTGACAAATTATTCAACTACACAATAAGTGGGTAAATACCCCAATTGCCCAAACCATGGAGTGCCTTATTGTCAATATATAATGGACCTATGTGTAAAATAAATTCTAAATTTGTTAAAGTATGTTTTTCATAAGTGCCATTTCTCAGGCATGTATTATTACCGGATATACCATGGACATGCAATCTGTTTTTACTAATGAGGTTACAAGATTTTCATACCCTATTGCATAACTGCATGTATACACCTATAGTTAGATGCTGCCATGCAAACAATGTCCCACCTCTCCCAAACCTAGGTACTTAGTGTTCACAACAGAGCTACAAGTAAAATGAGGGTGTAAACATCAACAGTATATGTGATCGGTATCAGCTGTACAAATGCTAAGACACTCAGTGGTTGGATAGCGTAACGTGAATGCACCCATCCATGTGCACATGACTCAGTGTATCTTGAGTACACAGCTAAAGTCAACAAAGGGTGTTGACTTATACAGGATACAAAACTGATACCAGTTCCACCTGTTAGGACAGTGACAAGCTGCATAGGGTGACCCAAACAATGCTCTGAAGCACCATAAACCGGTACAAAAGCACAGCTGTAGACACAGATGCCAACTAAACCACACTTTCTTATAGCAGTAGAACATACGTATTTGTAATACAGCATCAAGCACATCATTGAAAAACTGTAATATTTAATAAAATATTTTTTAGAAAAATATACAGTAAAAGTTCTATATACAATACTTATAAAAATCACAAATACAAAATTAATAAATGTGTTTCTTCACATGCAGAAAGGGAATGAATAATAAAATGTAAATTAAATACAAGTACTGAAAAATAAAATGAAAGTGTTACTTCACACTTGTACTGGGGGACATATAAATAATAAATAAATAAATAAATAAAAGAAATTATATAATTAACTATTTACAAAAGTGGCCAGGAGTGATAGGAAGGCGCTGGCCATTCAGGCTGTTAGGCCTTGGGGAGAGGATGAGGGAGGAGGAGGAAAAGGAAGGCTACGCAGGAGTAGGTCAGCCTGGTGCCCCTCATCTGCAGCTGAAGGTGGTGTTGTTGGAGGGGCACCTGAGGGGCTCTTGCTGAGCAGCTGTGGAGGGCTGGTCATCCTGTAAATGCTGCCAGTCCTGATGAAGCAGGTGGTGGATAGCTCCTGTGGCCTCCAGCTGGTTCTCAGCCAGCCACACCATAACGACTGTGCATGGACTCAAGCGAAGCAACAGAGGCCTCTTCCAGGTCTCTTAGTGAGCGAATCACTTGGGTGAGGCCCCTATTGTTCTGCTTGAGCCCACAGGTGGCTACTAAGGCCGCATGCCCCACACGCTCATGACGCTGCAGCAAATCTATTATTTCTGCCTGTTGAGCTATTAGCTCCCCCCTTGTCCTATGACATCATTTAATTTTGCTGCAGTGTCATGGGCGTGGTCGGCTGCAGCCCTGTTGCCACCCTGCATGGCCTCCGGCAGCTGGCTGAGGGTGTTACTTATTTTATTTAGAATGGCTATCTGCCCTGTGGAGACAAAAAAATACAAGAATAGACATGTCATTAAAGTAAGCTGTTCTGTAGTGTTGTGGTAATATACTACACTGAACTGTGTTTATTTGTTGTATTAATGATAGGCGAGATGTATTTACATCTATGTCACATCAGTAAACCTATGTTAACTTTATAATACTGTCATTTACATTTGTTGGTCACACATTTTCCCCCACCCTTTCAGATATTATGGTGTCACAGTTCTTCCAGCAGAATGTGGTACTGTAAACCTCAGAATAGGTGTCAATTAATGCTGTTTCTTGAAAGACCTCAAAATCTTGTTTGGCAGTATGTGCAAAAGTCTATAATGATAAAACCTCAGCAGCTGTAACTGGTTGACCCCCTCACCCTGCTGTGATGTGTCCTGCTGTTAATTGTCTGCACTGTGGCACTATAATGGTTAGGCAGCCTACAATGAAGCACAGCTGTATACACTCAGTAATGCTCATTCATGCTGACTGTGTGGGAAAGGCCTGTCCAACAAGGCAACAGGTGTGGAAGTGCACTAGTTAAGGGGCCACAGATGCCACCCCCCTTCACAGAGGTACACAGATGTCCTACGTTCCAGTCACACAGTATTCCACAGATACACTCCCTAGCCCATTGTGTGTCTCTCACCACCATATATGTGCGGGTCTCTCAGGGTGTACTGTGGGTCACACATTATGGTTCGACAGGCAAGGTAGTCCTGAGATCCCATGTGGCAAGACTACCATTTGTACACTACTCTGTGATCTCTTCCCAGCTCATCAGGTTTCTCAAGGTCAGACAGCATAGTTCAAATAAATTGATTGTAACAGAATTGTACCACACATATCCCGGATGAACATACAGTAACTGTGCTTCAACAGTAAATTTAAGATCAAGCAACATGAATACAAATATAATAAATTGTCATTATCTACATAACTAGTAGCTGTCATATCTATAAACAAATGTTCAGCAAAACAAGGCAAATTAAGTACCTGTTGTTAGATTTCTATTAGTACAAAACAACATCCAAAAACTGTACATTCATTGATCAAACCATATAACAAGAGTTGTATTAATGCAGCACTATATTCACAAAGCTGAAAATAAGTTCATACAGTAACAAATGATTTTAAAATTGAACAACAGTAAAATGCTTGTATACACCCTTTTCACCCACATACCAACATAGTTTCAGTGACAACAGATCTTTATAGACAGTGCAACTCAGTGGTTTACTATTTCTCAGACATACTAATCTTCCAGAGAACTCCTATTAAGTACAGTATGTCTGTTCAATATGCTGGTGCAACTGTTCATCTCTGAATTGGAGGTCTCAGATATCAGATATAACAGAATATCATCAACATCACACCAGCAAAAGGAGTGCTGCAGTGTAACGCAATGTAATGCAGCAGTGCAACTGTGACTTGATATCTGCCCATCAAGAATATCATTCACAATCAGAAATTTTACCTTGATCCCCATCTATCTCTACTGAAGAATATGCACCATATGTTGTTTAAAGTGTTAAAAAGTACAAGAAATAATATTGTGATTCAACTTCTTTCACAGAGATATACACAAAAACATATTAAATTGATAAAACCTACACAGGTCTCCAGCGGTCAGAGGGTAGAAAGATGACTGACCATGCCAACAGATGCTCTGCTCCTGCTAGTATAGGTTCCTAGAGTACATTTAGCACCTGACACAGCAGTGTCACTAGAAGAACAGGCATCAGGGCACTAGGTGTCTCTACAGACTTGGGTTGGTAAGGACATTGTGGGCATTTGACAACAGCGTGTGTTAGCACACCAGCTGTTCAGCTGCCAGCTGTCTTATTATCTAATAATGCAGCTTTAGGGTAATAAAGCCACTTCTATACTAAATTTGAAAATTTCAAATTTTTTACTTTGTACTTGTTCAACAGTTCAGCCTTTGTACTGAAAATCTAATGGCTGGTGCGTAATGCTTGGGACCTAAGTTGTGTGCAGCTGTTATCAGTGAACTATAATGATGATGTCAATGGCTTTATTTGGGCTGTTATTCTCCACTCATGATGTAGTGCCTGGTCTGGACAGGAAGGTGAGGTGGGCAATGCCTGGCTAAAGCTATCCTACTGGTCAGTGGGTAACTTTTCTGCATGTGGTATCAGTGAAGTATACCAATAATATCCATGACTTTAGTTGGGCTGTGGCTCTGTACTCAGGACGCAGCACCTGGTGTGTCTCAGGGGGGATTGCCTGGCTAAAGTTGTGCAAGTGCTCACTATCCTAACTTGTGTGTAACTGCTATCAGCAATGCCTACCAGTCATGTACATGGCTTCAGTTGGGGTGTGGCTCTGGAGTCACTATGCAGAACCTGATCTGTTCAGGGGGGAAGGGGGCATAGTCTGACTGAGGCTGAGTAACTGTCCCTGTTCTAAGTTGTTTGCAGCTGGTATCAAAGAAGTATACCGATGATCTAGATGTCCATAGCTTTACTTGGGATGTGCCTCTGTACTCAGGATGCAGTACCTGATCAAGAGGGTAGGGGATTGCCTAGCTGACACCATTGAACCACACACTGTACTAACTTCTATGCATGTCATATCATGAAGGTGAAGCAATGATGTCAATGGCTATACTTGCACTGTCTCTGAACTGATGATGCAGTACCTGATGTGGAGGGACATAGCACTGCTGGGTGACAACATACAACTGTTCAATCTCCTAATTTGTGTCCACTTGTTATTAGTGAAGTATAGCAATGATCTCAATGTGTTTACTTTGGCTCTACCTCTGCACTCAGTATCCACTACATTGGCTAGAAGAGGGATGGTGAGTGGCATTTCCTGACCAAGGCTCTGCTACTGGTCAGTGCCATAACTATTCTACATGTGGAATCAGTGAGGCATACTGATGATGTCAATTGCTTCAGTTTCTATGTAACTGTGCACTCAGTATGCAGTACCTGGCGGGGGGCAGGTGGGAGGCATAGTCTGGCTGATGTCATGCAACACCTCAGTGCCCTAACTTGTTCACAGGTGGCATAACTGATGTATACCAATAACGTCCATTCCTTTAATTGTGGTATTGATATGCAGTCAGTACGCAGTGCCTAGTCCACAGGTCTGGGGGGGGACCATTGCCTCACTGTTGTGCAAGTGTACCATATTCTAACTTGTGTGCAGCTGGTATCAGTGAGGTATACCAATGATGTCAATGGCTTTATTTGGGTTGTGGGTCTGCCCGAATATCAGTCCTCTGTACTGGCACCATTATTGGAGGACAGACTAAGAGGAAGAAAACCAGCAAACACCCCTCTCAGTGCTGGATGATGACTGATCCCAGCCCCAGTCACCAACCCATGGACAGGCACCACAGTACAAGTCTGTAGGAAGAGAATGAAGGTATAGAGGCGGCAGAGTTAGCCTTGCAATCTAGAGGAAGTGCTCTGTCAGCCATAATGAAATTCATCGGTGGATCTCCCAAGGCCTTTGACACCACTGATCACAACATTTTATATGAAAGAATGTTAAGCTGGGATTGACAATGAAACCCTTCCTTGGTTTCAGTCATATCTAACAAATAGGGAGCAGCAAGTTCAGGTTGGAGGTGTTCTCTCAAATTCAGGGTTTATTAAAAGAGAAGTCCCTCAAGGTTCGATTTTGGGTCCTTTACTGTTTATAATGTATGGAAATTATGCTCCTAAAGTAGTAAATTATTCAGCCTTACGAATGTACCCCGATGATACTGTTTTGTTGACAAGTGGGAAAACTTTATAGGAGGTGGAACAACATCTTCAAAGAGATTTTAGTATTCTGGAAACCTGGTTGAGGAGGTCAAAACTGGTCCTAAATAATAATAAAAAAAACCCACTATGATATTCACATCTAAAGGGAATGAAATTTTAAATCTATGTAAACTGTTTATGAAAACGTAGTAATGAAACTTTGACACAGGTTGAATCTTATAAATACCTGGGGGTTTTTATGGACCAAACCCTAAAATTTGATGTTCATATTAAGGAACTGATATAAAAAACAAATAATAAGCTGGGTGCTTTCTGGAGGTCTAGGTATTGTATGAATCCAAAAATGAGAAGGGATGTTATAAATCAATTAATTATACCATGTATTGATTATGGTAGCCATATATATGGCATGGCAAATAAATCTGAATTAAAATTGGTAAGAGTGTTATATAACAATCTGGCTAGATTTATATTAAACTGTGATAGACATATGTACCATTGTGATATGTATTCTCTATTACAATGGCCCCTTTTAGAACAGAAAAGGGATCTAAAATGGATTCAATTAATTCACAGTGTGGTTCATAAACAACCCCCTGGGTATCTAGTAGAAAATCTGTTAAATGTTACCCGTGGACACCAATATAAACTTAGAAGAACTGAGGGGAAGTCTTTTGTTATACCTAGGCCCGTATATTCAAAAGGGTTGCGCCATGCACAACAGGGTTGCAATACAAGTCCCAAAAATCTGCCATTTTGCGATATTCAGGAAGAAGGCAGTTAGCCACCGAAAACATGCTGAGCAACAGCGCAATGAAAATGAAGGCATGCACAACCAAAGAGGGTGGATCCATGCATAAAGAGCGCAATGCAATATTCAAAGACTTGCGCGATGTGCAATAGCGGCACAGCCGGAAATTGCGCACTAGCGGAAATGAGCCAAAATAAAAAGGCTCAAGGAAGCGGTGCAAGAACGCTACAAGGCTGCCAAGTGGGGGAGAGAGAGAGAGAGACAGATAGACAGACAGCAGACAGGCTAGGGCAGGCAAGCAAAGTGTGGGCCATAGGCTGTAGAGGCCAGCGGGGGGTGCCCGGTGCAGCGGAAGTAGCAGTGAGGACAGCGGGGGTAACACAGCAACAGCAGCCGGGGGGGTCAGAAGCCAGGGAGATGGACAGTGCCAGCTTCCACATGGAAGCTGTAATGAGGGGGGTGAGAATGCATGCTGCAGGGGAACATGGCCGTGGAAGGACCCGTCGGCGGTATGCCCCCAACAGGCAGTACCGTGCCCGCATCAGTTTTGAGCTGTACACAGATGTAGAGATCATGGGCCGGTACCACCTGAACAGGGCAATACTGAGATGGCTCTGTGAGCTGTGCAGTGATGTGATGCAGGCATCCTCACGACGGAGTCACGCTCTGTCGGTGGAGACCAAGATAACAGCCTGCATGTGCCTGCTCGCCACGGGCACCTTCCAGAGGCTGACAGGGGACACCACAGGCATCACACAATCGGCCACATCACGCATCCTCACCCAATTCCTCAGGGCACTGCTGCCACATGCTGCGGAGTACATCCATTTCCCCAGCACCGCGGCAGAGCATACAGCAAACATGCAGGAGTTCCACAGGGTAGCACATATGCCTGGCGTGCTAGGGGCCATAGACTGCACCCATGTGGCCATTCGCACGCCACCTGGCCCCAATGGGGTCGCATATAGGAACAGAAAGGGATTCTCCAGTGTCAACTGCCAGGTGGTGTGTGATGCCACTGGGTGCATAATCAATGTCTGTGCCACACACCCTGGCAGAGCACATGATGCCTTCATATGGTATCAGTCCACACTGTGCCATTGATTCGAGAGTGGGGACATCCCCACAGGACATCTAGTGGGTGAGTACACATGTATGGAATGCAAACTCGGGGCAAGGGTGGGAATGCCACAGGTGCCATGGTAGAGGCACACAGGGATATGGGCAATATGGACCTGAACATGAGACTGATCTCCACTATCTCCACACGTGTGACAGCGGATACCCACTCCGTCCCTGGCTGCTCACACCATAGCGGCGCCCCATGACCCCATCGCAGCAACGCTATAATGAGGCACATGTTTCCACACGCAACATCATAGAGTGGGTGTTTGGGATGCTCAAGGCACACTTCCGATGCCTAGACACCTCCGGCGGTGCCCTACAGTACAGCCCCCTAAAGGCCTGTGGGATATTCCTGGCCTGTTGCATCCTGCACAACATGGCCAAGACTATGGGATAGCCATACAGGTTGAAGAGGGACAGCGATGGGGACACCAGTGGCGCCGGTGTTGATGGTGATGAGCAGCCCCCAGGACAGGCGGGACCCCGACTGATCCGGCAGGCCCAGCTGCACCGGACACCATCACAGAGGAGCACTATGCAGAACACAGGTAAGTCAAGGGGACATGTGCAACCAACACTGTCCATCACGAAACCACAGGCGCACAGGGTAACACACCAGGGGTGCATGGCCAGGAGTGGAAGGGTCCAGGCATACAAACACACCATCAGGGAGGGGTGAGCACTCATATGGACACACACACAAACCAGGCACAGAGCGTACATGGGCAGATGCACAGCACAGCACAGCAGAACCGACATTGCTAACACACAGCACCACAGAACACCCCCACCACCTGTACTGTCCAAGTACGTGTGTCAGATGCTGGGCACCCTTGCACCTTGGTGTACAGTACAATGCAGGCATCATCATGCACACACACCTGTGGACAGCAGTTGGGAGGGTGTGCAGGTGGTCCGTGTGTCGGCGTGGTGAGCAGAGCACCCAGCAGTGCACTACCCACCATGACACACATTGCACACATGGCAGCACCAGACAAGGCCCGCACTGGGAGACAGCTCAGTCATGTAGCACTGTCCCACGGCCACCGCGGATGCGTGGGTGGCCCCGCCGTGACCCAACAGCACTGGCAGGCTGAGCAGGGGCCACATGGGGTGGCACTGTTGCACCACCAGGGGTCCCACTGTGCGAATGCGACCTTTCCGCACAGGGGTCTGCAGCATGCGAACAAACCTGCACAGGGTGCTCAGGATGGCCACAGCAGAATCCGGCATTGACAGGCCTGGTGTATGAGCGCGCCGGGAATGAGAGTGGAGAAGTGAACTGTGTAGAGTGTGTGCGATGCAGGGGCACCTGACTGTGTGTCATCGTCCCGACAGAGACCACTGCCTGGGTCAGCCTGTCAATGGCGGCGGTCACATCCGTCCACATATGAACCAGCTCTGCACGGTCCAGAGCACACTCCCTGCTGTGCCGCTCCACAGCCACAGACAGTGCCTCCACGGACATTGCAACCCGCCTCTGCAGCTGTACTGATTCCTGCAGCAGGTGGGTGTGCTCGTCCAATGGGTACTGTGCCCCAACGGCATCCTGTCCCCCAGGGTGTGGAAGGTCCTGATGCACAACACCCCTTGAGGGTGGGCACTGTTCACCAGGACCAGGAATGGGTGGATCAAAGGGCGGCGGACATGTGCCACCGCTTGACACTGTACCCCCAGACCTGGTGGGTGACTGCTGCTGCTGCCCCTCCAACCGCTGTGCCCCAGGGTCCATTCGTTCCACCACTGTGCTAGCAACAGTGCCAGACTCCTGCACAGCCACCAGTGCTGCCCCACCGGTGCTAACAGGCACAGCCTGGGACTGTGTCAGCATGCTGGTACACAAGTTGGAACCAGAAAGGCCCAGGGGCATGTGCTGGCCTGCTGTGTGTCCGTCATGGGACACACACCTATCACTGCCCATTGCAGTCCTTTCATCATCAATGGTGCAGGTACGTGCTACAGCCATAGTCACAGCGTGCTGGCATGCTTGCATGCCAGACTGCTGAGACACAGGCTGGCACCCCTGCACCAGATCACCGACACCAGAGTTGGCGGCCCAGCATGCATGCTGCTGCAGTGCCTGCTGGCTGGTGATAGAGGTGGATGGACCCTCCTCCATGTCCAGCAGGTCATCATCACTGCCTGGACCACCACCACCATCTCCTGAAGATGAACAGGATCTGTAACAGAAAGAGTACATGTGAGGTGCATGTGAACAACCTTCCCCCAACCCCCAACACCACCACCACCATGTCATACCGTGCAGTGATGGGCTTCCACCTGCCTGGAATCCACCTCCTGGTATGCCCTCAATAGCACTCCGCTGCATTGATGCAACCAGTGTCTCCTCAGCCGGGGTCAGCTCCAACACCAATGGCGGGCCCCCGCCAGTGCCAGCACATGCCGCCCTGAAGGCTGCCACCTTCTCCTTCAACCTCCTGCGGTCTGTCCCCATCTTCTTCTTGCATTCCTGCATGGGCGCTGGTGGCTTCCGTGCAGGTTCACAGCGAGCTACCCCCTCCCATGCAGCCACATGAGGGACTGAGGGTGCCCCTCCGTCCACTCAGTACTGGCTCCTCATCCAGGTAGACCTGTAAGAGGGCCTCTGTCTCTGCTGGGGTAAAGTCGGGCCTCCTCCTATGCCCACCGTCCTCACCCTCACCTTGGCTCTGCTCGGTCATGGCGATCTGTATGGGGGGAAGTGGACACCTGTCACTGTGCAGTCTACAGCATTTTCTCATGACCATTGTCCAGAACATCACACAGCATGCAACTCACCTCTCACCTGCAGTAACCGAATCTAGCCAGCGCAGTGTGTTGCACATTTATAGCACAATGCATGCAAATTAGGAGTGGAGCAACTATAATGACATGCAAATCGCACCACTGCGCCTTTGAATGGCTGATCAGATGATTTGCATGTGTGGGCTGAATATCGAGAATTTGCGCTTTGCGCAATACGGTTGAGTCGGCTGAGCCAATGGCGCAGATCTGTGACTGTGTGGTACACTGCATTGCACATGCCCAGATAACTTACACAGGCGTCTGCCGTGCTGCTGACGTGCTGTGCGCGATCGGCAATTCAGGCCATGGCCACCATTGTGCCAGTGGCGCTACAGCACTGGGCACTATATGGCGCTGTGGCACTACTGCGCAATAGTCCACTGTGGCACTGGTATGCAGCTGGTCGGTCGCGCAGGATGCGTATACGTCAGATGGCGCTGTGCGTGGCCTTGCGTCATTGCCCATGACCTTGTGTCCGACCTTTGCCCTCTGGCACTGTTCGGCTGCCATGGTACAGCCCTACTAAGCTGTTCTGGTGACAGCGCTGTAATGTGGCGCTGTTCAAACAGCGCGATTGGAACCTATGGTGGTCTATTGTGCAACATCTCCACGTGGGGTTACGGCACAGCGGGCACCATAGTGCCTGCTGTAAAGTTGAGTACCATGGCTTGCAGAATAGCAGTACAGTGGAGCCCTGTCAAAGTGGCCAACTTGGTGGCCCTAGTGAACCCACTATGGGGCAATTTATGGTGGCGCCCTCACCATTGCGAGGATACAGGTGTGGCAGCAGCGGCCACTGACTAGTGGGGGTCACTGGATGGTGCCGGTCAGCTGAGCAGTGCGGCACTGGTACAGTGACCTCCGCCGGAGGATCTGATCTTCTCGATTGGCTGCGGTCACGTGCCAGGAGGGGCATAGTGCCTAGGCCAGGTGGGTGTACCATCTATGCACCTGTATTCTCTGTAGGGGTGTGAGTGTGTTTTGGTGGCTGTGCATAGGTGATGGCTCTGCCATGGTTGGCTGTGTCAGTGTGTGCAGGTGTGAGATGCATGGGTCTGACTGTGTGGGCAGGCACTCTCACTGGGGCAGGGCAGTCTGCTTTGTAGTCACACTGATGTTTGTCTCAACATATGTCTCCCACAGGCGGGATGTGAGGATGCAGGCATGGGGTGAGGAGGGCGTGACAGGGCCCCAGTGCGGTGGGTGTTGCGCCCCAGCAGCAGCAGCGGCAGACCCAGCTGCTTGAGGAGTGTGAGTATCATTACTTCATGGATGCTATTGCATGCTGGGGGGCACAAGACCACTAGCCATGCACAACACAACCATGCAGGAAAGGGGAGGTCATAATTCCACTATACAAGACACTAGTGAGGCCCCACCTGGAGTACAGTGTAGAGTTCTGGAGACCATACCTACGTAAGGACATAGACTGGGTAGAGAAGGTTCAGAGGAGGGCAACAAAGATGGTGCATGGATTGCATCACAAGTCCGATGAAGACAGGTTGAAGGAACTGAACATGTACTTCCTGGAGGAGAGGAGGGAGAGAGGGGATATGATAGAGACATACAAGTATCTTACAGAGAGGAACAGGGTGCAGGAAAACACTATTTTTAAGTGAAAAAGATGTTCCAGGACTAGGGCATGGGATGAAGTTGGAGGAGGACGGCTCAGAGGAAACATGAAAAGAATTTCTTCACAGATCGGGTGGTGGACAAGTGGAACACCCTGCCAGAGGAAGTGGTGGGGGCTGAAACAATCATGGGATTTAAGAATGCACGGGATAGACATAAAGGAATTCTGGAGGTCAGGGGTAAGGTGCAACAGACTTATAGGAAAACAAAGTGAACTTACAAGCTCAAATGGGCAGACTGGGTGGGCCATAGGCCCTTATCTGCCAACACTGTCTATGTATCTATGTATGTATGCATGACACAGGTGACATGCATCACTGTCCAGTATCACAGCGTCTGTGTATCGTCACTGGTGGTCCATGCATGCACTGGGCACATAGCTGTGTAACTGGCATCACACCACGTTGTCACGTCACTTGACAGCCTTGTTTGTGCTGTGATGGACATGGGCAGTGTGTGTGTGCAGTGGTGCACATAGCTGGTGCCGCCTGTTTGTGATGGCCTTGTGCATGTTCACTGTGGGTGGGTGCATGCCATCACAGGTGCTGGGACATTGGGCTATATGGCTTGCAGGTTGGGTGGTGTTCGGGTTGTGGTCAGTCACAGCCATTGACTGTGTTCCCATTTCCTAGGCCTCACAGTTCTCCGGAGGATCCATCGTGACATACTGGGGCCTGACACAAGTGTCCCTGGATAGCAAGGCCATCCTGAATTCCATACCGGAGACCTTGTGGCCTGCGGAGGGAGGCATCGCGGGGAACAGCGGAACCAGGCACAGGATGACCAGCCTGCTGGGCCTTAGGCCACATTACCATTCCCACTTCACCCATCCCTACCACCCTGCCTTCCCTCTCCAAGTTGTTCATCCCTACCCCTTGACCACCCCTACCTTGTACCCATCCCCCCTTGTAAATAGTTCTGGTTTATTGTTTTGTAATTTACTCTTTGAAAATTTGAAAATACATTTATATTTTGATATGAATACTGTGTTGGTCTCTGATTTGCAGCTGGCTATGGGTGCTCAGTTGCAGTGGTGTACATGCCATCTGGGGTGGTATGGTCCTGGGTGTGTGTGTGTGTGTGTGTGTGTGTGTGTGTGTGCACGTGTGTGTGCATGGGGAGGTATTTCCGGCATGGCAGTGACTTTCTGTTGGTCTTGCCATCTGCTGCCACCCACTGCTGGGTGCACAGGGTGTGTCTGGCTTGTATGCTTCTCTGCTGCATGGGGTTGATGTGTGCTGGGGGATGCATGGTTTCCTGCAGTGCCAGTCACTGCACATGGAGTGGTGTCTTGGGGTCATGGTGCAGGGTGTGCTATGTGTGCGGGGCTGATGTGCACCGTGGTTGTCAACCCCTATGTGTGTGGCACTGTCAGCCTGCCAGTGGTTGTGCTGGGGTGTCATGGCTCTGCTGTGCTTTGTTGGCTTGTCCCCATGGGCCAGTAGATCATCCGTCACACCCCAGTGATGCTGTGCTTGGGGTGTGCAGGTGTCTTGTTGGTTCTGCAGTGTGTTCCTGTGCCCATGTGTGGCATGGCTGGTGGTGGGCCCCAGCCTGCCTCCCTGGATGTGCAGTTCCATTGCTCTGGGGGGGGCTCTGCTTGTGCTATGGCACCTCTGGACTGCTCAGCTGGGCTGCCCTGGTTGCGCTATAGCGCAACATTTCTGCTCAGCTTCTTCTTCCTGGTTGCGCTATGGCGCAGTATGTGCGATATTCAGACGTTGGTTGCTTGGGCAATTTGTTCTGCTCCATGTTTAAATATCGCACCTGTTGCACATATGCGCAATTGGTTTGTGCTTGCTCCTGCTGTTGCGCACATTTTGGGCGCAGTTTGAATATCCGGGCCCTAAATTAATGAATAAATACGGAAAAATTACTTTTGGCTATAAAGTGGCTCATTTATGGGCTCCTATTGAGGTAGGAAAGCAGAAAATACACACACTAAAGTATTTTTAGGATGTGATCGGATATGATCTTAAAATGAAGTGTATATGTAATGGCTAGAGTCTTTGTTCTGACTATTGTTAAAGTTAGTGGGTACAAATTTGTATTTTGTTCATGTTTAAGACAGACATAGATATATTTTAAATTATGTGTTAATGTCTATTGATGTAAGACTTACTACTAACATACTAAAATGCCAGCAGAATAGGCCTAACGGTCTTTTGTGTCTGCTCATTTGGTCAGCCCCCATGCTGGGAGCTGACCTTGCTGCTCTCCTCACCTTCTCTGGCTTCTCTCTTCCCAGTTCTGGATATTCTCGCTGTACTGGATTTTGCTTCCAGAACCCTTCCCCTGTACCTGTCCCACCCCCTCCTAAACCCCTCCACTGTCTCTGCCTCCACCAACCCCCGGGCAGCATATTCCATGGCTCCACCACCCTCTCAGTGAAGTAGCACCTCCTCCTTTCTCCCCTGAATCTTCCCCTCCAGCTTCTACCCATGCCCTCTAGTTGCTCCTCCTCCTTCCTTCAAAGCACCCTGACTGTTCCTCCCCTATTTACCCCCTTGTGTACCTGAAGACCTCTATCATGTCCCTCCAGTCCCTTCTCTCTTCCAATGTACATATTTAGCTCTTGAGCCTCTTCCCATAGGTCTTGTCCCACAAGCCCAAAATCATTTTGGTTGCCCTCCTCTGGACCTTCTCCAGGAGTTTAATGTCCCTCTTTAAGTGTGGCCTCCAAAACAGCATGCAGTACTCAAGGTGTGGCCTCACCAAGCAGTTATACATATGGAGTATCACTTCCCTCCTTCTGGAGGTGATCCCCTTAGCGATGCACCCCAGCATCCTGTTGGCCTTGGCTGCTGCCCTCCTACAAGTCTCTGAGTTATTCATCTTGACATCCACCACCACCCCCAGGTCCCTCTCAGCCATCGAGACTTGTAGCATCCCCCCAGGGTGTACACTTGGCCTGGTTTTCTGGCCTCCAGGTGCAGTACCTTGCATTTCTCTGCATTGAACCTCAGCTTCCATCTGACCATCCTTTCAGAGCCTCCAGGTCCCCTGTAGTGCCACCCTTCCCTCCTCTCCATCCACCACCACCCCAGTTTTGAGTCATCCACAAAGAAACTCATTTCACTCCTGATACCTGTCCTTATGTCAGAGACATAGGCATTGAACAGGAGGGGCCCAAGGACTGATCTCTGTGGGACTCCACTAATGACCCTCTTTGGGGATGAGACTATCCCACCAACTACAACCCTCTGGGTCCAGTTCTGGAGCCAATTGTCTATCCATCTGATCATCTGGTTCCCCACCCCCATTTCTCCCAGCTTATCCAACAGGCCCTTGTGAGGAACAGAGTCAAATGCCTTGCTGAAGTCTAGAAAGAGGACATCCACTGGTCTACCCAGGTCCAAGGCACTCGTCACCCAGTCGTAGAACTCCATAAGGTTTGTCTGACACTATTTCCATGGGACAAATCCATGCTGTCTATCGTCCAGGCACCCTGACATTTCCAGATCCCCCCCAGCCTCTCTTGACAATACCCTCCATCACCATGCCCACCACCGATGTCAGGCTGACAGGCCTGTAGTTCCCTACCATCTCCCTTGATCCCCTTGTGGATAGGCACTATATGGTTAAGGCTGTGCAACTGATCATTGTTCTAACCTCTCTACAGCTGGCAAGAGGATATTTAAACAATAAGGTACAACAGAGTCTGGGTTACTGGGATTTACCCACAGCTTGTGTGGTATCTCACGAGGAACAGCTAAATGACTTAACCACACAAAAGTGGAAAATCACCAATAACTCACACCCTGGACTGCCTCTTGCATGTGTGTGTGTGGCAGGGGATATTAGTGACTTGGCCCGTACAGTTGCTCAGTGTTCTAAGTTATGTGCAGCTTGAATGAGAGAGTAATACCATTTTTTCACATGCCTTTATTTGCCTGTACATCTACACTCAGCATCCAATTCCTGGTCAGCACTGGCTGTGGGTGGAAGCATTGGCTAGCTGAAACCATGCAACCCCTCAGTGTCCTACCTTCTGTGCATCTTCCATGATGGAGGTATAACATTTATGTCCATGTGTTTATTTGTGCTGTGACTTCACACTAGCCATCCAATCCCTGCTCTAGGTAGCTGGCAGATATTACTTGTCTGACACCATACAAGCTGTAAGACTCTTGCAAGATTTGGACTTATGACTCTGGGATCCCAGTACTGAGAATAGTATAAATGTCACTCAACACAGTGAGTTCTTGTTTCCTCACCTGGAGGAGGTTTATTTCAGCATATAGGCATTAGCATTACATGCACTATAATAAAAATATAGCTGGCAATAGTTTACAAGATAATAGAGCATGGATAGTAGCCTTTCTCTTGGAAGCTGACAGCAGGTTCTTAGGATGTCAGAATTTGCAGATCTGCTCTGGCTAATTCAGCCAGTTTATATACATTTTACACTCTGCCTGATAGCTGCTTCTGCAGAAGGTATGCAAATATTCAAATGACAGCGAATGAATAGAGCTAGAGAGCTAATGAATGGCCTATTGGAAGGTATACAGATAACTAATGAATAGGGCTAATGAATAGCCTATTGAACAGACAAATAGCTACTAAATAGCTTATTGAAGACTTGCAAATTTAATATGTTCTTTCTCATCATGTACTCAACATTAGTTGAGAATAATGTCAGGTCAGAATAATGTCAGGTCAGAATAATGTCAGTTTCAACTAGCTCCTGACCACAAGGCTTGTACTTTTATGAACCTTACTCTGAACCTTTCATGAACCTTTCATACACTCACTTTGGCCATCAAGCACTGAAATACAGTGCATAATACAGCAGTACCTTGAGTCCCCACTTGAAGGAGAGAGGAACTCAATCCTTCACCTGGTTTGCTACAGCACAGAGCGAGTGATTTATTTATTTATTTATTTATACATCGGTTTACAACCTTTGAGCCAGAGGCTCATTTCCAAAGGTACCTCGTCACAAAGAGGACAAACACAGTACAACATATAGTTACAATATTGTGGTTACAGCATACATCTCTGAGGTTACAGTTTTGGTAGAACAGGCAGTTATAACTTAGTTACAATTTAAGTGTTACAGGAATGGTAATCACAGTTTTATCAGTCAGTATAGGAGAGCCACTCAGAGAGCTTTGTCAGGGCATTTGAACTAGATCACCTAGGGCAGGAACAGCTCATGCTAAGAGCTGATTCGGGTGAGATTTGAAACAGGAGTTATACGGGTGTCAGTGATGGAGGTGTGGAGAGTGTTGTACCAGGAGGGCTCTGTAGCAGAAGGACCTTAGCCCATGTGGTCCTGAGCCTAGGGACAAGGAGGGTGGCCTTAGAGTGTTACAGTATTGACTAAGGGTTGTGCAAGGTGGATGGGGTTGTCAGGCCAGGTGGGGATAGTCCAAGGAGGTTTTTTTGTAATGAGGCAGGTTTGGAATCTGAGCCATTCGTCCAGGTTAAGTAGCCTGGCCATATCATATAGTCCACAGGTATGTGTGAGCCTAGGGGCACCCGTGATTAATCTACAGGCCTTATTCAAGGTGAGGTGAATTTTATTGAGGGCGGTCATGTCTGCAGCACCATACACAGGCAAGCCATAGTCTACAAGGGACAGTACTGATGAGGTGACTGCAAGTTGGAGGGCATTGGGGGAGGCAATGCTTATAGTGGTAAAGGATGCCTAGCCGTGTGTTAGTACAGAGGCTAGATTATCTATGTGGTCATGGAATGTGAGTGCTGAGTCAAAGAAGACCCCAAGGTATTTGTACAGGCGGACTAGATCAAAGGATGCTTGGAGCCAGGAGGCTGTGGAGTGGGAAATTTCTGGATTTGTTTTGGGATGGGCAAGAGCATTGCTTTGTTTTTTAGATTGAGTACAAGTCTGTGCTCTTTGAACCAGGCCGGCATCACCAAAGGCTTGTTGCAAGGAGTCTTGTAGGGAGTTGGGGTTTCGGTGGCTGCGAAAATGCGGCGTCATCTGCATACAGCAGGATTTTACCAGAACAGGCTTTGGGGAGGGTGTTGAGATATAGAGAGAGAAAGAGGACCAAGGATGGAGCCCTGGGGACACCTGAGCAGATAGGGCATGTATCAGAGAGGTCATATTAATTTTAACACGTTGGAAGGCGGGCAGACAGATAGCTGGAGCACCAGGAGACTGGACCAGGGCAAAACTGGAGTGGCTGAGGTTTCCAGCAGTAGGGGTGGAGACCATGTCAAAAGCCTTAGAGGGTCAATAAACACTGCTGCCCAGGTGCCAGAGTCAGGGAGGAATGAAGAAAATTTGAAAACTCAATTAGGGCTGTGCGGTACTGTGCCCTGCCCAGAAACCATGTTGCTCATGGCAGAGGATGTTGTATTTGGTTATGTAATCCGTGATTTGGGTAGCACCAGTTTTGTAGGGCTTTGGAGAGGGTGGGAGAATGGAGATGGGCGGTAATTCCCAGCAGATGACTTGTCACCTCCTTTGTGAATGGGTGTAACTGTGGCAATTTTCCATGCTGAGGGGAACTGCCCAGGCAGAGGACTTATTGAACAGGCTAGTTAGAGGGCAAGACCTGATCCAGAACCCAGTGGAGAATACATGGGTCAGAGAATCACTGCCAGTACTATTGCTCTGTGGCGCTTTAATCAGGTGTGGCCTGACTTCCTGGGCAGTGACCCTACGTAAGTGGAAGCTAGGATAGCGAGTGTCTAGGGCAGGTAAGGAAGAAGGAGGAGCAAAGAAATCACAAGGAGGACAGAACTAAGGTCTGTGAAAGATGAGTTGAGGAGATTGGCGGGGCAGGGTCAGTGGAGACAGAGCCTTCAATAGTGATCAGGGAGGGGGCGGGGCGCACACTCCCATCTAGCTGTTTAATGTTGTCCCAGAAATTTCTCGCATTCCCCAAGAGGTGGTGAGCACGGCCTGATAGTGATCCGCTTTGCTTTCCTGATGGCCCAGGTGCATTTGTTTCTTGTGGCATTGTATGCCTGTCTGTCAATAACTGGCCAGAATCGGAGGCCAGGTGCCAAAGGTCATCCTGTGTCTGAGCAGTTGCAACAAGGCAGGGGTAACCCAGGGGCATTACGAACTTTGGTTCGTACAGCCATACCGGGTGCGAAGATGTCACAGGCTTTGTTGAAGGTTTGCGAGAAGTAGGTAAGGGCAGTATCAATATCAGGGGCATAGTGAATGGGAGACCGGTTAATTTGGGCTAGATGTAGCTTAAGGGCTTTTAGTCCACCCGGTCTGAAGCGCCGACGTAGAGTTGGGAAGACCATGGGTTTGGGAGTGGTGGCTGCCCAGCTGAAAAGGATAAGGGAGTGGTCACTAAGGGAATCAGGAAGGACCTGGGTATCATGGATTTGTTGGGGATGGTTGGTGATGACAACGTCTAGTAAGGTGCTGGTACCTTTCTTTAAGTTAACTCAGGTGGGTTGGGAAACTAGTTGGGACATGTCTAAGGCTGCGAAGGAGTCACGGGTGGTGGCGGCAGATGGGCTGAGCCAGTTAACATTCAGGTCACCCACGAGGATTTGGTCAGCTGAATGAGGTAGGGTTGAGAGATAATCAGTTAATGGAACCAGCGCCAGGGTTTGGTTTTTGGAGGGAAAGTAGGCAGTGGTGAGACATAGAGGGCCCCTGGAGGGGTCAGAAGTCAGTTTAAGGGTTAGGGCCTGCGCCCCATATGGGAGAGCAGGGGCACGGAGTGTCAGTCCAGTGAGAGAGTCCCTAGCATAGATCGCACAACCACCCCCTCGTCTACCTACCCGATCCTCCCGGTAAAGGGAGTAGCCTGGAATGGAGACAAAGGAGTCTGGGGTGGATTTTTGTAGCCAGGTTTCCACCAGTGCAATGACATCTGGCCTGTGTAAAGTGATCCAACATTGTAAAGAGTCAAATTTTTTCAGCAGGCTGCATAGGTTCATAGAGGCTATGCAGAGCCCAGGTGACCCTATTGGTGAGCTACAGTGGGCAGGGCCTGGGTTCAGATGTATATTGCCTGTCAAGAGTAGTAAAATAACCACAGCCCTGGCCAGGGGACAGTATAGGGTGAGCTTTCGACAGGTATGTCGTGGGGATGAGGGGAGTTTCTGAACACAGGGGGTGGGCAGGGTTTTCCAGGCTGAGAAAGTGAGGGCAATAAGCCTCCAGCGAGCGCCTGAGGAAATAGTAGGGAGACGGCTAGGGGGAGGGTGCTGTACACTGGGGCAGATGATGAGCGTAGGGTGGGATTGTATAAGCTCTGGAACAAGAGCAGGAGTGGGTGCCAGAGCGCCTGAGGGGGTATCAGGTACAGGGGACAGTGGTGTCAGGGAAAGGATGAGAGGGAGGCATTTTAGAAAGAGGTGGGCTAACATAATTGCTAGCAGTAGCAGTAGGGTAGTAGGTTGATGCAGTCTAGATTCCTTCCCCAAGTGTGGGTGCCACTTTGGATTAGTGGTAGTGACACGGACTCTGGTGAGCAGGGTACCAGGTTCAAGACCAACTCAGGGCAGTTGAAAAAGGGGCCTGGGTGAGGGCTGTGTCCCCCACACTGGGCTCAGAAAGCAGGGTACGTTTGGCTCCAAAAAGGAGAGCACAATAGTGACTCCTAGTGGACACTAAGAGTAGGCTTAGAGGTAAAGGCAGGAGGTCTGTGTGTGGGGTAATTACAGAGTTGGGCACGGGAGGAGGTGTAGGTAAGGCAGATGTAGTTAATGGAGCCTGGGAGGGGAGGTCGCTCAGTGTGTGCTTGAGGGTGAGTGGCAGAAGGTCTAAGGGTGGACTAGTTTAGGGTTGGGTGTGGGCAAGGTAGCCTGTAATTGATGGAGAATGGAGGAGAGATGGGTAGCTTTGGCAGAGGCAGGATAAAAGGAGGGGAGGCTTTCAGGGAGTAGATGAGCTAGTACAAGGTCTCAAGGTCCCTCTAGTGGCAGGCAGGTATAACCTGCAAATGGAAAGATGGGGACTTAGTATTCCAGACAGCAGGAAGTGATGTCATTAGAAAGGGTCTATAAATGAAGGGATGACCCTGGGTGGGTGGGTGGTTGGGGTGGGCGGGGCAGTCAATGCATGCAGCGCGTTGTGAGACTAACCCCCTTCACAAAGAGTGCAGGCAGAGACCTTTGGAATTACCTCTACAGGCACCTGGTAGTCCGTGGCTCCTGTGGGGAGCTCTGATGGTCGGGGAGGTAGCTCTGACCATAAGCATTTCATTTCTGACATTTCTTATTAAACAGCAGAGATAACAAATACTTAACAAGAGGAAAACACTAGTACCAATTGTAACATTAGTAAAACCTTAAGGATAAAACTCCCAACCACCACCATGAGTAGAATATATTAAATGCTCTGAGTCTGCAGCATTTATCAATTTACTATGTAATTTGTACCCTGCAGCAGAGTTCTCAATTTGAATGAGGTGTGTGTCTGGCGATCTAGTAATCTTTGTACATTTAATGTAAGGGTGGTATGGGTACCACGAAGGCAGGAGCATATTCTTTAAATACTCTGCCTGGGGACTGAGGCATTAACATATATTTTGTGGTATGAGTGGTAATAGGATGGAGAACTTGGTTCCCCAGTTGAGTGTCTTCAAGGGCACAAAACAGAAATTAGGATAGGGGATCGGACATTGGAGTCCTTGGTGAGTCATAACCTGAAGGTTAGTGACCACACAGTACTGATTAGTACTATTATATGTGACTCTTATTTGCTTGGTAGTCCATTTAGATATTCGGACCAGACACCAGGTGGAGGTAGTAGATTGATTATCAATAGGTTCTTTTCTGCAGATGGGCTGTTCCTGTGATAAAGCATCACAATCACAAACCCAGAGATTGCTCATTGGAGAACAGCAATGGAGATTTTGTGCAAACCATGTACGGTTTTCCTTTAACACCAAAACCTCCGAGGGCTCAACACGGTAAGCATAGTAGTCACCTACTAGTTTACCTACTGAATGAACTCTTACTATATCTTGTTACACCTGGGTTTTTACATCTACATGAGGAAGGTTTACAGTAAAGGAGACCACCATGGTCTGGCTGAGGCTGCAGTTGGGTTGACAGGTAAATTTTGGTAAGTGTACCGGGTGGTGGCTACTTTTCTGACAGGGAATTAGGGGCACCTCATGTATAGCACATGAGGATAGGCAGTGGGTGTTTTTGGTGTCAGTGCACATGGGTCTGTACCATAACTTAATTTGGGCATTGGATACCATATCAGAGTTTTCCCAAGTCCAGATGTTCAAACAACTTGGCAATGGTTGTAGTACATATGACCCATATACCATACAAATAATGGATTGCCCAACAGTCTTATTTCTTACTTCTTTATTATTATGTTGAATAATCTCATTGATTTTATTTTGTACTTCTTTAAAAAGATTAGCAATATCATGCATATTATATACAGTTAAGTGTTCTTCTTGGATTAAACCCGCCTGATTTATTACCAAAGGTAATATTGCTTTTCCTTCCAATTCCTGATCAGTTTGATAGGAAAACTCTTTATGAGCCTCCAAGTCTGCTCTGTTCCAAATGCTCATGCTGGACCCAAAGAGGCCTGCCTGTCCCAAACAAATCTCTTTTTGCCTTCTAGACATGCTTACATTTGCTCACTTACTGTTTCTTTTCTTCTCCAATCTATCTGTTTGGCCTGGAAGGTGCTAACCATATCTATTAGCATGGTGGCATAACATTTTGATACATTAGAGTTGGAACATTGCCCTGTGGAGTTTAAATCCCAACTAGAAAAATTGAATATTACAGGTAACCTAATATACTGTATATTGTTAATTAAAGTTTTCTCAACAGGCATTGAAGTTAGTCCACTAGGTGGTCCTTGTGCAACATTTGGACACTGGGGTGGCATCACAGTCAGGTGTATTGCAGCTGAGGAGTAATTGGCATAACAAGTTCCACTTTTGTTACAGGTTCCATTGCTCATTAGACCTTGACTTATGCTATAGCTGGTGACATCTGTGTAGGTAGACCAGATACAATAAAATATTACCAACATATATTTACCATTGTCCTTTGGTATGGGTATTTTTATAATTAGAAACCCACTGTCCCAGTCTATGTAACCGCGTTGCAACCTATTATAGGCCGAGGGCATGTGGTCCTCCAGATCCAGCCCTTCTGCACCACCTGGTAGATGTTATAGTTCAGTTATCCATAGTCCAGCAGATGGTCCATTGTCATTCCATGGTATCATCAATATCGCCAGGGTCCTAGTTCAGGAAGTCACTAAAGTCACTGACTGCTGGTATCCACAGGTTACATGAGTTTGTGGGATGCTGATATGAAGGCTGGTGACTGTTGAGACACATATAATCAACACACCCACCACTTCTTATCCTTTATATTGTCTGTAGAAAAGGAAAATTTAAGGTTAGTATCTGTTCTTTTACTTTACTGATTTCAGCTGGTTAATGTGGAACCATTTCAGTATGACAGCATTTTTCTTTCCTGTCATTTTGATTAGATACACTGAGGGACTGGCCTTCTCCACAATGGGGAAGGGCCCTTTCCATTTTACATTAAATGTGTGTTGTTTTGGAGCACAGTTCTTTATCATGATCGAGTCACCCACTTCATACTGAAATGGATTAACCTTGTTATCACAACACTTTTTGATTTGCTTTTTAGATTTACCAAATTGAGAGGCTGTAAACTTATTAACCTCTAAAATGTGTTGTAGATATGTCTCAAGCCATGCATTAGTTATGGGAGCATTGAGACATGGAGTTTGAGATGGCAGCAATAGTTGCGCTGGAGTACACATCAGGCATCCAGTCATAGCCTGGTAAGGTGAGTTTCCTGTGGAGGAAGATGGAGTGGAGTGAATCACCATCAGGCAAAGAGGCAACATAACAGCCCACTGGGTAGGATGTTGATAACAGAATTTAGTCAGCAAAGTTTTTAATGTTTGATTGCCCCTCTCCACGACTCCAGAGGATTGAGGATGGTAAGGAATGTGGAGTTGTTGTTGAATTTGTAACATCTGTTGCAATTGTTGAAAAACATTATCAGTAAAGGCCAGCCCTTGATCCGAAGAGATAATGTGAGGTAAGCCTCATCATGGAAATAATTAAGAAGCCAGCAGGAGTGCCACAGTAGCAGCCTTCCTGTCTCTGGTGGGGAATGCCTCTATCCACCAGGTGAACAAGTCAACTATGACTAAAGCATGCACATAATTACCCTTAGTTTTAGGGAGACCTTCAATAAAATCTACTTGTATATGACACCAAGGACCAGAAGGGGGCACGGCTGAGCACAGAAGAGCTTGATTAGTGTATGGGGGAGGGTTAGTCTGGAGACAGGGCAGGCAAGAAGCATAGGCCTCTTGACAAAGCTGATGGAGGTCTGGGCACCATCAATGTTGAGTGATTTTAGAGAGAGTTTTCTCTAGAGAGAAATGGCCGGCAGTTGGATGGGAGTAGTACAGATGCCATATCTCCAGGAAAAGTGCTGGAGGCACACAAACTACTGGTGGTAGTGAAGTATCTTTGGAATGCATTAAAAGTTTTGGTGCTGATTCTCCCTCACTGGGTGACAAAATGACATGCTTAGCTCAGTCATGGGGGGAGGATCCAGTGCAGAGCCTTGCAAAAAGTCTCAAATCTTCACAAAAGGTGGATGAGAATTTTGGATGGATAGCAAGTCCACAGTGGTAGGGGTAGCTGCTGCTATGATGGGAAGAGGACATGTGGGAGGTACCCACAAGTTTCCTGAGATAGCCACCAGCTGTGCTGCATCATGAGCTTTTTGATTGCCATCAGCATGCATAGTGCCCTTAGAATGTCCCTTAACTTTAACAATAGCAATCGAAACAATAGTGGTAGACAACAAACCATGTAAAAGTTGCAAAAAAATGTTGTGCTTGAGGGTTTTTCCATCAGTAGCAAGATAGTTATTTTGATGGTAAAGGGGAATCATGAAGCTGGCATTACACACATAAACACTGTCGGAATAGATGTTTGTTGGAAGGGAGTCCGCCAGACAAACTGCACAAATAATGGCGGAAAATTCAACCACTTGGGCAGAATGGGGCAAACAGCGATAACTGTGGGTGTTGGTTTCAGTAACTACTGAAAAGCCTGTATAGGCTGACCATCCTGATAATAGCATGAGCCATCAGTATACCAATGACAGGCATTTGCAATTGGAGTATGTTGGATCAGAGGCAGGGGAAGGGGTATGTCATATGCTGCTGTGCCATTGGGGCACTGATGTGGCTCTCCGGTTGCAGAGCAAGGGCAGGCAGCATTGTAAGTTGTTGGCAAGTGACATCAATGTCTCTCTGCATAAGCATAAGGGTCCATTTTGAGAAGCGCTGGGAAGAGATGTGGTTATTCCCTGGCTTTAAGAGATAATTTAAGGGTGTGTGGAGTGTGTGAATGACTAAATGTTGTAGTCCCATAATATAGGTAAAATGGTGAACAGCCCAAAAGGTGTCCAAAAGATGTTTTTCACAAGCCATAAACTTTTTCTCCACTTCTGTCAAAACACATGAAGCGTATGCAAGGGGGCAGAGCCTGCCATGATGCTCTTGATACAGCACAGCCAAAATGGCATTGGGAGAGGCTGCCACTTCTACATGAAATAGCTGCTGTGGGTCAGGAACAATTAGCAGGGAGGCTTCCACCACGACCGCCTGTAGTGCCCTGAAAGCCTCAGCATGTTGCATGGTCCAACGCTCAGCAATCGAGTCACTCGGCAGGTCCTTAATTCCCTTTAACAAATCATACATAGGACGCACTGTTTCAGCAAAGTGGGAAATAAAATCCCTCTGGTAGTTAACTAAGCCCAGGAAGGAACGTAGAGCAGTAATTGTCATTGGGGACTGGATTCCTTTAATGAGGGCCACTTTGGCAGGGTACGGGGGACTTGCCATCTCCGGAAACTACCACACCCAAAAAGGAAGCTTCCAACACAACCAACTGACATTTCTTCTGATTTACTTTTAACACGGCCGCTTTTAACAAAGCGAGCAACTCATCTAACAATGCCACATGCTCCTCCCTTGTCTCAATTGGCAACAAGAAATCATCTACATACTGCAATAAACAATCTGGTTTAGAAAAGTGTGTTAAAATGGCTGCCATGTGTTTGTGAAAAATGGTTAGGCTGCAATGAAACCCCTGAGGGAGGGCGGTCCATGTGTACTGTCTATCTCTCAAGGTGAAAGCAAACTTATACTGACATTCTCTAGCCAAGCACACTCCAAAATACATTAGCTGTGTCCAAAGTGGAGAGCCACTTAACTTTGAGTGGCACTGTACTCAGGAGGGTTGGAGCCTCCCGGACTACAGGTGCAGTTAACAGGTAGCGGCATTTAAAGCCCTACAGTCTACCATTAATCTCACGATGAGTCCGGCTCTTTCACCGGCCAAATAGGGGAGTTAGTTGTAGACTCACATTCCCTCAACACCCCTTGATCCAAAAGCGATTGGATTGTCTGGTCAATTGCCTGCTCACATTCTTTGGGAATTTTATATTGCTTTTGCAGTGGGTGTGCTTTGCCTGCAACATGCTCTTCCCTTTCCATCCTACCACAGTCATGTTTATGGGTAGCAAATAAGTCAGCATGTTTTTGAATTATAGCAGCAACTGACTCTTCAGATGAAGTGGGCAACTCTAAGTTTCCCACGCCCTTAATAGCAACAACAACAAATGCATCATCAATCATCCCAGCCTGTGACTCAGAATCACTAAACCACATATAGTAATTAATCATATCTAAGACCACATAGAAAGTCTGAACCTAGAATACCTCTACCATCTGGCAGACACATAAGAAAAGGTGCACAAGCAAATTCATTATTGTTATCAAAACACAGTTTTGTTTCCTTTGCAACTACTGCTTTTGTCTCAGTTCCTTCAAATGCCATCATAGATCTACATTGTTTTGTAGCAAGCGGGTGCAAAATTGGTTGTGAGGTATGTACAATTGTCATGGATGCTCCAGAATCCACCAGCATAATTTGCTGTGGGCCTCCTTCACAGCTACTTGAACAACTGGACGATTCCATGCTTCTCTCCTAACCTCACATGGAGTGACGGGAGACCTGTAATTCTATTTACTATCTAGCTTCACATCTGGAGATGTTTCTGTGTACTTATGGTGAAGCTCTTCTAATTGCCTTACTACTTCTGCATAAGAGGATCCATCTCGTTTCTTACCAGCTTGTGGTGCTTTATCCCACATAGTTGAATCTTTCTTGAACTCAGGACAATTAGGCCGGATGTGTCCTGGCTTGTCACAATTATGACAAATAATCTGGTCTGTGTCTCTCCTCCCCTTGTTTAACTTAGGACGGCCTCCTATGGATGGTCCTTTGACCTCTGAAACCTTTGCTTTCTTTGACTTCTCTTCTGAGGGAAGCATGGCATCCGGCCTTGTAGTGGCTGCCTCGATATCTTTAAACAGGGACTTGTGATTAACTAGCACTCCTACCATACATTTGAGAGCAGGTCTTACTCCCACTATCAGCCTACGTTTAAAGCGACATCATCATTTCTGGTTTTTCTTCTCGGGCAAGGGTTTCCTGCAAGGTACCGTCTCCCAGTCGGATAGGCTTGAACATATTTTACCCATAAGCGGTAGCTCCAAGAACTAAAGCACTCCTGGTTCTTTTGCTGGGCATTTACAATATCAGCCAGAAAGTCATGGGTCCCATGTGGCCAAAGTAACAATTTTTCCCAATATCTCCTTGAATTTTTCATCACCCCTTTTTAGATGGCATCGGAGACTGTAAGTCCACATGCAGGGCAGTATGCAATACATTTATGATGTCTGTGTCTTTCAATTCAGAGTGGAACTTTTTGAATATGTTTGCCCAGTGGGCAATGTCAGAACCATTATCCCCTGGGCAAATATCTTCTAATTCCCTCTCCAATGCTTGCCAGTCTGCTTAGGTGAGGGTTCGGTCTTTTGGTTGTGGTTGTTCATGCATTTCCTGTTCCCACCATAGTGGTAATGGTGTGAACAGGCACTTCGGGGAAGGGTGGTGCTGATGGGTGTGTCGGCTGACAGTCATCAGGGTATTTTCTACAATGGTCTTTATCATTTTCCCTCTCCAAGTTCCAGTCATCTGTTCGATGACTATGTTGGCTACAGACATCTTCGGAATCTGACTCATCGTCGGAACTGAGTTTGTCCATGGCTCTTAAATAGAGCGGTGCCTTTTTGCCACTGAGCCATAATGACTGATGACAATCGCAGTACTTCATTTTCAAACTGTTTAGTTTTTTGCTTACATCTGTGATGCTCCATGCCATATGAGTCTCTATCTTCCCTATAGAGTCCAGATGGTAATGAATGGTGGCTTGGGCATCTTCTAAAGAGTGTCTGAGTTCATCAACTTGTTTCTTTAAAATTTCATTTTCTTCTCTTAAGTTAGCAACATACTGTTGCTGCATTACTTTGTCCTGCACTATTAAGTTACACTGTTGTAATCTCTCACTGAGATCTATAATTCTAGCTTGATCCCGTGAGTGCCTGTCTGCACATTCTTTATTTAGGACATCAGTATTTTTAGCAATTGCAACAGCAGCTCTCAAACACAATTTGAAAGCCTGTTTGTGAGATCATTTTTATCACTACACTCCCTAAATACAGATATCAGCACTGCACTCCACGGTGCATCCGCCTGCAGGTCATCCTGTAGGGATGAATATGGCTTAACTTTAGTAACTTTTTGTTCAATAAGATGTTCTAAACTAAGAATGTCTTTCACTGCCATTTTTACTATTGGTTTGTGGACTACACAAACACTCAGACTGTTTCCAGTCTTTCTCCCCTGTCCCTCATTAGGTTGCAAACCTTATTGAGGATACAGCCTGTAATACATGCCTAACTTACTCTCAGTCTTGAGGATTAACCAGTAGTCCTGCCACATGGTCACCACTGTAAGAATCTTGCATGATTTGGACTTATGGCTGTGGGATCCCAGTACTAGGAATAGTATAAATGCCACTCAACACAGTGAGTTCTTGTTTCCTCCTGGTGGAGGTTTATTTCAGCATATAGGCATTAGCATTACAGGCACTATAATAAAAATATAGCTGGCAATAGTTTACAAGATAATAGAGCATGGATATTACCTGTTCTCCTGGAAGCTGATGGCAGGTTCTTAGGATGTCAGAATGTGCAGCTCAACTCTGGCTAATTCAGCCAGTTTATATACATTTTACACTCTGCCTGATAGCTGCTTCCAGAGAAGATATGCAAATATTCAAATGACAGTGAATGAATAGAGCTAATAGCTAATGAATGGCCTACTGGAAGTTATATAGATAACTAATGAATAGGGCTAATGAATAACCTATTAAACAGACAAATAGCTACTAAATAGATTATTGAAGACTTGCAAATTTAGTATGTTCTTTCCATCACATACTCAACATTAGGTGATAATAATGGCAGGTGAGAATAATGGCAGGTAAGAATAATGTCAGTTTCAACTAGCTCCTGACCACAAGGCTTGTACTTTTTTATAAACCTTACTCTGAACCTTTCATGAACCTTTCATACACTCACTTTGGCCATCAAACATTGAAACACAGTGCATAATACAGCAGTACCTTACAAAGTCATGAGTGTAGTAACTACTGTGCAGATGGCATTGCACAACTACACCACTGATCTTCATAGACTTAGTCCAACTGTAGCTCCACACTCATCATCAGGCACCCATTTAGTACAGAGGAAGTAATACAGTACCTAGCTGAGCATATTAAAATCATCACTATTCTAATTTGTGTGCAGTTCATAAGATGAAGGTATACCAGTTATATCCATGGCTTAACTTGGGCTGTGGTCTGCACTCAGCATCAAATTACTGCTCTAGTGGGGTGGAGGCATTCCCTGTGTGACACTGTACAACTTTTAAACAGCATAACTACTAAACAGGAACTATCACAGAAGTGTTCCGTTCATGTTAATCACCTTAATTGACTTCTACATCTGCATTCACCATCCAGTGGCTGTTCACAGACAGTGGTTTTGGGGGTGGGTGGAAATCTCTGGCTGAAGACAACTCCTCACTGTTCTAACTTATGTGCAGCTGGTAAGAAGACGCATACCATAAATGTCAATGTATTTATTTCTGCTGTGACTCTCAACTCAGCATCCAATTCCTGGTCTGATGGGTTCAGGCATTCATTGACTGATGCCATGCAACTCTTAAATGTAGTGATAAGTATGCACATGCTAGCACAGAGCAATACCATTGATGTAAATGACCTTACCTGGGCTCTATCTCTGCTCACCACATAGTGCCTCTTGGGTGGGGGTAGGCAATTATCTGGCTGACTCCATCCAACTTGTCAGTGTTCAAACGTGTGTGCACCTGTCATGAGACACCTATACCCATTTATTTCCATGGGCCCAATTTTAGAGCAATTGGTGCAAGTCACCACCAAACACAACTGTACCACCTGCAATTGTGACATTGACCCTGCACCCTATTCTAGAAGGGGCAGAGTTTCCATAGTTAAGTCCTATGACTTGTGACATGCAGCCAGGTATGCTGAACTGTGGGTGCATCTGGCAAGCATGTCGCAAGCTGCAACACAGATTGCAAGTGCCCCCATGCCAAGCTAGTCTCAATAGGTGTTCCACACAGCCACAAGCTGCAACACAGATTGCAAGTGCCCCCATGCCAAGCTAGCCCTCAATAGGTGCCACACACAGCTACCCACATCAACTGCCACCCCCAGGTGTACACATAGAGCCCCACAGGGCTGCCCACCTCCTGCCCCTGAAACTAACAGTGACTGCCCACCAGAGCTACCCACACCTCAGCACCTCAAATCCCCCATTGTAAAATGCCCCACAACTTGGTGCTGTCATCCCCCACCCATGCCCCAATCCCTGAGTTGCTAGCTGTAAATGCAACAAATAACCTAACAACACCTGATAGTCTAGTGGCCCCACCCCACCCACCCTTTCCAACCCTCCAGCACCCTCCCCGATCCCCAGCCAGTGACTGACATAAGCCCACCTCTCATCTCCATGGCCAGCCACTAACTGACTTATGTAGGAGGCGCTACTGAAAAGATGCACTCAGAAATTAATATCTGAGCACGTCTTTCCAGTAGCGCTCCTACATAAGTCAGTCAGCAGCTGACTGTGGAGGTGAGACTTGAGCTGTGCCAGTCGCCAGCTGGGGGCAGGTGGGGGGGTGCTGGGAGTGCTGGCAAGACTGGCTGAGGGGGGCCATCCAACTTGTCAGTGTTCAAATGTGTGTGCACCTGTCATGAGACACCTATACCATTTATTTCCATGGGCCCAATTATAAAGCATGATCTCTATACCAGGTCTTGTCAGGTTATTTGCCGCATTTAGAGCTAGCGACTCAGGCATCATTACACAGGTGGGGTAATGACAAAGCCACTCCAAAGACATTTAATAATGGGAATTCAGGGTGCTGGGGGTGTGGGCAGACCTGCGGGGCATTTAACATACACATGGCCATGTACTTGGTGTGAGTGACCCTGCAGGGCCATCACTGTATGGGGAAGCATGTACAGTATGGAGATCAGGCAGCATCATGCGTGATGCCCAGTGTGGAAATAACAGGGGGTGGTCTGGCCATGTTGGGGGGAACACGGATCAGGTTCCACAGGACCCTCGAAGTACGGATGTAAGTTACACCAGCTAAATTCAGGTGTAACTTACATTGCTGGTTCTCCTCTGGAGATTCTTGTAGAATCCCAACATTGGGTACTTTTTTGCTGCCATTCTGGAATGGGGCACAGCTGCTGTCACAAATCCCCTAGTGCCATGTCACAGAGGGTTCATGGTAAAACTACTGGTGTAACAGCTGTTTGCCACAAGTAGCCTGTGGCAATTCGAAAACCACTTAATAGAATGCCACAAGTCACAACTGCAGACATAAGTTGCTACTTGACCCATTCTACTTGGTGCAAGAGTTATTATGCCAGGCGTAACCTTTCTAGGATCAAGGGCCATGTCTCTATTTGGCAAAATGTAAACTGCACCATGCCATATCTCCACCCAAAAAATATTTCCCAACACATAAAAACTGTAATTTACATCCACACAACATTCCGTAAACACCCTCCAAATTTCAAGTAAAAAGACCAAACCATTTCCGAGATATTCAATGTTAAATATTGGTAAAATTCCCTATCTATTTCATTATAAAAATATGGCCATCTTGTCCCTCCCAAGTGATCAAAAATGGTGATCAAATAATCTCACGATCAAAGAAATTGCAGGCTCATGATCAAAGAATGTGCAGGCTCACGAACAAAGAATAAAGAATGCTATAAATAAAAAAATTTAAAGAATTTCGGTAAACCACCCCCATGGTTCAACAGAACGAAGGCCCCTGAGCAAAATCCACCCTCATTTGACTTCCTAGAGCACCCCAGCACTTAGAAAATTGATTTTTGAATCTGGCCATCTAGTCCCTCACTCACAAAGCATGATCGCGATCAAAGAATCTCGCAATCAAAGAATTTGCAGGCTTCGATCAAAGATTTGCATCCGATCAAAGGATAAAAAGTCTTGTAATTTAAAAATACAAAAAATTGCGGTAAACCACCACCATGGTTCATCAGAACAAAGTCCCCTGAGTAAAACCCATCCTCATTTGTCTTCTTAGGACACCCCTGGGCTGAGAAATAATAATTTTATTCCGCCATCGCATCCTTCACTTCATGATGCACGATCATGATCAAAGAATCTTGAGATCAAAGAAATGCAGGCTTCATGATCAAAGAAATTGCACACTCATGACCAAAGACTGTAAAATGATGAAACCCAACTTTTTCACCAATTTGAACCAAACCAATGGCATGCCTCGAAGATCAAGCCCCTGATCAAAACACACCCCATTTGTGTCCCTATCCCACCTGTGAGCCCAGATATTTGTGTATTTAGGTCACGATGCAGGGTTGCAATCAAAGAATCTCACGATCAAAGAATTTGCAGACTTGCGATCAAAAGATCGTTAGTGAGCTGCGATCAAAGATTTTAAAAGCATGTAGCTCTATTTTTGACCGAGCTGGATGAAACCAAAGACATGGCTTGATAGATCAGAGCCCCTGACTAAACCCATCCCAAGTTTTACTGTAGGAGTGACCCCTGAGCCGAGATATTTGTGTTTTCTGATTGGAAAACTAAAAACAAGATGACGGACCTCACGATCAAAGAATTTAACAAATTCTCGGGGACAAAGATTCTTGAACCGCGAGGCTACAAATTCTTTGATCGCCAGGTGGGACCAGATGGCCAGAACCCTATTCTCTGTTCACAAAACTTACATATAAATTTTCCCGTTGACTTATAATGGGAACTTAGAAGTGGCATAACGTTTGAATGCCTTAATATTTTTTCACCAAACAAAAAGCGACATGTTCGGCCACCAAAGCTCTTTCAAACAAGCCATCTCACAGAGCAGCACACCACATGACGACTGCTCAGGGCCACGTCCAAAATACCAAAAGCAGCCTCCAAAGATTGATAATTTTGCACAGATAACATAGACTTTGACGGCAGATAAGGACCGCTAGGCCCATCTAGTCTGCCCATCTCTACCTACAGGATAGGCCGCAGATCCTAGTTAACCAACAGCCTATTTCTTCCATTTTTCAGCGTTTTGCTGCACAAAGACCGTAAGCCCATCTGAAACAAAATTTGGCAAATCAAGAGATCTGTCATGCCCCACCATGCATACCAAATTTCAGGAAAATCCGTTGAAAACAGGTCCAAAGTTATTAATGAGCAAAATTTTGATTTTAACATGGAAGTGACATCTGAACCCTAACTATAGTGGCAACCATGCCACTATAATATATATATAATATATATATATATATATATATATATATATATATATATATATATACACATATATATTATATATTGTATATATTTACATACTTGCAGGTGTTGATTGGATCATGTTCGGGTTTGTCTGCTGCCCCATAGGGAATACCCTACTGTATCCTTCCTTTCGTATTGTAATCTTTGTACAGTGTGATTTGATATGATGTATGATAATGTATACAATCTGAATTTGTTTGAGTGAACCTCGGCCTTTCCCCATAGAACTGTGTCTTGTGTCTTATTTGGGATTTGCAAGGGGCTCTGCCTGGGCATGATAAACCTCTACCAATCATTTTTAACCTTCTGAAGTTCGCTGTTAAAGAACATATTTCAAAGCTGGCCAGTCAAAATTTACAGTTTTTTTGTATGGGCACAGACTGTACTTGGAATTCTCAGCAGAAGTAATAAAAAAATGCAGAGAACTTGATACTTTATGACTAACACACCAAAGAAATGGAGTTATGTATTATTTCAACTACCCTGCTGCCTTTTTTATTGTGTTTGATAAACACTTTCACTTTACTGATGTAAGGGAGGCATGGAAATTTGTTTCATCAGTTTGACCTAATATTAACACAAGCTCTCAGGTCAGCACAAAAGGCCTGCTCAGGCTGGGACCTCCTCCTCCTCCTCCTCCTCCTCCTCCTCTCACATGGTAATGAGTCTGTAGCATTCAAGCAGGGTCTTATAACACAGTGACAAAACAAATCCTCTTCATCTGCTTTTAAGAAAAATGTTATCAACTCATTGCAGCAAAAACACAGCATCCCTACATGAGCTCTAAATGAACTCATATTTTAAGAAACATTTGCCAAGGGAGAACCAGAACCAAGTTTAATACAAATGTGGATTCAGGTATTTTCCTGTGAAAGATCATAGCCTTAGTATGAAAAGCAGGAAATCCTTACACTATGGGACCTCCTCCTAACCCAGTGATGAGCCTCCAGTTGCAGCTCCCCTTACAGAAGATCCCCTGCACCTGTCATAGCCACCTAAACACACCTGTTTCTCTAAGGAAAGAGATTTAACCCTTGCTTTCCTCATCTCAAATTGCTTGTATATGTGCTAAGATCACTGATACGGCAATATGAATTACACAAGTCTTTATCTAACTTTTTTAAGATTACTAAGATGGCACAATAACCCACAATCATTTCACACTTAGTAATAGAGTACAATAATTGTTTTAGACTGGACAAAAACATTTATCAGTTTATGGTTTCACTGCTATACAGTTATATGTCCAATAAGACAATCTGAAGTATATGAACTCACACTGATATAATATGAATGACGCTACTCCTTACTTCTCCTTTTCTCCCACTCATTCCTTTTTAGGGCTGCAGTGGCAGAGCCCTGCAGGCCTCTTACTTTGAGAAAAGGACTCCTGCATTCCTTGCCAATGAGCAACATGCTGGAGTGACAGAAAAGTTGCCTCCGTGTCAGAACACTCAGCGCTCACACAATTTTTTTTATTTTTGGCAGTCTATGACTGCTGAAATTCATAACCCCCCACCAGCCATCACTCAGCAACCACCACCCCTTGGAACATAATAGTGACAATGGGGTTGCCCAATCCTCAAGTGTCCCAATCACGAAATCCACCACCACTACCGGCATGCACGATTGTGCTTTTCTATAAATTTTATAGTTTTCCCCACCTGACCCTCTCTCAGCACCTACCACCTCACTCCCCAGAAACATAACAGTGGCACTGGGGTTCCCAATCCCCAGTGCAGGAATTCTCATCCTCCCTTCACTACCATGCAAGCACAGTTTATTTTTTGCTTCCTCCACTCGACCCTCCCTCTCAGCACCCATCCCCTTACTCCCCCAGAAACATAACAGTGGAACTGGGGGTGCACGATCCCCAGTTCAGGAATCTACATCCCCCCTTCACTACCACGCATGCATGGTTATTTGTTATTATTTTGTTTGCTTTCCTCCCCCCACCTGACCCTCCCTCTCAGCACCCACCACTCCACCCCCCCCAGAAACATAACCTTGACACCGGGGGTGCCCAATCCCACACTGTCATGTCTGGCATCTCTGTCCTGTTTTTGATTTTGTTTTAATCTGTTTCAAGAAAACCATCCATTGATGTATTTTGCGCCATTTCCAACTCAGAACTCACCACCTCACCCCTCATCCCTTACTTACCCATCAGGGATCCAATACCGTAATCCTCTCTGGACCACAAACACATCTTCACTCTTCAAAGCCAGATCATGAACTGAAGAAACATGTATGCCGTTCAATGTTTTTCAATGGGGTTTTGAACTTAGAAGCATAACTTGGGCATGTTTGCATATTTTTGGCCCAAATTTTCAACATGCCTTCTTTGGGACCCCACCTCATGAACAATGTCACTGTTATTAGACAAATATGTCCCAAAAGTTGATTTTGTGGTCCCTGTGCAAAATCAGGTTTGGGCAGGAGTTGAAAATTTTCTCTGCCCCTGTTCATGAGGTGGGTTCATAGAAATGCTATGTTGAAAATTTGGTGTAAAAATATTGAAAAACAACAAAATTATGATCCTACATTGAATTTTGTGAACACAACTTCGTAACTTTGGTAATTGTCAATATTTTTACCCCAAATTTAAAACATAGCCATATCTTTGCAGCATCTCATGAATGTGGCAGCTGCCATTTCTCAAATCCTGGCCAAAATTTTTTTTTTTTTACATCCTGAAAGGTGGTTTTGCAGTCCCTGTGCAAAATCACCTTTTATGCAGGCGTTAACAGTTTTCTCTGCCCTTGTTAATGAGGTGGGGTCATTGAAAATTTGGTGTAAAAATATTTAAAAATCAACAGAGTTATAAACCAAGCTGAATTTGCAAACACACTCTCTGTACATTTGTAATTTTCAGTATTTTTACCCCGACTTTACAACATAGCCATATCTTTCATCACCTCATGAATGTGGCAGCTGTCATTTTTCAAATCTTGGCCAATATGTGTTTTTACATCCAGAAGTGAAATTTCATGGTCCCTAAAATCACCTTTCTGGCAGGAGCTGAAAATTTTCTCTGCCCTTGTTCATCAGCTGGAGTCATTATTTAATCTCTTTATCAGTGATTTACAAACAGGGCCAAATAACTTCATGGTTAAGTTTGCAGACGATACTAAATTGGGGGGCAAGGTTAATAATCAAGAAAATATTTCTGCATTAAAGAAGGATTTGGAAAAATTAACACTTTGGGCAAATGAAAATCATATGCAGTTTAATCAAGACAAATGTTTAGTAGTGCATTTTGGTGTAAATAATCCAAAAATGATATATTATATAAACGGACTACCACTTCACTCATCAAATTGTGAAAAAGATTTAGGGATATATGTTAATAATAAACTTACATCAAACGATCACTGTGTTAGAACTGCTTGCATGACCAACAGACTTTTGAGGCAAATAAAACACACTTTTGTTAATTGCACTGAACAATGCCTTATTCCATTGTATAGGACATACATTAGACCGTATCTAGACTATGGCCCCCTTTCTGGAATCAAGCCAAAAAAGACATAGCAATTCTTGAACAGGTTCAAAGGAGAGTGACTGGAAAGATTCCAAGATTAACAAACTTGGATTATCAGAACAGATTAAAAGCTACTGGTCTCTTCTCTCTTCAGACTAGAAGATTAAGAGGTGATATGCTTATGGTTTTCAATTTAATAAATTCACCAGAGCTAATGGAAAAATGTGGTCTAACACTATCCAAAAGAGACATGTTCGAGACTGTATAATAAACAGCTTGGAATAAAAACTTATAAAACCAGCAAAGGAAACTTTTTCCAATAAGAGCATCCATTGTATGGAACACCTTACCACAAGAATTGGTAGAGGCAACTAGTGCCACTGTCTTTAAAAACAAATTAGATGTTTGGTTGAGGGATAATAGATAAATAATGTCCCACATAGTGTGGGGAACAGTCTCAATGGGCTCTGGCCTTCTTCTGTTCTTTCATATCAAGTAATACCAAGTAAAGTAAGGCTATGTTGGAAATTTGGTATAAAAGTATTAAACAAATTTACAATATTTTTACCTCAGTTCCTCGGCTTCAGTCCTATTGTTTCTGGCCAGAATTTGTTCTGTTATCCTGTTACTTTTTCTTCCCATTCAATTGTCCAACTCCTCCTCTCCTTCCCCCTATATTACCCCCCCCATTTATTATTAAGCTTTGGCATCCGAAGACCTGCCATTACTACTAGTATGAATGGCCTTATAATATAATACCTGAATGGTGCATAAACTTAAAACATGGATATTATATGAAGCATCTGTTTTATGCATAGAACTTGGGAGTTATGATGTTAATGCAATCGAACTTACACTCAGGATGAGACCTTCTTGAAGATGGGAGGTTCTTCTGGTCCATACTGAAAGTTGTGGAATCAGCTTTGTGATAAATGATTATGTGCCCCAGGATACAGTTGCGTCCATCAAGCTTCCTGGACTGCATCTTCTCTACACTATTGCAACCCTATAGCCTCTCTTCCATAATAATTGCTGATGCACCTGAAATTAAATCTGGAATATGGTCTGATAAGATAACTTTACAACATCCTTTCTTAAACTTATACCTTATGTCCACCCTCTCCCTTTACCTTATACTTACAGGTTCCTCCTTGTCCCCATCTTCATCCTTATGACACACTTACCCTCTCAATTACATGCATGCACCCATTCCTCCCCTTACCTTTACCCTTCCTCATCCTCCATCCTTTTTCCTCCCTTACCTTCACATGACTCTCACAATGGTCCTTACTAGATGTTACGTTTGCCCAACTAATCAGTGTATATTTTTGTTAGTCAAGGTGTTTGGCTATTTAGGTGTCATAAGTTATAGAAACAGCTCATTAATGATTTATAATGTTTCAGATAGTAGCTTATTTTATCTTGTTCTGTATGGTTATGCTTTATTTTAATGCTATACAATACACTTTCACGTTAACATCTATGTTTCTAATGAAACTGCAGAGAAATTGCATCACTTATATGTACTGCCATTTTTTAGAGGGGAACCTCTATACCTGACTATAAGATTAAATGTATAGATACAAATGTTTCATCTGATTACCCCTTTACCATGGGAAGCATAAAAACGTTCATCTTAAACTGTTAACATTGTGCAAGCAGAACTAAATGGGGGAATACAGATGGCATTTATCACAGAGACCTGGTGGATGGGTGATGATGCTTGGGGATGACATATATCTGGGTATGATTTGTATCATCTGGACAGGAGGGACAAAAAAGGAGGAGGGGTAGCTGCATATATATCAAATACCCTGAAATATACAAATATCTCAGAGAAGATAAAGAAGAATGTGGGGACGGGAACTGAGACCATTTGGATTGGGCTAGAAACAGGAATCACTACACCTATCCTTATAGGGGTATGCTATAGGCCCCCTGCAATTTCTATTAAGACCTCCAGAGAAATAAATCAAGAAATAAAAGCAGCTTGTGAATTAGGGAAGGTTTTGTTAGTAGGAGACCTGAACTACAGGGATATAAACTGTCAGGCTCTTGAAGCAGGAGCCCCTCTCAGTCTAGAATACTTGGAATTATGTCTGGACATGGATATGACTCAAAGTGTTGTAACCCCACAAGGAAATAATAGATTTGGCACTATCTTCAAAGGAAATTAACATTACATCCTGTAACTACCCCCAGGAATAGTGACCACAGTGGGATATCTTTACTCTTGCCCAATATATTCCCATCACTAAGGGATGCAGGGAAGTTTATACATTTTGCCACACTGGTATCAATAAAATTAATGCTGAACTTGAACAAATAAACTGGAATAGCAAACTAAAAGACAAGCCCTTGGAGGATATGTGGAATGTATTTAATTGTGAATTGTTCATATTATGTGACAAACAATTGAAAAAGACAAAACTATACAATACTAAGGGAAAAAACCTAAGTGGTTAAGCAAAGATATACTAAAACTCTTACAAAAAAACAGACCTTGTTTAACGTATACAAAAGTAATAACCAGGACCCTCAACTGTGGAGCAAATATAAAATGGTGCAGGCCAAATGTAAGAAACTGATAAGAATGAGTAAAAAAAATGGAAGTGAATCTAGCATTCACAGCCAACAGAGATAATATGCAACAATTCTGTAGTTATGTAGAATCCCTTAGGAAATCCAAACATAACTTATGATCTATAAAAAAAGGAAGTGAGATCATCACAGACCCACTCAAAGTGGTAAACATATTTAATGAATATTTTGGTACAGTGTTTTCCAGCAAACAGCAAAGTAAATTTGATATTAGGCCAAATGATGAGAGACCCATAAGCATCACTGCCGAGATAATATTGAAAAAGATTCAGTCCCTCAAATGTACTTACTCTGCAGGTCCCAATGATATTTCAGATAGGATGCTTAAACTATTTTCTCATTGCATAGCAACACCTCTAGCCATATTGTTCACTAAATCACTTGTAAGTGGGACTGTGCCTCGAGATTGGTTGGAAGCAAATGTGGTGCCCATGCATAAAAAGGAGACAGGGTGGACTGTACCAATTGTAGGACCATTAGTCTGACTTCAGTCCCAGGTAAGCTTATGGAATCCATCCTGAAAGACGTCATTGATGCCCACCTGGGAGGACAGGTCAGGAGGACAGAGCAGCATGGGTTTGTTTTGGGGAGATCATGTGTGACTAATCTACTATGTTTTTATGAGAAGATCTCAGAGGTGTTGGATAACAGGCAGGATGTGGATTGTATTTATGTGGATCTGGTGAAGGCTTTTGATAAGGTCCTCCACCACCAGGTCCTCCACTGTCTTACTGATATAGATACAGACCACAGAGTGGTATGCTGGATCAGTGCCTGGCTGAGTGGGAGGACCCAGAGGGTGTGTATAAATGGATATTACTTAGACAGGGAGGTGTCACTAGTGGGGTCATGCAGGGGTTGGTCCTGGGCCCAGTGCTTTTTAAGGGTTTTATGTCCTGTATGGGCAGGGACAGCTGTGACTAGATTAGTAAGTATGCTGATGACACCAAACTTGCTAGAATAGTAAGTGACCCAGAAGGAGATAGAGGCCTGCAGGCCGATCTGAACAGTATTTGTGACTGGGCATCATCTATGGGTATGACATTTAATGTGGACAAGTGCTGTGTAATTCATTTGGGGAATCATAATGGTATGCAAAACTATCATATGAATGGTAAGGTGCTGCATAAATCTGTAGAAGAGAAAGACCTGGGAATTCTTATAGATCACAAACTGACCTACCGCTCTCACACAAACAGATTGTAAAAGCCAAGCAAGTGTTATACAACATAAAAAGAAATTTTAGGAGCTGTAATGAGGAAGTGATCATGCCCTTATACAGGGCATATGTTAGACCAGTTGTGGATTATGGGGCCCCTGTATGGGGACCCATAACTAAGGCAGCAGTGAATGACATTGAAAGGGTTCAAAGGCAAGCCACTAAATTGATACATAATATTAAAAACTTGCCCTATGAAGGGCACTTGGAGGATTTGAAGCTTATGTCCCTTGAAACAAGAAGAGTTAGAGTAGATTTACTACTCTGTTATGATAAAATGTGGGATGATTATTTACTAAGTGAGTTAAACCTCCAATCTAAAAATGACATCAAAGGGTCAAGGGATCACCCTCTTCAGCGTAGACATAAGATACAATACCTAATAGAAGGGCCTTCTTCACACAGAGGTTGGTGGCCCCATGGAACGAGCTCCCACTGTCACTCATCTGTTCTAAATCAAAGCAACATTTCAAAACCTAGTTGGATAACTATATAATGAAAGAGGGTAAAATCACCTAATAAGGGATACTGGAATGGAGCGGCTATGGACTACTTTTTCCTTTTGGCCTTCTTAGCTCCCATACACCTTTGTATGAACCTTTGTACGAAAAAGAAATACATAATTATTAGAAAGAAATGTATTGGGTGTTTTCAGGTGAAATCTCTGATTTATTATTATTCTTTAGTGTTTATGTCAGCATATTATTATGCTGTTGTACATAGATTCATTTTATTGATTATGTATGTATGTATGTATTTATGTATTTATGTATTTATGTTTGTATGCATGTATGTATGTATTTATGTATATATATATTTATATATGTATGTATTTATGTATGTATGCATGTATATATGTATTTATGTATGTATATATTTATGCATGTATTTATGCATGTATGCATATATTTATGTATTTATGTATGTATGTATGTATTTATGTATGTATGTATGTATTTATGTATGTATGTGTGTATGTATGTATTTTTATTTTTTTATTTATTGAGATCTTGGATTACACCAGTGAACGAGTTCTCATTTATAGGTTCCATGTCAGTTACAAGAACAAGGGGTACATAAAAAGAACAGTACATGTTTTAAACAGAGTTACAGTAGCAAACAGTAATACAGTAATAACGTTTTTGACCGAGTTAGTATAAAGAAGCACCAAATTTAACATAGGCTGCAAGGGATTTGCCCTAGTCGTAGACAGGGCACCCTGCAACAATGCAGTAGAGAAGAGGATAGTGGGAGGAGAGTGAAATGGGTGCCAGAGGGTGTGGAGGGTGTGGGGGTATACAGGTTAGGTGGACGTACAGACAGCACTGTTTGAGAGGAAGGGAGTTGTTCTGAAGTGCTGAGGAATTTGCCACATCTGTCTGTATGTATGTAAGTAGGTATTTATTTATTTGTTAACCACGTGGGTACACTTGTTCCAGGGACCAGGCACCCACCCCATTAATATCTTGATGAAAATGTACTCCATGTCACTATGTCAGACATAAATACTGTGACATGGATGTAAATGGTTTTGCCCCCCCCAAAAAAAAAGATAAAATGTTCTATCTTGTCTTTATTTTTATTTTAATTGTGTTAACCGGACGAACCCTAGAGGCATCAAATGCCCATTTTCATGGGGAACTCAGAAGACATAACAAGTACATTACAAATGAAATACAAACATTATGACAATACAGTAATCAATTAAATATTTACAAATGGAGTTATCTATACAATATTGTCTCATTTTTTTTTTGAATGATCTGTAAGTTCTAGAACAATAAAAGCTAGAACGAAACAGGTTCCAGTCTGTAATGGCTTTATAAAAAAAAATGAACATTGGACTAAATCAGTTCTATAAAAAATGAAGTTTCAGTTTTGATCCTGCGAATGAACATGTAACATGAGAAGACACATGAAATTATAGTGAATCTTTAAAAGTAAAGGATAACGAACCATGCAAAATTACAGAAAGAAAATAAAATGAAAATAAAAACAGCAAACATCAAATAGAAATAAATTCAACACAGAATCCAAATTACAAAGGTATGTATACTGTACATGGTTACCTTGCTTCAAGAGACCCATTTATCTCCAGATGAAAAAGCAGAGAAATGGCATAGACAAAGTTCCAGTGTCATAATAGCAATTGCAAAACAGTGCTCACTATTATGGTGAGTGTATATCGACAAAAAGCAAATCAGCGATATACACTTGTGACGACAACATTTGGCAAAAAATAAGTGTTTTTGGGGGGGGCTGTGCCCCCCCTCCACAACCACCTGATTTTAGATTCCCAACTCCAGTGGGGTGCACGCTGTGGAGGGGGCACAGTCCACTTTAAAAAAATAAATAAGTCCCGCAGCCACATGCTGTGGCAAAATTCCTACCCTCCCGGTCCCCAGTCCTGAACCCAGTACCTGCTGAGCCAGAACTAGCCACCCACACCACCACGCCACATGGTTAGCTCGGCTGCAGCACATACACCACTCCCCTAAAAACCCCTTCCCTATCCCTCCCCTTCCCCTCGCAATCCTCACCTTCCAGTAGTTGTTACCTACACTCACCTGTGTGTGGGGTATCTACCTTCACAGGGTAGCCAATGAAGAAAGTGCTGAATATGAGTCACCATTTTGACAGTCGCTCATATTCAGTTGCCGTCCTCACTGGATCCCCATAGACAATGGTTTGCTTATGCACTGTATTCAAGTTATGATTCAAAGAAATAGGGGGTCATGATATTAATTCATAAAGGCATTAATTTCCAGAAACTAGACCATATGTGGATAATGAAGGCAGATGGCAGGTACTACTGGGCACCTTAGAAGGGGCAAAAGATGTTTTTTTTATAATTAAAAATTTAATTAAGAGTTCATAAAATACTTACAATACAGAAACTTTTGTTTATATAATCTTTAAATAACAGAATAAATAGAAAATAAATCAAATAAAGAATACAATTATATAACTTAAAGAGGACAGGAAATCATTTCTAACTGGTAGCTGTTTATAAGGTTCATATTCTCAGAAATGATATGCATTCCCCTAAATTATCTATATTTTTAACTATATGTGAATAAAAAGTGATGTGAAAAACTGTATTTTACATTGTTTTGTTTTTATGGGCAGTATTCTGTTACAGTTTTCATCATGGAACCAGTAATTTGGAGTTTTTACTATGTCACGGTTTGTGTACAGAATGCTTATTATGAGCTGTTGGCCTATTAAAACCCTGTTTAGAGTTCTGTGCACAAACTGTGACATAGCTAAAACTCCAAATTATTGGTTCCATGATGAGAACTGTAACAGAATGCTGTACATAAAAACAAAACAATGTAAGATACAGTTTTTCGTATCACTTTTTTATTCAGGTACACTGAAATAAGGATAGTTTAGGGAATGCATATCATTTCTGAGAATAAGACGTTTATAAATAGTTGCCAGCTAGAAATTATTTCCTGTCCTCTTTAAATTAGCAGACTACATGAAAATGTTCACTAGATGAGACATCAAAGCAAAGTCTCTAAAAATATAACACTATAATAGTCATTTTCTATCTCTTTTATAGAATATTGATTGTAGAAAAGGATTCCAAATGTCTAAAAAGGTTTCTATTCGATCACAGCAAACAAAAGCTAGTCTTTCATAACTTGCCCTGGTAGACATATCATTTAACCATTCAGAAAAAGAGGGAGAAGAAGTTTGTTTCCATCTTCTAAGTATTATATTTTTAGCAGCAATAAGAGCTATACAGTAAGTAACCATAACATACTGAATTGTGACCACTGATTTAAGTCTGAAGTAATGCCCAGAATTATTAATTTCCCTGAGGAGACAAAAGATTTTCCCAAAATTGTTTCACAAGCACCAAGAACCTCATCACAAAATGTGTGAATTAACGGACAAGACCAGATAATATGAGAGATAGTACCAACATCATTGCAGCCTCTCCAACATTTTTTAGTATCAGAAATGCCCATTTTAAACAATTTTTCTGGTGTGTGATTCCATCTATGCAATATTTTATAGTGTGTAAGCCTACCTTTTGCTTCCTTACATGCCTTAAGAATGTTTATCCAGCTATAATCCCACTCCTCATGTGATATGGTAGAGCCTAACTCAGTTTCCCATTTCAGAATAAGTGTTTGTATTGGATTAACCCTAGCATCTAACACCATGTTTGGCTGGCAGTATAGCCTAGAGGTTAAAGGAATGAGGTGTGAACGAGCTTGGTACATCCAGCAGATTAGACCTGAGTTTGATTCTCACAACCTCCACTTGCATACTGTGTGACTCTGAGCAAGTCACTTAACCGCCCAGTGCTCCCAGATAGCCCCTGAAAACAGGCACTTGTGCTTAGTGGGCCTTAATGGTTACCATAGACTAAAATAAAATATTGTAAATAGTTCTACAGCCTTTATTAGTGGAAAAAGTCTTATCCATGAAGTGATTTGGGGGAACTGTGATGGAACCGTTCACTTTTTCTTCTAAAATTTGCCTCAGCTGTAAATACTTATAAAACTCTGTTCTGAGTAGCTTGAATTTCTTAGCCAAATCAGCAAAAGACATCAATGATGCTGTACTTTGGTCTAATAAGTCATTTAAATATTAGATTCCCTTTGCCTTCCAAATATGCCAATTTAAGGTTTTCCCTTCCCATTGAAACAGTTTATTAAGCCATGTTGGACAATGGGGGAAGAACTGGATTCCAGTCTAACAGCTTGCCAGTCCTAAACCATGCATTTGATGTGGTTCTTAAAATGAGGTGAGATTTTATTTCTTCTGGCATTTCTGTGAATAAAATAATTCTAGGATTGGCTCCATTCAACAGGTGTTTTTCTATATCTATCCACCCTGGTATTAAATTCATATCCTGTAACCAGAGTGACTTAATGGTTTGAGAGACCAGAACTGTATTGTGTCTAGCTCTAAGGTCTGGATAGTTAAACCCTCCATTTATTCTGGGTTTGTTGAAGCTTAAGTTTAGATATCCTGGCTGGCTTATTATTCCACAGGTATTTTAATAAAGCCGAATCTAGAAGTTTAAAATATTTCTCTGGTAACTGAACTGGCATATGATGCAAAAGATAATAAATCTCAGGTTCTAACATCATATTAAAAGCCTGTATTTTACCCCAGAAAGATATAAGCATCGGACTCCATCTCTGTAAATCTAATTTCAGTGAGTCAAATAAACTATTAAAATTAAGACTGCTAAACTTATTAAAATCTCCACACAAATCCAATCCTAATAACTTAATTGTGGAAGTGGAGACTTTAAAACTAAACTGGTTGAAGTCTGAGAGGCATACGGTCTTATAGATTGGGAGTATTTCTGATTTGTCAAAGTTAATTTTGAAGTCCGAAAACTGGGAGAAGGAGTGTATCAATTCTGGAAGAGGTTTTAGCGATGACCTTGGGTTTGAAAGTGTAAGTAATAAATTATCTGCATAAGCTAAAAGCTTGCTATGTTTTCCTAAACCCATTCCTTTAATATCTATTGTAGACCTGATTTTAATTAATAATGGTTCTAAAGCCAAAACAAACAGTAGAGGAGAAAGGAGGTATCCCTGTCTAGTCCCCCAAAGAATATTAAAATTGACCAACAACACCCCATTAACTTTAACCTTAGCCGATATATGATGATATAGAACTTTCACCCATCCACAAAATTGTTCCCCTATGTTATACTTAGGCAGAACACTTTGAAGGTATCCCCATTCAAGTCTATCAAAGGCTTTATTTGCATCGAGAGAGAAGAAAAGGTTTATTGTCTAGATTTCTTCCATTATATAAAATGTGTAGGGCCTTCTTTAGCAAATCCGCACTGTTGTGACCTTTTACAAAGCTCACTTGATCCCGATGAATTAATTGGGGAATAAGATTACTGAGTCTGTTAGCAATCATTTTAGTCAATAGTTTGCAGTCTACATTAATTAAAGATGTGGGTCTGTAATTGTCACAACTAGTGTGATTTTATTTTTCTTTGCTATTACGGTTATAGCTTCTGCCAGAGAACAGACAGAACACCAGGAGGAAGGAGCCACTGGTATAACTAAAACTTCTCTACTGGGACTAAGAACTAGAAATCTTGTACTGGGGCCTTCAATTTAGGGTAAAAAAAGAGTTAGTGTGTTTGTCAGAGGTAGTTGAAGTAAATTGTTATCTGTTATCTGCGTTATCTGTGTACTTATCTAGGTGCTTGTCACAGGTGTCAGATGGGAATTGTTATCTGTGAAATTAACTAAGTGTAGAAATATTTGCAAAGCAGGGGGAGTGGCTTAGCTAGAAGGAGCCAGGTTAATACCACATTTAAGCACTGCCCTAGATAGCTTCTGCCAGAGAACAGACAGAATACCAGGAGGAAGGAGCTACTGGTATAGCTAAAACTTCTCCACTGGGACTATCTGGGACTATATTGCCCTCCTTCCCTTCCCTCCCCTCACCTCCACCCCCCACCCTAAACCAGTTCTACTTTTATAGGCACAGGATTTAACTGACAACAGGAACTTCCTGTTTGGGAGCAGGAAGTGAGTGATCACAGAGCCACCAAAGACTCACCATCCTAGAAGGGCAAGATTAGCTCCTGTCCTCCCCAGCTGCTGGAGGTCTGACTCTGAGCAAGTAAGGAGACTACCAAGAAATATAGGAACTTCTTGTCTTAGAACAGGAAGATCAGGAGCTAAAAGGGCACAGAGGCAGTAAGTAAGTAGGGGAAGAAAAAAATAAAAAAAGAAAACAAACAAACAGAAGAAAGAGTAAGTATTCCAAACAACAGTTAGGGGGGTCAGAAAAAAAGACATGATGGGAGTGGCACCAGTGCAGGGGCTGTGGAGCAGCAGTCTTCTGGAAGACATTCTGGAGGATGCAGTGTTGTCCCATCTGCAGACACCTCTCTGGGCTGAGGGAGGAGGCTGCTCATCTCCAGGCTGAGTTGGCCAGGATTTGTGGGACCTCCTCTCCCACCCAGGGACCACCATAGTCACTGCCGTTGCCTCAAAGGTTGCCAAGAAAAAGGAGCAGTTGGACCACAGTGGGCTCAGAGAGGGTGAGGGTGGTGGAACAGAGGTGCATCCCTCCAGTTGTACCTCTCCACAATTTCTATGCTGTTCTGGAAAAGTGTGGTTCCTCTATGGAGGAACCCACAGTGGAGACCAAGGAGGATGCTGGGAACCTCCACAAAGGAGACCCACAGGAGGGTGGCATGGGACCCCACAGGGAAAGGAAACAACTCCTGGTGGGGGACTCCATTGTTAGGAAGGTAGAACTGGTGGAGGAAGGGGAGAGGGAGGTAAGGTGCCTGCCTGGTGCCATGGCTTGGAGGGACAGGAAGCAAATCCTCAGGATCACAGAACCAGCTGCACAGGTGAGGGAGCTGGATGTCATTGTCCACCTAGGGACAAATGGCCTGGCTAAGAAAGGGATCACAGCAGTGCAAGAAGCATTTGTGGAGATGGGGAGGGGCCTTGGACAAATAGCACGCATGGTAACCTTCTTGGAGGTGTTGCCTGTCTATGGCACTGATGAGGCTAGGGTGCTCCACACCATTGGATTCAATCAGTGGTTGAAAAACTGGTGCAGAGCTCAGGGATTTGGCTTCATTGGGGACTGGGGGTCCACCTGGATGGATGCAGGCCTATACTGATGTGATGGTCTGCATCTGTCCACGAGGGGAACCAGGATCCTAGGTGATAGGTTTAAATACTTCATTGGCAAGCATTTAAACTAGCCAAGGGGAGAGGCACTGGAAAGGAGCAGGGAAATCCTAGCCCCCCTCAAAATAATCAGAATACTAAGTGAGGTAGACACCAACATAGAGATGTCAATAGGGAGAAGTGCAAGGGTAAATAGAGAAAGTGACAAATGCAATAAGGACAGGGATGGGGAAAAAAAGGGTAAGGCCTTCAAGAAATGGAGGGTAATGAGTACCAATGCCCATAGTCTGGGCAACAAACTTCCTGAACTGATGGCCTTGATGGAAGAGGGATGCCTGGATACCATAGCAGTCACAGAAACATGGTACACAGAGAACCATGACTGGGATGTTAACATACCAAGGTACACAACCTACAGGAGAGACAGGGAGGGCAGAAGGGGGGAGTAGCTCTCTATGTAAGGGAAGGGATAAAAGCAACTGAACAAAAGAGTAAACAGGGAGGGCAGGAGAGGAGGCACTGTGGGTCACCTTAGAGACTGGAAATGGCACCACAATCTGCACAGGGGTTGTATACAGACCCCCATGTCAGGGGGAAGGAATGGACAAGGATATGATAGAAGACATACTTAGGATGGCAGAGAAAGGGGAGATATGGATGGCAGAGAAAGGGGAGATACTGTTGATGGGGGACCTTAATATGCTAGGTGTTAACTGGAACACCTTTGCTGCAGCCACATCCAAAAGCAGGGCCATTCTTGATGCCCTTCAGGTAGCATGCCTCAGACAGCTAGTTTTGGAACCTACCCATGAGGGAGCAATCTTAGACCTCGTACTCTCAAATGGGGACAGTGAGAGGATCTCAGATCTAGAAGTGGGTAGCCATTTGGGAACAAGTGACCACCAAACAGTGTGGTTCATGATAAACTCAGCTACAGAGTCAAGCCATACAAAAGTGAGGGTTCTGGACTTCAGGAGGGCTGACTTTGGCAAGATGAGAGTGCCTTAGAAAAGCACTAGCAACAGGCTAGAAGGAGGGGTGGAGCAACAATGGGGAAATATCAAAACTGTCATCACAGAGGCAACAAGCCTTTATGTGAAGCAAATAAACAAATCAAAATGAAAGAAAAAGCCACTATGGTTCTCAAAAGAAGTGGCAGTGAAGGTTAGGGAGAAAAAGATAGCATTTAGGAAGTATAAGGAAACACAGAAGGAGCAGGACAGAGAACTGTACCAGTTAAGGCAGAAGGAAGCAGGTAGGGTAGTCAGAATAGCAAAGGCACAAACTGAGGAAAAGATAGCCAATTCAGTTAAGAAGGGGGATAAAATCTTTTATAGGTATATTGGGGAGCATAGAAAGACAAAGGGAGGGACAGTGAGGCTGAACAGAATGGATGGTGGGTGGGCAGAAAGTTACAGTGAAAAACAGGGATACTGAATGAATACTTCTGTTCAGTATTCACAAAAGAGGAAGTGGGGGAGGTGCCTAATCCAATTAAAAGAAGCACTCTGGAGAGGGGGGAGTCAATCCCAGTCCTTTCACAGAAGAAAGGGTTCTGAAAGAACTCCTAAAACTGAAGGTGGACAAAGCAATGGGGCCAGATGGAATTCACCCCAGAATTCTAAAAGAATTAAGCAGAGAACTAGTGACACCACTGACTACCCTTTATAACAAATCATGGGAGGATGAGGACAGGAAGAAGGCTAATGTGATTCCCCTTCACAAAAGTGGGAGCAAGACAGAGACAGAAAACTACAGACCTGTCAGTTTGACCTCTGTGGTAGGGAAAGTGATGGAATCACTTCTGAAGGAAATAATTGTTGGGTACCTAGAGGCCAGTGGGGCACAGGACCCAAGGCAGCATGGGTTCACAGTGGGAAGGTCATGTCAGATGAATCTAATTGATTTCTTTGACTGAGTGACCAAAGTAGTAGACCAGGGAGGGGCTATTGAAATGATCTACCTAGACTTTAGCAAGGCATTTGACACAGTCCCACACAAAAGATTAGTAGTCAAATTAACCAGCCTTGGAGTGAGTCCCAGGGTGGTAGCCTGGGTAAAACATTGGCTGAACAACAGGACACAGAAGGTAATTGTAAATGGAGTCCACTCTGAAGAAAGAGGGGTTACTAGTGGGGTACCGCAGGGTTCAGTACTGGGTCCAGTCCTTTTTAATGTCTTTATAAGTGACATTGCAAAGGGACTGGAAGGAAAAGTATGCCTCTTTGCAGATGACACAAAGATCTACAACAGGGTTGATACGCAAGGAGGTACGGAAAGGATGAAAAGGGACTTGGCAAGGTTGGAGGAATGGTCAGAAGTATGGCAGCTTGGATTCAATGCAAAGAAGTGCAAAGTAATGCACCTGAGAAACAAAAACCCAGGGGAAGATTACACAATGGGGGGTGTAGTAACAACAACAAAAAAGGAAAGAGACCTGGGGGTAATCATATCAGATGACCTTAAGGTTGGCAAGCAATGTGTGAGAAGGCAGTAGGGAGGCTGGGGGATACTGGGATGTATAGGAGAGGCATCACCAGCAGAAAACAGGAAGTTGTTATCCCCTGTACAGACAGTTGGTGAGACCCCATCTGGAGTATTGAGTCCAGTTCTGGAGACCCCATCTCCACAAGGACATAGACAGGATGGAGTCAGTTCAGAGGAGGGCAACTGAAATGGTGCAGGGTCTGCAAGAGAAGCCATACGAGGAGAGACTAAAGGAGCTTAATATGTATACCCTTGAGGAAAGGAGGGAGGGGGACATGATAGAAACATTTAAGTACCTCAGTGGACTCAACAAAGTCCAAGATGGTAGCATCTTTCAGAAAAAGAGATGTGCAAGAACAAGGGGACACAATTTGAAGATAGAGGGGGGATGGCTCAGGGGCAATGTGAGTAAGTATTTTTTCACAGAGAGGGTGGTGGATGCATGGAACAGCCTTTCTGAAGAGGTTGTGGGGTCTGAAACTGTGGGAAAATTCAAGAATGCATGGGACAGACATAAGGAGATTTTTGTGGGGGGTAGGAAGAAATAAGCTGTTGGTTAAATAGGAGATGCAGCTTATCCTCTAGGTAGGGAAATGAGCAGACTAGGTGGGCCAAGTGGTCCTTATCTGGCATCAAAGTCTATGTTTCTATGTTCTATTTTTCTATGTATAGCTGCCTGTCTCATCGAAGCAGGTAAAATCCCTGACTTCAAGGATTCAGTGAAAGCTTTGTTCAGCAGAGGGGCAATGTCTTGAATTACTGCTTGGTAACATTTGCCTGAAAAGCTGTCTAGGCCTGGTGCCTTATCTGTAGGTGTGGCCATAGCAGCTTTAACTATTTCTTCTTCTGTGAAGGGGTTGTTAAGTGCTCATTTATCTTTCTCTGAAATAGCCGGTAGTTTAATATTACTAATAAAGGAGTTCAGTAACTCTTCTTCAAATGAAATTTCAGATCTATATAAATTTGAACAAAATGTTTTGAAGCACTTAGCAATTTGCTTTGCCGAGTGTGCAAAGGTATAATTTTTAACTCTAACTGAGGCAATTTTTGTCAATTCTGTAGCTTTCCGAAGCCTATGTGCTAGTAACTTTCCTTTTGCTTCACCAGACTCCCAGTACTTTTGTTTTAGTCTAAAAAGTGAAAATTCAGCTTTGCAATTATATATAGTGTTAACCTCATATTTTAATCCTAGTATCTCTGAGAGTAGTTTAGCATCAGAGCATCCTGCTAGTAAATATTGTGATTCTTTTAACTTAAGATTTTTCTCCAAATTTAATAGCTCCTCATTCTGCATTTTCTTTTTGTGGCTAGCAAAGGAGATTATCCTGCCTCTCAAATAGGCCTTCAGAGAATCCCATAATATGCCATTAAACACTTCACCATTATCATTTTCTGTGAGGTATTGTTTGATTTCAGTATTTAGCATTTTGAGAAAATTATTGCCCTTCAAAAGGCTACTATTAAATCTCCAAAGCCCTTTTGGTTCTGATACGTCCTCCAACTGAATACCAATTGATACTGGGGCATGATCAGAGATGACCATATTTCCTGTTATGTTTACATGACTTAAAAGTGAAATCTTTATCTCTGGGGTGTGCCACTCTCCAAGAATCCCCCAAGCCTAGTTCTTTACAGAATTTATTGAAGGCTCTGGATGAAACTGTTTGTTCTGTATTTATTTGAGAGCATCTGTCCAGAAAATTATCTATTGTAGTGCTCATGTCGCCAGCCAGAATCAGAGATTTAGAATCAAATGGCCCAAGTCTGTCTGCCATAGCAGCAAAGAATTCACGTTGTTTAACATTAGGAGCATATAGGTTGGTCAGAGTAATGTCAACCCCATCAATTTGAACACTGACAATAAGAAATCTACCCTCCAGATCTTGTATTTTAGATTTAATAACTAGATTCAGATTCTTATTAAATAGAATACAAACTCCTCTGCTTTTAGAATTGTATGAGCTACCTATTACTGAACCCACCAATTTTTTTTTATTTCAAAAGTTCCTCCCCTGTAAGGTGTGTTTCTTGAATAAATGCTATGTCTGTTCATAGTGATTTCAAAAAAGATAAAACCTTTGTCCTCTTAATAGGATTATGACAACCCTAAATATTCCATGAAACTATTTTAAACATTTTCTTTCTGGTATCCATTGTTAAATAATTCCTTTTAAAACTTTATAAAGCTAACTATATTAACACCACTCAAAATCTAACTTGTACAATCTACTGAGTTAGCAAACTAACAAATAGTGAACTTTAAAAGAAAAAACAACAGTTATAGTAATGTAAAGAAATATTTTTAGAAACACTCACCAAAAGCTTATAACAAAACTATATTGGACAATTAAAATACAGCCTATAGTTATTAAACTTAAATAAAAACTGTGGGAAAACACGAAAGTAGGGTTGTACCTCTTAAAATGTATAGAAGAATCATTAGACCAGTAGTTTAAATATTTAATAAAAACAAACCTGCACAAAATTTTTTAAAATTAGCAGCATATAAAGTGTTTAATTAGCGGTGAGGCGGCAGCTTGGTTTTTAGGCATCCATACTCTTCGGCGCACGACTTGCTCTCAGAAGGGGAGAAATTTGTGATATGCAATACTTATGCACCCAGAAGTCCCAACCAGCATTCTTTCTTTCTTTCTTTTTTTAAATTTACTATACTTTTACCCCTGACCCTGACTGGTCCCTTTCAGCCCTTCTTTCCTGCTGTCACCTACCATCCCTTGGACCTGCCTCTCTCTCTTGTGTTCCACTATGGGAAGGGCCACCCGGAGGCCACCCTCACTCCCAAATAGAGTTCAACTTTGGATAAGGAGAGAGCCTCAGTCAGCAGTGTGTGAGACTTGTGGCAGGGTGGCGGGAGGCAGCCTGCATGGGCATGGATTTTCTACATTTTCTCTTCCCTTCCACCTGGATTTGCAAGACGTTGCATCTGATGCCTGGATGTCAGAAGGCTGACACTCCACACCCTCCGCTCAGCTCTGTGGCACTGCCACTAGGCCCCCATATGGAAATATTGCAGTGGAGACCAGGATTCCTCCCCCCCTCTGAGGAGGTCAGCATTCATGGGATGCCCAACCACCCTCCCCCAGCTGGCCCCCCAGAAGTCCAGGCTTACTCCTGAACCCGGGTCTCTGGAATTGCAGGTGGTAGCACTACTGCTGCACTGGTGGGCCAACCCCAAACAGCATTCTTTACCAATGTTCTGTCTTAACTGACAACCCTTTCTGAATATCAGTTATTCTGGGTGATTTTAACACCATTATGTATTCCCTATTCAGAGAGAAATAATGGACTTTCTCCGACTCTTTCAGATGATAAATCTGACTCTCTTAATGGCTCAAAATCTCAAACTAATTGACTCATAGAGTCTTGCTGACCCTAAAGGGAAAGATTTTACATTCTTTTCTAACTGCCACTAGGTGTATAGCTGCATAGATTTACTGTTCTTGCCGTTCTTTAAGCAAACATCTTTCCTCAACTTTCATTGATGCCATCACAATAACAGTCCACGTGTTATGTAAAATTTCATTTAACATTAATACAGATATGCATATAAGAAAGCACTGGAGATTCAGTATCTCTTTATTATAGTATCCTGAGATCATACCCGGGCTTAAGAAAGAAACTCAGAATCATTTAGAACTAGATCAAAATGAAGAAATTGGTAAACATATAGTATAGGATGCTTTCAAGGCTGTTATTAGGGCCTTATTTTCAACTTTACAGCTAACCATGGGACAATAAAATAAAAAGACATTTCAGAAAATGAAGAATTGCTTGCTAAGCTACTAAAAGATCATAAAACTAAAGTCATGGACCAAGAACGTCTCATAAAAATTGCATCCTTGAAATATGAAATTAACACCTACAGTATCAACCACCTATTTAACTGTGTCAGTTGTTCAGTCGGTAGCACACTTGCCCCCGGGACTGGAAGATTAGATGGTCATGGATTTTAGCCCTACACCAGGCATTTGGGTAATACCCAGAACTGAAACTGTAGTGCAAAATAAGGGGGATGCCACACTAATAAGGTGCCATCTTCTGGATGAGATGTTAAACCAAGGTACTTTCTGCCCATCTCTCGCCACTGTCAAGTTGGAAGTAAAAGCTGCCATGTCACTTGCTGAAGAACAGCTGGGACATTTCCCCAGTGTCATTGCCAGTATTGCCCCTGTCAATAGAACAGCTCCATGAAACCCACCCTACAGGACACACTTGGGAAAAAGCTATCACCACTCAGTGTGCCTTCCTGGTCAAAAATTACAAATAAATACAATTAAAATCGCAGTGGTAAAAACTGAATATGCTTAGTTATGAATGAAGCAAAAATACTGAGAATCAGGAGAACAGATTGGTAAACTGATAGCATGCAGACTCCAACACAGACAGAATTATAACATAGTAACTAATATTGTAACAGAAAAGGGAGAAGTCAGAAGCTCTAAAACTAATGATCAGTTTAAAAAATTCTATGAATAATTATATACATCAAACCATACAAATAATTCTGAAAATATCAAACTATGCTGGAATAATTTTAAGCTATCATACATCCCTCAACAGGTCATAGATAATCGAGAGAAGCCCATTACTAAATAAGATCTAGAAAAAAGATATACTGAATCTTTTAACCTGACCCAGATCGAACCCCTATTGAATTATACATAGAACGTAATGAAATCATAAGTGGTCACGTTATTACTTATCAAGAAGTCTACAACAACAATGCTCTTCTTAATTTGATGAATTCAGTAATTATAACCTTAATGCATAAGAAGGGCTTAATGTGTGCCAGGTCTTGCAGGGTCTCACACCTAGCAAAAAAGATTTGGGGATTTGAGAGGGGTTTCACAGGGTCTGAAAGCAGGCCCCTTACTCCATGTTTCTTTTCCTTTATGGTTACTTCAAGAGGTCAGTAAGACCTTTAGTTCATTTGTCCTTCAATTCCTTACAGTATTTTCATGTGTTGTACTAGTTTACCTATGCTGAACTGACGACACCATTGTCGAAGTCTGGCATAGCGAGATCCCCAATGTTGACTGGCAAAATTTCACCTGTTAGACATTGATGTGTTTTCTATTGGGGGACTGTGCCCCCAAACCCCCCATGTGGGGGGCTATGCCCCCACACACACCCTTCTGTAGATAACTAACTCCAAGTCAGAGTTGTCTTGAAGAGGGGGTAACAGTTGGTGAAAGGGGGACATTTTGTCCTTGGGTCTCTCACAGCGACAATCTCGAAACCTGTCGAGATTATTGCTATGACAGATTTAGCTGTCGGGGTTTTGCCGTGTGGTTGGCATATGGTTGTACCTGCAGTTTGATTTATTCTTGAAACATTGTATAATAATGAAAAGGCAAATTCCACACATGAAGGAAAAAAGGACTTAGTCCATGTATCTTTTTATAATTATGACCCTGAGAAACCCAACAGTTTTTTTCTGCACACTTTATGTACTGTGCATAAGAAAGATAAGGACCATACACAGTGTGGAAATTATTCACCAACTGTATATCACTATTGAATTAAGCAATAATACATGACGGGGTGTGTGTCATACTGGGATAATGTCATGACTCGGGTGGCTTGATGCAAGGCCGCAGACTGATTGCGTCCAGTACCCAAGAAGTGATGATGTCCAAGCACGACACACGCCCTAGGGTGCATTATTGCTATTATACAACAGCTTTCTTGTAAAGAAAAAAGATACAAAATGCATTAAATTACCTATTTTAGTTAATTTTTTACTGGGTTAGGTATGCATATTAAAAAAGGTTATTTTTCACTGCTTTGGCCAGTAGACGGTACTGGTGAATAGTGTTGCTGTGCTGTGTGGCTTGCTTCTCTCCCCACCCCACCCCCACACACACACACACAGACAACGACAGAAGCAGTATAGCTAGGAGAATTTAATTTTGTATATTTTTCCCTTAAGATTTTTACAACTCATTATGAGGAGCCCTAGTCCCTGTAATTGAGAAAAATGCAGAGCAAGTAGGCTCTCAAACCATATGCATGGTGCTTCTTTCGCAAGCCATCTGATTAAGATGGAATGACAGTAGGAGGAGGATCCAAGTTGGCTGCTTGAAGGATGGCTGTTCAACTTCTTGTTTAGATCTTGCTTTAACTAAAGCTGTTTTGATGTCCCTACAGGTGTAGCTGTTGGTAACCATTTTTCTACAAGTGGTTGCAAACTGAGAAAACTCTTCCAGGAGCAAGAGTCGACTGAATACCATTGTCAAGCACTATGTCAAAATCACTACGTTGAGTCATCAAATTGACAGAGCAAATCCAGGAAGACAAAAAAGTAGGAAAACCACAGCTAAAACACACAAAAAAGTGGCGGACACTGAGCCAATGGTTACAGGCAAAGTAGCCAGTCAAACACACTTTCAACAGCAGAAATTGAATTTTTTTACACGATTGGATTTAATGCTACCTAAGGAACTGCTTTCACCAATATCGGACAATCCTTCTGTGGATTAGAGGCAAAATGTACTAGGATAATCTACAAATTCTGAACTGGAAAGGCAGATGAAAGTCACAGAAGTAGAAGAACCTGAGCTCTCTGTAAAAATCTGGACTGAGGCATCTCTGGAGGGAGTAAGAGTTCACAGAGCAACAAAAGAACTTCAGGTCAGTTGTCTTTTAAATCAACCGCTTATGTGTAAATCTGGAACCATAGCTTCAAGCTCTGAAACAAACAAAAGCATTACATTACCAAAGGCTGCAGTAGAGAAAAACTAACCCTAATTATAGTCCCAAGAAAATTTATAAAAATACTTTTCAAAATTCTCCAATTATGGACACGGCCTCTCAAAAAAATGCTGATACTATGGACGGCACTAGCACTGATCTGCTGACAAAATTTAAAAATTAGCTTAAAATCCATATTCAGTGTGAATTTGAATCAACAAGAGCAGTTTTTGTTATTCTTATAAAAACAAAGGCTAATCTGGGGGAAAAAATTGAAGAACTGAGTCTAATGACCAGTGAAATGGAACAGCGGGTTGGCAACTTTGACAAACCTGTGGAAGCAACTGTTGCAAGACATACTGCTCTGCTGCATGCATTGCAGCAACAAATTATAAGTCAAGAGGACAGATCAAGACAAAACAGTGTTACGCTAATTAAGGTTTCAGACAGTATGTAAGGTGATGGAGACCCCATACCTTGTTTTGAAAAACTGTTAACAGAAGCACTGGATCTAAAATTCTCTGAGGAGAAAATTGTGATCAGCTGAGCACATTGGTGGGGGGGGGGCACAGCGACGTTCACAGGAATGCCACACAAATAAAGTTCTCATAACTGATTTTCATCAAGCCCCACTACAATATCGATAGAGAAAAACATTCTTCAGAGGACTCGGATAGGTATGGAGTTGGTTGCCATGGGAATTAAGTTCTCAGCATATCCAGACTTTAATATGGAAACGCTTTAATCCAGAAAATATTTTGACAGGGTGAAAGAGATATTAAGAGCAAATGGTATTAAATGTCCATTACTCCCCCTGGCAAGAATACACTTTTTTCACCATGGCAAAATGCACTTTTTTACAGACCAAAAAAAGCAGAATCTTTTTTGTTGTCAATAGATGAAATTCTATGAATGAGCATCTATGAATACTTTGACTATCCAAAATGGTGAAGGATACATTATAAACTCTCCAATGGAAATTAATGATGTATTATTTGAGTTTTATAAGAAATTATACGCATCCGACCATTCTAATGCCACATCAGATATAGATACTTTTCTTTCAAAAATTACCATCCAATTTCAGACCATGAATCAAAGCAATCAGTTAGAAAATAAATTACCATAGAAGAAATTGAATATGTAATAAAATCATCAGCAGTAGGTAAAGCCCCAGGACCTGATGGCCTACCAATAGATTTCTATAAACCTTTTTCAACTATAATTTCTACACATCTTAAAAAACAGGTTGATTATATACTCAGTCATAGCATGCCGCACTTTCACCCTCATTTACTGAAGCTAATATCTTACTGTTTAAGAAAAATGGTAAGGATACCTCAAATCCAAGATCACATCACCCCATAACACTAATAAATTTAGATGACAAAATATTGACAAACATTTTAGCCACCAGACTAGGTAAAAATCTGTTTTGTTCAATCACTTGTTCAATGAATGAATATTTCTGCTTAGTATTCACAAAAGAGGAGTGGGAAGTGCCTAATCCAATTAACAGAAGCACTCTTGATAGGGGTATCGATTCCAGTCCTTTCACAGAAGAAAGGGTTCTGCAAGAACTCCTAAAACTGAAGGTGGACAAAACAATGGGGCTTGATGGAATTCACCCCAGAATTCTAAAAGAATTAAGGGGGGAACTAGTGAAACCACTGACTACACTTTTTAACAAATCACGGGAGGATGGTGTGGTGCCTGAGGACTGGAGAAAGGCAGATGTGATTCCCCTTCACAAAAGTGGGACCAAGACAGAGGTGGGAAACTACAGACCTGTCAGTTTGACCTCTGTGGTAGGAAAAGTGATGGAGTCACTTCTGAAGGAAAGAATTGTTGAGTACCTAGAGGCCAGTGGGGCACAGGACCCAAGGCAGCATGGGTTCACAGCAGGAAGGTCATGTCAGACTAATCTAATAGATTTCTTTGTCTGGGTGACCAAAGTAGTAGACCAAGGAGGGGCTGTGGATATGGCCTACCTAGACTTTAGCAAGGCATTTGACACAGTCACACACAAAAGATTAATAGTCAAATTAACTAGCCTGGGAGTGGGTCCCAGGGTGATAGCCTGGGTAAAACATTGGCTGGACAACAGGACACAGAAGGTAGTTATAAATGGAGTCCACTCAGAAAAAAGAAGGGTTACAAGTGGAGTACCGCAGGGTTCAGTACTGGGTCCAATCATTTTTAATGCCTTCATAAGTGACATTGCAGATGGACTGGAAGGAAAAATATGCCTCTTTGCAGATGACACAAAGATCTGCAATAGGGATGATACACAAGGAGGCATGGAAAGGATGAAAAGGGACTTGGCAAGGTTGGAGGAATGGTCAGAAGTATGGCAGCTAGAATTCAAAGCAAAGAAGTGCAAAATAATGCACCTGGGAAACAAGAACCCAGGGGAAGATTACACAATGGGGGGGAGGTAGTAACAACAACAAAAAAGGAAAGGGACCTGGGCGTAATCATATCAGATGACCTTAAGGTTAACAATCAACGTGAGAAGGCAGTAGGGAGGGCTGGGGGTATACTGGGATGCATAGGGAAAGGCATCACCAGCAGAAAACAGGAAGTTGTTATCCCTCTGTACAAACAGTTGGTGAGACCCCATCTGGAGTACTGTGTCCAGTTCTGGAGACCCCATTTCCGCAAGGACATACACAGGATAGAGGCAGTCCAGAGAAGGGCAACTAAAATGTTGCAGGGTCTGCAAGAGAAGCCGTACGAGGAGAGACTAAAGGAGCTTAATATGTATACCCTTGAGGAAAGAAGGGAGAGGGGTCATGATAGAAACTTTTAAGTACCTCAGTGGAATCAACAAAGTTCAAGAGGGTAGCATCTTTCTGAAAAAGAGACCTGCAAGAACAAGGGGACACAATTTAAAGATAGAGGGGGGCAGTTCTGCAGCAATGTGAGGAAGTATTTTTTCACAGAGAGGGTAGTGGATTCATGAAACAGCCTTCTTGAGGAGGTTGTGGGGTTCGAAACTGTGGGAGAATTCAAGAATGCATGGGACAGACATAAGGCAATCCTTGTGGGGGGGTAGGAAGAAATAGGCTGTTGGTTAACTAGGATCTGCGGCCTATCCTACCCGGTAGGGAAATGGGCAGACTGGGTGGGCCAAGCGGTCCTTATCTGCTGTCAAAGTCTATGTTTCTATGTTTCATACAATTACCATTACAATTACAGAGTTATACAGTTAAGTTAATATAATATTATGAAACAAGAGTTAAAAAGTGCATATTTTGTACATGAAAAAGATTTAGTACATACAATAGGGTCCCTAAGAGTTAGTCATCCTCTTTCTTATTTTCTGTGCGGTTAACAGATATTTTATTGTTCTTGAAATTATATAGTCATCATCAGATGTAAATAAGACTGTTTAAATAAAATTGTCATCAGTAGATCACAGGGAAACCAGAATGGGAGCAATCCAGTAATTTCTGGGCTTGTCATACCATCCACATTTATGCATGGCATGCACATGATCCTCCTTGGAAGCACAGTCACACTTACAATAAGTATCTTCTCCTTTCTTAGAGTTTGAAAGAAACTACTATGAAAGACTGACAGGCAGTTGCCTGACAGTCACAATCTTGATACCACGAGCCTGACACCAAAAGTCCAGACAGTGGGATTTTGCATTTTTTCATGTTTCAGGGGGCTTTGCCACCTGCACCCCCCATAATTATTATAACAAACCCCGCCACTAGCAAAATCCCACTGTCGTGATTTTCAGTGTCGGGCTTGCCGCATCAGGATTTCAAGTGTTGGGCACCCAAGTTTCAGTCTTTCAAATACTCGCTTTTGAAAATCTAGCCATCAAGATGTTACATGTGAACTGTTCTAATTTATATCTGGTGTAAACTTTCCTGTTATTTGGAACCTCTAAGAAATCCAAATTATACCTAAAATAATGATTACAATCATTAAACCATACCATGTAGATATTCTAGCATTTGTTATTGCATCCAAGTCAGTAGACTTGTAGTAATGTGCAATTTTCATACGAACATATGATTTATATTTATAACTTACTATTATATTTCTGCTAACACAGTGTGACAGTACATCCAATGAGTGCGCATGTAAAAGTTTATTTAAGCACAGCAACCAGTTGATGTTCTGTATCCTATCTCTTGCCATACTTTCTTTTCCTTAAGGCATCTTTTAGCAAGTCTGCCTTGTTGGAGTCTGTTAAAGTCAAATCCAGAATTTAATAACTCTGGTATCTACTATGATTCATAAGGGGTCTAAATCCAATTCTGTACTAACAAAGCAAGCTGGGGTGAAGTTCATCAGACCTAAAATACAGCATAGAAGCTCAATAATGGGTCTTTCTAGATCATTAATCTGAAGCCTGGCCCAAATTTCTATACCATATAAAATATTTGAAGTGTACGAGTCATTAATAGCTGTCAGTAAAGATCTGATTGAGTGACCAGCAAAAAGGTGATTAAGTCTTTTTAGTCCAACCACTGCTGCATTTGCCTTACTCAACATAGAGTCCAGATGAACCTTCCAGGAGAGATTCCACATGAAATTTATTCCTAGGTGACAATAAGACTTTACTATCTCAATTTCAGCTGTGTTTAACCACCAGGGCCCAGATATTCAAAGGGGTTGCACATGGTGCAACAGAGTTGCACCAGGACAACCCCGCATTGCACCCCAGTGGGATATTGGAAAGGCTGCCGGGTGCAGCACAAATCCCAATGCACTGGGGTGCAATGTAATCATGTGCAGCACAAATTCAGCCTGGGATGTGTGGTGCATATGCTAGTGCAACCCTGCATTGTGCCACATGGGGGGGCTCAACGTTGAGCCTGTGGAAAGAGGGAACAACTCCTGGCCACCCACAGGTGGGCTGCTGTATTGCAGAGCACAACACAGCAGCCACCAAATGTGGGTGTCCACCTGCCCTTCCAGAACACCATCCACAAGCACCCATGGCTCCCTGGTAGTTTAGTTGTACCTCCCTCCCTCCCGTGACCCCGATCACTGGTAAATCCCTGTGAAGTAAAGCCTTGGTGGACCAATGGTACCCCCCCGCCCATTGCTGCAATCACGGTAGAATGCTGTAAGATAATTCCCTGGTGATCCAGAGGCACCTCACACCCCCCCACCCACACAGAATCCCTTGCCCAACCTACTCCCCCCTTCATCGGTTGGTGGTTGCAACCCACCCGCATACCGCCAGGCTGCCTACCAAATGACAGGTACAGTATTGGCTGTAAGCCCATTAGTCCACAGTGTGGACCAATGTGGCTGCAGGGCATACTGTATAGATAGTTCTAAATATGTGAATGAAGTCATTCACATATTTGGGACTGTCTAGTACAGTATGCCCTGCAAGCCCATACTGCATTTGTCATTCGACGGGCGGCACATGTCATGCTGTGCAGGATGCCAGGTGCAAGTCGCCAGGCTGCCCTGCACAGGGCATGGAAATGGGGCCATAATGACATGCAAATGGACCCATCTGTGCCTTGCATATATTATGGCCTCATTTGCATGCCCTCTGCTGAATATTGCGGGTGATGCTCCTAGCACAACTACAGTTGTGCTGGTACATCCCTGTGCTCCCTATCTATGGCTTGAGCCGGCGAAGTGCCACTGCAATGTGCACAGTCTGTGCCATATTCAATGGTGCTGCACCATGGTGCATCATTGTTGAATATCACCTGGTTCTGGTCCCAGCACATCTCATTTGCGATGGGCCCATGCTTGCACCACTGCTTGGCGCAGTCTGAATATGCGGGCCCAGGAGTATTTTTTCTTGTTTGTGCCAAATGTAATTATCTTAGTCTTCGATGTATTAATTCTTAATAGCAAGTTTTCGGAATGTTTGTTTAAGATGTTTAATTTCTTTTGGAGCCTATGTCTAGAGAGGGGAAAAAGGACAAGATCGTTGGCATATGCTAATGCTGGACAAAGTGTGTCACCAATTTTAGGAGAATCTGTAATGGAATTCTCTAGATGAACTAATATTTTATTTATATAAATTGGAAAGAGTGTCGGAGCCAGAACACATCTTTGTCCGACTCCTTTATTAGTTGGGAAAGCACCAGATACTTGGCCCTCAGCATCGACTCTTACTCAGGCCTATGTTTCAGTGTATAGAGATCTAATGACATTTAATAAGGGTGGGGGAAACCCCATATCCTTCTTTAATTTCCACAGAATATTTATATTTACTGAGTCCAAAGCTGCACTGAAGTCAATAAATGCAGCATACAGTATTTGGCCTCCAAGGCTGACATATTTTTCTAACAAGTGCAAAAGTATGAAGCAATAGTCAATTGTAGACTGTCCTCTAAAACTGGCCTGGAAAGGAGCCAAGTTGCCCATGTTTTTCATTTCTTCTTTCAATTTCTCTAGAATCGTTTTAGCAAAAATCTTTGCAGAGGTATCAATTAAACTGATAGGCCTATACATATTTGGATCTTCCCAGTTACCTTTTTTTAAAAATCGATACAACTTCTGATCCTTTACAAGAGTTCAAAACTCTTCCTTTAGCAATGCATTTGTTAAACAAAGCAGCAAAATAATCAGCTCATTCTATAGCTAAGCATGTAAATATTTTGGATGGCATTTTGTCAGGGCCAGGGTCTTTCCCTTTCTTCATTGCTAAAACTACTGCTTGTACTTCATCTTTACTAATTATTAATTGTGAATGGTTTGAAGTTTGCTTATACATAGATACATAGATACATAGACAGTGTCGGCAGATAAGGGCCTATGGCCCACCCAGTCTGCCCATTTAAGTTTGTAAGTTCAGTTTATGTTTTCCAGGAAGTCTGTTGCCCCTTACCCCTGACCTCCAGAATTCCTTTATGTCTATCCCATGCATTCTTAAATCCCGTGATTGTTTCAGCCCCCACCACTTCCTCTGGCAGGGTGTTCCACTTGTCCACCACCCGTTCTGTGAAGAAATTCTTCCTCACGTTTCCTCTGAATCGTCCTCCCTCCAACTTCATCCCATGCCCTCTAGTCCTGGAACATCTTTTTCGCTTAAAAATAGTGCATTCCTGCACCCTGTTCCTCCCTGTAAGATACTTGTATGTCTCTATCATATCCCCTCTCTCCCGCCTCTCCTCCAGGGAGTACATGTTCAGTGCCTTCAACCTGTCCTCATAGGACTTGTGATGCAATCCATACACCAACTTTGTTGCCCTCCTCTGAATCTTCTCTACCCTGTCTATGTCCTTATGTAGGTAAGGTCTCCAGAACTGCACAGTGTACTCCAGGTGCGGCCTCACTAGTGTCTTGTATAGTGGAATTATGACCTCCCTTTTCCTGCTGGTGATGCCCCTGCCTATGCATCCCAGCATCCTATTTGCTTTACCTGCTGCCTTGTCACACTGTTTCCCTGCCTTGAGGTCATCAGAGATGATAACTCCAAGATCCTTTCCTGCTTGGTGCATGCTATATCCTCACCCCCCAACTGATATATTGTGCCAGGGTTTTTGTGCCCCAAATGCATTATCTTGCACTTCCTTGCATTGAATTTCAACTGCCAAACCCCTGACCATTCTTCAAGTTTCTGCAGGTCCCTTCTCATTCTGTCTACACCCTCTGGTGTGTCTACTCTGTTACAGAGCTTTGTGTCATCAGCGAACAGTGAAATTCTGCCTTCTAGGTCCTGCGCAATGTCACTGATGAAGATATTGAATAGTACCGAGTATAGACTTGACAGGTCTGTTATAAGGGATAAAAAAAACTGTGGAAAAATAACCAATCCAAATGTTATTTGCAATATGAACGTCTGTCTTATCTTTAGACTCGTAAAATCCCTTGGCAACAAGTTTCCAAAATATCTGGTGATTTCCCCCCAGATGGCATTAAGCATTATGTCCCACTGAACTTTACAAAATTCTCTTTTTTTATTCTTCAATAAGATTTTATATAAGCTTTTTAACAAACTGTAGCACTCTCACCCATATCTTTGAATGACTACCCAGGCTCTTAAAATGTCCAAGTAGAAAGATTTTATTTATTCTATATGACCATCAAATAATTCCTAAAATAAGATTTTATATAATATCCTTGCATGTTTTAAGTCTTGAAACATAACAGGATGTTTATGTTTTTTTGCACTGCTAACCATTTTCAAGAGTCTTTTTTTCTCATGCCTACAATTGTTGTCAGACAAGCCTGTGGGTTGGTTTTTCTTATCGCTGCATATTCTTTCTTTGTACAATAACTGTTTGAGTTGTAGAAAGAGGGTTTCTAATTCAGACATTATATCATCAAGGGATGACTAAATAGCTGTAACTTGCCTAGGAAATGTATTATTGCTACCAGACTAGAGAAAGTACTTCCAAAACTATTATTGCCACCAGACTAGAGAAAGTACTTCCAAAACTAATCTACATGGATCAAAAAGGATTTATTAAAGGCCATGTGCTCAGGTCAACATTAGAAAAAACCCTTAATATAATAGACAAGTCTAAAGATGTAGATTTGTCCTTGCTGACTTTGGAAGCAGAAAACACATCTGACAGATTAGAATGGGACTTCTTAAAAGTAATGCTGCAGAAATATGGCTTTGGTCCAAACATTAGACAAGGGATTGACATTATTTTATCCAACCATTCAGCTAGGGTCAAAACTAATAAAAAATATATAGAAAAAATATCAATTGCAGAGAGGTACCCAGCAGGGATGTCCTCTGTCCCGATTAATCTTTGCCCAATTATTGAACCACTAGCAGCAGTTATCAGGGAAAATAAAGAATTTAAAGGGGTAAACCTGGGAGGAATGGAACACAAGATTAACTTATATGCAGATGATGCTCTGATATTGACCAATAATTTGAATCACAACTATGAAGCATTAAACAACATATTGGTAGAAGTTGGTAAGGTGTCAGGTTATAAAATTAATTGGAATATATCTGAGCTTCTGGAAACAAAATCCAATTCAGATCCTTTCCAGTCTCCATTGTTCTACAATGTTAAAATAGTAACTCAGCTAAAATATTTAGGAATCATGATAGATCAAGATCTCACCAAATTATATGAGTTGAGTTTCAATGGCAGAAACAAAAAAAAATCTGGAAGAGTGGGAATTTCCCATTGACCCTTATGGGAAGAGTGAATGTTATTAAAATTAATGTTTTTCTGAAATTTCTATTTTTATTTCAGTTCATTCCTATAACTATAAAATATACCTTTTTTAAAGAAATGGAGAAACTAATTAAACAGTTTCTTTAGAAGGAAAAAGAACAAGGTTTAAAATAGATAAATTATATACCTCTAAATCACTAGGGGCAGTCTCTTCCTAATTTCAAATGGTACTACTACACAGGTAATTTGGCAATATTACAGTTACAGTTCCAACAAGAAGATAAAGAGATCTCTGTGCAAACTGAGACAGCTTTGAGCCCACACAACTGTGTTAAACACTTATTGTATGTAGGTACTCATTGACAACAAATAACAAATATCAGTGTTTGTACCACTACAGCATATAAAATCTTGGACACAGTGCAAACACTCATTAAAATGTTGGTTAAAATTTCACCTCACTCCCCTATATCTCTGATGGGTCATTTTGGACTATCAGTGATGGATAACACTTTTAAATCATGGCACCAAAGCAGATTGATGGAAATCAGATGATTTTTTTTTTAAAGAGAGAGGTTTACGACTTCTCAATTCCATTAAAAATGTGTATGAATTACCCAATTCTTATTTCTGTGGTTATTTACAAATCAGAGATTACATTTAAAAAAATATATGAATATCTCAGCAGCACCAAAATATGATGAAACTGAAAGACTACAAATGCATAAGAATTCAATTGGGTCACCAAAACAGTGGATCAGAGTGGGGCAGTTGATGTGGTTTACCTGGACTTCAGCAAAGCTTTTAACTCAGTTCTGCACAGGAAACTAGTCAAAAAACTAGAGAACATGGGAGTCAGGCCTGAGGTAATGAACTGGGTCAGAAACTGGTTATGTGGGAGAACTCAGAGGGTATTAGTGAATGGCACTCTGTCAGAAAAGGGGAGGGTGACTAGCAGGGTCCCACAGGGCTCTTTTCTGGGGCTGATCCTCTTCTATATATTCATCAGTGACATTGCAGATGGACTGAAGGGAAATGTGTGCCTCTTTGCAGATGACACCAAAATAGGCAACAGGGTGGACACATCAGAGGGACAGCATAGCATGGAAGCTGATCTCCAAAAGCTGGAGGAGTGGTCCAGGACCTGGCAATTGAAATTCAATACCAAAAAATGCAGGGTCATGAACCTGGGAAAACATAACCCAGAGAAACCGTACTCAATGGGAGGAGAGCAGCTGGTAGCTACTAGGCAGGACCAAGACATGGGGGTGATCATATCAGATGACCTCAAGGTCAGTAAACAATGTGAAAAGGCAGCACTAAAAGCTAGTGGCATCTTGGGATGCATAGGGAGGAGCATCATAAGCAGAAGGCATGAAGTAATCATGTCCCTATATCAGGCCCTGGTAAGGCCTCACCTGGAATACTGTGTCCAGTTCTGGAGGCTACACCTCAGGAAGGACATAGGCTGGAGACGGTACTGTGAAGACCAACAAAGATGGTGCAGGGCTTGCATCAGAAATCATACAAGGCAAGACTAGATGACCTCAAATTATACTCCCTAGAGCAACACAGGAATCATGGGGACATGATCGAAACATTTAAATACCTTAAAGGCAACAACAGGGTGCATGTGCAGAATCTCTTTCAGTTAAAAGACTACAACAGGACTAGAGGGCATGACCTTAGACTTAAGGGAGGAAAGTTCAGGAGCAATATGAGGGAATTCTTCTTCACAGAGTGCATTGTGGAACTATGGAATAGCCTGCCAGAGGGGGTGGTGGGAGCCAAGATGGTGGGTGAATTCAAGTGGGCATGGGACAGACAATATGAGATATTCAAGCAAGCAGCTACAGTAAGTAAGGGGGGGGTTGGAAACCAAGGGTAGACTTGATGGATCATACGGTCTCCATCTGCCCACAACTTCTATGTTTTTATGTTTTTTTGTTATGAATCCTGACCCTCGCAAAATGCTCTCAAAAATATATTCTTTTCTGGGGAACCACTTAAGCTGCAGTTTACATAACCTAAAAACAAAATGGAAAGAAAGACTGAACTATAAGATATCCGAGCGTAAATGGCAGACCATATTGGATTATACAAAATTAGGTATTAAATCTATAAAATTACAACAAACATATTTCAATATTATCCATTGGACTTATTTCACCCACATAGAACAAACTTATGAATCAAAATTGCTCTAATAAATGCCTCAATGTCCCAATGCAGTAGGTACATTGGAACATATGTCGATTTTATGTCCAGTGCTGGACTTTTTTTTGGCAAAAGGCATTACATGCTATTTCAAAAGCATCAGGGGTAGATCTGAAAAAGAGGCCTGCATGGCTTTTTCTGGGCCATGGTCGTTTCAATTGATAGGGCTTCTGTGTATCAACAAAGGATAATATGACTAGGGTTGATTATGGCTTTTAGATGCATATTGTTGAAGTGGAAAGATGTTACTCTCCCAGAATTTATCACTTGGTTAAATTTGATGACATTGATACATAAATGGGAAAAAAGTCCACTATATATCTGGGGACAATCAAGTTTTGTATCATAAAATATGGTTGCAATTTGCACAGGTAATCCAATCTGACAAAGTTCAGAGATTATTGAGCTGAGCAACTGTGCATGTAGATCTTTTTTTTTTTTTGCTTTTGCTGATTTAGGGTGGATTGAAATAGTGAAATGGTGTATCTTGAGGTGACTGTTACTATTACTATAATGTACTTTTTGTCTCTAACTCCACAAATTATTTGTTCTTAGAGTCCAATACAAATTAAAGTAAGAACTTTTTAATTTTATCTGCTTTGATACTACGATAACCTCATGCAACTGTCTAGAGAATTGCCATTACTGATTACTGTATAGAAACATAGAAACATAGAATTTGATGGCAGATAAGGACCGCTTGGCCCACCCAGTCTGCCCATTTCCCTACCTGATGGATAAGCTGCAGATCCTAGTTAACCAGCAGCCTACTTCTTCCTACCCCCAACCCCTAGAATTGCCTTATGACTGTCCCATGCATGCTTGAATTCCGCCACTGTTTTTGACTCCACAACTTCCTCTGGAAGGCCGTTCCATACAACCACAACCCTCTCTGTGAAAAAATGCTTCCTTAAATTACCTCTGAGCCACCCCATCTTCAAATTGTGCCCCTTGTTCTTGCACCTCTTTTTTAAAAGATGCTACCCTCTTGGACTTTGTTGATTCCTGAGGTACTTGAAAGTTTCTATCAAGTCCCCCTCCTCCTTTCCTCGAGGCTATACATATTAAGCTCCTTAAGTCTCTCTTCATATGTCTTCCAGTGTAGACCCTGCACCATTTTAGTTGCCCTCCTCTGGACAGCTTCCATCCTGTCTATGTCTTTATGGAGATTGGGTCTCCAGAACTGCATGCAGTACTCCAGATGGGGTCTCACCAGCTGTCTGAACAGAGGGATAATAACTCTTTGTTTTCTACTAGTGATGCCTCTCCCTATGCATCCCAGTATCCCCAGCCCTCCTTGCTGCCCTCTCACATTGCTTGCCCAGCTTTAGGTCATCTGATATGACTACCCCAGGTCCCTCTCCATTTTTGTTGTTGTTAGTATCTCACCCCCCATTGTGTACTCTTCCCCTGGGTTTTTGTTTCCCAGGTGCATTACCTTGCACTTCTTAGCATTAAATCTAAGCTGCCATACATTTGACCATTCCTCTAACCTTGCCAAGTCCCTTCTCATCCTCCCCACCCCACCTTGTGCATGTTGCAGATCTTTGTGTCATCTGCAAAGAGATGTACTTTTCCTTCCAGTCCCTCTGCAATGTCGCTTATAAAGACATTGAAGAGGACCGGTCCTAATACTGAACCCTGCGGTACCCCACTAGTAACCCCCCTTTTTTCAGAGTGGATTCCATTTACTATTACTCTCTGTGTCCTATTCTCCAGCCAATTCTTTACCCAGGCTGTCATCTTTGGACCCACTCCCAGGCTGGCTAACTTGTATATTAATCTTTTGTGTGGGACTGTGTCAAATACCTTGCTAAAGTCTAGGTAGGCCATGTCCGCAGCCCCTCCCTGATCAACTACTTTGCTCACCCAGTCAAAGAAATCTATCAGATTTGTCTGGCATGACCTTCCCACTGTGAATCCATGCTGCCTTGGGTCCTGTACCCCTCTGGCCTCTAGATACTCAACAATTATTTCCTTCAGAAGTGATTCCATCATTTTCCCTACCACTGAGGTTAAACTAACAGGTCTGTAGTTTCCTGCTTCTGCCTTGCTCCCACTTTTGTGAAGAGGAATCACATCTGCCCTCCTCTAGTCCTCGGGTACCACCCCATCCTCCCATGATTTGTTAAAGAGGGTAGTCAGTGGTGTCACTAGTTCTACCCTTAGTTCTTTTATAATTCTGGGATGAATCCCATCAGGCCCCATTGCTTTGTCCACCTTCAGTTTTAGAGTTCTTTCAGAACCCTTTCTTCTGTAAATGGCTGGTATCAACTTCTGTATCCAGAGTGTTTCTACTGTTTGTTTTAGGTACCTCCCCTCGTCCTTTGTAAATACTGAGCAAAAATATTTGTTTAGTATCTCTGCTTTTCACAGTCACCTCTGCCCACCCTCCCTCCCTTTATTTAGCCTCACTATCCCTCCCTTGGTCTTCCTTCACTCCCTGATGTACCTAAAAGGTTTTATCCCACTTCTTAACTGAGTTGGCTATCTTTTCCTCGGTTTGGGCCTTTGCTGTTCTGACTGCCTTCCCAGCTTCCTTTTGCTTTAACTGATACAGTTCTCTGTCCTGCTCCTTCTGTGATTCCTTGTACTTCCTGAATGCTTTATTTTTCTCTTGAACCTTCACTGCCACTTCCTTTGAGAACCATAGTGGTTTCTTTTTTTTTTTTTTCTATGTATACTTTTTTTCCTGCCTGCCGCCTGGTGTATTCAGCCCGGTCACGGACCACGGACTTCTGCTACCCAAATCGGCCTCAGGTCCTCTGATACCCATGGCTTACCCCCCACGGCGGGGCTGCGGCACTCCCCTCGCATGCCGCAGACTTGTAACTAGGTCAGAGGACTGGCCTGAGGAGCACATTTGAAGCCGTGGCAAGCTTCATTAGCGGCGGCTTGGCAGTAGAGTTTTTTCCATTTTTTCCGGGAGGCAGGGTCATGCAATGACGCCTGCATCTGCCCCATAGTGGTTTCTTACCTCATTTTGTTTTGTTTATTTGCTTCACACAAAGGCTTGTTACCTCTGTGATGGCAGTTTTTATTATTCCCCATTGTTCTTCCACCCCTCCTTCCTGCCTATTTGCTAGTGCATTCCTTAGGCACTCACCCATTTTGGCAAAGTCAGCCCTCCTGAAGTCCAGTACTTTTGCCTTTGTATGGCTTGACTCTATTGCTGTGTTTATTGTGAACCATTCTGTTCGATGGTCGCTAGTTCCCAGATGACTACCAACTTCTACATCTGTGATCCTCACTTCATCTCCATTTGAGAGAACCAGGTCTAAGATTGCTCCCTCTTGAGTTGGCTCCAATACTAGTTGTCTAAGGCGTGCCCCCTGTAGGGCATCTAGAATACCCCACTATTTGAAGTGGCTGCTGCAACTGCACTCCAGCTAACATCTGGCATATTCAGATCACCCATCAGCAATATCTCCCCTTTTTCTGCCATTCTAAGTATACTTTCTATCATTTCCTTGTCCATTTCCTCCCCCTGAGAAGGGGGTCTGTATACAACCCCTGTGAGGATTGTGGTGCCATTGCCGGTCTCCAAATTTACCCACAGTGCTTCTTCTCCTCCCTGTTTTCCCTTTTGTTCTGTTGCTTTGATTCCTTCCCTTATGTAAAGAGCTACTCCTCCTCCTCCTCCTCCTCCTCTTTTACCCTCCCTGTTCCTCCTGTAGATAGTGTATCCTGGTATGTTTATGTCCCAGTCATGGTTTTGTGTGTACCATGTTTCTGTGACTGCCACGATATCCAGATGTTTCTCCTCCATCAAGGTCACTAATTCAGGAAGCTTGTTACTCAGACTACGGGCATTGGTACTCATTGCTCTCCACTTTTTGATGGCTTTACCTTCTGTTGCAGCATCCCCCACTGACCTTTCTACCTCAGTCTTTTTCTCATTTAGTACCCTGTTTTGTAGGGAGAGGCTGGGATTTTCCTGTTGCTTATCAGTGCCTCCCCCCTTGACTAGTTTAAAAGCTTGCCAATGAAGCATTTAAACCAATTGTTCAAAAGACTTGTTCCCTTCCTGGACAGATGCAGACCATCCTGCCAGTATAGACTGGTGTCCCTCCAGGTGGAACCCCAGTCCCCAATGAAGCCAAACCCTGTGCTCCACACCATTTTCAACCATTCATTAAACTGCATGGTGCAAAGTACCTCGCCTCACTGATGCCATTGACAGGCAGCACCTCTAGAAGGATACTGTGTGCTACCTTGTCTTAGGCCCTCCCCAATTCTACAAAGTCCTTCTGCACTGCTCTAATCTCACGATGAGCCAAGTCATTTGTCCCTAGGTGGACAATGATGTCTAGCTCAGACTCCCGTGCAGCTGTTCTCGTGATCATTAATTTAGTTTAATTGAGCTCTGTATACTGTATATTGCTGATTGTTATTTGTTTTGTTTTTTTGTCTCTTCCCTTTACAATAAAAAAACTATTATAAAAGAAAATACAAAATGACAGTGAGATGGGCAGCAGGGAGAGGGTATTCAGTGATGGAAATCTGTCTTTATTTTTACAGTTAAACTTTTTTATTAATTTTTCATAAGATATACAGACAAACTTCTTACAGTACAGTACAACATGAGGATTTTTTTTAAAGAAATTGAGGCAGCATATAATAAGAACATTGCTACAATAATACAAGGAGCTTTTGGTTTAAAATATAGTAAACAATACAGGTCATGTAATTAGCATATACTTGACATTTGTAGTGAACTTAAAGTGGATAGTATGATTAGATATGGTTTATATTAAAATGTTACATAATTATATATAATGCTGCAAAAGGGAAAAAAGTACATACGTAAAAGGATTGTGAAGTAATAAAGAACAATTGAGAACAGAGTATAGGAAAAAAAAGATATATAAGAAGTTAAGAAGAGAGAGAGAGAGAGAGGGAAACTATAAAAAAGGAGGAAAAAAAACGAGACTACAATGATGTATCAGTAAAAGGGGAAAATCCATATATATTAAGTCCATACATTGGTGCTGGAAGATTTAGTTGATTCCAAAAAATTAAAAAAGCCCTGCCAACAATTGTTATATAACATGAGTCAGTCAGACAAGATATATGTCATATGGTCCAGAGAGTATGCAATAGTTGGTTAATGATACCGGAAGGGTAGGGATTATGTTGGCCCTCCAATGCATGAGGATTGTGCATTTAACTTGAAGGAAGAGTATATTTAACCATCTGGTCTGCGAATATGAAATTTTATAAGAACGGTGATTAAAAATACCAAGAATACAATGTTTAGGGTCCAGTGTAAAAGGTTGACCTACCACTTTCATTGCAAATCTGTGCGTACAGTGCCAAATCTTTTGTATGAGGGAACAGTGCCATAAGATATGCAATAAATCCCCACTGGGGGAATTGCAGTGCTAGCAATTGTTATTGTTCAATAAACCCATTTTTTGTAATACAACAGGAGTTCTGTACCACAAATGAAGGATCTTGGTTTGAATTAGGTAACTGTGTGTATCATTAAAAGATTTGTGACAGGAGAGCCAACATCTGGACCATTGTGCATTGGTGATATTATATTGTAGCAAAGTACTCCATCTGTTTTTAGCATTGACAGAGTAGTCAGGAAGGATATCACAAATATCTTTGTAAACAGTGCTATTTAAATTGGCTGTTGTTTTTATCCATTTAGAGATGTGCTTATCATACAGAAAATCGTTAGAGAAGAGTGTGAGGTAAGAGTTGCATGCAGTACAAAGCTGTAGATATTTCCAAAAATCCTCATGGGGAAGATTCCATATGCCTCATAGGTCAGTGTAAGATTTTAACTTTAATGACTTGGGTTCAAGTATAACCTGCAAAAAGAGAATACCCTTATTTTTCCAGGTATGACAAAAAATGGGGTGATTATCAAGAGATATATGGTGGTTACCCAGATAAGGGTGTAAGCTAAGGGTTTGGGGTTAGATTTAATATGCTTGTGAATGATTTTCCAATAGAACATAGAAGCAGCTATGGTAGGGTGAGACTTTAAAGAAGAGGTAAGGGTGTTATAAAGGAAAGAAGTCACCACATTACCAGGACATAAGGATGTTTCATATTGACCCATAAAGGAGACTGGATGTTGGGTTTGTTAAACCATTTAATTGTTTGAGATGTACGGAAAGCCCATAAGTAGGCTTGGAACCAAGGAAGGCCAAAGCCACCTTTTGACCAATGGGATATAAGTTTATTATGACTAAATCTAGGTATTTTGCCTTCCCAAATGAAGCTGCTGATAATTTTGTCTATTTTGGTAAGGAAACTAGAGGGAAGTATCAAAGGGATATTAGAAAATAGGTATAATATTTTAGGAGTTATAGACATTTTAATGGCTGAAATTTTACCATTAAAAGAAAGTTTAAGTAGCTTCCATCTATCAAGTGTTGTTTGATTACTGGTTAACAGAGGGGGAAGGATTAGCATCCCATAATTTATTCAATGTCGGGGTGATCCGAATGCCAAGATAAGATATACCTTGGGGGACCCAATGAAAGCCTAATGTGTTGTTCATGAGGGGACTACAAAGGGTATTCAATGGTAGCATTTTGGATTTGTTAAGGTTTAGAGCTAGTCCAGAGTGGGAGGTGAAGTCATTCAGTAGTTTAACTAAAGGTTGCCTGGAACTTTTGAGGTTTTCAAGTAAAATAAGGAGATCATCTGCATATGAGAGTGAAGTATAGTGAGAGTTACCAATAGTTATGCCTTTAATTGTACTGGATTGACATAGGGACACAGAAAGAGGTTCCATGGCAAGTATAAACAATGAAGGGGGGGACAAAATAGAGTTTGTGAGAACTCGAGCTGAAGGGGAGGTATACAATAATTGAATCCAAGCACAAAAATTATTTGTAAAGCCAAAATGAGATAGCACCTGATATAGATATTCCCAATTGAGAGAGTCAAATGCTTTCTCAAAGTCAATGGCTATTACAGCTGCAGGGGTTTTAAGAGTTTTTGCTTTGTGAATTAAATTGAGTAATGAGTGAAGATGATCAGAACTGTTTCTATTTTTGATAAATCCTGATTGAGAAGTATAGATGAGTTTAGTCATTAAAGATTCTAAGCGGAGAGTTAATAATTTGGCAAAGATATTTCCGTCAGTATTAAGAAGTGAGATCGGTCTATAGTTTGAAGGAAGAAAAGGGTCTTTTTTTGGTAAGACTGTTATAACGGCTTCGGTCATTGTACATGGGAGTTTCTTTATTAAGGTTGCTTCTTGAAATACATTGACTAATACAGGACAAAGAGTGTCAGATAGGGTTTTATAAAAATCAATAGGGAACCCATCACTGCCAGGTGCTTTACCGTTTTTTAATGATGATAAAGCAGTTTGGATTTCCTGTAAAGTGACTGGTTTATCAAGCATAGCTTTGTCCTGAGGGGATGGGTGGGGTAGATTCAATTTTTCCAGAAAATGTTGTATTAGGTTGGGATTTGTAGTATTAAGTTGCCAGTATAGTTGATGGTAAAAGGATTGCATAATACGATTGATTGAAAGGCTGTCTGTGTGTGTCTGACCTGATGAATCTTTTAGACCTGCTATATGTCTCTGCATCTGTTGAGTTTTTAGCTGGTAAGAGAGCAACTTTCCGCATTTATCCCCTTGTTCCCAATAACCGTGTTTAATTCTAAAAAGAGCAAGTTCAGCTTTCCTGGATATCAACTTGTTAATTTTAATTCTTAATTGCAGAATTTCCAGATGAAGCTGTGAATTATGATTGGGTTTATTTAATTTATAGTATTGGGTTTCTTTTCTTTAAGGATTTTCTAAATTAGCTAATTGTTCTCTTAATTTCTTTCTATGCTCTGCATAACAAATAATTTTACCTCTAATAGTGGCTTTTAATGCTTCCCAGATGGTACCTTGAGACATATCTGAGTATTGTTAACAGAAAGAAAATCTTGAATCTGGGTTTTAATCCAAGGAGTGAATTCAGGGTCTCTGAGTAAAAGTGGGTCTAAACGCCAAGATGGGGATTTAGAAGAAGGTGGACCCCAGAGTAAATGCAGACTGATAGGGGAATGATCAGATATAACAATAGGGAGAATCGATGTATCAATAATGTTTTCAGTAATGAGGGGAGAAGAGAACCAATAATCAATCCTACTATATGATTTATGTAAAGAGGAATAAAAGGTATAATCTCATTGTCTGGGATGATGTAATCTCCAAATGTCAGAAAGACCTAATCCTTCATAAGCATTAATAGAGCATTAATACTACGGGGGTGGGCATCATGTGATGAGTTACTTCTGTCTAAATATGCTTGTAGTGCTGAGTTAAAGTCACCACCAATAAGAATAGGTGAATTATTTTTATTATTAATCATAATTTGTTGGGCTAGATTATGGAAGAAAATGGGTGAATCAAAGTTGAGTGCATATACATTTACAAACATAAGCGGACCTGCTGTGGTGTTTAATAGGGTTATAATCCACCTACCATCTGGGTCTCTAATGATTTTTATAGGGGGCCAATTAAGAGATTTATGTATTAAGATAGCAACCCATGTTTTTGGATAGAGAAGATGACGCATATACTTGACCGACCCAGTCCCTTTTAAGTCTGTCAACATCCTCTGATAAAAGTTTAGTTTCTTGTAAGAAAGCAATATGTGTTTTATGCTTTTTAAGATAGGTAAGTACTTGTTTATGTTTACAAGGTGAGTTGAGTCCCTTGACATTCCATGAATGTAAGATTAGATCACTCATGGTACTAGGATATAAGGTAATTAGTTACAAATAGGAATGAGTGACTCAATATCATTAATTTGGAGGATGTCACAGATTCAAAAGGTAAATATATATAATAAACAAATGTATGCAGAGCCCTTAACTTGTATGAGTTCTAGATGATTGAGTATTTGTATTCATTTAGTCTCACAGAGGGAGAGTATAGAGATAGGAATATCAAGTAATTAAACATTAGAACCAACAAACGTTAGTATAAACTCAGTAACAAGAATATTAATTTGAAACTTTTATGAAATGCAGAGCAATAAGAGTCAGTAAATATACCAGGACTCTCACTCTACACTACTAGGTGTGTAGAGTAATTAGTGAATCTCAAGATACGGTTTACCCTATAATCTTAAGATACTAAACTTTATATAACAGTATATTAAAGAAGTGTATTTGAGATTTGTGCTGAGGTAATTAAAGCACTACCCTGGAAAAGACCAAAACATCATTCTACCAAATAAGCAAGGATAATTATGTAATAATGTTAAATTCCAAACATAATGAATTAGCTTGGACCTAGCAATAAGTCCAATATTAAATAAAGTATACCAACATGATGGCAGATAATGCTGGAACAGTGTGAGCCAGATAAAAGGATGCCCGATGTGTATTAATCCACATAAGCTAGGTTAGGGAATGCAGTATATACTATAGGTTCATAGTGCATCAGTGTATTGTGGAATCATTTTTATAAGTTCCAATGATTTGGAAGAAAATGGGATGAAGAATAATGTGAAAAGGCAGAAAAACTCAATGTATAGAAATACAATTGGAAGCATACTTTGGTGCAAAATCTGTAAGATAAAATGGGAATGCACCTGATGCACTACATACCAGAAGTGATGCAAAATAAATATTAAATAAGTAAATGATTTTGGAGTATTTGTCTAATCATCCTCCACATTCCAAATGATAGGATTTATGTGGAAAAATGCTATAATAGTAGGGGTTAAGGGCACACTGATATGAAATACAGAACTCTATATATGTATGTATGCGCCTGACCACACGGTGGAGCTGAAGCTTATGAAAACTTAGAATATAAATAGCAATTATATATATACTAATGTCTGGCACCACACAAGGATTAATTATAAGAGATCTTACAAACACTGTAATATTTATTCTTTCTCTTAATTTTTTTCTATTGAATACATTGAGAGTAACTCCCGCATAGATTAAATACCACCAGTGTCAATTGGCTCACTTCCCACATACAGATACAGGCTTCTCAACAGCTATAGCGATTTACTGCATTTAAGTGCTCCAAACCTGATGGGTACGATTAAGACTGCTTTGCAGTAAATGTACCGAGGGACTCAAATGAGGTGGTGAAGAGGAGGATTCTAGAGAAACCTGCTATACCACATCTAATTATGGGCCATAGTATTTATTACAAATTTTTTTTTTAGTGGGAAAAGCCTCAGGTAGCCTTGCTCTTCGATTTTCTTCTCCTTTTCTTTTTGGGTGGTTCAGATGATTTAGAGGGAGAGCTGGACACAAGATCAGCCCAGGAAGAGTCGGGAGAGTTATTACCCATTGAGAGCTTCTTCGGGTCTTGAGTAAACGTGTCAGATACAGTCTGTCTCAGATCCTCCGTAGCTGAGTGCAGATCTTCTTGGAGCAGATCTTCTTGGAGTGGGGTGAATTTGTTAGACAAGGTAAGAGGAGTAGAAAAACTGATGTGACGTTCCACATGGGAAGCTGGAGAGGTGGAAATATTATTTAGACAGCAGGTATTATTATTTAGAGGAGAACCAGATGCTTTTCTTTCTTGTATGCATGCAGGAGCTACAGTGGCAGATATGATGGCTGCAGATTTCTCAGGGACCCGAAGGACAGTTTCAGCAGGAAGGGCAAGACATTGTAATTGCGAAGTGCTTGTGCTGGAGGAGGAATGAGCTGCATTAGCATCACAAGGCAATGTAAGTGCGGGTTGTGTCCAATTCAGAAATTCAGAGAGAGATTCTGGGGTACTCAAATCTCTGGTAGAATCATTCAAAAAAAGACGCATTGTTGCAGGATAACACAGTGCAAACTTAATTCCACGCTGATGAAGGATCATTTTAATGGGGTTGTAAACTTTTCGTTTGTTAGATAATTCTTTAGAATAGTCTCTGAAAATTAGGATTCTGTTTTCTTGCTAAGTAAGTGCACCCAATTGCCTCACTTTTTGAAGAATCAGTTCAGTATGTGTGTGGTTTAGAAATCTGGCAATGATGGGCCTGGGTTTCTGGTCGGGTCCAGGCCTCGTATTTAAGGGGTGGTGAGATCTTTCGATGGTTAGGTCTTGGCTGGCTGGTAATTTAAGCAAAGAAGGAAGTACATGAGTTAGAAGAGCACTGGTATCTCCTAGTTCAACACCTTCAGGAAATCCGAGAAATCTAAGGTTTTTACGTCTGTTTCTATTTTCAATATCATCTATTTTGTCCTGAAGGTTCCTAATAACTCTGTCCTGCTCCTTGATGGTAGCCTGTAATGGGTTAATGAAATCTTCATTTTGAGATGCTTTAACATCAGTAGCGCTGATTTTTTGATCAAGTGCCTACATATTATTGATATTTTGTTGTGATGCAATTTTTAATACATTGATTTCACTTATTAGTTGCTGGAACATTGCCTCCACTCTATTAAGAGAACTGTTATGTGGAGATTGGTCTGCCATTATTGTAGGCCTTAATAGAAATTGAAAAGCTGTAGATAACTCGTTCAGTAATTATGAGGCAATAAAAATACTGTACCAGTGCTGTTCTGCGATGTACATATAGTAAGATCTCAGATGTTGGTGAAGGTAGGAAGTCTGGAATCTGTAGGATGGATGATGATATTTGGTGAATCCAGGGAGATGAAGAATCAAGCATCCATCTTCAGCACAGCAGGCCACGCCCCCTGTAAATCTGTATTTATGACGTCATTATGGCATCTCTGTAGTAAGCAGAGTGCTATATGGTAAAAAGAAACTGCTGCTGCTTACAGCTTTTCTGAGAAACAGATAGCTGAGCATGCCCTCCCCCCCACAATGATGAACTGAAACGTGAAGCCACTCACAGTGGTGGTTTGAACAGTGAGCAGCATTTTTTACTTGGTACTTTTAGACAACAGAAGGCCATAGGCCCATTTGGTTGTCTCCCACTCCTAGTGGGCATCTGAACTCCCTGAATGTACTCAGTTCAAGAGTTTGTCCAGTCTTGTTTTAAAAATTAATAAGGATGTGGAATTCACAATTTCATTTGGTGATTTGTTCCATTCCAATGCTGCCCTTACAATAAAGAATGTGTTTCTTTTGTTGGTACTGACTTTTGTAATTGCTAGTTGCTTATTGTGTGACCTAAGATAGGTTCTGGTAATATATTGGAGCCTGCATATAGATGTTAGTTCTGGATCTTGAAGGATCTTAAATAACTATAACAAATCCCCTCTTGCCCCTCTATCTTCCAATGTAACTAGCCCAGTTGCTTTTAGTCTATCTGAATATGATAGTCCTTCTAGGTGTGGTATTATTTTTATGGTTCTTCTTTGAACCCTCTCAACAATGTCAATGTCCCTTTAGAGATATGGGTTCCAGAATGGGGATGTATAGTCTAGGCATGGGCGAATGTAACACCTATATATTGGCATTATACATTGTTCACAAGGAGAAACACAGGCTTTCTGTACACTCCTAAGGATTCTATTAGCATTTTGGGTTCTTCTGTAGCAGTGATCCAGTGGTATAGTATATTAGTATATTATTAATGATAACTCCCAGCTCTCTTTCTTTCTCCACTACCTGAAGTTGTTTGCCATTTAGTGTGTGTGGGTACCATGGATTCTATTGTCCAGAGTGCAAAACCTTGATTTTTTCCTGGTTGAGGATCAGCTTATTCCTTTTTGCCAATATAGCTAACTTATTTGAGTCTTCCACTATAGACTGATATTTAAGTGGTGAAGTTACTTCTCCCCCCAGCTTGATATCATTAGTGAACTTAGACAAATCATTTGTTATTCCCATTTCCAAATCACCAGTAAAGATGCTGAAGAGGACCAGTCTCAGAATGGACCCCTGTGGAACCACGAAACTGACTCCACTCTCCACTGAAAGTTGTCCATTGATCCTCACTTGCTGCACTCTCCCTGTTAGCCAATTTTTTAATCCACTTTATAAGTTTGGAATCAATCCCCAGATTAACGAGTTTAAGCAAGAGTTCATGGTGCGGCACTTTATTGAACATTTTCCCGAAGACCAACAAGATAACATCTGCCAGTATATTCTGGTCTAGACTTAAACTGATTTTATTATAGAAAATAATCAGGTTTGTTGTGCAGTCTTAAATCCATGCTGGTTAACAACCCCAAGATCTTTAATTTGTAATTGTGATACCAATTTTTGTTTAATTATTTTTTATGAGCTTACTACAGATGGGCTTATAGGCCCATAGTTGGACACCTGACCCTTATTATCCTTTTTGTATATCAGGACCACTATGGCTCTTTTCCAGGCCAGTGAAACATTATTATTCAATTCCAAGATCTTATTGAACAAGATAGATAATAAGACTGAAATAGCAGATATCATGGGCCGGATTCACAAAAGGGAAATCAGGATGCAAAGCACCTTGCAGCCAAAAAAAATGGTGCATGTAGCACTTTCATCATGAGTTGCATTGTGATGGGGTTCAGAAAGGCAGCCAGTGGCATGCTGCAGGCTGCCTGCACCCAAGTGTACCAATGTTCCATAAACCCCCTTGTGACATGGCATAAGGGGGTTTAAGGCAGCATTTGCCTCCTATTCAGGAAGGGTGGCAACAAAGTCCCCAAATCGGGATTCAGAAAGAATCCTGGTGGACATCTGTCAGAGAACACTTACGCCACCTATGAGGTGGCATAAGTGTTCATTGCCATCCATGGAGGGAGGGGGTTGCCAATGTGCAGTCAATGCTGCACAACCAAGAGACCACTATTTTTTTTAACCAGGAGAGACCAGATATCCAGGAGAGACCAGACTATGATCCCCAACAGCCCCTTCTCCTAGAGTACAGCACCACCCCACCCCCCTAACATGCCCAAAGTAACCACAGTATTGTCCAAAAAGCCCAGTGTGGGCTATGCCCCCCCTCCAATCCTGATCCTGATAATGCCAGGGTAAAAGTCCTTATGGGCTATCTGAACACCCTCCCCAGCCCCGATGCCCAAGTCCTTCATCCCGCTCCCAAATCCCATCCTGGGACCACTGTTGCAACCCCCGACAAATGTGCCATATATCCTTGGTGGTCTAGTGGTCCCCCACCCATCAGTGCAAGCTCCCTGCTCCCCCCAACCAAAACCCCACCTGCGACTGGCACAGCCCACCTCTCACCACTGCAGCCAGCTGCTAATTGATCTGTCTATGGAGCATGTACAGTTCACATACATGCTCCAAGAATGACAGCAGCTGTCATTCATGAGCGAGTATATGAACTGTACGTGCTCCATAGACAGCTCTGTCAGTGGCTGGCCATGGTGGTGAGAGGTGGGCTGTGCCAGTCACCAGTGGGGTATTGGTTGGGGAGAGTGGGGGGCTCACACTAAGGGGTGGGGGGTCACTAGACCACCAGGGATATATGGGGGACTATTTCATGGTACTGTGCAATAGGTGGGGTACTACATCAGGGATCAGGGATGGAGGCTAGGGGGACCCTAGCCCATCTGGGCATCTGACTGGCATACTCTGGGATTGGGGCTGCATGTGTGACCTTGCCTCAGATTTGGCGGGCATGCAGGGATTTTGAGGGCACATCTGTCTCCTGCCTGTCCCATGGCTTGTGTCATTTGTGGTCATTGCACCATCTGTTTGACCTATGCCAAAAGTTACAGGGCGCAGACCCCTGGACCCGCTCTGATGCTGAATCAGGTGCAGGGTCCAGGATGCAGGGACGGTTGGCACAAGCTATCATTGTCACAGCTTGTGGCCAACCTTTGTGAATCTGGACCCATCTCTTTAACAAATCTTTACTAGATGTTACTGGGACCTGCTGCAGAGTTGTCCTTTATTTGACCTTTAGCGATGTATACCTCACTTGAAGTGATTTTTTGAGAATTTTCTGTTTGTAGGATGGATAGTAGGCAGTATAGTGTAGTGGTTTAAGGCTCTGAGCTGCAAACCTAGATACCTGTGTTTGAATCCCACGGCCCCTATTTGCATACTGTGTGATCCTGGGTAAGTCACTTAACTTCCTTGTGCTCCCAGGTTGCACCTGTAAACATGCTTTCAGCTTAGTGTGTCTCTCCTGACTAAAATAAAAAAAGTACATCCTGGGACATATCTTTTACACCATATACAGAACACAAATAGTCATAAAAAAAATGTTGCTGCCATCTTGTCATTGTTTACTAATCTACCATTATTTAGTGGTCCCACAGTCTGCTGTATTTTTGCATTTCTTCACACATGCAAACAGACTTTTTTGTTGTCTTTACAATGTGCAATGCAGACCTCAATTTTCAGTTTTTCCTTCTTTATCAATGCCTTCAGAGTTCTTAATTTATGCCTATAGGTGATCCTTGCTGACTCCACCTGTTCCTTTTTTAGCTTTAGAAAGGCCTTTTCCTTACACTCCTTTCACTTGATTTGTTTATTTATGCTGGCCCAGTGGTGGTGAGGGTTGAGGCGCTGGACGCCACACCTCGTGGCATGCCCGAGACCCAGTTTCGGGAACAAGCGTGGGCTGCTGGGGGTCAGCAGGAGAGAGGGAGGATTGAGCATCTGGAGGACAGATCTCCAGTCTCGGGGGGTTCCAGGGGCTATGCCCGGCACATCAGTGGCCTCTGGTAGAGAATGGAGGTACTGACATGCTTAGGGCTACACTAGAGGGTTGTGAAGCCATGGCAGGACATCTTCTGGTGTCATTGCACATTCAGGGCTCCACTTGGGGGTGGGAGATCAAAGGTTGTTACAAAAAGCACCAAAAAACCCTTTCTACCTCCTGATAGTCCAGGGTGGGGGTCAGTCCACCACACCCAATGTTGGACTTCACGCCTCTGCTCTCTGCTGTCTCTCACCTGCTGCCAGACTTGATTATAGATAGAGCACTGGGGGAGTATCTGGCAGTTCCACCTTGGGGAACTCAGAGCCGGGGGTTGGGGCAAATGGAGAGACACCCTCCAGAGGAGCAAGGGAGAGCTTCAGGTGGGCAGAAACATGACAGACCTCAAGAGCCCACTCCTGAAAGAGTTCAGAAAGGTAGAGGTGAATAAATAAAGATTTAAAAAAAAGATTTGCTTATTTATAGCCTTTGTATATCAAATGGATATCTTCTCTTTTTTATTATTTTTTTTTAATTGGGATATATTTGTTTTCCAAATCTAAAATAGTTTTCTTTATTAGGGACCAATTGTCTTCAACTGGTAAGTTAAGCATCACCTAAGCCCAATTTACTGATTTCAGACTTCTTCTTATATTATTGAAATTTGTTCTCTTATAGTCTCTAAATGTGTGAGTACTAGACTGTTTAGACTTGGAGGTCTTTACACAACAGGACACAATATTGTGGTCACTATATCCCGGTGGGCTATTGAGCAGTAAAGTGGTAACAGTGCAGTTGGTAGAATAAATTATAATACCTGTGCAGTAGAGGCTAGCTCAGGCAGTGGCAGTATGAGTGAGTGCAACTTTGTAGTGCAAATTGTGATTCAGGCTGCCCTTTTCCCTCTCAAGGTTTCATCACTCAAGAGTTTTGAGTCATCCACAATGACTAGTCAGGAGATTATGGGTAGAGTTCATCCTTTCATTTCCTACATGAGTGCAACTCTTTAGCCAGGTGTAGCAGAGCCTTTCAGAGGTAGTGGTCAGGTGGAGGATTTGCAGGAGCATGATGTGGCAGAAAGTAGTTTTTGCTGGCATTTAAAGGAGAAGGGAGAGGGAGAGAAACAGAGTGGAAAGGAACAAGTTCCAGAAGAAGGGAAAGTAATAGGAGAATAAAGATTGCCCTGCAATGTAGTATGGATGGAGAAGGGATAAGGTGCAAGAGGCCCTGGAGTGAAGGGAGTAGGAGGCAGAGGGGAGAGAGGGGTGAGAAGAGTTATGAAAGAAGGGACCCATACCAGTATTTGGAAATGAAGAACGCACAGTGGGACTGGTGATGTGAGGGGCAGGATGGATAAAGAGGGAAAAGTAAAGGGAGCAATGATGACTATGATGGAGGAGTTGGTAATCAAGCAACAGAATGTATTATAGAGGGTGTCCAGTTTGGTGAAGGAGGAGGAGGTGTTAGTGCCATACACCATATCCACATAGTCAAACTCTTGGAGAATCATTTTGGTGACCATCTTCCAGTGGACCTGGGGAGAAAGGAAATCCTTGCTGCAGTAAAGGGCACCTAGTTTGGAGTATAAATTGGAGTGGATAGTGTCAATGGGGGCAGAGAAGTCAAGCCTGTGTAACCCCTCACCCCTGCCTTTTTGTAAAATGACAGGTGGCATGCTGTTGAAGCTGACAGCAGCACCTGGTGGGGACTGGGTTCAGGGAGGATTAGGTTACTCGGCACAGGGGGCCTAGGTTTGGCTACTCTGCACAGGGGCACTCAAGTAAATCCGAACACAGGAAGCAATAACTGTAATGTCCAAAACCAGTAATGGGATTCTACAGTGTGGCTTTTATTCACATCCAAACTGAACAAACAAAGCATAGATGGACCCCCATGGGGCTACATTCCTGGTAATGCAGATTAGAGACAACAGAACACTTCTTCACATTTCCAGCCCTCAGGCTCTAAACCCACCAGACACACAGCCGAACTTTGTAACTTTGGGTACACAGCCCAACTTGGCCTGCAGGACTTTACTGGCGGCTCCCACCGGCCACTTGATCTGTGGTCCATCATGGGAATGAACCAGTTTTCCAAATGGTGGCTCCCCAAACCACCTTAGAGCCTTCAACTCCTAGAAGGAATTTTCCTTCCAATCCCACATCTGGGTACTTCCCTCATCACTGTCCAAGTGCATGAGGCAAAGTAGAAATCCACAGAGCAAATCCGTAGAGGTGGACCTGGTTACTAAAGATGGGAGGTCTTCCACCTCCAGCTCCCATAATCCATACCCAGCCATTTCTCTGGAAACTAAACAACTCTTTTCTGAAAGCTTGGCAATGTAGATTACTGGGTAGACGTATGTCACATCTCCTCTACATGTCTTGACTTCCTCTATGTGCTGGACTTGAACATACTTTTACTTTTGGCTAAGCCTATTACTCCAGGCCTACCACTGCTTCAGTAGTCCAATCCCCACTATCACACAAGTCCCTGGGTGAAACATGGACCCTTTAGAAAGAGCAGAAACTCACCCCCCAGTTGCAGGTGCCCCACATGTGAATCATGAAATCTTCTTGTTTCCCACACTCTTGGACAAATAAGGCAGCTTCTTCACTAGCAGTAGCCAGGGGGTTGCCCCTGGAATATGCAGGCTAAATTTTCCTGCCCCATCCCCTCAGGGATGGGGCACTGAGACCCAATTCAGCGGTCTCCACCACTTTAAAAATAGCTCACTGTGTCTCTCTTTAGGTGGAAACACACACCTTTCCCTAATTGTAGCCCTATGTCAGGGCTGAGGCTCCAAAAGCCTAACACAGAGCTGCTGTGCTCCTCTCGCAACAAGCTCCAAACTCCAGCTGACTACAGACTACTGTTCAAACCTCCCAACATTCTACTCCAACTCCCTGCTGCAGATTCCATTGTGGCTCATGCAGCTGTGACAGTTCTATGGTGATGTCATCCCTCAGTCTCAGCTGAGACTGAGAACAGAGTAAGACAGTGTGAAATCCATTTAAATGGAGTTTCACAAGCTGCCTTCCCTGCCTACCACTAGGTCTTACTAGGATTCTAGTAACCCCGGGTAACAAGGGGGTTACACCTGCTATCCAGCCACATGCTGAGGTACTTGAAGGGAGAGACCACTTCAAGGGGAGCCTGTCCAGTTTTCTGGCTGGTACCAAAGTCATAGACACTGTTTTTTTAGTGTTGCCCTAGAGATGCTTGGAGTGGAGCCAGCGCAGGACATTATATAACTCTTGCTGAAGTAAGGCTGCCACTGCTGAGACTGAGGGGCCAGAGGTGTAGATTACTGTGTTATCTGCATACATATGTGTATGTGAGTTGCCACAGGAAGAGGGTAGATCATTTAGGATAGTGGAGAAAAAGAAGTGACCCAGGATGGAGCCCTGTGGGACCCCTGTCTGAATAGGAAGCAGAGGAAGCAAGGTGCTTTCAACCTGTAGTGACTGCAGACAGCCTGAGATATAGGAATGGATCTGGATAACAGCAGAAACTAAGAGGCCAGCAGAGTTGAGCTTGCCCAGGAGGAGGACATGGGTCATCTATTCACAGACGTTGATCAAGTTAATGAAAATTGCTGCCATGATGTGTCCCTGATCCTTCTCAGTGAGGACAGATGGAGTGAATGACTTGCAGTAGGAAGGAGGCAGTGGGGTGCTGTTTCCAAAAACCAGGCTGGAAGAGAAAGAGAGAGGTAAATGGAGGAGTAGAGGAAACTGATTAGGCTGGAGTAAATGAGTTTCTCTTGTAGCTTGGCAAGAGTAGGGAAAAGGGAGGCATTATTGGCTGAGATAGATATAAATTAAATGACCTGTATAGACTTTCTGAATATTTATTTGTGGATATGCTCAGAAATTGAGTTTCACACCCGTCAGAACATGGCAGTCTACAGTAAAAACACTTGAACAAACTCTTAATTGGGATATAATTACCAGGCATCAATTTTTAGCATTGCATCAAGCAGTAGATATTTCCCGTAACAACCAGCTGGTTGTTACGAGATTCGCGCACTGCGAGTGCCCTATACCTGGCTCGAGCATAAATCAAGTTCTAACATGAGCCGTGTGATCGCAAGTAAAAAAAATGGTAGAATTTCAAACATAGTCTGTTCTTACTTGGCAAGTGCTGTCTCAATTCTTGTTGTCTCACTTGTCAGTTTTAAAAGTAATCTTCCACTCGGATCCTGATAGTAAAATCTGCAAAAAAAAATGTACTTGATCATGTGACTACGTTTCCTCTATGACCAACCGACGGAGAACAAGAAGGCCATGAGACTTTTTAACATTTCAAGGACTATTACCTACATTAGTAGAAAGTCGTGGTAGTGTACTCGGTTTTTTTTATTTACTTTGAATGTACTTTGAATGTAAAGCTGAATTTCTGTTCTCTCTGTTGTGGACTCTTAAGATAAAGTCAGAAAGGTGCTTTTTATTCGTGTTGTTTTATGAGTGAAAAACCCTGCTGTTACCAAAGCATTTATTCTGAGTTTCAAAATATTGATGCCAAGCAATTATAAAAAATAAATATGACGAGGTGATTGATTTCTCGAATTGAACACTAAACCCTCGTCGAGTGATACTTTAATAAACCTCTTGAGCTGCGCTCTCTGGGTTTATGTAGCATCACTCGACTCGGGTGTGTGTTCAGTTCTCGTATTAACCACCTCCTCATACATTATTCTCTATATATTCTCAGTTCAGTTTACTCCTTTTTGGAATACCCCTTATCTGAGCTTAGAAGCCTTAGCCATGGATATAGACTTCATAGGCTTCATAGGAGGCATATGAGTCAAAAAGCTTTCACCATAAAGACTCGACGATATTTATTAGGTATATTGGTGACCTAGGTGGTTGTCTAATACAGTCTTAAATTACTTAATTATGGGACAATCTACATTGGGTTCTGGAAGTGTATTCCACAGGTTAACAGCTCATTGACGAAACCACTTCTCCCTTTCAGCAGAATTGTAATTTTCTCTCATGAGTTGCATTTTGTGGCTTCTGAGCTCTCTATTGATATTTTTAACTTGTAGTCCAAGACACTCCCAAAGGCCCATGTTTCTGAATGCCATAAAAACTTAGCATAGCCCCCCCATACGCCTATACTCAAATGAAAATAGATTCATTTATTTTAATCTTTCTTCACAGTGAAGATGCAAGATGTAATTTATTTCCTTGGTTGCCTTATGCTGTACCCTCTCGAGCACTGTAGCATCCTGAACGTTTTATGGGACCCAGAATTGGGCACAGTACTCAAGTTGAGGCTTGATCAATGGTCCATAGAGTGGAATAATTACACCTCTATCTCTACTCTTGATATGTTTAAATATGCAGCCCAAAATTCTACTTCCTTTAGCTACCACTTCCCCTGTGTCTTCTGTAAAGGAGAGACTGCTTGTCATAACTATACCAATGTCCCTTTCTCTGTCACTTTACTCCAGTGGAGTGCCATTTGAGAACTATTTTGTCATTATGTTTTTTCTTCCAAATGGCATGACCTTGCAGTTGCTTTCATTAAAATGCAGTTTATATTCATTTGTCCAGTGTGCTATTTAATCCAATTCCTCTTCAAATTTCTGACATGCTGCTGAGTCTTCCACTATTGCGCCTAGTGTATCATCAGCAAATTTGCATATTCAGGATCTTTTTGTTGTTTACATTAATGATACGAATAGATTAAACAGGGTTGGATCCAGCACTGAACCCTGGAGCACCCCACTACTTACAGCTTCCCAGTCTGAGGTTTAGCCTCTAACTGAGACCCTCTGCTTCCTTTCATCCAGTCAGGAGTCTATCTACTGTATGATATGACTACTAATTTTGATGCTCACAAGTTACTTAACCAGTTCACTATATTACAATATCAATGGCCCTTGAGTAACCTAAGTAAATAATGTCAGCAGATAATCTGTTGTCCAGAGCCTTGCTTATGGGTTCAAAAACATGAAATAGATTAGTCTGGCATGATCTAGAGGGAGTGAAACCATGCTGGGTTATGCCCCCAAATCCCATTTCTTGAACTTGTTCTTCTATAATTTATTTAACAAAGTCCTTTAATAGTTCCCCCCACAATGGAAGTAAAACTTATCAGCCAGTAATTTTTTAATCATACTTAGAACCCTTCTTGTGAACTGGAGTCACATTAATCTCCTTCCAACCTGCAATGACTTACCTGTTGGAGATAGAGCAGGTAAACAATTTTGCTAATGGACCTACTAGTTCACTGGATAACTCCTTTGAGAGCTGCGGGTGGATGTTATCTGGGCCTGGGCATTTATTAGCTTTAAGTGTACTCAGTTTTATTTTGACATCTATTTCCTATATCCCATAGTTAATAAATTTGTTGTTGTCATTCTGATTCAGCAGGGTATCTTTAGCTCTTCGCTGATAAACACTTAGAAAATATTTGTTGAATTCTGATGCCATGTCTTTTTCTTCATCAATGATAGAACTGGATATTTTAAGAGGGACGATTTTATGTTTATCCCCTCATAAGCTAGAAATGTAGTTAAAAAATGTGTTCTTGTTGTTTCCCACTTTTATAGCAAGTTTTAATTCTGCATTTGTTTTTGCATTTTTATGAGATTTTGTTTTTATATTTTCCTAACATTTGTTTATATAGACCCCATGTTTTTATAGCTGACTTTAGTTTGTATTTTTTAAAAGCTCTATTTTTCCTTCTTGTTTCTTTTGTTATATATTAAGCCATAATGGCACCTTGTCCTTGTTGTTATATTTTGCTTTTTCAGGAACATATTTCTCTGTGCAGTGATCCAAATTTAATTTAATTTTGTCCCACATCTGGTCAAGTTGAAGTTGGTCCAATTCATTTTTCCAGTCCCACTTAGATAAGTGATTTCTCATCTCACCGTATCTTGTTTTATTATATCATCTAATCTTAGTGATGCCCTTTAGTATGTTCCAACTGTCTTTAATTTCTATCTGCACCTTGTTATGGTCACTATTCATGAGCAGTTGTTCTCTAACCTTACAGTTAATGTTGTCGATGGCCAAATTGGTAATTACAATGCCATGTAGATTGTTACCTCTAGTATGGTCATTTACCTGCTGTCACATTATTACTTAATACTATACTGTATTTAATAAACTATTATCTAAAGAAGAGTAGCTGCTCAATTGATATTAGGAAGATTTAAGTCTCCCATAATTATAATGTGTGGTCCTGTGCCCATTTCAGATATAGTATTCCAAAATTGCTGGTTCTGCTCTGAAGAAAGTGCTGGGGACCTATAGCAAACCCTTATTCCAATTAATTTATTTTTGGGAATTTTTACTTTATCCCAGATTTGTTCCACAGTGTCATTCATATTTGTTGGAATTTCATTTTCTTGAGATTTGAATTCATCACTCACATACATAGCTATTCCACCACCTCTTGTCTTTCAAATCTATTCCTGTGGTATAACTGGTAGCCTGGGATTTGTTTTCCTCATCTCTCATTAGTCTGCCATATTTCATTGATTCCACATATGTGGATATTTTCCTCCTTTAAAAGTGATTCCAGTGCTACAGTCTTATCTTTTAAACTTCTGGCATTAATTGATTGCAGATTTATGCTATTGTTACCCTTTGTGATGTAAGCAGTAGGAGTATGGTATGCTACTGGTCCCCTATTCCACCTCCTTGCTAGCCTAAATAACCTTTTTTGATTTCTTGGGTGAATATTTCCCCCAGAAATTTGCCTTCTTTTTCACTAAAGTATAATCCATCCTGAGCAAAAAGATATCTTTGACCATTAAATATTTACCATGTTTCAATGCTTCTGACATTATTTAGGAGACACCATTTACGTACACTGTTATTTATTTTAAGAATCCTTTTGTTCCACCTGTAGTTATCCCTAGGAACTGGCAGAATCTCAGAGAGCACCACCTGGCAGTTCAGCTCACTCAGTGTCTTGTAAATTATTTGATAATCAAGCAAGAGTTCACTTTCTGATTTCTTTTGAATGTCATTAGTTTCTGCATGTGTGATGACTTGTTTTGGTTCTTCTCTATTTTTTAGTGTCTTTTAAAATAATTTATGAATATCTCCCAACCCTGTACCTGGGAAACATTTACTGATCACTCTCTCTTTTTGTCCATAAGTGGTGTATTTGTCTGTGTATTTAACAATAGAGTCACCAATAATAAATAACCTTAGAGTTTCAGTGGCGGTGTTTCCCTGAAGAATATCAGGTGCACATTCACCTCCTATTTCCATTGCAGGTCCATCAGTGTCAATGCAGTGTTCATGTTGGTCATTATTTAATGTTATATTTACTTCTGGAAAAAAGTAAAGATATGAAGCATCTCTGATCATTTATATCCCAAAACTAATGTTCTAACATTTGATCAGATTAATACCAAATAGGGTCTGTACAGATTTGATTTCAGTGACTTTTAACAAATACAATAAACTTATAGAAATAATTTCTGTCTACTAATAAAGGTCTCCCTGAGGATGGCAATGGTATCAGTTCTGGAAGTTAAGAAGCTTAGAAAAGGACATTAGTGGTATTTATAAAAATGGTCTCAGATTCTGATCCCAATCTCACATCTCATGTTACATCTCAATGGGAGACAAAATTACAAATGGTCATCACAGGTGAGATTTGGAATGAATGATGGCTTAACTCCTATAAAACAAGTACAGCTAGCTATACAGGGATGATCAATATAGTTTCCTTTTACATGGATACTACTACAGTCCAAACAAATTTGAGTCTATGGCTATTCTGGAAATGGTCCTAGCTGGAGGTGTAACCAACTGCATGCAACTCTAACTGACACGTTATGGTATTGTCATCAGGTTAAAAAGTCATAGTGTGAATTCAGAGATATACAGTGGCCCGGATATTCAGACTGTGCCAGACAGTGGTGCAAGCCTGGATGCAGCACAACTGGGATGTGCCAGGGCCAGGGCAACATGATATTCAACAGTGATGCAACATGACATAGCACCGTTGAATATGACAAGGTCAGTGCACATACTGTGCATGGTGCAGTGGCACTGTGCTGGTGCAAGCCACAGATAGGGAGCATGTGAATGCGCTAGAGCAAGTGCAGTTGTGCTAGGTGCATCACCCACAATATTCAACAAGGGGCATGCAAATGAGGCCATAAAATATGCAAGGTGCAAATGGGGCCATTTGCATGTCATTATGTCCCCATTTGCATGCCTTGAACTATGCTGCCTGGTGACTTGTGCCTGGCACCCTGCACTGCATGATGTATGCAGTGGGGATCCCGAGGCATCCCCCACCCCATAGACGTGAGCGTGGTGTATGTCAAACTGAGAAATCCCTGGTAGTCTAGTGGCTCCCTCTCTCAAGTCCCTGATTCCTGAGATATTTATATATGAACATCCCTGGTGGTCTAGTGGTTCACCCCTCCCACCCAATCCCCATACAAATGTAGAAAAGATCATCCCTGGTGGTCTAGTGGACCCCCACCATTGCTGTGATCATGGTACAGCTCCCTCAACAAAATCCATGGTGATCCAGTGGCACCCATCACCCTTCCACCCACACCAGACCCCTTGCCCACCCCACTCCTCCCCATCATTGGCAGGCAGCTGCAACCTGCCCACATACCACCTGGCCATCTGCTAAATGACAGGTACAGTATGGGCTGTAAGCCCATTGGTCCTCAGTGTGGACCAATGGGCTTGCAGAGCATACTGTACTAGACAGTTTCAAATATGACTTCATTCACATATTTGGGACTGTTTAGTACAGTATGCCCTACAAGCCCATTGTCTACACTGGAAGCAATGGGCTTACAGCCCATACTGTACCTGTCATTTGGCAGTCAGCTGGGCAGTATGCGGGCAGGTTGCAGCCACCCACTGATGATGGGTTGGGAATGAGGTGGGCAAGGAGTCCAGTGTGGGTGGGAGGGGTGGGGGGTGCCACTGGATCACCATGGATTTCTTTGAGTGAGCTGTACCATGATCAAGGCAATGGGTGGGGGGTTCCACTAGACCACCAGGAATGGTCTTTTATACATTTCTCAGGGACTCAGGTGGGAGGGGGGCCACTAGACCACCAGGGGTTTGTGGGTGCTTGCTGACAGTGTTCTGAATGGGTAGGTGGCCACCCACATCTGGCAGCTGCTGTGTTGCACCATGCAAAACAGCAGCCCACCTCTGGGTGGCCATGATTTGTTCCATCTTTTTTTGGGCTCAACTTTGAGCCCCCCATGTGGCACACTGCAGGGTTGTGCCAGCATATGCACCACACATCCTGGGCTGACTATCAGGATCTGCCACATATACATGGGTACACCCGCTGCATCTGCGACGCATACAATTACATTGTGTCCCGGTGCATCAGAATTTGAACTGCACCTGGCAGCCCTTTCAATGTCCCACCAGGGCAAAATGTGGGGTTGCGCCAGGTGCAACCCTTTTGAATATCTAGGCCAGTATGTATAAGGACATTCTTGGTCCACCTTTGTCATTACATCCTTAGGTATAGTATTTATGTTAGGTAATTTAAGAATTGTTCCAAACATGGACAGACACCATCAAACATGGTTACAACAGGTGGCACTGGATTAAAGAGAATAATTCCCAAGAATGAAAAGACAAATCTGTCTTTTTTAATGATAGATTGGTGGTTGCTTATGCGTACCCAAGCCATAAATGAAAAAAATAGTTATCAGATTTTGGGTAAATTACAGATCTTCAAAAAATGTGATCTGCAATTCTGCATTTATCTTCATCCAACAACTCTCAATCTCTACCCCAACCTCTCTAATTTAGAATGTCTAAACGTAAACAGAAGGAATGGAGAATATCTCTGCAGCCATTACTGTCAGAATGATTAGATGAAGAGATTCGATCTGATGGCAGCGTTCCGTATGGATGTCTGGCTGTGAGCTCCGTAACAGCCTTCCTCCTTTTGATTTTTACCGTGTTCTTTCAACATAATTCCTGTAGATTTTATGGTGGACAAGTTATTTATAAATACCGTACCACCAGTAGTTCCACCGACCGAGTCCTATATGGTTTTTCCAATCAGAAGTCTTATTAAGTTGCTAGTTAAATTTCCCTCTGTCCCGCCGCAGTCTGCTGCTTGACACTCGCAGAGAGGTGCACTTGACAGCTGTGCAGTGCTACACGGTGCCCGCTTCAAGCATGCCTAAAGCAATAACGCTCTTAACACATCTGTCTTACCTTTGGCACATATTCACTACTCAAACCCCACACCATTATTTAACATTCACAACAACATAATTCAACAAGCAGAAAATGGATTTAAATGAAAATCTAGTGAACATGAAGGAGGAAGCCACTGCAATGAAACATCCATTTCCTGACTCTGACAGCAGTTCTGATGATTTAAATGAGCATGGCCTCAAGAAATCTGCTTCTGCTGCTACATTAACTTTAGATCACTTCGATTTTATTATGTGAGAGATCACTAGATTGAGCTTAAAAATATCTGAAATGCATTCTGACTTAAAGGAAGTTAAACAAGAGCTAGTTTCACACATCTTAAGAATAACTGATGCAGAGGTAAGAATTAGTAACCTGGAAGACTCTATCAACAAAGATCACAGACAGGGTCATGGACATTCATAGAATAAACATTCAGTGTCAGTGACTCAGTAGGTAGCACACTCACCTCTGAGGCCAGAAGATCAGAGGGTTGTGGGTTCAGTTCCCACATCTGGCACTTGGGTTAATATCCCAGTATTGACACTGTAGTGCAGCATGAGAGGGGTGCTGCATTTCTGAAGTGCTGTCTTTCGTATGAGACTTTAAACTAAGGGTCCCATCTGCCTGGATTGGTGGAGTTCAGGTGGATGTTAAGGATCCCATGGCACTTATCGAAAAGAGTAGGGGAATTTTATTAGAAACTTAAAAAATCAAATAAATATACAATGCCAATGCACACAAAGGAATAAACAAATCATAAGAAAAATCATACAAGTATTTCAGTCCTACAAGTATAAAAGTATTTTCATATAAAACAGTAAAACAAATATATCCTAAAACTGAAAAGATCCCCGGCCCCTCACTCCCACTAAAAGAGTAGGGGAATTTTTTTATTAGAAACTTCAAAAATCAAATAAATACACAATAGTGTTAATTCACACAAAAGAATATACAAATCGTAAGAAAAATCAAATAAGTATTTCAGTCATATGAATTATTGAAGTACTGCAATAAAACTGTAAAACTCAAATACACCCTAATCCTGAAAAGATTCCCACCCCTACTAAAAGAGTAGGGGAATATTTTATTCAAAACTCAGAACACCATATACAAAATTGTATATACATCTTGCAAAATTATAGAAAAAGAAATCAAAACCATAAGTAAATATTACATCATACAGAAATTTCAAACATAAAACATCCATATCTGTATATAACCCCCATCCCATCCCCCCTAAAAGGGTAGAGGAATAATTGGTATAAATCTTCCAAATAATAGAAAAACAGGATGTTAAGTAATCAATTATACTAAAGTAAAATTACATCAGAAAATCAGTAAAAGGAAAAAGCCAAACCTCACTTCTCCAATTAAAAATGCCCTAGAACTGTGGTTCTTATACATAGGCCATAAGGTGCACTTCCAAAACTTGGAACCATCCTAAAAGACTCAAAGCTCAAAACTAACTATAGAATGCAGAGCACCCTGTGTTCCTAAAAAAGGAAATATTCAAAAAGTGAAACTTTCCCCAGGTTACCTATGGTTCTCTCCAAGCGTATGTATGGTATCAAAAGAAAAGGGAAAAACCAATAACCCTGTATCTAGCCAAGACATATTTCTCCACCATAATTTATACAAGTCAGGTAGAGCTCTACTCTGTTCCATAACCTGCCACTTCAATACTGCTTTCTGTAAGAACAGAAATACTTGTTCTCCTGATAATACTTGCTGTCAAAGTGATCAGCCACTCCTGGCTAGCCAAAGCTGGTAAGTAATAAAACTCATCATCAGCCTGATTGTAATAGCGTCAAATCTGGCCCATGCTCCAAGTAGTACCCCATCGATCCAAATTCGTGATGGCTGATTTCGGAAAGGGTTCAGAGGCCATTTCCTATGAAACACCTCCCAAAAGGATACAGCAAATGGGCAATCTAATAAGAAATGTGAAAAAGACTCTATGGTTTCCATACATATATTCCCTCTGGGACACGTACGTTCCTTAATTCCTTTATGCTTCAAATAGCCCTGAATAAAAGTCTATCATATAGTGTGGGAGCCTTTTGCTGGACAAAAAGGAATTTATCAAGGAATGCTGGGTGGTTGATAATTCAGCATTCCAAGGGGAAACATAATAAAAGTTTCCCATTATCCAACTATATAGCGATTTTTTCGAAAGCGTACAAAGGGAGGTTTTCTTGACCTTCCAAGCTTTTAATTTACTTACTACACCCAAAAAGTGTCCTGATAAGTGGGCCACCTGGATCTGTCATGGGAGAGGAATAGTCGGGTCCCAATCGCTTAATAGGAGTCCGAGTTCATCTTCTACCCAGGGAAGCCATGCCTTTGCAGTATTCTGCAGCAAAGTTACAAACTTGAAAAAAATGAAAGTAACATAAAAGAAAACTACTGGGTTCAACATACCTAAGCCACCTTCCTGTATGGGTAGATAAGTGATACCTCTTTTAATAGGGTTCAATCTGCTGCCCCTAAACACTGAAAAAAACCACTGTAAACTGTGGCCTCCAAATTCAATGGGGGTTGGAAAATAGCAGCAAGATACAAAAAAATGGGACAGTAAAAATGTTTTAATCAAATAAATGTGTTTTCCTTTAGTCATCTGCCATTTATTCCAATGGACTACCTTCTCTTTAGCTGATGTCAAAAGCTGTACCCAATTACACCGTTAGGGATCATCCCCACCAAAGTAAACACCCAATATCTTTCTATAAGCCATATCTATAGGAATTCCCCAAATAAGAGATACATCACCAGCGTCATACCCCAAGGGCAAAATACCGCTCTTCTGTGTGTTTATTCTTGACACAGAAATAGTAGTAAATTCACATTAAAGGTCACAGGCGGCTATTGCAGGAGATTTGTCTGCCAAAAAAAGCTCCAGATCGTTCACAAATGCTAACGCAACCACCTGCCTATCCTCTGATCCTACTGAGAGTCCAGTTGTTGCTTCTGTCCCGTGTAGCACATGTAATAATGGATCTAGAGATAGGACCAAAACTACTTTACCCACCCATCCATGAACACTTGCTATCAAGCTAATTCCAGTGTAACAAGTCTGCAGCCAATTTATAAACATAGATAGAAACCCAAAAGATTTAAATGTTTCCCACAAATAAGTATATTCAACCTGATCAAAAGCTTGAGATTGATCTAGGCAAACCAAATGCCTGAATAATTCCTGATTGTCCCCCCTTATGTAAAATCTCCCATACCAAAATTAAGGCATACTGGACCAATCTCCCAGGAATGCTACTATACTGGGATGGATGCACTACCAGATCTATAACACTAGCCAATCTATTACTAAGAACTTTCATTAAAATTTTATAAGCAGTATTCAAGAGCAAAATTGGTCTCCATTGTTTTAAAACTCCCCAACAACCTCCCTCTTAAAAATCAAGATCAAAAGGCCCTCCAACATGCTCTTAGGGAGGTTCTGTTGAGATAGGCCATTATTCAGACACATGCAAAATTCTGGTTCTATAATGTCTCAAATATATTTATATATTTCATGCATGAGACCATCAGACCCTGGTGCAATTCCAGATTTAAGTGACCAAATTACAGTTTTTAATTCTGCTTGTGAAATGGGAGTAGTCAGAAGGGTTCCAACATCCTATCGAAGCTGAGGTAGATTCATTTTTCCCAACCACTGTCGCATCTTTTCTACCAGTAATTTTTGACTATCAAAAATATGAGAAAAATGGGAGGTAATTTCCTCCAAAATATCTGCCTTATTGTGCACATTAATGCCAGAAGATGTAATCAAGTACTCCATGTTATGGCATTCCCGGAGGAGTTGCATAGAGTCAAATGGTAATGTGTCTCTTACTTTACCACTAGTGCCATATTTTTGCTTGTGTTCTAAAGATTGTAGAGCTTCAAGTTGTTTTTTTGCAATGCAATTTTTAGATGTTTGACCTTCTGCAAATCTTCCGTCCCTAAATTGGGTCTGAAAGATGTCCAGAAGGCAATACATTTCCTTAAAAAGGCAATCTCATCATGTCTGAATTTCCCATTAATATGCTCCATTTTACAAAAATAGGATTCTATCTCTTTTTTTGTACCTTCCCACCAAGTGGAACCGTCATCACATAAAAAGAACACAGATTTCCGTGCCTGAAGTACTGCAAGAAAACCATCACACACCATTGGAATAGACATTAATGAATTGTTCAATTTCCAGGTCCCTGGCCCCCTCCTCTCCTCTGGGAGATCACTAAGGACAAGTGTTAGTATTCTATGGTCTGAAGTGGCTACATCCTGAAAGTGAACCATTTTGATTTTGAAAAGGCAGATACAAAGAAATAATCAATTATAGAGGCTCGAGGGCCACATCTGGCACTTGGGCTAATATCCCAGTACTGACACTGTAGTGCAGCATGAGAGGGGTGCTGCACTTCTGAGGTGCCGTCTTTCGGATGAGACGTTAAACCGAGGTCCCATCTGCCTGGATTGGTGGTAGTTCAGGTGGATGTTAAAGATCCCATGGCACTTATCGAAAACAGTAGGGGAATTTCCCCGGTGTCCTGGCTAAATTTCCCTCATTCACTAAAAATACCACCAACAGCTTAATCTGTTTCAAGGTCAGTTGTCATTCATCTGTATCCCCCTCCCCCGGGTCATGCCTGAAAATAGGCAGGATTTGTCTAGTGCACTTACCCGGTCAACAAAAGCTAAATAAAATAAAAATAAATAAATAAAAATATGTACAACGCTTTTCTACCTGGAGAGAAAAAAAGGCATCTATAAATCCCACATCACTAATCAAGTGAGCCAGGCACTGAGCATCACAATACACTTTCTTATTTAAGGCAGGGTAGAGTACTGGGCCAAAGTAACATTAAAATCCCCTCCTAAAATTGCTAAATGGGATGTCTATAAGAAAGGAGAAAGAGATTGAAAAATAATTACTCTATCACATTTTGTTTGTGGTCCATAAATATTTATAGGTCTAATTAATTGGTGAGCCCATTTTATATCCAGCATCAAAGCTCTGCCTGGCTACAACTCTAAATGATGCACAACCTTAATGCTGGAAGAAAAAAAACAAATCCCAACTCCTGAACACAGATCATCCCCCTGGGACCAAAAACTGTCTCCCCAAAGCCATGCATCAGAAGCCGCAGACCTCTCAACCACTGAATGTAACCGTACATCCTGAAAAAAAACACAGTCCAGGTTTTTATGTAAAAAATAGAAAAAGGTACTGCATTTTTTAATCATTGTTTGAATGCTATTAACATTCAATGATGCTACTCGAAAGAAGAAGGGATCCATGGGTCAAACAGGAATGAATCTTCATTTTACTTTACTCAAGGCCTTTGTCACTCTTCCACTTTTAGCTCCGTGGGCCAAATGATCAGTAGGATCTGAGCAGTCACCCTGAGATTCTGCTATCACAACTCCTTCTGCTGGGAGATCTGCTGGTTCTGGGTCCTGGGGAACGTCATCCAGTACAGTAAATTTGTTTATATCCTCTAAAGAGGACACAAGGTCACTCTTCCTCTGTTTACCTTTCAGTTTGGCAGGCTTTCCTTTTTTCTCCTGTACCAAAGTGAAGTCCATGCTACTAGTAGTGGATTCGGGTGGGGTCCAAAATAGAGATGTTGGGAAGACCAATAGAACCACCATCCTGTGGATGGGGTTCAGTAGCAATAATGTCAGTGGCTCAGTAGGTAGCACACTCGCCTCTGAGGCCAGGAGATCAGAGGGCTGTGGGTTCAGTTCCCACATCTGGCACTTGGGTTAATATCCCAGTACTGACACTGCAGTGCAGCATGAGAAGGGTGCTGCACTTCTGAGGTGCCGTCTTTTGGATGAGACGTTAAACTGAGGTCCCATCTGCCTGGATTGGTGGTAGTTCAGATGGATGTTAAAGATCCCATGGCACTTATCGAAAAGAGTAGGGGAATTTCCCTGGTGTCCTGGCCAAATTTCCCTCATTCACTAAAAAATACCACCAACAGCTTCATCTGGTTCAAGGTCAGTTGGCATTCATCTGTATCCCCCTCCATCCGGGTCGTGCCTGAAAATAGGCAGGATTTGTCTAGTGCATTTACCCGGTCAATACAAACTAAATAAATAAATAAAAATAAATAAACTTGAAACTAAAGTTGAGGACCTTGAGAACACAAACAGGAGAAATAACTTCAGAATCTTTGGACTCAAAGAAGGCATAGAAAGGGCAGATCCATTATCCTTTGCTAATAGCCTCCTCACAAAAATAGCTGCCCCCCCCGCTGACATTAACATTTATGTGATTGGAGAGCCCACAGATCTCTGAAACCAAAGCCAAACCAAGGAGAGAGACCTAGATCATGTGTCCTGAGGTTCTTGAACTTCCAATAGAAAATATTTGTACAGAGACCCCTTAGAGACAAGAACAACATTATTTACGAAGGCTGCAAAATTAAAATATTTAATGATCTTGCCCCGAGACTATTCAAAAATGTGAAACCTTTTTTCCCCCTTTTTTCCCCATCAAGAAGCGTCTTAGAGAAATAGATTTGAAATACAATTTATTTTTCCCAACTTTACTGAAAGTTTGGTCTGCTGATGGCCCAAAGGAATATAACAGTTTTGCAGCTGCCAAGAATGGGCTATAAACTGATTTCCCAGCCATATTTAAAAACATTTACTTCTAGAGCTAGTTCCGGTCCTAACTGACTATATTCACACTTTACGGAATACCCTCAGCTACTCTTATCTGCTTTGAATTTGAATATGGAAAATAAATTTCCTTAAACTTTAGATAAGATGTCTCTTGTTATATATGGAAGGGCACCACTGGGTATACAGTAGGTATAATTAAGGAACTAAATATAGATTAGCTCCTGCATAGGTTCTGGGGGTGAATTACAATAACTGAAGGTATAACAGGAACCAATTTAAAAGAAATATGGACAAAAACAACTATACTGATGTAGACCCGGAGTGCGATTGTGTATGACTCCATGGAGCCTGTGTAGACATGCTTTTTCTGAGAGTGGTTCTCTCTTGCATTACTCCATTCCCAATGTGGCTGCTGTTTGAATAAATTAAATATTTTGTAATAGGTGATTTGCTGTGCCTGACTGTGTGATGCCTTTGGTCAGTTGTAGGTGGTGTTCGATCCTTATACCTGAGCAACTGTAAGTCATGGCTTTCAGCACAAAAAACATACTGTAGTACTGTTTCTGCTCAGTTTCAAGGTGCAGAGAACTTTAGTAATTATGGCTTCTATCCACATAGGGACTATAGGAGGTGTACTAAAAGTATTACATTCCCGTGCACATGCAACACTTGTAATTCTGGGCAGAGATGCTTATCGGAATGCAAATTACAATTGCTTTGGGGGTGAACATCATTTACAATGGCTGGGGGATCTATGGTACTGTCAGGTTCCTGCAAATTACTCAACCTATTGCATTAAGTTGTCTACTACCAGAGCTTTCTTAAGAAACTACACAGCTCCTCGAGGGTGGAAGGGACGGGTGATATACTCCTCTGACTTAGTCTCCTGATTTCTTTGTGGGGGGTTTGTTGGCTACTTCTCCGGTGTTTACTCGTATTTTGAAAAAGCGCCATTTTCCTTTTACCCTGACTCTGAGGCATTCACAAATTACCTGAAAAAAATCTAACTGCCTTTTACCTATGTTCCATTACTGCATGTGGCTCTTCTAGAAGACGCTTGCTCTATACTAAGGTCATGTGTGGTTCTTTGTGAACTTTGCTCTTTACCCCTGGTGTGAATTATGGGTAGTTCATATAGCATTCTGGGTCTGCTACAGCATACAAAGTGGTGCTCTCTGTAAAAAAGAGTTATAGAAAATGATGAATCATGGGTGTAAAATGCAGTATTAGGCAAGTTTTATTTGGGGGCCATTTTTTAAAATGTACTTTTGTATTCATTTACTTAGCTTTGATTTCTTTTGGTCTGTTCAAACTTAACTAATTTTATTTGTGTAGGTTTTTGGCACTGATCAAGATAAGACAGAGAACAGGGTGGCCTCATTCTACATTTTATATAGGAGTCTGAACTTGAGGGTAAGCTTACTTTGTATTTATAAAGGCTAATGTTTGTTTAAGCAAGATAAGAAGGTGTCGGGTATTGTTATGTTCCTGTACAGTTGTACAATTAGATCTTAAATGGTGATTAAATTCTTTCTTTCTAGATTAGCTGTTATCATGTATTTCTGTAATATTTGCACTTGGTTAGAGAATAGAGAAACATGGTTGAATGGAGACCAACACATACAAACACCCCCCTTTTGTTGTTAAATTTTGAATAAATGCTAAAGAGAATGCAGACTAGCATGAATGGTTCAGAATAAAGGGGAAGGAGGGGGACTGGTACCAAATCTCCATAAAAGCTATAGAGGTACTCAAAGGAGGAAAGGGGCTAGTGCCTGAACAAACCCATCTAGAAATGTGCTGGCTAGGGTTTTAACACACTTGGTGTTATTATCATTTACTTTAATATCAAATAAAATCAAATAAAATTTTATTTATAATGCACTTTTCAAATATCAAAGCACAAGTACATAACAAAATAATAATCATCGCAAAAAATATAAATATAAATCCATTAAAAGTCAACAAGGGGACCTATTCAAAAGCTTATTCAAATAAATAACTCTTCAAAGATGCCTTGAATGACTCTGTGGACAGGCACTCTCAAATCCGATGAGGTAGAGAATTCCACAGGGTTGGGGCGACAAAAGAAAAAGCTCTGGCCCTAGATAACTGAAGGCGAACCCTGGGAATCTCTAACAATCCCTCATTGGTGGAGCGGAGTGGGCTGACAGGGTGGTAGGGTCAAAGGAGATCTTGCAAGTAGCCAGGTCCCTGACCATGTAGGGTCTTATAGGTCAGCAACATGACCTTGAAGGTGATTCTCCACTGCACCGGCAGCCAGTGCAGTTCGAGCAGCACAGATGTGATGTGTAGGAATGTAAGTTTGTCATGGCAGTCATACACGTCATTGATTCCATGATGTTTGATCTTTATTCAGGACTTCCATGACTTTCACTAGTGTCATCAGAATGTAGCAATGATGACAGTGCCACAACATTTACTACTGTTTACTAATGATTTCATGAACAAACAATGAGTCATTAAAACCTCATCCATGACAAACTTACATCCCTAGTGATGTGGCAAGTTCTTGGTAACCCAGGCAACAACCTGGCCACAGTATTCTGCACCAGTTGCAGGTGACCAAGATCCACCCCCGGCAACCCTAGATATAGAGCATTACAGTAGTCAAGACACGAAGAAACAAAGGTGTGAACCAGTACTGGAAGGTCATCGTGTGGAACAAGGTGTTTTAATTGTTTAATTAGTATTTCAGAAAGACCTTTGAACATGAGCTGTTTTACAAAGGTTCCACGTCAGGGTGGACAATAAGAAAATACACATATTCAGTGGTTACAGAGGCGTGATCATTAGGCATTAAAGAGTGATTACAAGACAATTAGACAAATAGGAGAAAAAAATGAGCAGTTGTAATTGAATACTAAACTGTTTCTAATCGGTTGTCCTAGGTAGCACACCCCTGGTTTTATTCAGACTATATCCCTCAGATGGTAGAAGGAAGACTTGACAAAGGCTGACACCTATGCATTCAACATCTGTTCACTATCAAGAATTACACCCGGATTCCACACCTATTCAGAAGGTCTCAACTGGGTACCCCCTAACATAAGAGCAGAAGAGAACCCAGGAGTTAACTTCTCTGCACAGTGACCCAGGTCCACCGCCAGCACCTCTGTCTTGTCCTGATTTAGTCTTAACCAGTTAGCACTCATCCAGTCCTGAATCTCAGTCAGGCAGTTGTTAAAGACTGATAAAGCATCATTCTGTTTGGGTACAAAGGACATATAGAGCCGAGTATCATCGGCATAGCAGTGAAAGCTCAGCCCATAACACCTTATAATGTCTCCCAATGGCAGCATATACACCGTGAACAACATGGGGGAAAGTACAGAAACCTGTGGTACCCCACAGGGCAGAGCAAAAGGAGCAGAGGAAAAAATTCCTGATACTACCCTCTGGATTCTGCCAATGAGGAAAGAATGGAACCATCTGAGGACTGTTTCTGACAGGCTACAGAGCAGCCACAGGCATTCTAGCAACATCCCATGGTCCATGGTGTTGAATGCTGCAGAGAGATCAAGGAGAACCAAAATCGAATGACTCCTATCATCTCTCGCTATTAGGAGATCATTCAGTACCCGAACCAGCGCTGTGTCGGTACTATGCCTCTTCCTGAAACCAAACTGGAGAGGATCATAGACTTCATGGGTGGTAAGAAAGTCCTTGAGCTGCAACGAGACTACTTTCTCAATAACCTAGCCCAAAAAGGGCAGGTTAGAGATCAGTCTGTAGTTAGCGAGACAATCTGGGTCAAGGGAAGATTTCTTCAAAAGGGGTGTACGGTAGCCTCTTTTAAAGACTCTGGAAACACCCCTTGGTCCAAAGAGCACCAGACTATCTCAGCAAGGACTGGTCCAATCACATCCACATACTCCACAAGGAGGCATGTAGGACCAGAATCCAAACTACAGCAAGTCGGTCACAAGCCCTGGACAATCTTCATGATATCCATGATCGCTGGCTGGTCAAAGTCTGTCCAGATAAACTGAGGGCCCGTAACCTCGCATCGATCACCACCATCCTCATTTGAATGTGCACTGCGAATCTCTGACCTGATCGATGACACCTTATCATCAAAAAACTGAGCAAACTCATCACACTTTATTTGTGAAAAAGCTCTCTGGCCCCACAGACAGGCTGGATTGCATAGTCTGCCCACGGTCCAAAAGAGCTGAGCCAGTTGATTTCTTGATGCAGCTATCTCCCTGGACAGGAACTCTGCCTTCTTACAGGAGATTCCTGATCAATAGTCAGCATAATGGGCCATCAGTCTAAGGCTGTCACCTTCCAGGCCAGATTTCTGCCAGCAGTGTTCCAACCTTCGCCCCACTCTCCTCAGCTCCCTCAGTGTCCCATCAAACCAAGGGGACTGAGGACAAAGCGAGAGGGGGCCAAAACAGATAGGAGCTATGGAATCCAGAGCCCTCAACACCATATTATTATAGTGCACTACTAAGGCATCTGGTTCCATGCACTCCATAGGCCAACTCTATAGGTCCAGCACTGCCATTAGACCCTCAGGGGTAACTCCCGTCAAAAGGCAGTACTAGACCATCTCCAAAGGGATTGGTCTCATGGGGGGGCTGCAAAATTGAACCATATGAAGTGATGATCAGACCACCCAACTGTTTCCACCACCAGCTCCATGATCTTCATCCCCAGGGTGAACACCAGATTCAAAGAATGACCTTGAATATGGGTAGCAGCAGTAACAACCTGTGTAAAGCCCAACTAAGTCATCAGTTGGAGGAAGTTTTGACCAAAATGCAAGAGTTCATCTTCGACCCAGGCACTGAAGTCCCCCAGGACCAACCACCTGGAGGGCTCCAACACCAGGTCGACAATGAAGTCTGCAACTTCCTGCAGAAAAACTTTCTCATCACTGGGTGGATGGTTGATGAGTAGAATTCTGCTGCCCACACCTGCTCCCATGATACACTCAAAGTATCTGGGGGTCACCACTGGAACCTCCACAAGGACCAATTCTGATTTAAAACAAATGGCAACCCTCCCCTATCCAATCTTGGGCAGTGTATCCCTGAGTACCCAGCTGGAATAGCTGACTCCAATATGGGACCAGCATTTTCATCCAGCCAGGTCTCAGTGATGCAAGCCAGGTCAGATGACTCAACAAGATCAGCAATGATTGCTGTCTTGTTGTTTATAGACCTGGCATGGTATAGCACCACCCGGGTTGGATGAGAGGCCTTGGAGGAGTGGGCCACTTGCTCACTATCCGTGGAGCCCTTGGGTATCCATAGAGCCCGTGAAGCATTGGTCAGGTGTGGCATAATAAGCATTTAAAGATTATTTATGTATGTTATCACAGTCTTACTGGACAGTGGTTTGCTCTCACTCTACTTTCTAAGCCCTATATACCTTCTCGTCATCCATACTCTGTAACTATCTCTCTTTACTTTGATCTTTCTGTTTGTGGAAGACTGAGATTATGGGGGGTCTGGTCATGACATGCCATCAAAATGGTGAAGTTGTTATCTTTTGTGCTCATTTCCTTAATATACTTTGACAGATATCAACATGGCAGTAATTGACAAATTGAAATTGGTATCGTGGAATGTTAGAGGCCTGAACCACAAAATTAAAAGACATATGGTGCTAAGGCATTTGAAGATACTGGATACATCTATAGCATTTCTGCAAGAGGCACATCTCAGGAAAGAACACTATTCTTTGATGCAAAGGGAGTGGGTGGGCCAAGTATTAGGGGCTGGAGATAACTCGAAAAAAGCAGGGGTGTTAATATTGGTTAAGAGGGGTCTAAACTTTATTCCTAGTACAATTATTGATGATCCCTTGGGACATTATATCATCATTAATGGTAAACTGGGAGAAGAAATTCCACACTTATTAACATCTAACCTAACCTCTACTCTCATGACGTATTCAGTCTCATATTTACAAATATAGGCAATATGTTAAATAGCACTATTCTAATTGCTGGAGATATGAATAGCACCATTCATCCTGTTTTAGACAGATCCAACTTATGACCATTCAGATCCAAAGCTAATAAGGATCTAATAGATCTGGTAGATAATTTAAACCTGGTTGATGCTTGATGGACTCTTCACCTGAATGGGAAAGAATACACATTCTGTTCCCGATGTAACAATTCAGGATCCAGACTTGGTCATATTTACATGCCTAGAGCTTTTATATCTAGAATATTTAGTGTGATCATCAAAGCTCAGGTAATTTCTGACCACTCCCCTGTATCTCTCTTATTTTACACAGCAGGTAATCCACATAGAACTAGGAGATGGAAACTTAATAACTTCCTGCTAGAGAGAATGGATGTTGGTGTCAAAATCAACACCAATATTGATGAATTCTTATCTTTCAATATCCCAAGTGATACATCCTGGAATAATACCTGGGATTGTCTCAAATGTTGTTTGAGGGGCTTATTTATTAGGAAAGCCTCTATCATCAAGAAAGCAAATCTTCAAAAACAGCAAGAAACTCTAGCTATAATTATTGAGTTAGAGAAAACCCTAGTGAATTCCAGTTCTCCTGAAATGTGGAGGTTATGGTCTAAAGCTAAGTTAGAATATAATGAATCTATCAGTAGTGAGGCAATTTTTGCTATTAGGAAGGCCAAGCTGAATTACTTGGACTTTGGGCCTAGGGCCATCAACATTTTAGCTATAAGAATCTCTCAAAATAATAATGCAACAAACATCACATCCAACAGAAACAATTCTACGGAGCTATAATGGTGAGTCATCTGCTAATAAATACAGCATTTCATGCTTTTTATCAAAAACTCTATTCTAAAGTGAGGGGTGACACCTTTACTGATCTAGAAGAATTTTGTGATGGGGTCGATATTCCCTCCATCCCAGATTCATTAAAAGATGGGCTGGGGGCCCTAATTACAAAGGATGAAATCCTAACTGCCATTAAACAACTCAAGAAAAATAAGGCGCCAGGCCCAGATGGTTTTTTGGCTAATTTTTACAATACTTTTGACCGAAAAACAGCTCCTGTTTTGGTAAAGATTTTAACCAAGCAATGGAGGATGGAAAGCTTTCTCAAGAAATGACCAGGGGTATAATCACATTAATACAGAAACAAGGTAAAGATCCCTTGGATTGTGAAAGTTTTAGGTCCATTTCTTTGAGCAACTCAGATGTTAAACTATTAGCCAAGGTCCTTGCTAACAGACTGGAAACAGTAGTCCACCTTTTGATATCCTGACATCAGGAGGGTTTTATGAAAAGGAGATATGCAGCAGATAACACAAGGAAACTATTTCACATAATACAATCAGCTTATACCCAGTTGCTGCTCTGTGGCCTTGTTTCACTTGATGCCAAAAAGGCTTTTGATAAGGTGGCTTAGTCACACATATTTAACTCTCATAAATTATATGGTTTTCCTGATTCTTTTTTAAGATGGATCCAAATTTTACAACAGAACTCTTCTCTGGCTGTAGTAACTAATGGTGTGATCTTCCCCTTTTTTGAAATAGGTAGAGGCACCAGGTAGGGCTGCCATCTCTCGGCTCTTTTATTTAATATCACCTTAGATCCCTTAATTTGACTTCGGTCTCATGAAAAAGAAATAAAAGGCATTAGAGTAGGTCATAAGAAACATTTACTTGCTGCTTATTTATTTATTGAATAGCATTGGAATTACAATCCTTTGAGTCATAGACTCGTTTGCAAGGGCTCCACGTCCAATAAAAGTAAAAATACAGATTTAAAGCAAAGATACAGAGTAAACATACACCAAAAAAGGAAAAATGTCTATACAGGTATCACAGCTATACAATTGCATTGTAATAATACGTGGTCCGATAGACTTGGACTTAGCTAATATTGGTGATTACATCAACTGGTAGCATATAGAAAGTCTGTGCCAATGTTAAGACAGGATACAGTAACGTAGGATCATGAAGGACCCTGAGTCATAATATCTGAACAGGGGAAAATGGGGGGTGGTATAAGACTAACCATATGCTATAGGATAGCGCTGTGTAGCATATGTCTCTGAAGTGATGGTGGGGGGTGGGAATAGTATGTATGAGGGACTAAATACAGTCACAGGTTGCTGAGTCAAGGAGCAGGATTTTTGAGGCTAGATTTAAATAGGCTGAGACTAGGGGTCAAGGAGATGGGTGACGGTAGGCTGTTCAGCCATAGGGGAGCCCGGTAGCAGAAGGATCTTTGTCCAAGTGAGATTCTACAGTGAGGAACTAATAGGGTAGAATTAGCTGTGTGTCTTTGGGTCTGTCTATGAGGGACTGTTTGGATAAGTGGGTGTAAGCCAATGGGGGCTTGCTTTAGTTGTATCTGTTTGGTGAGGAGGCAGGTAAAGTATTTAAGTCTGCGTTGGAAATTTATCCAGCCAGTCTGGTTATAAAGCTCACGTGTGTGTGTGTGTGTTAACCTGTCACATCCCAGACTAGTTGGCAAGCTATGTCAAGGGCAAGGTTGATGTTGCTCAGGGCAGTTTGATCCGCTGATCCATATATGATTATTCCATAGTCCACCAAGGATAGGACAGATGAGGTCAGAGTGAGATGCATGGCCTGGGGTGGGGTAGGCAGTGTTTATGCCTATAAAGGATCCCTAATCTAGTGTTAACAGAGGAAGAGACCTGTTGTATGTGAATGTGGTAGGAGAGGGAGGTGTCTAAGGTGACTCCAAGATATTTGAAACATGGAACCTGCTGCAGAGTGGAGCCATGGGTGTTTTTTACAACTAGATGTGCATGACACTGGGGGCTTTGGCAGTGAGCTAAGATCATGGTCTTTGTTTTCTTGTAGTTGATTATAAGATGATGTTCAGAGAACCAGGTTTTTATCTCCCTAAAGTGGCCCTGTAGAGCTGATTGAAGGGAGTCAGGATGTGGATGTTTCCAAAAAACTACCGCATTGTCAGCATATAGCATCATGTGACCACTGCAGGATTTATGGAGAGAGTTGAGAAAGAGGGTGAAGAGTAGTGGGTCAAGTATAGACCCCTGTGGGACACCAGTGCAAACTGATTTGCAAGTGGAGATAGAAGTATTTATTTTGACTTGTGTCCAATTAGAGAGGTAATCTTTGAACCAGGCGGTGACTTCCGGAGCAAAGTTAAGGGATGGATGGGTGTGAAGTAGGAGATCATGACTGATGGTATCAAATGGTTTGGCCAAGTCAACGTAGATAGCCCCTGCCATGGTGCCTTGCTCTAGGGCCTCGTGAATAAAGGAAGTGAGTTCAATGAGAGCTGTGGACGTGCTGTGGCCCCTCCGGAAACTATGTTGTTCATGGCACAGCAGGTCGTGCTTGGATAGGTTCGTTAGTTGATCCGTTACTATTTTTTCAGTTGATATACTTCTCATGATGTCTGACCCAACTTCTTCCCTTCCTCATGTTTTTTAAATAATTAAAAACTTTAGAGAATTCTCGGGCTACAGGCTTAATAAAGGTAAAACTAACTTCTTGCCTGTTAGCAAGTATTGCATTAAGGAAGATATTGATAACATAGGAATAATATGGTCAAAAAATTACTTAGAATATCTGGGTATCCATATTTATAAAAGTATTGATAAGACTATTTTAAAAAAGCACAACAGATTAAGACAGAACACATCAGATGATTTAATTAGATGGAACAAGTTACCTCTGGGTCTTTGGGGGACAATAGAAACTATAAAAATTAATCTTCTTCCTAGATTACTCTACAACTTTATGATGATGCCATGTAGTCTGATGAAGAAATGGATTCAGGGAATATCAGCTCAAGCAGCTCATTTTATTTGGGAGTATAAGAGGCACAGGCTGGCTTACACCAAGATGTGTCATTCTAGGGGTAAGGGAGGCCTCAAAACTGCTGATTTTTACCGTTACTTTTTAGCAACTAGAATAACCCAACTAGCTTTCTGGTTTAAGGTAGGGACACCACAAGCATATATTCTTAACTGGGTGTGTATTGAACATGATATTATGAGTTCACAAGGGACAAATGTAAGATCACTTTTTTTCTCAAAACGCTTATGTACATACAAAAATAAAATAATTGCAGATTCCTTCAGGCAAATCAAACAAACATCCTCCCTACTGGATCTAAATCTAGGTCAGGCCAAAATTTAGCCAATTTGGATGAATCTGAATTTTTTGAAAGACAGAAAACGAGTTGACAATAAAGAATGGAGTCATAAGGGTATCCAGTCAATTCATGATATTTATAAGAATGGATCATTTCTTCCCTTGCTGACTTTGGTAGATAAGTTTGGTATCTGTCAAAGAGATGGCACATTCTATACAACCATTCAACAAATAATCCAAGATAAATGGGATCTATCTGTGCTACCCAATGAAAACACCCTTTCCTTCCTGGGTAGCTTGAAACTATTACCTTCCATTTCTTCTTTTTATGCCTTATTTGTAGACTTGGTCAGGGGGTCAGCTACGGATTCAATGAGATGGTGGGCACAAGCACTGGGATGTTCCACTGAGGACTGGGATTGGGAAAATATTTGGTCACTTGCTTTTAAAACATTCAGTACAGTAGATCTTAGATTAATACACTTTAAAACCATACACAATTTGTATTATATTCCCAGTTAGAGTTTTAAGATGGGTTTATCTCTTTCTCTGATATGTCATAAATGTAAACTTAGTGCTGGCACACTACTTCACATGTTTTGGTTCTGTCCACCTGTACAACCACTGGGGACAGAAGCTGGGCATCTGTTTAGATCTGACCCTATGATTTCAAATAATATGCAACTAAACACATGCATATTGGGTCATTTCGAAACTACCACACACTGGACAAAAGATCAGAAGCAATCTCTTCTCTTAATAGGTACTGTACATCCATTAGACATGTTATTTTAAAATATTGGTTGGAAGATGTAATACCTACTAATACAAGAGTGGAAGAATAACATTCTAGAGAGTCTCAGATTACAAAGATTGGCTTTATCTTTAAGAGATAATCCACCTAAGAAAAATAAAAAAATAGGACACCATGTACAAGATACTAGGTACTTCTGATGGCTCTTTGCCTATCCTTTAACTTCACACTCGTACTGGTACCCTAAATTTTTTTTGTTTGTTTTTTGGGGTGTTCAGGGTTGATATGTCTGACTAGAAGTTATCCCTCATTTTTCTCTCATTCCTTCACCATTTTCTTGGCTTCCATGCCTTCTTCTTTGCTTCATTCTGTTATCGTTCCTGCTTATATTCAAACATCCACATTCTGGATCTTGTTCCACTTCCTCTTTTTCTGCTTCTGCATCTCTTTTGAATGGTATACCATCTCTTTTGAATGGGTATACCATCTCTTTTGGATGGTATACCATTGCTGCAGCGACTTCCAGATCGTGACGACCACCACAGCGACAGGCATCAGGCAAAATCCACCTGTCGCTGTGGTGGTCTGTTTGGCAATTGGAACTGCCTCACTGGGTGTTTGCCCCCCCTGGTCCAACTCCATCTCAGAGTTAGAATCCTCCACATGGGGGGTTGGGGTCACAGCCCCCTGATGAATGTACGGAGGCATCCCTGACACTGCAATGCCAACAGTCAGCACTGCGGCTGTCACTGTCAGGGATGTCTCCATGCTGACTGTTGCTGCTGCATGGGTAAACCCTTCTGGATATGTATCAAAGCATCTTTTTAGAGTCCAATAATTATTTCATCACTGTTACATGTTGAATGCATGATTATGTAGTGATTATTCAAATAATATATTTAAATAATTGAGCCCTTAGTTAACACAGAGGTTAAGAAAGATAATAATACAGCTTTATTAATATGTATTTCCTTGTTTTCTTATCTCACTTTTGTTTCTCATGCAAATGAAATGATTTGTTATATATGTTCATATATTCTTACTCCATTATTTATGATGAAACATGTCTTACTTGAATGTATTAATGCACTTGTATTTTATTCTTATTATAAAATAATAAAAATGTTATTGACAAACAAAGATTACATGAACCTGATTTAAATATGTATTTTTTTTATTTTCAGAGGTTTTTATGTATAGCTGTTGTTTGATGTTTTTATTACACTTAATTCTGGATACTTTGAATTATTCACTTTTTATGTAGTTCTTACACTGCCATGAAACAATCTATTTTGTTTAAACTAAAATTCAATAAAAAGAATAATTTTAAAAAATAGTATGTTATAGTGTTGCACTGCTGTACAGTACTTTTATGCATTGTACCTACTGAATTATTCAAACTGCTATGCATTGTTGTGTTAATTAAGCAATAAGGTATGACAGAGTGTGTGTTATTGTGTAATGACATCATGCTTCGGGGGTTGAAGCACAAGGCAGCAGGCTGAGTGTGTTCAACACCCAATAAGTGGCATTATTACATAATAACACACACCCTGAAGTGACTTATTGCTATTAACAATGGCTGCTTACATTTACAATAAAAAATAAAAATACACTTATTTTGTTTTTTACTGATTTATTAGTGTGGAAGACTATTTGTACAAAAATAATTCATTTTTGTGGCCTTCTGCAGTGGCACTGTTTACTGTGTGCTGTGTGTAGGTTTCTATTTGTCTCCCCCCCTCCAACTCTGTCAGTCATTGTTGGTGTTAGTTTCTCTGTTTTTCTTGGCATGAATGAGACTGTTCAATTTTTATATTTAAAAGGAATTTGGAGAAAAGTCCTGACTGAGTGGAAGGAAGGAAAGATGGGGATAGGTAAGTAGCTCACACTGAACAGACCCTGTGAATGTGAGTAGAGTGGGTTTGCTCTTCTGTTTCTACGCTTCACTTCAGGAGCACACGAGGGGTTTAAATGTTTTAATAGGGTTGCAGTGTTTTAGTTAAGTAAATAAACAGAGCTAGAGGTGTTTTACAAATGTGAGTTGTGTGTGTAGTGAGCGAGCAATAAGGAGAGCAACGTGGTGTGACCACTTGAGGAAAGGCATCACTGTGTAGCGGCTGTGTCTCCACTCCACTTCAGGAGAACATGAGGGGTTTAAATATTTTCATAGGGCAGTGGTATTTTAGTTAAATAAATAAGCAGAGCCAAAGGTAGTTTTTAAAAATGTGAGTTCTATGTGTATTGAGTGAGCGAGCGATATGGAGAGCTGCATGGTGTAACCACTTGAGGAAAGGCATCACTGTGTAGTGTCAGGTGAGTGTGAAGCTGCATCTGATCATATTTCATTACTGAAGCCATTCAGAATGGCAGCAACTTGTGGAATGGTGGCTTGATTTCTTAGTGTGTCATCCGGTCATGTGTGTGCTTGAGCTTCATACAGTGATGTTATTGTCAGATAACATCACTGTTCCAGGAACACACTGACCAATCAGCACTCACAAAATTGGCTTGCCATTGTATAATTCTGTTTAGCATTATTGCACCTTGTTACTTGTTCACTGTTACTTTGTACCCGTTTGGTCCCCTTCCTCTTGGTAGCACAGAATGAACCTTGGTTCAGTGCACCTTTCCTGGTTACCAATTTTTAAATAAATAATTACATATCTTTTTTAGATCTTACTGTTATATAGCCATAGCACTGTACTGTGTAAGTGTATATAACTTATTGACTCAACACTGTTAATATGTTAATATAGTATGATACTAAATAGCCTTTTCTGTCAGTATTGCTTGCTGCAGTAAATGTCCCCAGGACCCTTTTGTGAACTAGGCATTTTGTTTAAATGTGGACATTCTGGTGTGCAAAAATTTAAAATAAACAGAACATATGAACATGCCAGCAGACAAATGCCTTACAGTCTATGTAGTCTGCTCAATTTTGCAGGTCTCTATATATTTACAAAGGGAACTACTCCCCCTCCTCAGCTCCCTTTTGACTTCTCTCAACTTTCCCCTCTCCACCCCCACTCGCCCCCTTCTACCCATAATTTTTCCCCTTACACTGTCCCAACTCCTCTTGAAGCTGTCCACAATTTTTTATAATTTAAACTTTATTAATACATTTCCTTTGTGTAAGGGCAGGTACAGAAGATCAAGTGTGACATACCACATGCACAATAAGAACTGCCCAGCCCAGCCACCCACTCCCCCTTACAGCAGCAACAAGACTATATCACCCTAAAGTGCAGTAAATATTTCTATTAGACATATGAGTAAGACTGAGGTATGGTATAATCATCAGCGAGACAATTTGAGTAAGGAATAGAGGGGATCCCATATTTTACCATAAACTGCTAGTCTGTTATGAAGACTTGCAATCGCCCTCTCTGTTTGGAGATTAGCAATGATTTTGTGCAAACACTCCTGGAAAGATGGGGTGGACTGGTCCTTCCAATGACATAAAATGATTTTTTTAACGAAGAGAGCAACCATGGAGATAAGGAATTTCCTGATTCTAACTCTAACCAGGGACATGTGTCCTAGGAGACAAATCTCAGGAACAAAATACTCCTGAAGGCCCAGTAGGGGATCCAGAGACATCTTAATTGAATTCCATACAGGGAAAACTTTGAAACAGGACCAGAACAGGAACAGGAGCATTCCTTCTTCTTGCAATCACTTAGTACATGTACTAGAGTTAGAGAAACCCCATTTCTTTAGCTTAACAGGAGTACAATACATATTATGTAACATATGGTATTGCATGAGATGCAATCTATCTTGGGAAATGTATTTATGACAGGATCTCCATAGGGATTGCCAATCCAACTGGTATTGAGAGAGGAGTGAGTTCCAGAATCTAGTAGGTCCAAAGGAGTCCCCATATTTTTTATAATACAACACCCTGTATAACTTAGATATGGTGCCTGAAGATCCAGAAAGTAGGGAAATTTCTGGTATCAAGACTGACACTTTCTGAGAAGGGGGAGTATTCCCCAGGACTAATGTGAGTAGGTGTCTTAACTGCATGACCTTAAAGTGAGATGAAACCAGAATGACAAACTTTTCAATAATTCCAGCTGGAGACAGCCAGTGCCCCTTCCCATCCACCAGGGAAAGCAGTTTTCCATCGCCTAATTGAGGCAACCATTTACAGGGAATCTGCTTTCTGTTAATAGTAAAAGATGGGGAGTTCCAAATAGACTGAGCTAAATCAGTCTGAGGAGAATAATGAAGAAATAAACATAACTGTGCGTAAACTCTTAAAGAGATACCTACTGTGGTACAGTCAGCCATCTTTACATGAGACAATTTGAGGTAAAATAGGGTTAAGGGGTCCAGGCGTTTAGCTTTAATTGCATCTAATTCAGTCTTAAGCCATACTGGTTGTACCATTTCAGGGCCTGGGGATAACCATCTCACGCATTTTGCTAGATGACTGGCCCAGTAGTATAAAGCCATATGGGGAATCCTCAGCCCCCCCTCAAGTTTTGGGGCAGAGTAGCCAGGATCATCTGCATTAGGACCATATATGCCGCCCAATAACAGTGGTATTGACCAGAGAGTACCTATAACTAAAATGAACCTACCCTCAGGGTCCCTAATAACTTGAGTTGAAACAAAGGGAATGCCCCTGTTAATAATAAGCATGACCCCACAGCTATTTGAGGAGGCTTGCACCTCATACACCGTCCCCACTTGTTGTCTCCTCACTTGTGAGGCTTCCGTTTCTAATAAGTGCGATTCCTGTAGAAAAGTTATCTGAGTACGTAATAGGCTTAAATGTTTGAGAACCTGATACTGCTTAGATTTTTTCCTGATCCCCTTAACATTCCACATTGCAAAAGTCACCTCCTTGGCCATCTACTAAAGACTACTAAGTATAATAGATTTGGCCCTGCGCTCAGGGTATATAACACAAGTAATCTAACCCTTCCCGTTGCTGCTGTAAGGCCCTCCCACCACCCCAACCCTCCCATCAAGACCCCAAGTTTAAACCCCCAGCACGCCCAACAAGAACACATAGCACCCACCCTCCCAACCCCCCAATCTGTCATCAAGCAACTTAGCACAGCACTGGATCATATCCTCTCCCTCCCACCCCCCAAAAATATCCCCTGCTAATGATCACCCTCATATCTCTAGATATAAAGTAGTTTATGAATTGCATTAATGAGCCCTTAATGTCTAAAGAGGCAGTCTCGGACTTCCAGAGCCTGTGGACATATGTTAGTGAGTCCACTAGATATCGAGAAAGAAAATGAAACCAGATATCACAAACGTGAATATGGCAGGTCACCACAAGACTCCAAAATGAGAGTTGAAAAATGCTTGTCCTCCATGGGGAACTACATTGAGAACCAGAGCCAGGGGAAAAACTAATACGGAGGGGTAACCCCATTATAGAGTTGAGAACATGAAAAAACGAGAGACTGGATAAGAACTGAAATAAGATCCTGAAGTGGGAAAACACTAGGAGTGATTACCAAGGGGTTACCGACCCCTAGTTCCAAAAAACCCCCCTGCAAAGCCAGGATGGCATAGCAATTGAGAGAAATCCCTCTCGAGTCAAAATCACCAGACCTATGTTACTTGGGCAAACCACGCCCTCTTGTTGTCGTAACCTAATCCAACCGACCTGCCAAAAGCACCCTGAAAGCCTGAAACCGCTCAGAGATCTGAAATTTTAACATGTAAAAACTGATCAAGAGGCATTAACCGAAAGCCTTCCCCTGTATGCTCCCCCTAGAAATTAAATATGTAACATTATCCGGGATGCAGTCCCAAGTAAGCCATCACCAGGCCCCCCAAAAGGATTCTCTCTAAAACACTATTAACACCAACAAGCCAGGGCCTGAAAATAGTAAGAGTCAGACTGTATACTAGTAGCCCAGTTCCATTTGAGAGCTTAAACTTGACAAAATTCCGTCATTAGAAGGAGCTTTCTCCATGAAAGAAATGAGTAACAATTCACTCAGCAGTTCCTGGTGAATCCCGAAGATCAGGAGGCCCTCTCAGGTCATCCGGAACAAATCTGGCAATGCCGATTTAAGGCTTAGTAGCGCAGCTTCAGGATCCTCAAAACTGAGCCAAGAGCCATTTACTGAGACTTGTAACTTTGCCGGATACCCCATCCTGAACTTTAATCCCGGCGCTGTGATCTTAGATACAATCTGGTGGAAGGCTTTTGGTTTCAATCGGACCGGACCAGGGATGTCTTGAGCAATTCTCAGCTTCGCCTTCTCCCATCTGACTTCTTGTAGGGCCTTGACTTTCTGTAAGAAATGCAGCTTTTCTAGGTAGTTCAGAAAGCAGTAAATGATGGGACGAGGAGGGGCATCAGGTGGGGGTTTTGGTCGCAAGGACCGATGAGCCCGTTCTATCATATATGTTGGGCCAAAGGGAGAGGGACCAGCGACCCTTTCTACCAGCTTCTAGACAAAGACTACCGTATTCTGGCCTTCTTCCCCTTCTGGGAGCCCAAGTATTACCACATTATTTCTTTGGCTACGGCCTTCCAAATCTTTGAATTTAGCTTCTAAGTGAGATAACTTTTGTTTCGTTAATAGGAATTCAGGATCCAGACTTTCCAATTTTCTCTCGATCGAAACTATTAGGGCAGTATTATCTGAAACTGTGGTAGAGACATCCTCCAATTTTCTGGAGAGGGATTTCAAATCAGTTGCCATATCTTTCATCTCTTCCCAAAATGGTTTAAATTCCTCCAAGAATCTGTTAAGAGTTAAGGGCTCTTGATCCCCAGCTTGACACATAGGATCCGGTTTGTCTGGGCCACTCGAGGCTCGGGATTTCTTTGAGGCCTTCTCCGGAGTGGTGGGGGGGTATGTTTCTGTGGGGCTTTCTTCATATAAGCCTCCATTTACCACGCAGATACCCAAAACTGGAGCACAAGCTATTTAGACACAATGAAAACTCATAAGCAGAGGAATTAGTTGAGTTTTAACTTTATTAAAAGACAAATTTATATTCGGGAGGCAGGAGTTTAGCGGAGGAGCTTCTACTCAGCACTCTGCATCACGTGATCTCTAGCTATCCACAATTTTTAGGGATACCATCTCCTCTGGCAGCTCATTCCACTTGGCCACCACTCTCTCAGTGAAAAAGTGCCTCCTCATCTCCCTCCTGAACCTCCTCCCACCACCAGTTTAAGCTGTGCCCCCTTGTGGTCTTGTTCCCACTAAGGCTGAAGAGGCCATCAGTGCTCACCCTTAGGTACTTGAAGGTCTCAGTCATGTCTCCCCTGTGCCGTCTTTTCTCAAGACAGTACATGTTGAGCTCCCTGAGCCTTTTGTCATAGGTGTTGCCCTACTGGCACTGGATCAACTTGGTTGCCCTTCTCTGGACCATCTTCAGCAAGTTGATATCCTTCTGCACACTGCACTCCATGTGTAGTCTTTCCAGCAACTTGTACAGTGGCAGAATGGCCTTCACCTTTCTGATGGCAATTTCCTTGCCTGTGCAGCCCAGCATCCAATTTGTTTTGGCTGCTGCTCTCTTGCAATGTGCAGAGTGTTTCAGGTCACTTGTGATTATTACTCCCAGGCCCATTTCTTCTTCTGACCTGGTTACCTGCACTGCACCCAGCCAGTATTTGGTCCCCAGATTCTTCACCCCCAAGTTATAACTTTGCACTTTTTAGCATTGAATCCCAGCTGCCATCACTGTTCTAGACTAGCCAGGTCCTCCCTGAGTTCTTGTCTTCCTTCTTCCATGTACACTCTCCCACAGAGCTTGGTGTCATCTGCAAACAGGTAGATTTTACCCTTGATCCCATCCATGATGTCATTTATAAAGATGTTAAACAGCACCAGACTGAGCATTGAGTCCTGTGGGAGCCCACTGGTCACATGCCTTAATTCTGACAATTATCCCCTGACTAAAACCCTTTGATTTCTAACCTGCAAACAGCTTCTGTCCCATCATCAATGCATAAAATTCCAACACTCTCAACTTCACCAAAAGTTTACTTGGACATCACTGGAAGTTTCTTTAGTTATAAAAATGTATTTATTTAAGATATATCACACTAAACATCACACACGTTTGGTGTGATGTATGTTAAATAAATACATTTTTCTAACTAAAGAAACTTCCAGTGGTGCCTGAGTAAACTTTTGGGATGGTGAGTGCTGGAAGTTTTTGTATTGCTGAACTGACTTTTCCAGGCACCTCCAATCCTAGTGCACACTTTTTTTTTATTTTTAGCTTCTAACCCATCTTGTGAGCTTAGTCCCCACCCCCATGCCCTCCAGCTTCCTGACCAGTCTTCTATGAGGCATTGAGTTGAAGGCCTTACTGAAGTCCAGACACAGGACATCAACTACTTGGCCCTTGTCCACTGTCCTAGTGATCCAATTGAAGAAGTCAATTAGGTGAGTTCAGCATGACCTCCCATACACAAAATCATGCTGCCTTTCATCATGGAATAATTTTCCTTAAGAAAGACAATAAATCTCTCATTCAGGATGATCTCCATCAGATTACCCACTATTGAGATTAGGCTGACCTGTCTGTAGTCCCCTGGCTTGTCCCTCAGCACACTTTTATGGAGAGACACCAAGTGTACCATTATCCAGTCCTGGGGCATATTTCCAGAATCCAGAGAGATGTTAAACAGGTCTGCCAGGGGATTCATTATAACCTCCACCAATTCTCTAAGAACTTTCAGGTGCATGCCATCTGACCCTGGTGATTTGTCCACTTTTAGGGCCATTAGGCCCTTGAGTACCCTGTTGGTTTGAATTGTGCCATCTGTGATTTCCCCCTCCCCAGCCCCATCTGCCTACTTTCTTGGGGTACCGGTCCTTCCATCTCCTGAGTGAAAACTGAACAGAAGTACCCACTAAGCACCACTATCTTTTCTTCACTACCTTCTGTCCATCCCCCATCTTTTTTTTAGCCTGACAGTCACATCCTTTATTTTATTTTCTCCCTTATATAGATCTGAAAATGCCCTCTTACTCACTTTTACCACCTGGGCTAGCTGTACCTCTCTCGTGGCTTTTGCTTCCCTTACCACTGTTCTTGCCTTTCTTGAGTTAGTTGCATAGTCCACCATACCTTCCTCATGAGTATGCTTGTACTTTTTAAAGGCTGCCCTCTTCCCCCATTGCTTTTGCCACCTCATTGCCAAATCATCTGGGTTTTGTGGCCTTAACTTTCTTACTTTTGGTCTAAGCTCACTCGCTAGTGGCCTCAATCAATCCCTTATTTATTATAGCTAATTTCTGTTCCACATCCTACCCCGTTCTAATCTCAGCAGGGTGTCCATTCTCCCATCCTACCAAAGTCAGACCATGCAAAAGTACAAGTCCCTCCTCTTAGTTCTTACCATCCTTCTGCCCATGTCTAGGTAACACCATACCATGTGGTGGTCACTTCCTGCAGGCAGCATATCCATCTTCATATACTGAACAAATGTACAGTTAGACAGGATCAGATCCAGGATGGCCCTCTCCCTAATGGGCTCCAGGACACCTTGAGTATGGAAATCATCTAGCAGTACTTGTTCCCTTATGCAGATGGTAGCAGAGATTTTTGATTCATACAGGAGACCATGAAAATCAATATTCAGTTAAAAAATAACTTTAAACTCAGGTGGAGGGTAATTTCTTAATATCGACTGGCTTCAAATGGACTTTGGAATCATTACCGATTAAGCTGACCTTAGTGCTAGTAATTAACAAATAAACGGGTAACAGTCATCAAGTCATAACTTTCTAACATTCTCCTCATCATGTGTAGCTGTATCTAATTTGTTGTCTCCAACAATAACTTAAACTTATATAAACTTATATTGACATTTGTGGCTGGAATATCTCAGGACTCTTGAATAAATTAGAGGATGAGGAGTTTGTTGTGACTTCTTTATATCTTATGATAGAATCCTTTTTACAGAAACCTGGTTGGAGAAATAATTTAACTTTACATTGCAAGGTTTTTCACTTGTGCATAGTCTTTCTGTTAAGACAAATAATTTTATACCCAGGTTCAGTTCAGTTCAGTTTTAGTTGGGACCAGGAAAAAAACTCCATTGAGCAAGCTTATTAATAAGGAGGTCCTAAAAGGACTATGCAATATGAAGAGAAACATCAATAACGATACATGAGAATAAATATATAGTGATTAAATTAAGTGAGAGAAAACAATATACTAGACAAGAAGGGCAGTAAGACAATACAACTGGTCAGGAAAATTACAAGCAGAATTAGTCTCGCTAAGTATCAAGATGTCTCTGGTGCTCAGAAGCAATTACACTTGTTAAGGCAGAGAGGACTAATTAGGGATTTGAATACAGGTGGCTGGATTCACAAAGCTTTCTGAAGGTGCAAAACCTTCACTAAGCCCCCCAAACTGCTGTAACTATGGAAACAAAGGAAAATTTGCACTGAGTGCTATTCACAAAACCCTCCACAGCTATGGAAAAAAACACTACGGAATGTGGAAAAAAGTGCAGCTACGGATGTCCCCGAGGAAAAAAAGGTGTGAAATAAGTAAGGCACATCCCCTGAAAGGCTATTCACAACCAGTTTTTTTTCGCAGTTGCAGAAAAAAATGTTACACACAGTGGAATGAGGTGTAACTCTCCCTTAGCAAACTGCAGTAGTGCCCCAACAATTGGAATCAATTAAGGTGGAGGTGAGGTACAGGTAATAGCATCGCAGTAAGTATAGCAGTGGCCGATGTTACAGCAACAACAGCACACATTGCCATGATATGGTAACAAACAACCACCACCAGATCCAGTGCAGCCCGTGATGGAGCCCGCAGGCAACAGAGTCTGACCAGCCTGCAGTGAATGCTACCCCTGCAGGCAACACAAACACCCCAGGGAGGGAGGACCAGCAGTGGCAGTCAGCCACTGTGGTGACATGGTATTGCTGGTACCTGTGGTGCTGCAGTGGTTCCAGTTGAGGGACTGGTTGCTGGTCTCTTTGTGGGTGCTTTCAGCTTCATGCTATGGCAGCGATGTTAAATTCTGCTGCCCCAGCTAATTAGGTTCACTGTTGCTGTGCCTCCTACCCCATTTCTGTAGCTGCGGATCCGCAGTTGTGGATTTTCAGCACTTGCTCAATTTTCACAGCTGCTGAATTTCCACAGCTGCAGGGATTTTATGGAATTCTGCACCTGCTCAAAATTTCTTTATGAATATCATGCAACTGCATTTCCACAGTGCTGCAGGCTATTTTCCCGCAGCTGTGGGATATTTGTCTTTCTTTGTGAATCCTGCCCAGAGTATGTAACAAGGCTAGTGAGTTTAAGTATATTCAAGGTGTGGGGGGGTAGTTTCTTAATAGGCAAGGCAAGGCAAAGCTTATTTAAAAGACGACCAATCCCAGAGGCTCTGGGCACCGTACAAAAATACTAGTAAAACAGCATTAAAAAAAAAAAAAAAAAAAAAAATCACAAAATTATTTAAGCTAAAAATAAAATAAAATAAATAGCTCCACAAATAATCTCAATTCTACTGCAATTTATAATTTAACCAATAAAAGCTTGGGAAAATAGGAAGGCCTTCAGACGAGCCTTGAATGTAACCACAGTGGGTGCTCCCCTGACCTGAGCCGGCAAAGAATTCCACAGAACGGGAGCCACAACACTGAAGGCTCTATCGCCAGCAGATTTAAGGCTCGTTCTGGGAATGGCCAGGAGGCCTCCACTAGAAGAACGGAGAAGGTGGATAGAGAGAGAGACAGGTGTCAGAAGATCCAACAGATAACCAGGGCCCTGCCCGTGTAGGGCCTTATAGGTGAGAAGACCCACCTTAAAGAGGATTCTCCACCTGACTGGTAGCCAGTGCATTTTGCGCAACACCAGTGTAATATGGCAGAATTTATGCTGCCCAGTAAGTAACTGGGCAGCTGCATTTTGCACTAGTTGCAGTCTGCGGAGAAATCCCTCTGTGATTTGCTGCTTCAATTGGACTTTTGAATCACTGCCTATTAACTGGCTTCAATGCTTGTAATTAAAATTATGGTCTCGCTTTATGAAGCCACACAGTCTGATCTTGATAAATATTTGTATTCCACAAACTATTTCAGTTCTGTATAAAGAGTCACTTTAGATTAATTTAAATGATGCATTTTAATAATACAACTAAGTTTTCCAAATGCACAATATTAGCTGGTGATTTCAGTGCTAGGAAAGTTGATTTTCATGCTGTTCTGTATGAAATAAATAATCTTCCTGATAGAACCTCTGGAGATCCATTATGTAATATTCAGGTCTAATCCCTTTTAAAATTAATAGAAGAATATGGACTGTTAGGTTTTATATATATTTTTTTTAATTTACACTTTCTGTGATGTGGCCTGACCTCCCCAGTTGACACAGCCACAAGCCCCAGTGTCCTTGCCACTTACTCTTGGGGGAGTTTCAACACCACAAGCTTGCCCCTTCGTGGTGGGGATCAGCTGAAATGGTACCAACCCTCTGCCTCATCTAGTGCATAAGAGGTTCTCTGGGCATCCTGAGGCAGACAGTGGCTGGGGTCAGGGCAAGGTGCACCAGGAATTTATGGTGCATGGCCATTTTCCCCTCAAGCCCCACCCACAGGATGTGAGAACACTAGGAGGACCAAGCATGCTCATGGTAAGTATGCTTCTGCAGACCTCAGCTGACTTCCCCCCCACACATTCATTACCCAACTGCACTGCCACCTGTGGTTACCTAGGTAACAGTCTTGCAGTGATAGTGACAGTCATCCTCCACTGGAGGAAGATCATGACCTTGGAGATGCTCCATATTCCACCCCTCAGCCAGTCTCTCTGGTGGCTGGAGTTTGTTCCCAAACTTGGATTGCCAGTGTGACGAGCAGTAGTACTACCACTTGCCAATGAGCTGACACTTGGAATGGTGTTTTTTAATGGAGCTGCCGATTCAGCCGTGCTCTGGTGAAGCGGGGTGGGTTCTGTTATAAGGAATGGCTAACCCACACTAAGACTCAATCAATGTACAACTGTTACAGCTGCACTCCCAAGAGAGCTCAGAGCTTCAAGAACCACTCAGCACACAAAATGAAGGGCCTCTGAAATTTCATTTTATTTCTTACTGAAATGCATTTGAAGGCAGCAACAGCACAATGCAGTGCAGACAGTTCAGACAAGTATACTGTGCAGAAATACAAGCCCCAGTGCTTTGTCACAGAGGCTTCATCAGGGGGTGGAAACATCAAGGAATGGCAATAAAGTTATATTGTCCCATTCACTATACATCAATAGTCTTTTAGCCAGTCACAATACAGAAAGAACATAATTAATGGCATACTTAATTAAACACATAATGTCATACATACATAAAAATAGCTAACTAAACAATACATACTGCACTATAGAAAAAAACAGTTGCTGGCTTGGTATAAAAAAACTTACTATGTATTATATCAAAATCTAAACTGATCCACCCTGCTAATCTTATGATGATTAATTCAATCACATTCAAACTGCATCTTAATGCTAAAAATATTTTACAAGATTTGCAGGCAAGGTAGTGACAGAACCGTCAAAATTGCCTCTCGTTCATCCTGTGTTGTCCCCACTTATGAATTATATGTGGAATACTTGGGGATCTGCAGTGATAGTTGAGTCTAGCTAATGGTGGTGTAGAGGAGAAAGCTAAATAGCAATCCAGGGCCCAGTTGTAAAAGCACTTACGGACGCTGCAAGTCCCAGGGGTGCTGAGCATGTGGTGCAGTAGGCTTGAGGCATGCCTTTGACATAGATTGCAATTTTCTTTTTTTATTGAAATTTACCATACAAAACAACGTACGGTTCAAAATAAAAAACACACACAACAAGTCCTCTTATTACACATTATCTCTTCAACAACCTTGGGCTATCATTTGAATAATCATTTGCAATAATAGTATTATTGCTTCATTCACAGCAATGACATGCTACACTATCATATAACAATAATGAGGGAGAGAAAACTCCTCCCATTTTTGCCCTCTTATTGAAACAGATGTACTAAACCTGGTGCTTCTGGCCATCCTCCGTGTTCTCCTTAATGAACATGTAACAGAAATATTTATTTAGGACTTCTGCCTTCTCTCTGTCCTTGTCTACTAGTCCCCCTCCCGAAACTGCTAGTCTTGCTATTCCTCCTTTAACCTTTCTCCATTTTCTTATGTACCTAAAAAGGTTTTGTCTCCCCCTCTATCACCACATGCATTGCTTAGCTCGGTGTGAGATTTAGCTATTCTTATTACTTTTCCCACTTCCCTTGAGGGTCTCCCACATTTCCTCCACCACTTCTCCCCCCATGCATGAGTATCTCTGCTAGGCTGGTTCTCATTTTGTAAAAGTCTGCCTTTCTGAAGTCCAAAACTCTGGTCTTGGAGTGGCTGGTGTCCATAGGAATCATTAGGAATGATAAAAGTTGTGAGCCTTGAGACCTTGGTGACTTGACCATAAATTACCTAAGCCAATTCCAACCCTACCCTACCAAGAGCCTTCATGTCAGCATCCAAGAGGCTCTAAAATTGGTCCATACTATTGCTTAATGCAATTTCTGTTGGGAGGTTATTCCATTATTTTACAACTGTTTGATTAATCCACTGTATCCAATTGTTTCCATGAAAAGCCTGTCCTCTAAGTTTCAGTTGATGGCCTCTAATTTCTTTTTCAGATGTTCGCTTTATAAGTGATAGGCATTCCCATAAGTCAATATGACTGAGTGCCTTATACACCAAACAAAGACCCCATCATTCTCCTGTACCCCAGAAAGAACATGTTCAACTTGGACAATCTCTCCTCATATGGCCTACCCTTAAGCCCATCCATCATTCTGCTTGCCCTCTTCTGCAACCCCTCCAATCTATCAAAAGAAATTGTACTGTGCAGTGCCCAAACCTACAAACAGTATTCCACATGAGGCCTGATGAGCGAACTGCACAGTGGCATCAACACCTGACTGTCATGGCTCTTGATGTGCCCGCCCATACATCCCAGCATCCTATCCCCCTTTTCAGCAATTCTGTACATTGTCTGCAAAATTTTAAGTCACTTGTAATGATCACTCCCAAATCCCTCTGCTCCTCATTTGCACATAGTTCTACACCATTCAGATAGTATTTTGTTCTAGTGTTATTTCTTCCAAAATACTTTATCCTGCACTTGTCGACATTGAAAGTCAACCCCTTTTTTCTGGCCCATAATGCTATTTCCTTTATCTCTTGTTGAAACTGCATTGCTTCCAATCTTGTAGTTACTAATGCCCCCCGTCTTTACATCATCCACAAACCTGCTTAGCCATGCCCTTTCTCCACATTTCATTGATACTACATATATATTAAAGTGCAAAAGTTCCAGCACCGACCCTTGCGGCACTCCGCTTGTCACCTCAGCCTAATTTGAACAGTATCCCCTTACTGCAACACACTGACTTCTCCTACTCAGCCAAGCAGTAATCCATTATACAGTACAAGAACAGTGCCTTGATAGTTGTGTTGATTTGGAAAACAACCAAACAATGATCACTGTTGCCAAGATGGCACCCTACCTTGACTCTTTCTACCCTGTCACTGTTGGTCAGAAAGGACAGCTCCACCTCTGGTTAGTGAATCAACAAGTTGCTTCAGCCCTGCCCACTGTAGGGCCATTACAAATTCCCTGCCTCTTGTTGTCAGTGCTGTCTGAGAACCCCAGTTAATGTCTGGTAAGTTAAAGTCCCCTACTATAATTGCCTCACCCTTGTCCGCCACTTTATGTATCATCTCCGGTGTTTCTTTGTCCTCATCTTTCCCCTGTGATGGGGGCCTGTAGATAATGCCTAACCAAATGGCTATCCCATTCCCTGTCTCAGCTGTTACCCACAGTGCCTCAGTGTCACCTAGGGTCCCATGGATTTCTGTGGTTTTATTTCCTCATGGATTTACAATGCTACCCCCACCTCCCTTTTTCCCCTTTCTGTTCCTCCTGTATATGTTGAATCCAGGAATGGCCATGTCCCATCCATGGCTTCCTGTGAACCAAGTTTTCATCACAGCCACTAAGTCTAGTCCATCCTCTGCTATAGTGGTAGTGAATTAGGGGATTTTGTTAGCCAACCTTCTGGTCTTAATTACCTGTAGTGCTCCAAAGTTGGGGGCACAACAGAAAAGAAAAACAGAAATGTGCCCAGCCCTATAAGGTGCCCCAGCAACTCAGGAAAGGTGCCTCAGAAGTGCCCAAGTGCCCCAACTCTGATACTACCATCAAATCTGTTCCAAATCCCGTCTAAATACTATAACTAAGCTAAGAAAATAATCAAAAAGTTTGCCCTTTATGCCAGCTTGAGCAGATGGAATGTCAGGCTGAGCTATAGAATGCCAGGGTACTGCACATGCCCTGCCCTCAAGAACCAGAACCCAGAGTGTTACATTTTGAAAAAATTTATGTTAAAGGGAGAATCATGGTAGCTGTTGAGGAGATGATGCAGCAAGTGTGGAGGGATGAGAAAGAGCTTACCTGGTGGGTTGAAGCTGTCCCTGAAGGCTTATCTGCATGCCTCCTCTGCCTCCAGCTACTGAGGAGACTGCCCTGAAGCTGTTAAATGGTCTGCGGTGCCATCGTGAGGCACCAGTAAAGAAAAAAACACCTGGTTCTGGTGAAAAGGGCTTGATGCCCTGTTTTGTTATTTTTTTATTTAAAAGTTTTTGGTCCCCCGGAGGCAGCGTTAGCAGTGCCGCATCCTCCAGTGCAGAGAAGAGCCGCTCAGCATCTTAGGACACCTCGCAAGGCCCCCAGTCATCTGGTAAACACCTGCCAAAATTGTTCCCACTTCCAGCAAATCTCCCTCATCTCTACTGTGACAGCTACACCCCAGACTGGGGTGGTGAGTGGGCGCCAGCACAGGGAAGTATGCTGGCTGTCAGGACTTCGTTTTATTATTAAAAAAAAATTGTATTTAGCGTTCTGGCACTATCACAAGGGCAGGACAGCACAGGGCCTGAGGGCTTATTAATATTAATTATTCTGGACATAGCGACACCCACAGGGAGGGGCCAAGAGCAAAGGCCTTAAGGGGAAGAGTTGAATTACTTAAATAAGGGGCAGAGCTGAGGTGGGGTGGTCTAGTGATAGACAGCAAGGCCCAGGGATTTACAAGGGTAAGCCAGGCTTAAGGGTGCGATTTAAAAAGGGCCAGGCCAAGAAAGGCCCAGCGATTTAAAGGGGCTTGTTTAAAGGGGCCCAGAGCAAAAGGGTGGCCCAGATCTTAAAGGGGCTGTGCCAAAGAGAGGGCCAATGTGTTAAAGGAGCAAGACAGTTCCACTGCTACTTAAAAGGGGCTAGTTAGACCTACTGCTACTTAAAGGGGTGAGTTAGGTCCATTGCTATTCAAAAGGGGCGAGTTAGGCTCCCTGCTACCTAACAAGGCGAGTTAGGTCCACTGTTAATTAAAGGGGTGAGTTAGGCCCACTGCTACCTAACAGGGCGAGTTAGGCCCACTGCTACCCAACAGGGTGAGCTAGGCCTATGCTACCTAAAAGGGTGAGTTAGGCCCACTGCTACCTAACAGGGCAAGTTAGGCCCACTGTTAGCCATTTAGGTCCATGGGTGTAAAAGGGGCCCAGCAGCATTAGCAACCCCAGATGTTGAGGGAGCCTAGCTAGCAACACAGACCCACACAAACAGGAGAATCTGATCTAGCTAGAGGGGCCTCTGATAGTTAGGTGCACTGAAGCTAGGGTTCACCCAGAATAGTAAAGTGCCAATTTATTTACTTGTGGTCTGGACACTGAGACTGAGTAACTGGCCGTTACTAAAAGAACTCAGATATTCATTGCATTGCTATTATTCCTACAAACAGTATAAGTGCCAGAACTATCCTTGTATTGCTTTGTGCCAGCATTTCAGTGCCAGAAAAGTATTTAAATAAGTCTTCAGCAAGTCTCCAGAGTCACTTCACCAGCATGTATCCAGATCAATCTTCATCAGTTCTTCAGATATCCTCTCCCAGTGCATTTCCGAAGCAGTCAAATCAAAATCAAATCAAATCAGATCATCTTTATTTATAAGAGGCGCCTTTCTAAACCAAGGCGCCTGTACAGTAAAAACATATTATACAAATATCTAGATAAAATAAGACTAAAAATACAATAGCAGCTTTAGTAGTTGGGAAATGCCAAGTTAAAAAGATAGGTCTTTAAAGCAATCTTAAAACTCTGGATGGTCTGGCAATCTTCCAGAAGAACCATGCCGCAGTCATCTCAGGTTGCAACATCCTGTTTATTATGTTCCTCTCTCAAGTTCCCAGTGTACAGCCTGGCCCACTATAAAGTTTGCTATCTGGTTTCTTTTTTTGTCATCTGCACCAAAGTGCCATCCAGATCTTTTGTTTCAGTACCTTGAATCATTGCCCTGTTTATTTTACTTCAATCCTTGGCTCATCTGGACTTGGTGCCCAAAACCCTGTTGTTCTCCCATGTTCCACAGACTACTTTCTCCCTGCATCTTCTTCATCTCCCAGCAGTCCAGAAGCAGACTGTGGCAGGGTGTTCTGCATCTTCATCTCTCTGCAGTCTAGAAGCAGGATGTGGCAGGGTGCTCTGCATCTTCTTCATTTCCTGGCAGTCCGGAAATGGGCAGTGGCCAATTGTTCAGCATCTTCTTCTCCTCCCAGCAGTCCAGAAGTGGGCTATGGCTGGTTGTTCAGCATCTTCTTCTCCCAGCAGTCCAGAAGTGGACTGTGGCTGGGTCTGTTGTGTTTTAACTCTGGTGGCCCTCAGTGGGTTTTGAGCTGAGGAAATCTTTGTGTTGTTCTTAAACACTGGTAACCCTAGCGAGGTGGAGTGTGGCTGAGAAACTCATGGCCTGTTCAAAATCCTCTCTGCATTGCCTTAGTTTTTAACTCATTCTAGCCAGTCAGCCACTTTGTTCCCCTTGTGTTTCCATATCTTGCATCCCAGTTTCTTCTTGACGACAGAGAAAGCTCAACTGTGCATGAACTGCCTTTTATGACATATGCAGTGTCTTGTAATGATATTCTTTAGAGTTTCTTAGAGTGGAGTACTCCATGTAAAAGACCCTAGGTAGAGGTGCACCTCAGGGTTGTATTAGAGACTGCATAGTGATTCACTGATCTTAGTAGATAGAACGCTCTTAAAGTGGAGCTTTTACAGTCAATTACTCAAAGTGGTTTGTATAGAGTCACCCTTGTACAGGGTATAGAGGATAGACTGTTCTTAAAGCAGAGTTGTTACAGTCGTTTGATTAAGAGTTCTCCTCATACAGGAGATTAAGGAAAAGAGTTCTCTGTGACCGTGTTCCTTTTCCTCGTTTGTGTGAATAAAAGCCTGTCAGGCATTTGGAATCTATTTCTGACACCTGCCTCTCTTTGTAAAGTGTCAACATCCACCTCCTTGGGACCTGAGTTCGCAATTGTCTGCAAGTTACTGGTGTCATCACAACACAGTTGCTTTATTTACCCTTTTATATTTCTGTGGAGACCCAGCACACATAAACATCCATTTTTCCACCATCAGAGCACCACATACCATTCCCTTCCATGTGCTACCCTCCTTCTTTTTAAAAGTGTGATTGCTCTCTGAAGACCTCCCTTCTGTAGGTTCTGTGATAGAACTCCTTGGCTCCAGATTATTGAGATTACCTCTGTCCCGTAATGCTTCTGTCTTCCATGGAGCAGTTTTCTTTTTTTCCCCTTCACGTGTCAATAGTGTACTGTATGTTCTTAATGCATTTGGAACATCTTTGTGAGATTTTGCAATTTGTGTCACACGTGCTGCTTGTGATGCAGTGTCCTGGCTCTGACAGAGTAACCTTTGATGGGAGAGTGGCATCTGCAAGCCCATATGATGTGATGGGTACAGGTGCCCTATCACCACCTTTTAGTTTAAATGACGGACAAAGACGTTGAACTTTTGACAGAGAGTTTGTGTCCCCTCCTTTGTAAGGTGCAGGCCACCTAATCTAAAGCACTCCCTTTCCCAGAAGTTTTGCAAGTTCCCGATGTAGCCATGCCCTTGTTCCTGACACAAATTTTTAAACCAGGTGTTAAGCTCACCGATGTCCTTCTGTCTAATGTTCTATCTGTTGGCTCCCTTTCCCCACACAGGCAGAATCTCTGAGAAGGAGATGCTGGACAAAATGGAAATTAGTTTGTTTCCTAGTTTTGAAAGATTTTGCTTAGTTTCTTCCACAGAGTGACTAGCTACTGTAGGTCATTTGTGCCGATATGGATCAGAATGTGCATGTCTTGCTTGGTGTTTTGCACAATTCCCTTGATGCAGTTTATGTCCTTCCATGCCAATGTTCCTGGGAGGCATCTGTCCGCAATATTTGATGGGCTGCTTTGACAGATGTGAGCCTCTACTCCACAGACCATAGAATATCCTATTATTAGTATGCACTTTTTGTTGTGTTCGGTGATTTTTGATTTGGTTTGACCCTCTATGCATTGCATGAGGGCCCCCTCCTCTGGCTTGTTTGACCTGAGCATAGGAACAGATGATTGTGGAGAGAACCTTTTGACAAGTGAATTGGTGTTGGAGCCACCCTGGGCATGCTATTTGGTTGAGCTTTCTGATAACCCACTAACTGCCAGCCTCCTGGTCTGCTGGTCCTCTGGGGGAGAGGCATTTGTGCCTAATGGTCGTATACATTGAAGTTTTGTTCTGTGTTGCGTGGTCGAGTTGCATCCTCAGGTAGTTTATCTAAGCTTTATTATTTCCTTATTATTGAGATTTGGAAGCCACACAATAACCAATTTTCCATTATAACAGTGTCTTTTGTAAGAGAAGTGCACTGTATGTATTTATTTATTTTTATTTATTTAATAATTTGGAAAGACCTTGAAGCATGAGCTCTTTTACCCATGTCAAAGTAGAAATTGTGAACAGTATACAACACAGAAAAACAGTTACTGATACAGGAGAATTTGACCTTTGGTCTGTAGGTTATATAAAGACCACCCTTCAACATTGGAGAAGAGGCAGAATTGAGCACAGTTACAGTGATAATTACATTAGCCTTGGTCATTCTACTTCTAAATTGACACAGGCCAATACAGTTACAATTCTAATCAATAGCTGCATGGTTTAGATAACTGCAGCATTGGGAGAGAAAGGGGTAGAGGTGGTGGAGGGGGATAGAGAGGTAGCTGCCTTATGGGCTTTGTCAAGGAGAACGGTGTTAGTTTGCGAGATTGGAGTAACAGAGTGAGGGGAGAGAGTGGGGCTAGTCAGCACTATAGAGAAAAGCTCGACTAGGTCGGGGGTGGGCAAGTAGGCCCAGTTTATTGTGCTAGAATGGCCTGTATAGTTTTTTGCTGGGCCCGGTGATGGAGAAAGGGGGTTGGGGGCAGTATCGAGAGTGCAATAAGGGCTGGGTGAGGGGGTGAGGGAATTAGTTCCCACCCAGTGCTTTCCAAGTGCTGGGGCATCACTGGGGTTGGGGGGCAGCCTTGTAGGCAGCCGCATTCTGAATTAGTTATTAGGTGCTGTTTGAGGCCAGTTTTGAATTGGGTGAGGCTTTTAGAAGCCAGGAGGCGACCAGGGAGATAATTCATTCACAAGGGGGTCTGATAGGAAAAGGCATGTTGCCCAAGTGAGGTGCAGTGGAAGAGGATGGACAATACCCCTCTCTTCCTCCCCCTGGTGTATTGGGATGAGGCAGACAACCTCGAACATATCCCCTATACAGGGTGGGGTTTTGCTCATTTGTGCCTTCATTCCCAGGAGGCAAGTATGGTACTTGATCTTGTTTCTCAATGTGAGACAGCTAGTGCATCATATAGAGTACAGGTATGAGTGCATCAATCTGTGCCCAGGGTGAGGCGACATGCCTTATTGAGTGCAGTATGGACCCTCTTGAGTGCTGTATCTGAGGCAGTCCCATACACCACAAGCCCGTAGTCTATTGTAGAAAGTATGGAGCTGGATACAGAGAGGCGGAGGGCCTCCAGAGTGAGGAATTTCCTGTGCCTGTATAGGACTCCAATCTTGGTATTAACCACTTTTATGAGAGAGTCAATGTGGTGTATGAATGCGAGGGTGCCATCAATAGTGACTCCCAGCTACTTAAACTGGTGCACTTGTTCTAGTGGCTAATTACTTGTGTTGGAAATGATGAGGGAGTGGAGCCTCTGCTTGTTATGAGGACTGGATACAAGCATAGCCTTGCTATTCTTGTAATTTAGAAGAAGCTTGTGTCTACAGAGCCATCCCTTGAGTTTAGTGAAGGAGTACTGCAGTTCAAATTGTAAGTCACCCAGAGAGGAGTAGCTGCTTAGTAGAACAGCGTCATCAGTATAGAGGATAAGTTTGGTGTCACAGGCTGAGGAGAGGTCAATTAAGAAGAGGATAAAAATGACCTGCTCATTTTGCCCTTTTTGCAGTAGAAATTGCCTGTGTAAAAGCCTACATTATTGATAATGATGTATCTTGGTTCAACTCTGAATGTTAACTAAAGAAAAGATGACTGAGACAGCTAGTACAATCCTGAAAAATAATTTGATTAGTGTTAATAATAAATCAAACCTAAAAATGTCAAACTGAGCCATAAGAAACCTCCTCAGAGACAAAAATCAAAATGGACAATTTCTGCAGAGCTCAATTTGATCTTACAGTACAAAGTAAAAATTCAAAACTGTTCCGGTCCTGCTTCCAAAAGACACTGAGATTTATAAATCTAATCAAATAAGAAATATTTATTTATGTGGTCTTTACATTTTACCAACATTTTCTGTACGATGGACATTGTATCAAACAATACACATGTAATATCATTAGGTAACTCTTTTTGATCTTTAGGTACACCTGATACTTCCTTAACTGATTTCATTCGTGTTACAGTATGTCAGAATGGACAAATATCTCAGATGTGGTTTTACATTACGTCTAACAGCAACCCAGTTGACAGGACCCAGCTGTGAATGAAATCTCAGCAGATATTTATCTCTAGTACCAGTTTTCAGAACCCAGTCCTCACTAAAATGCTGACTAATATTCTAAAATGGTTTCTCATATTTTGGAAGACAAGCAGTCAGTTACCACCTCTTTTGTTTAATTAATAAACAGCAAAACGTGCCTGCTGGAACCTTTGGACCTCATTTTCAGTCAGACCATTATGAATAATATTTTTTGGGAGGTATAGGTAGGGTTTAGAGCCTCTTATACCACAACTGACAGTTGTTCACATTTGCTTATATATTAGATGAATAGATGAGAATCAAACAAGCATTTGTCAATGCCGAATGTTGATTGCATTGGTCCGTTGAGTTTGCTCACTGCCCCTGTGTCACTCACTTCTTCTGTTTCTCCCAATGCTGCAGGCTACTCTTTTGTACTGGGATCCTGCCTGCATTGGCACATTTTTCTGCCCACAAAGAAATCTGCAGCTGTCCCAACAGAGCTCCATTGAGGTGGGTCAATCCCCCCCTCTCTCACTCACTCATTCTGTTTCTGCTGGTGCTGCAGGCTGCCCTTTTGCACCGGGCTCCTGCCTGCATTGCCACCTTTTTCTGCCCACAAAGAAATCCGCAGCAGTCATGATAGAGCTCTGTTGATCTTGTTCAACCCCCCTCTCTCACTTGCTCATTGTGTTTCTCCTGGCGCTGCAGGCTGCCCTTTTGTACTGGGCTTCTGCCTGCATTGGCACCTTTTTCTGCCCACAAAGAAATCCACAGCTGTCCCGACAGAGCTCCACTGAGGTCACTGACTCTGCCTGTCTCACTCGTTCATTCTGTTTCTCCTGGTGCTGCAGGCCACTGTTTTGCAGTGGACTCCTGCCTCTGTTGGTGCCTTTTTCTGCCCACAAAGAAATCTGCAGCAGTCCCGACAGAGCTCTGTTGATCTCGCTCACTCCCCCTCTCTAACTCGCTCGTTCCATTTCTGTTGGCACTGCAGGCTGCCCTTTTGTACTGGGCTCCTGCCTGCATTGTCGCCTTCTTCTGGCCACAAAGAAATCTGCAGCAGTCACGATAGAGCTACATTGAGCTTGTTCACTCACTCCCCCTCTCTCACTCATTCATTCTGTTTCTCCCACTGCTGCAGGCTGTCCTTTTGTACTCGACCCCTTTGTGCATTGCTGCCTTTTTCTGCCCACAAAGAATTCTGCAGCTGTCCCAACAGAGCTCCGTTGAGCTCACTCACTCCCCTTTCCCTCACTCGCTCATTCTGTTTCTCCCACTGCTGTAGGCTGCCCTTTTGTACTGGGTTCCTGCCTGCGTTGGCAGCTTTTTCTGCCCACATAGACATCTGCAGCAGTCCTGACACAGCTCCTTTGAGGTCGCTCATTCCCCCTCTCTCACTCACTTGTTCCGTTTCTGCCAGTGCTGCAGGCTGGCCTTTTGTACTGGGCTCCTGCCTGTGTTGCCACCTTTTCCTGCCCACAAAGAAATCCACAGCAGTCATGATAGACCTCCGTTGAGGTCACTCACTCCCCCATCTCACTTGCTCATTCTGTTTCTCCCAGCGCTGCAGGCTGCCCTTTTGTACTGGGCTCTTGCCTGTGTTCACACCTTTTCCTGCCCACAAAGAAATTTGCAACTGTCCCAACAGAGCTCTGTTGAGGTCACTGACTCCCCCTGTTTCACTCGCTCCATCTGTTTCTCCTGGAGCTGCAGGCTGCCCTTTCATACTGGGCTCCTGTCTCTGTTGGCATCTTTTTCTGCCCACAAAGAAATCTGTTGCAGTCCAGACAGAGCTCCTTTGGCCTCACTCACTCCCCCTGTCTCAATCGCTCATTCCATTTCTGCTGGTGCTGTAGGCTGCCCTTCTGTACTTTGCTCCTGCCTGCATTGCCACCCTTTTCTACCCACAAAGAAATCTGCAGCAGTCACGATAGAGCCCCATTGAGCTAGCTCACTCCCCCTCTCTTTCAGTTGCTCGTTCTGTTTCTCCCACCGCTGCAGGCTGCCCTTTTGTACTGGGCCCCTGTGTGCATTACTGTCTTTTCCTGACCACAAAGAAATCTGCAGCAGTCCCAACAGAGCTCCGTTGAGCTCACTCACCCGCCCTCACTCACTGGTTCTGTGTCTCCTGGCACTACAGGCTACCCTTTTCTACTGGGCTCCTTCCTACATTGGCACCTTTTCCTGCCCACAAAGAAATCTATAGCAGTCCCAGCAGAGCTCAGTTGAACTCGGTCCCCCCCCAGTCGCTAGATGCTAATCTGTCCCAAACACTGATTTCCGACAGTGACTGCGGTATTCTGCGCCGGAAGAGTGGAAACACGTTTTGGATCAGGACGTGAAAAATGATAGCTGTACTGTTCATAAGGAGATGTGAACAAATGCCAGTGTTGAAAATCTGGCATGAAAATATTACTAATTTGTGAACTTACAAGGGTGTGTGGAAACTGCACAACACACGCTCATAACACAGTCATTTTATGGAGTTTCATCACAAAATTTTCAACATTGGCATTTTAGACCTCTGCTCATGAACAGTGTCAGTGTGATTTTCTTAATGTGTCTCGAACACTGATTTCCCACAGCAACCACGCTATTGTGCGCTGAAAGAGCGAAAACACATTTTGGCCAGGATGCGAAAAATGACAGCTGCACTGTTCATAAGGAGGTGTGGAAAAATGGCAATGCTGAAAATCTGGAGTGAAAATATTTCAAAGTTGTGAAGGTACGAGCGTGCATGGAAACTTTTTATTTTATTTATTTATTTATTTTTATTTGTTTATTTCAATCTAGGATTACAATACCTTTGAGCCGAGGTTCTTTTACAAAGGTTCCACGTCAGTGTGTGCAACAGTCATCATTTTTAGTTACAAACATATAATCATTGACTTACAGACATGTAATAACCAGTACAAAGACTTGAGCTATGAGCAAGACAAGGATAGGGGTGGGGGAGTGAGAGTAGGAGATTGAGGGGGGAAGGAGGTGCAGGGGTAAGGGGGAGTATGAGAGGTGGTTGAGGTGCAGCAGGAGTGGAGATACAGGGGGAGGTGGGCAACGGCAGGAGACAGTGCAGCCAGGGGGCCTTGTTGAGGGAATATGACAGGTAAGGTGCTAGGGGTGCAAAGACTGATTGTAAGTGCTGAGTGCTGGGGCATGTGCAGCTGGAACGGTGGAAATGTTAAGATGGGCAATCACAGGATACAAGCAGTGAGAGGAGCAGCTTGGACTTGAAGAGGCCGAGTGTTGGAGCGGTCACTATGTCGCTGCCAAGAGAGTTGAGCCAGTTGGATGCCTGGTAAGTGAATGATCTTTGTCCTTGGGTTGTGCGATATTGTGGTATATGTAGTAGATGGGAATTGGATCTCCTTGTAGTGACTTTCCTATGTCTAAGCTTATGGAGGGCACAGACACCAGGTGGGGCAAGCCCCATTATAATGTTCTTGGCCATGATGCAGGTTTGGTATTTTATGCATTTGTTCAGTTGAAGCCATCCAGACTGGGAATAAAAGTCACATGTGTGGGTACGGTGATGTGAGCCAGTGATGAGATGACAGGCCTTATTCATGGAGGTCACGATAAGTTTGAGAGCAGTGGTAGTTGCAGATCCATATATTATTTATTTATTTTATTTAGCTTTTGTTTACCGGGTAAGTGCGCTAGCCAGCAGGTGACTATTTTCAGGCACGACCCGGGAGAGTACAATACAGGATAACCAGTGAAGAAAACAATAATACAATTGAGGCAATAAGTACAGAGTACAATCATTCATACAGGGAGAAGCTTTGGCTAGGCAAACATGTTGTAGGCTATTCTAGGTAAATGACAATAGGTCAGTACAGAAAAGGTTAACAGGGAGTATTGGTACTGGAAAATGTCTGGTCTAGACTCACCCCACAGGGATGGCGTCCAAGGTGAGGAGATGGCAGGGAGGGGGAGGAGTGAAGTAGAGAGGACTGGCCCAGGATTTGGGAGGCATGCCCTCAGGTCCAGAGTGATGTTAATTGGAGAGGATGCTGGTACCCTCCAGGGGAGGGTTGAGGAAGCTAATGGGTAACTGGTAAGGTGTGCAGGTGGTGATCGGTAAGGAGATCGGGGTCTTAAAGTGCGCTTCACGGCTTTTAGTTGTAATAGCGCATGAGGTAGAAAGCCAAGCTTATGGTTTCAGCTGGGCATGAAGGTGAGGAGCAACCGGGAAGGTATCGATCCGGACTAGGCTGGAGTAGTCTGACGGTCCCCGTGGGAAGGCGCATGTAAGAGGGCAATATGGGAGGAAGTAGCATCCATCTAGGGCCAAAGCACCTGGATAGAAAACTGAAATTGATAGGAGGGTGCCGTCGACGGGTGAAACAGCAGCAGACAGCCCTTGGTTTCTGGGACTGAGAGATAAGCCTACGGCTATAGCGGCAACGAGCTAGAAGGTGTGCCGGGTAACATGGTCCCGCTATAGGGCATGAGAGAGGGAGGCTGGTGGTGAGAGAGAAAGTACGGCACTTTTGGGGCATTAGCGGTAATAGGAAGGCACGTACAGCCGGGCTCACGGTTCCAAGACTGGGCAAGAGATCCGATATCGGTCCCTGCCAGGGAACGTCCAGGGGTTGCGAAAAGGGAGAGATGGGGAGGGGGAGGAGACTCTAGTAGTAACAACATATGACTGTTCGGAGGTGGTCCTGGCAGCTGTCTGGTTAGCCTGACACAAGAAGCGAAATAATGCTAAACTATGAGAGAAACCAGGCAACAGATAACAGTAGAGGAATACATTGCAAGTAGCATTAAATGAGGCAGTGCTGTACATCCTAACATAGAGAGAGATACATTACAAGTAGCATTAAACAAGTCAGAGCTGTCATTTCACAAAATGTCTAAATAGTACATTAACATCAATGGAGTCATTAAGGAGGTAGTTACAAGCAGGGGAGCTTAGGGTGGGGGTAGGAGGAGTGGGAGGAGAGCAAAAGCAAGGGGAGGGAGTAGAAGCAGAGAAGGTGATGATCAGGTAGGATCAAAGTAGGTGCATTGATCAAGGGAGGCCAGGTGGAGTCTCAGCCCACGTTTGAATACAGGGTGCGAGGATGCTTGCCTGAGAGCTTGAGGGAGCTGGTTCCACAACTTAGGGGCTGTGTGTTTGAAGGAACCGGTTCCTTTGTTAGTATGGCAACGAGGAACAGCGAGGAGGGCTTTGTCTGATGATCTTAGCTCACGGTTTGGCATAGAAGAAAGAAGCAACTCGGCAAGTGCAGCTGGCTGTCTTTGTCTGAGAATAGAGTCATTTAGACAGCCCAGGTAGTAACGCCTGGTGGCAGAGGGGGAGAGCCAACCTAGATCAGTATATAGCTGGCAATGATGTTGGAGCCGTGGAGCTTTAGCAGCATATCGGCAGACATTATTGTAAGTGACATCCCATTTATGCAGGGCAGTTTTGTGGGCAGTAGTGAGTATGGGCGCACAATAGGTAAGTGTAGGTAGAAGGATACCCCTGGCTATGGCTAACTTTGCTGATGAAGTATATGATAAGACCATAGTCTATGATTCTGATGATGGAGCTTTGGACAGCCACTGATAGTGCTTCTGGGGTTAGGTGTTTCCTGTGCCAGAATAATATGCCTAACCTCACATTGGCAGACTTTGCAACATTGCTGATATGGACAGCGTATGAGAGGTGGGGATCAAGTGTGATACCGAGGTACTTGAATGAGTGTGTTTGCTCTAGGATGGCTCCTTGTTCAGTTGCAATGGAGAAGTGGAGTTGTTTGTTTTTGTTGTGGGGGCTGTAGAAGACCATAGACTTGGTTTTTTTCTGATTGAGAAGCAGTTTATGATTTAGGAACCAGGATTCGATGAAGGAGAAGGCCTGCTGAAGTTTATTTTGTAATTGGATTGGATCAAGGTCCGAGGTGAGGATCACAGTATCGTCGACGTAGAGAATTATTTGTTCTGGGCAGCTGCCCGGTAGTGAGTTTAAGAATAGGCAGAAGAGGAGGGGTCCAACAATGGAGCCCTGGGGGACTCCTGAGCGGACCGGTCTAGGGTCCAAGAGTGTATCAGCGATTCTTACTGTTTGGGACTGTTCTTCAAGGTAGCTCTTAAACCAGCCAATGGAGTCAGTTGACAGCTCAGTGTTCTGAAGCTGGACAAGCAGGAGGCAGTGATTGACAGTGTCGAAGGCTTTAGTTAATTCAATATAGATTGAGCCTAGTAGTTTGTCGGAGTCGAGTGCATTGTGGACTGCGCTAGTGAATTCAAGTAGGGCTGTGGAGGTGCTGTGAACTTTTCCGAACCTATGCTGTTGCTTGCACAGGATGTTGTACGTATCCAGGTATTCTGTGAGCTGGTCCAAGATGATGCGTTCTAGTGCCTTGGAGAGTGGGGGTAGTAGGGAGATAGGTCTGTATTTATCATGGGCAGTTTTATCACCACTTTTATGGACTGGGGTGACAATAGCAGATTTCCATCTGTCCAGGAACTGGCTAAGGCTGAGGGAGAGGTTGAAAATTCTGCTCAGAGGACTAAGCACTTCATCAAGTGTGAGAAACAGGATTTTGAGATCGAGGGAGTCATTACTGAACCTTGATTTACCAAGAGCTTTGGTAACATATTTGCGTACTTGGTGAGCCTTGACTGCTTTAAAGTAGAAGCGGGGGGAGCTGGTGGGGGTAGTGTTCATTGTGGATGGAGGGGCTTCACCATCTTTGAAGTAGTCCTGGGGTAGGACAGCGCTCAGATCGGTAAAGGCTTTGTTAAAGGTATCTGCTATGGTTTTTGGGTTGAGGGTTGTGGTTCTGTTGATGTTGAGTATTGACGGGGGGGTTCTGGGTGGATTCCCGGTGAGGTCCCTTATGTTCTTCCAGAATTCCCGACCATTGCCCCAGGAGTTTGTGAGAGCATGCTTATAGTAGGTGGACTTCGTTTGCTGGATGGTTTTAGTGCAGTCATTGCAGGCATGTTTGTAGTTTTGGATGTCGATTTGCCTTCCAGAGTTTCTGGCCAGCTCCCATAGGTGGTCTCTTGTTTTTAGCATCCTGAGGAGGTCACCTGTGAGCCAAGGTTTACTGAGTGATTTGACTTTGTGTTTCTTAATAGGACCATATGTGTCACAGGCCACGGTGAAGATGTTTATGAAGTGGTCAAGGGCAGTGTTTATGTTGGTTGCATTGAAGATAGGGGACCAGTCTTGATGGAGGAGGTGGGATTTGAGTCGAGGAAGGTGACCATGGGGTAGAACCCTGCTGGTGATAGTTTTTGGCAGTGGTTTTATGAATTTATTTGACCAGGTGCAGCTAACAGGGGAGTGATTGCTGAGAGAGTCAGGGAGGACATTAGTGTTAGATGTCTGTGATGGGTGACTGGTAAGGATCCAGTCCAAGAGTGTGCTGGTGCCGGTCCTTTAATTTTTCCTGGTTGGTGAGTCAACCATTTGTGTGAGGTTCGCTGCAGCAATAGTATCCCTGTGTGCACCAGCATTGGCAGCAGGCCAGTTGATGTTGAAGTCGCCTAGGAGGATGGATTCAGTGTCCGGTGGGAGTGACTTTACAAAGTCAAGAACAGCTGTTAGACCAGTTCCCTGTTCTTTGGGAGGGATGTAGATGGTGGCAACAGTGAGGTTTTTGTTTTGGGCTCCAAGGAGGATTCTCACTGGCAGTATCTGAGCAGTTGTGGGTTGGAGTGAGGTAATGATGTGGTTCCCCTGTATGGAGTCTTTTAGGTAGAGAGCACAGCTCCCACCTCTTTTGGAGAGACGATCCAGCCTAAAGACATTGTAGCCAGGAAGGCTGATTGCATGGTCAGTACTGATGGTGTGAGCCAGGTTTCGACAACTGCCAGGATGTCAGGGGTAGTTGGCTGGGAAGGCCTAGGGCATCCATTTTAGGAAGGAGGCTGCAGATGCTGATTGATATGAATGAGAGGGCACCCGAAGGCTTGCTCAGATTAGTGGCTTTAGAGCAGAATGTGCTGGGGTTTGGGTGCATGTTGTCTGACAGCATTAGGAGGAAGAGGACTAGCCTCAAGGAGCTGCAGCATATTTCTTTAAGGGAATGCTTTTGCCTGTTAGCATCTCAGGAAATTGCAGAGCATCAACGATAGTGGGTGAGGGTAAGCATAGATGGGGGAACCAGAGTGGAGGGCTAGGACCAGTGAGGGTGCAGGACAGTTTTATGGTGGTAGGATGGACCCTGGGCAAGGGGCAGTGACCAGTGTGCAGCGTGTCTATGTGAAGGAAGGATGTAGGAATGTGGAAGCTGTGGGGAGGGAGGGAGGGAGGGAGGAAAGCAGGCTTTTGGGGTGTGCAGAAGGGGAGGAAGACAGGCAAGGAAAAATAGAATAGGGGTAGAGAGTGGTGGAGACACATAATTAAGGTAGGATTCGGGGTAGGCACAGGGAAGGGGCTAAGACAGGCTGGCTGGGCTAGGAGTAGGAGGCAGAAGAGCAGTAGCTGGATCAGTGGGAAGTGAGGATAAAGCCAGGAAGGCCAGGAAGTTAGGGAGTGGGAGGTTGTGACTAAAAGATTGGGGATAGAGTCCCAAAACAGGTGCCAAATGGAGCACAAGTGGGGGACAGAGCTACCAGGGGCATGGAGGAAGGTCTATAAAGTTAAGGTCGGAGGGTGGAGGGGCGGTAAAATATCTGCCATTTGCCATAGAAATGAATGGGCACAGCAGCCCATGCAGAGCAAAGTTTTAGCTGGCTCAAGAGCCAATCTCTGAGCAGGAGGCAAGAGATTGTCCAATCAGGGTGCAGTACAGATACCGTGGGGTCAATGGTGAGGCTCTCAGCAGTCCCGATGGTTCAGGAAAGTCTTACCCAGTTCGAGAGGATCTCGAGGGCAGGAAGGAAGGTATACAGCAAGTAAAGCAACTGTAACTTTAAGAGGGTAGACTTTTTTTTTTAAATGAAAGAACAAGAATCCCTCTAGTGGCAGGTCTGTATAACCTGCTAATGGAAAACTAGCAAAAAAAAAATCTATTAGACTCTTGAATTTTGCTTAGTTACAGCTAAATCTGTTTGTAAAAAATGCCAGGTGGCAAAAGCAGGGGAAAAGTCCTGGTGAATCAGAGCGGGTTTGTTGGAAGCGCCCGAGTTCCGATCAGCTGCGCTGTCACCATGCCTTCCAAGGAGCTGCAGGTGGGTGTCCTGGTCTCGGTCGGTAGCTGGCTGGGTGCCGACCGACAGTGGGGGAGCTGAAGCAGCCCCGCACATTCATAACATAATTATTTTATGGACTTTCACCACCATATTTTCAACATAGGCATTTTAGAACCTCGGCTAATGAACAGTGTCACTGTCATTTTCATACTGTGTCCCAAACACGGATTTCCCACAGCGACCGCACTATTCTGCGCCGGAACTGCAAAACACATTTCGGCCAGGATGTGAAAAATGACAGCTGTACTGTTCATAAGGATGTGCAGAAGAATGGCAATGTTGAAAATCTGGAGTGAAAATATTATTTCATGAAATTACAAGCATGTGTGCAAACTGCACAATGCACGCTTGTAGCACAGTCATTTTATGGAGTATCATCACCAAATTTTCGACATAGGCATTTTAGGACCTCTGCTTATGAACAGTGTCACTGTCATTTTCTTAATCTGTCTGAAACACTCATTTCCTACAGCAACCGCGTTATTCTATGCCGGAAGTGTAAAAAAACACATTTCAGCCAGGATGTAGAAATGACAGCTATACTGTTCACAAGGAGGTCTGAAAAATTCCAGTGTTGAAAATCTGGCATGAAAATATTGCAAATTCGCAAAGTTATGAGCATGGCCACAACTTGCAAAGCACACTTATAACAGTAATTTTGATTTTCCCCCACCAACTTAGGTTTTGAGAGCCCAAATTCATGAACACTGGTACTGTCATTTCATTAATCGGTCCCAAAAAGGGATTCCATGCAGTGACCACGAGATCACCTTTCAGGGCCGAATAACGTCATGACAGTGCCAGAATTCATGAGGTGGGGTCCCAAAAACCCCATCTTGAAAATGTGGTGCCAAAATTCCAAAAAATGGCTGAGATATGCATCAAAGTTGAAAAAACCCTATTTTTTCCTTTATACAGCGTACCATCATTTCCTCAGTTCATTGTCGACTTTGAAAAGTGCAGACGTGTTTCTGGTTCACCGGAGATGGTCGCGCCGGACTCAGGAGGTAAGTATGGGTTGGGGGGTGTGGGAGGCAGAGGCGCAGTGGGTGGGCATGGGTTGTGGGAGTAGGGGAAGGGAGACCATCAAGGGACTGTTTCCTTTTTCCTCAGGGGAAAAAAAAAACATTGCAGGACCATTTTTGTTTTTACAGAGGCATGTGGCATGCAGCGGTGGTCTCCCAGCATGCCAACAGAGTCTTTTTTTGGGGGGCAGCTGTAGCCAATGGGGGATATGGCACCCCCATCGGCACACAACAAAAGGGGGGGTTACATTATGCCGATGAGGATTGGGCACCCCCATTGGTACACACCAAAAGCAGGAGGGGTGACATTATGCCGATGGGGATTGGGCACCCCATCAGCAACATCAACCTGTACTGAAGCCGACAGGGATTGGGGTCCCCGTCCGCAAATGAACACGGTGGTGGAGGGCACATGCTGCCGAGAGGGATTGGGCACCCCTTGGCAGGAGAGGGGCTAAGTATTGTTTGTGAACATGGTGGTAAGCCGCCGCCATGTTCAGAAACATTATCACTGTAACAAGATTCCGCCCAGCAATGACAGGTCGCTTCCTCATTGCAGCGAATAGCTTACGCTGCAATGACAAGGTGGCCCCTGATTGCAGCGGCTGAAACCTTACATGGTTGTGGCAAACTGGCTGAACTAGTGTCAGTAGCAGCATGCCACAGCATTGGGGAAAGCGGGCCAAGCCTTTAAAGGCTGTGGGAGCACTGGCCACAACAGTGCCGCGCCTCCACAACCTGCTTCTGAAAAGCTGCCACAATATGTTTCTTGCACATGCACACAATCAACATAAAAATGTCAGGTTTTTGCTACATTTGTCAACTTAAAATCCACATTTGATATGGTAGCAATCAATATTCTGTGGCAAAAGTTTAAAGATTCCAGCATGGACCAACATCTTCTTGATCTTATAATTCAAATGTATTTCGACTATTGCGCATTTAAATGTGGTTTATTTTGTATGTCTTTGTGGCTAATTTTTTTTAATTTATACTTTATTGCCCTGATTCTCTGGGCTTGCCCCTCAGGCTGAGGAGCCCCCAGGTCATCCATGGTACCCTGCCAGACCCACCACAAACTGTCCCCATGGAGCCTTGGTCTACCCTCCATACAGGTGTAGGGGGTGGCTGGCTACACCCCTGGTCACACATATCATCGGACAGCTTAGCGGTGGTGGCCGGAACTGCCCCAGATTCACTGGGGTCCTGCCAGAAACCAGAACTAAGGACAAGCTTTTAGTTCCTGGTGCCCATGATCCCCAGGCAATGTCGGCATTCACATAGGGAGAACAAATTTGCAAGCGCAAATCTCCCAGCTGATGTCACTCTGTCCTGTATGTGTCATTCTCAGCTGCACCTCCACCTGTGGTCACCCAGGTGGAGATATCACAGTGGAAACAGCAATCCTCCTTCACCATAAAAGGAGAGCAATCCCTGGGATACTCAATCCTTTTACCCCCCCCCAGCCACCCCTCCAACAGCCCAGGCCCATTCCTGAACCCAAGTCATTGGCGTCATGGGCAGTGGCTCTACCACTGCATCAGCGGGCCAGCCCTTTGTGTCTAATTGATAAAGCATATGCCAAATTAATTTGACTTGACTCGGCGACACTGAGCTGCAGAAGTGCTTTTGTCTTATGTGTCAGGTGCCTCCATTATTGAGTGAGTGATGGTTATTTTTACTTTTGCCTATTTCAAGCCTTCCAATCAAAATTGTCATTGACCCACTCCTGTCACCCTTACAGGTCACTAGTTTGATCACATCTGGAATATTGTTTGCAGTTGTAGAGCCAACTTGTGAAGTAGGAAAGTGATAGGTTGGTAACTACACAGAAAATGGTGACAAAATTATACAGGGACAGCATGGTGGGTCCTATGAGGGGAGACTGGAAATTCTCAAGATGTATTGTCTGGACAATAGAAGGGAGAGAGGGATATGATAGAAATATGTAAGTATCAATGGCTGTACAATGGTGTGAAAATGACAGAGTTGTTCAAGTGTAAGAACAGTTCTTCCACTAGGAGTCACAGTCTCAAGCTAGAAGAGGGGATTCGAGGAGGAAATTAGGAAGTATTTAGTCACAGAACTGGTAGTGGATGGGTGGAATAGTCTGCCCATCAATGTGGTCAATGGTAGACTAGTTATTTAGTTATTGATTTATTTTTTTGGGTGACAAGGTAAGACCACTGGGACAGGATGTTCCTTTTTCAGGTGTGACCTGAAGTTAGTTACAAACAGAACATATATGAAAGATATAGCATGAGGAACATATCAAGATCAACAGTAGTAAAAATCATTTGTAAGACGACAGGACAAAACTGTATGCAGTCTCTAAGGATCAGTAGTTATAAAATCATACGTAACTTGAAGAAGTTATGTAGTTTGTCATGTAAATGGCAGCAAAGGTATTAGTTCGGTGATAATCAAAACAAGGGACAGTCACAATGACAATATTTACATGGTCTAAGATCAGAGAAGGATACAATTCCCCACACCAGCACAGATATCGGGAAGCAGTAACATTTTATACTATCAGGATCTGAATAGTGCTGACAGGCCAGTAAGTGTTGTTAGCAACTATAGGCAATAGAATCATATTCAACATGTACATTCAGCTCAAGGAGGTGTTTTTTGTGTGGTGATCTAAAGGTGCTCAGCTCTTTAGATGATTTAAGTACAGTGGGGAGCAGATTTCATAACAAGGGTGCTACATAGATAAAACAATGTAGCCCCATTGAGGTTTTCATACAGCGTACTAGGACTGAGCTGCTAGAAGTAGATCTCAAGTTACTTTGAGGATGCCGCTTCGTCAGAGTACCCCCGCTAAGAGGGGGACTGTTGTTTAACAGCTTGAAAGTAAAACACTGCAATGCATACTGCAGCCATCCTTTTATTGTAGGCTGTGTGGGTTCAGTAGGCACTCTACACACTCTACAGTAATGTGGGTACTGGGGGCCAGATGGACAGTTCTGTTATACGGCACCCTTATTCTGGCTAACCCTGTCTCATTTATGGAGGCCAGGTAAGCAAATCCATAGATTCATGTTGGGAGGAGGATACTGTTTGCAATTGTAAGGTAGGATTCTTTGGTAAGGTAAGCCTTCTCTCTATATTTATAGCCCAAATTTCTGATAGAGTTTTATTCGGGTTATGTAGAACAGATCTGGTTACTCTGTTCTTGCATCTTGACCAGGGCACAAAGTACTGAGATTAGCCTGTAACTGTCAATCAGATTTCTTGGTCCACCCCTGTGAACAGAGGTCACCAGTACCATTTTCCAGTTGTCAAGAATGATATCTTGGAGAAAGGACATGCTGTAAGGCTTTCACAGATGAACAGCAATGAAAGGTTCTGCTAGTTTGAGCAACTTTGGCTCAAGACCATCATAACCCTCAGAGGTCTCAGATTTTATCCTCATCAGATGATTACCTACATCCTTACATGCAAGAAGTGTGAGGTGGAAGTCAGGATAGTCATCAATGGTAACTCTAGGTTCCAGGTAGGAGGGGATTGAATTGTCTAGGTTCCTGGTAGAAGGGAGTGGAATTGACCACTTGAAGTATGAATCATAGGAATCATAAGAACATTTTCAAACATTATGGACTTTCATCCTTATAGCTTGCCTTATCCCAAATATTTAGAAGTCACAGGTTCTGTCCCTAAAAAATATGTCCAGAATAGTCTTAAAGGTACCATATTGGGGCTTTCCACTACTGTCGTTGGGAGTAAGTTTTTAATTTTACCCTGATCTGTGATGGATCAGTTGAAGGCATTGGCTATATGCAGGGGACCAGACAAGAGTAGTTTTCCTTCTTCTACAGTACCAGGGATGACTGACATGGAAAGCCTTTTAAGAACTGTGTTCAATTGGGCACAAAACCTCCTAAGATGAGTGAAGTTTTCAGTTTGGAGATGTTTAATGTATTTAACTTGCTCTCTTGAGTTCAGTTTTGCAAGTATACAGCAAGTGCCTATAAGTCAGTGAATTGTGGTGCGGACCAGTAACTTTAAAGGCCCCTCAGGTAAGTCTCAATACTTTTTGCAGATCACTGCTTAACCATTTTGAAAATTCTCCTTGTACCTTATTCCTGCAGCAGCCTCCTTCTCCTTAGGCAACCTTCCAGACCCATCTTCTCCTTCTCTGCCACTTACCTCATCTCCTTGTACCTCGTATTTCCCCTTCTGAGGTGCAGTCCATGGGGAGCTGGACACTTAGATCCCTACCAGAATGACACAGTTCTGGTAGGAAGTGGAAAGGCAGATTGTCAGGGCCTGCCCAAGAGTGCCAGCTTCATCCCTCATGCTTGTGGGGTTTTTCCAGATTTTTCTCTTTTCTTGAAGGACACAGATGGTAGGGGCACATTGATGCAAGCCAGTGCACATCGGAGCCAGTCAGCTTCCACCCTCACACTTCTAGCTCCAGCTGCACCACCAGCCATGGTCACACAGGTGCAGTAAAGCAGTGGGATCTGCAACCCTTCCACCCCTAGGAGGAGGAAACTATCCTGTGACACACTCAATCATCTTCTCCTGACTAGCCTTTTGACATCTCAGGCTTCTTTCCAAACCCAGATGAAAGGCATCATGAGTGGCAACTCTGCCTCTCTGCTAACTGGCTGGCGCAAATACTGCACTGCTACTTGGATTCAAATCACTGATCATTTGCTTGCTCAGCAAACACACAGCCAATGTGCCACCATGCTGTGCATACTCTCCTTTCAATAACTGAGGAATACCTTTTTGAGACCACTATAAAGTTATTTGCAGAAAAACTCTAGTGCATGGTTCACATTTTCACAATGGTCAAGGGTTGCCAAGTTTATTGAGGCGAGCTATGAAAGAAGGTTTGGCACAGAAAGTTTCAAGTAATCTCTTGTTTGGATTACTTTAAGCAGGATCTTTAGCATTTTATTGTCCTAAATGTAAAAGACAGGAACATGGCCATTGAAAACATCGGCACACTGGCTGGCAGCATGCTCTCTATCAATTCTAGTTGCTAAGATACAAGCTAACAGAGTGTGATTATTGGTCCTGTAATTCCTGCAGGTGAGCTCAGTAATAATGTGGTTTAGATTTAGAGCAGCTAGGTTGCTCAGATAGTTGCAGCCCAAACCTTCTGCCCAGTAGTCACAGCTTTAGTGTTAGCCAGATAATTGGGTAGGTCCATTAAACCAAGCTGACCCTCAGAAGGACGGTTGTTTGCACAGCAAATAGATAGTGTTCCCCCCAACATAGAAGTTGTACCATAACACATTCACAAACGAACTAGCAAGGAGGCCTGAAGGGGATTCCTTAGGCTGAGAAACATTTCTAACATACAGCAACATCACTCCTCCTTGTTAGCCCGTCACATATGTACAAACATAATAATTAGGGAAGCTAATATTATGCATTGCTATAGGTTTCAGCCACGTCTCTGATATTGCCAATACTATAGTGGAGTAAAGATTGACCTGGGCTTTGCTTTTTATGTTCACCTACACCATTTGTATTCCTTTACTGCAGCCCAAGAGAAATTGGAGGCTGATTTAATGAAGCTATTATGTACAACTGAACCATGGTTGTGGAATCAGTGTCCCCCGACAGAAGGAGTCAGGAGCAGGAGGGATCTCCCAAGTGTTCTGGTAGAGAACAAGCAGAGGTAGTTCTAGTAACTCTGCATTGAAACCAAGGTTGCAAGAATCTTTTTTATGTAGTAGGCCATGTAATTTTAACTGGTGGATTGGGTCACTGCAGACCATGGAGGTGGGGGGTTATAGTCATCTGTGCTCACAAGCCCAGTGTCACAGTGTGTGGGAATAAACAAGACAAATGTACAGGTTTAAAACACACTGTGGTGTAATATTTATTTTTCAAAGATTAAAAATTAATGTAAACAAAAAAATGCAAAAAAAAATCACTACTTAACATCAGTAGTTTCTCACATAATACAGTCCTGGATCTTAGAGCTCCTAAGACCCTTCTCATCTGCATTCAACAGCTTGTCTGCACAAACAGTAGAACCTCTCCTCCTCTCTCAGGGCTGAGCCCCACTGGACTAAACCAAAGTGAACCCAGTGAAGAGGTTTTTATAGCTTTTTGGTGGGGTCACCTGACCAAGCCCTTTTCTATTTACATGTCTGGATATGCTGCTTCACATCTGAACATGTTTCAAAACCAAGGAGGGGAGGGTTGTTTCAGGGGATATCCTGGTTCAGTTAAAGGTACAGTGTATATTGCCACAGATATTGACTCTCTATATCTCTGATCCACAGCGACTAAGCACTTTAATAAAGTATGCTACTTTCTCTTACATAGAACCTTCTACAGTAACAGGTTTAAAGTGTGAATTTATGAAAATACCTTAAGGAATTTTTATAACTGCACTAATCATGACATTATTATTGCTTTCTATGACTTCTGAATCTTTTTTCTTTAAAAAGGCTTTACTAACTGTATTCATTCCTATTTAAAATAGCCTTCAAGCTTTTTGTACTCAAAATGCACTTATGCAGTTTATACAACACCTCTCCAGGTGTTTGGCATCATTCCAGGGACTGGATGGATGGAAATGGAAAAAGAATGAAAGGAAAGAACTAGTAGGAAATTTAGTAGGGACAGTAAAGCGTTATGCTAGGTGGCCAACCTAGGGTAGGGGGGAAAAGGAAGAAAAGGAAAGAGAAAAGTGTTTACTGTTCCTAGGAAATAAGGAGATAGAAAAGTGGTCCATCAGTCACAGCTGAGGATGTAACCTAACTCCACCACACACCTCCCTCCTTAAGAAAAAAATAGTTCTCAAAACTATACTGTTTTTTCAATAACCCCCTTTCAGTCATAAATATTCTACCAAAACAGTAGAATGGGGGTTGGTTAAAACTTTCTCTCACCCACTATGAGAGCTTCATCAGTACATTAAAAAATAGGAAGCAACACATAGCAGTTTTATGCTGACTTCTAGCTTCCTCCATACCCATCACTTGGCATCGTTTCAGCCCCGTGCACCCACTATCATACCTTCATCATTACACCCAGCAGTGGCTGTATCACACAGTCCATCAGTGGCTGTACAGGGGCCCTTGGGGAACAACATGTCCCTTTGCAGTAAGGGGGTAGGCCTGGGCTCTTCAACAGCTGTTAGGACAAACAGGGAAAACATTTACAACATAGAAACACAGAAATTGTCAGCAGATAAGGACCGCTAGGCCCATCCAATTTGCCTGTAGACCCTATACATTGTGTGTGGCCACTGACACTATGTGATCAATAGCTTTTCATAACTCCCTCCCCTCTCAAGCTTCCCCTGTGCCTGTCCCATGCATGCTTAAACCCCTCCACTGTGCATGCCCCCACTACCTCCTGTGTCAGACAATTCCAAGCATCGACTACCCTTTCTGTGTAGAAAAACTTCCTTACATTACCTCTTAATCTACCTCATTCCAATTTCATATTGTGCCCCCTTGTTCTAGTACTTTTTCTACATTGGAAAAGGTCCCCCTCCTGCACCTTGTTTATGCCTTTGAGGTACTTGAAAGTTTCAATCATGTCCCCCCACTGTCTCCTCTCCTACAGTGAGTGCATATTGAGGTCCCTTAGTCTCTCCTCACAATGTTTTGTGGTGTAAGCCCTGCACCATCTTTGTTGCCCTTCTCTGGATAGTCTCCACCTTATCTATGTCCTTGCACAGGTGTGGCCTCCAGAACTGGACGCAGTACTCCAGTGAGGCCTTACCAATGTTTTATACAATGGCATCACCACCTCCCACCTCCTGCTAGTGATACCCCTGCCTATGCACCCCAGCATTCCACTGGCCCTCCCTTTTGCCTTTGTGCACTGCTTTGATACCTTAAGGTCATCAGAGATGATAACCCCTAGGTCCCTTTCCTCTTTGGTGACAGTCAGCTCCCACCCCAACCTGTAGCTCTTCCCAAGGTTCCCTCTACCAGGTGCATTATTTTGCACTTCTTTGCATTGAACCACAGTTGCCACATCTCCTATCATCTTTCAAGCTTCTCCAGGTCCCTCTTCATTTTCTGCATCCCTTCTGGAGTATCCCCCCTGTTGCAGATCTTGGTGTCATCTGCAAACAGGCAGGCCTTTCCTTCCAGACCCTGAAGACATTGAACAGGACTGATCCTAGTACTGATCCCTGGGGTACCCCACTGGTCACCCCCTCTCCAGATTGTTCCCGATTTACCACCACCCTCTGTCTCCTGTCTGTTAACCAGATTCTAACCTAGTTCACCACACTGTCTCCCATGCCCAGACTACCCATCTTGTTAATCAGCCTTCCATGTGGGATGGTGCTGAAGGCTTTGCTGAAATCTAGGTAGGTGATGTCTACCACCCCTCCCTGATTTATTTCCCTCTTCACACAATCAAAAAAATCTGTTAGATTAATTTGACATGAACTTCCTGCTGTGAATCTATGTTGCCTTAGATCCTGAACACCGCTGGATTCCATATGTGCCACTATCCTTTCTTTCAGTAGTGTCTCCATGATCTTTCCCACCACTGAGGTGAGGCTGATTGGCCAGTAGTTCCCCACCTACTCCTTACTGCCACTTTTGTGCAGCTGGACTACATATGCCCTCCTCCAGTCCTCTGGAACAACACCATGTTGAGTGACTCTGTGAGCAGGGCCACCAGAAGTACTGCTAGTTCCCTTCACAGCTGCTTTAATATCCTCATGTGGATGCTGTCTGGCCCCATGGCTTAATCCACCCTCAGCTTTGTAAGTTCTTCCAGAACTCTCTCCACTGTGAATGGACTGGTGTCCACTTCTCCCCTCCACTGCCTCTGCAACCCAACTGTAATCCTTGACCCTTCCCTTCCTTAGTGAATACTGAGCAGAAGTATTAGTTCAGTATTTCTGTCTTATCCAGATCCCCCTCTTTACACTCTCCCTTCTCCCCTTTAAGACTCACACTTCCCCCCACAGTTTTTCTTCTTTCACTGATGTACCTAAAAAATGCCTTATCCCCTTTGTTTACACACCATGCTAAGCCCTCTTCTGTCTGTGCCTTCACCCTCCTAACAGCCTTCCCTGCTTCCCTTAGATATTCAAGTTACACCTCCCTGTCCTCCTCCCTTTGGCCCCACTTATATTTCCTGAAACTCAGCCTTTTAGCCCTGACCTTGTCCCCATCTCTTTGAAGAACCATAATGGTTTCTTTCTTCTTTTCCCTTTGGCCACTGTCCTAACGCATTGGTTTGTTATATCCACTATGGCTCTTTTCAGTTTCTCCCATTGTTCTTCCATCCCCTCTATAACCCCCCATTACCCGGGGTTACTAGAATCCCAGTAAGACCTAGTGGTAGGCAGGGAAGGCAGCTTATGAAACTCCAGTTAAATGGATTTCACACTGTCTCACTCTGTTCTCAGTCTCAGCTGACACGGAGGGATGACACCACCATAGAACTCTTGCAGCTTCATGAGCCACACTGGAGTGCTGCAGCTGGAAGTTAGGATAGAATGTTGGGGATTTTTGAACAGAGTCTGTGTGCAGTCTTGGAGAGATACAGCAGCACAGCAGTCTGTGTGCAGGCTATCAGAGCTTTAAGCTCTGTTTTAGAGCTACTGTTAAGAAGGTGTGTGTTTCCACCATAACAGGGACACAGAAACCGATTGCTGAAGTGGTGGAGACCACTGTCACTGATCCAAGTGCCTCCTCCCTGAGGGGATGGGGGGAAAGGTCTGCCTGTTTTCCAGGGGCAACCCTCCTGGTTCTGGCTAAGGAAGACGCTGCCTATTTCAAGTTGTGCTGTGGCACCAGAAGCTGTGGGAGAGAAATTCCTGTGAGGAATCGACTGTGGGGCACCTGCAACCAAAAGGTGAGTTCGCTCTGACAGAGGGCCAATGTTTTTCACCTGAACTGTTGGAACATGGGGATTGGACTACTTAATCTGTAGGAGGCCTAGTGTAATAGACATTGACGATTAACTCAAGTAGGTTCAAGTCCAGCACAAAGAGTGAAGTAAAGTGTGGATTGGACTGCTTAATCAGTGGGGGACCTAGAGCAATGGGCTAAGCCAAGTAAAAGTATGTTCAAGTCCAGCACAATGGGAAAGCAAGACAAGTAGAGGAACTGTGACATACATTTAGCCTTAATCTACATTGCCAAGCTTTACAGAATGAGATGTTTAATGTCCAGAGAAAAGGCCAGGTATGAATTGTGGAAGCGAGAGGTGGGAGACCCCCCATCAGTAGTAACCAAATTCACCTCTAGAGATTTGCTCTGTGGCACCTTTACTTTCTCTCAGGTACTTGACCTGTGCCTGAGGAAAGTACCCAGATGTGGGATTAAAAGGAGAATTCCCTGACAGAGCTGAGGTGCTCTTAGGTGGTTTAGGGAGCCACCAGAAAATGTTTCCATGACATATGGAAGGTGTCGGAATGGCCAGCAAGGGAGCCAAGCCAGGGAAAACCCAGATCAGTGTACAAGTTCAGGCTGGGTACCCAAAGCAGTGTGCAAGTCTGGGCAGTGTACCCAGGGGGTTCAGAGCCTGAGGGCTAAATTGTTGAAGAAGGGTTCTTGTTTCTCTTAATCTGTATTACCAGAAGTGTAACCCTATGCTTTGTTTGTTCTGTTTGGATGTGAATAAAGCCACACTTTAGAATCCCACTTCTGGTATTGGACATTACAGTTATTGCTTCCTGTGTTCAGAGTTACTTGGGTGCCCCTGTGCAGAGTAGCCAAACCTAGCCTTTGTGCCAAGTGACCTATTCCTCCCCGAACCCAGTCCCCACCTGGTACTGCTGTCAGATTCAAACAGCATACCACCTGTCATTTGCAAAATGATGGGGGTGGGGATTACAAAATAGGCATCGCTTTGGATTTTAAATTTAGGGAGAAGGTACTCGGGCAAAGGGCTAGCATTTTGGTTGTCTGGCAGTGAGTAGCCCCAAAAAGCTGAAGCAAGGTTAACTAGTGTGTCGCTCTGTGCTGTTGTCCATGTGCTGCTGTTAAATGCCAACTGTTTACCAAGGAGCAGTAAAGCCTGAGAGAGTATGCCCTTGTCCTGCATCAAACATTTACAGTGTTTTGCCAGCTTTTAAAAATTGTTGTGACAAAGAAAAGTGTGGAAGACTAGGGGTAGCAACAGGAAAATCATGTCCTGGATGTTGGAAATGCTTTCTAGTGAATGGAGAGATTTGCTGTGTTAATGGCCATGACAAATGGTTGAAATGGGGTCCCGCCGTGGAGTCAGTTCGGGAAAAAAAAAGTGGTTTTACAGTTTAAATTTGCCTACTCGATGATCACCGTGAGAAGAAGAGCACTTGCGAGGGAAAGAGGCTCATTTGCATGGTGTCATGTGATTGGTGAGACTGCAATCAGTCCCACCCCCAAGCCAACTCTACAGTGACTGCCCAGCATTCAAGAGGGATTGTGAGTGGAGTGCATGTACTGGTTTATCGGAGGAGCATCGCGGTGACTGAAAGCACTGTAAAAGTTTAAAAACTCGGACTTTTCTATCTAAAATCGGGCTCAACCTGCATCTTGATCGACTGGACTGTGAGTGTGGTGTTCAGAGAGACGATCGGCAGGACTGCCAACCCGTTACTTTCAAGAGGCCTCCAAGACTGGCTGCAGGCTGTTTTCCATTGCAGCAAACAGCTACTGATAACAGTGAGTACCAACAGAAATAATTGCTCAAACAAGTGATTTCTGCCAAAAGCCAGCTGAATCTGTGTGCAGCAGTGTAATTGCTTTGCAATCAAAGACTGTGTTAAGTTACCAGCAAAAGCAAGTCTTTTAAGCCATCGACTGTGAGCATAGTTAGGGGATTCAGCGTCAGAGTAAAGTTTCAAAGCCATGAGAGAGACTGTGAGTTGTATCAAGTTATGCAGCAAGAGTTACAGGCAATCCTGTGCTTGAAATAGTGAGGCTTTACAGGACTGTGAGCTAGATCAATGTCTTCAGCAAGTGAGAAGTCTGTGGTAAATCATATAAATGTGGTAGGAAAAAGAACAGTGCAAGTTTGTGCAGTTTGAGCAAAGTTATCAGTAGAGTGTGTAAATCGGAAGCACAGTGGCTTGACCCAATTTCAGAATGTTGATGCACAGGAGTGCTGCCGCCACCATTACAGGGTGGGGTAGTAACGTAAACACAGCAGCAGAGGCGCCATTTTGAAAGTGAAAGAAAGTGTTCAGTGATGTGGGACTTTCAATAACAGTGAGTGTTTGTTTTTCTCTGCAGTCATGGCCTCAGGACCAGCCTGCAACCCGGATCATGCCTGGGCTGTGGTAGCAGCAGAAGTAAACAAGTTAAGGGACATTGAGAGGTGTTACTATGGAGGACAACTGCCTCCTCATGTGGCAGTTCCTGGATACCCAGTGAAGTGTGCTTAATATGCTTAAATGCTGGAAGAGACGTCTTCATGGTACTTCACTGTTCTGGGTGCCTCAAGAAATATGGTTTATTTAAAGCACCCAAGATTCGTTTGGCTCCCACATGGACAAAAGTTCAAGAATTTGCAGTTGGCAGCACACAGCACCAGGCGGAGCCTGTTGGAGGAGGTCCTTGGGGAGTGTGGCACAAAGCTAGAGGGTACAGTTTTACAGACAGAACAATGTGCTGATGTTTTGGATTCTGGATCGCAAAGAGACAATTCAGGAAGAGCATCAGTAGAACCTTGGAGGGGGGCCTAGCCCAAGTCTCATAGGAGAAGATGAGATGAGGGAGACCTTTGAATGGAAGGTTTCAACCTCCATTCCCAGCGAAGAATGGATAGTCTCTGGAGTGAGGACGATGGCTCACTCCTGGGCATAGATTCTCAGTGAGGAAGAAGAAGAGGGGGAACCTATGTGGCCTTGAGAAAAAGGAATGGGTACACAGACTCAAGCTCTTGCCTCAGATGAATGCATGGAAGAGAGTGGTGATTCCACTGCCCTGGCTGTGCAAGAAGAAGTCAGTGATCCATTCTTTGTCTCTTTGAGAATGCGTTGCTGGCAGAACCAGAACTGGCCACCCCCAAGCCAGGCCAGAGGTCTCAGGTTGACCAAAGCTAGTAAAGAGGAGAGACTGGTTCGTAGGAAGGTGAATGAAATCTATAGGGTGTCCTTTCCTACCTTTCCTCTGAGAGTCTGGGAGGAGATTGAGAACAGCAGGAAATCCTGGATTTGGGCCGAAGCAATGAAATGTGTACATCCTGGTGCAAACAAGCATGTCAGGAACAGAATGTTTCATGAAAAATACAGCCAGTGGAAAAGAGGCAGGACACTGTTCGAACAATGGATGGAGAGGGACATGAAACCTTTCACAGTGTGAATTATGTGCTCCCAGATGGGGTAATAATTCAAGCGCCTGACCCATTGTGCTATTGGCCACAATGCAAAGACCTCCCTGCAAATGTGCCCATGCCTACCAAATGGAAAGCAGAGCAGTGGTAGCCAGTGCTGCCACTCCAGCCATTGCAGTGCCTTTGTTGTTCCACCAGTATGGACACCCAGGATTCAGGTGCCCCATTCATCAGTTCTACAGTGTACTGACTTTCCAGAATCCATCAACTGGCCCACCAGATGACTTCAGATCTAGAGAGGACACCAGCCCAGCTGTATCCTGATTCATCGCCTGGTAACCAGATGATGTCAGACCAGCTGTTTTCCTTTTTGTTCCTGTTCCAAGGTTCCATCTCCAGAGATGAAATAAACCCAGCAGTTTCCAGATGTGCCCTCCTGTCATTCCTGGAAGATGTCCACCCAGCTGTATCGGAAGAATGCTGCCAGGGAGTCTTCGGCTGAAGACCAGGTCGGTGACATTTTTCATTCTACAAGGGACTGGTAAGTCCAAACTTTTCTATTCTTATGACATTGCAGTACACACCCTACACTAGCAGACTCCAGATATGTGGACTGTCCTCAAAGACTCTCCCCTTCGGGACTTTGGCCTGTTAGAACTGTGCTTCACCGTGTTCACTGTGCTCCGGCCCAGGACAGACTCTTTAATGGAATAGCCTTCGGGCACTGTGGTCACTAGATTTGACTTTTAGGACACTCCGTCCCCCAAATATGTGTATTATAAATAATGTCATTGTTTTTCTACTGTTTTCTAATGTTTATACTGTTTTTCTACTTTTCTAAAAAAAAAATGTTTTTGGGATTCTCCAGTGTTTTGATGGTAGGGGTTTAGATAGACTGTGTATGCAGATTAGGAGTGTGTGTTGTCTTTCTTTTTCTCGCAGGTGTTCCTGGAGAAGATAGAAGAGAAGACAAGAAGAGGAGGAGGGACTCATTGGAGTTCCTCACTAGTACTTTAGTGTGTAGTATTTAAAGCACTGTTGTTGTTGTTACTATGTATAACCCTTTTCTTCCACAGGTATAGTTATGGGGAAATGTGGGAGTAATGCATATGGTTGGTATTAGCTCCTGGTGTGTAGTTGCATGGTGACCAAGGTCGGGGAGGTCCCCTGTTTGTTTTGTTTTGGGATTTGAGTTAGAGGCAGACAGGTTTTCCCTTGAGGGCTAGGGGGGATAGACAGGCTGTGGCCCTGAACGGCCATAGGGACTGCAGTGCTGATCTATTAGGGCTATGCTCTGGACAGTTCTACCAGAGCCACTAGGTACCCATAGTTAGTGGGTAGAGTAGAGGCTGATATGCCAGCCAAAGGCCTCTAGGTCCTTCGTGTTGCATGCCTGTGCTAGCACATAGTAGGAGGGAGCCTGATCACCCCCCTCCGCAGGTAACACATAGATTGAGATGGCCTAAGCTGGGTAAATAATGACTGCAGACAGTCATTTTCCTGGCCTAGGGTGAGTGTAACCCCCCTGTTACCCAGGGTTACTGGAATCCCAGTAAGACCTAGTGGTAGGCAGGGAAGGCAGCTTGTGAAACTCCAGTTAAATGGATTTCACACTGTCTCACTCTGTTCTCAGTCTCAGCTGACACTGAGGGATGACACCACCATAGAACCCTCGCAGCTGCATGAACCACACTGGAGTGCTGCAGTTGGAAGTTAGTATAGAATGTTGAGGATTTTTGAACAGAGTCTGTGTGCAGTCTTGGAGAGAGACAGCAGCACAGCAGTCTGTGTGCAGGCCGTCAGAGCTTTAAGCTCTGTTTTAGAGTTACTGTTAAGAAGGTGTGTGTTTCTACCATAACAGGGACACAGAAACCGATTTCTGAAGTGGTGGAAACTGCTGTCACTGGTCCAAGTGCCCCCTCCCTGAGGGGATGGGGGGAAAGGTTTGCCTGTTTTCCAGAGGCAACCCTCCTGGTTCTGGCTAAGGAAGATGCTGCCTATTTCGAGTTGTGCTGCGGTACCAGAAGTTGTGGGACAGAAATTCCAGTGAGGATCACCTGTGGGGCACCTGCAACAAAAAGTGAGTTCGCCTGACAGAGGGCCAATGTTTTTACCTGACTGTTGGAACGTGGGGATTGGACTACTTAATCTGTAGGAGGTCTAGTGTAATAGACATTGCGGTTAATTCAAGTAGGTTCAAGTCCAGCACAAAAGTGAAGTAAAATTGGAATTGGACTGTTTAATCAGTGGGAGGCCTACAGCGATGGGCTAAGCAAGTAAAAGTATGTTCAAGTCCAGCATTAATGGAAAGCAAGACAAGTAGAGGAAATGTGACATACATTAGTTAATCTACATTGCCAAGCTTTACAGAATGAGATGTTTAATGTCCAGAGAAATGGCCAGGTATGAATTGTGGAACTGAAAGGTGGGAGACCCCCATCAGTAGTAACGAAATTCACCTCTAGGGATTTGCTCTGTGGCACCTTTACTTTCTCTCAGGTACTTGGCCAGTGCCTGAGGAAAGTACCCAGATGTGGGATTGAAAGGAGAATTCCCTGATAGAGCTGAGGTGCTCTTAGGTGGTTTAGGGAGCCACCAGAAAATGCTTCCATGACATATGGAAGGTGTCTGAATGGCTGTCAAGGGAGCCGAGACAGGGAAAACCCAGATCAGTGTACAAGTTCGGGCTGTGTACCCAAAGCAGCGTGCAAGTCTGGGCAGTGTGCCCGGTGGGTTCAAAGCCTGAGGGCTAAAGTGTTGAAGAAGGGTTCTTGTTTCTCTTACTCTGCATTACCAGAAGTGTAGCCCTGTGGGGGTCTGTCTATGCTTTGTTTGTTCTGTTTGGATGTGAATAAAGCCACACTTTAGAATCCCACTTCTGGTATTAGACATTACAGTTATTGCTTCCTGTGTTCGGAGTTACTTGGGTGCCCCTGTGCAGAGTAACCAAACCTAGCCTTTGTGCTGAGTGACCTATTCCTCCCTGAACCCAGTAACCACCTGGTACTGCTGTCAGATTCAAACAGCATACCATCTGTCATTTGCAAAATGATGGGGGTGGGGGTTACACCTCTATTACCTCTCCCTTCCCCAGGACTGCTTGTATACATGTACCCATTTTAGTGAACTCCATCCTCCTGAAATCTAATATTCTTGCCCTTGAGTGGCTTAATTCAATCCATGTCTCCATGCTGAACCATGCCATGTGGTAGTCAATGGACCCCAGCTGCCCTTCCACCTGTATTCCTTCAACTCTTCTCCCATTGGTCCATACCAGGTCCAGAACTGATTTGTCCCTGGTTGGATCATGCACCAGCTGTGAGTCTAACCCCCTACAGAGATTCCAATTATGGCAGTGCTTCTAGCTGAAGCAGCCACCTGGGTGGCCCAATCCATGTCCAGCATATTGAAATCCCCCAGTAGAAGGATTTCGCCTTTAGCTGCCATGTTGTGTATGTTCTCCACTAGTTCCTTGTCTACTTCCTCTCTCTATGTCGGAGGCCTGTAGATCACCCCTGTGCATATTGCTGTTCCATTCCCTGGCTCCAGGGTGACCCACATTACCTTAGCCTCCCCCTGTCTTCTCTGAACTTCTGTAGCCTTGATATCACCTCTGATGTACAAGGCCACTCCCCCACCCTTTTTACACTTCCTGTCCCTCCTGAACAGTGTATAGACTGGCACATTGAATTCCCAGCCATGATTGGCAGAGTACAATGTCTCTATTACTGCTGCTATGTCAAGGTCTGCATCTGCCAACAAGGCCTCCAGGTCTGGAACCTTATTTCCTAGGCTACGGGCATTCATTAGCATGACCTTCCATGTTTTACAGTCTGCACTCCTTCTGCTCTTGTTCTTCCTCTCCATCCTCCCCCCGTTTTCCTTTTCTATGTGCTTTTGCCCCCCATATCACTCATTATAAATTCTTCACATACCTGCTCCTCTCTCCCTGCCTGCTTTAGCTGCTTCTGTAGTTAACTTATGTTCCTGCATGTTCCCATAGGTTGGTGTTCCTAAGCCTCCTGACCCTCCTGACTCCCTTCCCCCTTGGCCAGTTTAAATGCTCACTGCTGAAGCATTTAAACTTCTCATAAAGGACCAATGTCCCCTTCTTGGACAGATGCAGTCCGTCCTCCTTATATAAGCTCACATCTGTCCAGGTCAGACCCCAGTCCCCTAGGAAGCCCAAACCCTCCCTTTCACACCAGTCCTTCAAGCAGGAGTCAAAGGTATGGATGTAGAGTGCCCTAGCTTCCCCTGTGCCCTGGACAAGTAGCACCATGGAGTGTGCTGTCTGCTTCAGGTCTTCCCTCAACTCCCTGACTTCCACCTGAACTCTGGCTAACACTGCCCTTCTCCTGGCCAGGTCATTTGTCCCCAGGTGGACAATGACATCCAGCTGCTCACTCCTAGTATTGCCGTAGTGATCCTATGGATTCGCTTCTCATCCCTTCATGCAGTGCTTCCTGGTAGGCACTTGACCTCCCTCTCTCCCCTGCTAGGTATCCCTAACTCCACTCCCTGAACAATACAGTCCCCCACTAGGAGAAGTCCCCCCTCTTCAGAGGTCCCCTGCCTCCCTCCCTTCCCTGGGGCATAATCCCAGAGGACCCTTCCATCCTCCCTGGTTCCTGAGTGGGGCTTTCCCTTTCCTCCAAAACAGTGTAGGAGTTACTAAGCAGGACCAGTTGGGGGATGTGCTTTAGACCTCCCTCCCTCACCTTCCATGAGCCCACCATCGTTGAATCACTCCTCTTCCCTGGCATACTTTGAGGTACAGGTTGTGACCCGATCATCTCGCCTTCAGGTTGGCCAACTCTGCTCAGAGACAGGCAACTTCCTCCCTCAGCCCAGAGAGCTGTCTGCAGATAGAGAAGCATAGAAGCCTCCAGAATGTCTCCCTGAAGACAGCTGCTCTACAACCACTGCACCACTCCCATAATGTCCGTTTCCATCCTCAATCAACTGTCTATTTAAGACGGCTATTTGTTATCTCTCAAATATTTGTTTTTTCTTTTGGTTTTTCATTATGCTTTCTCTCTTTGCTACTTCAAGTATGGATGTAGGATGCTGCAAGGCCCTATGGAACCTACCCTATAAATGTAGGATGAGCCCTGGGGTGGGTCGGTTGTGGGTGTAAGTGTGGAATTACACCACTGGCTATGTACAAAAACAATCAGACAAGGAGTCCTCTGGCAGTAACTCCTCACTCCACTCATTGTGGTCCAGACACAGCAAATTACAAACACACAGTCACAAACTTATCAGCTAGAATTCCTCATTCCTGCCCAAACTAAATGGAAAAACACACAGAAATGGCAGTTAAGAAAAGACTTCAAATTCAATTACAAACACACAGTCATAAACTCACCAGCTAGAATCCCTCAATTCTGCCCAACTAAATGAAGAATCAACTGAAATGGCAGCTAAGACCTCACATTCAGACTACACTAATCTATGTAATGTGATGTCTAAACGTAAAGCTCAGACACAGCCAATTAAAAACACAGTCACAAACTTATCAGCTAGAATCCCTCAATCCTACCCAAATTAAATGGAAAAGCACACCAAAATGGCAGTTAAGAAAATACCTCAATTTCAATTACAAACACACAGTCACAAACTCACTAGCTAGAATCCCTCAATGCTGCCCCAACTAAATGAAGACTCAACTGAAATAGCAGTTAAGACCTTGGATTCAAACTACACTAATCCCTGTAATATGATGCCTGTACTTAAAGTTCAGACACAGCCAATTATAAACACACAGTCACAAACATATCAGCTAGAATCCCTCAATCCTGCCCAAACTAATTGGAAAAGCACACAGAAATGGCAGTTAAGAAAATACCTCAAATTCAATTAGAAACACACAGTCACAAACTCACCACAACTAAATGAAGAATCAACTGAAATGACAGTTAGGACCTCAAATTCAAACTACACAAATTAGCACAATGCCTTCATCTGGGGAACATTATGAGTGCCCTTTATGCTTGAACCCTGAACACACAGTAACATCAGGACACAGGGTGTGGCACTTGAAAGTAAAGTTTCTTAACCAAAATAATATATATAAGCACTGTATACAGTCATTAGTTCTGCAGCACTATTTAACTATAAGGCTTTACAAGTTTACTTCTCACTCAGGTCCCAGACTATGTTGCACACACAATTGTGTACAGAGACACTTAAGCATTTAGCAAAACCTTGTATTACTTACTTACTTACTTATTACTTGGTATGAAAGAACAGAAGAGGGCCAGAGCCCATCGAGACTGTTCCCCACACTATGTGAGACATTATTTATCTATTATCCCTCAACCAAACATCTAATTTGTTTTTAAAGACAGTGGAACTAGTTGCCTCTACCAATTGTTGTGGCAAGGTGTTCCATACAATGGATGCTCTTATTGGAAAAAAGTTTCCCCTTTTGCTGGTTTTATAAGTTTTTACTTCAAGCTGTTTATTATGCAGTCTCGGAACATGTATCCTTTTGGAGAGTGTTAGACCACATTTTTCCATTAGATCTGGTGAATTTATTAAATTAAAAACCATAAGCATATCACCTCTTAATCTTCTGGTCTGAAGAGAGTATAGTTTTTAATCTGTTCTGATAATCCAAGTTTGTTAATCTTGGAATCATTCTAGTTACTCTCCTCTGAACCTGTTCAAGAATTGCTGTGTCCTTTTTTTTGTTTGAATTCCAGAAAGGGGAGCCATAGTCTAGATACGGTCTAATGTATGCCCTATACAATGGAATAAGGCATTGTTCAGTGCGATTAACAAAAGTGTGTTTTATTTGCCTCAAATGTCTGTTGGTCATGCAAGCAGTTTTAACACAGTGATCATTTAATGTAAATTTATTATTAACATATATCCCTAAAGCTTTTTCACAAATTGATGAGTAAAGTGGTATTCCGTTTATATAATATATTGTTTTTGGATTATTTACACCGAAATGCACTACTAAATATTTGTCTTGATTAAACTGCATATGATTTTCATTTGCCCAAAGTGTTAATTTTTCCAAATCCTTCCTTAATGCAGAAATATTTTCTTGATTATTAACCTTGCCCCCCAATTTATTATCATCTGCAAATTTAACCATGAAGTTATTTGGTCCTGTTTGTAAATCTCTGATAAAAAGATTAAACAATGTTGGTCCCAAGACCGACCCCTGTGGTACACTACTTGTCACACTACCCGAATCAGACAAGATATCATTAATTCTGATTCTCTGAGAATGATTTGTCAACCAGTTTAAAGTCCAGTTGACAATATCAGGTGGCAAACCTAGATTGTGCATTTTAGTAATGAGTTTTTCGTGTGAGACTTTATCGAAAGCTCTATTAAAGTCCAAAAGAATTACATCAGTAGGGATATCCACATCTAGTAGAGTACTTATATTATTGTAAAAAGATATCAGATTGGTGGTGCAGGAATACTTGGGAGTAAACCCATGCTGATTTGAATTATAAATTCTTAATTTTTTACAATCTTGATCTATTAGAGACTTTATTACTCATTCCATTAATTTACCAGCCACTGAGGTCAGGCTAATTGGATGATAATTTTGCACGGAACCTCTATTGCTTTTTTTAAATATGGGAGTGACTATTGCTGAACACCAATCATTTGGTGCAATGCTTTCTTGTAAGGATTTGTTGAATATAATTGACAAAGGTATAGAAATATTTATAGAAGTTTCAATCAGAAACCATGGATGAATACCATCTGGGCCCGGACTAGTATTTTATTTTTTAGTTTTTTGATAGCCTGTATAATGTCAGTTGGATAGAACCTATGATAATCTATGTGGTGAACTTTAAATGTACTAATAGGTGATTTTTGAGAGAAGACAGAACAAAAGCCAAAGACACTTAATATCTCTCACATGAAACTTCAGCTACTGCTCCTGACTATCTTTTCTATACAGCAAGTGCACCAGACTATCCTGGATGCATATAGTGAGCACACTGGACTATCCAGGTGCATTACAGTGAGTGCACTAGACTATCCCAGGTGCATACAGCAGGTGCACCACATCATCTCAGGTGAATTTAATATTTATTTATTTGGTTTTTGTTGACCAGGTAAGTGCACTAGACAAATTCTGCCCATTTTTAGGCACAACCCGGGGGAAGGGGATACAGATGAATGACTACTGACCTTGAACCAAATTAAGCTGTTGGTGGTATTTTTAATGAATGGATGGGAAATTTGGCCAGGGCACCACTTTCCCTACTCTTTTCGAGAAGTGCCATGGGATCTTTAACTTCCACCAGAACTGGCAAATGGGACCTCAGTTTAACATCGTATCTGAAAGATGGCACCTCAGGAGTGCAGCGCCCCCCTCATGCTGTACTACAGTGTCAGTATTGGGACATTAATCCAAGTGTCTGGTGTGGTGAGGAACCCACAGCCTCCTGATCTCCTGGCCTCAGAGGTGAGTGTGCGACCTGCTGAGCCACTGACAATGACTACTGAATTACAGCAAGTGCACTATACTATCCCAGGTGAATTACAGCGAGCACACAGGCCTTTCCCAAGTGCATTATAGCAAGCACAAAGGACTATCAAAGTGCATACAGCCAATGCACCGGACTATCCCAAGTGCATTACCGCAAGTGCACTATACTATCCCAGGTGAATGTCAGTGAGCACACAGGACTATCCCAGTGCATACAGCAGGTGCTCTGGACTGTCCCAGGTGCATACAGTGGGTGCACTGGACTATCACAATACATACATCAGGTGCACTGGACAACCTCAGGTGCACATAGTGGGTGTACTGGATAATCCCAGGTGCATTACAGCTGGTGCACTGTACTATTCCAGATGTATTACAGCAAGCACACAGGACTATCCCAGGTGCACACAGTGGGTGCACCGAACTATCCCAGGTGCATATAGTGGGTGGACTGGACTATCACAATACATACAGCGGGTGCAATGGACTACCCCAGGTGCACACAGCAGGTGTGCTGGACACTCCCAGGTGCAATAGAGCTGTTGCACCAGACTCTTCCAGATACATTATAGCAAGCACACAGGACTAGTCCAGGTACATACAGTGGGTGCACCAGACTACCCCAGGTACATGCAATGGGTGCACTGGACAATTCCAGGTGCATTACAGCTGGTGCACTGGACTATTCCAGATATATTACAGCAAGCACACTGGACTATCTCAGGAGCATTACAGTAAGCACACCGGAGTATCCCAGGAGTAATACAGCAGGTGCACCAGAGTATCCAAGGAGCATTACAGCAGGTGCACCAGGCTATCTGGGGCTAATACAACATTTGGAGCTATAGTCTTCAAATCCCAGAATAGGGGAATCTTAGCTAACTTCAGGATCATTATGGTTGCATTCTCTTTACCTGATTATGACAGTTTCAAATACTGCTTCTCTTGGTCTCAGGCCTCCACCAAAACAGTTCTCTAGTCCGTTTCTGTGCTGGAACATGGGACAATTAAGCAAACGCTATTAGGCAGCCCTCCTTGAGAATGAGACTCCAACAGGCCTCTGCTCATCCCGATCTCAGACCCCAGTCAAGATCCAAGCCTCTAGGGAGCCACATTGGAGAAAGTCAGTGCCACTCAGATCCAGGACCCTGCTACCTTTCCTGGGCCTGAGACCACTCTGCATCTGACCAATGGAGAAAGTGCACCCAGAGGTGCTCAGAATACCTGAAGTCACTGCATCAGTCTGTCACTCCAATAAAAGACTGAAACTGAAAATTGAACTGCTCTGCCTGGGGAGTCCTATTTATAAACTAAGCACAATTTCGGCAGCACTCTGCTAAAAAAGGAGCAATTTAAACAAGTAAAATCTCTAAGGCAAAAATATTTATTATGTGACAGCTCAAGAGCATGGCACTAAGCCCCAGCACTTTGCTTCATAATGTGAGGTCTTCAGATACAAGGGGAAGCACTGGGGCTTAGTGCCATGCTCTCAAGCTGTCACATAATAAATATTTTTGCCTCAGAGATTTGACTTGTTTAAACTGCTCATTTCTTGCAAGAGTGCTGCCGAAATTGTGCTTAGTTAGTCTTGGTTTGTATACGGCTAGCACCCTCTCACCCCTGGGCATGCGGCACTGTATGCTTGGAATCCTAGTTATAACCTGCTGACAGAAGGTACTCCAAACAGCATGGAGTCTTGCAGGTGCTTAACGAGTACAAGATAAATTCTTGGAACACTGAGCTTTTCAGAACCGTAAACATCAAACATTGCAGCATTTATTTTTTTCTGCCTTTTCTAACTGAAAACTATTAACTTTTCACACGTTGTAGCAAGGATGAAGAACACAAGTAGCCCCTATATTAAAGGATCAGCACACAGTTGTGGAAACAACAAGACAAAGAAATCGGAAGGTACTGTAAGTCATGTCTCAGTACTGGATAGTTTGTCAGCATGGGGAGGAGGTGGAGGAGGTCTCATCAACTTGTACTTTATATCTGGGTTCAAAACACAGTTAGACATCTTTGAGGTGGTTATTAAGAACAAGAGGATGGCAGGAGACAGGGAAGACTCTGAGACACGTAGAACATAGAATCATAGAAACTGATGGCAGATAAGGGCTACTTGGCTCATCCAGTCTGCCCTTTTTCATTGTGCTGTATTCACTGCAGACCCTTCGTGGTCTACAGCACTTTCTCTTCCTTCCCTTTCCTATCCCTTATGATTCCCTTATGCCTATCCCAGGCTATTTTGAATCCCACCAGTGTTTTTGCCCCCACTACTGCCACTAGAAGGCTGTTCCAGGAATCCACCACTCTTTCTGTGAGGAAGTATTTCCTCACATCTCTCCTGAACCTACCCCCTCCAGCTTCATATCGTGACCCCTTTTTGTAGAACACCCTTTCCTCTGAAAAAAAACTCACACCTGTACCTTATTCACTCCTGTGAGGTATTATATTTACGGTGGCCTACTGCACAGCAACACCACAACAGTAAAACCCCAAATAAGAACTTTACAGCGAGAGTCGCTATAATGGTCCAGGTTTCACTGATGCAGCATCTCCCAGTGTTCTGCCCCTTCCCCAAAACAACTCTGACCTGGAGATGATAGTGTATAATTGCAGGTGGTGCGGGTGCACAGAACCCCTGCATGGAGGGTGTGGGGGGCACAGACCCCCGCAAACAACATTTAATTTCTGGATGGCACAATACCACATGTCAGGATTGTGCCATCACTGTAGAGGATGTTACCAGCTTTGCTGTCGATGAATAGTGGTGCTTTCCTGTATTTAAAAGTCTTGATCATACCCCCCATGGTGTATATGTTTAGTTCCTTTAGCCTCTCGTCATAGGGATTTTGATGCAGACCCTGTACCATCTTGGTAGCCCTCTTCTGGACAGCCTCTACTCTATTTATGTCTTTCCTGAGATGTGGTCTTACAAAACTGGACACAGTACTCCAGGTGGGGTCTTAACAATAACCTATACAGAGTCAGCACCACTTCCTTCTTCCTGCTTCTGATACTCATATATATATATATATATATATATATATATATATATATATATATATATATATACACCCCAGCATCCCACTAGCTCTTCTGTTCACTTTGTCACATTGTCTGGCTACCTTCAGGTCATCCGATATGATTATCCCTGGGTCCCTTTCCTGCTGGGTCATTACAAGTATCTCTTCCCCCAATTTTCTGTTTCTTTGACCCAAGTGCATTATTTTGCACTTTTTTTGCATTAAACCTTAGCTGCAAAACTCTTGACCACTTCCCCAATCATTTTAAATCTCTTTCCATGCTTTGCCCCCCCCCCACCCCCAGGAGTGTCTACTCTGTTGCAGATCTTGGTGTCATCAGCAAAGAGGCAGACCTTCACTTCCAGCTCTTCTACTATGTCAGAACATGGCCCAGTACTGACCCTTGAGGTACCCCGCTGGTCACTCTTCCCTCCTCAAAGCGAACTTCATTTACCACCAGCCTCTGCCTCCTATACCCTAACCAGATTCTTACCCAGGTCACCACCTTATTGCCCACCCCTAGGCTACCCAACTTGTTTTAAAGCCTCCTATGTGTAACAGTGTCAATGGCCTTGCTGAAGTCCAGGTAGGCTACAGCCACAGTCCCTCCCTGATCCAACACCTTGGTTACCTATTCAAAAAAATCTATTCAGTTTGCATTATCTCCCCTCTGTGAAGCCATGCTGCCTCCGGTCCTGCAGTCTGTTGGATTCCAGTTTTTCCTAGATTCTTTCCCTTAATAGTGTTTCCATCAAGTTCCCTACTACAGATGTCAGGCTGATAGGCTTATAATTCCCCACCTCCTCCTTGCTACCACTTTTGTGAAGTGGGACTACGTCCACTCTTCTCCACTTCTCTGGAACCATGCCAGTCTCCAGCAAACTGTTAATCAAGTCTGCCAGGGGTGCAGCTAGCACCTCCCCGTGTTCCTTCAGAACTCTTGGATGCACACCATTTAGTCCCATGGATTTGTCCACCCTCAGATTATCGAGTGCTTTCCTGACCCTGTTCTCAGAAAAGGGACTGGTGTCCACTTCCCTCCCCTCTAAGCTCTTGGTACTTATTCATAGTCCCTCCTATTCTCCTTTGACTATGAACACTGACCAGAAGTATTTGCTTAAGATGTTTGCCTTTTCTTGGTCATTCGCTGTACAGCCCCCTCCCTCCTATTTTAACCGTGGAATCCTTCCCTTTGTCTTCCTTTTCTTGCTAATATACCTGGAAAATGTCTTGTCCCCCTTCAATACTGTCTGGGCTATTCTTGCCTCAGCTTTCGTCTTTGCACTCCTTACTGCTTTGCCTGCCTCCTTCTGTTTCCCCAGATGCATTTCCCTGTCCTCCTCTCTCTGGGTCTCCTTATTCCTTCTGAATGCCATTATTTTTTCCCTTACCTTTTCTCCACTTCCCTCGAAAGCCTTACCATTCTCCTCCTCCTTTGGCTTTTGCTTATTTGCCTGACATACAGATTTGTAGCTGTCACTATGCCCTCTTTTAATCTGGCCCATTTGCCCTCCACCCATGTCATCTTCCCCCACCAGGTCCTCTTGGAGACATTCTGCCATCTCCGTAAAGTCAACCCTTCTGAAATCCAGGACCCTTGCCCTTGTGCAATTGGATTCCGCTGCTGTTCTTATTTAAACCACACTGTGCGATGGTCACGGGTCCCCAGATGACTTCCCGCTCTGATGTCTGCAACACTGTCCCCATAAGTAAGCACCAGGTCCCATATTGCCCCACCCCAAGTGGGTTCACTGACTTGCTGCCTGAAGAATGCCATCTGCAGGGAATCCAGGATGTCTCTACTTCTAGCTGATGCTGCAGCAGTTAGGCTCCACTCTACATCTAGCAGATTAAAGTCCCCCCACAAGCAACACCTCACCCTTCTTAGCCATTTTGTCTATATCTTCCAACATTTCTTTGTCTAGGTCCTCTCCCTGTGTCAGATGCCTGTATACCACTCTTATCTGAATGGTGGAGAAGATTAAAACATAGTAATATACATTGTATGGCATCAGGACAGACTTGATAGACTAGTAGTCTTTTTTTCTGTTTATTTTCTTTCATGATTATATGTGCCGCAGAGTCAAACACTTTGCTTAAGTCCAAATAAACTTGGTCTTAGGCCATGCCCTGTCCATCTTTCTGCTCAGCCACTTGAAGAAGGACATCTGGTTGGTTTGACATACTCTGCCCCAAATAAAATCATGCTGAGAGTGGGTTAAAACCTTGACCTCGATGAAGCGATTAATTATCCTATCTTTAGTGGATTCTACAGTCTTGACCAGCACTTCAAACCAACTGGGCTGAAGTTGCCATGGTTCAGCCTTGCTGACTTTTAGAAGAAGGGGACCACAGAGGCCAATTTCCAGTTCTCTGCCAACACACCTGTATGGACAGATTTATGAAGGATTGCTCCATGTGGCCCCACCAATTGTCTGTTTGGTTCCACTATGATCCTGGGGTGTATCTATTCAGCCTCTTGAGGTTTACCAGGCTTGATCTTCACCAAAGTGTGACATCATCTCTCTGAATCATGGCTACCCATGATGCCATGGGTCCTCCCCATGAGCACTTTGCCCACCAGGCCCTTTGGCAAACACTGGAGTAAAATATTTATCTAACATTTCAACGATTGCCCTGGCTCTCTTGTAGGTACTCCCTTTCTTCCCCTGTTTTTAGGGACCCAATACCCTACTCCTGCCTTCTTCCTCATTTTAATAAAATTAAACATTTTGTAAAAGAGTGTACAGCAGTCCTGGAGAACTTCTGCATCCCACAATTACAAGCTCTATGTGAGGCAGGGGATGCTCTCTGTGGTTAATCTATTGCATGTCCAGTGTCTGATTCAGTTACAGATCCCCTCCACACACCCAAATTAACTACCCACTGTATTGTTGCAATGCTCCAGGCTTGCAAACAGGGGTAGCTAGACATTCAGGATGCCACGTATTACAACTGCATACGCTGCAACACACAAATAGTGCATATAGTATATCAGTCAACTATGGGTCAGGTCCTTCAGTCTTGTTCCCCTTTTTTGTCTGTTTGTTTTGCTTTTTGTAGCCATTTTTAGCATTCCATGAACTGCTTGATATCCATGACCTTCTATGCTCAGCCCTTGACCCATATGATGGTTTCTAAAAATTCACCTTTGGCCCAAGCTCCTTATTTAGTCCTAAATAAAGTATACCCTTAGGAGTCAGTGTTGGACCAAATCACCGCACTTGCTTTTGGGTTTGGCCCACACATTCCTAAGCCTCAGTTTCTTTGTTTGTCTGATTCCAGAAGTGTCAGGTTTATTACTGTACCTCTGTCTCCGGCTAAATTTAGACTTTCATTTCCAGCAAACCCTGCTCAGCAGGTTGAGGGGCTCCCTGCAGGGGCAGCTGAAAATGTGCCTCCAGCTGCCTGCAACTGATTTAAATATCCACTTTCTAAAGAACAAAAAGGAAAAGAAACAGGCGACTGTCAGTGTGAAAGACAGTCTGATGGTGGACTGCAGTTAAAGCATTGAATGCCTTTATATGGATAAGATATGGGTTTGGGCTCCAGTGGAGAGTGTGAAACACCTAGTCTTGTCATATATAGTAATAATCACACTTCTTCCGTGCTAAACTGAACATTTTGTCCCAACTCCAATTAACACCAATTTCATTTATACTAGTTCCATGAAGTAGTATCTTCTAGTTTAACTTACTTATTTGCAATGTTTGACCTGGAAAAGTCCACTGAGCTGTGACTGCTCATTTCCAGGGGCATTCAGGGGAGTGGTTTCTGGATCTGTTTCATTGACTGGGGATTGTCGGCCAGCACACTGGCTGAAACTTCTCGTCTCTTATGGTAAGTGCCTTGATATCCTTAATGTCCACCTGCACAGGTAACAGAGGTGGGCAGAAGGGACCTGGATTTAAAATTTCATCCAAAGTATGGCACATCAACAGTAGAGCTCCCCCAGCACTGCAATACAGTGTCATTAGTACTGGGAATTTGCTGCGTGCGCCACATCACAAAGAACCCAAAAGGGTCATTGTGTAATGTTTTAATGCAGTTACCCATATAGAACTGTATGGCCCCCGTATTCAGAACCGGCTGTAAGTGCAGTGCAGGCTGTTGAACTGTTCTTGTGGCTCTGAGCAATATTCAGCCAGTTAGCGTTTAAGTGGATATGCACTGCACTGACAGACTAAGGCAACATTATGTCCCACAGGAGATGGTGCTTTCCAAAACCAGACAGTGCCAGTGCTCCCATGGGCCATATTCCATGCAAGCATGCAAATGAGCCCATTCCGCATGCAAGGTGCTAAAGGGCCATCTGCCTGTCCATTATGGGCTCATTTGCATGCACACAGCTCACTACTTAGTGCCGGTGGTAAATTGACAAGTCCCTGGTAGTCTAGTGGTCCCTCCTCCATTCAAATGCCCCTGTAGTACATATATTCAAAGATCACAGAAGTAGCCTAGCCATTTAATACTGATCACCCCGTAGTACATATATACAAAGATCCATGGTAGTCTAGTGGTCCCCTTCCCTCCAATCTCCCCTTTTGTACATATTTACAAGGATCTCTGGTGGTCTAGTGGTCCCCCTGCCCCTTGATCTCTCCTGTAGTACATATATACAAGGATCTATGGTGGTCCAGTGATCCCCCTGCCTCTGATCACCCTGTGTCCTCTGTATAATGTAAATCCCTGGTGAGCTAGAGCACCCCACCACCAAGTGCCAAAGCCCCCTCGGTACATTTGCCACCCCCACCCACTTGCTGAGGAGCCCTGCCCTGCACCTCCCCCACCCTGGTCTCCACACACCACAATGAACAATGCAGACTGGGAGCTAGCACAGCCCTTCACTCACCTCCTCAGCCATCCACCATCTGACAGTCACAGAGCATCAGCACATATGTGACCATGCTGCATGACTGTCAGATGGCAGCCAGCCATGGAGGCAAGCAGAGGGCTGTGCAGACTGCCAATCTGCACTGTTCATACTGGTGAGTGGTGATTGGGGTGAGGGGGTGGGAGGCAGGGACCCTCAGCAGGTGGGGGGTTGCAAATGCACGGGGGCTTTTGTTCTTGGCGGGCAAATGCAGTAGCCAATCAGGGATTTATATTATACAGGGGACAAAGGGAAACTGGGGTAAGTGGGTACCAGTAGACCACAGGTAATCCCTGTATATGTAGTGCTGGGGTGATTAGGGGAAGAGGGATCACTAGATGAGGGATCCGTGTGTATATATATATATATATATATATATATATGTATATATTTTATTTATTTTAGTCTTTGGTAACTGGGTAAGGCCCACTAGGCACAAATGCCTGTTTTCAGGGGCGACCTGGGAGCACTGAGTGGTTAAGTGACTTGCTCAGAGTCACACAGTATGCAAGTGGAGGTTGTGAGAATCAGACTCAGGTCTGGTCTGCTGGATGTATCAAGCTCATTCACACCTCATTCCTCTAACCTCTAGGCTACGCTGCCAGCCTATATATATATATATATATATATATATATATACCCACACTGTATATATATATGTACTATGAGGCAGTTGTGGGAAGGGGACCACTAGACTACCACGGATCTTTGACTTTATGTACTACTGGGGTGATCGGGGAGAGGTAAAACTAGATGTAATGCAAGCTGCCATGCCTTCGGGGGTGGGGGTGCAGCCATAGCGCTGCGATAATATGGTGTTTTTGGCTACAGTAAATAGCACCACTCTGGGGGCTGTTTAGTGCCACTGAATCTGTCTCCATATACTTTTGCACCATTGTAACAGAAATTGTTGGCAGATGGGACCTTGTAATCCATCTAGTCTGCCCGTGGTTTCCTTCCCCCCCCACTTAGCTTTTCTTGTACTGCTTGTCTGTTTGAGTATCCCACAATGTCTGTCCCATGCCCTCTTGAATTCCCCCACTGTCTTCCCCCTCACTATCCCTTCTGGCAGGCTATTCCAAGATTCGACCACATGTTCCGTCAAGAAGAACTTCCTCATGTTGCTCCTGAACCTCCCTCCTTTAAGGCAAAGGTCATGCCCTCTTGTCCTGTTATAATCTTTCACCTGAAAGAGGTTCTGTACCTGAATCTTGTTGTTACACTTCAGGCATGTAAATGTCTCTACCATAGTTCTGGTATCCCTGTGCTGCTCTAGGGACTATAAGTTGAGTTCACATAGTCTTGTCTCGTACAGTTTATGGTGCAAGCCCTGCACCATTTTTGTTGCTCTTCTCTGTACCGTCTCCAGCCTATCTAAGTCCCTCTTGAGGTGTGGCCTCAGAACTGGATGCAGTATTTCATGTGAGGCCTTACAAGAGACTGATACAGTGGCATGATCACTTCTTGCCTCCTGCTCGTGATGCCCCTTCCTGTGCATCCCAAGATGCCACTAGCCTTCAGTGCTGCCTTCTCACATTGCTTACTGACCTTCAGGTCATCTGAGATGATAACCCCCAGGTCACGTTCATGCCTAGTAGTCACCAGCTACTTCCCCCCACCCACTGAGTACACTTTTCCAGGGTTACATTTTCCTAGGTGCATGACCTTGCATTTTTTTTTGCATTAAATCTCAATTACCAGTTTTTCGACCACTCCTCCATGTGAGAGGCTGTGGTATAAGGAAGGACCAAGGAGGCAAAGATGCAGCAAAATAAAAATATTTATTCACTCAGCAAAATCAAAATCTAATCAAACTGATACTGGAGCTTGAACTCACACTACCGTCTCAGGTACAACCAGGAATTAATTTAAAAAAAATGCAGTGCTCTGGGAATCGCTTTCAAAAGAGAACCTCAAGGGAAAAAAACATAAAATGATTCTCCAAGTTCTCGAAGTTCCCCAGTACTATTTAATCCCATAAACAAGAAGTATGTGTCCCTTAGAACCAAATTAGGGTATGTCTCATGCTTCCTCCTGTGTTATTTTGTGTCCTGAGAACTTTACAGCATAGTTTCTTCATACATCCTAGTTTTAAAATAAAATCAAATTTTATAAAGACAGCGTTTTACCGCGGCTTTTACTATGGAGCACAACAGCCCCACACATACACAGGGCACTTTTAAATCAATAGCCCTGATGTTTTGTCTCTCTTAAGTTATAGGGCTTTTTAAATAACACCTCAAGCCCTATCCATTATTTTGTGGCAGAAGTAGTGTTTCTGGAATGTAGAGAATGAAAGGAAATAAGAACACAATGCCACAATAAACAAACAAAATGGGTGGCCAGCCCAACGAACCAACATATCAAAATACTACTACAACAAAGACAAAGAGTAAAAGGTACATCCAGAATCACAATTCTCCTACAACAAAAATGGGGGGTGGGGTTCTCTCTCACACTCCAGCTTTCAGAGATCGGAATCCATGCATTGATGCCCCTCTGATGTATCCACCCTTTTGTCAATTTTGGTGTCATCTGCAAACAGGCACACTTTTCCTTCCATTTCATCAGCAATGTCGCTGATGAGTACCTTGAAACGAATCGGCCTCAGAACCGAGCTCTGTGGCACCCCACTAGTACCCCACCCTTCTGACAGTGTAGCTATAACTAATACCCTCTGTGTTCTCCCATTCAATAAGTTTCTTACCCAGCATGTTACTTTATGCCCAACTCCCATGTTCTCCAGTTAGTTGACCAGTCTCCTGTGTGAAACAGAGTCAAGGACCTTACTGAAGTCCAGGTAGACCTCATCCCCCCCCGATCTTCTGTCCTGGTAACCCAATCAAAGAAATCTACCAGGTTCTTCTGGCAGGACTTCCTACTGTGACACCATGCTGTTTCATGTTCAAGCTGAGCACTCTCTTCTAAAAAAGTTACTATCCTTTCCTTTAACAGGGACTCCATCAGCTTTCCCACGACTGAGGTGAGACTGACTGATCAGTAGTTTCCAGGTACTTCCTTGCTCCCACTCTTGTGGAGCAGCACCACTGTCACCCTGTTCCAGTCCTCAGGAATCTCCTAGCTCATCAAATATTTGTTGAAGAGCATTGCCAGGGGACTGCTAGCTCCTTTCCAAGTTCTTTCAGTATTCTTGGGTGTATCCCATCTGGCCCCATTGCTTTCTCCACCTTTAACTTTTTGAGTTCTTCCAGGACCATTTCCTCTGTGAGGGAACTTGTGTCTCTTCCTCCAACTGGACAATCCTTTTTACTTTGTGTTGGTCTGTCCCTGTCTGCTTCATGTGTGAAGGCTGAGCAGAAGTACTCACTGAGTGCCTCTGCCTTCTCCCCATCTTCCTCCATATGCTGCCAGGCCTTTTTTGCAATTCTGACAATTCTTCCCCTGGTCTTCCTTTTTCCCATATGTACCTGTAGAAGGTTTTGTCACCGTTCTTTACTTCCTGAGCTACTCTTACCTCTTTTTGGGCCTTTGCACTTCTTATTACTTCCCATGCCTCTTTTAGTTTTTCTTTATACTCTTTTTGTCATCCTCCTTCCTTGTCTCTGTGTACTTTCTGAATGAGGGAGAGGGGTGGGGGGCATGAACAGTGGAGGATGGTCGAGGGGAGCACTTGCATCGGGACTGTTAAGCCCAGAAGACACCCTGGGGCAAAATGGAGGGTTGAACGGGGGTTTCCTTGGTTGACCCCCATACCCAAGGGCACCATTATTTGTAATGATGGGCTGGTGGCGGGGGCATCCCAGGGGCTCTGTCCAACTCGGGTGGTGTTATGCAATGCCAGATCCGTTGTGAACAAGACTGTTATTATGGCAGACTTGGTGAGTACAGTGGATCTGGCTTGCATCACTGAAACCTGGCTGGATGGAAATGCTGGCCCCATTCTTGAAGTGGCAGTTCCGGCTGGGTATTCGGTGATTCACCGTCCAAGACTGGACCGCAGGGGGGGGGTTGCGGTCTGTTTCAAGACTGAATTGGGTCTTACCAGTGTGCCAGTTGATGAGACCAGATCATTCGAATGCATCGTTGTGGCAGGTGGGGGCTATAGACTGGCCCTCGTCTACCATCCACCCGGAGACAAGAAGCCATTCCTTAAGGAAGTGGCTGATTTCATTGTTGACCTGGTATTGGTGTCCCCCAGGTTGATGGTGCTGGGTGACTTCAATGCCTGGATCGATGATGAACTCTCACAATTTGGACAGCACTTCCTCCAATTGATGAATTCATTGGGCCTCTCACAGGTGGTTACCTCTGTCACTCATAAATGCGGCAATTCCCTTGATCTGGTCTTCCTCCTGGGAATGGAGGCCTCCAGTGTGGGGGTGGAACCCATTGGATGGTCTGACCATTACACTGTGAGATTCAATTTTGGCACCCCCCTTCGTAGACCAACCCCTGTGGAGATGGTCAAGTACCGCCCTTTACGGGATGTGACTCCCAATGGTCTAACTGCTGCACTTGACCTATCAGAACTCCCTGTGATATCGGATCCAGAGGTTTGGTTCAGCCTATAGAAGGCCATTACCTCTGCTCTGGATTCCATTACTTTCATTAGATGCGCCTCTCTCTCCCTTCCCTCGGTCCCCATGGTTTGATGGGGACGTGAGGGAGATGCAGTGTTTAGGACGCAGGTTAGAGAGATGTTGGCGGAAATCCCGCTTGAATGCCGACCATCTTAGACTGCTAGAGTATTATCAACTCTATCAGTCAGCAATTACCCGTAAGAAGGCAGTGTTCCTGTCCGGGGAAATTGCTGCTGCACAAAACCGACTGGCTCAGCTCTTTCGAACCGTGGACAGACTGTGCAACCCAGCCTGTCTACAGGTTCGTAGAGACTTTTCACAATTTCAGTGTGAAGAGCTTGCTCAGTTCATTGCAGATAAGGTGGAGGACATCAGGGCGGAGACCCATGCAACACTCTCTTTGGGAAGGGCCGTGGACCAGTCCTTGGTCGCTTTCCCTCCTCATTCCTGGAATCTCTTCAAAAGGCCAGATATCGAAGATGTTATGAGAATTGTCCAAGGTATGCGCACTACATGCTGTAGTTTATATCCTGGCCCTACCACCCTGATTATGGGCTCTGGGGAGATTATCATCCCGGTTCTAGCGAGGATAGTCTGGTGCTCCTTAGACTCTGGTGAATATCCCTGCTCCCTGAAGGAGGCTGTGGTGACACCAGCATTGAAGAAGGCCTCTTTGGACCCCGACTTCCTTGCAAACTACAGACCTATCTCAAACCTTCCCTTTGTTGGGAAGGTAATTGAGAAAGTAGTGGCTACTCAGTTGGACAACCATTTGACCATCCATAGCATCTACGATCCTCTCCAATCCGGTTTTAGAAAGAGGCATAGCACCAAGACTGCACTGGTTCGGGTGATCAATGATCTCTTGATGGTGAGAGACCAGAAAAAACAGTCCATTTTGGTCCTGTTGGACCTGTCATCAGCATCTGACACTGTAGACCATGGGGTACTGCTTGAGCACTTGAGAATCATCTGTGGGCTTTCAGGTTTGGTCCACAGATGGTTTACATCCTTCTTCACTGGTAGAACAAGAGAGTGGTGTTGGGGGTATTTTCCTCCGACCCTATCTCTCTGTCCTGTGGGGTGCCTCAGGGCTCAGTGCTGTCCCCCATGCTGTTTGAGGTGTACATGCTTCCCCTCGAAGACATTGTAAGACGGTATGGGCTGGAGTTTTACTGTTATGCCAATGATACCCAGCTCTACCTGTCTTTTGCACCCGACCAGAATGGAGCACTCTCAGGGTTTAATAACTGCCTCGATGAAATCCAAGGATGGATGAGGTCCAGCTGGCTGAAGCTGAATTCTGGAAAGATGGAAGTGATAGTCGTGGATCCTGGTCGCTGGATGGGGGGGGGACAAACCATCCCTCAGGTTTATTCCTGGGGTGGTTGAGCTTCCTATCTCTGAACAGGTGCGACTTCTGGTGTTCTTGATGACTGGCTGACACTGCGTGCATGGTGTGGGGCTGTCGATAAATTATCCTTTTATCATCTTAGGAATATCGCTAGGATCAAGCACCTTGTTCCGTCCGGAGACCTACCTATGTTGATCCATGCCTTTGTGACCTCAAGCTTGGACTACTGCAATTCCTTTTACTTTGGGCTTCCAGGGTCTGATATCCACTGCTTGCAGCTGGTGCAGAACTCCGCAGCCCAATTGTTAACTGGGACACCTCGTTCCTCCCACATTACCCCGGTGCTGCGGGACCTGCACTGGCTGCCGGTTCAGTGACGGATCTCCTTCAAAGTCAGTTTGCTGACTTACAAAGCCCTGCATGGTTTGGGCCCTGACTACCTGAAAGAGCTTCTGGTCCCTTACATCCTGGCGCGACCACTCCATTCAGTCAACGAGGGGTTGCTAGAGATTCCAAGGGTAGTTTTGAAATCTTCCAGTGCCTGGGCCTTTGTATTCATGGAACCAAGCCTCTGGAATTCTCTACCCCATTAGATTAGAGAGTGCACAACGGTGGGGGACTTTAAACAAGCATTGAAACCCTTTCTGTGGAGAAAAGTGTTTGGGGATGATATTGAACTGATCTGATTTTATTATTTATTATGCTATTGATATTATTTATTCTACTGATTTTTATTGTGATGTGTTATTTGGATGTATTTTAAAGTTTGTTCTGCGCCTTGATTTTTTGGAAAGCGCATTAAAAATAAAGATTATTATTATTTGCATAGGCGTAGCAGTATGGTTAGAGTGCTTGCACTGTCGTGTCTGTGCAGAGCTCTGGGGGCCACTGGCTATGATCCCACCCAGAGGGCCTGCACTAACCTTTGAATATGGGGTCCTATTGGTAGTAAAGCTGTTTACAGTTGTATAAAACCCCCTGCAAAAGATTCAGAAATAAGCAATAGAAGAACTAGTGCTGCCACTCATTCAGAGGTTGGCAACATATGCTGATTTTTTTTTCCATGTTTTCCCTTGCCATCTCCCCTTCTTGAGGACTGTCTTTGTAGTACTATTTCTGTCTGAGAGGGCAGATGGAGGCTTGATTTTCAAAAATAAAACTATGATTCAAGGTGCCTGCACCAAACGGGTATGACGCAAGTGGCACCTTGCGTCATAGTTTATGGTGATCCCGATTTTCAAACACTAGATGCAGCTAAATAGGGATACCATGCACCCAACCCACCCTGTGCCACCCTTGTGGCAAAAGCACTCCTGCGCCAGGTCACAAAGAGGCTTGCACCATGGTGGGGCTGCATCATCCCCTTTTTTGGGAATTTGCAAGCTGCACCGTGGATGCAACAAAGGGCTCACAATAGACCAGCCAGGAGGTGGTCTAAGTACCCCATGCCACTGCTTGACAGGGCAGCCAGAGAGTTGTGGGGCCAGGAAGGTGGGTAATGGGGGATGCAGGTACTCTGAGGGTGCCCTAAGGCATGAGGGGTGTATGGTGCCAAGTATATGGAGCAGATGTGGCACTTGGCAGCTTATAACACAGCTGAGAGGAACAGGTAGGGGGTGACATCGTGAGCCTGTTATGACTTGACCCCAGATGGAAGCAATCTTGGCAGCTGCATCACAGAACCCACAGTCCTGTGGGGCAGCTATTTGGGCTGCTGCCATGTGGGGCTATGTCATAATAGGCTTGCAATGCCAAACCCCCCTGCCTAGTTATCTTAGCTGTGTTATAAGCCCTATGGTACCTCTTCCAGGTGCCTCCTCTGCTCCATATACATGCAACTATACCCCCCTCATGCCCTATGACACCCTCAGTTCCCCTGCAGCCCCTATCCACCACCTTCCATCTAGGGTTCTCCCCCCAACCTCACCAGGTTGTGTAGGCTTGGGTGGGGAAGGGCAGACAGATCCCTCCATCAAACACCACAGAAGCACCCAATATTTGGCAAAGCCCTGTGGCCGCAGCAGCTCCTAGGTCTTCAGTGCAGGGACCCCTAATGTTACAATATTAGACACAGGGCCCTGATGCACCTGGAGTTTGCCACAGCCCTAGACTGCCAAAAATTGTGGTGATCTAAGGGATCTTTGAAAATCAAACCCAAGATGTTAACTTTATAATCAATATGAATGCTATTTCTTGATAAGCCAGCATGGAGTGCTGGAAGTACTAGGCAATGTATATTCTCAGCATTGGAAACAGTCACTTCACTTTTACAATGGATGGGAAACCAGGATCTCCCAGATCGCTGTGTGAAGTGCTTCTGGTATGCCACTAGGTCAGCCTAACATTCCACATTTTAGTGGCCTGTTGTATGTTTAGAGGGACTTTATTTCCATCACATTATTACCCAATTAGAACAGGGATGCTATTTCAGATTTCAGTGGGCAGACAAAAAATCAGTAGGGGCCAAGTGCCAAGTAGTCCCCTAGATAGCAATCTCTGGTACATCTCTAAAAGGTAACACATTCGCACAGACAATGTGTGCACACATTTGAGCAGAAAGCAGCCACCTGCCTGCTTGAATGTGTGCGCTGATTCCAGCTAGAATGTTCTGCTCTGCAGCCCCAGCAGGAGACTGGGAGAGTCCACCTGGCCCATTCCATTACTAGTATGCTAACAACAACAAGTTACAACAACTTTACTCAGGTCAAGGCACACCACACATTTGCTTTGCTTGCTTCAGACTTTATTTCAATTTATCAGTGTAATGCCCCAAAGTTGGTCATTCCAGAAAAATAAAATAAAAATAAATAAACTAAGAGTCCACAGGAGCACAGGGTGCCTGCAGAGGTGTGGGCAGCAGGGTACTGTACAAAGGGGCTCCTAGAAATAGAGACTCAACCTCCTGGTACAGGGAAACACTGTAAACAGTAAAAAAGTGCCTTGTGCACTTAAATCCTGGTCAAAAAGTAGATTTCTGTGCAAGCTGCAACAACAATGGCTTGGGTGGAATGCTGTGCTGAGCTGCTCATGCACAGCATTCCAATCCAGCCATTCTAGAACTTAGGCAAGTTTAACTTTTAAAAATAACAAGTCAGTTTGTCAGTTCAGAGGCAGCTGTTGAGGAGAGAGGACACAGTAAGTCAGAGGGACAAGGAAGGGCTACCTGGAGGGTTGAAGCCGTCCCTGGGGACTTACCTGTGTGCCTACCTCTCCACTGCCTAGCAGAGCCTGCTGTGTGGTGGAAGTCATCGGTGGTGTCATCGGGCACCACGAAATAGCTAACCGTCCCGTCTGCCGCTGTTAGGGCTTAAAAGCCCTCCGTTTATTTGTTTTGCCCTTCGTTTATTTATTTTAGCCCCGAGTGATATTTTAAAAGAAACTCTCGGTCCCACGTCGGCAGCATTGAAACGCCGCACCGTCGCGCTCCTTGTCGGCCCGTGAAGGCCCCCAAGTTGTCCCCCAGCTGCCTGTCCGTTTCTCCCTCCCTCTGCCAGCATCCTTCCCGCCTCTCTATAGCAGCAACCTCCTTCCAGCCTCCAGAAGCGGTGAGTCGGTGGCAGCACACATTGTGCTGGCCGCCTGTTTGTAAAGGGGGACTGTGTGTACTGGAAAAAGCGCAGTAGGCGCTTGTACAAAGCGCGGCCAGTTATGGGACCATCGGGTTGTTAGGACCGTGAATTTTAATATTCATGTAGAGGCGGGCTAGCGACGCCCCTGGGGAGGGGCCAGAAAGCAAGGCCTTTATCGCTGCCTATAAATATTCATAAGGGGTGGGACTAAGGCGGGATTAGCGACGCCCCAAAGGAGGGGCCAGAAAACAAGGCCTTTATAGCGGCCTCATGAATATTAATTAGGGGCGGAATTTGGGCAGAGATTTGCTGCACTAAATGACAGCAGGTTCAGGGAGCCTGCAGATTTAAATGGGCGATTCCGGCCAAGTATAAAGTAGGGCATTAGACCCATGGTAAAGTGTGACATCAGGCCCAAAGTGTTGAGGGGCACCAGGCCCAATCTAAGGTGGGGCACCAGGCCCAATGCAACGAGGGGCACCAGGCCCATTGTAAAGTGGGGCACCAGGCCCAATGCAACAAGGGGCACCAGGCCCATTGTAAAGTGGGGCACCAGGCCCAGTATAAAGTGGGGCACCAGGTTCAAGCTAACGTAGGGCTTCAGGCCCGAGGTAAAGATAGGGCATTAGGCCCAAGGGAAAGCCTGGTCTAAGAGGAGGCCCCGGCCTAGCAGAATAGGGCAAGCCAGCCTAGTGGTACTACAGGGAGGCCCCGGCCTAGCAGAATAGGGCAAGCCAGCCTAGTGGTCTATAGAGAGGCCCCAGCCTAGTGGAATAGGGCAAGCCAGCCTAGTGGTACTAAAGGGAGGCCCCAGCCTAGTGGAATAAGGCAGGCTCAAGCTAACGTAGGGCTTCAGGCCCGAGGTAATGGTAGGGCATTAGGCCCGAGGTAAAGCCTGGTCTAAAGGGAGGCCCCAGCCACAACGGACAGTAAGGGATCCTATCCCAGAATACACTGCCTATAGAAACGGGTTCATTTGATAGTGTTTGATTTGCCTATACTGTGAAACTACTGTGATTACTGTACTGCTTCTGCTGAACTATTGCTCTAAGTACCTGAACTATTGCCCGAAGTACCTGAACTATTGCTCTAAGTACCTGAACTATTGCCCGAAGTACCTGAACTGTTGTCCTAAGTACCTAAGTCTCATAGTGTGGTCTGTAACACCACGTACTCAGAATCAGTCTCTACTCAGAAGAAGACGTCCTCTCAGCATTCTTCACATTTGGGAGATCATCCATCAGCTCATCACGTCCATTTGTGTCATCTGCCGAAGTCGAGTCCATCGTCAGTCGTACCAGTCATACCAGCCGTTTTCTTGTTTTCACAGCTCGAAAGTACGTCCGCTGAAACGCATCACGATGGCCGTGCCAGTGTCGTTCCATTTGGTTCCTGTTCCAGATGTCCCGAAGTTGGTCGCCCTCTACAGAAGAGAGAGAGCTCATCTTGGAGAACCTGTTTTGCGGCCCCCACCTGGTCGTTCGCAGAAAGTCGAGTCCGTCGAAGCCCAGTCCGGGACGCTGTCCGCCATTTCTTTGTTTTGTGTTAGTTCCTGACCTGAGGATTGCAGATTCAACCATCATCTCTTCAGATTCTTATGGTTCCTGGTCCTGTCAGAGTTCCTTTCGAGTCCAGCTGGCCCTTGGAGTGCTGCAGCATCAGTCGGATCGTGGTAGTCCTCCATTGGATTCATCGCCACGCAGATCTTGGTCTTTCTTCATCCTTGGCAACCCTAGAAGTGGGTTTTGGCTGAGGAACCTCTTGCTTCAGTGTGTGTTATTTCAGGAACCAGTTGCTTTGGTTCTACATTCCGGCAGCCTCGGAGAAGTGGGCTTTGCCGAAGATATGGTCTGTTTACCAAACCTCTCACCACCCCAGTGGCCTTATCTAGGTCCTTGCTGGGAATTGAGATTAGGGTTCCACAGTTCTGTTTTATTTCCTTGTAGCTACCAACTAAGAACAACGGTGCGCACAAGACTACAGGCATTTGACTTTGTGAGAACTGGATGGTCATTGTAAAACCAAATATTGTATTGTGGGTAGTGAAGAACACCTGATTTCTATGTACTAGTTGCTCTTACAGGATACTGCTAAGGAATTTTAGGAGTATAGTGGCAATAGGCCATAGTGCACCCATAGAGAATAATAGTCTAGAGTTTAGACATTTTAGAGTTTAGTTGTTACTGTTTAGATATCCATAATGCTGTCCATACTCCCTACTGTTTTTGTGGTTGGTATGTTTCTGTTTGACCATGTCCTCCGTCCCCTTCTGTCTAATAAACGTCTTTGCTTCATCCAGTCTCTGTGTACGACTCCTGCCTCTCCTTGTCGGGTGTTTCCACCAGCCCAACCCCATTCGGACCTCAAGCGGCCCCTCGCCATCCCACCTGCTGAGGGTGTCGCTGGCACTGCTGGTAGTGAGACAGTTCCCTTCACCACTCCGAGTGAAGAACCCAGAGGTCTACCAGTGCAGCGAGCATCACAAAATTATTGGCGTAGTCGGCAGGATATAGAAAATGTTCCGAGGAGTCCAAAGCCGGAGAAGACACAGAGCAAGATGTTATTTGGAATGGAAGGCAGTAGCAGACTGTGTGGAGGAGTTGGAGAAGGTCCAGGTCAGGTGCCCTGGTCACCTTTATCCATGCCAGACATTTAGGAGCACCCTGGCTTCCACTGTATACTGGGAACAGGATAGTGAAAACTCCAGTACGCTGAAAGAGTTTTGCCCAGGATGCAGTCCGTGTTCCAGCTGTATCAGATTCCGGAAGACCAAAAGATAGAGATATTGATAGGGCAGTTGAGAGGAGTTGCCCATCGTGAGGTCCAGTCCTGGTCAGAAGGGAGAGCCACTGCTGACCAGATCTTTGTCGCTTGCAGTACACATTTGATATGCGAACTATCTCATGACCTGAAGTTGCAGTTTTGTCACGCACTCAACAGCCCCAAGAACGCCACGGGAGTAGCTTAAGTCTGCAGGAGGCACTGAGAGCCATTGAGAAGACTGACCCAGGGAGGTTCAGGACCCTGATGGAACCTTGATAGAAAAGTTCACAGAGGGAGTGAATAGTGAGTCTCTAAAAAGAGAGCTCTGTTTGCCTCATTGGCAAGATCCCAATGCTCGATTCCAGGATTTTAAAGAAAAGGCCATAAGGATGTGGGGATCCAGAAGGATGGGAGAGGAAGTGGCAGCCCACCAACACAAGATCATGCCCCAGAGTGCGGCATGGCCTGAATACCCCGTTGAACGCTTGGTACGGGAGGATCCACGGCAGCCAGAGGCATGTTCAGAAAGGCTACATCACCCAAGGTCCAGATATGAGGGAGCACCGATGGGGAGTTGTCAGAACCATTTTCTGGACTCCAACAAGGCCTACACCCAGTGGTCTCAACCCCAAGAGCTTCACCAGAAAGTGAAAAGGAACCCAAACCAGGAATGGATGGAGCAGATTGCGGCTCTTATCCACAAAGTGACTGAAGTCTGCCAAGAGGTGCGGGACTTTAAAGATGGCTGGAAGAGAGAGCTCTTTTACAAGACAACCGAAAAGAAGACGAAGATGCCCGATGAATATGTTTGATGGCCAGAAGAGACCCATCTACAGCAGATGTGATGTTGATGAACACAAACAACAGCGAGCCCTTAGGAGAACTGACAGACTAGAGACCGAAAGGACAAGGTGCCAGCTATATGAAGACACCCGGAGAGAAATTGAAAGAATCGATCACAGCACTGCAACAGTAAGAGTCAATTTGAGAAGCCAACCAGAACAGCAACCTGAGGAAGTTTTACACAATAAGATGGAACTGGTGCAAGAATGCAAATTCCTCAGAGAAACTCTCCAGCGGCAAGAAAAGGAGGCCAAAGAACAAACCACACGGCTCCTCCAGAATAATAGAGAGAGAAAAAGAGCTCCGCAAAGAAATTGAAAAGCTCCAGTGTATAGTTGAGGATTGGCAGAGAAAACAAATCCAGCCATGTAAGGCATCACCTGAAGCCGAGTACCTCCAGCAGAATGACGCCCAGAGAAAGTCAGATTGTCTTGCCCCTGGAGTACAGTCCAAGAGTAAAATGGTTGTCGGCCAAACAGAACCTGAGATGAGGACTGAACCGGAAGAATGCGTTAACCCTTGGGGACCAAAGAAGCTGGACAATGTTACACCAGAAAGGCTTTCACTGTCTGTGGGAGAACGTGTCATGGCGAAGAAAGCCAATCAAGGCTTGAGGAATGGGAACCTGAGCCTTATATTGTTGCAGCAATTCTGTATCCAGACTTCAAAGTGTACCAGATCCAGGCAGAAAATAGGAAGGGAGTTGAAAAGTTGGTGCATCAAAGCCAGCTCAAACCCTGTATACTTCAAGGAACTGCGGAAGAAAATACTAACTCAGTGCCAAAAGAGAGGCAGGAGCGTACTATGGATGGACCCACTGACATAGGGTCCTCGATGCAGTGGTGTGCTGATCCCTGGGTTCACGCATCCCATATGAACCTGTCCTACCGTCCAGTTACTAAGCCTACAGTAAATCATAGGCCTGTAGATTTCCAGGAGGTAGAGTGTATTTCTGATGATGACATGGTTCCCCAGATCCATGAGATCACAGAGGTCAATTTTGGTGTTCCCCGAAAGATACATATCAGAAGCTTATCAAGTATCACCTTCCTTTCTGGAAAGTCCTGTTAAGAGTAATCCACAGACATGGTCACTTAAATAAGAACTTTTTAAAAGTTATAAATGTTTTAAAATGTTTTAATTAATATACATAGAAGTTTATGTTGAATGGTAAGATATACTCTAAGAAACCTATAAGTAATGTTTAAGGAATGTTTTATAAAGTATTTAAGGGAATACATGGGGACATGTATTTTTAGGCGGGCCCGAATCTGTAATGCCCCAAAGTTGGTCATTCCAGAAAAATAAAATAAAAATAAATAAACTAAGAGTCCACAGGAGCACAGGGTGTCTGCAGAGGTGTGGGCAGCAGGGTACTGTACAAAGGGGCTCCTAGAAATAGAGACTCAACCTCCTGGTACAGGTAAGCACTGTAAACAGTAAAAAAGTGCCTTGTGCACTTAAATCCTGGTCAAAAAGTAGATTTCTGTGCAAGCTGCAACAACAATGGCTTGGATGGAATGTTGCTCATGCACAGCATTCCAATCCAGCCATTCTAGAACATAGGCAAGTTTAACTTTTAAAAATAACAAGTCAGTTTGTCAGTTCGTGGGCAGCTGTTGAGGAGAGAGGACACAGTAAGTCAGAGGGACAAGGAAAGGGCTTACCTGGAGGATTGAAGCCGTCCCTGGGGACGTACCTGTGTGCCTGCTCTGCCTCCACTGCCTGAAGAGCCTGCTGTGTGGTGAAGTCGTCGGGTGGTGCCATCGGGCACCACGGTTAGCTAACGTCGCCCCGCTGACGCTTGTTAGGGGCATAAAGCCCTCCATTTATTTGTTTTGCCCTTCGCTTATTTATTTTAGCCCCCCGAAAGTGATATTTAAAAGAAACTCTCTCGGTCCTATCGCCGGCAGCATTGAACGCCGCGACCGTCAAGGCCTCTTGTCGCCCGCTGGCGGCCCCCGAAGTTGTCCCCCAGCTGCCTGTCCGCTTTCTCCCTCCCTCTGCCAGCATCCCTCCGCCTCTATAGCAGCAACCTCCTTCCAGCCTCCAGAGCGGTGAGTCGGCTGGCAGCACACGTTGTGCTGGCCGCCTGTTTGTAAAGGGGGACTGTGTGTACTGGAAAAAGCGCAGTAGGCGCTTGTAAAGGCGGCCGAGTGCCGCGGGGACCATCGGGTTGTTAGGACCGGTGAATTTTAATATTCATGTAGAGGCGGGGCTAGCGACGCCCCTGGGGAGGGGCCAGAAAGCAAGGCCTTTATCGCTGCCTATAAATATTCATAAGGGGTGGGACTAAGGCGGGATTAGCGACACCCCAAAGGAGGGGCCAGAAAGCAAGGCCTTTATAGCGGCCTAATGAATATTAATTAGGGGGCGGAATTTGGGCAGAGATTTGCTGCACTAAATGACAGCAGGTTCAGGGAGCCTGCAGATTTAAATGGGCGATTCCGGCCAAGTATAAAGTAGGGCATTAGGCCCATGGTAAAGTGTGGCATCAGGCCCAAAGTGTTGAGGGGCACCAGGCCCAATGCAATGAGGGGCACCAGGCCCATTGTAAAGTGGGGCACCAGGCCCAATGCAACAAGGGGCACCAGGCCCATTGTAAAGTGGGGCACCAGGCCCAGTATAAAGTGGGGCACCAGGCTCAAGCTAACGTAGGGCTTCAGGCCCGAGGTAAAGATAGGGCATTAGGCCCGAGGTAAAGCCTGGTCTAAGAGGAGGCCCCGGCCTAGCAGAATAGGGCAAGCCAGCCTAGTGGTACTACAGGGAGGCCCCGGCCTAGCAGAATAGGGCAAGCCAGCCTAGTGGTCTATAGAGAGGCCCCAGCCTAGCGGAATAGGGCAAGCCAGCCTAGTGGTACTAAAGGGAGGCCCCAGCCTAGTGGAATAAGGCAGGCTCAAGCTAACGTAGGGCTTCAGGCCCGAGGTAATGGTAGGGCATTAGGCCCGAGGTAAAGCCTGGTCTAAAGGGAGGCTCCAGCCACAACGGACAGTAAGGGATCCTATCCCAGAATACCCTGCCTATAGAAACGGGTTCATTTGATAGTGTTTGATTTGCCTATACTGTGAAACTACTGTGATTACTGTACTGCTTCTGCTGAACTATTGCTCTAAGTACCTGAACTATTGCCGAAGTACCTGAACTATTGCCTAAGTACCTGAACTATTGCAAGTACTGAACTATTGCTCAAGTACCTGAACTATTGTCCAAGTACCTGAACTGTTGTCCTAAGTACCTAAGTCTCATAGTGTGGTCTGTAACACCACCGCACTCAGAATCAGTCTCTACTCAGAAGAAGATGTCCTCTCAGCATTCTTCACGTTTGGGAGATCATCCATCAGCTCATCACGTCCATTTGTGTCATCCGCCAGTCGAGTCCGTCGTCAGTCATACCCGCCGTTTTCTTGTTTTCACAGCTCGAAAGTACGTCCGCTGAAACGCATCATGATGGCCGTGCCAGTGTCGTTCCATTTGGTTCCTGTTCCAGATGTCCTGAAGTTGGTCGCCCTCTACAGAAGAGAGAGAGCTCATCTTGGAGAACCTGTTTTGCGCCCCCCACCTGGTCGTTCGCAGAAAGTCGAGTCCGTCGAAGCCCAGTCCGGGACGTGTCCGCCATTTCTTTGTTTTGTGTTAGTTCCTGACCTGAGGATTGCAGATTCAACCATCATCTTTTCAGATTCTTATGGTTCCTGGTCCTGTCAGAGTTCCTTTCGAGTCCAGCTGGCCCTTGGAGTGCTGCAGCATCAGTCGGATCGTGGTAGTCCTCCATTGGATTCATCGCCACGCAGATCTTGGTCTTTCTTCATCCTTGGCAACCCTAGAAGTGGGTTTTGGCTGAGGAACCTCTTGCTTCAGTGTGTGTTATTTCAGGAACCAGTTGCTTTGGTTCTACATTCTGGCAGCCTTGGAGACAGTGGGCTTTTGCCGAAGATATATGGTCTGTTTACCAAACCTCTCACCACCCCAGTGGCCTTATCTAGGTCCTTGCTGGGAATTGAGATTAGGGTTCCACAGTTCTGTTTTATTTCCCTTGTAGCTACCAACGAAGAACAACGGTGCGCATGAAGACGACAGGCATTTGGACTTTGTGAGAACTGGATGGTCATTGTAAAACCAAATATTGTATTGTGGGTAGTGAAGAACACCTTATTTCCGTCTATGTACTAGTTGCTCTTACAGGATACTGCTAAGGAATTTTAGGAGTATAGTGGCAATAGGCCATAGTGCACCCATAGAGAATAATAGTCTAGAGTTTAGACATTTTAGAGTTTAGTTGTTACTGTTTAGATATCCATAATGCTGTCCATACTCCCTACTGTTTTGTGGTTGGTATGTTTCTGTTCGACCATGTCCTTCGTCCCCTTCTGTCTAATAAACGTCTTTGCTTCATCCAGTCTCTGTGTACGACTCCTGCCTCTCCTTGTCGGGTGTTTCCACCAGCCCAACCCCATTCGGACCTCAAGCGGCCCCTCGCCATCCCACCTGCTGAGGGTGTCGCTGGCGCTGCTGGTAGTGAGACAGTTCCCTTCACCACTCCGAGTGAAGAACCCAGAGGTCTACCAGTGCAGCGAGCATCACATCAGTCATCACAAAACAAATTCAGGCTTCAATTGTCCTACACTACACAATCCGAGTCTCGCCACTGTCTCTTTACTTCACTGACTCAGTCCGACAGTTACTCAACAATCAGTCTGTAATGATTTACCATTTTATCATTCTCTATGCTGTTTATTTTTTCCTGGCTGAACCAGTGAACTCCCCCCCAAAAAGACCCTGCCCTCCTGCTCCAAGCTCTCTCTCCATTTGACCATTGCATTGGGTCGTAAAGCCACCCAAAGGTGGAGATTCAGGAAAGAAAAGGCAAAGTACATCAAAATCTCATCTCTCCACAGTTCTGCTTCTTTCCCAGTCAATTATTTATTTTTTCTTGAATGCAAAACCTGGTGCTCCACTATAAATGCAATGCATAAGGTGGTACACCTGAAACTTTACTGAATGCCAGACACCAAATCGGTGCACCCGCCTCCTAGTATCACCATTTCACACTGTTAAGCGGTCTATAGCTTCACTGTTCAAATGAAGAGATGAAGGACCATATATGCACAGTCTTCATGGTTTATTTTTCACATAAACAAGCATTTGTCAATGCCAAGAGTTCACTGCTGGTATTGCTCTTGTACATGCCTCCCATATTTTTCTCTGTATATTCCTCTGTCTTGCATTTTGAAGGTGGGCGTTATGGTTGGAAACCCTAACGCCCCAGGCATTTGTTGATATTTTTGCTCAAAATTTTCAACATGGGCTTTCTGGGACACCGCCTCATTAACAGTGCCAGTATCATTTTGTTACTCAGTCCCAAAAGGTGATTTTGTACAGTGAGTGTGCCATTTGGTGCCAAAGGTGCAAAAACACATTTCAGGCAGATTGTGAAAAATGACAGCTGTACTGTTAATGAGGAGGTGTGAAGAAATGGCAATGTTGAAAATCTGGAGCGAAAATATGAAAAAGTGGCAAAGTTACAAGTGTGCGTAGAAACTGAGTAACACATGCTCGTAACGCAGTCATTTTTTGGAATGTTTTCACCAAATTTTCAACATGGCCTTTTGGGAACCTCCCCTCATGAACAGTGGCACTGGAATTTTGTTAATCTGTCCCGAAAGTTGATTTCCAACAGCGACAGCACCATTCTGCACCACAGGTGCAAAAACACATTTTGGGAAGGACACAAAAAATGAGAGCTGTACTGTTCATAAGGGGGTATGAAAAAATGCCAAAGTTGGAGATTTGGAGTGAAAATCTTAAAAATTGATGACGTTATGAGTGTGCCTAGAAACTGCGCAATGGACTCTCATAACACAGTCATTTTTTGGAGTTTTTTCACCAAATTTGCAACAAGGGCTTTTTGGGACCCCACCTCATGAACAGTGGCATTGTCATTTTGTTAGATGATCCCAAAAAGTGATTCCACACAGTGACCGTGAAATCACCTTTTGGGACCGAGAAACGAAATGACAGTGACTGTGTTCATGAGGTAGGGTCCCAAGAACCCCATGTTGAAAAGTTGGGACCAGAACTCCCCAAAACAGCAAGATATCAACCTAAATTTAACCCCCCTCCCATTCACTGCCATTATAGGACTTAACATAATTTCTTCAGTTTGCAGTCAGCTTTTGAAGAGTGCAGACGGGTTCCCGGTCCACTGAAAAGCACTGCTCCCAATCTCCAGGGTAAGTATGGGTGGGGGGGTACGGGAAATGGTAAGAGCAGAGGCAGTGTGTGGGTTGGAGGAGGGGGGCCAGCGACAACCACGAGGGACCGTTTTCTTTCTTTTCAGGTTTAAAAATTTAAAATAGACTTAGTGGGTCTGTTTTCTATTTTTGCACTAAAACAATGGATGTTGGCACACTGGGCTGGGCTTCCAGTGTGCCACATCATTGCTGACCTGGGGATTGGGCACCCCAAGGTCAGAGAATATGTGTGGGGGGCCACATCCAACACCATGAGTAGGCATCTCATTATCGGAACAAGTTTACTGAAGGGCAGAGACAGGCCACACAGGGATTGAGCACCCCAGTGTTGGCAGGTGGGGTGGGGGTTCACCAGCACGATGGCAAAGAGCAGGATGTGGAGGAGGCGGGTGAGAAAAGCATCTCCTCCCAGCCAGTGTGATTGATCACACTTACAGTAATGCCTTCGAGCACACAATGCCCCCAGCCCATGCAGAGCTTAGGCTGTGGCCTGCTCCGCATGGCTGGGAGAAACTTTAACACGGCAGAGAGTGGGACATCAAGATGCAAACAACTGTTTGTTCTGCGGTGACCTGCAGATGAAAGAAAAAAGCCGGCTCCTGATTGGCATGCTTTATTTTTTCATGTGCAGACCACTGTAGGCAAAACAGAGTCAGACCCCGCCTGGTTGAGGATTGGTGTGATACTGTTGAGCCCCATGCAGAGCACTCTGCACTGGACAGACAGTGTCACACCCCTCAAAGCCTACTCTCCCCAGGAGTTTGACGCACATGTGCAAACTCGAAAAGGAGAAAGCGTCCGTATTCAATCAAATTCCAGTGAGCACAGCACACAGAGCACAACAGTCTACACTACTTGAGCAACAGAGCCTTATGTTTCGCCATGGCTCGGAGTAGCTTCCTCAGAGACATGAACTCAGTACTCTAAAAGACATATTTACAGACCTCTCAATTAATCAGTTACAAAAATTGCATGAGTCACCTATGTAAAAATGACAATATGTCTTGATTTGCTGTAAGTGTACTGTATGTCCTAGTTCTCTGTAAGCAGAGAAGCATTGCTTTATTTGTCATGAACTTGTTTTTATGTCCTTAACCCCTATTCTGAAGATGTGATGTTTATTGTATCGCTGTTTCTGACACCACTGCACTCACTGTATTATATGTTATCCACTGCATTTATAACTTGCATTTATTGTCTGTGCCTCTGTATGGCCCGGGTCACAACTGAAAATGGTCCTTTGGATCAGTATGCTTACCAGGTTACCAAAAACACAAATAAATATGTGACCACTGCCCCTCTACTTTACACATTTAGCTACCCCTGATACCCTTAACTGGGCACAAATTACTTCGGAAATGGTACCATCCCTCACTTTGGGAATGTATATCAGGCTCATTACTTCTAGAGGTCAAAAGGGGTGGGGGTAGGGATGTACAAAAGCAAACTTATGACTTATTAAGGTATCTACAAACAACCAGGTCCTCAGGAGAGAACTTTTTGCTGGGGCTGTGCTAGACCTATACTTCTGGAGGGGTACCCAGTAAATCCACATACAGGAAGCAATAACGTAAATGTCCAAACCAGAGTTGGGGTTCTAGAGTGTGACTGTATTCCAAAAACATGTTCTGTAAAGCAAGGGTGGACCCCCAAGGTTTACACAGTGTGGCACAAGGAATTGGGAGAACAACAAAATGACTGTATCAGACAGAAACGCTACATATTCCTATATTTCATGGGACATTGTACTTCTTGCACTGGCATGCCCATATGGCATAGGACTTTAAACACTCTCTTACTGGCATTGACCACAATGGAACATTTCTTCTAGTGGCACTGTTCACAACTGAACACACAGTTCCCATATGGCATAGGGCTTTAAACTTCTTCTAGTGGCACTGTCCTCAAACTGGTAATACTTCTCATGGCACTGGCCACAACTGAGCACACATTGGTGCATTACTAGCACAACCCACTCCAGGGGGTAAATGTCTCTTCAGACATTGGTCACTATGTCCAAAGCAACCAGGTGCCCTAACAGAACCTGTAGTCCTGAACTGGTTACTTCAGATGGGGGGCTGCCCACCCTTTGTTCTCAAATCCATACCCAGCCATTCTTTCAGAATTATACCTTAAACATCTTGATCACACTTGGGTAAATGCATCATTGAATGAACTTTTGTATCCAGCATATAAACACTACACTGGTAGTGTGAGAAATTAAAGTCCTGAATAATGTGAATTTGTCATGCATCGGGACCCCACAATTGTCAGCCAACTTTAAACTGAGAACAGTCTCAAACTTCAGAACAGAATTGGTGTATCTTTCCCTCTTAGCTAGAGAAACACCAAAGCACAGGTACTTTCTACAGGCAGCACAAAGTCAGATCTACTCACAGTCAGAACAGAACAGGCAGCTTCAAATTGTCCAGGACCAAAAATGGGATTGCCCCTAGGATCCATCCACTAGCAGTCCTTTCCACATCTCCAAGGGTGAAACTCAGGAGATCCTGCTGTAGACAATGGTTTCCACCACTTCTTTTGGCAGGCTGGAGAATACCAGGACTAGGGTGAGAAAATAGGCTCTCCTCTCAGAGCCCAGAGCTGGACAGTTCTCACTCCTCTCACTCCTCTCACTTCCAACTACAGACTACAGCTACAACTGACTACCGACCAACAGACTCAGGATTCCAAAACTCCCCACTCACAGCCAGTTGGGGCTTATGCTACTGCAACAGTTCGAAATGACCCCATCTCTCTTTCATCTCAGCTGAGACCAAGTACACAAGAGAGTGAGTAGATGAAAAACACATTTAACTAGTTATTCACCAGCTGCCTTTCCCTACCTAGCACTGACACTGATCGGATTCTAGTAACACCAGGGGACTAGGTGGTTACAAATAAATAAATAAATAAAAATAGTATCCTACCCATAGTAATCACATTTAAAAACATAGTGTTCCAGTACTAATACAAATTATAATAGTAAAGAAATCATTAAATGCAATTTACTGTGCAAATCCATTTTAATATTAAAAACATTCATTATGAAAATGTCCTTTGCTATATTTAGTCCCATCTTTTTTTATTTCATTCTGGGTTTCTTTTTTTTGTCCCTTTTCCTCTGGATAAGCTTCATTTGATCCTGCAGTCTAGAACTTAAATCCATGTACCTGCAGATTCAAAAAGACCCTCCCAAGCCTTCACAAGCACAAATGTTACCTTCAAAAATGTATTTGTTATAATATTTTACGGACCATAAATATTAAGGCCCAATATGTGATATGGGGAAGCATACTTTCTAAAAGCAATTTTTTTTACTTACTTTGTAGTTACTTACCCTTCCTGCAGCCGCCTCACCTGGCCCAGTATGACTGCCAGCCCAGTTTTCAGCTCACTTCTGAGCCTCCTTCATCTTTTTGCCAGCTGGATGCTAGTGAAACCGACCATTCCATGTCCAACCACGGTCCGCCCCTGAGTCACCTCGCTGATGTCACCTAACTGACTGAACACAACCTGTGTTGCTTGGCTCTGTTTGTCTGCTGTGTGTGACTGCTGATCAAGGCCTGCTGTGAATATAAAGGGAACACCATCATCATTGCTGGGGCTAGGACTAGCTTGCTGCCTCCAGGCCTGCACTGTTTTATTTCAAGCCTAGTAGTGTAGTTAGTGGTAGCCTACATCAAAGTAACCTAGCTCGCAACCCCTTGCCCCTTCAGCTACCAAGGGGTCGACTCAATAAAAGCTGCCATGACGAGACTTGTGCAACTTGAGAGCTCAGTGCACAGTGCTCACTGACTCCTCTGTTCTGAGCTGTGTAGCCCAGTCTGTGGCAGTAAAGACTGTCACACAACACTGACTTGCGTGCTCTTGCTCCTCCAGGTCACATGTGTGATGGTGCTGCCAGTAATAGTCAGAGAGCCTGAAAGTGAACAACACAAGCTGAATCAGGAGTAGACCCACAGCCGTGGTGTGAGCGCACACAGCCTGGGAGGGCACTCCGTGTGTAAAAAGATTAAATTAAAATTTCATACCATTATTGCCACACCATAAGAACAACCTAGGCACTAATGCAGGATGGGCAACTGCCCACCTCTGGCCTTCCTAAATGGTGCCCCTGAATTAAGACATTATGTATAGAGCTGCATAAGCCTTGAAGAGATCTGAGGGGTTCAGAGTTCAGATCAGAAGTCCTGAATGTTCAGGTTTCCATCCTGCTCTTATAGATGCAAGTTTTCAATGGGCCGAGGTTATCAGACATGATTTCTGTGTTCTTGCTTATAAACATAGAAACATAGATTTTGATGGCAGATAAGGACCGCTTGACCCACCCAGTCTGCCCATTTCCCTACCTATTGGATAAGCTGCAGATCCTAGTTAACCAGCAGCCTACTTCTTCCTACCCCCAACCCCTAGAATTGCCTTATGACTGTGCCATGCATGCTTGAATTCCACCCCTGTTTTTGACTCCACAACCTCCTCCGGAAGGCCACTCCATGCATCCTGTGACAAACCTTTATGTGTATTTATGAGTATCTTTATTCATGTAAGAGAAAAAAATGGTAATGTTGCTGCACGTGATCTTTCTCAGGTCACTCGTGAAGTTTGCTAGAGGTCCAGCACAACGTGTGTTATGATGCAACTGCTCAAGTTACTCATGAGATTCGCTACAGTTGTTGCGCAGTCAGTGTGATGATGCAGCTACTCCACAGGGGGTCTGCAGGCCCACTCACAAAGTCTGTGCAGTGGGTGTAATGGTGCTTTGGGTATGGCCTGCAGAACTGTGTGAATAGGCCAGTCAATGCATGTTCAGTGGGGGTCTTGGGTTTTGCATACACAGCCCTAATTAAAGATGGACAAGCTAAATCTGAAACCATTTCCAAATCAGAGCCATGTAAAATGTGAAAATCTTTTTTTTCATAGAGCTGTTTACCTCTGAAGCTGCCACCTGCTACTTCCTTTAGATCTTGTTCTGTTGGTGATTCCACAACTTCATCTGCCACTCTCTCCACTGTTGAAGCAGGTAAGGATCAACACGGAGCAGGGACAAGGGTGCCAGTGATCGTACTATAGGTAACTCGGTGCACATATCTCTTTTGTCCCTGGTTTTCTCCCCACCTGAAGTCCCTCCCTCAACCAAATGCCATGAGAGGTGTCTCTGTTGGCTTCTCATGCCACAGCAGCCCTACAGTGGGAGCAAGCTCCTTGGCTGCACATGTCACTGCAGCAAAATAACTCACCACCAGTCCTCTGCGAATTAGGCACATTTCTGTGCGGCAACTGCCTCAGTCTGGCCTGCCTCCTGACACAATGACCTGAGTCCACTTCTATGCCCAGGTCAGCAGCACAGCAGCACAACATGCTGTTGTTGAGTCATTAGGGTGGCAAATGTGGAAACCTTAGATGTGCTGAGTTCACAAAGTATGGCATTCTTGACTAGGCAAGGTGTTTTGAATTTCTGTGTCCCCATGCTCCATGGCAATGCGTGGAACTACACAGCAGGGTGGAAATGGTCACCCAGTTCCACCAGCACCCATTTATGTCATACACAAAGGATGTTGAGAGTTGAAGGTGAGACATATCTCCCTTTGTGAGTAGATCATGATGCAAATGAGCAGGACAGATGTTAGTGGGTGCAGACAGGGATTGCACCAGTTAACATGCTCATGTGCAGCTCTTATGGAGTCACAAGACGATATAGTACTGTACCAGTTTAATGCACTCTGCTTTGCTGGGAGTCCATGAATGCAGGCCTTGCTGCCCCGGATACGTCTCCCCAGCTGCAGCCCCCATGTCGTTATGTCCTCTTCTGGCCCAGATGAAAATAAAGAATTCTAGCCCAAAGACCCCCTCCCACGCATCCAGTATACTCCCTATAATACTAGAATCTGTACCACACAGGCAACAAAAAAAAAAAGGAAAAATAAGGATATACCACTTCAAATAGCATATCATCTTTTATTGCAAACAAAAGAGAAAGCAGACCAACAGAGTCACTCCTCAGTGCTTCAACTGTCTCAAAGTCTTCACTGAAGACAGACTCAGAGTGATTTAAAGCACTGGGAATGGACTCTGTTGGTCCATTATGTTTTTTGTTTGCAACAAATGTTGATTTGCTATTCGTAATAGTATATAGTATGCCTCCTTTTCTTTGGTTCCCGGTTGCTGGTGTGCTACAGATTCTACTGTTGTAATCTGTCGGCAGAGCTAGCCAGCCTGTTGTGTGCACCTGGAGAAGCAAATGAGAGCAGGAGTGAGGTGGGATCCCTCTGCTCTTTTATCCAGTAGACCCCCACCTGCTGACCAGATAGAGAAGCCTCACTGGCATCCAAAGGAACCCTCCATACCCACAGCCCAGGTTTGGTGGGAAGCCCGACCTCAATGTGTTCCATCAAACTGTTTCCTCTACTGGCTCCAGGGTTCACTGTTGTAGTTTTGTGAGTTCTACAGGTAAAGGGTGTTGTAAAAACTTGTAATATAGTACTCAAGAGTTGTCTTGCTTTGTGAATAACTATGCAGGCCATTTGCATGGCAGTCTCCACCCCCTTCATTGCATGGTAGCAAACTGTTTAGTGCCCAAGCAGTGAAATATTGCAGCCCAGCAGTGACCACTTCATGACATTTCCTGTGACTGTGAATGGGCCTTCTTTCTCTTTCTCTTTCTTAATCTCATGAAAAATGTTGCCATGCCGGTTTTGCCAAGAGGTATTTGTAATATAATACAACACAGCTTATATTTTGTATAGCATTGTTCATGCAAATTGTATTACAAAACACTTTACCTGCAGAAAAAACATATTTGTCTTTAACAAAGAAAATAAAAACGTGTGGAAACCGCCTAGTCACATACAGCATGCTGCAATAGAAAAGGAGCAAGTCTTAGGCTTGTACTTTAATTATTTGAGCTCCAATGGGTCTCACAAAAATGACGCAGCACTGTATTATTTTAATAGGTATCTTAGACATGTTTGCACCATGCCCTTGTAGGGCCAGGGAGTGACCAGACTACTCATTCTTGCTTGTGAGGGGCTATAACAGCAAACGGCCGCTGCACATGATCTCTTTAGCATGAATGTCCTGCTAGGATAGGAGGCTATTCTGCCCAAAAAGTACACAAAAGTGAACTGTGCACATGCCCCACTGCAGCTATTAAGGCAGGCACTGCAGGAGCGCTCATGCTGGTGCAGCTCACACTCATGAGAGGGGAAGGCTCACATGCATGCACATCAGCACGGCAAAAGGTGCTGAAAATCAAAATCTGAGTATAACGTAACTGAAAACTGCACTAAACTAAGTCGAATCAGTATATAAAAAAACAGCCTGTAGGATTCATGGCTTTCCTGATCCAACAAGTGCAGGGCTGTGGCCACCAGGATAAAGCCAGTAGCCTAGGTTAGTGAAAAGCATGCCAAAAAAGACACAAAATTCAGAAATAGTGTCCGAGTTTGCCAGAGTCTGCTCTAACTACTTGGCTCATGAAGAGATAGATGGGAGTTCTTACCTTCAGATACTGAATATTGACAAATTAACAAGTAAAGGTACAGGAGACCAGGTGACTGGGCTGCAGCCTCACCACATACACAAACTAAGCCAGACTGAAAGGGATTGGAGTGTTATGGCTATACACACAACACAAACAAAACTTGTGAAAACTGCCTTCTCACATACACAGATCAGACATTCTTGTTGGACTGAAATTTCAAAACAAATGAGGCATGGGAACATAAGCGGAAAGCTAAACAAATCATTCACTACTGAAAACAATGCAGTCTGTGTATATGAATCAGGAAAAGATCAGGAAATGAGCCAGGATACCGCTGATCACAACATTTAAAATCCTACATTGTCTAACAAACAGACCCTGCACCTGAATTGAGTGAACACCCTCTCCATTTACACAGATATCCTCATTTACAGCCACACCTCTTATTGCTATGTTTCGATGTCTGCCTAATATGAAATAGGCTGCTAAAATAAATACATGCATCTGCAGTGGTGAACGTGGAAGGAAATGTGGTTGTACTTTTACAGCTGATCTCACTTAAATGCCATAAAGGAATAGACCTGTTAAATGAATAGTTTTACTAAGCATTCACTTATGGGTATTTGTGAAGAACATTACACATAGAAACATAGACAATGATGGCAGAAAAAGACCATTGGTCCATGCAGTCTGCTGGCAAACCTCTAACAAACCTGGGACCTATTATCCATACAAGGTTCTAATCCACACTATCCACTCCCATGCTCCCCACCCTAGCACTACCACCCTGAGCAAACACTAAGCTCTTCACTCTGTCCCAGTCACGTTTGAAACCACTGATGGTTTGGCCATATCAGCTGGGAGATTGCTCCACAGCTCCACCACCCTTTCTGAGGATGAAAACTTTTTCATGTCCCTCTTGAAACTACCTTCCCATTGGGTTTCAATTGTGCCCCGTGTTCTTGATCCACTACTCATTCTAACCAGTTTTTCTCAGTTTACCGTGTTCATTCCTTTCAAGAACTTGAAGGTCTGTATCATATCTCCCCTCTCTCATCTGATCTCCAGCGAGTACATTGTTCAGTGCTTTGAGCCCATACTCATTAGAGCTGTCCTTCTGGCCTTAAATCATTCTGGTCACCCTACACTGCACTGTCTCCAACCTGTCCTTATCTTCCCTCAGGGAAGGACTCTAGAACTGGGCACAGTACTCCAGGTAGGGCCTCACCAGTGATCTATAGAGGGGTAATAATACCTCTTTCCTTCTATTGTCAATATCCTTCCAATGCAACCCAGTATCCTCTTTGCCTTACTGTAGGCCCTGTCACACGGGGTTGATGTTTTATGGAGTCACTGATGATGACCCCTAGGTCTCTTTCCTCAGAATTCATGCCCAGCTATACCCCCCCATACAGTCCTCTGTCCTGGTGTTCTTGTTCCCTATGTGCATCACCTTGCATTTTTTGGTATTGAATTTCAACCACCAAACGTTTGATCAGCTCTCTAGCCTTTGCATCTCTCTACATCTCCATTCCCCTCTCCTCACTGTCTAGCCTACCACAGACCTTAGTGTCATCTGCAAAGAGACACATATACTGGGGTTTCCTTCTTCCATGTCACTGATGTATATACTGAAATGGACTGGATCTGGGACCGATCCTTGTGGCACCCCACAGGTGACCTTCCTCCCTTCTGGTTTGACTCTGCTAACCACAACCTTCTGCAGTCTCATTTCCAACTCATGTATCAGTCATGTGTGTCCTTTGCTGCACCCAGATTCTCTTGGTTCTTCAGCAACCTTCTGTGAGGCAACAAGTCAAATGCCCTGCTGAGATCAAAGTAGAGTAAATACACAGCATAGCTTTTATCCACTCCCTCTACTCAGCTACCTTGAAGCTGCTGCTGAATGGTAAATAAGACAGGGAGCCACAGAACAAGCCCAAAATCAGGTTGTGGTTTACTGCTTTGTTTTTGTTTTTATTTTATTACAATGCTGCTTGAACATGAGCAATTGTTTGCTGGAGCTTTGTGGTTTCACAGAGGAGGGGGGACACCAACAGAGGTAGGGCTGAGGGAGGGACCATTTGGAGAGGGATATAAAGTTCCAGATCATCACAGTTCTGGCCTCAGCTACCTTGGATCTGCTGCCAAGCAGTAAAGGGGAGGGGGGCACAGAACAAGCTTGAAATTAGGTTGTGGTTAACTTTTTTGGTTTCATTTTATTTCAGTGCTGCTGAGAACTTGGATGATTATTTACTGAGGCTGTGTAGGTTTGGGGAGATGAGGATGCCAACAGAGGGAGAATTGAGGGAGAGACCACATGGTTACAGCCAGACAGTAGGGCAGCTGTAGTCTCTATAAATTAACCAGAGGGTCAAGTAACCCCAAGGTGGAAGTGCCATGAAGCAGGAGTGTGGTGTCTGACTAAGTGACTTCATGGGGCATTAGTGGGGCTTCTCCAGGGAGAGCTGCAGGAAGGACCATAGGCCACTCTGCCCAGGTGAGGGCAGGTAAGGCAGGGAATCCAAGTAAAGATACGGTTGTCTGTGACAGAGGTAGTGATAGCTGGTACATATCCAAGGTAGGCTTATAGAAGCCAGAGTTAGTGGAATCTGCTGTACTCTTATCTAGGCTGGGCCTACAGAAGTAAGAAACGGGGGTTGCAGCTACACCCTTTCTAAGGTAGACCTGCAGAGACAGGAAACATTGAGGATTGCAGCTGCTCCCTATCTAGGGTGAGCCTATGAAGACAGGCATCAGTAGGAATTGCATGTGCTTCCTAACTAGGGTAAACCTACAGAAGCAGGTACTAGGGAGGTCAACAGTACTCTCTCTCTAGGGCAGGCCCACAAAGACAGTTTGCTGTGTGATAGTAACTGACTGTCAAGGAAGAGGGGGAGAGTCACTGCCAAATTACTGCAATGGTGTTAAGGAATGATTAAAGCAATATGATGTGGGGAAGGAACATATACAGGCAGCAGAAGGGAAAACAGGTAATGTGTTGTAATGGGTGTGGGGCTGCAGTGTTTATGGGTACATTGTGAGAGGCAGGTGGATGCCTGGTATGCAGGATCTTGAACCACTTGTTGACGGAGGTAAGGCAGCTTAGGTGGGAGTTAGGAGGGGAACGGCACATGTGCGTGCATTCTGTGATGATCGCTGAGTAGAGCTGGGTGGTGTGGGGGCTTACAGCTCAGCTCAACAACAATAGTCATACCAACGGAATTTCTTTCTCACAAGTTGCTTAAAGGTAGTAAGCGACTGACTAAAGTTCGATGGTAACTCGGTGCCTTTGTTGAGTATGTCTGGTACTGTGGGAAACAACTTGGTTACATCTCCCACTCTGCCAAAGCAACACCGCAATAAAAAGAGAGAAAGACACCAAACTAAAACTGCAAGCAGGTCCTCAAGTGAAGAACATAACCCTTCATTCCTGAATATGTCCAGTAGGACACGTCTGCAGCAACAGAAGTCAGATGCTTTTTTTTATCACAAACAACATATTCTCTGGCAATCCTCTCTCAGCTCTTCCACAATCCCCAGAACCTTCACAGGGTACAACAACCGCAGCCGCCATCTTAGCGCCAGTGGTTGACAAAGCTGGCTTCACTACAGCAGATGATGAAGAAAGCAGCGATATTATCCAGCCGTCAGTAGAACAGGAACCCAACGGGAGTGGGCTGCCTAAGCAGGAATGTACAACAGGTGGAAAGGAGGTATCTGGGAGCTATATAGACATGGCAGAAACTGAAATTGAAGTAATGCCAGAACAACCTTTATCTGAACTATCCAAAAACAACACACCTGATATGCAGCAGATAAGTAATAACACTGGTGAAGGAGCTACAGCTCTTAAATCTTCAGTGATTAATGGTGTGGAGAGGGGATGCACCACGCTGAAAGAGGGAGAACAGCTTAAGATAGCAGACTTTTAGTATTGCCAGCAGGAAATACAACAAGAAATTAAATCTGGTTTTGCCACTATTACAACTGCAATTCCTGATCTGTCTGGCATTTTAACTTCCATTCAAAATCAGCTAGCGGTTTTGACTATAAGAACAAATGAAGATGAGAACAGAATTAGCACACTGAAGGATAAAAGGGCCCCAGCTCTCACAAAACAGCAATTAATGAATAAGGAGCTCAGAGGAGTGTTCACGGCACTCCAACATTAAACTTATTGGAGTACCTGAAGGAGTGGAGGGTCAGGGGGACCCACTCCTGTTCTTTGAAAAATTTCTTACAATCTCACTGGGTAAGAAATATCTGGAGGAGTGGATCAATTTGGACAGGGCCCATCTGGGGCCAAAACAAGCAACCCTTAACAGTACTCCCATGAACCCCCACTCACCTCATTTTCATTAAACCACACCAATATGAGGTATGAGGTAGTATAGCACTGCAAACCTGGAGACCTGTTGTTTGAATCCTACAGCCCCACTTGCATACTGTGTGACCCTGAGCAAGTCACTTAACTTCCTCTCAGGTCATACCCATAAACAGGCTTCAGCTTAGTGTGCCTCTCCTGGTTAAAAAAAATATATATATATATATATAAATAAAGACCATGAAATGATTCTTCAACATGCCAGAGTTAATAGAGGTTTACAATATGAGCAGATTAAATAGTCAGCCTACTCTGATATGTCTTCACACACACTTCAAGCAGGCAGGGCCTTTGATAGAACTAGAGACATTTTGAAACTACATAATGTTAGATTCACTTTTCTCCATCCTGCTCGGATTAAGTTCCACTTACAAGGACAGACCCACATTTTTTCAGATCCCAAAAAGGCAGAACAATTTCTGGAAACTCAGAACTGGAGTCATGGTTGATCTGCAGGAAGGGGGGAAAGTTTTGAAGTGCATTTAAGATGTGTTTAGGAAGAGATGTGATGATAATTGAGATGGAGAAGGGGAAGGAAAGAAGGAAGGAAGGAAAAAAAGGGAAAAAATGTTTTTCTTTTTCTAATTGTTCTTTCTTTCTTATGGGTAGCAGTGAGTGCTAAGGGCTTGATGGGTGGGCTCTTCCTCCCTCATATTCCTCTCTTATGTCTACCTCAGTTTCTGTTTAAAGAGTCTACAACTGCCTATAGAGCCAAAATTTAAATAGCCTAAGTTTAAAGAGGATATTTTAGATTTGGGATATTAGAGCCACTGAAGCCCCACTGCAAGTCTCCCAGCAACATCCATGGAACAAGGAACGAAACCTGGAGTGGGGGGGCAGGATTGCTTTTCATGCTTAGCTGTAACAGTAATGTTAGGTTGAAAAGTTTTATAACTTCTTATTTTGGGGCTAAAATATATTCAAGTAGAGCCAAATGGTCTACATTCAAGCAATACCTGGAAGAAATAAAAGAATGAGTAATAGCTCTCATAAAACAACCGCTTTTCTTTTAGTTACCAATACCTTGCATAGGCTTTATAGAATAAATAAGCAGAAAAGCGGTTTTGGAATATATGGATCCTTAATAGTATACTGTGATGCTTTTTTTTAGTATGGGTGTTATAATACATGGTTCTGCTCTGATTAAAAAATGGTGGTCGTTTCTGGATGTTTAGAACTTATGAATATACCTTAATTATTATGGCTGGCATTTAGGGGTGGGAGGAAGGGGAGGGGGGTTTGTTACAGTTGTAGTAAAACTAAAAAGTTATATATATTTAGTTATAAATGCATGACAGGTAACACATGATTTTTTGTTCCCTTTCTTTTGAGAGGTACAGTCAGAGACAAGTAAGACTAGAAAGAATGGATCTTTAGAAGAAACTATAATTAATATTACATTAAGCATATTAAAATGGCACTGTTACTCAAAGTTATGACATGGAATGTACGTGGTGTACAGGATAGGCTAAAGGCCATAAAAATGTTTACAGTAATTATATTGATAGAATCAGGGCCAATTATGTTCTTATGCAAGAGTCCCATCTGGACCAGAAAGAGTTTTTGTTTCATGTAAGAACATGGGGAGAGGGCATCAATGGCCCATATTCTAATTCCTCTAGATGGGTCACAATATTTTTAAAAAAATTCTTGGCGGTCACAATTGTAAAACACATTACAGACCCTAATGGGCAATGCATAATTTGTCAAATATTAATAGCTGGTAACACATATTCTATATGTAATCTCTGTGGACCGAATGAGAACACACCACAGTTTTTTTGCCACATATTTTTAGAACTGGCTAATTTCCCAGCTCCCTTTATTATTGAAGGGGATTTTAATTTAATTCTAAATCCATCACTTGATAAATCCAGGGTTCGACTGGACAGACCCATCTCTGCAGAAACCCATCTCTGCAGAAACCAAAATATTACAATTTATGAAAGACTATAATCTTATAGACCCATGGAGGTTAAAAAATCCAGTTTTATGTCAATTTTCTCTTTTTTTTAACCCCACATCAGTCATACTCGCTTATTGACTTTATTCTAGTTTCACAATTGATAGAATATCGAATTCAGGATATTAAATATTACAATATCATGATATCAGACCATGCTCCGCTCTGTAGTACATCTCAAGTCCCTAATTATAAAAAAGATCAGAGTTTTAGAATAAACCCCATACTCTTTAAAGAGTCCCACTTTATTGAGTTTATCAATACAGAAATAGACTTATATTTTAAAAAGAATACCATACATAATACAGATTGTATCAACATATGGGAAGCTTTCAAAGCATTTATTTGTGGGAGTATTACATCCTTTAAACATTGCCGTAATAAAAAAGGGAAGTGAGATTAAAAAGCTTAGAAAATAAAATCACCAATTTGGAAACTCTACATATGCAAACAAATAACTTAACTATCTATCAAGAATTCATTTCATATAAAGAAGAGTATACTGGATTAATAGCTGAGCAGGTTGAAAGACAAGTTCTCCATGCTAAAAGTAATTACTATGGTATTAGTGAACGTACTGATAAAATCATGGAATGGCAATTAAAATCAGCTCAGCAGAGAAATATTATTACTCAGGTCAAAGACAAACAAGGAAAAACATTTATAACCCCTGAAGATATGAATCAAATATTTTACAGTCATTATCAGAGTTATATGCTTCAGAAATTAAAGGACCTAATATGCAACAAAACGAATTTCTCTTGGAGATTGCCTTTCCCAATATAACAACAGAGTCTGCTGTGATGTTGGATCAAGAAAAACCTGAAGAAGAAATTATAGCTGCTATTAAAAATTGCTTTCAGGTAAATCTCCAGGGCCAGACGGTCTGTCCATGGATTTTTGCAAAATCTTTGCCCCAAAACTGGTTCCTCAAATAAAACGGCTTTTGATCATATTTGTAATGACCAAACTCTGCCTAAGTCCCTGAAAGAAGCAAACATTTATTTGTTCCTAAACAAAGATAAAGACCCTTATAATCCAGCCTCATATTGGTCCATTTCCTTCATCAATTCTGATTGCAAAATATTGGCAAAGGCCCTGGCTACCAGACTCGAGTCAGTATTACCGGATTTGATCCATCCAGATCAGAATGGCTTTATAAAAGGCAAATCTTTGATGGTCACATGATGGCAGCCTAATGAGAAGCACCTAGCTCCCTTCGCTCTGCATCCCTCCCGACTATTTTCACTGAAAACCATTGCCTAAACTACAGATTTTTTTGGGGGGGAATAAGTTTTGCACACCCTCTACAACCTACAGAACAGGAATCTTCAAGTAAGAATGGAAGTGTTAATGCGAAAGGCGCTGCCACGCCATTCACCTCCTCCCACGCCAGAGAAAGACAAGGCCACCAAGAAACCCAAACAACAGCCTGCTACTGGCAATAAATCTGTGGTGGGATCAGCTGTGCTTACGGAGGATTGCTTTCTTGAAATCATGCAGCCACTCCAGAGCTCAATTGCAGCCATCTCCGAAGAACTACATCAAGTACACTCCTCAATGGACTCTCTAACCATTCGTGTTTCCAACTCAGAAGCACGTCTTACCTCCCTAGAAAAAAGAGCAGACAAATTTGAACTGAATCATAGTATTGTGGGGAAAAGGATAAAAAAAATGGAAGAAAAACTAGAGGATCTTGAGGGCAGAAGCTGCCAAAACAACCTGCTTATTCTCAGGATCCCGAAAGAGAAGAAGGTACCTCGCCAATTTTATTTTTACAAAAGCTGTGTGAAAAAATAGCTGGTCCTTCACCCAATGGACCCACTTACACTATCGAGACAGCTCATAGAGCACTGTGGCCAATGCTGCCCCCAGGATCACCTCCCAGGCCACTAATCTTCAAACTCTTAAACTTCTTGGATAAGCAACACATACTGGCACAAATTAAAACACTCCAGGAGGTACAATGGGAGGGGAAAAGAATACGTATCACCCAAGATTTCCCACAATCAGTGAGAATCAAAAGGCAAGAACTGCATCCTATCAAATCTAAACTGATTGTGGCAGGCAAGCAATTCTGAGTTTGATACCCATCCATATTACAAGTGAAAATTGACGAGCAGTGGCATGCTTTTGACAGACTTGAACAAGTGCAATTAGAACTCAAAAAACTGCTACCAGATCTGTTAAAGTGAGGGGATCAACATCACTGAGTGCTAAGGAGATTCTTGAATCCTAGGGCCCAGTTATAGACTGGAAAATGGGACTTCTCTTACTACGCACAACAAATTCCTGAGGCCCTATGAAGCCTGACTTGTTCCTCAAGCATGGTTTCTACAGTGCTTAGAACCCTCAAGAAACGAATTTGAAATTTCAGCGTATATTGGGGAACTCTTCAATACAATTATGAATGAGTGGATGTTGGTTTACAGCAATTCATTGTTTATTTAAAAATGTAATAATTAATCTTTGCATGTCCTCCTTGTCCCATGGGCAGATACTGATCCAAACTACAGCCCTTGGAATGAAGATACCTATGGATGGACACCATTTGTTTTTATCCTAATCAGAGGATAACCTTGGTTTATATTTCCACATTAATATTGCCTAAATTGGTTTGACTTTCATTTTAACAGTATCGTTATGCTGAATGATAACCAAACGGAGGACAGTTCTTGAAAACTTTTGTAAGTTTTGAAGTTTAATAATAGGGATGCTTAACAATTATTTAGACCGGAGTGGATAACGGCCTAACAAGGTCAAGAATTTATAGTCTGGTGGTTTAACAATGTTTGCATTCTGCACATGTAAATGCAGGTGGAAGGGGTTCAAGTGGGGTGGGAGAGCGGAGAATGCTGCATCCTGGGAATGCAAAGTTAACATCGCCTGGCAGTATATTTAGTCAGGGCGGTTGATAGAACCGGGGATATGTGTTACAATTGTATGTAGTAAATAATGTTGGGGAAACTTAAAGATATGAATAAGGGGGGAGGGAATGTGCCACAGTTGTGTTTACTGTATGGTAGCTGGTTAATAATGATGGAGGAGAATATTTCAACAAAGTTTCTTTGGTCTCAGCCTATTCTGCCAATCTTATAATGAGAGGCCCATATAACATTACAACATGGAATGCCCATGGTACTAGAGACAGGTGCAAGTGACAAATAGTTCTCAGGCACCTATCTCATCTTTATGTGGGAATAGAATGTCTACAAGAAACGCACTTAAAAAGAGAAGATACCTCTCTTCTTTGTAGAAATTGGGTGGGTCAAGCATACAGTGCTGGAATTTCTACCAGCAGTGGTGGAGTTGCTATCCTAATTGACAGAAATGTCCCTTTTAAACTTGTACAAGAAATATGGGACACAAAAGGTAGATATATATTACTCGTAGGTGAATTGCAAACTAGACCAGTTTTGATAGGATCTGTTTATGGTCCTAATACAGATTCAGCCTTGCTTTTTTTAACTTTGTGATTTTCCCTCCTATCTCCTCTTGGTGCCCACTCCTTCTGTCCGCATATTTCCACCACACCACCTTCTTGAGATTTGCCCCTAGAGTGCCTCCTTCTCTTACCTCCTGCACAGCGGGGTCTGTCTCTTCTCAGTGGTCTTGGATGGAACCGGAGTGGCTTTCATCTAGGGCTGCCGAGAGGTGTTTTTCTGCCTTGTACTCCCTTACCATCTGAGATGTCTGGTGTGTGGGACATACGTCCCGAGAGGTGGCATGCTGATGCATGCCTTACCTCTCATGCGCCGTCCAACATCTCCCCTCCCCAACTCTGCAGAGCAGAGCTGCCTCCATCCCTTATTACTGTCATTGCTTCCACTGGCTTGAATGGATGCAGAACGCTAGCGTGTTCTTGGTCTCCCACCCCTGAAAGAGGAGAGCATCCGTAGGGACACTCGATCCTCCCTCTCCCCTGCTGACCCACAGCCACCTGAGTCCATTCCCGAACCTGGGTCACCAGCGTAGCGTGAGGTGTGGCATCCAGGGCCTCAACCCTCAGCACCATTGGGCCGGCTGATTCACCCTTGTTTTTCTCACACCTTCTTAATTTGATTACCCTCTTTGCACATACATCAAACTTTCTGGGTGGGGACTGGAATTTAATGCCAGAAACTCATTTAGACAGACCTGATAATAAGAAAACTGGACTTTCGCCAGCTCAAAGGGCCTTACACGACCTCACAAATGGAGCAGGGTTGGTGGACATATGGTGAACATTACACCCTACTGAAAGATCGTATACTTTTTTCTCATCTCCCCATCGTACCTGCTCAAGACTTGATTACTTTTTATTGAGCTTGTTTCTCCTACTAGGCATAATCGATACTCAGATACATGCCCGGGTCATCTCAGATCACTCATCTGTCTCTGTTTCTTATTTACTTGGACCTGGTATATGCAGGGACTGCATATGGCATATGAACAACCTATTACTTAAATCACAACCCACTTTCCAATGTATTAGAGATTTTGTCTCACAATTTTTCCAGGTCAATATAGGCTAGGTTACCAGACCTGATATTATATGGGCAGCCTTCAAATGTGCACTATGTGGCGAATGTATTCACCTTGCATCCAACAAATCCCGGCAGTTTAAAACAAAAAAGGACAAGCTATTACTTGATATTCAAACTATCGAAAGAAATGTTAGCTGTCACTCATCAGATGAAGACTGGGTTAAGTTGCATGCTTTAAATGCCCAATTCTATGTATTTATGTCTCAACAAACAGAACTTGCAATAAAAAGAACTAGATTTAAATATTTCAAATCAGGAGAAAGGTCTGGTAAACTCCTAGCTATCCGTCTTAAGCAGGCTGAAATGAGCCATTGTATTTCTAGTTTAAGAACAAACAATGTGGGATCTGTAGTTACCCAGCCTCAAGAAATTGTTGATATTTTCAAACTACACTTCCAGACTTTATACTCAGTCGCTTTAGAGGAAGATGCTTGTCAGAGGGATATAGATAATTAGTTAGATAAAATCATCCTTCCCAAACTGCCTTATGACATTGGGACTTCCCTTGAAACTCCAATCCAAATGATGGAAGTGTAGTTTGCAATATGTCACTTACCCCTGGATAAATCACCGGGACCTGATGGAATTACAAACAACTTGTTTAAATCTTGCCTTGAAGTCCTCATCCCCTTTCTGACCGAAGTATATAATTTTTGGTTTTCAAATGCTTTCTCAGAACAACACTTTCAGGAGGCTATTATTAACCTTATACCCAAAACTGATAGGGATCCTCATTACCCAGAAAATTACCGCCCCATATCACTTTTAAATACTGATATTAAAATCTTGGTAAAAGTCCTTGCCAATAGATTAGGCCCCTTCATGAATCATTTGATTGGTCCTGAACAAATTGAGTTTATGGCAGGTAGAAATTCCAGTGACCACATTCATCATCTACTTCACTTATTATCCCTGTCCAAACATTCAGATACCCCAACTGCTTTGGTCTCAGTCGACGCTGAAAAATCGTTCAACCGAGTTTCATGGAATTTTCTGTTCACAGTTCTTGAAAGATTCAGATTTCCCAATAGTTTTATTAGTTGGATCCAACTCCTTTATAATGCACCCACAACCCAAGTCTGGTGCAATGGTTTACTATCTGGTTCCCTTCCAATGTACTGAGGCACAAGACAAGGCTGCCCCCTTTCCCCACTGCTTTTCAACCTCTATTTAGAACCCTTTATTAGAAAACTACTCTGTTCTCTGAACCTACAAGGCATACAGATTGGAACTTCTCGCCACCTTATCAATCAATCAATCCATCAAAATCTTTATCCAGGTGAACATCATTGAACAGAGCTCTTTTACAAGATGGACCTGGCTAGAATAGAGTCGGGTAACATTCATCATAGAAACATATAAATACATGTAAATAAGTATATAAACACAAATACAATGGTGCAGTAATAGGGGAGTCAAATGATAAAAGGAAGACAAGGCAAGCCATAACAGAGGAGGATTCAAATACAAGGGGGCAGGTCCACCATTGAACCATGCAACTGTATAAAAACCATGTTCTCTGTATAGAAGTACCAGTTAGTTCATTTACCAGGGGCAGTCACTAGTACTAGCCATGAAAATAGCTTAGAGAACCACCAACTAATGGCAGATGGGGTACCAGGAAGGGTATGTAATATGTAGGCGAAGGATAAACATTGTGAGAAGTGAAGATTAGGTGACTTAGTACATGGGAATAAACCCCTCACCTTTCGCAATTTTGTCAGAATTACAGAATTAAAAACCCAAATCCCTTCAAATTCTGGCAAATTCGGCAGGTGATCCTGTCATATATTGGAAAATCAACCCATATCTCATCCTCTGCTATTGAACCATATCCAATATTATTGATGGCAAATCAGTCCCATGCAATATCCAAGGTATACAAAGAATTACAAACCATGGATCAAAGTTTGCCCAAGGGTGTCTGTTATTATTGGGTAAATTAATTGTCATTACCTGCTGAAATCCCATTCTGGCATTTTCTTTGGTGCAATTTATATAAGTTTATTAAACAAGATAGACTTACATAGATACATAGATGCATAGACAGTGTCGGCAGATAAGGGCCTATGGCCCACCCAGTCTGCCCATTTGAGCTTGTAAGTTCAGTTTATGTTTTCCTAGAAGTCTGTTGCCCCTTACCCCTGACCTCCAGAATTCCTTTATGTCTATCCCATGCATTCTTAAATCCTGTGATTGTTTCAGCCCCCACTACTTCCTCTGGCAGGGTGTTCCACTTGTCCACTACCCGTTCTGTGAAGAAATTCTTCCTCACATTTCCTCTGAATCATCCTCTCTCCAACTTCACCCCATGCCCTCTAGTCCTGGAACATCTTTTTCACTTAAATATAGTGTATTCCTGCACCCTGTTCCTTCTTGTAAGATACTTGTATGTCTCTATCATATCCCCTCTCTCTCTCCTCTCCTCCAGGGAGTACATGTTCAGTTCCTTCAACCTGTCCTCATAGGACTTGTGATGCAATCCATGCACCATCTTTGTTGCCGTCCTCTGAACCTTCTCTATCCTGTCTATGTCCTTACGTAGGTAAGGTCTCCAGAACTGTACACTGTACTCCAGGTGGAGCCTCACTAGTGTCTTGTATAGTGTAATTATGACCTCCCTTTTCCTGCTGATAATGCCCCTGCCTATGCATCCCAGCATCCTATTTGCTTTACCTGCTGTTAGTGCAATACAATGTGATGCATAACCTATATTTCTCCCCTGATAGATTGTACAAAATGGGAAAGCTTCCATCCGACTTATGTCATAGATGTAATGACTTTCCAGGTGACCTTTATCACATGTTGTGGTCTTGTGCTAAAGTATCAACTTTTTAGCAAAATATTAAAAACTCACTATACCCATTTCTTGGCCTACAACCTTTATTCACCCCTGAAGTTTGCCTTCTTAATAACTTCCCTTCAGGAACTATTAAACACCAAAAGACACATATTGCCCTGACCTCAGCGGTGGCAAAGCTAATAATTATGAGGCACTGAAAAGAAGATGTTTTGACTTCAATATTAGAAATGCATAAAGAAATGTTACTAGCACTTCAACTGGAAAAACACAAAGCTCTGTTGGCTAATAGAACCCAGAACTATCTGGACAGATGGGGTCCGCTGGAAGATTTACTCATAGTGTGGAAACCATAAATTATTTTTGTTTACCACAAGTACATGAACAGCTCTTAACCTATATACCGTCTATAGAACTTGGCATGGGGTTGATTTTAGAGGGTGAGATAAGGGGAAGGGAGGGTAAAAGGGGTAGTATTGTAGTATTGTAATGATATTGTCTTAAGTTCACTTGGATTGAGGACTGAACCTCATTTATGTTGTTATTATTCATGTATACTGCCTCCTCAGTCATTATAAGATACCTGTGGATGTACTGTATCATGATAACAATTGAAATAAAGCATATTCAATGAAAAAAGGCAGATCTTTATGAACCAATGTTCGCTGAATCATTAATATCATGGATTATTGTCAGGATTAGGATCTATCTTTGGTCATTATAGATGCAGAAAAAGCCTTTGATCATGTTGAATGGCCATATATTAAGTTTATTATGGGAAAATATGGCTTCAGACCAGGATTTACAGTAATAACTGGACCAATATGCTATACTTGGGTCTGGTGGCTAGGGTCAAAACCAACTCAGAGATATGTCTACCAATATATCTACAGCATAGCACCAATCAAGGATGTATTGCACACAACTGGAAAAATTCAGACCCTCTTACCGGATATGTAATTAGTATCTTGTATTTACTACACTTTTTTATCAGTCAAAGTTTCGTAGTGTATCTCACTACTTCTTCAGGATCTATAAATTCATAAAAAATTATAACAATATTTTGTATTCTAAAACACTCTTAAATGGTGCTCGACAATATTTCAAATAAATGTACACTTTCTCATATACTTATATAACATGCTTATGGGGGTTATAGGGAAAGCCAAATTCTTACTACCTTGTGCTCACTGGTTACTTATCCATATTGTTTATAAAAACATTAATTTTGTTATAAATACTTCTGAGCTGTTATAGACACAGAAGTTCCACATGTAATTTAAATCAATTATTAGTTAATCTCCCACCTTAAAGTGCTGGTGATTTTCTAATCACATCCAATATTTCTTTTTTTGGTTCCTCTGGTTTAATCTAAAGGTCATGAAAACATCACTATTTCTTGCTACTAAGATTTGTACCAATTACTTTATGATATTCTTAATACTTTTATATATATATAAAGGCTTATTACATCTTTAAGAGAAGGAGAAATCATGGGTGGGGGGGAGAGCAGACACTTGCAAGACAAGAATGTCCACCATTTTGTGATCTTTTCTCTTTAGTTGTCTAGTAAGAAGCATATAAAGATAACCACAGTTTACTCAATGATCATTTTTTTTTGTTTTTTTTAAATACTTCTGCTATAGCAGGTTTATTATTTACCTTTAATCTCCTCTGCTTTTGGAAGCAAACTTGCCTCTTCCATCCATTTTTTCCTAGTACACCAATTGTCAAAGTTACTATAGACCCTTCAGGGTTTTACCCTGCTTATATCCCCAACTTCAAAATAACAATGCTTCTCCTGTTTGAGGTTTGCCGTTGCTTAAGTGTTTACATGCCTTCCTTTACACCTTTCTTAAGTTCTCCAAGTTTTTTCAAGATGACATTTCTTGAAATTTGCTTTCTCTTATATATTATTGTTAATATACCCTTTCAAAATGTCCCCAATTCTCTACAAATTTACCATTTACCTTTATTTTCTAGCATTTGTTATGTCAAGAAAGATCTTATATTTCTTGTTTCGTGTTCTCAAACAGCTTGTCTAGAAAGTCCTTCATGTGACAGATTCCTGTAGCCCCCCAATTGTGGGAGATGTTGTGCAGAGAGACACTCTTTCTTTTCTAAAAAGTCTGTCGCAACTGTATTTCTTCTCTTTTGCTATCCTATCATACTCTATCCTGTAAGCTGGCCAGCTACTCTTCTTATTTCTCTATTTTCTCTTTTCTTTTTCTGTTTCTCTCACATTGTCTGCTTGCCATTGTGAGCCCCGCCCCCAATTTGATAAGCATTCCCTACTTTAGATATGCTTAAACCCTTGCTATTGTATGTAATGCCATTTACATTAGGAAATGAGCTACATGAGATAGAAAGTGTAAGTGAGTTGCACGACGCTACAAGCTGCATGAAGCTGCGAGAGGTCCACATGCCGCAGAGTTGCTGCTGAAGCTGTGTAGTATGGAGCTCCATGGTATACCCAGAAAGTGACTCTCTCCCTGGTTCTATAATGCAGGTTTATGTTTAGTGCAGTGAAGGGCATATTTTAAGTAAAGCCCACATAGGTAGTTTAATGAAAGCCAGGTCATGCCATGTCTAATAAAGGGAGAGCGTAAAAGTTCTCTCTTGCCATTCCTGTCCCATTAATGCTGGCTTTAAAGCATGAGTGTCATGGAGTTCTGAACAGCCTTTTGAACCCTGACTAAAGGTATTTGTAGCAGTGAAAGTCAAGCAGAACCACTAAACTGTTAAGTACAATACCTGCTTGATTTTCTTTCACTCCATGACACTCTTGTCCCTTTAGATATTCCTAGCTCACTGGCATTCCTAGTTTGTAAAGCAACACATTTTCTGTATAGTCAAAAGGGAAGTGCAGGTAAGTGAGTAAAGAGTGCTTCTCACTTTTCTTTGCACCCTGAAATGCTGCTGTTGTGCCTTACATTCCCTTATGCTACCCGAATGAAAAGCAACAGTAAAATTTTTTGGTTTTGAGCAGTTCAGCATGCCTTGGCCTTTGTGTGATTTATCTGCATGCCAGGTTGTGTACAGACTTTGCATGCAGGGTAAAACCAGACCACTATTGTTGTTTCAATGCTAATATGTTGGTGCAATATTACTTTAAGGAAATAATAGCCTCCTGTTATTGTTTTTGCTGCAAAGCACAAGCACAGTTATTTCTTTTTACTGCAAGCATTATTTTCTCAGGCTACAAGCCTGGTAAAGCTTTTAGAAATGTAAACCAAACTTACCTTAGCAACCAAGCAGTCTTTCTCCTTAAGAGCCAACACTCCAAATGGTTGCTATTGATATACACCTCTTATTGTCAATCACAACTGTATGGGCAGAGTTTCTTGACACATTCTAAGGGAAACAGTTTTATTTAAGCACTTTAAAGATTAAAAATCATCAAATATGATCTACATTTGAATTTCTTTGCTTTGTGAGTTAAGTAAATATATTTTTAAATTATTTTAGAGCAGAACAAATGTTGTATTAGTTTAGGAGGCGAGGTTATGCATCATGTGATTTTTTTCTGTGCATATATTCTGGGTGAATGCCATAGCAAACAGATCAGCTCAGCCTGAGGGCAGGTTGAAGACACAGAGGGTGGAACTGCTGCTGTCTAAGTCCTAGCTAGGTACTGCTGTGTACTGTTGAGTACTGCTGTTCATTTTGCTTTTATTTATTTGCAAGTTATTTTTTTTTCCTTTCTTTAATAAATACACACTTTTGCATGTTTGAATCCTTCTTTGTGGTCTTCTGTCTCTTCATCCCACATGCCTCTATCACACTTCAAACATTTTTTTTAAATTTTGTACTTGTTTTGATTAAGCAAAACTCAAAACAGGAGAAACACTGTTATTTTGAAGTTGGGGATATAAGCAGGGTAAAATGCCAAAGAGACAATAGTAACTTTGACTATTGGTTTACTAGGAAAAAAACCGATGGAAAAGGCAAGTTTGCCTCTGAAAACAGAAGTATTTTAAACTTATATAAAAAAAGTATTAAGAATATCATAAACTAATTGGTAGATATCATTAGTAGCTACAAATAGCAATGTTTTCATGTCCTTTAGATTAAACAAGATGAACCAAAAAAAGGAATATTGGATGTGATTAGAAAATCACCAGCACTTTAAGGTGAGAGATTAACTAACAATTGAATATGTCTTCCCTCTGGTCTGGAGGCCTGTAGACAACCCCAGTTCGTATGGCTGTCACATTTCCTGTTTCCAGGGTGACCCACAGTTCTTCTGGCTCCTTATGTGTATTCTGAATTTCTGTAGCTTTGATAGTTTCATTGACATAAAGGACCACACCCCCCCTTTTTCACCTCAATCTCTTCTGAATAGTACATAGCCAGGTACGGTAGTCTCCCAAGTGTGGTCACTGGTGAACCATGTCTCGCTAATGGCTACTACGTCTAGTTTAGCCTCTGTCATTGTTGCCTCCAAGTCTAGGATCTTGTTCCCCAGACTTCAGGCATTCATGTACATGATTTTCATTGGCCATATTTCAGTGCATTAGTTGTGCAGTGAGGTCCGGGTTTTCCCCAGTGCGTCATATGGGGAGCCAGATCTTTTACCTCCCCTGGTGATGCAAATAAACTATAAACATGCTGAACTCCTGTTTGATCACTAGCTGAATGGGGAGGGGTGTTCCTCCCCTCTCCCCATCTGCTAGTTTAAATATGCTGCAAAGAGATCAAACTTCCACCCCAATGCATTGACTCCCTCCTTAGTCTGATGCAGTCCATCAAAGTTAAAGAACTTTCGTTCCCAAAACAGTTGCCAATTACCTACAAATTTGTGTCCTTTTTCCTGGCACCAGCCCTTGAGCCACATGTTTAGCTCCCCTGTCTCCCCTTCTCTGACCTTCCACCCATCTGCCCACTCTCCCAGACTGGTAGGACCTCAGAGAAGGAGATGCTGGATGAAATGGATGACAGTTTGTCTCCCAGTCTGGTCAGGTGTTCCTTGGTCTCCACAACTGACCAGCTGGTGAGATCATTAGTTCCTATGTGTACCAGGACATCAATGTTTTCTCCTGCTTCCTGCACAATTTTAGCAATGCAGTCAGTGTCTCTCCATGCTGATATTCCTTGGAGACATCTGACCATTACCCCTGGCCAGAGGTAGGTATTAACTCCCCAAATCATGTAGTCTCCTATTACCAGAAGTGCTTTGGATTTCCTTTCTGTCTTTTTTGTTTTGGTCCCCATTATTGGCGAGTTTTGTAGCACTAGCTCCTGTGCTGTAGTGTCCTCTGCCCCTTTGTTTGATTTCAGAGACAGAGGCAGATACCTAGCTGCAGTTTTTGTATGGTTTGTGGAGGTGATACGCTGGTGAGCACTGAGTGATGGGACACCCAATTTGCCCCTCCTAACTACCTTCTAACCTCCCAGACCAACTACCCTCTGCAGCTGAGGTGCTTCAATTGGATGTTGGAGAAATGGCGGGTTGTTCTTGTAAAATATTTCCTCCTGAATATGAGATTTGAGGCACACAATCTTAATTTTGTATTCATTTATTGAAGTCTTGGATGACACCTGTGAGCGAATGCTTATTGAAAGGTTCCACGTCAGATATATTAACACAAGAAGACACAATATAGTTACAGTAAATTATACATACAGAGTATAAAAAATTAAATATTGCACGGGTTGCAATGACAAGCAGTTCACAAACTGTGCTACGGCATTGTACATGGTATGCCAGCATCCTGCGAAAGAGAGAGAGAGAGAGAGAGAGGCAGAGGCAGACTGTTAGGGTGAGGTAGGGAGGGTCAGGGAGGGGCAGTGGGAGCTGGGATAGGGAAAGCAGAGGGAAAGAAAAGAGCCAAGGGGTAGGTGGTAGGAGGCAAGTGCTAGGGCAAAGGGGGTGGGATGCAAGTACTTGGTCAAAGTCTTAACCTGGTGGGCCAGGAGTTGGAAGTGCTGAAAGAGACTAAAGCTGTGGGAGCAGACAAGTGGGAGCACCTACAGGTACTATTGTGGGTGAGGTGTTGACAGAATTTGCACTTAAAGGAACCAAGGGTTGTGGCTCTGGTGATGTCAGGTGGTAGATCATTTGTCCACAGAGGGGCCCGGTGAGCAAAGGATCAATGGGCCATAGTTATGAGGCACTTGGGCACATGGAATACTTGTTTAGTTGAGCTCCTAGTGTGCCTGGCATGTATAGGTGGTGATAGAAGGCTGAGAACTCCTTGAGGAAGTAAGTTTAGTGAGGCCCTTTTTGCGGGTAGGCAGGTTTAATAAAGTATTCTGTCTTTCAATTGAAGCCAGCCCAATCATGCATAAAGCTCACAGGTGTGGGTGAGTGTTGGGGCATTAGTAAGCAGGTGGAAGGCTTTGTTTAAGGCTGTTGAGAGGTGTTGGAGCACTGTGTCAGTAGCAGAGCCATAGGCAGCTAGACTATAGTCAATCAAGGTGATGAGTGAACTGTTATTTGCCAGGTTCAGAGTGTCATAGGTTAGGCAATGTCTGTGCCTGTAGAGGATATTGATCCTAGTGTTAAAGGCCTTAGCTGTGATGTCAAGTGTGCTGTGTGTAAGACAGGCCAGTGTCTAGTGTGATTCCCAGGTACTTGGGGAACTAGTTCCAGGGTGTTTCTGGAGTCATTCTGAATTGCCAGGGGATAGCATTTTAACTTGTTTTGGGCAATGGCGAAGAGCATGGTTTTGGTCTTTTTATAGTTTATGACCAGTTTTTTGCTCTTTGAATCATTTTTCAGCCACTGCGAAGACACTCTGGAGGTCACATTCCAGAAGCGCAGAGTCGAGGTTGGTAGTAAAGATCACTGCATCATCTGCGTAGAGGAGCGTGTGGCTATTGCAAGCAGCCAGGAGATTGTTTAGGAAGACACTGAAGAGTAGCAGACTGAGTATGGATCCTTGCGGTACCCCTGATCTGACCGGTCGACTTTCTGATAGGATGCCCCTGATCTTTACTTGCTGTGATCGCAGGCTACGGTAGCTACAAAACCATGCTACGGTTTCTAGGGCTAACCCTATGTCCCGAGAGCTGTTCAAGGAGAAGGGCATGATGGACTGTGTCAAATGCCTTTGATAGGTCAACAAAGGCTGCCCCATAACGTGCCCTTTGTCAAGAGCACTATGTATGAATCCAGTAAATTCCAGGAGAGCCATGATGGTGCTTTGGCCGGTTCAGAAACCATGCTGTTCTGGGCATAGGAGCTGATATTGATTGAAATACTCCACCAGCTGGTCAGCCACAATCCTTTCAAGGGCCTTGGAGAGCGGGGGGAGTATAGAGATTGGCCTGTAGTTGTTTTGAAGAGACCAGTCACCACTTTCATGTACCAGGGTGACCATGGCAGCTTTCTAGAATTGGGGGAATTTGGAGTGACAGAGAGATAGATTAATTATCTTTGTCAGTGGACCAAGTACTTCGTCTAGTGTTAGACAAACAAATTTTAGGTCCAGAGTGTCCCCACTGTGCCTTGAGTTGACAAGGACTTTTCAAGGTATTTTCTAGTAGTAGCTTCAGAGACCAGTTTGAAATGGAAGATTGTCCGGTTTGGTCATGCTGGGGTCTTCTCACTGACCCATGGAGCAGAGGTATTAAAGACATTCATTGGGAACACACTACTGAGATCCAAGAAAGTGAGGTTCAGAGAGTTATCGATGAACAGAGGGTCCAAGATAGGGACACTCTCAACATTTATCATGGCTGGGCTATTTTAGGGTCCTGCCCAGAATGATTTGCTGCTATTGCAGGTGTTAGCGAGCGCTTCCTTGTAGAATTTACTTTTTGCCTCATGAACTGCCTTTGTGCACTCATTGCGGGCCTTTTTATACCGTTGGATGTTAGTAGGTGTGCCATGTGCCCGCGCTGTTTGCCAGATTTGGTGTCTTGCATTTAATTGCACCAGTAGTTCCAAGGTAATCCAAGGATTTATATGTCCTGTGGTTTTTCTTTCTGTGACATGATCATGTTTGTCACAGGCTACATCGAATTTTGAGATAAAGAAATCTAGTGCAGTGTCCAGATATGTGGCGCCCTACAGGTGTGACCAGTCCTGCTGCTTTAGGTCATCCTTTAGTTGTGGAAGGTGACCCTTTAGGAGTAGGCAGTTTTTTATGGTTCTGGCAGGGGGGCTGTGGTATTTGTTCCAGAGGAAACTGACAGGAAAGTGGTCACTCAGTGAGTCAGGGAGCACGGTGAGACCTGTGATGCGGGAAGGGCAGTTCGAGAGAACACAGTCCTAAAGTGTGCTGGTGCCCATCTTGTAATTGGCTCAAGTCAGTGCGTCCACCAGTTGAGAGAAGTGGATTGTAGCAAGGGTATCTTTGATAGTGTTGGCAGCAGGTGAGACCCAGTCAATAGTGAAGTCTCCCATCAGCATTGTATCAGTGCTTATGCTCAGTGTGCTGATGTAGTCCAGTAGGTTGTTGATGCCAGATGTGGTCTAATTAGGTGGGATGCATACGGACAGTAGGGTGAATACTCAGTTGTGTGCTCCTAGTATTAGTTTGCTGGCTAGTACCTGGAGATTGTCATTGCTGGGTGGTGGGCATATGACATATTCCTGAAGTGTATTTTTGGTGTAAATGACATCTTCCACCTCTTTTTGGGAGCCCATGCTCAATCAGACAAAAAAAAGTAAGGCATAAAACTTTAACACCTGTAGGCACAACACAGTGCCCATACTCCCGGAGCTCAGCCCTTAGATCTCCAATGGTCCAACATGTAGGACAGCATCCTAAATCCTGTATAATTGCCCTTTTGAAAAGTGTTCAACAGAACCTGCAGTTAATAATACCCATTCCAGTTGAGTTGCTCAGTTTATAACCTGGTCCAAGTAATCAGAAGGAAAATGAAAGCAAAAGGTGTATTTTTTGTTTGTTTATTTTTGTATAACTTTTTAAAACAAGTTAAATTAATTGTGCCCCTTTAAGTGAAGTCACGGTGTGGATACCCCTCCAATCCTCCCCTTCCTACTTTGCTACAGGAAATGTCATGACTATGCTGCTCTATAAAAGGAATTTAGCATGTAGTAGTTGGGGATGGGGTGGGTGACTGGGACCTTCCCCTGCCAAAAAAGAAGAACCATGGATGAAAGAAATAAGGAGGTAAGAGCAGAAAAAATCAACCAACAACAAATGCAGTCACTATCCCTCAGTCTGTATCTCATAGGTGCTCCTGTAATTAGCCCTGAAAGCTTAGCCTAATGATAGATAAAACTGTAAAACCTGTCGGCACAAAAAGTAACAAAACCTGTAAGCACTACCTGTAACAATTTAACAGAAGATATATCCTGAAAAAACACTTTGCTACAGAGAAAAATAAAGCAGTAATCTGTAAGCACAAAAAGTAACAACCTGTAAGCACAACCTTCACAACAATTTAACAGAAAATATACCTTGAAAAACAACCTTGAAACAGAGAAAAATAAAGCAGTAATCTGTAAGCACAACACAGTATCAACCTGCAATAAGGCACTAAACTGTAACACCGGTAGGCACAACACAGTAACAAAAACATGTAGGCCCAACCTTGAACAATTCCATAGAAAATATACCCTGCAAATAAACAATTTGAATCAGAGAAAGTAAAGCAGTAATCTGTAAGCACAAAACAGTACAAACCTGTAGGCACACCCTGTAACAATGTAGCAGAAAGTTTACCCTGCAAAAGCAATTTGAATCCGAGAACAATAAAGCAGTAATATAGTATATGGTTAGGGCTGATTGTGTATAGAAAATGATGGTTTCCAAATCTTGCTGTAGAACAATTCAAAGGTCAATAAAGTTGTTGTACTATCTTTCTGATGTCACAACAATAGTACAACAACTTCTTAGCTTTCAACTGTTTCCCAATTGACTGAAACACCAGGCTTCACAAAAAATATGGATCAACATGGCAGTGCTGTTAAGTGAGCAGTTGGGCACGAGCTTCTCAGATAGTTTGGACATGGACTGCCATATTCAGCTTTGTGTTTCCAAACTATCAATTTTCCAACAGTCTTTCTTTTTTTTAAATCAGTGACCCTATTAATCTTCAGGGGTCGGAAACAAAGCTAAGCTGTATCACAACGAGAACCTGGACCTTCGGGTTGACAGTGGAGCAGGACTGCAGCAAGGATTGGGAGGAAATGGCAGCGTCAACACAAGGTATGGAAACAGACAAATCCTTGTAAATTAAACTGGCGCCATTTTGGGGGAACCATATTCTATATAAAATAACAGATAGGGAACTATGTACCAGCAAGCCCATATTTCCATCTTGGGAGGTTGATGACATCATAGGGACTGCTCGAGCTTTGCTCTCGAGGTTTATGATATCATCAACTCCCTCGATGAAAACACAGCCTTGTTATGCACAACTCCCTGTCCATTATTCTATATATATAAGCAAAAAACAGTAACAAAACCTGCACGCACAAAAGAAAATAACACACAGTAAATCTACCTAGCCAAAAGAAGCCTCGTTTTTTCTCCTTGCTCTGATAATGTTGTTCCTTGCTCTCTCATTACAAGCAAACCTAGGAGAAAAGAGCTTAGGTGAAGCGAGGTGACTTTACCAGCAAATCTAGTCTTCCACCTTTAATCATAAACTAATCAATTAACAAAAATTTTGTTTAAAACAAAGTTAGGGTTCTAGACATAGATCTTTAAGCAAAGTGATACAGGTCAGGAAACTGGATATTAGGGTTTACAACTGTTATACCCTCCCCCAACAAACCCTACGATTGAAACTGCACCCCCACCCTCCACACACCAACAAGCATCAGGGTGTGACTTAGGGTCATAGATTCCACCCCTCCCCACCCAACCCTACCATTGCAACACCATCCCCGTCCTCCACACACCAACAAGCACTGGGGTTGTGCCTTGAAAAGTGCAGATGTGTCCCAGTCCAGAAGATCACTGCTCCCCAACCTAGAGGTAAGTATAGGTAAGGGGGTAAGGGGATGGGTGCTCAGTGGGAGGGTGGGGATGGGGAAGAGGACTGGGGAGATGATGAGGGACCAATCTCTTTATTACAGGTTTAAAAGACATCAGGGATGGGTTTCTTTATTAACAGAAAAATCAGGACAATTAAAAGTAAATGTGGGCACACTAGGGTGGGCTCCCAGTGTACCACATGGGTTGGGGGGATACATAATGCCGACATGGGGATTGGGCACCCCTTTGGCAATGAAAGTTGGCATGGGGGAGACATCAGACTCCAGGAATTGGCATCCTGGTGTCAGAAAAATATTAATTTAATTATTTGGGCACATTGGGGTGGACTCCCCAGTGTGCCACAGTAGTGGAAGGGAGGATAAATACTGACCTGGGGATTGGGCACCCCATGACGGCAAAAGTGAGCAATTTAATGCAGGATTGTGCATCTAAAATGACAGGATGCAGGACTGTGCATTGAATAATGACTGTTTCTTTTTTCTAGGTAAAGCAAAACAGATTTTTGGGACACTGGGAGTGGGCTCCGCTGTATCCCATAGTCATTTTGGGGGTGGGGTGGGGTGCCGACCTGCACCTGTACCCTTCAGCAGGAGGCTTTGGCATACAATCCTATGCTGGAAAGCTGCTCCGACATAGAATCATATACCCATTACTAATCTTCAGCATAAAATCCTATGCTGAAGCACTGCTCCGATATAGAATCCTATGCTGCCAGGGACATATATTTTTTTCCCACAGGAAATAATGGATAAAACAACATTGAATAACTTTTGAACAGATTAATATTTTTTCACCAAACCTTCAAAAGACACATCGGCGAGGCCAAATTGTTGTAGCCTGAAATTGTCATGCCTGTAACTACAGCTGATTATGAGATACAGGTTGATAAAAAACAGCTAAAACATAAAAGTCTCTTATTTTTAACACTCTGTGTCTCACAAACTACACAAGGGATTCAAACCAAATTTGAAACATCAATAGACCTGTCCCTTCCAATGATGCATGCACAATTTCAAGCAGATCTGTTGAACCTGGCCAAAGTTGTTACCTTGCAAAAATTGACCTTAAACATTACATGATCGCACTAACCCTAACTACTGTATAACTGCACTACGGTGCAGTTCTAATTAATGATCCTCTGTGGTTGTTGCTGAGAATAGGTACTAACTACAATAAGTTGTCATACCATGACCAGAGTTTGATCAATATCTGCCTAGCTCAAGCTTTCAAACTGATATTACTAAAGTGGAAAGACTTGGATCCCTCTTTATTTAAGACGTAGGTCAATTCTACGATTAAAATCCATGCTATTGAAAGAATACATTATGTGACTGTTAAACAAATGAAGAAATATGATTCAATATGGAAAGCAATGCAAGGAAAATTAAAAACCTTTAGGAACCTATAGGCAGTCTTTAGATAGATATAAATATAAATATCTATATATCTATCTATATATATATATATATATATATATATATATACACTGTATATGCATGGTTTACATGAATTGATGTTGCAACACTGCATTTGAACTATATTAATGTTCTCTGATCTGCAACGATTACAGCTATTGGTAGGTCCTTTCCTAGTATTACTGCTTTTTACAAAGGATTGTTTCTATTTAGTATGATTATGTGTCTTATATGCAACAATGATTTAATGACTGTATTCTGGCACTAAGCAAATAATAACCTGGGAGACAGTATAGCAAAGTGGTTTTAAGGCTCTGAGCTGCAAATCTGGTGACATCCAGCAGACCAGGCCTGGGTTTGAATCCCACAGCTTCCACTTACATGCGGTGTGACCCTGAGCAAGTCACTTAACTTCCCTGTGTTCCCAGGTCGCACCTGTAGAAAAGCGTTCAGCTTAGTGTGCTACTCCTGGTTAAACAACTAAAAAATAAATAAATAAAGGAATAGTTGGCTCCTTTTAAAAAAAAAAAGGTGTGCGTTAGGAACATTAGTGGGGGGAGTACAGTGGGCCAGGTAGGTGGGAGAGGATAGGAGACTGTCCAAGGAGAGAAGCAGGCAGAAAAGAAAGGGTTGAGGAGGTACAGACACAAATGCCTTGGGTTCCTCTACATCAGAGGGTGAAATAAACGGGGGGATGAAGAGTGTTAGAGAAGGGAGAATCAGAAGGAGGTGGCAGAGTGAGGCACCCTCAGGGGTGCCAGTCTGGAACAGAGTCCTTCCACTGACTACGGATAAGGAGGGGGAAGTCAAAGGTACAGAGAGGGGGCAGTTGAGGGAGAAGGGGGGAGGTTAGACCAAAGGAAGGGGATGGAGGAGAAAATGGCAGAAGTGGAGGCATTGGAAGAGTGTTTAGTGAGGAATGGTATGGGGGTAGGGAGTGCAGGAAGGCAAAGAGGAGCTAAGGGGAAGGAAGGAAGACAGGGCAACTGTGGAGGGCATGGAGGAGATCAGTCAGACTGGTGGGGGGACAGGAGGGAGCATTGCAAGATAAGGCTTGGGGGAGCAGTTAGATGGGGATCTCAGGAGATGGGAAGTGTAGGAGTGTGAGGGAAAAGGGATGGAGACAGTAAAGGAAAAACTGTAATAGTGAAGAGGGTATGCTGGGAGAGGAATGGGAAGCTTATAGATGCAACAAGGTGGTGTGCATACCACGAATGACAGCAGAGCATGTGTGCCAAATGATAGGCCAGTTCATGCAGGAGGTGGGAGAACCTTATGTAATATTACATCTAGGTACAAATTACCTAGTTGGGAAATGGGTGGATGTAGTATGGTAGAGGTTTAGTGAGGTGGGGAGGAATATGTAAGAGGGTGACTAGATCAGCAGCCTCCTCAGAAGTGCTTCCGGTACCACAAGTTAGCACAGCATGGAAGAGGTGAATTGAGGATTTCAATAGCTGACCAAGGGAATGGTGTGGGAAAGTTTTTTTTTTTTTTTTTATGACGAGGATCCTTCGTAAAGGAGCTTTTAGTTCAAAGGATGTACTTTCGACTTTCCTAATAAAATAAAATAAGTTTTGGTTGCACTGGGAGCTGGGAAAAGATCTGGAATGACAAAACCATGCATGCACTGGAGAGGCTGCATCTTAGTAGAGGGGAATCTAGGGTGCTAAGGGACAAGCTGATAGAGTACTCGAGCCAGACCATTAACTTAAACTTTTTTTGGGGTGGCACAGAATGGGTCACTGCACCCAGTGTTTCCAGGATGGAGAAAAGTAGGGGGAGGAAGAAGGGGGAGAATATTTACTGACAAATAGGCATGCAATGAAGGCAGTTAGGGACACAAAAGCAGACGCAGAGCTGCGTATTGCAAAGAAGGTCAAGAGCGGAGAAAAACAGTTCTGATATATCAGGGAGAAAAGGAGATGGATTCAAGGCTAGCTGGGGGGAGCAGGGAGGTAGAGTAAGATGATCAAAAGGCTGGTGAATTCAATAATTACGTTTGCCCAGTTTGCACTAGGAAGGATGATGAGACTCTGCCAGAGAGTGGCATCAAAACTGCCATTACAATGGTCCAGGAGATGAGGCAATCAACATTCACAGGCAAAGGGGTCCAGACAGGGCTGGCAGCTCTAAAGATAGATAAGGCCCCAGGAGTGAATGGGTTGTGTCCAAGGTTACTCAGGGGACTGGCAGCAGAACTGACTGAATCCCTGGTAGGTCTATTCAAGTACTCACTGGAGACAGGAATGGTTACAAAGGATTGGAAGGTGGCAGACACTGTTCCGCTCCATGGGGGAGGGGAAACAAGACAGAATCAGGGAACTACCAAACTGTCGCTCTTATCTCTATTGTAGGGAAAATGATGGAGTCACTGATTAAAGAGTACCTCATGGACTACTTGTAGAGCACAGGACTCCAGGATGGATTCAAGGCAGGGAGGTCTTGTCAGACAATATGCCAACTGCATGGCAAAACCCCGACGGCGACATCCATCACAGCGACAATCTCGACAGGTTTCAACATTGTTGCTGCGAGGGATCTGAGGGCAAAGTTTTGCCCTTTCACTGACTGTTGCCCACCCCCGGGAGACAACTCCGACTCTGAGTTAGTTATCTTTAGAAGGGGGTGGAGGTACAGCCTCCTGCATGGGGGGTTTGGTGGGTGCTGCCCTCATAGAAAACACACCAATGTCTGACAGGTTTTGCCTGTTGACATTGGGGATCTTGCTATGCCGATCTTCGACAATGGTGTTGTCGATTCGGCATAGGCAAACCTTGTCAGACTAACCTGATACTTTTCTTTTACTGGATTACAAGGAAACTGGATAGGGACCATGCTGTAGATTTGCAATACTTTGACTTTAGCAAGGCTTTCAACTTGCTGCATCACAGACACTTGCTGAAGAAGATAAAGGATCTGGGTGTGGCTAAGGTCATAGTAAACTGGGTAGATAACTGGCTAAAGCAGAGGAAGCAGAGGGTTGTGGTCAACGGGGTTAAATCAGTAGAGTGGGAGGTCATGAGCAGGTTACTGCAGGGATCTGTCCTGGTCCTGTTCTCTTCAATATGTTCATCAGTGATGTTGTTGAAGACTGTAACACCTACCGTGCCTCTATGATACTTGTACCGTGCTACTAGAATGTCTAACATGTCATTATTCAACCTATCATGCCAATATAATACTTACTGTGCCTCTATAATACCTACTGTGCCATTATAACACTTACTGTGCATCTATAATACCCATTCTGTATCACTATAATACCTGGTGTCCCTCTATAATGCCTATACTGTGTCACTATAATACCTACCATGCCACTATAATTAAGCAATAAGGCACAACAGGGTGTGTGTTATTGTGTAATAACCTCACTCCTAGGGTGGGTTGAAGCACAAGATGAAGCCGAGTGCTTCTACCACCCAAGGAATGAGGTTATTACACAATAACACACACTCTGGAGTGCCTTATTGCTATTATACAATGGTTTGTTTTAAAATAATAATAAAAAGTTACAATAAAATGTGTTAAATGACATTTTTCTTATTTCTTTGTGTGTGTGGAAGGCATATATTAGAGTATGAAGAAAAAGTAGTCCTCTAGGTGGTGCTGCTGGTTCAGGGTTCCCTCCTCTTCCAGACCATCTGTGTCAGCTTGTGTTCCATCTTTCCCCACTCCTATCACCTAGTCATATAGATATACACAATTCTTGGTGGCCACATAGTTTAGTTGAGCCAGTTTTGGCCCCTGTTTATGTTTTTTTTAATTGAATATGCTTTATTAAATTTAACATGAATAACAAAATCAAACAAAACACACGACAAACAACACATAATACAGTTCCACCCTAAACCCCACCCTCCTTCCTCCCCCCCACCTCAGAGGGTGCAAAGAACTGATAAGAGGGCAGCCCATGGTGACTAAGAGTAAGCTGTACACATAAGGGTGTAAACGACAGAGAGAAAATAGTGGAGAAGGAATTTACGTAGGTTCACCATAAGGCAGGCAGCCCTCTGAAAAAGCTTTAGGTATCATTGCTTAGCTCTATGGTTGGGATTATTATGATTAAGGTATGCAATTTACCCCATTTCCTATTATATACTGATATACAATTGTGCATACTGGTGATCGTCTTCTCAAGTCTTAAGTTGTATAACAATTCGTTAAACCATTCAAGGTAGGGGGCTTCCACCTGATCTTTCCAATGACAAAGTAGTACCTTTCTCACTGAAAGGGATGTCATAGACATATCGTACAGTCTTTCTTTGACTGGTATTCCAGAGTACTCTCCCAACATACATATCCCAGGAGTAAAATACTCATCCATCCCCAGAACTGGATCTATGTTTTGCTTAATTTTTCCTCCAAAGGGGTGCGACCTTGGAATAATCCCACATTTTATAAAAAGAGTGTTCCATCCACTTGCCCACAGCATGTACATATAGGAGATATTAACTTCCCCATTTTGACTAAGTGGGTATGAGTAAAATAAATATTGTGCAGGATATAAAATTGAGTGAGCCGTAGTCTGTCATTAGACACATAATTACAGTGGTACAACCGTATACGGTCCCAGTTAAATTAGCGTTGGGAAATAAGGAGGACCACAGGTTCGAATGGCCTGAAATCTCTGAGAAGAGTTTGAGAAACAGTATATTGGTTATTTGGAAGACTGAGTGTGGTTGCCATGCTAAATTTTGGAGAGTATGGAGGAGCTCCTCTTGATTGGTGGCCCATGGAGTATTACCAAGTCGCCCAATCAACAGGTGACGGATTTGGTAAACTTAAAAAATAAACTTGTTAGGTAATTTGAGGTATCTTAACAGTTCATGACAGGAGATTAAATTATCTCCTGTAAAAAGATCTATTACTTTCTTCCTATCTAATGCAGATATATCTTTGGGGGACAGCAACCATCCATTAAGCTGGAAGTTAGAGTTATAACATAATGATTGGGAGATATCCCTTATATTATCATAATGCAAAAGTCTGCACATTTGGGCATGGACTTTTGATGATGTGAGGACAGTTGAGTTCTGGAGCTGTACTAGTAATTGTTTAGGTGAGATTAAATATAAACTAGCAGGGGTAAGGCCCGGTGGTTTAGTCTGTTCTCTCACTATCTGTACCCACAGGGGGATATAAACAAGGCCAACTTGTTGGGCTTCCAGGTTGGGCCATCTGGAATACTTGGCTATGTAGCTTGCCAGACAGTAAACAAGAAAGTTGGGCAGTTGAAGGCCTCCTAATTACTTTGGCACTCCTTGCCGAGTATAGGCCTGATGCGGTGTTTTACCTTTCCATAGAAACCTAGAAAGAATGCTATGTAGTTTTTTAAACCATCTTAAAGGGAGTGAAAGGTTAAGCATGTTTAGGGGGTAGAACAGCCAGGAAGAATATTAATTTTAATAATATTCATTCTTCCTTGCAAAGACAGTGGCAATGAGATCCATCTGTGCAGATCCTGCTGGATGGTAGTAACTAAGTCATCTAGGCAGAATTTCTTTAGTGAGGCTATGCTTGGGGAGAGGTATTTAATTTTGGTTGCCCATTCTAATCCAAAGTGGGCTAGATCTGATTTGAAGAGTTTGGAATTTAATGCCATTACCACTGTCTTCTGAAGGTTGAGCTTATAGTTAGAATATATACTAAAGGTCCGAATGATATGTAAAGCTGCTGGGAGAGAGTCGGCAGGGTCTGAGATGTGTAGCAAGATATCGTCTGCATATGCAGAGAATCTGAGGTCAAATGATCCAATGGGAATCCCCTTTATAAGGGGAGAGAGTTTAAGGTGGTGCAACAGGGGTTCTAGATAAAGATTAAATAAAATGGACGGCACGGGACAGCCTTGCCGAGTGCCCAAGTAGAGAGTAAAACTGTTAGTCAGAATACCATTACAATACATTTTCACTCGGGGTTGTGAATACAACCCACGGATACATTTTATGAAGTTTGAGGGGAAGCCAAATTGTTCCAGTACAGCAAACAAAAAGGCCCAGTTAACTGGGTCAAATGCTTTCTCTGCATCCAGGGAGACCAGGACCATAGGTTGATTGGCCTCCCTGGCAGCAGAGAAAATGTGAGATAATTTTCTCAGGTGGTCCACTGAAGAGCATACCCTCATAAAACCCACTTTCTCTGGGCCAATCAGTCTCTCACATACTTGCATACCAGCTAGTATTTTGGCAAATATTTTAGTATCATAATTCATAAGGGAGATGGGTCGGTAGTTGGCCACTCCGTCAGGTTTTTTTTCCAGGCTTAGGGATAACCACTATCAGGGCTTCTAGTAAGGAAGCATCTGAAATACCATCACTGCAGAAATAAGAAAAAAGTTGTTTGAGAACTGAGACCAGTTAACTAGCAAAAGCCGTCAAAATTGGATGGGAAACTATCTGGTCCTGGGGATTTGTTCAATGGAGAGACTGAATGGCCATGAGGATTTCTTGCAAGGATATGGTCCTATCTAGAAAAGTCTGTTGATCAGGTGTAAGTTTGGGGTGGCGGCTAAGAGGGTTATACAGTTGGCTATAATAGTCTCCAAATTCTTAGGCTATTTCCTGGGGAAGAGTTTTACAGAATTCATCTATTTGGGAGGTAATAGGGAGAACCGGGCGGGTAGCCTCCTGCTTCCATAACCAGAGAGCTAGGAGGTGTCCTGCTTTGTCTCCTTGGTAAACATAAGTGGCCTGGGTTTTAAGAAGGGTATACTCTGCCTGTTCTCACAGATTCTCTGCATATTCATCCTTAAGGGATGCTAATAATATTCGGTCAGTCTCAGAATGGACAGCCGAGGGGGTGTTTTCCAGTATACGCATCCTGTCTAGGAGGAGGAGAATATTGGCCTCTCACTTTTTCTTCTTGACAGAGGCTATTCTAAGAAATAAGACGTACTTAAGAGAGCACCAGATTTTATGTACCTCAGGGATCAAGCCCCGATTGCCCTTAGTAAAATGAGCTATAAGATCTTTAATCTTGGATTTTACCCATTCTTCTTTGAGGAGCTGTGTGTTCAATTTCCATAATACAGTATATCCACATAAGAATTATTAGAGAGGTCACATTCCAACCAGGCAGGAGAATGACCAGATAATAATCTAGGAGTGATTCTCCCCTCCTTAACCTGGGACAGTAGAGTCCTACTGATTAGGAAATAGTCTATTCTAGAATAAGTTTTGTGGACTGGGGAATAAAACACATACTCCCAGTCTGAGGGGTGGAGTATTAGCCAAGGGTCACACAGGTCCACAATTTCCAGAAATTCATAGAGAGAGTGCTGGGTGGGGAAGAGTCCAGTTAATCTGTGCCCCATCCTATCTAGGTCCAAGGTCAAGGTAAGATTCCAGTCTCCTGCTAAGTTGATTGGAATATCAAGATAATGGGCCAAGTGGGTCAACAACTCAGAAAAGAAAGTAGGGGTGATATAATTGGGCCCATATATACTTCCTAAAAGGACTGCTACATGATCAATCATACCTTTAACCAAGATGTAGTGACCCTAAGGGTTTTCTATATGTTGCAATTCCTGGAACCTAGCACCTTTAAAGATTCTAATAGCCACCCCTTTTTGTGTTCTGGAGTTACCTGAGGCGAAAACCTGGTCCACTGTCTGTCTACAGAACAGGTTGTCCTCTGCGGACAGAAGGTGGGTTTCCTGGAGGAAGGCAACTTGACAGCATAATAGCTGTAGATGCTTTAAAATTTGATATCGTTTTACCCTGGAGCGAGCACTCTTAATATTCCAGATAACGTATTTCATAATGGCTTATAAATATTGCAATAAACTCCTGTAGATACCAGCAATTAATAGGGCTAACTTGCCAAGGGTTAAGGTTGAATTCCGCCTCTGAGGCCCCTCCCTCTCCCAATTCCCCATACACACTCTTTATAGCAAACAAAAAGACACTACCCACTTTAGTCTCCCTTTCCCCCACCTCCCAACAAATCTCTTAAACTGACCGCTCAACTCCAGTCCTAAAGACTGACACTCCAGACCTCCCTGGGTCATAATGCAATTACACCACCCACAACATGTGCCCCGCCTCCCCCGCCTGTATCCCATGAATCATAAAAAAAACTTCATTAGTCTTCTATAATAAAGTTGTGTACAAATGTCCACCAAAGTCCTGGGGACTAGATAAACCTTCAATTACTAAGTCACGAACATACAGAAGAAAGAAGAAAACCCCTCAGCTAGAGGAATATCCAACACAATGAGCTCTGGGTAATATTAAATTAGTCATACTAATCCCAGTGGAGGGGGCAGATACTTGTGCAGCTATCAGTTGTAGTTCGAGTGACTCCCAGTTAGGTAAGCAAAAATCTTAAGCCTACGGAGTCATAACATCTGCTACGATAATAATAATCGTTCAGGATTCACGTTTGTTCTATGAAATAAAACAACCCTAAAAGAAAACACAATCCAACTGCCCCATTTAAATAAAACAAAATATCCACTAGATGGAGTCATAGGATCGCTGAGGGGAAGAGAGAAAGCAATAAGGACTATACTCACGTCTATTCAGCAAAATACTGCTCTAATCCTAATACTTAATTGGCTATATAAATGAGTCTCTGGAGCAGTCCCAAATACTTTAACTTTGATATGTGGTATTCCCATTACGTCTACTCAGATGGCATCCAAAGACGAAGACATCTCGGATTCCTGTGTTGCGGTTTCCCTCACTGAGGTGAGACAAAGTCAGGGTGAAACAGGTTAGAGGAAGTGTGGTCTCAGTCTGGTATCATCAGGATTTCTGCATATCTGTGGGACTTACTGTTAAATGGCAGGTTAACAAATGGAAACTAACTGTAAGTACCAACCTTTGCCATTTAGTTGCAGGAGAAATCCACTGTAAAGCCTGATGCCCCTTCACTTGAACAATTCTGGCATAAGGTTTTGGAGGGCTGACATTGCTTGCTCTGCAGTATCATAAGAGTGCCATTGCTCTGAGTAGTGAACCTGCAAGAGAGCTGAATACCTGACTCAGAGCTTAATGCCAGTAGAGATAAGTTTGGTTACCATTGGGTGCCGTTCTGTTCTCGTTTGCCTTACTGAGAGTGGAAGGACCTGCACAATTCATATTTTCTTCCCCTCTCATTGCTCTTCTCTTATTTCTCTTATGGCCCCCAAGATATGCTGCTTATCCAGGAAGTTCAGTAGAAGGAATATCAGGAGCCTTGGAGGGGAGCCTGGTGGGGGAACTGGCCACAGGGCTCTGTGCACCCGCTCTACCACATATGTAAGCCCATTAGGGAAGGGACCTGCCACTTTCTCACACAGTTATTCAATGAATAGTAATGTCTACCCCCTCTTCCATTTTTGGCAGTCCCAGAATTACCCAGTTGTTCCTCCGAGATCGTCCCTCAAGGTCCTCCATCTTCTCTTCCATGTGCTTGAGACGATGTCTTAGGGTTGTCAGTTCCAGCTCCATCCAGGTAAGCCAATCATCCAAGGATGAAATTCTGGCCTCATTGTCCCTGGTCGCATAGCCAGCTGTTCTACTATGGTCATCATGTCCTGCAGGTCTGAAGAGAGGTTAGTAAGCATCTCCTTTAGGGGGGCTAACCCTTCCAGAAACTTCCCTTCAGTTAGTGCAGCCTGGAAGGTTGCCTGAGGAGTTGTACTGGCAGGCAGCGGCTTTGCCCGCTTAGCTTGTTTGTCTCTTGTCGGTGTGGGCAACGGGGTGTGCCGAGGTAGATTCTCCCACATTTCAGCCTCCATGTGTGAAATATCTCGCTTCCAAAACCTTTCTATTGTACACTTGAAGTGGATCACTGTGTTGGAGTAGAAAATTCAACTTTGGCAAGTTTAAATCTGTGGGATTAAGGTAAGGGTACAGAAGCTGAGGTGGAGCACGTCTGTTCAGGCAGCCATCACATGACTTTCCCCATCCCCTTTTAATTTTAAATTCACTGTTTTTTGTGTGGATGACCAGTCCTTCGGCAACTGTACAGCGCAGCGAGTGTATGGTGGGACTGTTAATGTGGGAACGTACTGTCGGGATGTCTGCGCTGATATAGATGAGGGTATTTAAACTGGGGAAGCAAATTTTATTATTGGGTTTTGGTACAGGCAAGTACTTCTGTAAAAGAAAAAAAAACAGTTTCTTTTCTTGTACATATGGTACTTGTGTGTAGCTTTTCCGGAAATGGATGACCAGGCACGTGCTCACATTGAACCACAGTTTAGCCAGAGCTTGCTAGCTCAGGAGAAAATGTTTCTTTTTTTTAATTAACATATTAGTTATTTCTTTACTTGAAGAGCTCAGGACAAGGAAGGGAGCGTGAATTGGGTTACTTAACCTGACAAAAGGAAGATATGAGTGATGGAGTTTGTGTGTTGGAGAGGGGCCGCACTTTGTACCTGAAGAGTTTTAGTGTGCGGGTAAGCTGTGGAGTTGTGGTACGATTTTTGACAGTTATGCAGTTGTGTGTGCCTGAACTTGATACAGTAATGTTATTGGTCAATAACATCACTGTGTCAGGCACACAATGACCAATCAGGATACAACAAAATTTCTTGCCATTGTATAATACCTGTTATATGAATTAATTTCCTGAGCACCACATTTTATTAATTCTTTGCCTTTCCGCATAACCATTTTAAAGGAATAATTGATAAAGACTGGTAAGAGAAAAAAATCAACTTGCTGTTTGCATTGCTGTGCATAAACCAAGATTCTTCTGTGCTCCTTTGTATCACATCCTGCTCTTATGTCTTCTTTTGCTCTCAGATCCATGAACAAAATCGGACTTAATACTTATTCCTAGCCAAGAGTCCCCGGATCAACTTCTAAATAGGGAAGGAGTTTAAAGAGCAGTGGACCAATTCTCAATGCAAAAATTGCAGAGAAATGAGTGCCATAAATACTGCACTTAGCGCTGGAACACAAAGGCAACCTTACTGGGCCATGCTCAGCTCAGGATATAATCCCCTCCCACATGGCCACAATGGTGACTATGGTGCTCTGAAAAGAGGGCAAGGGCTACCATCCAGGTGACACCCAAAACTGGCCATTCACAAACATGTGCCAGACATTGCATGGATGCCTGCTGCATCCTCCTTGAGTAACCAGGGATATAGCACTGTGGGCAGGTGCAAGCTATGCGTGATGGACACAGTGTTGACCTGTGCTGGGAAGGGACAATGGGCCACCTGGGACAGACAGGCTTCATGGTTAGGAAAGGGAATTGTTGGACTACATAAGGATACTGACTACTGGTAGAGTGGGTAGGGGTTCCACCAGACCACCAAGATGGGTTTTAGGAAGAGAGGAATCACTTCACCACCAAGAAACATGTGATATGGGAGGAACACATCTCTTTACCTCATCACTTTCCAACCATGCTCCCTTCAGGTCTGGCCCCACCCCCAGCCCTATCTCCAAGCTTCCAATAGAGTTACCATTCTATCCCATGGCTTTTTTCAGTGGCAGGAGCAGTAAGGGGCTTCAACTGTCACAGAAACAGATCCGACTTCTGTGGAGGGCTATGCCACTGTGCAGAAGTTGTGAGGAGTGTACTGTCATCTTGCTCTTGTAAGGGATTTAGTAATCTTCCTTCTAAACCCTGTTATACACTGCCACTGGAGAGTTTACAAACTTTGCACACACAAGCATGAGGAGCACATTACCATTATTGTTCCCTCCCCTATTGTGTACGCCACTCCATTTACACTGCCCCCTGTGGTCACACAACTGGAAGTATTGAGCTGCGGCTGACTGCACTCCCTCCCTGGAGGAAAAGAGTGGCCACTGGGATGCACAATTCTCTTCCTCCAGCTGGCCCCCCACTGACCCATCCAGGTTCAATACAAAACCTAGGTCCCTGGCGTCATGAGCAGCAGTGCTACTGCTGCTTTGAGGGCCCATCATGGGGAACACATTTTGGCTAGACAGTTGTGTGCCCAGTGTTGCTAATATGGTACAGCACTGGGCATTGCAAAATGTGCCAGGCATATGCCAAGGTGTCTAGCTGTGACATGTTCACAGGCATATGCTGGGGTGCTGAAAGGTTCGAATCTCATTTACACCAAGCACTATCCGGACTAGTGACTTGCTTTGCCCTGTAGTCACTGGAGGTGGGGGACTCCTCCCTTACAAGACCTGTGCCACATATTTGTGAATCACAGTTTCAGGCAGCTGAGCAGTGCTGTTGGTTCAAACTGCTCATTTTACACCACTTTTATGGCATTTCAGCACCAAGCACCAGGTATCTATGAAAATATTTTTTTGAAACCAATTTGCTTATAGAAAATGCCTTAAATTTATGGTTTTCTCATTTTATTCCCCTTTGTTCCATCATACCTTTTGAAATGTTTCACATTAACTGACATGTATTCCACTATCTGGTTCAAGAACATCTGTCTGTTGTCAACTGGCTTCCCAATTATTGCCTTTCAGATATCCTATTCTGTCATCATGATAGCACAATGATGTCATCCCAAGCGCACCCTGACATTAGACAATCCTGATTAAGTAAGTAATAGTCTACAACAAGGTGTGCATTATAGGATTTTAATGCATGACCCAAGGGTGTAGTAAGGCATAAGGCCAAAGGCTGAGTGTTCCTACACCGCTAAAAGTAGATCAAAATCCTTTGACACACACCCAGAGGGAGCTTTTAAACTTATTAAATGCTCTAAGTACAGTAGTTTTTTGAGGGGAAGGAAATGAGATTCAGCACCTGTGTATTTATAGAGATTTCATTCACAAGCAGGTGACATCTCTCAACCAATGAAATTTCTAGATTTTTTTCTCACCATTTTATAAAGCTTTTTGTATGGATGTCATATAAAAGTTGACCAAAACAGACCACAAATCCTGGAAGAGATGACTGAATTTAAAAAAAAGATAATTGTATATATTTTATTTATTTAGTGTCTGTTGACCGGGTAAGTGCACTAGACAAATCCTGCCTATTTTCAGGCACAACCTGGGGGAGGGAGATACACATGAATGCCAACTGATCTGGAACCAGACTAAGCTGTTGGTGGTATTTTTAGTGAATGGGGGGAAATTTGGCCAGGGCACCGGGGAAATTCCCCTACTCTTTGCCTGCAGGAGGCCTTGCTTCCTGTGAGCAGAGGGAACCCTTTTGTCTGCAGTACCAAGATGGCGGATGACAATGTGGTTGCTGGTGGAATTGCTGGAGATATTTTGGATTCAGACCTGACTACAGCTTCACCCATGGAGTCAAGAATACCTGACATTATCTCTGAAGAAACTACAAGGCTGCAATCTGCAGAAAGAAATACTGAAGGTACCACTTTAAATTAATTGCCAGACAATCATCAAGAAGACTTGCCTCAGACACCACTTTACCCAGTTTCAGGAACTCAGAGCACTTCTAATGACACAGAAAATTATCTGCGAAGCATGTATTTTGCACACAAGGACTTTCTTATTGGTCTAATGCACTCTGATTCAGTTTTCCTCACAACCTTTTTTGTCAACTTACCCTGCAGCAGCCACTTCTGATATGACTCCTAGCACCAGAAATGCCACAAACTCTGCATCGGGAGCTCCTCTCTCTTTGCATCTACGGGACAGTCATCGCACCACAGAGGACATTGAGAGCATTTGGTCACCCACAGCAGTGCTCCATGCTGCTGGCTGGCAGCAACATTCAGAAGGAGCACCCTGGACCTCCCCAAGAGCTGTTTCAGCCCAGAAAATCATCTCTGAGGTTTGCAACAAACTCCGATCTTCAGGAGACACACCATTACCAACGAAAACAGCTCTGGAACCAGTATCTTTCCCTAGTAATGCTTCAAGCACACCTGCTATCTCCTGAACAACACCTGATGTCACAGATACTGTCACGGGCCCCAACTTAGCCAGACATGAATCTCCTTCATCCTCCTCAACTTCAGAACATAATTTAGCTGGTACATCTGAGCCATTTGTTCCACAGCCTGCAGGTGAGGGCACTAACTTGACCCCATTTAAATTCAGTGATCTGTTCACAAACTTGGGTGAGCCAGCACAGCGAAGGAATGCTGTAAGTATGAAGTTCATGGGGGACATTGCTACAAGCCCTGACAGAAGAACTGTATTGCATATTATGTTGTGGGACTCTTTAGGGATAGGGGCAACAAAATTATTTGCCTTCATTCATGTGCATGGGGAATCTGTGTATGACTTAAGTTTTAAAAATGTGTACACTTTGGAGAAATTCTGGGAGAAATATGAGCATGTAAAACATCTGCCACTCTGGGCTCCTTTTGTGGTCATCCCCCTCACGAAACCAACAATGAAAATTGTTACCTTACTGTTTCGTAGTGAGGGGGTGAGCATAGTGGACATCCAGTACTGGCTCAGGCAGCACTGCGATATACTAGAGGTCCCTTGACCTATTTTGGATGAGGACCTAGTATGGACTGGGGGATGGAAAGTAAAGGTACAACTTAAAAACACGGATAAAGGTATCTCTCATTTACCAGGCAGCTTTCACATAGGCAGGGACCGTGGCTTATGTTTTTACCCTGGACAACCACGGACCTGTCATAAGTGTGGTTCTCGCACCCACCTGAGCAGCACTTGCGACAAGCCCAGATGTACTTTGTGCTTATCCTATGGACATGTGAGTTTAGGTTGTCCAAACCCTCTATACTGCAATCTGTGTGACGAGCCAGGACACTCCTATCACCAGTGTCCTTGGGTGGATCATAATAGACTCGACCACCCTCCCCAGGACCAGATAGTGCTTATAACGGATTCCCAGACTCAGGCCTTATGCTGCAGGGAGGCCCCAGCCCCTGCCACTTCTACCCTGGCACAAGAACCTCCTCTCCCACAAGAGCTTGAACCTACAGCTGGACAAGGGCCATTCCCAAGTCCCCTGGCACCCCTATAGCAGCAGTAGCCCCTTCTGAATCAGTCCTTGCTAGTACCCAGGCTACCATGCCTCCTCCCCCCACAAAGGACTCAGACCACTTTGTGGTAATCCCCCCCCTTCTAAACGGGGTAAAGGCAAATGAAAAGCAGAAGCTTCCACCCCCAAGAGAACAATTATCATGAGGAATAAATTTCGGGCCTTAGCCAAGAGACGACAATGGGGAGACATGGAGGTGGAAGATGGAGACGCGGATTCTTTTCTAGCCTCTTCTTCCCACATGGACTTCTTCTCTGACTCCCAGGTTGATCCCCCCTTTCAGCAGATGGAGGTAGGACCCATGCTAACATTACCTGACACTAGCTCCTCCAGAATGGCACTGTACTTTCTGGGATGAACCACCACCAAGGACTCCGCTGCTTCACCCTAAATGCATGCAGCATTAAATCCTAAAGAAAACAACTCTCTACAATGCAGTACCTTTCTGACTTACACCATGACATCTATTTTCTCCAGGATGCCCGTTTGAAATCTCCTCATGAGCTTTCTCAAATTAAAACTCGTTGGCATCAGGGCTCTTCCTTCTGGTCACATGGAGAGGATAGGTGTGATGGCCTAGGTATTTTGTTTGCAAATTTTAATTTCCAAATTTCCCGGTTGGTAGACATAATACCAGGATGAGCCATGCTTGTAGACTGTACATACCAACAACACAAACTCAGGGTCATTAATGTATATGCCCCCCAGAGCATTGCCTCCAGAACAGACTTATTTAACAAAATACACCCATACCTGTATTCCAACCGGCAAATCTATATGGGAGGCAATTTCAACTGTGGTCTTACTCTCTCAGATCGGGGCGGCTCCACCCAAAAACTTTTCTCAGATTCAATTACCCTGAACAAAATTATTCAGACTGCGGCCCTCATGGATGGACATAACGCTTTACATGGTTCAGGTACCAAAACCTATCACAGAGGCCCATATGCTACCAGGATAGATTTTCTTTTTGTCTCATGGAATATTTCAGTCACACAGGCAAGAATCACACCCTGTGAGACTTCAGACCATCTGGGGATCTCTCTAGTTTGCTCCCCCCAGGGAACTCCTTTCCTGGTCAACCCCACTCTAGGTGGAAATGAATAGTTCATTGTTGACAGACCTGGCCATTTCAAGGCATTGCACAAACCTTCTAAGGGCCCGGCTGTCCATATTGGAAGCATATCATTCCCCTCTACAATGGTGGGAAGACACTAAGAGTGATATCAAGATTTTCTTCCTACATACAGGGAGGAAAAGAACACTGAGTTCATATCTTCGATACCTCACTTTCAGACAAAAACTACAACAGGCCATATCTCTTTTTTTCACATCCCACATGGACTACTCTCACACAATAAAGTCCATTAGGGAAGAACTGGAACAGTTCCAGTATCACCGAGCACATTCTTTACGGATGGAAGCTCAACATGGCACACAAGGCTCCGGTCCCTCCTTAGATATCTATAAAAGTTGCACTGACAGGGTAAATACAACCCACATAGAGGAACTTTTTGATCCTGCTTCCAATACCCCCCACAATTCCTTGCAGGACATAAAGCGTATCGCCAGCTCTTATCTAGCTACAATGTCTGGCACCACAACTCCTGTGGATAGTATCATACCTTTCCTTTCAGGTATTTCTATTCCTAATCTATCCCAAGATACATTGAAAGATCTCCTTGAACCTATAAGACCACAGGAAACCCAGCAGGCTATAAAACGCCAAAAGAAGCGCACTTCTCCTGGATCCAATGGTCTTACTGCAGAATTATATATACAGTTTATGTTATTTTTTGCTCCTTTTCTGACATTAATATATAATACCATCATAAGCACTAATTCTACTCCTAAAGGATTTTCTAATGCTATTATGATTTTATTATTCAAGAAAGGGAACAGAGCCGATATATGGAACTGGAGACCGCTAAGTCTGCTAAACATAGACTATAAAATATTCACTTCCATCTTGCTCAATAGGATGCTCCCTGTTGCTGCTCAGATTATTTCTGAGGTGCAGACTTGTGCGCTTCCCAGCAGATCTATCCTTTCCAACCTATCCCTCATTCGAGACATTATTTCAAACACTACCCCCTCTTCACCTGCCCTGTTACTCTCATTGGACCAAGAAAAGGCTTTTGACCGGGTCAGCCATGTTTATTTGTTCCAGGTTCTTGCACACTACCATGTTCCCCAGAAATTTATCTCTTGGCTTAAACTCTTATATAGTACTGCTTGGATACAACCCCATATAAATGGTTCTCCATGCCCCCCTTTTTTAGGTCTTAGAGGAGTATGACAGGGCTGCCCCTTAAGTCCTCTTTTATATATTTTCCAACTGGACCCTTTATTATGAACCCTACTGCTGCACTCATCTTTACCTAGAATCTTTTCCCTCATTGGAAGACCTCTACCTCCAGTATGTGCATATGCGGATGATTTGTGCATTTGTACTACCCCCTATCTTCAGGAGATAGTACTTCTCCCTATTTTCAAAGCATTTGAGACAGCTTCGGGCTCCCAAATAAATATAGCAAAAAGTACAGCACTAGTGGTGCCAGCTTCAGCCAGCATAGACTTACCAACGCATATTGTAAATATCCCTCTGGCAATTGCGCCAGTAAAAATCCTGGGCTTACATTACAGCACCTCAGATGATGCCAGCTATAAGTGGAATATAGTATTAAAAAAAGCAGCACACTCCCTTTCCTTTTGGAAAGGACATAGCATTGCAAAATGGAAAAGAGTGTTTTTATTGAAAACTTTAATACTTCCCCTCTTCTTACATATGGCATCAGCTTTTCCAGTCCCTTTTTCTCTGGAGGCAAGAGTTTACAATATTTTTTTTCAAGGCTTCTGGGGCAGCCTTTTAAATCCCATAAAAAGATCATACACATATATGGATTATTGTCATGGTGGGGTAAGGATGCTGAACCCGATAGTATTTTTCCATAGCCTATTCCTGAAAATCACGATACTCCACTTACTCCATGATCCACCCCTATTTTGGCATTTAATTATATATTCTTTTACCATTAAGGTATGCCAAATATGGCAACAACTCCTGCATGACATCCCTAGGAACTTCAGAAAACTGGGTATCCCCAGATTCCTCTTCCCCCCTTTTCTGAAGATCCAGCAATGGAAACTCTCCCCTGCACATATATTGACTAAAACCAGGAGACAGCTTTATAACTTTGTTTTAGATACCCATTTTTCTGACTTACCACAGATAGTATCTACACAAGGCTCCCTTCTGGAATTAGAAATGCCCTTCTCTCAGTTAACTGACCCCAGGATCCCCACACAATTTTGGGATATCTCCTGGCTAGCTTGTCATGGAAGACTGGGTGTCAAGAACAACCTAAAACATAAATCAGTAGAGGAGCGAATATGCCCCCGAGACTCTTGCACAGCGGTACTGGAAACCATGCATCATTTTTTTTTATTGATTACCCATATAGTCAAGTTGTTTGGGCCCTCCTTTTACATAAATGGAAAGAAAAGGCACTTCAGAATGTAACATATGATGTCCTGGTGTACAGGATATAACCCCCCCCCCCGGATTACAGAAATATCACACAGGGACCTTACGTCTCATCTTTGCATCCTGCCGCTATTATTTATGGCAGGCCAGGTGCGCCTTTCTCCTGCAACAGAAAGTGTTTTCTGCAATGCAAATAGTTGCACAGATTGTTTCTAGCCTTGTGTTAATCCAAAATGCGGAAAACAAGTTGTTGACTTCTGCTGTATACAGTTCATATTGGAACAATTGTGCATGGATTGAAACTGCAGTACCCTGGAGATGTTTTCTTTTTTCCTCTCTGTATTAGTAAGCATTTATTTTGCTCCATTTAAACTGAAATGTTTCTTTTGACTTCTTTTTCCTTTTTTTCCCCCTCACCCTTGTTTATTGGTTTTATCTGATGGTTGATTTCATTTTGTCTTTCTTGCAAACCTTATTTACAGTTTCTGTAAAGTTGACATTGTATTTTGTTTATTGAATGTACTGCACTAATTTTTCTTTTAATAAAACATTCCCCTACTCTGCTAGAGGGGGGGGACCTCAGACTGTCTGGAGAGAAGGCCACTTCATGCCGAGTGTTGGAGAGTGAGGATGTGTGGGAGGCAGGGGAGGATGTGTCCTCCCCTACCTCGGCTAACCTAGAGACCATAGCAGATGACAGGGTCTCCTTTTCCCCTTTGTCAACAGCAGTTTTGAAAGAAACCAATTACCAAGATTTGATTTTGGATGGACCAGAGATCCAAATAGAAGCTGAGGTTGTAACCTCAAAAGAAATTACTTATGAGAAAAACTTTTGGATGGCTCAGAAAGATTTAAATAGTGTGGACATTGTGATTTCCTGCAACTGGGAGCAGAGACATGTCAGACCTGAAGCTGACATACTGGAAGCAGAAAGAGTACTGAAATGGGCACTTGAAGAAAAGAAAGCCCAACTGTTGCTGCAAATTGCAGAAGAAGAATATTTGACAGCTACATGGCAGCTGCGGACAGCTGCCACACCTTGTTTGCCCTCCTGAGCCGATGTGGCAGCCAGCGTTGTTACAGTATTGAAAATACCTGAAGACCAAAACATCACAGAAAACTTCTCCAACGTAGCCTTGCCACAAAGAAAAACATTAGGCATATCAAAAAGAAAGCACAGTGTTGGTATTAAAACTCACCACAAAAGAAAGAGAATTCACGCAACAAACTGAGACATATTCAAAGGTTTCAGGATCTAAAATAAATAAATAAATAAAACAGTTTAAGGCAACAGCTGGGAGGTAGTTAACAAGCAAAAACCTCCTATGCAGGAATACCCTTGTCACAAGATCCCATTCTGATATTGGGTATTATGTTTAGACCAGGAGATTTATCCTTGTAAAACTGGGGGAAAAAATGACAATAGCAGAAAATGTATCTAAATCATGGATACATGGACAAATTTCAAAAAAGAAAAGGATGTTGTTAATCAAGACACTTCAGTTACCTTTCTTTTTATATGGTAGCTTCCTGTTCCCACCCCCAGTACAATTAGAGACCAGATTATTTAGTATATTTTTTTAGAGCACTGTGGGGGAGCTGCCTAAATCCAATAAAACCAAACTTCTTTGATGCACCTTCATCCGCTACACCCCATAACATCTCAACAGTATTGCACACAACTCTGCAGTTCTTCTTTAAGAAGATACCAACACATGTAGTCAGAACCTATATCAACAAGGCCATCCAAAATACTGGGAAAAGTGGTGACTCCCTGGATCTGAAGCTGATCTCGCTTGTCCTAGATGAAATCCTTGAACCCATGACTAAGATCTTCAACCTCTCCTGAAGATTGGGGCAATTCCCCTCACTCTGAAAGCTGGTCACTATCACACCAGTACATAAAAATGGAGATAGGGCCCTGCACACCAACTACAGGCCCATCTCACTCCTCCCACCCTTATCTAAAGTGAAACGAATTGTCTCTGACCAATTAGTTGAATTCCTAGATAACTATGAAGTTCAATGCCCTGAGCAGCATGGCTTCAGAAAAGGGTATAGTACCACCATGTCACTGTTGGAATTCACAAGTTTCATCCATGCCACGCTTGACCAAGGGAACTGTGTGGCGGCAGCATTTATTGACCTAACAAAGGCATTTAACACTGTAAATCATCCATGCCTACTCAGGCAACTGTCTAATATAGGGCTCTCCAATGACATTCTACAATGGTTCGCCAGCTACCTCGGAGGCAGGGTCAAATGCATTAGGATTGCCGGTGTCACCTCAGTTGAAAAGCTAGTCCTCTCTGGAGTCCCACAGGGGCCAATACTGGGACCCCTACTCTTTTCCCTTTTTATGAACAGCCTCCCTAGCATCTGCCACCAAAACATTCTGCTCTACGTAGATGATGCAGTCCTGTTCACAAGCCACCATGATGCCAAACTCCTGGAACACCAGCTGCAGCTAGACTTAAAGCATGTTGAAGATTGACTGAGTGCACACAAACTCATCCTGAACCACAGCAAAACTAAAGTCATGACATTCTGTCATGCACGGAGCAAGTTCAAAACTCTACCCCTTTCCGTCAGGAACCATTCAGGGATTTCACTTGAATATGTCTCTGAGTTCAAGTACCTTGGTATCACTCTGGACAGTACCCTCTCCTTTGCTCAGCACATTGACAATGTAGCAAAGGCCACCAACATGTGTATTGGTATTCTCCACAAACACAAGCACTGAATGACTATAGATGCCCTTAGATTAGCTATCTACAGCTCTGTCACTTCCGTCACTGACTACGGCCTAGCCATCTATGGGTCTGCCTCTGCAACTGCCCTACACAGGATATCAGTGCCACTAAACAAAGCCTGCAGGCTTCTAACAGGTACTGCCTGCCTAACACACACCTGTGACCTGTACGCCCAGGCTGGCTGTCTTCCTCTACACAGTTGAATACAATACCTGACCTGCCTGTTCACTAAAAAAGTACTCCTCAGGATCATGCCCCCAGGTGTTGAAAAGCTCCTTACAATGCTACCCATTACAACACCCAGCATATTCATAGTACCCAAAATCAAACCTTCAAGGTTCCCAGGTGCAGGACAACAATGGGCCAGCGGGCATTTATGCACAGGGCTCCTCTGTGGTACAACACCCTTAACAAAGAAGTACTGTCTTCTGCTTTGCTTGGACCCTTCAAAAGGAATCTCTGACTCTAGCTCACCTCAATGATGCAACGTGACTGCTTCTCCTAATGGGGCTGGTTCTCCATCCACCTGGCCCTTCTGACCTGCGACCTATAACCATTAGCTGCTAACCACCTGCACCATGGCAATTGCTATTCCTGCACCACCCAGGCCCTCCCCCCACCTCTCAAGCCCCCCACTACATCACTCCTGCCCTTCCCCATCTTTCACACCCCTTCCCTCCACTATTGCACCTCCCAGACACCTGCCTCTTTATCTCTACTCAACCTACGCTACTTCTACCCACCCATCACTCCAACAGAGGCCCCTCAACCTGATACCTCTTCCCTTCCCCTCCCACCATGCTCACCCAACTGCCCCTCCTGAATAGTTTTCTTTTACTTTGAGATTTCATTTAAGCGGCCCTCTGCATTCTCCCTACACTTATGACTGTAACTGTGAAAATGTGTTAATTGACTGTAAATCATTGTCTACTTTTGTATGTGTGTTACCCTTCATTCTCTGACATGGAACCTTTGTAAATGAGCAGTTCTTGCTCAAAGGTATTTGTAATCCTAGAGTTCTATAAATAAAAATAAAAACATAAAATAAAAAAAATGATATTACATACAGAGCTATTAAAGAAGGAGGCATAGGCATGGTCAATCCTTTAGTTTTTTATTATAGCTTATTTTTAAATCATAAATGTGATTGGATGGTAAAACCAAGACAGAAAACAATGGCAAGACTTGATAGTAGAATGGGTTACAATCTGTAAAACAGCATGGATGCAAGGAAAAAGCAGGATATTATCTAGAACCAAAGTAATACTGGTCTATGTGAAAACACTATTCTAGAAATTGATAAAATGGAAAGTGCCTTTTCATTTAGCAATCACTTGTACAAGAGAAGGCATTTATGATTTAATTCTGAAGTCACAACAACAAGAAGAAATTACTCTACCTAACTGCCCTATAAAGTAGAAGAACACAGCATTATCTCAATTAACAAATGACCGAATACCTGCTTTTTCCTTGGGATTTGTTTTGGTTGAAGGTACACGGCAGGTTAAATGTGAAAAATAATAACAAGCACAAACCTCAAAATGAGAGATATTGTCCCAGACCTACATGTCAACAGATACTAGAAAGTCAGGAACATCTTTTCCTAGAATGCGTGTATGTAAAACAGCTGTGGGAAGAAGTAGCTGATATTTGGAAGATACCCTCCTTTAAATCATTGACCTATACAGAACTAATTTTCTCAATTTATTCATCTAGATGGAGTATTTTTTACTCAAAGACATTGCAAGTCATATTAGCAATCATAAAATACTACATATGGCAGGCCAGAGACAAATGGGTATTACAGCAAGTACATGTGTCCAAGGAAACACTTATGAAAATGTACACATGTCAATACAGCATGTATATGACACAGATGGGGAAAAAATTGTCTAAACAACAAATGAACCAGTTTTCAAAAGCCCGTGATACTATCTTAAAGTTAAAAAAAAAGGAAGTGGAAAATACAGAGTGAGTTAAAATAGAACATGTATACAGAATGTAAATTCTTGTATATATTGTATAAGGATAATGTTTGTGGTCTGTCTTGTTATTGAATTATATTTCCCTTTTCCCCCAATAAAATTCCCCTACTCTTTTTGAGAAGTGCCATGGAATCTTTAATATCCACCTGAACAGCAGATGGGACCTTGGTTTAGTGTCTCATCCAAAGGACGGCACCTCAGGAGTGCAGCACCCCCCTCATGCTGCCCCACAGTGTCAGTATTGGGATTTAATCCAAGTGCCTGGTGTGGGGATAGAACCCACAGCTTTCTGGTCTCCCGGTCTCAGAGGCGATTGTGCTACCTGCTGAGTCACTGACACTGCATAATCTAGTGAGTATGTGTATAAAATGATATATTGATGTAGAAATTTGTTTTATTTTTCATTTCATTTATAAGTTTTATAATGTGCAGTTTGTGCAATATAATTTATTTTCTGTAGCATTAACAAAAAAGAAGGGAACAACAAAAAAATATTCACAATAAAATCGTAATTATTAGAACACTCACTAATTACATTGCCAAAAGAGAACAAGATTTCATTAGGAATCAAGCTTTTCCAAATCACTGATGCTGTCTTGGTCAAGTCTCTTGAGTGGCCTGAGTGCTCCACTGTGACCAACTAGCCCACATGAAACCATTAGTGCCAAGACACTATTCAACATAAAAAAGGTAGTGTCTTTTTTATACTTATATTTTATTAACTTTTTAAATATTTTACATCAGAAAAAGAACAGCAATTAAGTAAACACAACAGTAAAAAGAGAAATACAATTAATCATGTTGTTACATTATGATGCATGGCGTGTCTAGATCAAAAAACAGAGGAGGAGGAGGAGGAGGATATTATATTTTATTCCTATGGACTTAGCAAGAAGGACTTCTAACTGCACTTTTAGTTATCAAGCACTATATTCATTATTTAATATATTAATCAATAGCGTTTACCCTCAATTTAAACTTTTAGTGTCTCATAATTATACAGAAGTAACCCTTCCCATTTATTTAACTTGCCCTCCACCCCTCAAATGCCCCTCTGCTGTATGCCGTAATTGTCATCCTTGAACTAAATTTACACTCTTAACATGCCCTCCTCGGAAAGCACTGGCGATTCAGTACCACTAGTTTGAGAAAATTGATTTTGGATAAAGGTAGCTAACTGATCAATTTTGAAAAAACAAATACTGTGTTCATTTATGTTTCACTAGAACTTTGCCCGGGGCCAAGAGCTAGAACTCTGCACTCAATTTCAAAACTTATTGGTGGTATCCAAGAAATCAATGCCTCCTTTGTTGTGTAGCAAATGCATAGTCAGGGAAAATCAAAAACTTAAATGAGTTGTACGTCAACAGTGTTTTAATTCTAGAAAGTCTCATAATTAAATCCCTATCTTCGATTCAAATGCAAATGACTTGAATATTGTAGATGTCATGCTGAGTGGTTCTATTACAAGTTGGGAACCTGCAATTTGGGTACTTGGGGTACTTTGTTTAGGTATAATTCAGTATGCGTTGGTGATGAATGATAAGTTTTCCTCAGCTAATTCAAAAACTGACACAATAAGATTTTTAACACGTCATGAAATGATTCAAAGGACTCATCAACAGTATTAAGTAGTGTCAGAAAAATGTCAGTTATTCTCTTCAGTTTTGTATGAAAGCTGTTTGTAATACTGTACAGATTCTGCTCACTTGTACATTTAAAACTATAACAATTGATAAGGTTATCATACAGTGTTACCAACTTATAACTAAACAAACCATAAATAAACAATGTACTCTAATATTACATATCCTTGGCCCATTTGCTCAGTACTAGAGCTACCACTTGCAATGCCAGTGATCCAGGTTCAAGAACAAGCTTGGATCATCATGGGGGGGGGTCAGTGAGGAGTGTAGGACTGAGCATCCCAGCTGACACTCTCCTCCTCTGGGGAGGGAGGATTTCTGCCTCTACTGCAGTGATGCACCTAGGTGACCACAGATGGTACAGCAGTAGACTGCAGAATAGGAGGGAGGACCTCAGCCAGTCTTGCTGCTAGCACACCATTATGCATGCCCCATACTAAGCCCATTGCAGGATGATGTCAAAGGGTTGGGGAGAAACCAGGCAAAAGACACCAGCATGTCAGACAACAGACCATTGTACATCCAGAACCAATACTACTGCCAGCAGTGCCTCCTGATGATGCATAAAGACTTGTGTGTGAATTTCCTCCCACTTTTTGTCCCACTGAGGGACAGAGGTGAGGTTCAATGGAGGATGCTGCTGGCAGGTAGGGATGATGGGGTGGGTGATCCTTTGGTTTTCCTGAGAGAAGCAGATGCTGGAGATTGAGGGCATATCTTCTCTAGCCATAGTAGTGCACCAAAATAGATTCAAAGCACATTCTTTCATTAGCTTATATAGTTGCAGGATATCTGCTCTTTAAGATTGTTCAGTTGATGGATTGCAACCTTTAGTTACAACTAAAGTTACATTACCATTACATCATGCAAGCATTTTGCATGACAATACACACATATTATATTGCACATATTAAATGCAATCACATCTTCTAACATTTCATATGTATACAACACCAAATCACATAATCCTTGAGCCAACAAAGGTGCTCAGATTTCACAATAAACTCAAAAAAGAGGTATTTTGTTTTGCCTTCTCTACAGGATGAGGATAGATCAAAGTAATTTTCATGTATTGGGGAAAGATCAAGGGAATATTCATGTACACACTAAATTCTTGTATTCTTGGTTGCCCCACATTGTCACTAGGCTATTTGTTACTGCTGGGTTATTATGTCATCATAAAAAGACCACTGACACAGAACAACTAACACACAACACTGACAAGGGAAAACTAAGCCATACCGAGAACTACATAAAGTAGAACTTCACGCTACACAAAGTTGGACCACTCTGCGCAGTGCTATGTATAGCATAGTTTAAAAACTTTACACACATCTACACCCATTTTGCAAATAGTTTAGTTTCCTTGTGCAGTTATTATTAGGAAACGTGTGGATCCCTATGTTGTAGGAATTTAGGGTATGTCTCTTTTTCCATTTAAATTCCTTTGAGCATGCAAGGAATGAGTGAACCAGTTCAGATCTGCCCCATTTTCCCTAAGCAGAATAAGTTGGATTAGTTTGGTGCAGCCAAGTCAAATTATCAGAGATCCCAGTCACATCAGATTTGAATCTTAGGCAGGTTACATGGGGTTGGCTAACACGCAGATGCTGTGTAACTTTGATTCAGATCTAGGCCTCCTATGATATGAGCTGACTTAGAATGGCTTCTTCAGCTAATTCCCAGAGATCTGTGCCAGAACCAAAGCCAGGTTACCATTCCCTCACCCATCTCCTGAGTATACTCCACCAAGGAAAGGAATGACATTTGGTTTTATATAGCTAGAAGATGGACAGGAGAGGAATTGCTATCTTTAGGCACACAGGGATTACAGAGTGTTTAAAGAAAGGAAGGCTGAATAAGTTGTTTTGGGTCATGGAGTGAGTAAGGGTTGGTGGTGGTATTCAAACCTGGTCCCCCGGGTTCATAGCTTAGTCCTCAAATCACTTGACCAAATTTCCTCCCTAACCTCTTTACCATTGCTGCAGGGCTGATTTATTATAACTTTAGAAAATGGGTCAGTAAAATACTTTCTCCTGATTGGTGGATGGCATTCTAAAGCCATAATTGTTTGTGCCAACACAGCCCAGTAAAAAAGTAAATAATAAAAAAAAAGCCCTGGTATCAGTCTGCCTTCTTACCTTAAACATCCACGTGCTCCAAGCAGACTTTTCATTTGTAAGGTGGCCACTATTTTTTTCTCTGCTCCCAGACTAATTTTACTCACCCTTTCACTCATATCCTCCCAGTGGATCACTACTTTCATATATAAAAATAATTTTAAAAAGTGTGCCTTGCAGTAGGATTTTTTTGTACAACAATGTTGTGCTCAGTTACTGGTCAGCTATATGGCTGTCAAGTCACCTACTTACTTGTTTCTCTACCATGAGACACAACCAAATGGAACACACCCAACAAAATTCTACAGTACCACCTACTGAAACCTATAAAATGACAACTAACCCCTGCCAGCAGAAATACTATTTTAAACAGTGAACATATTAAACCTATTTATAGTTTTTTAAAATCTTTCTTTTGTTTATTTTATATGTGCAATAAGTCACTCCAGTATGAGCAATGTTGGGAGACAGACACACTTCCAGGGTCTATAAGGCCCTCTGGCAGCAGCATGAGGCCTCACCATCCCTACTTAGTTTCCAGATATACTACAACACTGCCCACCCTGTCATGTCTTATTGCTTCTGTATCCAGTTTATTGGAATACTCTTTTTCTCCTTGGCTATATATCATCAATCTTGATAGATGGCTAAAGGAAACAACCTCAGTGCAAAGCACTGGGTCAAGGATTATATAAGAATATAAAGGTAGCTATGTAACATTTTAAAGAGGCACAAAATTACACATATCCCATCATGCAATGCACCAATGATAACATATTTAACCTCTATGGATAGGGTTGCCACCTTTGGATGGGGCAAAAACCGATCTTAAGCTCCGCCCCTAGCCCCACCCCTTTTCATGACTCATCATGCATTGTTCCTCCTAGAAGGCCATTTGTTATATCAATAAAAGGCAATGCTTGAAGCAGCCGTTCAACAAAAATGTTAAGATACTGTACTGTACTGTACCTGTTAAAGTTAATTTCCTAGGTTATTCCTAGTCATCCATTTACTTACATATTTATTCATTGACATTGGTTTACCAAATAAACATACACAGATAAAAGAAATATCATTTACAGATATGATCTGGGGGGAGACATGGGAAATACTGTAACTAGCATACAACTGTATACATAGTATATAATAATACATTAGAAATTGTTTCCTGTAATGTGTACTTTATATCTTTTTCTGGCTTCATTCCCTGTTCATGTCTACAGTACTATTTCAAAGCCAAAGAACTGACCATACTTTTTTCTTGAGGAAAAAAATAATTAAAAACATTTAAAAATGTCTAAATTCTGTTAAAGATGAAAATGTTTACCAGCAAATGAAAGTGGAGGACAGCTGACTCTGTTACTGCTGCAAAAGGTGGGGGCAGCTGTGCTGCTATGCCACTTTAAGATATAATGGAAAAGATTAGGTTAAGTAAGTGCTAATGGTGTTAATGGCCATACTTTACACCTCACGGGCTGACTGTTTTCACAAACAAAGGACTATATTGACAAGAGAACTTGTTTGTAAGCTGGACATGCAGCTGAAACAATTAATAATATAACATTTGCTTCAAAAGTATGTGACCATTCAAAATGGCTCAAAAACCTGACCAGCACAGAGCAAAATCGGATAACCTGATAAGGGCTCTGAAAACCTGATCACCAGGTAAAAAACCTGACAGGTGGCAACCCTATCCATGGATAACTAATAATTGACATAACTTATATGACTGTAGGGTGCACTAGGCCCCGCAAACAATCCACAAAGACTTAACACAGCAAACTACAGTCACATACAGTATTCCTTCTTTTGTAGGATTCATAGTGTAATATAGCCCTTGTTTCAGCACAGCACTATTCAATCACTTTGAGTCCTGAAAAGGATAGTTGTCTGTGGTTTGTTGCTTCTGAAGTTTTAAGGTTGCAAGACACAATGCACCTTACAGTTTTACTTAAAGCTCAGCTTCAAGTAATGATACTTGCATATATTACCCATGATTTATTGCATGTGAGATATATGTGTACACTTCTGCTTCTTTAAACTGACAAAGGCCTGTTCTGTAGCCTGGCTAGGATGTAAAAAAACACTTGTTTTCTTATCCATGGCTTTCTGTTATAAAATGGCTTGGATCAAGCAATCATTCTGATTGGTGAAAACTAAACATGTGACCATGCATTAATTTTACATCATCCCTTTCCTTCTAAACCCTGCCTATCCTTCCTCCCTGCTCCCCTTCACCACCAACCTTCTATTGCCATTGCTTCCTGGTCATATTTCTTTAGCCTGCATGTTTTCCATGCTTCTCCCTTTGTTTCTCTCTTTTGTTCCCACTTTGGTAGCTCTCTGATGCTGCTGACCCATAATTTCAGGCAGGAGAGTGCCAGTTAGGCCTCCCATGCCAGAGTTAGCACCCTCACCTGTGCATTTGTCTTGCCTAGTTTAAATGCCTCTCTATGAAGGCATTAACTCTCCAGCCCAATGCTGAGGTTCCCTCCTCAGTTGGATGTAGGCTATCCCTTCTGAATAATCTCTGGTCTCCCTAAAGTCTGGCAGTATATCCTAGAGGTTAGAGTAATGAGCTGTGAATGAGCTTGGTAAATCGAGAAGACCAGGGTTTGATTTCAACAATCTCCACTTGCATATTGTGTGACTCTGAACAAGTCACTTAACCACCCCACAGCTCCGGGGTGGCTTCCGAAAACAGGAATGTGTGCCTAGTGGGCCTTACCTGGTTACAAAAAAAAAAAAATAATGAAAGTACCCCAAATCACCTATGAATTGGAATTCCTCCCCATTCTACCACCTTTTCAACAATTTTATTAAAAGTGAAGATTTTAACCTTCTACCACCTCAGCACGACTGGCAACATTTATGTAAAGGTTACTGTAGCCACAACCTCATCAAGAATTTTACTCAGCTTACAGAAGGTGGTCTTTGTCTTCTTAGCAGTTTTGCAGACCAGGTCATTTGTCCCTAGCAACGAGTGGTGACGGGGGACGTATTAATATATTATTGATCGAGAGCGATCTATATATAAATATTTTTAAAAACTCCTCTAAACCTGCCTGTTTTCAGGGCATCTGCATGTGAGACGCTCTTCATGGAATAAGAGCATCTCACTGTGTGGAGGAAAGGAGCACTCCAATTGGTCGGGAGTGCTCCCTCGATCTATAATATGAGGCCTACTTCCTACCTCTTTGACCAACATCTTTACTCTCGGAATGAACCTCTCTGCTGTTGTCCCCAGGATGAATTGTACCATTCTCCCTTTCTTTCTTTTAGCTGCTATGACTTCTTCTGCCCCCTTTACAACTGAATCCTAATCACTATTCCACTACATATTGTTTAAAAAAAAAACATTCACAAAGCAATCCAGCCCTGGAGATTTACCATTTGGTAATTCTAGAATTATTTCTTTAATCCCCTCAAAAGAAATAGATTTGTTCAAGAATTTCAAATAATCTTCTATTAATACAGGATACTGTAATGAGTCTAAAAAGGACTCCATACTTTCCTCTGAGATCTCTTCTTCTGAGGTATACAGTTTTTGATAAAACTCCTGGAAAATAAAATTGATTTTTTTTTCCGGTCCCTCACCAAATTTCCTTGCTCATCTCTAATACTATACAAGCCATTTTGTTCTTGTTCACATTTTAGTTGGTATGCTTATAATTTATCTGGTTTATCGCTAAAGAAATAATAATTTGACCTTACCCTAGCAAGAGTGTGTTCCAATTATTCATTCTCCTCCTTATTACACAATTCCCTCAGCCTAAGGGTCTGACTTAAGTCTTCCTCTAAGCCAGTGATGGTATGTTTCAGCTGTGTTGCATTTAATTTATTCTCAAGATCCTGCAGTTTAAACCTAGCTTTCTTTTTTTATAACTGTTTTGACTAATCAGCCATTCTCTTAAACAGACCTTTAGAGAGTCCCATACTATATTTAAGGAAATGTCCTCCTGGGTATTTAAAATCCAGAAAAAAACGAATTTCTTCTGCTAATTTCATTTTAAATAGTTCATCTTTTAAGAGATATGGATTTAATTTCCATAAAACATCTCTCTGCCCACTTTTGAACATGAATTTAATGTCCAGAGGAGCATGATCTGATATCTTTATAGGTCCATACTTAATACTGGAAAGTGAATATAATAATGATGTTGATATACTCATAGTCAGTTCTTGAATATGAGTTAAATACCCTGTAGTAAAAGGAAAAACTACTCAAACCAGGATGGAAATCTCTGAATGTATCTGCTAAGGCTAGTTCTTCCATGAATCCTTTAATAAGAGCTACTGCTCTAGTTTTTTTCTCCACACTATGCAGCCTATCTTCTCCAACTAAGGTGAGGTTAAAGTCATCACCAATTATCATAGAGGATGTATAATTTGCTATATTTAAAACAATTCTGCAAAAAACAATCTGTATCTTCTTCATTTGGGGCATATATGCTGGCTACGGTAATATCTGTTCCATCTTTTTGTAACTGCACTATAACATATCTACCATTGATGTCAGTATAAGAAGCAATAAGCTGTAGCTGAAGACTTTTTTCCATACAATAGCAGCCCCCCAGCCAGGTTTGTATGTGGAGCTTAGACTCCATTACCTTTAAATAGATTTACTACATATTTAAAGTCTCTATTATTAAAGTGGGCCTCTTGCAGTAGCAAGTAATCAACGTCATTTCTTTGTGCTTCAGTAGTAATTTAAATAATGTTATGTATTTTGTTTTTACTATGGGCACCATTCACATTCCAGGTCATACAATGTGGATCTCACATAAGAAAAACAGATGAAAATATGAGTGCAAAAAGTGAATCCTCATAATTCTGGTCAAGCCACTTATAGAGTAATTTGTAGCCAAATAGACAGTCTTACTGAACCCTTTTTTTTCACCAGCTGTGAAACAAAATAAAACCGACATGACAAACAAACAAAACAATAGTGAACTAACCCACCAACTAACAGAGAAACAACTAGCAACTTTTACCCTACATTTACTCTCTTTACCACTAGAACCATTAGCCAGACCACCAGCTGGTACTATGGTCCAGGTACTCACCCTATATTACCGTAAGACAGCTGTGACTCCTAAATTGGAGCCCTCCATGTGCGTGTGAAAGCTGTAAAGAGAGGGTAGCCAGAGAGGCAGAGCTTGCAGGAAGAAAAGCCCGTATTGTATTTTTTTCCCTCTTTCAAGTAATGTTATTTCCAAATCATTCACCATGTTAAGTCATATCTAATGGAGTATTTCTTTTATTCTTGTTTGTATCTGGTGAAGGGGGTGGAGATGTTCCATTCTCATTCGCTTTATTCTTCTCATTACCTTGTGTTACTTGAGTTGTGCTGTACTGCTGGGGAAAGCTTCTTATATTTTTGATTATTCATAGATTAGTTAAGCAGTGGTTCCAAAATGCCACTGCTGAAAAATTCTCATCTAGGTCTTCTCTCTGTTCTATCACTATATTTGATAGAATATTTGTCCCCATAAGGGAGCACTGAGCCAAATATTGTATGGCACACAGTCATAGACATTGAGGTTATCAGATCATAGTTCCATCCACAGGCATTGCTGGTTCACAAGGTGTATTTCTAACAACAAATTTTATCCATCTGAACTTTGGTAGTTTTGATAAAGATGATTGCATGGTGCATCTACCACACCTTTCATGTGACTGTATCAATGGTAGATCAACTCCAAGGCACATTTCCAGAGAAGTTTGGGACCTATTTGGACTTATTTATCTGTCATCCAGACTTTGTTTGTGTCAGCCATATGGGCCACAAATGTACTAAACAGAATGCTAGAGCTGACGTGACTTGAGGAAGTACCAACAAAGTTCCTGCAGTTGCACAGGTAAGGTTTTTTATGGTGTATCATGTAGAGTTACACAATGGCGATGATGCAGGCCAAAACTGGTAAGGAGGTAGGCCAGCTAGAAGGTACTAGTTGTAGCACTGCAAGTGAAGTAAGGATGGGATAATCAAAAATGTTCTGAGGTTCTAACAGGTTCTAGTAAGCCATAAAAGGATCTAGTAGTTATTTGAGCCTATCATTAAGTTTGACGTGCAAACACTGTTTTGCCCATCATTGCCTACAGAATCTGAAAACAACTTGGAGTGGAACTATACTACCTCCAGCTCCTTTTAGTTTCTTTCTACCACCACCACCACCAGCAACCTTCTTGCTAGATATACAGTAGATCTGCTAGTGGAGTTTTTTAAGATCCAAAACCAATGTTTTAAAAATGATTGAAACTTTATCAGAACCTAAAAATGTTCTGATAAGATTTTATTACAGAAAATGGCATAGCTTCTAGGTGGTTCTTAATTTATCCAAACCCATACTGGTTGTCCCATCTCTAAATAATAGTAGCAGTAAAATATTAGATGTCAGTGTAGATTCTGGTGGTCAGATGAAGTAGCCTAGAAGGAGGAGGAGTCAAGCTCACATGAGGGAGTAGGCAGAGTATGTTTGACCTGGGTAGATATATAGTGATATACAGTAGAAATGATCTTGGTTCCTCATATTCAGTTGACCATGATCTTTCCTGCAGTCTCCATCTCGGCTCAGTTTAATTTCAAGCAGATACTTGGATCTCTGGACAGAAAAATCAAACATCTATCTCATTAAAAACTGATGAAAAGCACAACAAAGTAAAGGAAGAAAATGATGGTTAGTAGTAGTAGTAAAAACATTTATTCTTTCAGAAATGAATAGGAAACTCATCTGAGACAAGCTCATTTCCAGTGAGGTCCTTCTTACTAAATGCTCTAGTTACAACATATCTGAAAGAGAATAGTGGGATGGATAAGCGTTGGGTTGAAGGATTCCAGTACAAGTGGAATAACACATGACTGCATGCTCAGCACCTCCCAGCACACATGATGAATTATACTAATTTCTGCAGATTCTGAAACCCATGCTCCGTGTTAGCCTGCCTGTCTGTTTTTCATATCAAGGGCTTACTTTCTATGTAGCCTGTATTCTTTGGGACTGATATTTTCATTTGGGGGTGAAAAAGATGATACACAGTGAATAATTCACAACTATCAGTATCTATCCATTATAAATATATTGACCTGGGGGGGCGTGGCTTAGCTGAGCTGAAGATGGCTGCTTAATTCGGCTACTCCTGGGATCACCAACTATCATCATCCATCCACTCCTACCCAGACATTCATTCTTTGCCAAATACTGGGTCTTTATTCTACCTGCATCACAGCTCAGCTCTGGTATAGTATTTTTGCTATCTTGCAGTTATAGTATTTTATATCTGCAATCAGACAGTTGCTCTATTTCTGGCCTGCAATAATGGCAGACCAACCTTTGCAAAGCAGCTCTCTCAACAGAATTGAATCAATGTTTCAGCAATTAATCAATGAGTTAAATGACTTAAAATAACCTCACAACAAAATGTTACTAATGTACAATTGCTTGACCAAAAAATCTCTGCTACAGAATCTAAAACAATTCAAAATGAAGGCTCTATTTTGGATCTGAAAGCTACAATCAGGGAACAGGATAGAATTGTTAAAAATCTTCAGGACAAAATTGATGACATTGAAAACAGAAACAGACATAACAATCTTAGATTTCTGGGATTTCCTGAAGGTGCAGAGCTCGGGGATACCAGTGCACTTCTGAAACATGCGCTTCCAATATTGCTTAAACTTCCTCCCGACCAAAACCTCACTATTGAGAGATCTCATCGTACTCTAAGCCCAAGACCTGGTCCTACTCAAAAACCAAGGCCCATCATCGCCAGATTCCTGAATTATGCTCACACAGAATTAATCATCCAAAAAGCAAGGCAAGTGGGTACGCTTATTTGGCAGGATCATAAAATATCAATTTTTAGAGATTTCTCAAAAGAACTATCTAATAAACGCAGGTTTTATAATCCTATCAAAACTGTTTTGCACCAGCGGGGTATTAAATTTGCTTTACGCTACCCAGCCACAATGCGTCTATTTCTGAATGATTCATTTAAAGATTTCCACACACCTGAAGCTTTATCAACGTTCCTCAATATACCTCAAACTACACATACTATACCTATTGATTGTGCTGCAGCTGACCTAAATATTGATCCAAATTCCTTCCAAGAGGTCCGTCAATCTCCAGTGAATGTCTTTGAAACTAATCCAAACACCATAGAGAAGCCTGCACAAACCGCAATTAAAACTTCAGCTCCTGACAGAGTTTCAACACGCATACAAGAAAAAAAGTCTGTTCAATCTCTGCATGCTAAACATTTATGCTGCTCGAATGATACTCCTTCTATGTCAGACCTGCAAACCGAAAAGCATGTTGACTTCTCCACTCCTCTTGTGTTGTCTAATAAATATACTCCACTATGCGAAGATTCACTCTTTTCTCATGAAGAATGCCGAGAAGATGATTTAGATCCACCTGCTGATACCTATGCGAATGCCCTGCCTAATACCAATTCACCTGACTCCTCATGGGCAGAGCTGGTATATAGTTCCCCATCCAAATCAGCAGAACCTCCCAAAAAGAAAAGAAAGGGGAAACTAAAGAACAGAATCCATAATACTGCTTTTCAGATAAATAATCGTCACAAGCACTGACTAATAGGAGGTCCTGATAGTATTTGTGAGTATCTATATTAAGCCCCTGTAATCTCATATTAAAATATGAAACACTATTACTCCCAGTCGGTTTGGTCTGAGTAGGCTGTAAATCGTGACCAAATTTAAGGGCTGTGTTTAGAGCTTCTCTTTTTTTCTTGCTTACTTGAAGTGCATCTGCATTTCCCAACACATCTTGAAATGCACCCATCATATCTGTTAATAGTGATGCATTAGATCTAATTATTGCCCCGAATCCCTCCTAGGTGGACCGCCATTTTTTCCCGCTAGCGCCTATGTAAATGACATATATTCAGAGAAACCTGCACAGTTTACATCTAATCCAACTGCTCCTACCCAAGCCTCTACGCTTATGAATATGAAAGGAATTTTCTGGCTTTCTATATATGAGTCATTAGCTATGCTGGAATAACATCTCATTATCGTTTATTACTTGGAATTTGTAAACAGGTCAGTTCTTCCACTCGCTAGCTATCTAACAGGTGTGCTCCACTTCAAAAATGTTTCTCACCACCTTCATAGAGCACTTCGTGAAGAAGTCTATGAGCCACTGACTGATGCTGTCACAAATCTGCGGTCTACATTTAATTTTCCTGTTTCCTTCTAGGCAAATCTGATTCCTTAAACCCCCTGAAAAAAGAAAACTAGGGGAGACTGAAGATCAAAGTAATTATCATTGTATACTGGGTGCAGAACTGCAAGGTTCATTGATTGCCATGTATCTCTGACTTTGTGCACGAACATTTATGTGTAGACCTTCATTTTAGTACCACTTTTGGTTACTCCTTTTTTTTTCGCTTTTTCTTTCGTTCAAATGCGTTGCCTAGCTTAACCTATTAGAGCTTTCACACTCAGCCGGTTTGGAAGTATTAAAGCTGTAAATCGCGTTTGAAACTTAGGGGCTGTATTTCTTTCATTCAGTTGAATTTATATTTTGCACTATCTGTTTTTAAATAAAAATCAGGATCAGCCAGATATTTTTTTAAACAACATATGACATATGTTGTTTTGGGAGGGTTTAGGGAAGGCGTTATATTGCAAGGACCATCACCTGTATGTGTCCCATTGCATTGAAAGGGGCATGTAGAGCACTGTGTTGGGGGGGTGAACATATGTTGTATAAACCGAATATGACATGGCCTGACTGAAGATATCATATTTATCTTCACTTGAGGCTCAGAATCAAGATATCTCACTCATGCTTCACGCACCATGAGATATCATGATATCACCGGCTCTCGTGAAGATAAATATGATATCTTCAGTCAGGCCATGTCATATCCCCATATATTCACATAGTGGTTGTCTATATATATATATATATATATATATATATATATATATATATATATATATATATATATATATTTTAGTCCACCTACTACTTTAAGCTAATAGCACACATATATCACATATCCATTCTTTATTAAGCTCATATGGATGTTTATATGCCTTATAAGCCTTTATCTTTTGATTATGTTATTCAGGGATATGTGATGTTATTTTGGCATATTATTCTTTTTTATTGAACTAATTTGATATAGTTCAACATGATTATTATGTCTAGTTTAATTATTACTTTAAAAATGTTTTATGCATTGTTGTGGTATGATGCTTATTGGTTTTTCCCAGGGTTCTAGCTTAAATATTTGAGTGCTAGTCATAATAATTACTTATAAGATATTGTTACACATAGTTAATAACTTAGGAATATTGCGTGTAACCTTTTCTTAAGTGTTTTCACATGTTTACACGCCTAGTAGTTTGGCAAGAGAGTCTCAGGTATGTGTACCGACTCCTATCTCTCTACACTTCACAAATGTTCTTACTGTAATATACAAGTTTTCATTGTTTCTAGGAATATTCTCTCTACTATTCTATTCCTCTGTCTCTCTTTAGTGAGACTCAATAGGCATATTTATCATATTATTCTGAATCCATATGTTCTAAGGATCCTGCTCACATTTGCACAACATACTCATCTGCCTTTAGAACCTTTGACACCATCTGACTTAGTTTTTTATGAGTCCCTCCTTCTGATTTGTAACTTCCTATTTTACTGTTTACCATTATGAGTGATTTGATATTACACTCATGGAATGTTAAGGGATTCAATTCTCCTTGTAAGCGAAAACAAATACTTACCTACCTTAAGAAGCATAAAACACATATTGCTTTCTTACAAGAAACTAAACTTATGTCAGAGGATGTTGACAGGTTAAAAAAGGATTGGGTCAGTCAAGTATTTGCATCCTCTGCCTCCTCTAAAAAATGAGGTGTCGCTATTCTATTACATAATTCTCTTAATTGGAGCTCAAAGAAAATTATTACGGACTCGGATGGCAGATGGATTATAATTCAATTATCTTCCACTACAGGTACATTTATGTTAGTTAATGTTTATGCCCCTAACTCTGATTCCCCTGAATTTTTTCATAACTTGGCTCAACAAATTATGATTAATAATAACAACAACTCACCTATTCTTGTGGGTGCTGATTTTAATTTAACCTTAGAAGCACACCTAGATAGAAGTAATAAGTCGTGCGATGCTCATCCATGAAGCATTAATGCCTTGACGTTGCTAATGAAAGATCTGGGCCTTTCTGACATCTGGAGACTTTCCCACCCTAGACAACGTGACTACACATTTTATTCCCCATTACACAAATCTTACAGCCGTATTGATTTTTGGCTTTCATCCTCTCTTATTACAGAAAAAACTATTAATACAGACATCCTTCCAATTACCATATCAGACCACTCTCCTATTAGCTTACATCTACTTTGGGGTCCACCTCTAAATCTCCTTCTTGGCATTTAGATCCACTTTTACTGAGGGACCCAGAATTTATTCCTTGGATTACAGCCCAGATTCAAGAATTTCTCTCATTTAATGATACCTCTGAGGTATCTCAAGCCACAGTTTGGGAAGCATTAAAAGCAATAATTAGAGGCAAAATTATTAGTTTCACAACTCATAGGAAAAAGCTAAGAGAGCAACAACTAGCAAATTTAGAAAATTCCCTTAAAGTAAAAGAAACTCAGTACTATAAAACAAAAAAACCCAATCACGACTCACCATTACATCTCAAAATCCTCCATTTAAGAATTAAAATAAATGAATTAATATCCAGGAAAGCTGAACTTGCCCTTTTAAGGCTTAAACATCGCTATTGGGAACAAGGAGACAGATGTGGGAAGTTGCTTTCTTATCAGCTTAAAACTCAGCAGTTGGAGAGATATATTGCTGGTTTAAAAGACCCATCAGGCCAAATTTATACAGACAACCTTACAATAAATCATATTATGCATTCTTTCTACCAGCAACTATATTCTCATCCAAATTCCAGTTCTTCTAATCAAATACATGATTTTCTCAATAAACTGCATCTTCCTCACCTCTCTCATCAAGATATGGCCATACTGTATGAACCCTTTACCCTACAAGAGATCCAAACAGCACTATCGTTTTTAAAATGGTAAACTCTTGGAGTGATGGTTTCCCTGTCGATTTCTACAAATCCCTATCTGGTACTCTTTGCCCTTTACTGCTTAAGGTCTATTTGGAAGCATTTTCCAATGGTAAACTACCCCACACTATGACCGAGGCTATTATTACTGTTTTACCAAAAAAAGATAAAGATTCTTCTCTTCCCTCAAGTTACAGACTGATATCACTACTCAATACAGATGGGAAAATCTTTTCTAAATTATTTACCCTCCACTTAGATTCATTAATTTCAAAACTTTTCCACCCTTCTCAAGCCAGATTTATTAAACATAGAACTGGTTCTGATCATCTTCGTTCCTTGTTTAATTTAATCTACAAAGCAAAAACTCTTAAAACACCAGCCGTGGCTATAGCCATTGATTTTGAGAAAGCATTTGATTCCCTTAATTGGAACTATTTATACCAAGTTTTATCACATTTTGGTTTTACTAATAACTTCTGCGCCTATATCAAATTATTGTACACTCTCCTTCTGCTCGAATTCTGACTAACACAACTATATCCCCCTCCTTTCATCTTGCAAGAGGCACTAGACAGGGCTGCCCCTTATCACCATATTTGTTTATACTTGCCATGGAGCCTCTCTCTGCAGCTCTTCATCAATCCTGCATGATTAAAGGCATCCCTATCGGTAACTCTCGCTATACTTCACTATCTTATGCAGAAGATTTTCTTATTCTCCTAGAAAATCTCCAATCTTCAGGGCAACCTTTAGTTAAACTTCTTAACTAATTCACCTTTATCTCGGGACTAGCTCTAAATCTTAAAAAATCTGAAACACTACCATTAAACACCTTCTGTAAATCCTATATGAATGATCCTTTGGGCTTCCACTCGGCTCCCCAAGGTATCTCATATCTAGGTATTCTGATCATCCCAACATTGGATAAAGTTTGGGATGCTAATTTCTCTCCTTTACTAACTAACATTAAAAATATATTTGACAGATGGAAATTGCTCAATCTTACCTTTAATGGGAAAATTTCTCCTATTAAAATGACAATAGCTCCAAAAATATTGTATCTTTTTTCTAATATACCTCTAAAACTTCCCTCTTGCTTCCTCATTAAAATCGATAAATTAATAGGCAATTTTATTTGGGATGGCAAAATCCCCAAATTTTGTCATATTAACTTAGATCACATTGGTCAAGAGGTGAATTTGACCTCCCTTTGTTTCAGGCCTACTTTTGGGCTTTTCGTGCAGCCCAGACTATCAAATGGTTTATTCAATCTGATGCCAATTCACCTTTATGGGTTAATATGGAAGCCTGTCTTTGTGCTAACAACATTGCTACTTCTTTTCTTTATAATCCCATCCCCTCCAAATTAAAATCTCACTCCATTATAGTACCATCCACGTTCTACTGGAAAATAATTCATAAATATCTCAAATCAAATCCTACCCCTCTTGTTTATGCTGCTATCTGGGGAAATAGCCAAATATCTCTCGAAACCCGTCCAATCTACTGTCGATCCTGGAAAAATAGAGGCATACTTTTATTAAGAGACATACTTGAACCCCACACGTTAAGAATAAAACCCTATTCTGATCTATGCACTCAATGGAATCTTCCCACCAGGATTTTTGAAATATCTACAGCTTTGAGCATGCACTTATTATTTCGCGACTTATTACTTAATCAATCCTCACATGATCAACACATCTCCAAATGGATAAAAAGAACATGTAAATTGGATAGTGTCATCTATAAAGTTATTAGAGAATCACTACCGGACCAGTCCATTAGTGCAAAAAATAAATGGAGCAACTTATTACACTATAACATTACAAATGAGCAATGGCATAGGTGTTGGCTTTCTTGCCACAAATCTTTTAATGATAAACGTAGCTCACTCATTCAGACTAAAATTCTTCATTTATGGTATATGACCGCAACTGTATTGCATAAAATGAGATTAACGGATAATGACAACTGCTGGCAATGTAACTCGCCTAATGGCGATTTACTTCATATTTTATGGGATTGTCCCTCCATACGAAAATGTTGGCATCAGATTCATATATTTACAATGAAAGTGACTGGTCAACCCTTTGTATTAGATCCTAAACACTGTATACTTGGTATTTTTGACCCTCATCCCTATAATATTCCCCAATCCTTGAACAGATGGTTAACCATACTTTTTCTTCTAGCTAAACGTAGTATACTTATAAATTGGAGATCTAATATAATCCCCACTCTCTTTGATATTCTTAATCATTTATCTCAATATGCCTCCCTGGATAGTATGACACACATTTCTCTCGACTGACTCAGCACATATAATAAATGTTGGCAGGAATATTTTAAATATTTGGATTCATCTAGCCAATCTGACGCTTAAAGTATGGATTGAAATACTTTATATAATATCTCTCTCTCCTTTTATTGATATCCCCCATTTCCTCAGATTGTGGTTTGCTTTTTCTCTACTTACTTGATACTCTCTTCTCTTTGCTATTTCTTCCTCTTCTCTTGTTTTCTTAATCTTTTCTATATAAGCTTTAGTAGCACTCTAACGATATATACATTGTAGTAATGTACAACTATGACTATTCGTATCTCCTCTTTTACTTTATACTTCTTCTATTTTTACTGTATATTATGTAGTGCTAAGCCTTTTTTTTTTCATTATAATATTGTAACTGTTCTAGTTTAGGTAGTTAACCCATAATTATTCTATTACCATTGAAAAGTCTTTTTTTCCTCCTTTGTTAGATGTTATGCTACTTAGTTTATCATTCATATAACCTTATATAGTATTGTTATAGGATATACTTGTTGTTTGTTCATCTTTTAAATACTTCAATAAAAAGATCAACTGCAATAAATATATTGACCTTGTGGAATCCATCAAAGGAAAGATGATCTTAATGCTGATATTGCACGTGGCTGTAGTAATGTGAAGAACATCATTACCTGAATCCTCAGGCCACAGGCGGCAGTTGGGAAGTTCTCACATCAGGATCAGGAATCTGGCAGGCAGGCATGATTATATCTGGGGTGGTACATGATGATGATACACAGCACACACACACAGTACAGGCCAAATGTTAACACTAGTTAGCAGCATGGCTGGCAAGTTGGCTTGTGAGCTTTATGATGTAGAAAACACATACAGGCAATAACATCAGTGAAGTGGGTGTTATGGTGGTGCTACATGTGAAATGAATGTTGCTGGCAGAAGAAGTTACGTTCCCTACCAGGACAACTTGGAAAGGCTCTCTGTGAGAGGGATTATTAGAAGGCTAGTTGCCATCCTACCAGAGATGAGTGACCCACCCTGGGCAGCTGGGGTGTGCAAGTGGCCAATGTTCCATCAGCATAATATAGCAGAAAATAGCAGAAAAATAGCAGGACAAGAGGACACAGCATGAGATTAGAGGGAGGCTGATTAAGGAGTAATGTGAGGAAGTTCCTTTTCACAGAAAGGGTGGTGGATGCATGGAACGGCCTACCTCAGGAAGTGGTGGATATGAATACAGTGCAGGGCTTCAAACAGGCATAGGATAGGCATAAGGGAGCAATACAGATGAGTATGAATAGACAGGCCATTGACAGAGTAAAGGCCTATGGCACATTTATAAGGTAGAAAAAGAAATGGGCAGACTGGATGGGCCTTGCGGTCCTTATCTGCCGTCAACTTCTATGATTCTATGTTTCAGAGGGAAGGAATACATATAGTACAAGTCAGTGTCTGCACTGGACAGCTATTGGAGGAGACAGAGGGGAGACATAGTAAAGTGGAAAGCAATGCTTATTAATTAATTTATGGGGTTGGTTTCCACTAGCCCTGAGCTGAAGTTGAAGTAAGATGTTAATAATCCTCCACAAAAATAAGCTGTCCTCCAACTTCAGGTTTAGTTGTGAATTATTCACTGTGTATCATCTTTTTTACACACCTCCTCATAAAGAGTACAGGTAGCACAGAAGTCAACTCTTGATATAGAAAACCAGACTAGACCTGGGTTTGAATCCCACAGCTTCCACTTGCATACTATGTGACCCTGAGCAAGTCACTTAACTTCCCTGTGCTCCCAGGTTGCTCCTGTAAATAAGCTTTCAGCTTAGTGTGCTACTCCTAGTTAAACAACTAAAAAAAAAAAACAGGCAGGCTAGCATGGGGCAGGATGGCGTCACACACAGTACATAGCAGGCTATACATAAGTCAGCTGTTGGTTATGATGATGTGCAAATTAAAAGGCAGGCAGTGCAAAACAAATGCAGTTGGAGGTACATGCTGTACAAAGGAAGGGCCAAGCCAAGTGCTCACATGAGAAAGAAAAGTCAGCTAGTTGTCATGCTGGCCAAATGAGAAAGTCAAGAAGAAAGGAGAAAAGAGTTCCAGTAAACTGGACAATGACAAATGATTCAAAAACAAATACATACAGCCAAGGACAACATCTTTGCCACTGTATGAGGGCAACACTTTTTATGCATTTATAATTTATTTAATTCATGTAAACAAGACAGAGTTGGCAAACAATCTTGATTACAGCTGCAGCCATGGGAGATGGGCCACAGAGAGCAAGGACAATCCACCTTTTCCCTAAATTACCTAGGATGCTCATCCTGATCCTACTACTGATCTCAGGAAATGTTCACCCCAACCCTGGCCCTATGCCTGCCAAGGCCCAGACCTAGTCACCCACATGGAGGTTGAGGATTGTGTCCTTAAATATTGGCAGCCTGCTGGCAAAGCTCACTCAGTTTGAAGCCTGGGTGGCACTTGTGCAGCCTGATGTTATCACACTGACTGAAACCTGGCTCACGCCCATAACTGCTGACATGGCAATCTCCCTGCCTGGGTAAAACTTACATAGACTTGATCGCCTTGCAAAAAGAGGGTCCGGATGACTAATCTACACCCGCAACCATCTCCAGTGCCATAAAGTCCAACTGCCTGCTGCCAGCAAATACTGTGAATGCCTTGCAGTGAAAATCCTCATGGGCAAGGGGCAGTAAGAGCTGATTGTCATGTCAGTATACATTCCAGCTGGATGCAGCAAGTGGGGCTAAATGATTTCACCAGCCTCTATACCCAGGCAAGTAACAATAAGGAAACTATTGTGTTAGGTGACTTCAATTCTAACCAGCTAGCCAGCTCCAGTTCCTCACATGGGGACCTAATTACTGGACTATACCTAACACAGGTGGTCCAGAGTTGCACAGGAACCAGCTACAGAATGGGAACAAGTACCCTGATTGACTGGGTACTGACCTCCCTCCCCGGAAGAATTATCAATGTCCAGGTACTCCCAGATGTGCTGAGTAACCACTCCCCTGTCTTATGTGAATGGTCCTCTAAGCTGCCAGAACTACCCCAAGTCTGGTGAGGAACAGAGTCATCAGAAATTGATCTATGGCTGCCTTCAAGAAACACCTGGTCAACACAGACTGGAGCATCCTGGATACCTATCCCGATATTGATGCAGCCCTCCAGGTCTTCCTCGATCAGTTTAACTCAGCTGCAGACAAGTATGCCCCCTTTCATAAGAAAATGATAAAAGGGAGGTGCATGGACTGGAACACCCCCAACCCCCCAAGTCCTTGGTTTGATGCGGGAACGTGATCTACTATGGCACTGAGCAAGAGTATCAGGGACAGCAGAGAATGTCAAAAATTACTAAGCTGCTAGAAATAGGTACACATGGGCAATATGGCAAGCTGAGGCCTCCCACCACAGAAATCAGCAGTCCCAGTGCCTGAAAGATAGCAACATGTTCTGGGCTACCATCAAGAGTCTTGTAGGGACTTGTAACAGGTCCCCACCAGCCATGCTCCACCACAGTGACAAAGTCATAGATGACGAAGTGACCGTAGCCAATATTTTCGATGAGGCATTTACTGACTACAGTGCAGTCATACCACCTAAATCAACTGCTGATGAGGACAAAACACTGAGCTGTGAACACTTGCCCCCACCCCTTCCTAGCACCAACCCAAAATTCTACTTTTGGCAGGTGACCACCAAGAAGACTGCTAAATACCCTGCAAGAGTGCTGGGTGAAACAAGGATGGGTGGGAACAGGATTGAAATATAGAAACATACATAGAATTTGATGGCAGAAAAGGACCACTTGGCCCACCTAGTCTGCCCATTTCCCTACCTGATGGATAAGCTGCAGATTCTAGTTAATTAACAGCTTATTTCCTTCTAACCCCCACCAGAATTGCCTTATGCCTGTCCCATGCATTTTTGAATTCTCCCACTGTTCCTGACTCCACAACCTCCTCAGGAAGGCTGTTCCATGCATCCACAACCCTCTCTGTGAAAAAATACTTTCTAACATTACCTCTGAGCCATCCCCCCATCTTCAAATTGAGCCTCCTTGTTCTTGCACATCTCTTCTTCTGAAAGATGCCTCCCTATTGTACTTTGTTAATTCCCTTGAGATACTTAAAGGTTTCTATCATGTCCCCCCTCTCCCTCCTTTCCTCAATGGTATACATATTAAGCTGCTTTAGTTTCTCCTCGTATGTCTTCTGGTGCAGATACTGCACTATTTTGGTTGCCCTCCTCTGAACAGCCTCCACTGTCTCTATGTCTTTGCGGAGATGGGGTCTCCAGAATTGCACGCAGTACTCCAGATGGGGTCTCACCAACTGTCTGTACAGAGAGATAACATCTTCTTGTTTTCTACTGTTGATGCCTCTCCCTATGCATCCCAGTATCCCCCAGCCCTCCTTACTGCCTTCTCACAATGCTTGCCCACCTTTATGTCATCTGATATAATTACTTCTAGGTCTCTTTCAATTTTTGTTGTTGTTATTGATATGAAACTTATCTCAGTCGCCTTCCCTGGAGTGGTCATACCTATCACTAAGCTTTTTAATATGTCAGTTCGAATGTCAGCATTCTCATCTACATGAAAAACTGTCCTGGTCATTCTGGTGCCAAAAGGAGGGGATCGTTCACTTGTGCCCAATTACAGGCCCATCTCCATCCTGTCTCCTCTCTCCAAAGCCCTGGAAAAAAATCATTGTAGACCAGCTCTCCGCCCACCTACACAAATACAACCTCCTTAGCCCACAACAACATGGGTTCCACAAGTGGCACAGTACCAACAAGGCCCTCATTTAATTCACAGACTATGTCCACAAGGCACTCGACCAGGAACAACTAGCTGGAGCAATCCATATCGACCTATCCAAGGCATTTGACCTTGTGGATCACAAGCTGCTGCTCCACAGATTAACCTACATTGAGTTGTCCTCAGACACGGTTGGATGGTTCTCTAGCTACCTGTCTGAGCACTCACAGAAGGTAATGACTAATGGTACCATCTCAGAGGCAAGTAAAGTCACAATTGGGGTCCCTCAAGGGTTCATACTGGGCCCCTCCTGTTTAGCCTCTCCGTAAATGACCTCCCAGTTGTGTGTCCCTCTGCCAAAGTCCTGCTGTATGCAGATGACACTGTGCTATTCCTAAGAGGTTTCTGCCAAGACACACTGTCCAGGAACCTACAGTGCACTTTGACCTGCTACAGGAATGGTTTAACACAAGTCTCCTAGTACTCAGTAGTAAAAAGACTAAGACAGTGCTCTTTACCAGTCCCCAGAAGAGGAAATCCACCACACCATTTAAAATAGCACTCAGTATGGACTCCACCCTCAAACAAGTTCACTTTTTCTGGTACCTGGGGGTCACAATCGATGAGTCCCTCTCTTTCGACAAACACTTAAGTTATATCACTAAGGCTGCAAGCAGGAAGTTGGGGACATGCTACAGACTGTGCTTCTGCTCACCCCTGAAACCAGGCTCCAGGCAGTCAATGGCATAATCCTGCCAATCCTGGACTATGGAAATGTGGTTTATGGTGCTGCCACGAACTCTAGCCTACACAAAGTCCACCTTACTCTCAATAAAGTATGCAGATTTGTCCTGGATGCGAATCACATCACACACACCTGCGAGCTCTATATAAGGACAAAGTGGATGCCTCTCCAGGACAGAATAACGCTCCAGACCTGCTTACTAGGAAAGAAGGCCCTACTAGAACTGGCACCTGTCTCCCTGCAGGTATTATTCAGACCTGCCCCAGATGAGCATGCCACAAGAAGTGTCTCCAGGCATGCCTTAGCTGTTCCCTTCAGGAGATCAGCCCTGGGTAGGCGTGCCTTCATGGTAATGGCTCCCACCTGGCTAAACAAGCTTCCAAACACAATCACCAACCTTCAATGCCTAGGTCACTTCGAATCCAAACTCTGTAAGTCCATCTCTCCTCCAGTCTGCAGCCTGTGTTAAACGTAATCCCAGCTTCCATCCCACCACTCAATTGCCTACTTGCTCTGGCTGGGTTGCACCTACTCCCCTCCCCCACCCCTTACCCTCTCCCTAACAACTCCCCCCACTTGTCCTTTGTCCAGTACCCCGTCACTACCTCCTCCTCCACCTGCCCTCTGTACAGTTCACCCACACTACCTCCTACCCAGTCCCCTGTCCACTTCCTCTGCCCCCACTCCTCCCCTCTACCTGCCCTCTGTCCATTACATCCACACTACCTCTAGCCCATTTCTCTGACCTCTTCCTCCCCCCTTCCACTCCCCCACCATCTGCCTTCTCTTGCCAAAACCCAACTTGTCTCTCTGCATTTAACTTCTCAGATGGCTGCTCATTGAGTACCTCCACTGGGAAATTGACAATGCTACCAGCTGCTTCATTCATATCTTGACTTGTGTAAACCATAAATGTATTTCCTACCCCTTCCTATGCAAACTATGTTAGTAGTACAACCCCAGTGTCAATTTGCCTGCTGTAATTATGCTGTTGTAACAAAATGTACCTCCTTAAGTCCTGACGAGGATCCTTTGTAAATGAGCTCATAGCTCAAAGGTTTGTAATTCCGAGTTCCCAATAAATAAAATAAAATAAAATTGTGGCAAAATAAAATACATTAAAGACAGATTAATAAAACAAAAAAATTGTAGTTGTATAGAACACATAAGGCACATTAAAAGTTTACAAATTACATGATTAAAACAATTATACATGATGGTTGTCGAGTAAGCACATTTAGATTTGCTCTCTGCTATGGTCAGCAGAAAAGAAACTTGTCAAAACATGTGAAAAGGTGGCACTCCACCTCAGATAAAGCCTAACAAAGAGAAAATTCTACAGAAATACAAGGTGAGAACATTCTCAGATAACCCTGAAAGTAAAACCAGTCCATTAGCTTGGTTTCCGTTCTGAGGAAGCCCTAGTCTGGATATCTCAAGGAGGGTTACATTGGCTGTAATGTTGAAGGAGAACCCCAATCCAATGGCTACCATTGATCCTGCAGTCTGTCCAGATTTAACTCCACTACCTGGTCTTACCTGTGCAGAGTCCACTTCAGACCTTGCTGATAACATTAGAAGTCTCAGAAAGAGATGTCTTAGTTCCATGCAGAAGCTGGAACTTTTACTGAAAAGGACTGAGCATTTGGTAAAGGATGCTGAAATCTACAGAAAGGAAGTGAAAGTGACACAAAAACTGAACTTAAGACAAAATACCATACATTAGAAACCTTATCAATGATGACTAATACTAGAGACTGTGCAGTTATCCACTGAAAAATGGAGTCTATGGAGAACACCTTAAAGTACTGTAACCTGCATTTGGGGGAGGCCTGACGTGCTACACATAAAGCTTATCACAGTGAGAGATTTACTTAAAGATATTATGATAAATGCCTTATCCTTGTCTGCTGACAATCTGCCATGTATCTTCAAAGCCTACTGAGTGGTCAGCAAAGGGTCTGAACATGCAGAGTCTGCTACTGAGAGTACTCAGGCTACTAATTTATATTTGAACTCATCAGTGCAATCAACTTCTCAAACCCAAAATGCTGTTGTTACTTCAAAATATCTTCCATTATGCACAGTTATGTGCACTTTTGATTTCAAGTTGTATCAGGACAAAATTGCTCACTTGAGAGGAAATATTCATCAGAAGGATCTAAAATTTTAAATTTCCCCGTGCATCTGTTTTGCATCTCAGCAAAGGAAGAAATGATTAATGGCTTTCTGCTGAGAATTAGGAAGGAGCTTTTCAATAACTGAACTAGTGAAATGACATATTAAACTTGAAAGAAAAGTCTATGGCTTGGATTTTTAAAGCTCTGTGGCATAATTTTGCTTCTGCTACACTACTTTGTGACATGCCTGTTAGACCACATAAAATAATGGTCTAACTTCACATCACATGTGCCACAAGTTGCACATCAAAAATTATGCATGTGTGGAGAATATGGGGCATATGTCATTTTGTTGCCATAAAGTGTTGTAAATGTGTCACAATGGTTGAAATGGCTGCAGACATCTTAGTGCATTTATAGTGATGCAACTGTGGCAATACAATTGCCATAAGTCCTGTGTCAAAATCTTTTACGAAGACCATCTAGCTGACTTTACCCATAACTGGCAGGCCTCAGCAAGTACTTATGTGGTTCAGGTGCTTGACTCTGTATCCATGATCTTCAAAATCATCCCTGAGGGTCTAAATATTCTGAGACAGATTCACAAAGCCCCTGAAAATCCCACAGCTGTGGGGAAAACCTGACACAAGCGGGTTGCCACTTGCGGAGCCACAGTTTTTCCTGCAGCTGTTGTATTCACAAAGGTGAGCCAGTTTATGACCAGCTCCACCATTTATGGCAGCTCGTGGGTGTTTTTCTCCCCCACAACTGTGAGAGCACACGGCTTCTAGGGGTTTGATAGACGTCTGATGTATGTGAGCAAATGAAACAGTGACAAATAGTACTTTATGCTTTTTATGTTGGGAGCCCTGCTTAATATTTTGTAAACAGAGACTGACTGTTCGAGCTCAGTTTATTTTTAACTGACAGCAAAGAACACCCCGTGTAGGCTTCGTTTCAGTCCTTGTTTAGGACTAGTATATTTGGTCACATTGGGACACTTTACTTGTATTAAATAATTTATTTGTCATTTGCTCAGCGCGTGACCCCATGAGAGCACTTCCCGGGCATACACCTCTATTTAATGATCCCTGCTGCGAGCAGGGCAAGGGGAGCGGGGCACATGCACTCAGCACCATGCATGTCTGTACATGTCTTCTGTATCTGCTGCATCTGCTGGGGACACTGGGGTGCTGGGCAGACCCTACGGATGAGGAGAATAGGTGAGCAGTATTAACTCTCGAACAGTCACCAAAACTGAGTACATAGTTGCACGATTGCCTATAAAATGGCTCAGGCTAAGGGGAAGCGAGGTAATAATAAAAAGAAAATGTGCTCCCAATGTAACATGTTTACTGAAGATACACCCAATCAGGAGTTTGTCTGCGATAAATGTTTGTTGGTCAGCACACTCCAAGAAGAAATCTGCCAGTTATGTAAGACACTAGAGACCCAAACAGAAATCAAACTCCATGAAAAACTTCATTGACGAATTAGTTTATGAAACTAGTATTAAACACACTGATTGTACTGGTAACGTTGCAACTGAAGTATTATCATCCCCTACTGAGCAGCACCCCCCATCGATGGTATACCCCCCACACCCACAAACCTTACAACTTTCAAACAGCACACAGCACCCTTAGTTTTGTCTAACAAATTTGAGAGCCTTGCAGCAGAGGAGGACAGCCCTGCTACTACCCCTACTACTAAAGACATCAAGCCAACTAACCGTTTACCATCAAATTATACTAGGTCTGAACCAGTGTATAAACCCCCTTACCCTATTAGGGATATGGTAGTAATTGGTGATTTGGTCTTAAGGGGAGTTGACACTGCTGCTTGTGCGTGCTGGAAAGCACATGTGACAGTAAGTACACTCCCTTGGGTACAGACTAGTGATATTGTGTACCTCTTGGATGGACTACTTGTAAACACATCCAACCCTATTGTCCTACTTCATGTAGGAACCAATGACCTTGCCACATGCAATATGGCAGATATTCAGGCTGATTATGTAAACATTCTGCACCAGATTAAAGAAGAAAATAGGGAACTTATTTTATCTGGTGTCCTACCCACCAAGGGGAGACAATCACATAGAAACTCATCTATCCATATATTAAATTCCTGGCTGAGACAACTTTGCCTTTCTGAAAATATTGGCTTCATGGACAATTCAGTTACATTTAATAATACAACTTGCTTTAAAGGGGATGGCTTGCACCTGAACTACCTTGGTACTAGAATCTTAGGAAAAAAATCATTGAAGTACTGAAATTTCATTTAAACTGGAAGATGGGGGAGCGCTGCCAATGATAATAAATACCATAGTATGGTAGACACCAACTGGACATATTTCAATAACCAAGGCTGGAAGGGGGTATTGATAAATGCTCGAAGCCTGACCAGCAAATTCAACAAATTTAAAACCCTACTAGCTTCAAATGATATTCAAACAGCCCTAGTTACTGAAACCTGGTGGGACGAGGCTGATACCTGGGGGGGAGGGGGGAACAGTCCAAGGCTACAATGTCTTTTCTAAAAGCTGTGAATACAGGAAAGGGGGAGGAGTGGCCATCTACCTTCACGAAACAATAGAATGTGAGGAGATTGTAACTGATATGGGTAACACTGAATCATTCTGGATTAAGCTAACCCCCCAAGGAGATCCCCCACTTACCATCGGTTTGGTATACAGATCCCCATCAACAACTTTAGATACTGACATGCAGCTCCTATGTTATATTGCAAACCTAGAACCATCTAACAACATAGTGATCTTTGGGGATTTTAATTTATTTACCATCGATTGGACATTGGCAGCAGCAACTACTAAAAGTGGCGAAACCCCTGGCAGAGCTTTTCACCATCTCTCTGAGGACAGGGTGGGTGCCCCAAGACTGGAAGGTGGTGCATGTAGTGCCTATCCACAAGGGGGGATCAAGGGAGGTGGCAGGGAACTACAGGCCTGTCAGCCTGACATCGGTGGTGGGCAAGGTGATGGAGGGCATTATCAAGGAGAGGCTGGGGGGGACCTGGATAAGTCAGGGTGCCTGGACGATAGACAGCATGGATTCATCCTGGGGAAATCATGTCAGACAAACCTGGTGGAATTCTATGACTGGGTGACAAGTGCCTTGGACCTGGGTAGACCAGTGGATGTCCTCTTTCTAGACTTCAGCAAGGCATTTGACTCTGTTCCTCACGTGGGCCTGTTGGATAAGCTAGGAGAAATGGGGGTGGGAAACCAGATGATCAGATGGATAGACAATTGGTTCCAGGACCTGACCCAGAGGGTCATAGTTGGTGGAGATAGTCTCATCCCAAGGAGGGTCATTAGTGGGGTCCCACAGGATCAGTCCTTGGGCCCTTCTGTTCAACGCCTACCTATCTGACATAAGGACAGGAATCAGGAGTGAGATGAGTCTCTTTGCAGATGACTCGAAACTGGGGCAGTGGTGGATGGGGAGGAGGGAGGTGGCCTCAGGGGGACCTGGAGGCTCTGGAAAGATGGTCTAGAAAGTGGAAGCTGAGGTTCAATGCAGGAAATGCAAGGTACTCCACCTGGGGCTAGAAACCCAGGCCAAGTGTACACCCTGGGGAATACTACAAGTCTCAATGGCTGAGAGGGACCTGGGGTGGTGGTGGATGTCAAGATGAACAACTCTGAGACTTGTAGGAGGGCAGCAGCTAAGGCCAACAGGATGCTGGGATGCATCGCTAGGGGATAACCTCCAGAAGGAGGGAAGTGATACCCTCTGTATAACTGCTTGGTGAGGCGCACCTGGAGTACTGCGTGCAGTTTTGGAGGCCACACTTAAAGAGGGACATTAACCTCCTGGAGAGGGTCCAGAGAGGGCAACCAAAATGATTTGGGGCTTGGGGACAGGACCTGAGGAGAGGCTTGAAGAGCTAAATATGTACACATTGGAAGAGAAGGGACCAGGGGACATGATAGAGGTCTTCAGGTACATGAAGAGGGTAAATAGGGGAGGAACAGTCAGGGTGCTTCGAAGGAAGGAGGAAGGGGCCACTAGAGGACATGGGTGGAAGCTGGAGGGGGGAAGATTCAGGGGAGAAAGAAGGAGGTGCTACTTCACTGAGAGGGTGGTGGAGCCATGGAATGCACTACCTAGGGGGCTAGTGGAGGCAGAGACAGTGGAGGGGTTCAAGAGGGGGTGGGACAGGTACAGGGGAAGGGTTCTGGAAGCAAAATCCAATGCAGCAAGAATATCTGGAACTGGGAAGGGAGAAGCCAGAGAAGGCGAGGGGGACAGCAAGGTCAGCACCCAGGGTGGGGGCTGACCAAACGAGCAGACACGAAAGACCGTTAGGCCTATTCTGCTGGCATTTTAGTATGTTAGTATGATAGACTATATGTGAAAACTTCTGACCAGCTCCAGTTAGAACAATCAGTCCTACAGCCTACTAGGAATGATAAAATTCTAGATCTGATTTTAACTAACACCGAGAACTGTATATCTAACATCTCCATTAGAGCATCCGTAGGAAACGGTGACCATAATATATTCAATTTCCAAATTCTAGGTAACCAAAATGGAAAGGGCCTCTGGCTCAACAGATATATTAAATTTCCAAAAAGCCAATTCTGACATAATAAAATCTAGCCTGGCTAGCTGGGATTGGCCTAAAGAATTTACCAATGTCTCACTTGAACTAAAATGGAGCCTACTGCTCAATAAACTAAAAAATCTGATTAAGGCATGTATTCCGACCATTAAGAAGTATGAGGTAACCGAAAGATCAGCACCTGTTTGGATGAGCCCCTCAATTAAGAGACTAATTAACAGGAAAAGTAAAATGTTCACATGCATAAAGCACGGTAAAACCCAGCTTCTCACTAAGTACAGGGATCTGGTAAAAAAAAAAGTGAAGGCCAAAATTAAAAAAGCTAAATCACAGTATGAATTTAAATTAGCTAGTCAGGTTAAGAGTGATAAAAAAGCTTTCTTCTCCCATATTAATAAATTAAAGGGAAGAACAAGCAGCATAAGCCTCTTTTTAAATGAATTAGGTCATATTGCCAATAACAAAGAAGCTGTGGATATACAGAACAGTTACTTTTGTACTGTATTTAATAAAGATAACACTGTTCTGTCAGTAACAGCCCCAACACCATCACCTGGCCAGGTAACCATTGAACCCAAAGAGGTATTCGACAGAGTAAAGAAATTGGATGTGAACAAATCACCAGGGCCTGATGAAATTCATCCCAGGGTTCTAAAAGAGGTAGCAGAGTTCATTTTCCTACCCCTAACCAATATATTCCAACATTCTATAGACACTGGGGTAATCTCTCATGAGTGGAAAGTTGCCACAGTAGTACCCATACTAAAAAAGGGACCTAAATCTAATCCTGCAAACTTTAGCCCTATCAGTCTAACGTCATTCTTAGGCAAGATCCTAGAAAGCATCATTAAAGATTAAAAACTAAAATTCATTGAGCAATCTGGGCTAACAGATCCTTTATAACATGGGTTCACCAAATCCAAGTCCTGCCAAACTAATTTACTAACCTTCTATGATTCTGTCAGCAGGGAAATAGACCAGGGGAACACTGTTGACATTGTGTTCTTAGACTTTGCAAAGGCTTTTGACAAGCTCCCACATGTAAAGCTTCTCAATACCCTTGTATCCTACAAACTAAACACTAACATTCTAAATTGGATTACTGGTTGGCTTAGGGGAAGGAAACAGAGGGTATCCATCAATGGAGTATTATCCAATTGGGCCTGGGTCACTAGTGAGGTACCTCAGGGGTCTATCTTGGGCCTCTGTTTTTTAATATTTATATTGCTTCACTCAAAATCGATGTACCTAATGTAAGGATTCTGAAATTTGCGGACGACTGTCGGTTAGGTACTGTGGTTAATGGCCCAAACAATTATGCTGCTTTCCAACTAGCCATTGATAGAGTTCTTAACTGGACTAATTATAGCAAGTGACTTCTAAATATCAACAAGAGCAAAGTTATGCACCTGGGTACACATAATAATCATTACGTGTACAAGCTAGGGAACAATGATCTCTCAGTAATCTGCCAAGAAAAAGATTTGGAAATAACAATTACCCCTGATTTGAAATTTAAATCTCATTGCAGTACCCAAATTAAACAAGCATTTGTCAATGCTGAATGTTGATTGCATTGGTCCGTTGAGCTCGCTCATTCCATTTCTCCCGGTGCTGCAGGCTGCTCTTTTCCACTGGGCTCCTGCCTGCATTGGCACCTTGTTCTGCCCACAAAGAAATCTGCAGCTTTCCCGACAGAGCTGCGTTGAGGTGGCTCACTCCCCCTGTCTCACTCGTTCATTCTGTTTCTCCTGGTGCTGCAGGCTGCCCTTTTGTACTGGGCTCCTGCCTCTGTCGGCGGCTTTTTCTGCCCACAAAGAAATCTGCAGCAGTCATGATATTGCTCCGTTGAGCTTGCTCACTCCCCGTCTCTCACTCGCTCATTCCATTTCTACATAGAAACATAGAAGTTGACGGCAGATAAAAACAGCAAGGCCCATCCAGTCTGCCCATTTCTTTTTCTACCTTATAAATGTGCCATCAGCCTTTGCTCTGTCAATGGCCTATCTATTCATACTTATCTGTATTGCTCCCTTATGCCTATCCCATGCCCGTTTGAAGCCATGTACTGTATTCATATCCACCACTTCCTGAGGTCGGCCATTCCATGCATTCACCACCCTTTCTGTGAAAAAGAACTTCCTCACATTGCCCCTTAATTGGCCTCCCTCTAATCTCATGCTGTGTCCTCTCTTCCTGCTAATTTTCTTATATTGAAACATGTTAGACTCTTCCACCTTGTTAATGCCCTTAAGGTGTTTGAATGTTTCGATCGTATCTCCTCTCTCCTTCCTTTATTCTAGGGTATACATATTGAGCTCCATTAATCTGTCCTCATATGTTTTCTGATGCAGTCCCTGCACTATTTCTGCGGTGCTGCAGGCTGCCCTTTTGTACTGGGATCCTGCCTGCGTTGCCAACTTCTTCTGCCCACAAAGAAATCTGTAGCAGTCACGATAGAGCTCCATTGAGCTCGCTCACTCCCACTCTCTCATTCTCTCATTCTGGTTCTACCACCGCTGCAGGCTGCCCTTTTTGTACTGGGCCCCTGCGTGTATTGCTGCCTTTTTCTGCCCACAAAGAAATCTGCAGAAGTCCCAACAGAGCTCCATTGAGATCACTCACTCCCTCTCCCTCACTTGCTCGTTCTGTGTCTCCCAATGCTGCAGGCTGCCCTTTTGTACTGGGCTCCTGCCTGCGTTGGTGCCTTTTCCTGCCCACAAAGAAATTCAAAGCAGTCCTGACACAGCTCAGCTGAGCTCGGTCACTCCTCCCTCTCATCTTAAACTGTCCCAAACACTGATTTCCGACAGCGACTGTGGTATTCTGCACTGGAAGTGCAAGAACACATTTCGGCCAGGATGTGAAAAATGACAACTGTACTGTTCATAAGGAGGTGTTAAAAAAATGGCAGTGTTGAAAATCTGGCATGAAAATATTACTAATTTGCCAACTTATAAGGGTGCATGGAAACTGCACAATGCACGCTCGTAACACAGTCATTTTATGGCGTTTCATCACAACATTTTCAACATAGGCATTTTAGGACCTCTGCTCAAGAACAGTTGTCAGTGTGATCTTCTTAATGTGTACCGAACACTGATTTTCCGCAGTGACCGTGTTATTGTGTGCCAGAAAAGTGAAAACACATTTCAGCCAGGATGTGAAAAATGACAGCTACACTGTTCATAAGGAGGTGTGGAAAAATGGCAATGTTGAAAAGCTGGAGTGAAAATATTGCAAAGTTTCGAAGGTTTGAGCATGCGTAGGAACTGCACAACGCACGCTCATAACACACTCATTTTATGGACTTTCATCACCAAATTTTCAACATAGGCATTTTAGGACACGATGGGGTGGACTCCCAGCATGCCAATGGTGTGTTTCTGAATAGTGTCACTGTTATTTTCACAATATGTCCCAAACACGGATTTCCCACAGCGACCAAGCTATTCTGCGCCAGAACTGCGAAAACACATTTCAGCCAGGATGTGAGAAATGACAACTGTACTCTTCATAAGGAGGTGCAGAACAATGGTAATGTTGGAAATCTGTAGTGAAAATATTATAAATTCATGAAGTTACGAGCATGCGTGCAAACTGTGCAATGCACTCTCGTAACAGTCATCTTATGGAGTATCGTCATCAAATTTTCAACATATGCATTTTAGGATGTCTGCTTATGAACAGTGTCACTGTCATTTTCTTAATCTGTCCTGAACACTGATTTCCCACAGTGACCACACCATTCTGCGCCGGAAGTGCAAAAACACATTTTGGCCAGGATGTGAAAAATGATAGCTATACTGTTCACAAGGAGGTGTGAAAAAATGGCAATGTTGAAAATCAGGGGACAAAATATTGCAAATTTGTGAAGTTATGAGCGTGCATAGCAGCTGCACAACTCATGCTCGTAAAACAGTCATTTTTTTTATTTTTTCCACCAAATTTGCAACATAGGCTTTTTGAGAGCCCATCTTATGAACACTGGTTCTGTCAATTTGTTAATTGGTCCCGAAAGGTGATTCCATGCAGCGACCGTGAAATCACCTTTCGAGGCAGAATAACGCCACAACAGTGGCAGAATTCATGAGGAGGGGTCCCAAAAACCCCATGTTGAAAATTTGGTGCCAAAATTCCAAAAAATGCCTGAGATACACATCAAAGTTGAAAGAAATCCCTATTTATTCCATTATACAGCTTACCGGCATTTCCTCAGTTCGCGGTCACTTTGAAGAGTGCAAACGTGTTCCCGGTCCACCGAAGATTGTCGCACCGGACTCTAGAGGTAAGTATGGGGTGAGAGGTGTGGGGAGGCAGGTGCGCAGTGGGTGAGCATGGGTTGTGGGAGGGAGTAGGGAGACCCATGAGGACAGTTTTTTGCGGTAAAAAAAAAAACATAATCTTGGGATATTTTTTTACAAGGGCATGTGCACGATGGGGTGGCTCCCAGCATGCCAATGGAGTGTTTCTTGAGGGTTGTAGCTGTACCCAGCGGAGTTGGGCACCCCGTCGGCACAAGGAGGCGCAACAGCCGAGGAGGATTGGGCAGCCCCTCGGCACTAAAGTACTGGGTGTTTGTGGGGGATGGGTCATTATGCCAATGGGGAGTGGGCTGCCCCATCAGCAAATCAAAGTGGGAGGGGGACATCATGCCAACAGGGAGTGGGCTCCCCCGTTGGCAACTCTAACAAAGGAGGGGACTGAAGCCGATGGGGATTGGGGCCCCCGTCAGCAAACAAAAACTGTTCTTGGTGGGCGCATGCTGCCAAGTGGGATTGGGCACCCCCTCGGCAGTGGGGGTGCTTTAATATTGGTTGTGAACACAGCAGCGGCAACCCGACACCATGTTCACAAACAATATGTGGGTAAGGAGGTTCCACCCAGCAATGACGGGCCGCTCCCTCATTGCAACGAATGGCTTATGCTGCAATGACGAGGTGGCCCCTGATTGCTGCTCCTGAAACCTTACAAGGTTGTGGCACACTGGCTGAACTAGTGTCAGCAGTAGCGTGCCACCCCATTGGGACTAGTGGGACAAGCCTCCAAAGGCTGTGGCAGCATTGGCCACAACAGTGCCACGCCTCCACAACCTGCTTCTGCAGCAAGCTCCTGCAATATGTTTGTTGTGCATGTGTGCGATCGACATAAAAAGCTAATCAAATACTAAATTGTATCCTCAGACACATTTCAAGCAGGAAAAGAGAAGTAATTCTCCTACTGTACACTGCCTTGGTCAGACCCCACCTTGAGTATTGTGTCCAAGTTTGGTCACCTTATATTCAGGAGGATATCTCAAGGCTTGAGGGGGTCCAATGTGGGGCCACCAAGGCTATAGCTGGGATGAGTAATAAGCCCTACAATGATAGACTTAAATCACTAAACATATACACGCTCTGCTACAGGAGACTTAGAGGGGACATGTGCCTCCTTTTCAAAGCTACAACTGATCCAACCCTCCGGGATGATTTGGGGATTCTACCACGTGAAAACAGAACAAGTACTAGAAAACACAGTAAACAACTAGTCTTAGCTAAATGGAATATACTGCGAAGGAAAAATTGGTTCAGTACCAGAGTAGTTTCTATATGGAATACTCTCCCAACAGCTAAAGTAAATTGTCCTGATATGGACTCATTTAAATTAAGCTTAGATCAAGCCTTTGGAGATGACATGAAATTTTGTTTTGGGTAACACACTTGGCAAGCACTACTGACTTCTTGTCCATATTTGCTTGAACCTAGCTATGAAACCAGGTGTAACAGCTCCCGCAGCTCTGGTGGACTGTGAATACAAATCTCCACAACTGCGGAGATTTCAGTCTACAACCTGAGTTGTATGTGACTCTGGCCCTCCAACTTTAATAAATGGATTTGATCTGATTATACAATGCTGTTAACATTTGTATGAAACAATGAACTTTATAGACATGTTCTGAATTACAGTGTTTATTTTGTCACAAAAAGGAATTCTATTTTTTCCACCTTATTTTGTAAGGCTATATTTCTTATAGCCCCAGAAAATATAAATAATATTGGATTTTATAAATTTAATTCAGCTTTGTCTGTACTGCTTTCTGCAGGGGTTTAAATAGTTACCTAATGTTAATGTTTTGTTTTTGAGAGTGCTAGTCTGCACTGGATTGGATAATTAATAACTTAAATGGAGTTTACAAAATATATTACACTTCATTTGGCCAATTTGGCCCAAGAATTCCATTCAGCAAGACTTGGATGCCTTTGTTAAGGATGCTCCATATTCTAAAATGTTCCTTTCTGACAGTATGTTACAGGTTGCTAACCAAGTCTGAATAATAGCTGTATAAAAGATAAATGCCATTAAGACTTAAATATTGCCTTGCCTCACCCTTCAGAACTACTTAAGTTCTATTTTAGTATTTGTATAGTTACTGACTATAAATGAATGAAAATTTGAAAGTACTGTTTAAATATGATGACTTGACCAGCCTGGTGGCACTGATGGTTGAGGCGCTGGACGCCACACCTCGCACCATGCCGGTGACCCAGGTTTGGGAACGAGCCCGGCCCTTCGGGGGTCAGCAGGGAGGGGGAATGACAGAGCATCCTAAGGACTGCTCTCCTTCCCCAGGGAGGGGGGATTTCACCAACCAATGTGCTGGTGACCTCTGACGGAGGCTGGAGGCACTACAGTGCGCGGTCGCAATCTGCAGGGGTTGGAGCTGTGGCAGACGTCCTTCGGAGGTGCACGGGAGCATGCATCAGCTGAGCTGGATATAATTGCACATATTCTAGGGTATACAAGCTAAAATATGGGAAAAATCCAGACCAGTGGGATAGGCGATGGCACCTTCACTTCACACCCAACACCGCATCTGTCTCAGCTGAGCCTCATATCTCCTCCACCTCTTGCCCCACCGCTTGCCAGAGTCTGCCTTTCAAGGAGCCCAGGTAGGAGTCGGGCTACCCTCCCCAGGCATGTTAAACTGGGGGTGCTGGCAGCGGGGGAGGGAGAGGGTTACAGACTGTAGCAGTTCTCAGGTGGGTGGTCACAGCAGAAGGATGCCTGACAGAGTTCCCCTGATCCGTGACTGGAGGGAAAAAGAGTTGTCAAGTATGGTGACTTTTTCATTTCTGCTTTATGTCACTGTACAGTTTTGAAAAATGATAAATATTATAAAAAAACAATAAAAGTGCAAAAAGCAGGTTGAAGTAACAGCAGAGAGTGGGGAGAGTAGGGTGCACATTTTTTTTTCTCCTGGAATGGAGGAGGAGGAGGAGGAGGGGATTTACCCTCTATCTGATGCCCAGACCTCACACGCAGTATCCCCCTAAGGCTGCCTAGATCAGGGAGGCCTGCAGCTTGTCCCCTGCCATCATGTTTCCACCAAGGGGGGGTGGAGAGATGGAGATCAACCAGTGGTCCCAACCAAGGTTTGCACCTGGGACATTATTAAGCGGAAGTCTGAGGATGTTCACACATCAACATATGCACACAGCCTTTGACAATTGCATGAACTGCTTCTATAGGAAGAAGAATGTTGGCCAGGACACAGGGGGAAATCATCTACTCTTGCAAAAAGTGCCTTGGCTTCTTTTACTTCCACCTGGACACCAACTAGGACAGTGCCAGTGATGGGTAAAAGGGACCTCAGGTTAAACATCTCATCCAAAGGACAGCACACCTCAGCAGTACAGTATTTTTGTAGTACTTTTAACAATCACACAGGCATTTTTTCAAGTTAAAAGTTTATTTGTTTGAAAGCAAACAATCATATACAGATTTGACACACAAATATTACAAAATAAAACTCCTAGATCTGGATATTCAAAGGGGTTGCACATGGTGCAACAGAGCTACACCGGCGCAAACCCACATTGCGCCCCAGTGGGATATTGAAAGGGCTGCCTGGCGCAGTGCAAATCCCGATGCTCGGGGGTGCAATGTAATCGTATGCAGCGCAGAGGCAGGGGGCGTGCCCATGCATATGCGGCACATCCCGATATTCAGCCCGGGATATGCAGCACATATGCTGGTGCAACCCTGCATTGTGCCGCATGGGGGGGCTCAAAGTTGAGCCTGTGAAAAGTGGGAACAAATCCTGGCCACCTACAGGTGGGCTGCTGTATTGCAGAGAGCAACACAGCAGCAGTCAGCCATGGGTGGCCACCTGCCCACCCAGAACTCCGTCCACAAGCACCCACATCCCCCTGGTAGTCTAGTGGTATCCCCCCTCCCTACTGAGTCCATGATAAATGTAAATGAAAACACACCCTGGCAGTATAGTGAAGCCCCCTGCCCATTGCCGCACTCACCGTAAAATACTGTAGAAATAGTCCCTGGCAGTCTAGTGGCACCCCCCCTCCCGTGTCCCGGTCACGGTAAATACTATGAATTATGCCCTGGTAGTCTTGTGGTACCCCTCACCCATTACCGCGATCATGGCACATCTCCATATATCATTCCCTGGTGATCCAGTGGCATCCCCACCCCTCCCACCCATACAGTACCCTTACCCTCTCCCATCATCGGCGCGGTGACTGCAACCGCCCACATACCCGCCACCGCCGCCTCGCTGAATGACAGGTGCAGTGTAGCAGCAGGGCATACTGTACCAGACAGTCCTAGATATGTGAAGACTTCATTCACATATTTGGGACTGATCTAGTACAGTATGCCCTACAGCTTCTGCCTGTACCTGTCGTCAAGCAGGTGGCATATCTTGGTGGGTTGTAGCCACTTCTGATAGTGGGGGAGTGGGGTGGGCAAAATGCTAATAGTGGAAAGAAAATAGAGTGCTAGTCCTGAGAATTGACTGCTGTAAGGAGGCGTGATCACAGCAATGGGGTGAGAGAGGCTCTCACTAGACTCACCAGGCCTCAATCCCTACAATGTGTAGAATCAGAGACATGGGAGGAAAGGAAGTGCCACTAGACTACTCTAGAGCTGGTCTTATATTACATGTTTTGGGGAATCAGGGACTCGGGAGGAGGGAGGTCCACTAGACTACCAGGGAATGTTTTGTGTTACATTTACTATGATCGTGGTTACGGGGTGAGGGATGCCCCAGGATCCCCACTGCACACGTCATGCTGTGCAAGGCTCCAGGCACAAGTCGCCGGGCTGCCCTGCACAAGTCATGCAAATAGGGCCATAATGACATGCAAATGGCCCCATTTGTGCCTTGCATATATTTTGGCCTCATTTGCATTCCCTCCACAGAATATCACATGTGATGCACCCAGCACAACTGTGTTTACACAGGCGCATCTCCATGCTCACCATCTGTGGCTTGTGCCGGCGCAGTGCCACTGCGTTATGTGCAGTGAGTGCATTGTCTGTGCCATATTCAATGGTGCTGCACCATGGCGCATCACCGTCGAATATCACCTTGCCCTGGCCCTGGCCCTGGCCCTGGCCCCGGTGCATCCCAGTTGCGTTGCACCCAGGCTTGCTCCACTGCCTGGCACAGTCTGAATATCTGGACCCTAGTCTAAAGATTCAATTATAACAATATTTGATCCACATAAAGATAGCATACTTCCAATTCATCCCCTCCAACATCTTTGCAAGCAGAAAACACCATTGCAACATCTTATAAATCTGAAAAGTAGAAGAAAGGCTTCCACATTTCATTAAAAAGTCTAACTTGGTCAATAATTGCTAACTAATGCATTCATTGTTTGCAATATTTCCTAGAGAATCTAACAACTCTCTCATACCAGGGATTCTGTACACCTCCCAGTTTTGTTGCAATAGTCTTTTATGTGACAGTGCTATGGTTAAAGTCCATAGTTGAAGGGGTCCAGGCAAATATGAAATCAGTGAGGTATCTCCCAGGATAAAATACCTGCTACAGTGTCCGCAGGAACATGGCTTTAGAAAAGCTCATAGCACTACCACTGCCTTGCTTGAATTTTCCAGCTACATTCATTATCCTCTCTCAGTGCCCAGACCTTGAACCCGGTATCCACCCAGGCTGCCTGGACTGGGAAGTCCTGCAGCTTGTCCCCTACCATCATGCTTCCCCTGGGGGAGAGACCGAGATCAACCAGAGGCCCCAACCAAGGCATGCACCTGGGGCATTATTCGGGTGGAAGTCTGGGGATGAAATGAAAAATTCAGAAAGACACAGATGCATTTGTTAAGGATGTTCCACATTTACCAACCACATTCATAGGGCCCTGGATGCTGGACAACTGCTTGGAGCATTATACATTGACCTGACAAAGGCCTTTGATACTGTTAATCACCAACTTCTCCTGCACTACCTCTCTACCCTAGGGCTCTCACACGATGTCACTGTTTAGTTTGGCACCTACCTCGGGGACAGGGGCCAATGTGTTAAGATTGGTGACACACTCTCCCTACAGCCTCCCTGTTCACTCAGGTGTTCCCCAAAATTCCATTCTTGGCCTTCTGCTTTTCAGCCTCTTCCTCAATAACCTCCCAGCAGCCTGTGACAATAAGATCTTACTTTATGCAGACAATGCTGTCCTTTTTTCTGCTCACACTGAACCAGTCGCTCTCACCCATGACCTCCAAAACTATTTCAGCCTCACAGAAACCTGGTTTGAGTAGCATAAATTGCTACTGAATTATAAAAAAAAACAAAGATGTGCTGTTTGCTAACTCCTGGAGCAAGTTCAGAACTGCTAGTCTAACAATACACAATAAACTACAGCTACCACTTGATTGGGTCCTTGAATTCAAATACCTAGGAATTACCTTAGACTGGTTGTTCTCCTATAGCTCGCATGTTAGCCTCGTATCTAAATCTATAAACTCAAGACTGGGGATCATCTATCGCCATCGACACTGTCTTACCCGTGAAGCCATGCGAACAGCTGTCACCAGCTCCATACTGTCTTTAGTGGACTACTGGTTAGTTTTCTATGGCTCTGCACCAGATCCTACTCTAAAGAGAGTAAGGATAGCACTGAACAAGTGCTGTAGACTTGTTACAGGTGCTGATAGGAGAACACACACCTGTGATCTCTACAACCTAACCAACTGGCTCAATCTACAAGGGAGTCTAGCTTACCAGACTTGCCTACTAGTAAAGAAAATCTGCATCTGCCTCACCCCACCTATGACTCACGCCTTAATGCAGCCCTCTCCCAGCACAAGACCCACCCAAAGTACTCACAATTCCTCCTACCAGGTACCTTTCTGCAGGACCTCCCTAGGTCAATGTGCCTTCTACTTCAGGGCCCCATCCCTGATTAATGGTCTCCCCCTGAAGTTTCAACTGAGAATAAACTAGGCCCACTTAAAAGCAAACTGTGCCAGCACTTCACAAACCTCATCAAGTGTGACTGTAACCTATAATCCCTAGTGTGCCTGTTCGCCTCTCCTTTGCAATCCCCTAGTCCTCCCCATCACTCATCCCCTTCCCCTACCTCCTGTCTTACCTTTCCTACCCTTGTCCTTCTCATGCATTTCTCCATCTGGAATACCCTCTGTTCTCCATCCTCATGCCTCCTCCACCCCCCTCTTCTCCCTCTCTCACCCCATCTCACCCCTCCTTGACCCTCCTTCTCTCCTCTCCCCACCCCTCCAGCTGCACACCTAACTCATCCTAACACTTAGCAGCTATTGACAAAGACATTCCCCCATCTGCATTGTAGTCATACTCTCCCTCTTGTGTGTCTCCCCCCTTTTTCCTTTGGTTCTATACTGCTGTTCCCCACACCATTACTCTTCTGTTGTCTAGTGTTTCCTCTCGTGTGTGGTTTATGATTGCTTTATTGTATTTGACTTTGCTATTCCTGCCTGTACCTTTATTTGTATTTGATGCAGAACCTTTGTAAAAGAACCCCTGGTTCAAAGGTATTTGTAATCCTAGTACTTAATAACTAACTAAATAAATAAATAAAAATAAGGGCAGAGAAGGGAATACTTTTCATTCAGTATATTTTGGCACAGTAAATGTATTTCTCTCCATTTTTCCTGTACTCTTAGACAGTACCAAAATAAATGTCCCAGAGATGCATTACAAAAATTACATTTCCAGCAACAGTGTTGTTTAGTTTTGTCAATTTTACTTAGTCTTAATGGAGAGTAATACTACCTACGTAGTATTTTAAACTATGTGAGCCTACCATTAAGCTCCCTACTACACTTATAGACATTTTTCCACAAGTATTCCCAGTTTTGATTGGAAAACTTTATATTGAGGTCTTGTTCCCAAGCCAGCTTTGCTGAAATTGCAATGTCAACATCACAGTCAGACATGAATTTGTATAGAAGGCTTGACCCCTTTCATAAATGGGCCAGTTTCAAAAGCTGAGACCATTGGGAACCATTCTTAAATACAGATGCTGCTTGAGCCAGATATTGGTTAACTTTTTCCCTCAACTGCAAATACAACCAGAAATGATGTCTGAAGATGTGATACTGCTCTCTTAATTGTTTGAAAGAAATATCCCCATTTGCGTGTTCAGTAAGTCTCTAACTTGAGTTAATCCTGCATGTTTTCAGCTATTGTCCCTAAATTGTTTACCCTTTAAAGTAAGTCTTGGATTGTCCCAGATTGGAGCAAGTTCCAACGGCAATGGGCCTAGTTGAAGTTTTTTAGCTAGGGTGTTGAATAAACAATAGGTAGCCTCTAAGATAGGATGGGTTCTGAGATTAGTGGGAAGTGGCCTAAATAGAAAGTCTATTAGGGTATATGGTTTAGTTATCTCTTGTTCCATAACAAGCCATAAAGGGAGTCACTGTACAGTATCTGTAGAGAGCCATAGTGCTGAGTGCTTGAACAGGAATGCCCAATGATGCCCTTGCCACCAGGGGTAGTTAAATCCATCCACTTTCCATGGCACCCATAGTTTTTGGACAATTAACCTGGGTGGTTTGTTGTCCCAGATAAACTTGGTAAAAATTGTATCTAATTTGTTATACAAATCATTATGAGCTTTAGCAGGGATGTTATTGAAAACATAAAATATTTTGGGGGCTAGAATAATTTTTATTGAATTAATTTTACCCCATAATGATAGATTTAATTTAGACCATTTGCTTAATTCTTTTTGTAGGTTTAATATGAGTTCCAATGGATTATGTTGAATGATTTGGGGAATAGAGTTGGACACCTGTATACCTAAGTAAAGAATTCCCTTTTCTTCCCAAGGAAAATGAAAGATCTCAGAGTATCTTTTTCCTTTCTTGAATCCCGGAGCATAATTCCTTCTAACTTATTCCAGTCAACAGATAACCCTGACAGTGAGGCAAACCTATCTAGCAAAGGGTTTAATGCAGCCAGAGACTGAGAAGGATTTGAAAGGGTTAGCAGTAGGTTGGTAGCATGTCCGCCTCTGGACCAGAAGGTCATGGGTACTCGTCCCACATTGGGACTGGACTTGCACCTAAAAATCACTGGCATCCGAGTGCAGTATTGGGGGTACTGTACTGCTGGGGTGTGCTGTCCTTCGGATGAGATGTTAAACCGAGGTCCCTTCTGCCCATCCTGGTGTTGTCCTGGTGGGTGTCCAGGTGGAAGTAAAAGAACCCAGGGCATTCTTTGCAAAGAGCAGGGAACATTCCCGGTCTCCTGGCCAACATTCCCCTTCCCATAAACCGGTTCATGCAATTATTCAGGCTGTGTGTGGGTGATGATGTGCGATATGGCCACCACCACACATTCAGTCACTTCACTACCAGTCTAGCATTGCTTGTAAAGCGCTTTGGGATACTGTGTATGAAAAGTGCTATATAAATGCTGATTCTTCTTCTGCTTCTTGTCTGGAAATGCAAAGGCTTTGTTTTCTATTGTCCCTAAATGAATACCCTGGATATTAGTAGAGAGCTTGATATGACTCAGTTACATTTTAAATGCTAGAATAAATAGGAAGGGGGAAGTGAGTATCCTTGATGAGTGCCTCTAAACAGTTGGAATGGCTCTGATATTAATCCATTGGTAATAATGATGGCTTTAGGGGAAGACTATGTGGTCAAAGCCCACCGCTTAAAGACTGGGCCAAAGTTAAAACTATCCAGTACCATCTGAAAATATGACCACTCTAAGGAATTAAATTCCTTCCCAGTGTCTAAAGCTAGCCCTACTGAAGGGTGTAAACTAGACTCACAAAATCACACATGCAACCACAATGCAAAGCATCATGGGCTGCATATGCAAATCACCACAGAATATTATGCTGGTTCAACTTTAAGCAGAAATGCATGGTGCCGAAAGGCCTCTCACACAGTTCGCAAAGGGTGCCAACAGAAGACATAGACACGTATTTTGTCCTACCAGGACTCATCAGTGTGACTCATCTGTTTGACACCCCAGTGGAATGAACCAGCTACCCGAAGAAGGTGTATCTGGGTTATGTTGTGGTGAACCCAATTAAAACAAAAAACAGTTTAAAAGACAAAGAACATCTGTGCACAAGCACTGAGGCAAGGGTTACCCCAAAGGGCATTTGGCCGGGAAGCCAAGTTTCAAAGAAATACAAAATCACACATGCACCCACAATGCAAAGCATCATGGGCTGCATATGCAAATCACCACAGAATATTATGCTGGTGGTTCAACTTTAAGCAGAAATGCATGGTGCCAAAAGGCCTCTCACACAGTTTGCAAAGGGTGCCAACAGAAGACATAGGCACTCATTTCGTCCTACCAGGACTCATCAGTATGCCTCATCTGTTTGATGCCCCAGTGGAATGAACCAGCTACTCTAAGAAGGTCTATCTGGGTTATGTTGTGGTGAACCCAACTAAAACAAAAAACAATTTAAAAGACAAAGAACCTATGTGCGCAAGCACTGAAGCAAGGGTTACCCTCAAGGGCATTTGGCCGGGAAGCCAAGTTTCAAAGAAATACAAAATCACACATGCACCCACAATGCAAAGCATCATGGGCTGCATATCCAAATCACTACAGAATATTATGCTGGTTCAACTTTAAGCAGAAATGCATGGTGCCGAAAGGCCTCTCACACAGTTTGCAAAGGGTGCCAACAGAAGACATAGACACGTGTTTCGTCCTACCAGGACTCATCAGTATGCCTCGTTCCACATGCTCCTTGACAATGCCTCTGAATCATTCTAAGGGGCTACTCCTGTACACCCCCCCCTTCCTCCTCTCCACGCTAGGTTGGGTCTATGCCTCCCTGGCCTCAGCCCTGCCTCCTTGAGCACTTTTACTAGAGGTCCCCCCTCCTCCCCTACCAAAATCTTGTCCTTACTGACCCTCTGCCCAACCTAACTTAACCTCTAGTGCCTCTACACCTTACCTGCACTTGTAATCAACTAAAGTTGATGTCCATATGCTGTACAGTGCTTTAAATGACTAAAAACTCTGTAACCTTTTCCTGATTGTTGTGCTGTTCAGTGTCTCAAATGTCCTAAAACTCTGTAACCTTCCTGATTGAATGTCTATACTCTGTTCACATGACGTGCAACCTTTGTAAAAGAATCTTGGCTCAAAGGTTATTTTCCGAATACCACATAAATAAAATAAATAAAAAATAAAATAAACAATCTAGCAAGCAAACAATAAAACATTACCAGTGTTGCAATGTTTTTTAAAAATCTCGAAAATTAATATTTATCCACCAAAAGGAAAAGAACCTCAAGAGATTGCACCGAGTGACCATGCAAGGTACTGTACCTCCGAAAGTTCTGGACCAGTTAAAGACCAGTAGTCTTTGATGCCATATCATGAATTTAAATAATAACTAGATGTAACCTCAGTCTATCTACATCTTATCTATAATACCATCAGACTCATTTATTTGAATACCTGACATCTAATAAACTAACAAGCCTCAAACCTTGCTTTATACAGTACATAAAGTAAATACTTTAGTTAGAGCGTGGGAATTTTGTCCTAACCAAGTAATTGTGAGCACTTGAGAAAATTGTAATACCTAGCTTTGAATGCTGTTGGAGAGTAAGTCTCCCTGTATGTTTATGTAACATACAGCTTTACTGCCCTCCACGACAAGTCATAGATGTATCCGGCACAGAAGGTATACAGAACAGTGCTCCCTTTATCCCCTAGTCAAGACTTCATAAGTTTTGTTGAATTAAACTATAACCTGTCCCCTGTGACTAGAGGGAAAGAAGAAAGGAAAAAAAAATACAAAATAAGCCACCTGGTTGCTCCTTTTGTTCTTTTCTCCCTAAAAGTTCTTTGTTTATATTAATTATATCTATGTGTTTCTTTTTAATCCTCAGAATGCATCCAGAAATTGTTTATTGCTGGATTGGGTCACTTGAAATATATAGCGTATGTACCTAGACTGACCCCCCACTAGCTCTAGTGTGCACAGCATACTTCAAGTAAGTGTATATAACCAGTAACACTCCGCAGTTACCTCTCTGGTAGATTACTTCATTAAAGAAGACTCCTATCCTTTCCAAAGCAATGTGGCAGGGTTAGGGATCCTGGGTCACCTTTTACTAGGATGTCAGCAGTCCATAATCATTGTACAACCTCTGTTGACAAAGTATCTCAACACACCAATAGCTGCAAACTGAAGAAAAGGGACGCCATAAAAAGCAGGTTATTTTTAAGAACAGATGAAAACAGAAGACTGAATATATCAAAAAAAGGGCATCCTATTTGAAGTAAGTACCCCTCCCCCGTGTAGACTAGCAGACTGAGGAGCACCATCACCCCTTCCCTCTCAAGGACTGATTCCTATGAAAAGTTGTAGAAGTCAGCAAAACAGACTCACCCCATGTGACTCAAAATGTCCACGATTACACTTGTTGGTTGCCACATTGCATACCACCAAGCCACAGCTGAATAATCTGTAATTAAAGCAGAGAAACATAACAATTCTTATAATCATTTACACTGAACAAACAACAAGTTCAAACCAGTGGGTGGCATCCATAAATCAGGAGCATAGTTTGCATTGCAGTGAGCATTGCTCATATATGAGACAGTTGCATTTGTCATGTCCTTGGATATGAGGGCATAAATACCTATCTAATGGCTCAGTAACACGTCAAATATTTAATGACAGCCCTCAAAAGCTAAACTTGAGAACAACACAGTCTGCTCCAGATTAGCCCCTAAACCAGTGCTACATATTAGGCCCTGTCCACACTAGGGACTGGTTTTAAAATGTTCTTAAATTTTTTTTATAAACTGGTCCCTAGCACAACTGTCAGAGCATCCACATTGGTTTCTGACAACTGTGCTAGCTCAAGCGTGTTCCCAGGCATGACTGTGGCACCAGCTCAAAGCATTACGGGTGCTGTGGTTGGTGTGCAGTGCATGTAGAGATACCCATGATCGGCAACAAAACCGACCAGAGAAAAAAATTACAGAGCAGGATCTAGAACTTTTTTGCCAGCTCGGCAATGCCAGCAACGTACTATTTTAAGAGTGCACTGCTGGAAAAAAATATTTTTCTTGGAGGACAGGTTTCCTTAACCCGTGTTACAGCACAGTTTGCGTACACATTGCTGCTAACATGGATTAAGGCAACCCTGTCTATCTAAAACCATGCTAAAAACTACCTCTCTAACAGAGTTTTAGCATGGTTTCAGAACGTGGTTGTAGCACGATTTTAACCATGTTATGGTGTGAACGCAAACCATGTTCCGGGAGCTTAAAACGGTTTAAGGCAGTTAAACCATTGTAAGCTCCCTAGTGTGTGCAGGGCCTTAAATAACTCTCTCTCTCTCTTTCTTTTGTAAACATCCCCATGCCCAAAGGAGGAGTGTCTATCTGTAAAAGTCTGAACAGATTTGGCTACTGTAATGTACGTGAGCCACATGTTTTGATGTTTGTAAACCCTGACCAGGTTTACTTTGCAGGGTGAACTTGTGGATCCATGTAAGCGAGCAAGTTAAATAAGAGACAATTTAATGTAACAGCAGAGTTGCTGAACAAAGTTATTATGGACCAGCATCATCCTTAAGAGACGCCTCTCCCTCAGATCAAATGATGTTTGTTACATCATGAGAAAGATTATGACAGAATACAGCACCTTGGTAAATCCACACAAGAAACTAGAATGGATGAAGAGATCCATAATGCAGGTATTTTCAGCCGTTAGAGCATTCTGTTTCCTGTGGGTAAGAGTCACTATCAACTTCAGCAAGTAGATCCATATTTCACTGTGGGCTGTGCAATGTAGGTGAAGCCTGCGAATTTATCATATCAGTGTGTACCTGCACTGTTTTGTCTGATGCGTTTGAGGCCGTTTCCAACGTGTGATATCTGTTTTTGATATTGGGATTGTTTTTCCTGTAAGATTTGTTTGACCAGGATAATGATTTTGGAAATGGCTTAGAATTTACTGATATTGCGGCTGCCTTTGGAACTGATTTGTTTGGGATGCCAATTGAGTGTTTGACAAGGTCTTGTTTACTTAACTTGTGCTGCTTGTTTCGGACATGTGCAGTGTGAACAGTTGCAGCAAGGACCAGTAGCTGTCTCGAGCTCTCCATTCGAGATAGTAACAGTTGGGCATTTCTGTGTCTAGGAGAGTTAGAATTTTGACAAGCATTAGGCCAGCTCCTATGAATAAAGCTCCATGCCTCCTCCACTGATTGAAAACTGTGTGCACCACCTTCTTTTTGTACAATAAAATCGCAGGATATTTGATAAAGTACTTTACAATTAAGTTCTGCAGTGCTGCTCCGACAGGCAAATTACTTTCTATTTTCTACTATTTCCGCTGAAAAGTCCTGGAATATATAAATTCACTCCCTGTCCCAGCTCAACATCTTCCTCTTCCTTGCCACTCTAAGTATTTCTTCTTTGAGTGTAAATCTTAGGTCTTTGACCTGGCTTAGGTTTTGCTGACAGGGCTCTGTGTGCTCGTTCAGTTTCAAGCAACCAATTCTATTGATAATGTAGAAGAGCAGGCAAAACATCCTGAAGGAAATGTATAAAATCTGGCCCTTTAAGCCCTTCTGGGACCCCACTTTTCTTAAATTGTTCCTTCATCCTATGTTTTCAAGGTCATCTACTTTGTCTGTCATGCAATTCAGTTGCCATGCCTCCCCCTCCACAAAGTCTTCAAGTTTAGTTAAATATTCCTCCATGAAGGTTAATTTTTCTTCAAAGGAATCCATATGCTTAGAGACATCGATCAGTTTTTTGTTTGTTGAGGACTCACTTAGTTTTATACTTGCTATGTCCTCTTTAATGGAAAGCAGCATATCTTCTATGAACATCATGTCAGCTTTGTCAGTTTTATCTGTTTTACCTGGTGATGAGTGCTTGTCTGGTGAGAGCACTGAGGCAGACTTAAAAGATGCCCCACTCTGACAGTTATTGTGCACCGTATTTTGCTTGCTGTTGCTTGGTGGCATCTAGGAGTTGAGCCATGGCATTTTCAAACTCGTATATTTCAAGTTTAGGTAAAAACTGTAACAAAATAATTGGATTTTCTGATCATCACATAGTTTAAATACAAATACCAATACTGACTGATAGATGAGATAAATACTTTTTTAAATATTTTTGTCAGGATCACTGGTTGAAATCGGAGCTGAGGAATTAGGCTGGCATCATTCTCTCACGCATGTGTGGACACAATCACACAGGAGTGTGGGTGCATATTTATGGAACACATACAAAACAGAGGTGAGGAAGAAATGAATGCCTTAGCTGGAACTTGAACCCAGGCTGCCAGGAATACCATTCCGAATGTGCTAACCAGCTGTGCCACTGAGACAACTGGAACCTGGGCTCTCTCCAAGCACATTATTGTTTCTCAAATGCACAACCCAATGACAACACAAATATTTACTTGTAACAATCACACAGGAGTGTGGTGTGCATATTTATGGAACACATACAAACAGAGATGAAAATGAAGTAAGTGCCTCAGCTGGGACTTGAACCCAGGCCACCCAGAATACTGTTCTGATTATGCTAACCAGCTGCGCTACTGAGACAAGTGGAACCCGAGCTGTCCCTGAGCACATTACTCTATCTCAAATGTACAACCTGGCCCAGTGCAGGAAGGTGGTGGCAAAGGCCAATAGGATGCTAAGGTGTATAGTGAGGGGAATCTCCTCCAGGAATAGGGAGGTGATGTTTCCCCTGTACAGGTCTCTAATAAGGCCTCACCTGGAGTACTGTATGCAGTATTGGTGCCCATTCCTGAAGAAGGACATAAAGTTGTTGGAGGAGGTGTAGCGTAGGGTGACAAAGATGAGCCAGGATTTTGAGGGAAGGTCCTATGAGGAGAGATTAGCAGAGCTGAACATGTATTCCCTGGACTGGTGGAATGCTCTGCCCGAGGGGGGTAGTGTCCTCTAGAATGGTGGGTGGCTTTAAGAGGGGTTGGGACAGGGTGAGGGGGTTATGATGAAGAAGGGTGGGGAAGGAAGGGCAACTGCAAGTTGAGGGGCTAGCTGCACAAATGAGAAGGCTCAGTAGATCATAAGGCCTGCTTCTGCTGGCATTTTCGTGTGTTCATATGTAACCCAATGACAACACAAATATTTACTTGCAACAATCACACAGGAGTGTGGTGTGCATATTTATGGAATACATACAAACAGAGGTGAGAAAGAAGTAATTGCCTCAACTGGGACTTGAACCAAGGCCACCCGGAATACCATTCCAATTGTGCTAACCAGCTGTGCCACTGAGACAACTGGAACCTGGGCTGTCCCCGAGCACATTACTATTTCTCAAATACACATCCCAATGGCAACTCAGAGGCGCAGCTGGTTATCGCAATCAAAACGGTATTCTGGGCTTCCTGGGTTCAAGTCCCAGCTGAGACACTTATTTCTTTCTCACCTCTGTTTGTGTGTATTCCAAAAATATGCACACCACACTAATGTGTGACTTACTTGTAACACCACCACACCACCAATTCACCAAGACCCCCGAGACTCCAAACCCTAATGTTTTCATTTCCTCACTTTGTCCAATTTGTGGTCTTCAATCCTAATGTCTGCATCAATGTAGTTTTTAAAATGAATTTGCTTTCATTTTGTGATAGTGGAGTCTTATACTCATCCTTGCAGGGCCCACCAGGACCTGCATGAACAGATCTAGATGGGCAGGGACCTCTGAGCCCTGCACCAAGGTAAGTGTCCATCTGTCTGCAGAAATGCAGGGCCCTCTGGACCCTGAAATTCCATGCAGCTATGAGTGCAAAGAATCCACAAGGCAGTCTGGTTGGCTGCAAAAAGCTTATGGTTCTCTGGTCTCTGTGCTTCCATCTGGCAACAGATGCATACACACAGAGCCAAGAGACAATTTGGCTGTGAAAACACAGGGACTTCTGGGCTCTGTGCTTCCATGAAGCTATGGATGCAGAGGTGCAGGTATCTCTGGGCAGTGTGCCATGAGAAGAGTTCTCTTCACTATGTGGTTACTTGTTGCCCATGCAGCCAACACTGCACCACCCCTCCCCAGGCTAGGAGTGGTTCTGCATGACCCTGTGCCAAGGGAAGAGTCCAGCTGTGGTGTAGCTGTAGCCAGGAAGGGCCTCAAGACAAGAATCTGTGGGTCTTTCTGTGGGGCTGCAGAAGCACAGGGCCCTCTTGGCCCTGCCCTTCCATGCATTTACAGGTATAGACAAGCAGGGCTATCAGGGCCCTGTGACAAAGGAAGAGTCCATTTTGGGGCCCTTCTCTTCCATGCCGCTATGGATAAAGATGTGAACGGCACTCTGGGCCCTGTACCAAGAAAATAAAAGAATCCTCTTCACTATAGGGCTACATTTTTCCCACTAACATACTTTTCAGTAACACTATTTTCATTTTCATATTTTTCACTACCACATTTTGCACTTTTTTGTTTCACTAAAGCATAACAAAAGCAATTCCTACAAAAGTGAAAATGATCATTAATGAAAACATTCAAAAGTGAAAAAATTAGTAGTGAAAAATAAGAAAGTGAAAATAATGTTATTGAAAAGAAAGTTAGTGAAAAAAAGTAACCATATATTGAAGCAGATTCTTCTCTTTGTATATAGCTGCATGGAATCCCAGGGCCTGAATGCTCTCTGCCCTTGGCACATGGCTCAGATGGCCCTGTTTGTCTGAATCTGTAGTCACATGAATGTCCTCAGCCCCATGGACATCCCCACAGACAGCCACATGGATTCTTGTCTTGGATCTTCATCCATATTTCTTCACACTTAGAGCACCAATGGCCTGGAATCGACTATCACAAGAAACAGTTGACTGTATAAGTTTAACCACCTTTAAAAATACTTCAGATGGCCTTCATTACAATAATCAGTTTATGGTATACTTAACCCAGTTGTGTGGGGGACATTCTCGATAGGTCTTGAGCCCCGTTATGCCCTTAAACTCGTAGTAATAGCTGAACGGCAACCAGATGGACTCTTCCCTGAGGGGCCTGCTCATCGGCATCACATGGAAATGAAGGGCCCACAGACAGCCAAGGTACATGCTTTTGCAAGTTTGAAGTTTCAAACTTATAAGGTTTTTCAATAGCATTATTTTCACTTTCCTATTTTTCACTACTGAAGTTTTCATTTTTGTATGTTTCACTATCATATCATGAAAGCAATTCTCAAGAAAGTGATTCTCATGTTAGTGAAAATGTGCATTAGTGAAAACGTTGAAAAGTGATTTGTTTTTCCTTGATTTTCAGTAATGCAAAAATCCAGCTATCCTTAGAATGTTCATTTTTTTACTTGAGCATGCTCAGAAAATGACATTTTTTTTATCTGATACTGTAAAAAATTATATAATTTTGAAATATTAAACTTGTAAAAGTATGCACCTTGGGTCAGACTCTATCAAACCTGTAAGTTTCCAACACATTTTTTTATTTTTGTGGGCTGCAGAAGAGCAAAAAAAAAAGTCTAATTTGGGTGACTGTTAGCATTTATGGACCTCTATAACTTTGCCCCCCTCAAACTTACTGTTAAAAAATTTTGAAGATCCAGAGACCCAGGCCCAAACTGAATGCATACCAAATTTTGATCAAATTGGTTGAATGGGAGCAGTGTTATTAAGGAGCAAAAATCAGTTCGCCCAGTGGTGCTGAGGGTTGAGGTGCTGGACACCACACCTCGCATCATGCCAGCGACCTGGGTTCACGAACAGATTCAGATCACCAGGAGTCAGCTGGGGGGGGGAGGGTGCAGGATTGAGCTGTCATCAGCAAGTTCTCCTCTCCTCTCCGCTCCTCTCCTGGGGTTGGGTTCCTGTGCTCCCCGGCATTCCAGTGGCACCCAGCGATGGCTAGTGATCATTGCAGCCAGAAGCACATCGAGAGGGTTTGGAGAATGCAGAGGCTTATATAGGATGCACGGGAGTGTGCATCCTGACATGCAGGCTTCATTGCATGTCCTCCACCTGGGGCACTAAATATGAAAAAGCCCCACCCACACGTGCAGCATGACACCCCCAACAGGCTACCTCACCTCCATTCCAAACAAAGTCCAGCATAAGCCAGTGCAGGAGCTCTAGGGTGATGTTGGTCTCTTTGCCTTTACCCGCCAGGGGAGCCACTCTGTGGGGGGCATGCCGCAGTCATCCCTGTTCCTGCAGCTCTGGCAGAGGTTGGATGGTAGGGTGTGTTGAGAACCTGCTTACAGGATGGATAGGGGGACTGGTGGCATCCCCTCACCATGTGTGTGGAGAATAAAAAGAGTTCACAAATAAAGGTGCAAAAATCAGGGTTTAATATAGAAGTGCTTTCTCAGTTTTAACATACAGACACTTGCATGCCTGTATAAATAGAGAATACTGGATGGGCAACTATGCACAACTATTGCGTTCTGCCACAGAGGGGGTTTGATTCCATCTGACCTCGAAAGCGAAGCTCGAGAGGTCAGTGGAAATCAGAACCCTGTGGTGTCACACCACACTGGTTGTGCACTAAGTCGCACATCTACTATTTTTAATAGTGAATAATACCCCCCCAAATATAATCTAGATACACTGTTTCATCCCTAAGTCATACAATTAGTTTTTTTTTTTTTTACAAAAGGCACTTGTTCTCTGCTCTGTCTTGTTCTGTGGTTCAGGGCTAGTTGCTAGGTTGAGTGGTGTGGTTGTCAGGGAATGAGATATCCCTATGTCTATAGCGTGGATTTCTATTCATTGTCAGTAACACTTGGGAGGGATTTAAAAAAAGTGCTGACTGTGTTTCTTGCTTAGGGAGAAGCCACTTATCGAGGAATCATGTTGCATTTTGTGAATAATTGAAAATATCATGTTGATCCTGCATCTATGTACATTTTCTGTATGTGAGCGATCGTATCGTGAAGCATTTTATTTGGTTGATCCTGCATTCTGCGTTTTTTTATTTATTTAATTATTCAGAAACAACCTTTGACACAGAGCTTGTTTACAAAGGTTTCATATCATAAATGCAGTACAATGCACAGAACATTAAGTTAACAAAAAGCATTAAAATCACACACAACGTAAGATACATTAGATTTAATTATTTACAGGAATCTGAAATCATTAGGTAAACTGTAGCAACCAAGCTACCCTTGGTTGAACAGATTAAGGTGATTACAGTAACAGGTAGAGGAAAGGAACAATATACCAGTTGTGCCCTAGGATAGCAGCATGACAGTGGAGGAGAGGAAAGGGTAAGCAGGAGAGAGCAGGCTCGATTACCTAGGCCTTGTCTTAGGAGTAGATGATGGGGGGTGGAGAATTTGGGGCAGCAGAGCAAGCTAGGGGATTGGGGCGGGGGGTCATTAGGCAAGATGGAAGTATGGATTGGTAGGTGGGGTTTGGTGGGTGAGGTTTATGTCTTCTCAGTGGCTGTATGGCTTGCATTCATTTCAAATCGGCTGGAATGCTGCTGTACCACAGAAGGGTACAGTTGCATTCATGACTTTTGAACTGCGGTACAACAGTTCAGATGAGATGGAAATCGAGTTAGAACAAGCCCTCACCATACACTAGTCAATTATATTGGCACAGTAGCACCAGTATAGTTAGGGCTGAGTAAGCTGTCAAATGCAGTCCCCAGTATTTCCACCTTAATAACCTAGATTGCATTCATCAAAATAGTGTACATTTTGGTGGTTTGGTTGACAGCTGCTAGAGACATGGGAAGTTTCATGATGTTTTGTTAGCCAGATTTCAAGATATCCAGGTAGAAAGGGCCAGTGTCAGGTAGTGTTTTTCAAATGTTTCTAGAAAAAATATTAATTTGTTCCAGAGTTATAAAGATTTAAAGTTGTTTTTTTTAGCATGCTCAGTAGGGTTTCATTATAATCCTTTGTTATGACAAGGGGACTAGTCAGAACTAGTGACTAGGACTAGAAAAACTAATAAGAGAGCCCCTTTATGAGGGACCAATACTGGACCTTGTACTCACCGACGGGGGCATCATTGCAGACATTAGGGAAGGGGGCTTCCTGGGGACCAGTGATCACCGTACTGTGTTAGTCAGTATGAGTACTTAGTCAGAATCAAACCACACAACAGTGAGGGGCCTGGACTTCAGGAGGGCTGACTTTGCAAAGATGGGGGAATGCCTCAGGGATGCCTTGGTGGGGTGGAGTAGAGGAACACTAGGCGAAACTAAATGGGGCCATAGGGAAGGCAAAAAAACTCTGCATCAGGCAAGTAAGCAAAACCAAGAGGAAAAATAGCTCATTATGATTCTCAAAAGAGGTGGCTAAGAAGGTAAGGGCAAAAAAAAGTTAGCATTTAGGAAGTATAAGGAGACACAGAAGGAGGAGGAGGAGGATAGGAAGGTGTACAACAAGAAGCAGAAGGAGGCAGGGAAAGTAGTCAGGAACACAAAGGTGTAAATGGAGGAGAAAATAACCCAGGCAGCAGAGAACAGGGACAAGGCATTTTTCAGGTATGTAAGCAAAAGGAGAAAGATGGAGGAGGGTTTGTAAGGTGAAGGATGGAAAGGGGGGAGGCGTGTGAGGAGGGGGACCAGGAAAAAGCAGGCATCCTGACCAAATATTGTGTTCAGTGTTCACGGAGAAAGGGGAAGGTGATGGACCACCGATAAGTGACAGGAGCAAAGAAAGGGGAGGTGGACACTAGGAAGCAGTATAGTGCAGTGATTTAGGGCTGTGAGCTGCAAACCTGGAGAGCAGGGTTTGAATCCCACAGACCCCACTTGCATACTGTGTGACCCTGAACAAGTCACTTAACTTCCTTGTACTCCTAGGTCACACCTGATAACAAACTTTGGCTTAGTGTGCTTTTCCTGGTTAAACAATTTCCCTTCAGTTCCATTTCCAGAGGAGATAGTCCTGAAGCAACCTGCAAATCTGAAAGTGGACAAGGAAACAGGGCCAGACAGGATACATCCAAGGATATTAAAGGAGATCAGAGAGGTACTGGCTGCACCTCTGGCAGTCCTGTTCAACCACTCACTGGAGATGGGAGTGGTCCCAGAGGACTGGAGGAGAGCAGATATAGTCCCACTTCACAAAAGTGGTAGCAGGGAGGAAGCTGGCAATTACAGTCCAGTCAGCTTGACTTTGGTGGTGGGGAAAATAATGGAATTACTGCTGAAGGAAAGGATAGTGGAATATCTTGTAATCAGTGGCTTACAGGATCCAAGACAGCTTAGATTCACTGAGGGTAGAGGTCATATCAAACAAATCTGATAGATTTCTTTGACTGAGTGACCAGGGAAGTAGACCAGGGTGGAGCAGTGGATGTGGCCTACCTAGATTTCAGTAAGGCCTTCAACACCATTCCACATAGGAGACTTGCAAACAAGCTGGACAGCCTGGGAGTGGCTCCAAAAATGGTAAACTGGGTAAGGAACTGGTTGGAGGCTAGGCAACAGAGGATGGTGGTGAACGGAGTTCACTCAAAGGAAGGAAGGTACCCAGAGGGGTGCCACAAGGATCAGTACTGGGACCGGTCCTCTTTAATATCTTTATTAGTGACATTGTAGAGGTGCTAGAAGGGAATAGATGCATTTTTGCAGTCAATGACACTAAAATCTGCAATAGGGTAGATGCTCCAGAAGGGATGGAAAAAATGAAAAGGGATCTAAGAAAGCTTGAAAAGGGGTCAAGAGTGTGGCAACTAAGCTTCAATGCAAAGAAGTGCAAAATCATGCACTTGGGGCACAGAAACCCAAGGGTGGAGGGTCATAATAATGACCACCAAATAGGAAAAATACCTGGAGGTAAGCATATCTGATGACCTAAAGTTGACCAAACAGTGTGACAAGGGAGTGGGAAAAGCCAGTGGGATGCTAGGGTGCATAGGGAAGGGTATCACCAGCATAAAGAGGAATTTGGTGATACTGTTGTGTAAATCATTGATGAGACCTTATCTAGAGTACTGTGTCCAGTTCTGGAGACCACATCTTCAGAAGGACATAGAGAGGGTAGCGGCAGTCCAGAGGAGGGAAACTAAAATGGTGCAGGGTCTGCACCAGAGTCCCTATGAGTAGAGGCTAAAGGACCTTAAAATGTGCATACTAGAAGAAAGGCGATAAAGATGGGATATGATAGAGACTTTCAAATACCTCACAGGTATAAATAAGGTACAGGAGGGAAGCATTTTGCAGAAAAAAAGATACTCAAGTACAAGGGGGCATGCTATGAAGCTGGAGAGGTGGGGTAGACTCAGGGGAATATGTGAGGAAGTACTTCACAGAAAGAGTGGTGGATGCCTGGAACTGCCTCCCGGCCGAGGTGGTGGGAGTAAAGACTGTAATAAGATTCAAAAATGCATTAGATAGGCATAAGGGAACCTTAGTGATTAGGGACGGGGGGTAAAGCTAGAGATCAAGTAGGGTCTGTGTTATTACAGTAGGTAGGGAAAATGGACAGAATAGATGGGCCAAGCAGTCTGTGTCTGCTGCCAATTTCTATATTTCTTTGTTTCTATGACAGTGGCACTTTGTGTTTGCAAGCATTTTGCTTTCACACAAATTCATGCTTTTCAGGTCATGAGAAAAATGATCAGATCATGAAGGCGACCAATTCTTAAACAAAAAACATGGAAAATACATAAAAATGACCATTTTTGAAAAAAAAAAAAGCCTGAACTTAGGTAAACACAATCTGTTAGATAGTTTCTGGTGTTTGTTTTTTCAAATTCACCCCCAAATACCTTTTCTGGGTGTCCAGCTTAGCAAGAGGAGCTGTTTTTAGGTCATGAGCTGACAATTCCCCTGTTGCACACAAAGTGCTGTGACAGAGGAATTTTGAGCTTACACCAAAAATATTGCTGTATGCTCACTCTCCCTCCCAGCTCAGCCAGCCCTTCCTCATCAATCATGAAGCTGATGAACTGTTTATTTCAAGAGGATTTGTCTATGTGAAGTGGACTGGATTGCCACCTCTAGTACCTCTCACAACCCCCTTTTTTACCACTAGGCTCCCTTCCCTCAACCAGCCCTCCCCCATCATTCCCGATGCTGCTGTACTGTATATTTCAAAGGGATTTACTGTTTATTTGAAGCAGACTGGGGTGCCCAAGCCTGGTACTGCTCATATCCTTCTCTCCTTGAGATCACCTGCCCCAGCAAACACATATGTGGTGACTCTGGTGTCCCCACCCCCAGTGCCACCAAACACTAAATGTCAACACTGGGGTGCCCAATCTTCGGTGCTGGTACAGTCCCTGAAAAAAGAAAACTGTCCCTTTTTTAATGTATTTTGAAAGAAGAAAATGATCCTCATCCATGTCTCGCCCCCACACCACACACCCACCCACCCTGACCCCCACTCGGCACCCACCACCACATCCCATCCCCTCAACACACTCACTGACCTAAACAGGGTCAGAGGTTATAGATTCACTCTCTGATCTGAAGAATGTCCTCCTCCAGGAATCATGATTGCGATAAGAGTAAATAAGTCAAGTCCAGTTATTGTATTTCAATTCATTTGGTACTTTTACTCATACTGTTGTCTTTTGTAAATATATTTTACATCAGATTTTCAACATGGCCTTTTTGGGACCCCACCTTATGAACAAAATTGGTGAAAGTTTTCAAATTTGAGCTGAAAGGTGCTTTTGCAGTCACTCTGCAAAATCACCTTTTTGGCAGGATTTTAACATTTAAATCTACTGGGTTCATGAGATCGGTGTCACAAGAACACAGTGCTGAAAATCTAGTGGACAAATATGGTAAAATGATCAAGTTATGATTGAACATTGAAACAGTTCAACGTTTGCACATAACTTCACTGATTTTTAAAATTTTTCCACTAAATTTTCAACATGGCCATTTTGGGACCCTCTCTCATGAGCAGATCAGGTGGTATTTTTCAAATCAGTGCTGAAAGGTGACTTTGCAATTACTCCATGAAATCACCTTAAAGATCAGCTGATACCTTTGGGAAAACTTTGGGAAACATAATATTTAGACACAATTCAGCTTGTATTTCATATATCTTCTATAGCTTTCTCCTCTTCGTTATTTATTATTGGAGAAATTCCATTAAAATAAGATCTTTTACCCTTAGAGTTCATATATATAGCTTATTTCCTACTTGAAGTTTTAATGCTCTATTGTGACGTCACAAGTCTGTTGCCATGAGAATAAGTGTGATGTCATAAGCAGAGTATTATGATATCAGGTTGGGAAGAAGCAATAAGAGTTGATGAACCCTCAATGAACAACTATCTTGTTTTCATGCATATGACCTCAGAAATAAATAACGGGGATATGAAATACAGAGCTAATGAGAAAAATAAGCTACTTTGTGTCCAAATATTATGTTTTTAAAGTTCTTCTCCTGGCACCGGTGTCTCTTTAAGTCATTCTTGTGTCCTATACTATTCCTATATTTACAAGAATGACTCTGTCTGCCTACACTGTGCAGTAATGAATGTCAAGAAGTCATGAGGCCCTTTGGGCCCTGCCCTGCCATGTGACTGCAGATATAGAGGCACAGGACAAAGAGTTCATTCCTCAGCCAAAGCACTGGGCCCTCAGGCACCTACAGGTAGAGAGGTGCAGGGTCCTATGCCAAGAGAAGAGTTCTCTTCTATATATGGTTCTCTTCTATATATGGTTCTTGGGCCCATGTGGGCAACTCTACACCTTCCCTTCCCAGGCTGAGGGGAGGTGTCACATGACTGTGCCATCCATCCCAGCATTGGCCCATCCAGCTGGCTCACTGAGCTCACCCCCAAACTCAGCTCACCAGCATGGCCTAACAAAGCACTACCCACTGGGATAAAAGCTGGTGCATTTAGTTGCCTCAGCCATTTTGTTTGAGCATAATTTAGGGCTTCTGTTTCCTGATAAATTTCTGGAACTTTCTGGCAATTTCTAACTGGATATGTCTGTACTTTCAGCAGCAGTCAGAGCAGGCATCAAGTTTCAGGTGAGTGCCATTAAATTGCTATGTGTGTGTGTGTGTGTGTGTGTGTGTGTCGTGCGCCGCTGAGTGGTGAGGAGTGGTTTGCCCTGTTTTGTTCTTTTTTTGTTACCTACAGTTTGCTACTGACAAATAATCCCACCCTCCCACCACCCCAGGCTCATACACCTTTATAGGTATCCCGTAGACTACAACTTCCTGCCTGGAAACAGGAACTTACCAAATATTGGGGGGGGCCTCAGATGAAGATGTGCACCACATGTTGGACTCTATCTCTCTGTCAGAGAGGGGACTTGGTGAGATGCAGCACCTGTAAAATGTATGATGCAGTTAATCTATGCTCCTTGCAAGACCATAGTTGTAGCAAATGTAAGGAAAATGTGGCACTAAAAGAGGAACTGAGGGTACTGAAAAGTATGGATCCTGAGGAAATCAGCTCACCAAGTGTAACCCCCCCCCCATTGCCATCTGTGAATAACATAACAGAACACAAACTGGTAGCAGGCCACCTACTGATAATACTAGTATGGGATCTGATACAGAGGGCTGGGTCACTGCATGCGAAGACTCAGATTCAGGTAGCTGGGCTAAGGTGACAGAGGGTCCCACTAAAAAAGAAGAAGAGCATTTGGACCATCAGACTTATCCCGGTGTAATATATTCTCCCCCCTAGTACAATCTCTGAAACCAGCTCTAACATACCCCCTGGTGATTCCCCCAAGAAAACTCAGGTTGTGGTCACTGGAGACTCCATATTAAGGAAAACAGATACAATTGTTACCAAGGGTAATAAAGGATACACTACTGTTAACTGTCTCCCTGGTGCAAGAGTAAATGACGTTGAATGCTGTTTGCCAAAAATAATACACCATGCATCAAATTCACAAAACACAGTGTTGCATGTAGGCAGCAATAATATAGGCAGGGACCACGAAAAGGATATTGTTACAGAATTACTAGAATGCATAGACCTTATACAGGAAAGAGGACAGACACCCATTATCTCAGGTATTCTTCCACTGTATGGTTATGATCCAGAAAAGAATCACACCATACAGAGGGTAAACAGTAGATTAATAAATGGCTGCAGTAAAAGAGGAGTAAAGTTCATTAATCTGTGGGATTCTTTCTTTGGAAATAAACTAATGTATAAAAAAGATGGACTACACCGTAATAGTTTAGGTACTCACACATTGTCTACTGCAATAAAAGAATCTGTACAGAATGCTTTAAACTAGGTAAGGGGGGGCACCTAGTAAATAAACTGGCCTAACTTCTACCTAAACGTAAACCAAAACAAAGTAATGATATACACCGTTTACTTTTAAATGCCAGAAGCCCAAATAATGAAATGGAAGAGCTGCAGGTAGAGCTAAATAGGGGAATACAGATGGCATTTATCACTGAAACCAGGTGGACTGGTGATGATGCTTGGTGTCACCATATCCCAGGGTATGATCTGTATCATCTGGACAGGAAGGACAAAAAGGGGGGAGGGGTAGCTGCATATATATCAAATACTCTGAAATACACAAATATCTCAGAGAAGATAAAAAAATGTGGCGACGGGACCTGAGACCATCTGGATTAGGATAGAAACAGGCACTAATGCTGATATCATTATTGGGGTCTGCTATAGGCCCCCTGCAATCTCTATTGAGACCTCTAGAGAAATAAACAATGAAATAAAAGCAGCTTGTGAATTAGAGAAGGGGTTGCTAGTAGGAGACCTGAATTATGGGGATATAAACTGGTTGTATCTTGAAGCAGGGTTCCCTTTGAGTCTAGAATTCTTGGAATTATGTCTGGCAGTAGACATGACCCAAAATGTTGGAACCCCTACAAGGGGAAATAATATATTAGATCTAGTACTATCTACAAAAGAAATAAACATTACATCTTGTTCAACTAGCCCCCCCCCAGGGACTAGTGACCACTGTGGGATATATTTTACATTTGCCCAATATATTCCCATCACTAAGGGATGTAGAGAAGTTTATAAATTTTGCTCCACTGGTATTAATAAAATAAATGCTGAACTTTAACAAATAAACTGGGGTAGTAAATGGAAAAATACATCTTTGGAGGATATGTGGAATATATTTAAGCACAACTTGTTTGCTTTATGTGACAAACACTTAAAAAAGACAAAAATGTCTAATGCTAGGGGTAAAAAGCTTAAACGGTTAAACAAGGGTATTCTAAAACTTTTAATGAAAAAACAGCATTTGTTTAACTTATACAAAAGTAATAATAGGGACCTCCGAGTATGAAGGGAATATAAAATGGAGCAGGGCAAATGTAAGAAACTGATAAGAAAGAGTAAGAAAAAAATGGAAGTCAACCTAGCATCCACAGCTAGCAAAGATAATATGCAACAATTTTATAGTTATGTAAACTCCCTGAAGAAATCTACGTATAATTTATGCTCTATTAAAAAGGGAAATGAGATAGTTACGGACCCAGTTGAAGCACCAAACATATTTAATGAATATTTTGGTACAGTATTTTCTAGCAAACAGCAAAGTAAAATTGATATTAGGCCAAATGACGAAAGACCCATAAACATCGCTGCTGAGATAGTGTCAAAAAAGGTTCAGTCCCTCAAAAATACAGATTCTGCTGGACCAGAGAATATCTCAAATAGGATGGTAAGCTTTTCTCCCCTAACATAGTGGCACCTCTAGCCATACTGGTTAATAAATTACTTGTAAGTGAAACCATACCTGGAGATTGGTTGGAGGCAAGTGTGGTGCCCATACATATAAAACGGGATAGGGCAGACTGTACCAATTATAGGCCCATTAGTTTGACCTTGGTCCCGGGTAAACTTATGTAATCCATCCTAAAAGACATCATAGATACCCACCTCATGGAGACCTACCAGGAGGCCAGAGAACAGCATGAGTTTGTTACGGGGAGATCATGTGTGACAAATTTATTGTGTTTTTGTGAAAACATTTCTGAAGCATTGAATAACAAGTAGGATGTGGATTGCATTTATTTTGGATTTGGCAAATGCTTTTGATAAGGCCCCCATCAGGTCCTTCGTTGTCTTGTTGATGCAGATATAGACCACAGAGTGGTGCTCTGGATTAGGGCCTGGTTGGATGGGAGGACTCAGAGGGTGAGTATAAATGGATATTACTCGGACAGCGTGAATGTCACTAGTGGGGTCCCGCAGGGGTTGGTCCTGGGCCCTTACTTAGTATTACTTGGTATGAAAGAACAGAAGAAGGCCAGAGTCCATCGAGACTGTTCCCCACACTGTGTGGGACATTATTTATCTATTATCCCTCAATCAAACATCTAATTTGTTTTTAAAGACAGTGGCACTAGTTGCCTCTACCAATTCTTGTGGCAAGGTGTTCCATACAATGGATGCTCTTATTGGAAAAAAGTTTCCCCTTTTGCTGGGTTTATAAGTTTTTACTTCAAGCTGTTTATTATGCAGTCTCAGAACATATCTCCTTCTGGAGAGTGTTAGACCACATTTTTCCATTAGATCTTAAAAACCATAAGCATATCACCTTTTAATCTTCTAGTTTGAAGAGAGAAGAGACCAGTAGCTTTTAATCTGTTCTGATAATCCAAGTTTGTTAATCTTGGAATCATTCTAGTTACTCTCCTTTGAACCTGTTCAAGAATTGCTATGTCTTTTTTTTGGTTTGGATTCCAGAAAGGGGAGCCATAGTCTAGATACGGTCTAAAGTATGCCCTATGCAATGGAATAAGGCATTGTTCAGAGCGATTAACAAAAGTGCGTTTTATTTGCCTCAAAAGTCGGTTGGTCATGCAAGCAGTTCTAACACAGTGATCATTTGATGTAAGTTTATGATTAACATATATCCCTAAATCTTTTTCACAATTTGATGAGTGAAGTGGTAGTCTGTTTATATAATATATTGTTTTTGGATTATTTACACCAAAATGCACTACTAAACATTTGTCTTGATTAAACTACATATGATTTTCATTTGCCCAGAGTGTTAATTTTTCTAAATCCTTCTTTAATGCAGAAATATTTTCTTGATTATTAACCTTGCCCCCTAATTTAGTATCATCTGCAAATTTAACCATGAAGTTATTTGGTCCTGTTCGTAAATCACTGATAAAGAGATTAAACAATGTTGGTCCCAAGACCGACCCCTGTGGTACACCACTTGTCACACTACCCGAATCAGACAAGATATTATTAATTCTGACTCTCTGAGAATGATTTGACAACCAGTTTAAAGTCCAGTTGACAATATCAGGTGACAAACCTAGATTGTGCATTTTAGTAATGAGTTTTTCATGTGAGACTTTATTAAAAGCTCTACTAAAGTCCAAAAAAATTACATCAGTAAGGATACCCACATCTAGTAGAGTACTTATATTATTGTAAAAAGATATCAGATTGGTGGTGCAGGAATACTTGGGAGTAAATCCATGCTGATTTGAATCATAAAGTTCTAATTTTTTACAATCTTGATCTATTAGAAACTTCATTAGTCGTTCCATTAATTTACCAGCCACTGAGGTCAGGCTAATTGGACGATAATTTTGCACAGAACCTCTATTGCCTTTTTTAAATATGGGAGTAACTATTGCTAAACGCCAATCATTTGGTACAATGCTTTCTTGTAAGGATTTGTTGAAGATAATTGACAAAGGTATAGAAATATTTATAGAGGTTTTGATCAGAAACCATGGATGAACACCGTCTGGGCCTGGACTAGTATTTTTTTTTAGTTTTTTGAAAGCCTGTATAATGTCAGTTGGATAGAACCTATGATAATCTATGTGGTGAACTTTAAATGTACTAATAGGTGATTTTTGAGAGAAGACAGAACAAAAGTACTTATTAAAGAGATTTGAGGTTTCTATATCAGATAGCCAAGAGCCATTGGTTATAATGGGACCAATGGTCCTCGATACACCTTTTTTACTATTTATATAGGAGAAAAGAGATTTGTGACAGTCTTTTGTGTGAGCTAGTTTAAATTCCAACTTATTTTTTGCCAATTTAGTAGAATTTTTTTAAGTTTTTCACATATAGTCTGTATTTATGTAATAGAGTAGTTTTAAATGGAACAGAACTATTCTTACATTTCCTAAAAAGTTTAATTTTTATTTTAATCTGATTTTTATTGTCTTGTTGAAACAAGGGGGAAATGTTCCTTTATTATTAAATTTCCTCTTAGATGGAATAAAGGTATTTTTCAAATAACGTACAATGTTTTTAAAAAAGTCCCAAGCTTGTTGTGTTGTACAATTAAAAAGATTAGATTCTCAGTTTATGTTTCGTATGTATTCATTGATTTTAGAAAAAATTGCTTTACTATAATTTTTTGTACAGTATAACTTCCCTGTGTAGTTTTAAACTGTTGAATTTCAAAAAGAATAGATGAATGATCACTGGTCCTAAGTGGATCCCAAATTTGTAAATTGCTAATTTGTTGCTCTATGTTAGTAAATAATAGATCCAAAATATTAGGACCTCGAGTGGGTTCAGTAACAAGTTGTTGTAATCCAGTACTAACTACCACATCTATTAGTCCTTTCTTGGCATAGGACTTTCCTGAGAATGAGCCTCAGTTAATATGGGGGAGGTTAAAGTCACCAGATATTACAGTATCTTGAGATTCTGAAAAATGTGTAATTTCTTTAAACATATCAGTTGTGTAATCTGAATTTGCAGATGGGGTTCGATAGATGTTACCAATAGTTATATAGGGCTGCTCCTTCAATAAGGTTTTAACCCATATACTTTCCAAAGGAAAGGGAGAACACACTTCAAAAGAAGGAATATCATTTCGTATGTACATACAAACTCCACCGCCTTGCTTATCTAATCTGTTTTTATGATATCCTGTAACTTATAACCTGGAATTTCTCTGGACCAAATTGAGGATGTGTCCCACCAAGTTTCAGTTACTCCCACCACACCTATATTTAAAGTTTTACATTTGGCTTCGAGTTTTGCTAATTTCAGTTGGTTTAAAGATCTTGCATTCAAAGCTAGGAATTTACATTTAGTTATAATAATATTTTGGTAAGTATTCAGAGACTTGGGAATAGACCCATTCTCCCCCATTGTTTTTAGTTTAAACAATGATTTATGATTTTAGTGATACTTTTTCCCATAAGTGTACTACTCCTACGAATGAGATGTAAACCGTCCCAGCAAAACAAGGAAGAATGATCTGAAAATGATTCCCAGTGGGTAATACAGGGTATATTCTGCTTAAAACACCACTTTCTCAGCCATTCATTTAGGGCTTTAATTTTCTACGTCATGGTAGATGTTGCTCTCGGGACAGGTAGAATTTCAGATATGCATACACAGCATCCTCTATCAAGTAACAGGTTACATAATGCCACATAGTCCTGTTATAACTGATTAAATGGGGTGTTGTTTATATCATTAACACCAGCATGTATGATAACCAGTGGATTTTCCCCCACATTTTGTAAAATTTTAGGCATCATGGAGGTAATGTCAGATACCCTGGCCCCACGGAAGCTAGAACAAGTGCTGTTGCTCTTGTCACTATTGCATACCACCCTGTCAATGTGCTTAATGATTGAATCTCCCAGGACTAACACTTGTTTTGAAACAGTAGGGGTACAAGAATCAGAAACAGGTGATTGTTTAACACACTCTGGAGCGATTAACTTAATAGGTATTGATTTGTTAGCTTGAGACTTACTAGGACAAATATTCATGGGCATTAACTCCTGATTGAAAAGTGTTTTTAAACCATTATTATCAACAGAGGGTGATGCACAGGATAAATCATGTAGCACTTCATTATTTGATACAGTCAATTGCTCAAACCTAATATAAGTTTCAATAGGGGCACTACTGTGTATTTGACCGCCCCTCCTTTTTTTAAGAGACTTTGTGACAATGGTCCAGTCATCATTATCATGAGAAGAGGGCGGATAATCATCCACTATATAAGAGGGGGCAGAGGCAACAGGTATACTAGTACTAGTCGTTACAATTGTCTCCTCATCAGGAGGCATAGAAATGCTACCTAAATGTGAAGGAAATTGTTCATTAGAATGAAGTTGTTCATCCATAAGATCAATGTAACTTTCCAGTTCCCTAATATCAGTAGAAACTGGTTTAATATTAGGCAGAAATGCTATCTCTGCTTCAAGAGTAGTAATCAGATGGCAATTAGCACATACATACTCACTCCCATACTTTCCCTCACTATACATCAAACATTGCATACACTTACTAAGTTCTTTTTCCATTATTAAAGGTGTATATTTACTAAGTAGAGGATATGCTAAAATGATCTTATCCAAGTTTGTCTAATGCCAGCAGTTCAAATATATTAATGGTATATCAAAGTATATTGGTGCACTGCACTACTCCACCTCTCACCAGAGGTTCGCTGTATCAGTAGCAATGCCACTAATAAATGCCCCGCTTGCTAGAGGGGCAGGTTTTAAGCTGAAAAACCGGAAGTAAGCGTCCGCTCACTTCTGGTTTCAGCGCAAAGTAAAATAACAATATTTACTTAAATTCAGCAAGATTCTGTGAGTTGAAGGTTTACAAGCCCTTAAAAGGGCAAGAGAACCAGGTATACTAGCCTATTGCTAGTCCTCCAGGTTCCCCAATGCTCTGCTATTCACTGAAGAGTCAGTTACAAGCAAACGGTACCACACAGGGTTGACAAAACCAATGTTTCTCTATGATCCTTCCCTTCCTACTGCCAAACAGGAAGTTCCTGTTGACAGTCAAATCCAGTGGCTATGAAAGTAGAACTGGCTCTGTGCTTTTTAGGGTCTTTATGTCCTCTATGGGCAGGGGCAGACGCAGCTGGATTAGTAAGTATGCCGATGACACTAAATTGGCTAGACTAGTAACAAACACAGAAGGGGCTGAAGGCCTACAGGCCTACAGAAAAATCTGGATAGTATCTGTGACTGGGCATCAACTAGGTGTATGACGTTTAATGTGGAAAAGTGTTGTGTAATTCATTTGGGGAAACAAAACAGTATGCAAAACTATTACATAGATGGTAACGTGCCGCTCAAATCTGTAGAAGAGAAAGATCTGGGAATTCTGATAGACCACAAATTGACATATCACTCTAACACTAATAAACAGATTATAAAGGTCAAGCAAGTGTTATGGAATAGTAAGAGAAATTTTAGGAGCAAAAACAAGGAGGTGGTCATGCCCTTTTGTAGGGCATATGTTAGGTCAATTCTGGATTATGGAGCCCCTGTGTGGGGTCCCATATCTACGGGAGCTGTGGCAAACATTGAAAGAGTTTAAAGGCAAGCCACTAAAATGATACATAATATCAAAAATATACCCTACAAAAGACGCCTGGAACAGTTGACGCTTATGTCCCTTGAGACAAGAAGAGTCGGGGGGATCTACTACTTTGTTACGATGTAATGGGAGATGATTATTTATTAGGTGAGTTAAACCTCCAATTTAAAAATAACACTAAAGGGACAAGGAGTCAGCCACTTCAGATTAGGCACATAAAATACAACACAAATAGAAGGAAAGCCTTCTTTACACAGAGGGTGGTGGCACCGTGAAATGGGCTACCACAGGTGCTCATCTGTTCTAAATCAAAGTATCATTTCAAAACCCAGTTGGATAGCAATATAATGGAAAAGGGTAAAATCACCTATTAAAGGATATTGGAAATGAGTGGTTATTGGCTACTTTCTGGCCTTCTTTGCTCCCATATCCCTTTATATGAACCTTTGTATAGAGTAAGTAGGATTAGAGTTAATGGATGTGGTAAGTTGAGAGAGGTGTGGGGCACTTGTCTTCCAGGAACTTCTTTGGAGGATTGGGCTTTGTCCTACGTGTAGAAATCTAAGTGAGTTCAGGGCTCAGTTGGATGCAGCAAGAAAGGAAATTGCCAGCACTACCCTTGATTGGGCTCAGCTTCCTGGAGAGCCCTTGTGGCTCAGAATCTTCAGCCAAACTGCTCCTCTTGTACTTCGGCCAGCCAAGAAGCCTGCCTGCCTGTCAGCCTGCCCTCCTCAAGGCTCCCTCCACTCCAACACTGCCCTTGATCACTGGGACATTAGTGTATCACTTAGAGTTTACCAATAAATGTCATTTTGTGCTAATTTTATCGTTGTACCTATCTAGTTCAAAACTGTTAGCACCCTGCTATTTCACTGCATCATTCAGTTTTCTCCCTGTTATTTGAATGTAAACATATGTAGCTCTTTGTTAGTACTCCAAATCTTTGTATACCTCTTCTTGTTCCCCTTCTCCTCAGGTCACATTGGGAGACGAGCAACCTGTTGCTCAGTGTGCCTTCCTGGTGAAACATTTCAATAAATAAATAAGGCTGCATCGTCAACTATACTGGGGTGCACCCCCTCGTCCCATCTCCCAGAGGCTCACTAGCCCAGGAAGGTGGAGAGTGGTGGGACGAGAGGTGACCAAGCAAACAAGGATGGATTATATGAAACTGGTTCAACTAAGGTTGCTTTGCAGCCCTAGAGATGTTATAGGACACAATCACTAAGAAAAGACATACTGAACCAAACACTGAACCTCCCAGGGAGACAAGGCAGAACTGTGAAAAGGCAACCAAGGGATGCAAGGGGAAGTAGAAACAAAATAATTGGAAGCAAACACTTATACTAGGGGACTCTAAAATTAGAGAAGTCAAGTCCCACTTGAATAAATCTATGGTGAAGGTTCAATAGCTCCCCAGCACCTCAGCCAAGAGAGACACTGAATAAATTGGGAGGATCGCTGACCTAGCAAACAAGGGAATCAATGTACTGCTCCATCTCGGCACCAATGATCTGACAAACCAAATGGTGGAAGAGGCCAAGCAAAACTTCCAACAGCTGGGGGATCGATTGGTGGCACAGTCATCCTCCCTGACATTCTTTGAGGTCCTGCCAGTGTGGAGAAAAGGTGACTGCACGGACAAGATTAGAGAGAAGGAAATAGAGGAATTCAACATTTGTTTATGTGAATGGTGTAAGGAAAAAGGTTACCATGTCATAGGTGGCTAGGGGTGCTTCTGGGTGAGAAGACTCTTCAAGTTTGATGGTCTTCACTTAGACAAGGAATGAGTGTGTAAGGACAGAAGTTCGACATCCACCTTAGGTGTTTAAACTAGGCAAGGGGGAGTATGGCACTAGGAAATCTACTGTATCAGCAATAGCATAAAAGATGGGAACTTAGCCACCACTCCCCCACAATCAAGATTTACTAGATCGCATGACAAACTCAATCATAATAAGCAGAAAAAGACTCTAAAGGACTGGAAAGAGACAGCAAAAGCAGGAATCACAGGAACAGACCAGCAGGTAGAAGAAACACTTCAACTCCTGGTTCTTGGACTGGGGTGTGCCTTAATGCCAGAAGCCTAGGTAACAAGATAAGTGACCTTCAGGCCAAGATGGTAGAGTCCTGTATGGACCTGGTGGCCATCACAGAAACCGGTTGGGATCTCTTGGCTCTGGGTTATGCAGTCTTTAAGAGGGATGGGGGGGCAGCACTTCATGTTAAAGAGGGAATAGATGCCACAGCATGTGATGTCTGAATTAAAAAGAAGTGGAATCCCTGTGGGTCCAGCTTAGTTCAACTTCTGGGAAGAGGATCTTCATCAGGGTGGTATATAGGCCTCCGAATGCAGTGGGGTACAGGACAGGGAACTTCTGGAAGAAATTAGAGGACTATCACTGAAAGGGGAATTAGTGGTGGGAAGGGACCTAAACATGCCTGATGTAGACTGCGGAATCCCAATGGCTAGATCAGCTAAGAATCCGTCTGTGGTAGAAGCCTTACAGGATTGTTTTCTCACGCAGTTAGTCACCGATCTGACTAGGCAGGACACCATCTTGGATGTGGTTCTTACCAGCTTGGAAACAGTTGGGGAAGTCAGGGTTCGGGAGCCACAGGCTAACAGCAAGCACAACTCTGTTTGGTTTGAATTATCCCTAAGGGAGGTCAAATCTCAGTCCAGGGCAGAAGTCCTTAATTTCAGAGGGGCTAATTTTGACAAAATGAGGGATCTTGGCAGAGATAAACCAACTAAGATGTGCAATCAGTTAGAATAAATTTGGGGATCAATTAAACAAATCATCTTAGAGGCCACAAAGATATGCATGAAGACTGTGACAAAAAGGAATAGACACAAACACCCCATATGGTTCACTAGTCAAGTTAAAACCGTCATTAGGGTTAAGAGAGAGGCCTTCCTCAACTTCAGAAGAAAGCAAGGAAATGACCTATGGGAAGATTATGTACTGAAGAATAAGGAGGCTAAATTGGCAGTGAAGCAAGCACAGGCAGTGGCAGAACTTCAGATAGCAAAAGGAGTCAAAGAGGGGAAAAAGCAATTCTTCGGGATCCAATTCTTCCAAGAGAAGAGAAAGAAAGCGGGAGGGTATTTAGACTTAAAGATGGGGACAGGATTGCGGAAGAAGAGAGACAGAAGGCCATTGGTCTGAACAAATACTTCTGTTCAGTGTTCACCAAGGAACTCAGTGGCCCAATGCTTGACAGTGGCATTACAGTGCATGGCAGGGGTGTCCCACAAATGGAAATTCCAATTACAACCACAGGCAGGGTTAGGAAGGTGCTCAAGCATATAAAACAAGACAATTATCCAGGACCAGATGGAATACATCCCAGGATACTGAAAGAGTTGGCAGGTGAGTTAGCGGACCCCTTGGTGCATCTGGAGGTCAAGAGGGCAGCCAGGAAGCTCTCCCCCCGAACTGGAGTGCAGACCCCCCCCCCCACAAGCAACACTCGCAGCAAGCAGCTTCTGTTCACATTTGGAGGTTGACAGGGCAGCCAGGAAGCCCTCCCCCGAAACAGAGTGTGGACTCCCCCTCCACAAGCAACACTCACAGCAAGCAGCTTCTGTTCACATTTGGAGGTCAACAGGGCAGCGAGGAAGCCCTCCCCCAAACCAGAGTGCAAACTACCTCCCCCCCACAAGCAACACTCACAGCAAGCAGCTTCAGTTCACATTTGGAGGTCAAGAGGGCAGCCAGGAAGCCCTCCCCCAAGCCAGAGTGTGGACTCCCTCCCCTCCACAAGCAACACTCGCAGCAAGCAGGTACAGCTCTACAGCGCAGCACAGCTCAGTCAACAGAGGGAGAAAAAGGAGCCAATTACAAATTTCATCAGCAGACGAGTGGAGATAGTTTTCTTGCTATCTGCTCAGCCTAAAGTACTGTGTATTTTTCTCCAGCAGCAGGGAACTTTTATTCTGTTGCCTTTAAACTAAAATTAGACTGATTTACCAGCTTCTGCAGGGCACTTTAATTTTTTTATTTTACTTAGCTGCTCACTACCCGTTGTAATGGTAGCCGTACTGAAATTTACAATTCTGTAGTGCTTACAATTTGAATTAATGTTACTTGAGCTTAAAGCTCTGTTAGCCTTTCATTGTAATTGTACACAGTGCAGTGAAGATTGGTAGCAAGCCCCTCCCTCACTCTTACCTATTTAATTTCTTCTCCTTTAGTTTCTGTTCACATTTGGAGGTCGAGAGGGCAACCAGGAAGCCCTCCCCTGAACTGGAGTGCGGACCCCCACAAGCAACACTCGCAGCAAGTAGGTACGGCTCTACAGCGCAGCACAGCTCAGTCAACAGAGAGGAGCCCCGGTGATGTTTCGCGTCAGCTCCCCGTCACCCCCACCCCCACCACCCTTGGCAAATTCTCAGCTATATATGTGGAATCACATGGTGCTCAAAAACCAATCAGCTCACTTTCCCATTTGCAGGCTATACTGAGTATCCACTAGTGGCGACTACACTCAGGTCTCAGCATTAATAAGTCCATCCTAACCCTAGCACTGCTGCCTCTCCATGATGATTCAACTGCACCTAATAACCTTCTTTACCCTTATCCCCGGGGTGACCCTCCCGCCATCTAATTTCCCTACCCTACCAGCCTGCCAAGTACCATGTAACAGGCTGCAAACATATATTGTTACCTCTACTACCTTAGCTGTTTCACACCATGGCCACCTGTTCCATACACTAGCAATTGGCCCCGGGTTAATCCCTTCTACCTTCCGAACTAGCCAACCTCATCCTTCTGCCACATGCTTGGAGACCAAAAGCCTCACTAGCCAAGCCTTATACTATTTCAAGAAAGCTTCAGCGGGTGGCACATCATGCCAAACTCCTGGCCACCCTACTACTTCTCCTTGTTGGTGATATCAAACTTAACCCCGGACCTACCCACGACCACACCCCTAACCCCTCCGTCCCACTACAACTCCCCACAGGCCTTAAACTGATTCACCTAAATATTTGTAGCCTCCTACGTAAAATAACTTTGCTTCAAACCCTTGTCTTGTCCCATAGCCCAGATATTCTGATTATCTCCAAAACCTGGCTGAAGTCGCATAATCCTGACACAGAATTTAATATACCTGGCTGTACACTCCTCCGGCATGACCGTATGGGCAAAAAAGTGGGTGGCTTAGCTATGCACATCGCCTCCACCATCCAGTTTTCAATGATTGCCCTATCCCTACCTTCACAGTCCATCAACACCTTAATGGTAAAACTCTCCATCCCCCACTCAATTCCAATTTACATAGCAGATACGTACTGCGCTCCGGACACCAACACGCCTGCCATATTGGACCACCTGGGCTCCTTAAACTCCCTGGCAACAGGACGTGAGATCCATATACTTGGGGACTTTAACCTGAACTGGCTCTCTGATTCTTACTCTAAATTTCGAGACAAGGTGACAGCCCTAATCCTAACTCAACTAATCTCTGAACCCACTCAGTCAAACCACAAAACACAGAATCACACTTTTCTAGATTGGTCCCTCACCTCTCACCCGCACAGGATCTTAGCCTCTGGCCTCCTTCCGGATGCGACCACCACAGAATCTACTCTGTACGCAAAATCTACAAACCTAAAGCTCCCCCACCCAGAATAATTATGATCAGATCCTACAAATCTCTGGACCTCCCCTCTCTACTAAATTATTTGGGCAATACTGACTGGTCGAGCATTAGTCAATACACCTCCATAGACGAGGCTCTGCTGTTCTTTAAGTCCAAGTTCATCGCCATCTGGGACTGATACTCCCCCCCTCAGACGTACCAGAGTTCAAGGTGCTAACCTCCCATGGATCTCTCCTGAAATCCTAGCCCACCTTCACATCAGAGACAAGGCCTGGAAAACCTATAAATACACCAGTTCTCCGGCTGACCTCCAGATTTACCGCAAGCTTCGGAATACGAGTACCAAAATAATCCACCAAGCAAAAGCCAACTATTTCAAAGGCGCATTCAATTCCACCTCCCATCTCCCATCTACATTCTGGAAAGTGGTCAAATCGCTCCTCAGCCCTCCATCGCAGCCCCCTACCCCTTCCCCGCAGGCAGGCGGACTTACCATCACTGACCCCCTGCAATGGCCACATTGTATAACTCTCTCTTCACAACTAGCCATGCCACTCCCCTGTCCGGACCTCACCCTGATCAGTACCCCTCCCCCTCCACCCCATCTAGTGGCACACCCACAGCTCACTCCTTCTTCTTCTCCTTCCTGCCGGTTACCCCGGTCGAGGTATATAATGCACTGGTTGCCCTCAACCCAAGTAAGGGAAAATGTCCCTCTGGGCTGGAGTCCAAAATGCTCCACCTATCAGCCCCTGCCACTGCCCAAACCCTGGCCCCCCTTTTTAACTTATCCTTCTCCCTAGCTGAAGTCCCCTCTAAATAGAAACATGCCATCATAATCCCGCTTCCCAAGAGTGGTGACGCCTCAAACCCAAACAACTATCGGCCCATATCCCTCCTACCGATTCTGTCCAAACTACAGGAGTGCTTGGTTCTCCCTCGTCTATCCACCTTTCTGCATTCCTCCTCCTTTTTTTCCCCCTACCAGTCTGGTTTTAGGAAATCCCACTCCACCATTACCTCCCTTCTCAGTATCACCGATTCCATCCTCACTGGGATGGATGCTGGCCACATCACAGCTGCCATCTTCATTGACCTGGCTAAGGCATTCAATACTGTGTCACAGTCTCTCTTCCTGGCAAAACTTGCCAATGCTGCACTATCCAACTGGGCCACATCTTGGTTCCACTCATACCTCACTGGCAGATCCCAAGCCATCCGCATCAGTTCTTCCATCTCTGCGCCCCTCACAATCACCTCAGGGGTACCGCAAGGCTCTATCCTAGGCCCACTTCTGTTCTCAGTCTTCCTGAATGACCTGCCCTCTGCCTGCCCACACTCCTCCATCCACATGTATGCAGACAACACTGTGCTGTACGCATCTGGCCCCTCAACTACAGAGGTTGCGACAAGGCTGCAGGAAGATTTTATCTCAGTCCAGCACTGGCTCTGCTCAAATCACCTCCTCCTCAATGCCAAAAAGACAGTATCATTAACCTTTGACACAAGGCAGAGAATTTCAAGGCTCCCCTCCCCGATCACATTCCACACCCTGGAAGGGTCCCCCCTGGAGTCCCGCACCTCCTTCAGATACCTCAGCATCTGGCTTGACGAGTACCTCAACTTTTCCTCGCACATTGACTCCATACACAAAAAGCTGCACCCCAGGCTTGGAGCACTTTATCGGAACTGTGACAGCACCCCCCCTATCTGCCAGGAAGACTGTTGTGCAGAAAATGATTCTCCCTGTCGTCGACAACAGGGATGTAGTCTACTGCGTCGGCCCCAAGTCCACATCAGCCAGACTCAAACCTCTTTTCCACTCTTTCTGTTGTTTTGCCCTGAACTGTCCCTACACCACACACCACTGTGCCCTATATCAATCTATGCACCTCACCTCTCTAGACATTCGTAGACAGACCCACTGCACCAAGATCCCAGCCAGGTTTTGGTCCCAGTGACTCCCCTCCTACCTCATCAATGCCCTAACCAACCTCAGCACCCATGCATACTCTCTCAGAAACTCTGACTCTCGGTGTCTAGCTGTCCCACATCGGCCTACTACCGTCCGTCAGGCAGCTTTCAGTTACCACATTCCTTTATTGTGGAACTCCCTCCCAGCTTACATTCACCACTTTTCCTCCCTCTCGCAAGTCAACTCCATGCTCCAAGTTCATTTCGCCCCTACCTGCACATGTGTCTAGGTGTTCTCCAGTCTCTAAGGGAATGTCTGTGTATATCTGCACCTAGTAATGCAATTAATCTATGCCAATCTATTGCTCTCGCACCTACTTTGTCTCTCATAGGGACCACTTTGTTAGAGGCCTAAACTATGTATTTATTGTATCATGCTGTATTAACTGTGGACACCTACTGATTTTCTCGACCTACGATTGTCTAGTAAACAGGACCTAATGTTAGTGATCCCCCTGTTATGTAATATAATTTGTTTATACTGTCTTCATCTGCTATCTATGTTCCCCCCTTCCCCAGAACGCATCTGGAATCGAGCAGTAGTCTGCTCAGCATGCCTTCCTGGTAAAATGCTTAAATAAATAAATAAATAAATAAATAAATCTGTTTAAATGTTCACTTCAGTCGGGAGTTGTAACAAAGGACAGGAAGAGGGCTGATGCGGTGCCTCTCTGCATAAGGGTGGAAGTGGGGAGGAAGCTGGTGACTACAGACCGGATAGCCTAATATCAGTGTTAGGAAAACAAATGGAGGGCCTGATTAAACAAGACCTAGTGGAATACTTGAGTAAGAATGGCCTTGAGGATGACAAACAACATGGTTTCATGGCACGCATCTCATGCCAAATAAATCTGATAACATTTTTGGATTGGGTAACTAGGGAAATGGATAGGGGCCATCCAGTGGATCTCCTCTATTTTGACTTCAGCAAGGCCTTTGATTCCATGCCACATAACCACTGCCTTCCTATGACTTCTCCTCATGAAACCAGTTGGTGAAAAGTTTCAAATCCTGCCCAAAAGATGATTTTGTGCAGTGATCATGAAATCACCTTTTGGGATGGATTTGAACATTTTCATGAGGTACGGTCCAAAAAGGATATATTGAAAATTCTGTGGTAAAAATATTGAAAAATTCCATGCCAAAGTTATGAGTAAAAGTGCAAAACACATTGAAATGGTTCCATGTCATAACAGAGAAAATACTTCAGTGACTCTCACAACAGCGAGTACATATCGCTGAATCCTCATTCATCAACATATCCATCTTTTCACCTACCAAAACAGCGCTGACAAGAAAAGAAATGTGTAATATGGAGGGGCTATGCCCCCTGCACCCCCTTCTAAATATAACCAACTCCAAAAGGAAGGGCGGGCAATAAAAAGGGGGAGACCGCGGCTTGGGCAACAGACCGGGGAAAAAATATTAAAGACCCACACAGTCTTAAAATACTACCCAAACGCAGGACCATCAGCACTGCAGATGGTGTCTGTATCTGCCATGCCAGGTGAGAGAGAGAAAAAAAAAACAGAGGAAAGAGTAAGGATTGAAAACAGTTAAGGGGCCAGAAATAAGACATGATTGGAGTGGTGCAATGCAGCGGCTGTGGAGCAGCAGTCTTCCGGGAGATATTCTGAAGGATGCAGTGTTGTCCCATCTGCAGGCACCTCTCTGGGCTGAGGGAGGAGGTTGCTCATCTCCAGGCTGAGTTGACCAGGATTTGTGGGACCTCCTCTTCCATCCAGGGACCACCAGTGCCACTGCCGTTGCCTCAGAGGTTGCCAAGAAAGAGGAGCGGTTGAACCACAGTGGGCTCAGGGAGGGTGAGGGTGGTGGAACAGAGGTGCATCCCCTCCAGTTGTACCTCTCCACAATTCCTATGCCATTCTGGCAAAGTGTGGCTCCTCTATGGAGGCACCCGCAGTGGGGACCAAGGAGGATGCTGGGAACCTCCACAAAGGAGACCCACAGGAGGGTGGCAGGGGACCCTACAGGGGAAGGAAACAACTCCTGGTGGGGGACTCCATTGTTAGGAAGGTAGAACTGGGGGAGGAAGGGGAGAGGGAGGTAAGGTGCCTGCCTGGCACCATGGCTTGAGGGACAGGAGCGAATCCTCAGGATTGCCAGAGCAGCTGCACAGGGGAGGGAGCTGGATGTCATTGTCCACCTAGGGACAAATGATCTGGCTAAGAAAGGGATTAGAGAAGTGCAGGAAGAGTTTGTGGAATTGGGGAGGGGCCTTAGTCAAGTAGCACGACGGTAACCTTCTCGGAGGTGCTGCCTATCTATGGCATAGGAGAGGCTAGGGTGTTCCGCACCATGGGATTCAATCAGTGGTTGAAAACTGGTGTGAGCTCAGGGATTTGGCTTCACTGGGGACTGGGGGTCCACCTGGAGTGATGCAAGCCTATACTGGCATGATGGGCTGCATCTGTCCGGGAGGGGAACCAGAATCCTAGGTGATAGGTTTAAATGCTTCATTGGCAAGCTTTTAAACTAGCCAAGGGGGGAGGCACTGGAAAGGAGCAGGAAAATCCTAGCCTCCCCAAATAATCATGGTAGTAAGTGCGGCAAACACCAACATAGAGGTGCTGATAGGAAAAAGGGCAGGGGTAAATGGAGAAAGTAACAAAGGCAAGAAGGACAGGGATGGGGCAAAAGGGAGTAAGGCCATCAGGAAATGGAGGGTAATGAGTACCAATGCCCGTAGTCTGGGCAACAGGCTCCCTGAGCTGGTGGCCTTGATGGAAGAGGGATGCCTGGATATTGTAGCAGTCACAGAAACATGGTACACAGAGAACCATGACTGGGATGTTAACATACCAGGGTACATAACCTACAGGAGAGACAGGCAGGGGAGAAGAGGGGGAGGAGTAGCTCTCTATGTAAAGGAAGGGATAAAAGCAACTGAACAAAAGAGTAAACAGGGAGGAGAGGAGGCACTGTGGGTCACCTTGGAGACTGGAAAGGCACCACAATCCACACAGGGGTTAGTACTGACCCCCATGTCAGGGGAGGAATGGACAAGGATATGATAGAAGGCATTCTTAGAATGGCAGAGAAAGGGAGATACTATTGATGGGAGACCTGAATATGCCAGATGTTAACTGGAGCACATTTGCTGCAGCCACATCCAAGAGCAGGGCCATTCTTGATGCCCTACAGGTGGCAGCATTAGACAGCTAGTTTTGAACCCACTCATGAGGGAGCAATCTTAGACCTCATACTCTCAAACGGGGCAGTGAGAGGATCTCAGATCTAGAAGTGGATTGCCATCTGGGACAAGTGACCATCAAACAGTGTGGTCATGTTAAACTCAGCTACAGAGTCAAGCCATACAAAAGTGAGGGTACTGGACTTTAGGAGAGCTGACTTTGGCAAGATGGGAGTGCTCAGAAAGCACTAGCAAACAGGCTAGAAGGAGGTGTGGAGCAACAATGGGGAATCATCAAAACTGCCATCACAGAGGCAACAAGCCTTGTGTGAAGTAAAACAATCAAATGAAAGAAAAGCCACTATGGTACTCAAAAGAGGTGGCTGTGAAAGTCAGGAAGAAAAAGATAGCATTCCGGAAGTATAAGGAAACACAGAAGGAGCAGGACAGAGAGCTGTACCAGTTAAGGCAGAAGGAAGCAGGGAGGGAAGTCAGAATAGCAAAGGCCCAAACTGAGGAAAAGATAGCCAACTCAGTTAAGAAGGGGGATAAAACCTTTTATAGGTACATCAGCGAGCGTAGAAAGACAAAGGGAGGGATAGTGAGGCTGAATAGAATGAACGGTGGGTGGGCAGAGGGGACAGTGAAAAGCAGGGATACTGAATGAATATTTCTGCTCAGTATTCACAAAAGAGGAGGGAAGTGCCTAATCCAATTAACAGAAGCACTTTGATAGGGGGTTGATCCCAGTCCTTTCACAGAAGAAAGGGTTCTGCAAGAACTCCTAAAACTGAAGGTGGAAAAGCAGGGGTCCTGATAGAATTCACCCCAGAATTCTAAAACAATTAAGGAGGAACTAGTGAAACCACTGGCTACTCTTTTTAATAAATCATGGGAGGATGTGTGATACCCGAGGACTGGAGGAAGGCGGATGTGATTCCTCTTCACAAAAGTGGGACCAAGACAGAGGCAGGAAACTACAGACCTGTCAGTCTGACCTCTGTGGTAGGGAAAGTGATGGAGTCACTTCTGAAGGAAAGAATAGTTGAGTACCTAGAGGCCAGTGGAGCACAGGACCCAATGCAGCATGGATTCACAGTGGGAAGGTCATGTCAGATGAATCTAATAGATTTCTTTGACTGGGTGACCAAAGTAGTAGACCAGGGAGGGGCTGTGGACATGGCCTACCTAGACTTTAGCAAGGCATTTGACACAGTCCCACACAAAAGATTAATAGTCAAATTAACCAACCTGGGAGTGGGTCCCAGGGTGGTAGCCTGGGTAAACATTGGCTGCACAACAGGACACAGAAGGTAATTGTAAATGGAGTCCACTTGAAGAAAGAGAGGTTACTAGTGGGGTACCACAGGGTTCAGTATTGGGTCTAGTCCTTTTTAATGTCTTCATCAGTGACATTGCAGAGGGACTGGAAGGAAAAGTATGCCTTTTTGCAGATGACACAAAGATCTGCAACAGGGTTGATACACAAGGAGGCATGGAAAGGATGAAAAGGGACTTGACAAGGTTGGAGGAATGGTCAGAAGTATGGCAGCTAGGATTCAATGCAAATAAGTGCAAAATAATGCACCTGAGAAACAAGAACCCAGGGGAAGAATACACAATGGGTGGGGAGGTAATAACAACAAAAAGGAAAGGGACCTGGGGTACTCATATCAGATGACCTTAGTAGCAAGCAATGAGAAGGCAGTAGGGAGGGCTGGGGTATACTGGGATGTATAGGAGAGGCATCAGCAGCAGAAAACAGGAAGTTGTTATCCCTCTGTACAGAAAGTTGGTGAGACCCCATCTGGAGTACTGTGTCCAGTTCTGGAGACCCCATCTCTGCAAGGACATAGACAGGATAGAGGTAGTCCAGAGGAGGGCAACTAAAATGGTGCAGGGTCTGCAAGAGAAGCCATATGAGGAGAGACTAAAGGAGCTTAATATGTATACCCTCGAGGAAAGAAGGGAGAGGGGGACATGATAGAAACTTTTAAGTACCTCAGTGGAATCAACAAAGTCCAAGAGGGTAGCATCTTTCAGAAAAAGAGACTTGCAAGAACAAGGGGACACAATTTAAAGATAGAAGGAGGGCGGTTCAGGGGCAATGTGAGAAAGTATTATTTCACAGAGAGGGTAGTGGATGCATGGAACAGCCTTCCTGAGGAGGTTGTGGGGTCTAAAACTGTGGGAGAATTCAAGAATGCATGGGACAGACATAAGGCAATTCTTGTGGGGGGAGAAATAGGCTGTTGGTTAACTAGGATCTATGACCTATCCTGTAGGTAGGGAAATGGGCAGACTAGATGGGCCAAGCGGTCCTTATCTGCCGTCAAAGTCTATGTTTCTATGTAGGTGACCAGCTCGACAGCACCAGGCTCCACTCTTCTATTCAAACCACACCCCCAAACAAAGCCCAGTGATTCGCTCTCACCATTATGTACCTCATCCATCACTATCCCAACCCCTTCACTACCCTTTCACTGTTGCTACCATTACAGGCACCCAGACTGAGTCACTCATTTTCTAGCCACTCAATCTGGTTTGCTATTATAATGTGCTACCCACTGAAATACATTTAATGGACTTACATTGTTTTCTCATATCGCAGTCACCAGTTCCAGCAGCAAGATGTATTTTCAATTAGAGAGTGGAGCTACACCTTGGGCCACTTTTATGTGAATGAGGGTGTGCAGGGAGTGTGGAGTGGTGTGGGCTGAATGGGGTAGTCAGATTGGGGTTGGTGAGGGGTGGGGTCAGATCAGTGAGCGATCATTGTCTTTTTTTACAGGTTTCAAAAAATTAAAAAAAGATCAGTGAGGGACAGTTCTCTTTATTTTACTTGAGAGACTTGGCTGATACTGAGGATTATGCACCTGAATGTAGAATATTCATTGGTGACAGAAGGAATGAGCACCTCAGTGCCACTACCTATATCTTGAGAATGGGTGGTGGGCAACCTGGAGGGGAGGGGGCATAAACAAGAAACACCAAGGGTGAGCACCCTAGTCTGCTAAAGATAGAATAACTTGGTACACAGACAGACAGATACTGTAGATCAAAAGACAGGATAAACAGACAGACAAAGATAGATAGATAGATAGATAGATAGATAGATAGATAGACAGACAGACAGACAGACAGACTGACAGACAGACAGACAGACAGGCAGGCAGACAGACAGACAGACAGACAGACAGACAGACAGACAGACAGACAGACAGATAGATAGATAGATAGATAGATAGATAGATAGATAGATAGATAGGCAGGCAGGCAGACAGAAACTGGGACAGAGTGCCAGCTCACCAGACCACTGTCTCACTGCTCCTATTCCAGTTGGCATCACAACTCCAGCAGTTGCACAAATCAAGAAAATCCTGCTGTTCTCATATGTAGAACATAGTCAAACAGCTACACTCACTAAACTGGGCACTCAGAAACATTACCTCTAGGCATTCTTTCAAAAACCTGTCACCAGAATGTAGCTAAATGGGTCCTGTTTACCCAGGTTCAGATGTTTGTTGTTTTTTTAATACATAATTTGTAAGTATTTTCAAGGTTTTTTTAGAATAAAAAAATTGATGGTGACCTTCACAACCCCACCCCCACAAAAAAAAATATTTTGGTTTGTGAGAACTGTTTTTGGTTTATGTGAACTGAAAATACTCTCAAGGACCAAACATTTTCAGTTTGTATCAGAAGGTTATCCAGAAACCATACAGAGCCTTCTCAGAAAAAAATCTTAAAATTGTTATAAGTCTGGAACCACTTATTATTGTTTCACAAAACCTTCGAAAGACAATACCTTGGCACCGGCAGCTTCTACTCTAAACATTTAATGACAAAATTCCATCTGTCTGGGTGGTATGTGAGAGCAAATAAAACATGTATTAAGTATAGGAAAAAACTCACTTTTCCAAAAACTGATTTTCCGTATTGCAGAAACCGTGCAAGATGTTGGGTTTAACATCGAAAAACTTACTTAACCCTAACTATTCTGGTGTTACCTACTTTAATGGCATTAAGTTGAATCCTAGCAGGTGCATTAACACATTTCTTTTGCAAAGAATATATATTAAAGATAAATATAATCTAGACATACAAAATTCGATTTTACAAAATAAGATTTCTGAACTTCACTTCTCTGTAGCAAATTCTATTTTCCTTTCACAATTCAGAACAAAAAAGCTGGACACCAGAATTCGGCTGCATAAATAATTTATTAACAATAGTACTCACAAAACCATAAAGTAGCAGCAGAGGGGAAAATGCATCCCTGACATGTTTCGTCCTAAAGCTTCCTCAGAGAAGGTGTGTCAGCCAGCTGCTAGGTGCCCCATTTAAATAGTGTAATCAATTAAAGTGACACTGCGCTATTATATTAAAAAGACATAAGAGAATCAATACCACACACTAACAAATGCAAAAATAGCACCGTAATGTAACACTAACCAACACACAAAAGTGCGTAAAAGCAGGATTTAAACTACACAAACTACACTATGGATTTCAAAAAAGGGAAATAACTGGAAAAAAGTCCATAGAGAAGGAAATTGTGGATCCAAAAAAGGTGTCCAAGCTTCAACTTTAGTTTTGATTAGGTATAATTTCTGCATATCCATGTTATATCCTGGTGTAGAAATGGAATCCTAGACAGCTAAAGGAAAATGAAAGGAAAAATACAGTGTTAATAACAAATACTGGAATGCAGAACACATTATTTCCTAATCTTACTTTGATTAATAGTGGTGGACTCTATTCTGTCATTAAGACCTGACCTGAATAAGGCACCCAATTGGATGATCCATAGTGCCTTTCTGTCAAGGGTAAGAGTATTTAAGTTACCACCCCTTCTTCCTAACCTAACCGTTTCAGCTCCACAAATATATATTACAGATAAATATTATCTAGACAAACAAAATGTGATTTTACAAAATAGGATTTCTGAATTTCACTTCTCTGTAGCAAATTCTATTTTTCTTTCACACCTGGTGCAGGCACACAGTTGGTACAATATGTCTGCATTATAGCTGCATATTTTCAGTTGATGTACAGTATGTCATTGAATGTGTGGGTGTGCATGTGTGTATGTGTGTGTGTGTGTGTGTGTGTGTGTGTGTGTGTGTGTGTGAGTGCATGTGTGTGTGTGTGTTAGAAAAAGAACATGCAACATATCCTCTCTTACTGCCTTCGCAATTCAGGAGGGGTTGCTTTCTGCAGAGACTCAACATCCCACACTGCATCCCTGCTCTTTGTCTGGCACATGGACTAGTCCCAAATTGTTTTTTTTTTTTAGTTGTTTAACTAGGAATAGCACACTAAGCTGAGAGCTTTTTTACAGGAGCGACCTGGATCATTATGATCAAATGAACATTATCAATTGATTAGCCCTAAATTATCCCCTGTTACCTGCCCCATGTCTCTCCTACCTTGATGTATACTGAGACCCCTGACATAGGGTGCAGAGCAGTAGCAGTAGACAGCAGCCAGTGCCCGGTTACAGCAGGATGGGGGTGAGTCTGAGTTCTATGTCCACGGAACTCCCCCAGGGTCAGTGTGCTCCCTTCCTCACTTTTGGATGGAGAGGATGATGTGTAGTACTAGCTCTGGGTGGCTGTATGGGACTGGCTTGCGATGTCCTGGCTTCCACTGCCAATTGGAGGCATCCCAAGTTATGATTTCTTCCACAGATCCAGAGCTAATAAAACTGGTGGAGGTGTGGGTTTATTTACGGCTACATCTTTAAAAGCACATTTGCTGGAAACACCAAACTGTGCGGGTGCTTCTGTTGAACAGTTATGGGCCAGATTTAGTACTGGAAAGAAAAAAAAATTACTGGGAGTTTTTACAGGGTAGTAACCATATTGAGGAGAAGTTTATTGAGATATGCTTTAGCAACTCCTTAGAACAACATGTGCCACATTATACTAGGGAGATCAGTATATTGGACTTACTTCTTTGTAACATTGAAGGGGTAATACAAAATGTGAGGACCCTTCAGTCCCTAGGTAGCAGTGATCATCACATGGTGGTTTGCTTATTTTAAGGAGGAAATTATTAAAATAAATGGCAGAACTATGATACGGAACTACAGGAAAGCAGACTATGTTCAAATTAAACATGTGTTTAAGAACTAGAATTGGCAGCAGGACTTTAAGCATTCATCAATGGAGGAAGCTTGGGGCTATATTGATAAAAAAATACTGGACTGCATACACACATATGTTCCTGAAACCAAAAAATATAACAAAAAGGGTAGGATCCCTATATGATTTAATAAGACGATACGTTGGCTTATTAATAAAAAAAAACCACAGGATTTTAAAAAGTATAACGATAACCCCAATCAGGCAAAGTTGTCTAGATATAAGGTATTGGTAAGTAAATGTAAAAGAACAATAAGGAAGGCTAAAGTAAGAGCTGAACTAAGAATGGCAACTGACACAAAGAATAATTATAAAAATGTTATAATTATATTGGCAGTTTAAGATACAGACAAAAGCAAACAACCAAAATAAAAGATGGGGACACTATAATGGATACATAGTTCGCAATGGCAAATGCTTTTAATAAACATTTTTTAAGTGTACAGTATATCAGAAACCGGAGGGCTTTTGTGAGTTAGTGCATGGGATACCAAATTGTTCAAACTGGCAATTTAACATTACTGCAGCCCAAGTCAGGGACAAATTGAGTAAGCTTGATACCCATAAATCTGGGAGTCCTGGTGGGTTACATGCCATGTTTCTATAGAATGTTGCTGATGAAATTCCAGGACCGCTAGCTGTGCTCTTTAACATATCATTAAGAGAAGGCAGAGTTTTGAGAGGATGGAAGCAAGCACACATTACACCCATACAGAAATCTGGGAATAGAACAAATGTGGATAATTATAGGCCTATAAATATTATCTCAATCCTGGGTAAGGTTCTTGAATGTTTTATTAAAGAATTTCTGGAAGAAAATATTAAGCAATTAAATACATTTGATGTAACCCAGCATGGTTTTTCATCTGGAAAATCATGTGCTAGTAACTTGCTTCATTTTTTCAAATCTGTCAGCCAGGCTTGATCAGTGTTTCCCTGTGGATATGATTTATTTAGATTATACTAAGGCGTTTGATTCAGTATCCCACAAACTATTAATTAAGGCCTTGCAGTAGTTGGGGGTGCACAATGGAGTAATAGCATGGATTACTTCATGGCTTGGGAACAGAACACAAAGGCTACAGATTCAAGGCTTTTTCTCTGACTAGGGAGTCATGTCTAGTGGGGTGCCGCAGGGGTCAATACTGGGACCTCTCTTGTTCAATTTGTTTGTGTCATCAATGCAGGTTACTGGAGGGGTGTGGCTCTGTAAATACACGGATGACACAAAGATTGAATCTATTGTGAATGATGACACATCCATTAAGAACTTCCAGACACAACTGAAGAATTTTGAAATTTGAGCTTGAGAACACAAATTTAAATCTAAGGAAAAGAAGTGCAAAGTCATGCATTTTGGGCATAACAATGCTAGAGCACGGTATACGGTTAATGACAAAACTATAGCTCAGATGGACAGTGAAAAGGATTTGGGAACCATCATCAGTAACACACTGACCTTTGAGCTACATAATAAAGATGCTGCTAAAAGGGCCCAGAAAACTACTGGAAATATTCTCTGAAATATTAGGAGCAGGAAAGAAGAGGTGTTGATTCTCCTATATAGGTCCATTGTCAAACCCATTTTGGAGTATGGTGTCCTGTTTTGCTCCCCTCAGAGAGTCAGTAGTAGTAGACAGTTGGAGAGAGTTCAGAGAAGAATAACCAAGTGTGTGTTTAAGCTAAAGAATAAACCATATCATTCTAGACTTCAGGAACTGGGAGTGTATTCTATTGCTTACCGTAAAGTTAGAGGGGACTTGTGTTTTGCTTTTAAATCATTAACGGATGAGTTTCTGTGGGAATCTGCAGGACTGTGTAAGAAAGCTAGTCTGGATAGTGCCACAAGAGCTCACCCCTTCCGATTGAAAGGGGAATACTACAGGACCACAAAACGGGGCAGGTGGTCCAATCAAAGAGATGTGGGGATATGGAATGTGCTTCCAATGGAGGTAGTTACTGCTGAAAACTTGTTGGTCTTTAAATGTCTGCTGGACCAGCACAGGGGTAATAAAAAATGGGAGTTTTTGCACCAATCAGTGGTGAGTCCTTACATACCTCAAGTAGCTCATGGACTTGTAACCATAACTATGAACCTATTTGTCCCAGCCAGCAGTATGTCTAGTCAGTGATGTGATTGTTCTTAATTCCACTCTCTTGGTGTCCCAGTCTCTTCCACTTAGCTCAGTCCCTATTGTCTCCACCCCTTCTCCCTGTCTTTTATGCTGTGATATATTACTAGTGTCACCACCACAGCAGCAGCAGCTTTATAGCTGAACCCACTCTGCAACCTTACAATAGCATTGAGGAGATGCTTACTGCCAGGAACACAGACTGCACATCCAGACGAAGGCTGAAGGGAGCTGAAAATCATTAGCATACCATCTGTAGGCTGGAAAGACTTGCAACTACCAATTTTTGTTTTTGATGTTATGGGGAAGAAACATCACAGGAAAGAATTTAAGGACTGTGGTAAAATTAGAAATACTTATGAGAGGGAAGCTTATCTCTTGCTTGGGGGGTATCTGTCATCCTACAGTGACCTCATTGTACTGACCTGTTATCTGTTCTGTTGTTAGGATAATATATATGTTCATTACCCTCTCTCCCTAATACATCTTGCGCACTCTTTTCCCAGGCTGCAACTGGAATGAGACCATCTTGGACTCCATTTTCACACCTGGTAAAATAAGTTTTAAATAAAATCTTGGTATTAAAACATTACATTATTCTCATTCCGTAATGTGACTTTAAATTCCCTGCTGGATGGTGATACTTTTCTCCCATTTCATAGCTTTATGTAATGTTATGCACTCCCTGTCTCTGCCAGCTTTAAGTACTTCCAGCTGAACCATGTAGTTTCACATTTTTTGAGTCCTAGACCTTGGTACTTGTGGGATCCAGTGGTCTCTGATTCTCTCTTCGCTGCTGCCCTTCAACCACATTCAGTGTCTAAGCTTTGCTGGCATTTTCAAACTTTGGACCCCTATGGCCCTATAGAAACCTGTTTTTATTGGTCACAGTCGCTAGGATTACAGAGTACTGCTGACTTCTAGCAACCAGTTTGGCGTGCCCTCTATAACTATATTAAACAGGATAGACACTGATTCACACAACTCTGTATACTTCATAATCCTTATTATAGGCCATCTAAACTATTCACTATGGGGAATATATCTTCTCCACTCTGTACTAGATATGGCTTGGTGGAGGGCATGCTCAAGCATGTGATCTGGGACTGTGATAAAGTAATCCCCTTCTGGAATTTCATTAAAACTCTTTGGATCTTCTCCTAGGTCTGCATGTCATTTTCATACCTGAGATCTGCTTAGCATGGTATTTTCCCACCGATCTTCCTTGTACTCAGAAAGCTCATATGTCACTTATATCCATAACAGCAAAAATTATTATTTTAAGACACTAGATAGACTCTTCTATCCCATCCTATCAAGAGTGGCATCAAGAAATATTATTGGTAACATCTGGTGACGTCAGAATGGCGAGAGAAGCCTAACTTGGGAGCTCTCAGATGACCAGATACCCAATCCTTCTATAATTAGGGCTAAAACAACAACATCCAAACTTAAAACAGGCATTAGAAGGAATATAAAGAATAAAGCATGCCTACGACAAGAAACACAAAAATAAAAGGAGAAGATGGATTTATGGATAAAGGGGGTAGGTCCGACTCATCGCAGGCCTCCGAGCATCAGTCACACGATTTGAGAGTAGCAATAAAAAAACAGACGACACCACAACAACTACACCCAAAGTAAGTCTGGAAAGACTATATACTGAAATCATGGCCCTCAGAGCAGGTATTAAGAAGGCATTAAGGGAGATCCATTCAGACATCACTACTTGGGAGCAGCTGACCGACTTGACAGACTGCCAGGTCACAGTCGTGGAGAACAGATGAGATGATATGGACCTGATCATAAAGCAAATACACAAAAATCTAGCACTTATTATGGCACGCCAGGAGGATACCGAGAACTGCTCCAGGCGTAGCAATATGCGAATATTTGAACTACCAGAAAATACAGAGGGGAAAGATGTACAGGCCTTCTTTGAGCCTTTCCTCCAAATGGTGTTAAATTTACTAGACAGCCTGGACCTGCAGATCGAGTGGGCTCATAGGGCGTTGGGCCCAATGCTGAATTCACCACCCACCCACGCTCTATCATTGCTAAATTTTTGAACTATTCCACCAAAGATCTTATACTACAGAAGGTTTGACAGAAGAAAAAATATTCTATGGGCATACCAGACTTTTTTTTTAAAACAACTACACGCCTCAAACCACCAGATTAAGAAGAAAATACATACCCCTGATGCAGGCTCTGAGACAACACAATCATTAAGTTCAAGACACCTTATCCAACGTGAATGTCTGTACAGTATCTGGATGGGAGGGAAGGAGTACGGATCAGCTGAGAGGCAAGCAAAGATCTGGTGAAAAAAGTGCTGTTGGTGCAGGAAACGGGCTGCAGAGAGACTGGAATGCAGGCATTGTCTCCACGATGGCAGCAACGAGTGGGAGCACCTAAGATGGAGGCAAGAACTCAGCAGACTGCTAAAACAAAGGAGGACATTATGTGCACATTGAATACCTTTTGATGTGAAGCCAACAAGTCCTGAAGCAGAAGGTGGACTTTGATGCACAGGAAGTAAAGTGGGACACCACTTCTTTCTTGGGGTGGGGGCATGGACAGAATTGAGGAACATAACCTTTTTGAAATTGAATGTTTTTGTGCCTAAGATAATCAGGTAGGATTAGTAATGAGACCTGCTAGCCCTGTACAGATAAGCAGCAGACCTAGTGGTAAAATAGCCTTGGGGCTGATAGAAGGGATTGGGGAGGGGAACAGTTAGTGGAAGATGTGCATGCCTAGATAAAAGTCACCAAGGATGGAAGGGGAGAAAGGTAAGGATCTTTGAGTAATTTCAGTCACATGATGCGCAGCGGGGGAAAAGACATAGGAGATCTTTGGAAAAAGGGGATCTACCTGGGGAGGTTAGGAAAGGGGAGAACAAGGAGGGAAGCATACTGGGGGAATTGGATTGGAGGAAGGTTGGCCAACAAAGGTCAGGTAATGGGAGCTGAACCTTGAGATCGCTTACTAGCATTAGTTGTCTTTGAGCTGGCAATGGCTCTGCCTCTTCAGAACTCTGCACCAAACCACGAGCAGGGAGAGAGATGTCCTTCTTCACAGGAGGATGTTAATGTTTTACTCCAAGATGGAGACTAGCTGACCGAGGAGGGGTTAGGACAAAATGCCTTATGCACGTGGAGCCTCCCCCGCCATCGGTTTGCCGGTCGAAGATCCTTTTAAATCTGGTCATGGGGTATCCTGAAGTAGAAAACTAACACCACTGGGGAAGAGTAATGGACTCCCTTAGAAACCACCATGTGCCTCTTTCTTCAAACAAGCCCCCTAAAGGTTATATATTTAGGAGTTCAGGTGCAAGTTGGAAGGGCAGCCCCAATATTACTCTCTAAGACATGGAATTAATAGTGACAGGAAAGGGGGAAATCAAAAACCTACAAGGGAAATAAAGATACTGGAAGGAAAGGATATGCCACAGTGGGCTTGAAGTTACAATAAGGCAAACTGGGGGGTGGCAGAGAAAGGGGGAATATCTCTCAAGCAGGGACAACTATCTAGAAAAAAAAAGGGGGCATGGAATAGTGACTCATTAAGATGGGGGAGAGGAGGAGAGGGAAGGACCTGAACAAAGGTGAGGGGGGAGTTACTATGTGAACATGAAGAATGGGGGGGGGAACCATGTCTACACTGCTTCATTTATATTATTTTTTTTCTAGATACTTTGTGTGTTATTTATCCGTGCTGTGTTTACAGTGACCAGCTTCATGGTATCCCTTTCCTAAGAAGTTGGATGTGCAGGTTCTGGAAATAAACCTTGAAGAGAACTGAGCAGCCAGTACATCCACCCCGATGAAGAGGCCCCCAGCAATCTCTGGAATTGTAAGTACAATTTTGAGGCTTTCTCTTTTCCCCAGATACCCCCTGATGGATGAGAGCTAGGAAATAGCTAGACCACATGGGGTTCATATGGCCACACTCCAATCTCTTCTGTGTGACTCCAATGGCCCCTTAAAGAGCGGAGTCTTGTGGCGGGGTGGTGAGAGTCATACTGGGGACCCCTATAGTAAAAAAAAAAAAAAAAAAAAAAATTTGTCACCAACAGGTAACTGTGGAGCAAACGGGGACCTTGGGGGAGGACAAAGCCAGTACAGACTATTAAGAAAAAAACAAAGAAAGAGAAATAATCCATATGATGGACTTCTGGTTCCGCCTCCGAGCTGAATGGCCTCATAGTCGGATAGCTCCCTTTCCCCTCAAGCTATTTGCACGTCTTCTGGTGCATTTTTCATACCCAAAACTCATGTAAACATGAATAAGAGAGGAAATAAAAGTAATGACCCGAGGCCAGCATGAAAACCTGATGCTTTAATGCTGGATGACAAATGATCAGAACCAGAGGCCTACGATACAGGTTCCGCCCCAGTAGAACAGCGGGCTTCTGCAACCAAAACACTGGGAGCTGCCTATCACACTCATAAAAACAAAAGCAAAAAAGTCAAGCTGGATACCATCTATAATGAATTATGCACTTTTAGAGCTGATATTAAACAGCTCTACAGTGAAGTGAGGAGAGATCTAGTTCAGCTGGAGCAACAAACAGACTTGAAATTGCAGCTCACTGCCGTGGAGAACCACTTGGATGACTAAGAGACCCTAATACACAAGCTACAGAAACAGAAGACACTTATGGAGGCCTGACAAGAAGACACAGAGAACAGGATATGATGGAAAAATATCCACCTATATTGTATAGCAGAAGGGGCTGAAGGTACCATCATTAAGGACTTTGTAACTGACCTCCTCAAAACTGCTTTGGATCTCCCAGCTGATTTCGGACTGGACTTTGAGTGAGTACATCGGCCATTAGCCCCTAAGCCCACCTTTTCATCAGTTAGCTTGTGGTCCATCATTGCTCGTTTTAGCAGCTACTCAATGAAGGAGCAGATCTTTTTGACTGCATTGCGCAAACAAAACGTTTTCCACAACCAAACAAGGGTTTATGTTGATCACGACTACACGCCAAACACCATGCAGCTACGGAGAGCATACTTGCTTTTTCTTCCTGCTTTGAAATCCCAGGGTCTGAAGTTCACCACTCCCTATCCAGCATGGTTAGTGGTCATATTACCAATGGGGAGGAGGGAATTTGCATCTGCAGAGAGGTGCGTGTGGAACTGGCTAAGCAGGGGATACCCTTTCTAGAGCATCCACATGAATTGGGTTTCCAACCCTCAGCCCCTGAGATGGCAAACGGTTGAGAGGAAGCAACACACACAACGGAGCACTGCCAAGCCTCAATCCACCCTAAAACAGAAGCTGGCTGAATTTTGGCGTGCTGATAATAATGCTGGGGACACTTGAAGATATCAAAATGCAATGGACTTTTACCTGTTCTTCCATCTCAGGTAGGAGGTCGAGGATACCTTAAAGGGAGGAGGGAGATCGGCAGACAAGGGATTGGTTTATCAGACTGGGCACAGGGATCAGACCTAACTCTGAGCCAATACCTTTATTGAATCTCCCTCTACTGTTTTGGGATGTATACGGCCACTTGTTGGAGCCCTCCCTCATTGCCATTCCTTCTCCGCCCTCCCCTCCCACTCTTACCGGACAACTCCAGTATCATTAGTCAGGGACTTGTCAACAATGTTCCTTGTCAGAGAGACATTCTGGGGTACCTACTAGTGTATTACAAGCTTGGGAGTTACTATGACATGGACTCTGAGACTGATCATAATCTACTATGATATGGACTCTGAGACTGATCATAATCTTATTTTGATGTCTGAACTTTTGGACTGTACTTTGATTTTATTATACCACGAGTGTGGGATGGCTACATTTAAATATTCATCTATTAGCCCCCCTTTTTTTTTCCCCACACCCTTGCCCTGGTTCGTGCTGTTACTGCAACATCCTTTATGAGGGGGAGCTAGCTGGTTATGGTACATTCCTCGGATCCATATGCAGAGGACTACCTCTGGCTCTTTAGCTACCTGATTCCCCTTTTCTGTTTTCTTACCAATTTTATTTGTTTAGGTTTGAGTTACATGGGCCCACAGGGGGCCCTGGGACCCACACAGACCTGGCTTTTCCCCCTTTTCTGGACGGGAGCTTGATTACAGCATAGCTGCCCCAGATATCTTAGGGAGGCTTTATATAGTCTCCCCCACCATGGAAGCCTTTATTATATATAATCCCATTTGTTTACATATTTTAATGGGTGGTTTAGACCCTATTAGGGGGTCTATCACTGTTATTTGGACTATGATCCACATTAGCAGTTGGTATGCCCAGTTGGCAATTAGCTTATTGCAGTTGTTTGAGTTGATCACAATAATGCATTCTACACTGCTCTGCCAGACACAAAAGTGCCTTACAATTTCTAAACCAGGGCAGGGGTAATGCTATACTAATTATTACTGCCCCTGCTTGATGCACTTCTATATTGGTATGGCTTATTTGGGAAGCTATGGGGAAGGGGGATCCAGGGAAGGGTGAAAAGGAGGATTCTATGGATGGGACTTGAGGGGTTGGGTGCTGAAGGCCAGGGATTCCAGCAATATCGCTATAACCTTTTGTAGGATAAATTCTAATGGCTAAGCCCTCAGTTATTCTCTCCTTTAATGTGAATGGTATTCATAATCCGGTGAAGCGCAAGAGGTTACTCCAATTTTTTAAGCGGGATAACCCAGATTTTGTTCTACTGAAAGAAACACACCTCCAACCAGAAGAGCACATCAAATTTAAACACTGGGGATTTCAAACAGTAGTGTTGTCTTCTCACCCTTCTGGTCGACAGAAGGGGGCTGCAATTCTGATTCCCTGGGTGGGGTAAACTTTAACTTACAACACAAAATTGCTGATAAGGAAGGCCAATTTGCTATAGCAGTGGGTACTTATTATTCTAAACCTATTATGCTGGCCTCTGTGTATTTGACCCTGGGATCCTCCCCGAAAGTACCTGTACGTAAGACATTTTTTGATGCACTTCTGCCTATGTGTTATCGATCTACCCTCCAGGTCGTGCACTATCCAGCCTCCGCTCTCTGCCCTCTTTTCCCCCTCCTTTACCGTTCTCTACCTATCAGCGATGTAGAGCATTGGGCATTGCCCGTAGGGGCGGGAAGTGGAGCGGGGGGGTGAATGGCAGAGGTTGGATGAATGGAGCACTCCCATCAGGGTTGTTAAGTCCAGAAGATGCCCTTGGGTGAAATGGAGCCTGGAACATGAGCCCCCATATCTAGTCTCCATACCCAAGGGCACCATCAGTATTGCTGGGCAGGTGGTTGGGGTGACCCAGTTCCGTCCAACTTGAGTGGTGTTATATAATGCCAGATCTGTTAAAAACAAGACCGCAATTATTGCGGATCATGTGGGGACAGCGGATCTGGCGCGCATCACCGAAACCTGGCTAGACGGAAACACAGGCTGCATACTGGAGGCTGTGATTCCTGCCGGGTTTTCAGTGATTCACTGACCGATATTGGACCGCAGGGGTGGGGGGGTTGCCGTCTGTTTCAAGACCGAATTGGGTCTCACTAGTGTACCAGTTGAGGATGCCAGGTCCTTTGAGTGTGCTGTAGTAGCAGGTGGAGGTTACAGGATGGCTCTCATCTACCATCCACCGGGGATGAGAACCTATTCCTGCAGGAAGTAGCAGACTTCATGGTCAATCCAGCATTTGAGTCGCTCAGGCTGATGGTCCTGGGTGACTTTAATGCCTGGATCGATGACGAATTCTTGCCTTTTTGGTCAACGCTTCCTCCAGTTGATGACATCACTGGGTCCTACACAGGTTGTTACCTCTGCTACTCATAAACATGGTCACTCTATTGACCTGGTTTTCCTCTTGGGGATTGAGGCCTCTGACGTGGGTGTGGAACCCGTCGGATGGTCCGACCATTACACTGTGAGATTCAATTTTTTCACACACACCCCTCGTAGGCCTACCCCCTGTGGAGATGGTCAGGTACTGCCCTTTATGGGATGTATGCCCTGATGGTTTAGCAGTGGGTACTTGATCTATTGGAATTTCCTATGGCAAGCAGTTACCCAGAGGTTTTGGTATTAGCCTATAATAAGGCTATTGCTATGGCTATGTCTTCTGCTGCTCCTGTCCGTGTTCGTCCTCTCTCCCTCTACCCTTGGTCCCTGTGGTTTGATGGGACTTTGAGGGAGTTGCGGTGACTAGGACGAAGGTTGGAGCATCATTGGCAGAAGTCCACCCTAGATGTTGGCCATCTTAGACTGTTAGAACATTATCGATTCTACCAGTCAGAAATCTCCTATAAAAAGGCAATGTTCCTGTCCGGGGAGATTGCTGCTGCTCAGAACCGACCAGCACAGCTCTTCTGAACCATAGATAGGCTGTGCAACCCAGCCTGTCTGCAGGTTCGGAGAGCTTTTTCACAATTGGAGTGTGAGGATCTTGCTCGGTTCTTTGCTGAAAAGGTGGCCGACATCAAGGCAGAAATCCAATCGACCCACTCTATGGGAGCTGCTGAAGATCGGCACTTGGTCACTGTCCCGCACTTCTCTTGGAGTACCTTCGACTGGCTGGAGATCATGGACATTATGCGAATTGTCCAGGGTATGTGCCCTACATGCTGTAGTTTAGACCCTGGCCCAACTTCCTTGATTATGGGTTGTGATATTATCGGCCCGGTCTTAGCTCAGATATTCTGGTGCTCCCTTGAGTTGGGTGAGTTTCCTAGCTCCCTGAAGGAGACTGTGGTGACTCCCCTCTTGAAAAAAGTGTCTTTGGACCCAGATTGTTTGGCAAACTACAGACCGATCTCTAATATCTCTCTATTGTGGGGAAGGTAATTGAGAAAGTAGTGGCTGTACAACTGGAGAACCATTTGACCATCCATAGCATCTATGAACCCTTCCAGTCCGGTTTTTGAAGGAGGCATAGTACAGAGACAGCGCTGGTTCCGGTGCTCAATGATCTCCTGATGGCGAGAGATCAAAGGAACCGGTCCATCTTGGTGCTTCTGGATCTCTCTTCGGCTTTTGACACCATGGATCATGGGGTATTGCTCGAGCACCTGAGGTTCATCTGTGGACTGACAGGTTCAGTCCTCGGATGGTTTAAGTCCTTCCTCACTGATAGAACTCAGAGGGTGGTGTCGGGGATTTATTCCTCTGACCCTCTCTCTCTATTGTGGGGTTCCTGAGGGCTCTGTGCTGTCTCCCATGTTATTCGCGGTGTATATGCTGCCCCTCGGAGACATTGTAAGATGGTATGGGCTAAGGTTTCATTGCTATGCAGACGATACCCAACTCTACCTGTCTTTTGCACCTGACCACAATGGAGCTCTCTCGGTTTTTAATAACTGCCTCACTGAAATCCAAGACTGGGTGAATTCCAGCTGGTTGAGGTTGAACCCAGGGAAGACTGAGGTGATGGTTGTGGATCCTGGATGCTGGATAGAGGGGTGAGGGACAGGTCATCTTTTGGGGCTTTTCCAGAGGGATTCCCAGCTCCTGACCTCTGAATGGGTGAGGGACCTAGGAGTGTTACTTGACGATGGGCTGACACTTCGATCTCAGATGCTGGCCATCATTAAGTCATCCTTTTACCATCTGAGGAACATTGCTAGGATCAAGCACCTTGTTCCGTCCAGTGATCTACCTACATTAATCCATGCCTTTGTGACCTCGCGCTTTGATTATTGCAACTCCCTTAACTTTGGGCTTCTGAGGGTTGATATCCGCTGCCTGCAGCTAGTGCAGAATGCTGTGGCCCGGTTGTTGACAGGGACTCCTCGGACTTCCCATATCACATCGGTGCTGTGCAAACTGCACTGGTTGCCAGTTCGGTGGCGGCTCACCTTCAAAGTCGGATTACTGACTTACAAAGCCCTACGTGGACTCGGTCCTGACTTCCTGAAAGAGCTTCTGGTTCCTTACTGCCCCAAGCGACTGCTCTGCTCAACAGATGAAGGGTTGCTAGAGATTCCAAGGGTAGTCTTGAAATCTTCAGGGGCCCGTGCATTTGCGCAAGTGGCCCCTACCATTTGGAATTCTCTATCCCATCTGATTCGGGAGTGTGCGACCTGGGGTGGGGTTTAAGCAGGTGTTGAAGATGTATTTATGGAGTAAGGCTTACTGTGATTAATCTGTGCTACTGTATGATTTTTATTTATTTATTATTATTGTTTTATGAGGTTTTATATTTTGTAAAACCAGCCCATTTACAGAAGAAAGGGTTCTGAAAGAACTCTTAAAACTGAAGGTGGACAAAGCAATGGGGCCTGATGGGATTCATCCCAGAATTCTAAAGGGTAGAACTAGTGACACCACTGACTACCCTTTTTAACAAATCATGGGAGGATGGGGTGGTACCCGAGGACTGGAGGAGGGCAGATGTGATTCCCCTTCACAAAAGTGGGAGCAAGGCAGAAGCAGGAAACTACAGACCTGTTAGTTTAACCTCAGTGATAGGGAAAATGATGGAATCACTTCTGAAGGAAAGAATTGTCGAATATCTAGAGGCCAGAGGGGCACAGGACCCTAGGCAGCATGGATTCACAGCGGAAGGTCATGCCAGACGAATCTGATAGATTTCTTTGACTGGGTGACCAAAGTAGTAGATCAGGGAGGGGTTGTGGACATGGCCTACCTAGACTTTAGCAAGGCATTTGACACAGTCCACACAAAGATTAATATACAAGTTAGCCAGCCTGGGAGTGGGTCCCAAGATGACAGCCTGGGTAAAATTGGCTAGAGATGGGACCCAAGAGTAATAGTAAATGGAGTCCACTCAGAAGAAAGGAGGGTTACTAGTGAGGTACCGCAGGGGTTCAGTATTAGACGGTTCTCTTCAATGTCTTTATAAGCGACATTGCAGAGGGACTGGAAGAAAAGTATGTCTCTTTGCAGATGACACAAAGATCTGCAACAGAGTTGATGCACAGGGTGGGGTGGAAAGGATAAGAAGGGACTTGGCAAGGTTAGAGGAATGGTCAAATGTATGGCAGCTTAGATTCAATGCTAAGAAGTGCAAGGTAACGCACCTGGGAAACAAAAACCCAGGGGAAGAGTACACAATGAGACACTAACAACAACAAAAATGTAAAGGGACCTGGGGGTAGTCATATCAGATGACCTAAAGGTGGGCAAGCAATACGAGAGGGCAGCAAGGAGGGCTGGGGGGATACTGGGATGCATTGGGAGAGGCATCACCAGTAGAAAACAGGAAGTTTTTATTCCTCTGTACAGACAGCTGGTGAGACCCCATCTGGAGTACTGTGTGCAGTTCTGGAGACCCAATCTCCGCAAAGATGTAGACAGGATGAAAGCTGTCCAGAGGAGGGCAACTAACATGGTGCAGGGTCTGCACCGGAAGACATATGAAGAGAGACAAAAGGAGCTTAATATGTATAGCCTTGAGGAAAGGAGGGAGAGGGGGGACATGATAGAAATGTTCAAGTACCTCAAGGGAAGCAACAAAGTCCAAGAGGGTAGCATCTTTCAAAAAAAGAGGTGTGCAAGAACAAGGGGGCACAATTTGAAGATGGGGGGCAGCTCAGAGGTAATTTAGGAAGTATTTTTCACAGAGAGGGTTGTGGATGCATGAGCGGCCTTCGGAGGAGGTTGTGGAGTCAAAATCAGTGGTGGAATTCAAGCATGCATGGGACAGTCATAAGGCCATTCTAGGGGTGGGGGTAGGAAGAAGTAGGCTGCTGGTTAACTAGGATCTGCAGCTTATCCAGTAGGTAGGGAAATGGGCAGACTGGGTGGGCCAAGCGGTCCTTATCTGCTATCAAATTCTATGTTTCTATGTTTATGTTTCTATGTAATGTGCCTTGACATGTGAAAGGTGCAATATAAATAAAGATTATTATTATTATTATATTTGTGTAATTCGAGGTGATCTCAATGTTACTATTAATACTGAATTAGATACCTCACACCCTGCTAGGCACAGGGCCACCCCTTTACAAAAATATATCAAGGTAACCCTCCCAGAATTAGGTTTGGTGGACCTACAGCGGCATTTCTACCTGTCGACGAGAATGTACAACTATCATTCGCCCAGGACACACATGTGCTCCAGACTGAAATATTTCATATCCTCTATCTAACATTTAGAGAATATTAGGGATATATATATATGTCAGGGCATCAATTATCTCTGACCAGTCCCCCATCTATATAAAATTATTGATCGATAGACCTGGATCCCACAATTTCTGGCATTTTAATCTTATGTGCCTTCGGGACCCAGAATTTATCAAAATAGTCCAAGAAACTATTCCAATTATCTTACCAGAGAACAACCCCACTGAAACTTTGTGGGCGGTACTATGGGATATCCTCAAAACCCTTTTCCGTGGAGAAATTATAAAGTACACTACCTGACAGAAGAGGGCCAGAGAAGCTCTCCAGAATAAGCTTCATTCAGAGCTAATACAACTTCAGAATAAAAATGTTTCAGGGGGATCTGACCATGAAAACACAAATACAAACTACTAAGCAGAAGCTCCAACAGCTATTGGATCAGAAGGTGGGGCAACAATTGCTCTATTTAAAACTCAAATACCAAGAGGGAGGGCCCTGGGGAGCTCAAAATTTAGCCCAATGCCTGAGAGGTGTGAAATCCCAAACTGTGATATCTAAATTGAAGGATCCCAATACTCGGCATCTATTATCTCATCCCACCAACATTAGACAAGCTATGGCCCAATGTTACAAAGCCCTTTATGCGGCAGATCCCCCCAATTCAGGTCATTATGGAATATTTAAAAGCCACCCCTTTACCCTGTCTTTCTTGGTCTCAGGCAGCTGAACATATACGTCCTATTACGTCAGCAGAGTTACAGGAGACCCTTAAGAAGACTAAATCCCAAAAAGCTCCAGGGCCAGATGGGTACTCAAATGAGTTCTAGTAAACATTTTGACATTGGCTCTCCCCAGTTCTGGTGGAAGCCCTGAAGAAGACACAGGAGGGACATTCCCCTCCACCCTCCTAGAGATACGAAGAAATGGTGGCCGTTCCTAAGCCAGGGAAGGACCTATCACTGATGTCCTCCTACTGTCCAATTTCCAAATTAAATTGTGATTACAAACTATTCATGTCCATCCTAGTACATAGAGTGAATGTTCTTCTTCCTACTCTTATTGATGGGGACCAGGTGGGCTTTGGACGGAAAAGACAAGTCAAAGATGCGGTGAGGCAAGTCCTGCTGCTTACCTCCTATGCCACAGAGATACAAATCCCCCTAGTCCTTCTCGGTCTTGATGCCGAGAAGGCATTAGATAGGGTCTCCTGGCCTTTTCTTTGGGCTGTTTTAGATCGGTTTGCCTTCCCAGAGAAATTCATTGCACAAATAAAAGTGATGTACCAGAGTCCAGTGGCTTATCTTAAGGTAGACAGAGCACTGGTACCTCCCTTTTCTCTAAGACAGGGTATCCAACAGGGATGCCCCTGTCCCCTTTGCTGTTTGCCCTGTACCTTGAACCCTTGGCAGCCAATATCCATCAGAGTGAAGAGGTCAAGGGGATTCCCATTGTGGGGAGGGCCCATAAACTCACACTTTTGACTGATGATATACTTCTTACACTTACATCACCAGAGATATCCATCCCGGTGGTCTGGGGTCAGCTTGATATATTTACGACATTGGCAGGTTATAAAATTAATAGGACCAAGACAAAAGTGCTTAATGTTTTCTTTTTACCCTTCCCTAGGTTGAAAACAGATTTCCTTTTCCATTGGAATCATGTGCAGATGCGCTACCTTGGTATTAAGATACCCTCTAAAATGTTACACTTAGAATTGATGAACTTGGAGCCTCTGACCCAGCAACTTACTTCAGACCTATCTCAATGGGCTAGACTACCAATGGGGATTCTCAGCAGAGCTGAAACCATTCAACAGAATGTTTTCCCGGACATTGTCTTTTTTTTTACAAACTCTCCCACTTTTCCCTTCAACCATGTACTTTCAGGCTTGGGATAAATTAGTTTCTAGGTTTATTTGGGGAGACGTGGACCATGGATTAAATATGCTACCATACAAGTATCCAGACCTCAGGGGGTCTTAATCTTCCAAATATGAAAAGGTATGCCCAGGCGGCACAGATTCGGATAACTCTCCTCCATTCTGCCTCTCAATATGTGGCATACTGGAAGGATATAGAGGCCACTCTGAATGGCTTGGAGGACTTCCCAACCTACATTCTGGGAGACCACCCCAGATGTCTCCATCTGACATGATTTCAGCCCTTTATAGGGGAGGTCTTTAAGCAGTGGCTGCAGGTTTGGAGTGCACTCCTCTCTAGATTTGAGAGATCCTACTCCTTGACCCTTGCACTCTCTCAGTGGACACCATATAAATTGCAATATGTATTTCAAGTGATAGGCCCTATGGGTATACACTACTTCCTTGGAGCTACCTATAAAATACCTGCATTTCAACATGCAACATATATGGCTCTCAGGAACAGACATCTCCTGTTTGAAGAGGGGATAGCAGAAGTGGCGGAGAAGCCCTCCATCTTTGTCCAGATTGTTCTACATCATTTAAGGGGGATGGTGCAGGACCATATTATCAGTTATTTATATAAAGCACTGAGGGCTTATCATACACACTCTCTGGCTGACCTTAAGCTGTGTTGGGCTAAAGAACTGGAGGTGGAATTAGACTAAGAAGACTGGTGCAAATACACACTTATACTCTAATATTTCCTCCAATATTTACTGGCAGGAATATACATGAAAGCTATGGATTCGGTTCTTTAGGACCCCAATGGTTACTGCGAAATTCAAGGGTGACAACTATGCCCAATGTTGGTGGGGGTGTGGGCATAACAAGGCTGGACATACTCATATAATATGGTCTTGCCCATACTTATCTAGCTACTGGCAGGATGTCCTCTATGTCTTAACTGCTATATTTGAATGCCCAGAAATGTTTAATCCCATCTTTATCCTTACTGCAGTTCCTCCGAGGGGTACTAAATGCGATAAACATATCTATAATGTATTAACTATTTTAATTCTCGCAGCCAAAAAGATTATTACAAGACTTTGGATGTCCCCTAAAGTTCCCTCTAAGGACTCCTGGAGGTGCTTAACCTATGAAATAAACAATCTGGAGCATGTCACAGCCAGATTAAATAACTGTCTCCCTAACTTTGAGATAAGTTGGAGATAATGGGTCTCATACCAGCTGGAACATTTCCCAGAATTTGTACCATCAGGGATAAACTTAATCTACAATCCCACTCAACACTTTGGGAGAACCTGGGTGGGAAGGGGGACTGGGGGAAACAGGCTGTGTTCTTCTCCAGAGTTGGGTTGGTTATGTATGTATGTACAGGGGAGGGACCCTATTGGTCGAACTGATGTATATCTGTCCCTTCCTGACTGGCAATGTTTATAAAGAGATACATCTTTTCTATGTATGCTGGATTGGTCTTCTGCTGATATCTGTGATGAAATGTAATTGTGTCCTGATCATATCTGTAGACTATGACTTGTATCATGACTTATGGCTGTACAATGCAATGCGATATTATAATAATAATAATAAAAATATTTCAATTAAAAAAAAAGAAATAATCCATGTGATGTATGATTGCGAAGGGTTAAAGAGTAGAGGCACAAGGGTCCCCCCAAACAAAAACCCAGTTAAAAGGGGTTTTATGCAGAACAAAAGGAGGGTATATCTGTCTGTGTGATGACTCCATCCCAACATCAATTTTGGCCGGGGCTATATAAAACCCTTACACATGACAAAATAATTGGTCTGATGGGGACCGGGGGAGGGGGGTGTTCCCTCTACTCAACAACTTATACACCAACCATGCTGACTATCATTTTCTTTTTTTTAGTGATGACAACATCACCCATAGGGCACTATTGGCCCTATAAAGAAAATAGGCAAAAGCCTTTTTCTTATTCTATGGATACTGGGATAGATACTCCCAATGGGATGGACCTTAATAGGATAATGTCCAATTCTACCTCCCACTTGCAACAGGATTCAGTTAGAGAAGTCAAAGATTGCAAGACTACAGAGTGCACAATTTCTTGTATACCTCCCTTGGCAGCAAACATGTATGTAGTGGTTGGGATATTCAGAAATGCGGCAGGCAGGGTGCAAGCCGGGTGCAGCAGAACTGGGATGTGCCAGAGCATGAACTGGGTGATATTCAACGGTGCTGCACCATGGCTCAGTACCATTGAATATGGCACCATGGCTGCCCACATTGCGCATGGTGTGGCACTGCGCCAGCACAAGTGGCAAGAGAGGAGCAGGGGGATGCGCCAGCGCAAGTGCGGTTGCACTAGGTGCAGGAACTGCAATATTCAGCAGTGGGTATGCAAATAGGGCCATAATGCAGGCAAGGCAAAAATGGGGCCATTTGTATGTAATAATGTCCCATTTGCATGCAGGTGCACTGATCCCCAGCAACTTGCACCTGGTGCCCTGCCAGGCTGCCACCGTCAGGGACCGATGCCCCCTACCCCTCGGTGGCAACATGCCCCGACGCCCGATTGCAGGCTTAGAAAAAGAAATCTATTCCCTGGTGGTCCAGTGGACCTGCCCCCAGCTCAATCACGTGCTTAGTGTGATAAAGAGAATCTCTGGTGGTCCAGTGGACCAATTCCCTGCCCGATCATGGGCATCAATCAATCAATCAATCAATCAATCAATCAAAAGCTTTATTTATCCAGGCGAACATCAATGAGCAGAGCTCTTTTACAAGATGGACCTGGTTAGAACAGAGTAGGGTAGCATTCATCATAAAAACATATAAATACATGTAAATAAGTATATAAACACAAACACAATGATGCAGTAACAGGGGAGTCAAATTCTTGCTGTTCCTTTTGGAAGCTGAGAAACTGGCTATACTGCAGAGAACAAACTAGAACACATTTGAGGAACTGGTAACTTGGTAAAACATAATATTGTAGGGGACTAGGAAGGTAAGCTACACTTTCTACAGAAAGTTTCATTACTTTCTTATTGGCATTAAGAATTGCAGGATTCCATTAAAGTGTAGTAATTGTATAACCAGAGGGGTTGTAATACAACTGAAGTTGCTTTGACTTCTGTGCTAGACACATAGGATTTGGAAGGATATTTGTACAATATTTTGGAAGTGTCCTGCTGGCTAAGCAGTGAGTTTATCCCTGGTTTCAGATAAAGGGTTTGTGTGTGTATTAGAAGCAGACATAGCAAATTGTCTTCACTGAAAGGCCTGCTTACATCACAGGTGTCACTAGTCAATCAATTGATTCTGGTGGGCTTTTATCACTGTTCTGTTTAGGCATACTACACAGAGTAAAGTCAGTCAGAAGACTTGCTGTTCCTTTTGGAAGCTGAGAAACTGGCTATACTGCAGAGAACAAACTAGAATGCATTTGAGGAACTGGTAACTTGGTAAAACATAATATTGTAGGGGACTAGGAAGGTAAGCTACACTTTCTACAGAAAGTTTCATTATTTTCTTATTGGCATTAAGAATTGCAGGATTCCATTAAAGTGTAGTAATTTTATAACCAGAGGGGTTGTAATACAACTGAAGTTGCTTGATTTCTGTGCTAAACACATAGGATTTGGAAGGATATTTGTGCAATATTTTGGAAGTGTCCTGCTGGCTGAACAGTGAGTTTGTTTTTATCCCTGGACTCAGTAGAGTGGTTTGTGTAGGAGCAGTGGTCTAGTACATTGTGGTGTTGGTTGACTTACTATAAAGGGCAGTACTCACCAGAGTGGTGGAGCAGTGGTGTATTTGATTGTTTCTAACAGTCACCAGTGGTTGTGGCCTACCTACCCACCCTACCCCTCACCCCGCCCACCCAGGCGTGGCATTTCCTTTATAGCCAAGGTTCTGACATCACTTCCTCAACAGGTCTTGGAGCAGAACTGTCATATTCTTAATTACCCAGCACAGTGCATAAAGCGTAAGTATACACACATACAAAAAAAATTGTATATTATAAGGAAGAGGGACATGTGGGGAGTGGTGCAATGCACTGGCTGTGGGGCAGCAATTTTCTGGGAAACATTCTGGAGCCTGCATTGCTTCCTTCCCTATTTGCAGGCAACTGTCAGCTCTGAGGGAGGAGGTTGCCCACCTCCAGGCTGAACTGGCAAGGACTAAAGAAGACTCCCCCACCCAAAGAGCACCAGTTCCACAACCACTGCCTCAGAGGTTGCCATGTGTGAAGAGCAGATGGACCACAGTAGGTTCTGGGAGGGTGAGGGTGGTGGAACAGAGGCATAGCCCCTGAGTTGCACCTCTACACAAATCATATGTCGGTCTAGCAAATCAAGGTTCCTCTATGATGACACCTCATTGGAGACCAAGAAGAATGCTGGGGACATCCACAAGGGAGACCCACAAAAGAGTGGCAAGGGACAACATTAAGAGAAAGAAACAGCTTCTGATAGGGGACTCAGCTGTTAGGGGTGTAGACCTGGGGAAGGGAGAGGAGAGGGAAGTAAGGTGCCTGCCTGGTGCCATGGCTTGGAGGGACAGGAAGCAAATCCTTAGGATTGCAGAAGCAGCATCACAGGAGAGGAAACTAGATATCATTGTCCACCTTGGGACAAATGACCTAGCTAGGCATGAGATCAGTGCAGTGCAGGATGAATTTGTGGAGTTGGGGAGGGGCCTCAGACAGGTAGCAAGCACGGTAACCTTCTCAGAGGTGCTGCCAGTCTATGGCAGGGGTGAGGCTAGGGTACTGCACACCATGCAGTTTAATGAATGGTTGCAAAACTGGTGCAGAGCACAGGGCTTTGGTTTCATTGGGGACTGGGGGTTCACCTGGAGAGATGAAGGTCTATACTGGCATGATGGTCTGCATTTGTCCAGGAAGGGAAACATGCTCCTAGGTGACAGGTTTAAAGGCTTCCTTGGCAAGCTTTTAAACTAGCCAAGGGGGGAGGTGCTGATAGGAAACAGGAAAGTTCAAGCCTCCCCCCACAAAGCATGGCAGGTAGTAGGGTAAACACTGAGGTACAGAGCTTGACAGAGGGCAAGACAGGGGTAAATGGAAAAATGGACAAGGGCAATAAGAGCAGGGATGGGGTAAAAAAGGATAAAGCCAACATTAAATGGAGGGCAATGAGTACCAATGCCCGTAGTCTGGGAAACAAGCTTCCAGAGCTAGTAGCCCTGATGGAAGTGGAACACTTGGATATTGTGCAGTCATAGAAACATGGTACATGGAGAACCATGACTGGGATGTCAACATACCAGGGTACACAATCTACAGAAGGGACAGGGAGGGTAAAAGAGGAGGTGGAGTAGCTCTCTACATAAGGGAAGGGATCAAAGTAACAGAACTAAAAAGTAAAGGGGGAGGACAAGAGGAACTCTGGGTCACATTGGAGACAGGGAATGGCATCACAATCTGCACAGGGGTTGTATACAGACCCCTGTCTCAAGGGGAGGAAATTGACAAGAAAATGATAGAGGGCATTCTCAAAATGGCTGAAAAAGGGGAGATACTGTTGATGGGGGACCTGAATATGCCAGATGTTAACTGGGCAACATGAACTGCTGCCACATCCAAGAGCAGGGTCATTCTCGATGCCCTACAGGGTGCATGCCTTAGACAGCTAGTGGTGGAACCCACTCGGGAGGGAGCAATATTAGACCTGGTACTCTCAAATGAAGAGAGGATCACAAACTTAGAAGTCAGTAGACACCTGGGAACAAGCGACCACTGCACAGTGTGCTTCACAATAAACACAACCATGGAGACAAGCCATACAAATACAAGGATACTGGACTTTAGAAGGGCTGACTTTGGCAAAATGGGTGAATACCTGAGGAATGCATTAGCAAATGGCCAGAAAATAGGTGGAAGAACAATGGAGAAAATCAAACTGCCATCATGGAGGCAACAAGCCTTTGTGTGAAACAAATAAAGAAAACAAAGCGAATAAAAACCACTATGGCTCTCAAAAGAAGTGTCAGGGAAGGTTAAGAGAAAAGGCTGCATTCAAAAGTTATAAGGAATCACAGACGAACACGATAGGAACTCTATCAATTAAAGCAGAAAGAAGTGGGAAGGCAGTCAGAAAAGCAAAGGCCCAAACCGAGGAAAGGATAGCCAACTCAGTTAAGAAGGGGGATAAAACCTTTTATAGGTACATTAGGGAACATAGAAAGGTTAAGGGAGGGATAGGGAAGATTAATAAAGGAGAGGGGAGGTGGGCAGAGGAAGACAGTGAAAAGGCAGAGATAATGAATGAATACTTTTGCTTAGTATTCACAAAAGAAGAAGAGGAGGAGGAGTTACCTAAACCAAACAGTAGAAGCACTCTGGATAGTGGGGTTGATACCAGTCCATTTAAAGAAGAAAGAGTACTGAAAGAACTTCGAAAACCCAAGGTGGACAAAGCAATGGGGCCTGACGGGATTCACCCTAGAATCCTAAAAGAGCTAAGGGAGGACCTAGTGACACCACTAACCACACTTTTAACAAATCATGGGAAGATGGGGTGGTACCTGAGGACTGGAGGAGGGCAGATGTGATTCCCCTTCACAAAAGTGGGAGCAAGGCAGAAGCAGGAAAACTACAGACCTGTTAGTTTGACCTCAGTGGTGGGGAAAATGATGGAATCACTTCTGAAAGAAAGAATTGTTGAGTACCTAGAGGCCAGCGGGGCACTGGACCCAAAGCAGCATGGATTCACAGCAGGAAGGTCATGTCAGACAAATCTAATCGATTTCTTTGACTGGGTGACCAAAGTAATAGACCAGGGAGGGGCTGTGGATATGGTCTACCTAGACTTTAGCAAGGCATTTGACACAGTCTTGCACAAAAGATTAATAATCAAGTTAGCCAGCCTGGGAATGGGTCCCAGGGTGGTAGCCTGAGTAGAAAACTGGCTGCACAACAGGACACAGAAGGTAATAGTGAATGGAACACATTCTGAAGAAAGGGGTTACTAGTGGAGTACCTCAGGGCTCAGTACTGGGTCCAGTCCTCTTTAACGTCTTTATAGGTGACATTGCAGAGGGTCTGAAAGGAAAGGTATGCCTCTTTGTGGATGACACAAAGATCTGTAACACAGTTGATACACAAGGGGTGGTAGAAAGGATGAGAAGGGACTTGGCAAGGTTGGAGGAATGGTCAGACATATGACAACTTAGATTAAATGCAAAGAAGTGCAAAGTAATGCACCTGGGAAATAAAAATCCAGGAGAAGAGTACACAATAGCAGGGGAGGTACTAACAACAACAATAATGGAAAGGGATCTGGGTGTAGTCATATCAGATGACCTAAAGGTGGGTATGCAATGTGGGAAGTCAGTAGGAAAGCCAGGGGATACTGGGATGCATAGGAGGGGCATCCAAGTAGAAAAGGAAGTGGTTATCCCTCTATACAGACAGTTGGTGAGACCCCATCTGGAGTACTGCATGCAGTTTTGGAGACCTCATCTACGCAAGGACATAGACAGGATGGAAGCAGTCCAGAGGAGGGCAACTAAAATGGTGCAGGGTCTACATCAGAAACCACATGAAGAGAGACTGAGAGAGCTTAATATGTATACCCTTGATGAAAGGAGGGACAGGGGACATGATAGAAACTTTTAAGTACCTCAAGGGAATCAACAAAGTCCAGGAGGGTAGCATCTTTCAGAAAAAGAGATGTGTAAGAACAAGGGGGCACAATTTAAAGTTAGAGGGGGGACGGCTCAGGGGTAATGTGAGGAAAATCTTTTTCACGGAGAGAGTGGTGGACGCATGGAACCGCCTTCCTGGAGAGGTTGTGGGGTCTAAAACAGTGGAGGAATTCAAACGTGCATGGGACAGACATAAGGCAATTATAGTGGGGGGTTGCAGGAAATAGGCTGTTGGTTAACTAGAATCTGCAGCTTATCCAGTAGGTAGGGAAATGGGCAGACTGGGTGGGCCAAGTGGTCCTTATCTGCAGTCAAAGTCTATGTTTCTATGTTAAATGATAAAAGGAAGACAATGCAAGCCATAACAGTGGAGGATTCAAATACAAGCGGGCAGGTCCACCATTGAACCATGCAACTGTATATAAATCATGTTCTCTGATTAGAAGTACCAGTTAGTTCATTTACCAGGGCAGTCACTAGTACTAGCCATGAAAATGGCTTGGAGAACCACCAACTAATGGCAGATGGGGTACCAGGAGAGGTTTGTAATATGTAAGTGAAGGATAAACATTGTGAGAAGTGAGGTCCCAAGGATAGGTCAGTAGAACTGATGTGGCAGTGGGGGCCTATGGGGAGTGGGAAAGAGGAGTTAGGACTTTTTTTTTATTTAGTTGTTTAACCAGGTATAGCACACTAAGCTGAAAGCTTTTTTACAGGAGCGACCTGGGAGCACAAGGAGGTTAAGTGACTTGCTTAGGGTCACACAGTATGCAAGTGGAAGCTGTGGGATTCAAACCCAGGTCTGGTCTGCTGGATGTCACCAGATATGCAGCTCAGAGCCTTAGACCACTGCGCTATACTGCCTCCATAGTTTGATATATTATAGTATGATTGTGTGTAGATTGTGGATGAGTGCAGTATAGAGTTGTGAAAAGAAGGCTGGAGAAAGCAGGAAGATAGACCAGTATCAAAGGGAGGACAAAGGCATCAAGGTGTTACATGAAAGCATGATGACAGACCACGGCCAAGGAGGGGACAAGCACTAGAAGTAATTTGTTCATGGTTAAATGGTACAGGATAGCATGATGACAATTCATGGTCATGGGAAACAATTGCACTGATCATCTCTGAGACGTGAATATAAGAGCTTGAAAGATGAGATGCCGATGGGTGACCTCAGTTTCAGGTTTTTTTGCAATTTATTCCACAAGGAGGACAGTGTAAAGCTTTTAATAGCCCTGCCAAAGCGAGAGTTAACTTTGGGAACCATCAGTAGGAGAGATTTGCAACTTCTCAGGGTGTAATTTCCTACTGGTTTTATATGAAGACAGTCTTGGAGATGGCTCTCAGGGTCCATAAGGCTGCATTTTTATCATGCCTGAATTGAAGAGAACTCCACCCCACTGATTGATATAGGGAACAGTGGTGAGGGCATAAGTGAAGAACCCTAATCCCTGGTAGTCAGTAGTCGCCCCTCCACCCGCCCACTCAGACCCACCACCACACCCCGGGTCAGTGCGACAGCTCCCCACCTGCCAGCCACCAGCCACCATGACTGACAGCGTACAGTCGGCTGTATACCCATTGGACCTACGGCCGCAATGGGTGTGCAAAACGTGCTGCACTACAAGTCGATATGTGAATGGACTTCATTCACATATCGGGACTGTGTAGAACAGACGGAAATTGCATGCCCATTTGGCCCAGCAGTGGACCAATGGGCGACAGCCATACTGTACACTGTCAGTCGGTGGGCAGCTGGGCAGCATGCATGTGGAGAGCTGCCACCCGCTGCTGACCAGGGGTGGGGGAGCGGAGTGGCGGGTCTGGTGGGCGGGTGGGGAGGATACTGCTGGACTATCAGGGATGCCGCGATTGAGCAGGGAATCGGTCCACTGGACCACCAGGGAATCTCTTTATCACACTAAGCCAGCGATCGAGCTGGGGGGCAGGTCCATTGGACCACCAGGGAATAGATTTATTTATTTATGCCTATGATCAGGCTGGGGGGCAGGTCCACTGGACCACCAGGGCTTATATTGTATTTACTAAGCCCGCAATTGGGCATGGGGGGCCTGGTCTGTGCCTTGGGAGCTTGGGTGGCCACCCACAGCAGGCGGCTGTATTGCGCCCAGCAATATGGCAGCTGGCCTGGGTGCCAGTCCCTACTCCTGTTTTTCTGGCACATCTTCAGACTTCCTGTGTATGCGCAAGGCTTTTGTGTGCCTGCATATGCGCTGCACATCCCACGCTGAATATCGTGATGTGCTGAATATACATGGGCACACCCCCCGCACTTGCACCACATACATTACTGGTGTGCTCCGGGGCATTGGGATTTGCATGGAGCACATTCCCCTTTTGAATATCACGCCAGGGTGCATCAGTGGGTTGCACATGGCACAACACTGTTGCACCATGCGCAACCCCTTCGAATATCCCACCCAGTGTATATAGTTCTCCTCAAGTTGAGTGTCCCACCAGACACCCACTGAGATGGGTGGTAACTAGTTCAACAGTATTCCCACAGCGCCCCAGTTGGGAATGCAGAGTTCTCAAAATTGATAAAGACCTGGATAATCTGTTAGGCACTAGAGTCACCATTCAGGGCACAGATGTAAAAGCACCAAGCCAAGAAAATCACACTAAAGCATTCTTTCAATACCACAAATGCAGCTATGCAACTCAAATAAAAACACAAGAAGATCAAAAGTCTAACAAAAAAATGGTTTATTTATAGACATTCCCTGAAAAGATTACTAATATGCTACTGCATGCTGAAAGCAGAATGATAAAATGCAATAAATACTCTGCTGAACCCAGAAAGCAGGTTGTGGGGGAAGTGGGCCAGGAAGGCCGGCAGCGCAAGGTTTTGGAGAGGACCAGGGCTGGGACACAGGATATAACCTTTCATCCTTTAGAAGGACAATTAAAATGAATACCCCAGCAAACATTTTGTCCATTAATATTAATGGACTGAACAACCCCATAAAAAGAACCCACCTATCTCAGTATTTAATGCAGCACCCCGCAGATGTCATATATCTACAGGAAACACATTTATCAAGTACCGAACATGCCAAATTAACAGATGGGGGACCCTACAAGGTATATGAATCTGCATATACAACAGCTAAAAGAAGGGGAACCATAATATTAATACCAAATACTACTCCATCTCAAGTTAAAGGTAGCTACACTGATCAACAGGGCAGATATGTGATTTTTACAGGAACAAATGTATGAACCAGGAGGTTACCCTAGTGAGCCTGTACCTACCCGCACAGACCTCAACCCCAGTGATATGACAGTTCTTCAACCACGTAATAAACCTGCTAGAGGGGCAATTAATCTTAGGGGGTGACCTAAACATGATACTAGCCCCTGAACTGGACTCTACTAACCTGAACAGGAAATGCTCCACAGCAGCTCAAAAATTCTTCAGAAAGAATATAGACCAGATGGGAATAATCGACCTATGAAGGACCTTGTTCTCTACTATACCCAACTTGTTTGCAGCCACCTCCAAGGTATGAGCGTAGTTTCACCTAATATCTAGAGTGAAGCGGATTGACCTTCTAATGTATTAGCGTTGCACTTTATACTCCACACCCCTCATACTGCTCCTTACTCCTATGCGCTGCCGTATCCCTCTCCTGTCATACAGTTATGACCCTACTTACTCGCGGGGTCTGTAAACCATATTTTATGTTCTCCCTTGTCTGGGTTCAACTGTGCTTGTTTATTCGATTTATTGTCTTTGTATAACCTTCTCTGAGGGCAGTGCCCTATCTGTACAATGTATTAGCCTTGCGCTGAATGTGAAATCTATGTATGTATGTATGTGAAAAAACAGGTCCTCCTTGTAAACGAGTTCTGCTCAACAGTGACTGCCTGTATAAATAAAGACTTTGATTGATTGATTGATTGATATACTTACTTTTCTCCCAGATTTAAGACTCACTCCCAGTTGGATTACTTTATCACAACATGTGAACATTTCTGTAATGTTCATGACCTTATGCAACAACCATGGATCCTTTCAGACCATACCCCCATCTTATTAAAACTAAATCTAATAAAATATCTGGAGACTTAACATATCCTTCCTCCGGGATGAGGAGTTTAAGCAGTTCCATAAGCACAGATGTAAACAAATTCAACAAGATAATAAAAGGCCAGGCACATCAGCCACGCTGTTGTGGGATACTCTTAAAACTGTATTGCAGGGATCAATAATAGGACACACGGCCCGGAAAAAGAGACGAGAAGAGAAATATAGGAACATGGTAGCCAGGTTAGACTCACAGCAGAGGCTATTATCGGAGGGGGTGGTGGAGGCTGGGGGACAAATCAGCAAGTAAAACAAGAAATTCAGAAACATATGGATGAAAAAATCCAAAAACAAAGTGTATTCTTGCAAAATTACAGTTATATAGGAGGATCCAATGGAATTAGGCGCTTAGCTAGAAGAATACAACAACAGAAAAAGCCTCAACAATAATTAAAATAAAAGTTCTGGAAACAGGGACTCACACTAGTAAATTACTAGAGATCCTATGGATCAGTGGCGTCATGCCCGTAGGGCCCGAGGGGGCATGTGCCCCCCCCCAATATTGTGGTACAATCCATAAAAAAATCATCACCTAACATACACCTACCATAACATTCTGTCTAGTTTGTACCATGTACCGAATTTCTGCCTGTTTCTGTTCTGCTTATCATCATACAGAGCGCTCACATAGGCATAGTCTTCCTATGTAGGTGCACTCACTTATCTGCAGGGAAGCATGAGTCTGTTACTGTGTGACTAGCATTTATGTATGTGCCTATGCGTAGTCATACTTGCCTGTGAGCATGCGTGTGTTTCCGCAAACATGGATTACTGCGCTAACTTGGAGTAGTGTGTGGAACAGTGCACTGCATCTCTGTGCCAGGCCAGCGTGTCTTGTTTTTGAACGTTCTCCACATAGACAACAAATATAAAAATAAACACATTAACTAACACAGTTGGCTTAAAAGCCATTTCTTGTTTCCAAACAATTTACCTTAGTTTGAGATATCCTCAAGCAAGGGTGCCATTCCCTTCTGACTGACAGCCTGGAAGGAGCATAAGGTAAAGTAAAATAGTATATTCTTGGAAGGAATTTGTCGGTATATTTATTTAGGGCCATTGATTTGGTGCATAACTGTCAACTGCCCCTGATTTTTGCCTCAAAATTTTCCCCTGTCCCTCTTAAAATCAGTATTTTTGTGATTGAATAGGACTGTAAGCACAAGATAATGCTAAACATTAGAACTACAGACTTGTTTTTCTTAAGGAAATGCTTTTTACACTAAGACCCTTATTCTATCAGGTTTCTTAGTAGATATACTCAATTTTTTTCCTTTTAATTAGATCCTGATTTTGGTCCTTTGTCCTCGAGTTTTATGGCAGGGGGTTGAAAGGTATGATTTAGGTTCTGCTTCTTGTGCATGTGTACTAAGTAACTTGCATACAGTGAGGACTGAGGACAGCTCATAATTGGACACAGACTGTTTTATCAGGCTGGATTTCCCAACAGTTGACTTTGTTCCTAATCCATTACAGTCCCCCTAGCCAGAAACTGTCCTGCGGCATCATGAGTGTAAGCTGTCTTCTTCTGAGCTCCCCAACTATGAGGTTCTCTTCACTCTTCCCATCAGCTCTGCCTCCTTCCACTACTTGCTCTTCTCCCTCTTGTGTGTCTTCACTACTCTTGAAGTTGCCCGATTCTGGTTCCTGTGCTGCTGCCCACCTCCCTCCTACCTCTCCTCCCCTGTCATCCTGCACATTCACTAGTGTGGTTCCCTTTTCCACCCTACGCATTCACAAGTGCAGTCCCCTCTTCCACCATCCTTCCCAATCAACAACTTTTGCTCCCACCTTGAACTCAGTATTGACTCCGAACTATGTTAGTCTCCAGCAGTTTATTCTATATATAATAACTGGGGAGTGTTTTCTCCTGTAGGTAAACCCGGTTATAATTCAGCATTATGACAGTGAACACACGCCAGGGTTCCCTCATTCCATGCATGCATGCACACTGCCTTCCTAATGGTACCCACGTGAACACAGCTTTCCTTGCACTTTCACAGCATAGAGATCATTTGATTTATATTAATATAATTCCTGTGGTGAAAGAAAATGCTCCACAGCAATTCTGTGAAACAAGACATGGAGTAGTGTGTAAAACTCAAATTTAACACACCTTCAGTGTTGCATCCTTGTTTAAACCCCTTAAGCTTCACTCTCAGGCTTTATACAACCATCCAATACCGTGTATGTGTATGTCTGAAATTCTTGCTATACACACTAACCTGTGGTGTGTAATTAAGCAACAATCCATGACAGGGTGTGGGTTGTTGCAGGATTTACCCAAGCTTGGTGTGTGGTGTGTCCCAAGTCTGCAGGCCAAGTGATGAAAATCACACCAGAAATGAGTGAATACCACAACACCCCACATCCTGTCATGGATTATTTTATTTTATACTTTGGTATCCAGGTAAGGCCCACTAGGCACAGGTACCTGTTTTCAGGAGTGATCCAGGATCACTGGGGAGGTTAAGTGACTTACTGAGAGTCCCACAGTATATGCAGGTGGAGGCTGTGGGAATCAAGCCCAGGTCTGTCTGCTGGTTGTACCAAACTTATTCACAGCTCATTCTCTAACCTCTGGGCTATATTCCAGCCCCACAGAGTTATTGCAGTCATGCAGTGGAGAACATAAAGATTTGTTTTAAATATATGCTGTATTTTTTTTTATAGGAATATCATTATATCCTATATCAAGTAGTGCCTCCTTGCTGAACAGAGTGTGTTAGCAATTGCTGAGTTTAAGTGAAGAGGGAAATATGTACAGCGTCATTGCGAGCAGGGCAATAGGTTTGAGATTTTTTGTTTGTTTATTTTGAGCAATGTTAGGATACGAGAGTTGGAAGTGGAGAGAGCTGCCATTCAAAGTAGCTGCTGGCATGACAGAGTGAGTTTAGCAGGAGTTGGTAGCTGGCCATGTTCATTTTAGGAAGCTGGCCATGTGGAGTGGGTGCTGGTCGCTTGGATGGGAGAGGGCTCACTGGCCATTGGTGCAGGGGAATGGCTGTGTTGGTGTGGTGGTCAATGCTGGCTACACTGGTGCAGGGGCTGTTTGTGTTGCTGGAGGGGTGAGGAGCTGGTGGTGTTTTACTTGAGAGCTGAATGCTTGAAACGGTAGAACTCACTGACCATGTAATAATAATAATAATAATAATAATTTATTTTTATAGCACCTTTCAACATATCAAGGTGCTGAACAATTTGACAGTTCAAACACAACATACACAAACATATACATAAAATCGGCATACCACAAGATAAAATATATAATAATAAAAACCAAAGCATTAATAGATAACTAATTATCTAAAAAAGCCATGTTCCATAAGTAGGTTTTCAGCTCTTTTTTAAAGAGTTCCACGGAGGTGCACTGCCGTAGCCGACATGGTAGAGAGTTCCAAAGAGTGGGTGCAGCATATGAAAATGCTCTGCTGCCAGAAGATTTCAAACTCACTCTTGGGATCTCTAACAACCCCATGTCGGCCGAGCGGAGTGATCGGTCAGGGCAGTAAGGCACTAGGAGGTCTTTCAGATAGGCTGGACCCTGGTCGTGAAGGGCTTTGAAAGTCAGCAAAATTACTTTAAAGGTGATCCGCCACCGCACAGGCAGCCAGTGCAGTTCGTGCAGCACGGGAGTGATGTGACAGAAACGACTTGTCCCAGTCAGAACCCGGGCTGCAGCGTTCTGCACCAGCTGTAGGCGACGGATTTCAACCCCAAAAAGCCCAAAGTACAGGGTGTTGCAATAGTCTAAGCGTGAAGATACAAAACATGAACCAAAGTAGGCAGGGAGTCAGACGGAACAAGATGCTTCACCCTGGCAATGTTCCTGAGATGATAAAAGGAAGTCTTGACAACAGCTGACACCTGAGCTTTGAGAGTCAGCCTATCATCAAGAATAACTCCAAGGCTACGCACCTGTTCTGAGGACGGCAAAGATACTCCACCAAGAATAATTCCAGATGGAGCACCGATATCCGGCCTCACCACCCTACCACCAGGATCCACCCCCAGCACTTCCGTTTTCTCCGAGTTCAACTTTAGCCAACTAGAATCCATCCAGTCTTGGATCTCCCTCAGACAGCTGTTAAACACCGAGAGAGCTCCATCCTGGTCGGGTGCAAAGGACAGATAGAGCTGGGTGTCATCCGCATAGCAGTGAAACCTCAGCCCATATCGTCTAATGATACCTCCGAGGGGCAGCATATACACTGCAAACAACATGGGCGACAGCACGGATCCCTGGGGCACTCCACACAACAGAGGGATTGGGTCAGAGGAGAAAATCCCCGACACAACTCTGCGATCTCCCGGTAAGAAATGACGTGAACCATTGCAGAACGGTTCCAGTCATTCCACAAATTTTCCCCAGGCGAGCTAATAGCACCATGTGGTCCACCGTGTCAAAGGCTGCAGAGAGATCAAGAAGAACAAGAATGGAGCATCTCTTCTGATCCCTCGCCATCAGAAGATCATTTAACACCCGAACCAGCGCAGTCTCGGTGCTATGTCTTTTACGGAAGCCCGACTGGAAGGATTAAGTAGGCGTTATGGATGGTTAAATGGTCATCCAATTGAACCGCTACGACCTTCTCGATGACCTTCCCAATAAAGGGGAGGTTAGAGATAGGTCGATAGCTAGAATAAGAGTCCGGGTCCAAGGAAGCTTTCTTCAAAAGAGGAGTTACCACAGCCTCTTTCAAGGAACAGGGAAACTCACCCAATTCCAAGGAGCACCAGACTATTTGCGCCAAGACCGACCAGTGATATCCAAACAACCCAGAATAAGGGGAGTCGGACCGGGATCTAAACCACAACTTGTGGGGCGCATAGAATGGATGATCCTCATAATGTCCACGAACTCAGGTCGTCGAAAGGAACTCCAGGAGAAATGGGGCACTGTCATCTCACGCTGACCAAAAGCTTCGCCCATAGAGCTTGCCGGACCCAGGTTCTTCCTAATGTTGGCCACTTTGGCTGCAAAGTATCGGCGGAGCTCGTGTGACTCTGCTTATGAAAAGCTTTCCCGAACATGCAGGCAGGCTGGGTTGCACAGTCTGTCTACAGTTCGAACAGCTGAGCCGGTCGATTCTGAGCAACTGCAATCTCCCTGGACAGGAATTCTGCCTTCCTATGGGTGATTCCAGATTGATAGTTAACATAATGTTCCATCAATCTAGAGTGGTCGGCATCGAGGAGGACACCGCGCAGCGGCAACGCTCTAACCCGCCCCCTGTCTCCGCATCTCCTTAAGGTCCCATCAAACCATGGTGCTCGGGCGGAGGGATCTGGGTGTTCGATAAACAGGAGCAATGGAATCCAGAGCCGCTAGACGGCCTTATTATAGGCCGACACTAGTGCTTCTGGACCACTGCTCACTGAACCGAAGGATGAGAGGTCAAGGACCACCGCTAGACCTTGTGAAGTAACATTCCGTAATGGGCGGTACCTGACCATCTCCACAGGGGCTGGTCTTCTCAGGGGGGTGCAAAAATTGAACCTCACGATGTGGTGATCAGACCAGGTGACTGGTTCCACCCCCATGTCGGATGCGTTGATCCCTAGAAGGAAGACTAGATCTAAAGAGTGTCCAGATTTGTGCGTTGCAGTGGAAACCACCTGTGTAAGGCACAAAGAAGACATCAATTGGAGGAAGTCATTACCCAAATTTGAGAGTTCATCGTCGACCCAGGTGTTGAAGTCACCCAGGACCATCAACCTGGGCGACTCAAACGACATGTCGACGAGGAAGTCTGCTACTTCCTGTAAGAAGCGTCTCCCATCTCCGGGTGGATGGTAGATGAGGACGATTCAAACGCCTACACCTGCTACGACTGTACACTCAAAAGACCCAGTCTCACCAACTACCACATTCGTGAGGCCCAATTCCATCTTAAAACAGACTGCAACCCCTCGCTTCGCGTGACCAATCTGGGTGTATCAACGAGTAATTCGCCGGAATCATGGCCTCCAAGGTGGGGCCAGAGTTTTCATCCAGCCAGGTCTCGGTGATGCAAGCCAGGTCAGCCGAACCAACAAGATCGGCAATGATAGCGGTCTTATTCCTAACAGACCTGGCATTGCATAACACCACCCGAGTTGGACAAACTTCAGGGGTTGTCAAGCCTATCTGCCCACTAATTTCTGTGGAGCCCTTGGGTATGGCTACCAGACAAGGAGAACCTCGATCTGGATTCCATTTCACCCCAGGGCGCCTCCTAGACCTGACTACCCCGATACGATGGACCCGCTCATTCATCCACCCCTGTTCAACAACTCCCCTCTCCTACGGACAATACCCAGAGCTCTACAGTGCTGGTAAGTATCAAAAAGTAGAGGAGGAGTGACAAAGGGGCGGAGGGCGTGAAGGGAGGAGGATGAGTAGCGCACCACCATGGGAGTTAAAGACCAACACATGTTGAAGCTTAGATAAGAAACCCAAAACCCACAACAGAACTAATTAAAATCAATTTAACAACATCATAAAAAAGCTTAAAAGAAAAGAAAATCTAAACCTAAACTGTTTAGCCCCCGGATTGCTCTCACCACCGGAGAGGAAAGGGACAAGAGCACCTCACTGCCTAGCCCTTATGGGATATAACAGCAAAGGGCCAAGAACAGAACTCCTCTCAAGTTCTCTCACAACGAGGGGAAGATGATATTTGTTCTAGCCTCACAAAAGGAAAAAGTAAAACAAAACTAAAAAGGCTAAAGGACACAAAGACCTCTCACCCCGTGTCCAAAAGCCGTAATCAAAGAACTCAAAATAGAACAAATCAAACTAATGCAGAGTCCATAAAATTAATATGTCTATATCAGGCAGGAACAGATGGGAATAAAGCAGGAAGAGTCCAAAATTTCACCAGAATGATTGAGAGTCTGTAAAATTTTGGTCAGAAAAATCGGTTTAACTCATGCCCATATTTCTCACAAATAGGTAATCCTTGAAGGAGTCCAAAACTACCCTTACCAAAGGGTCATGAAGAGTCTGTAAAATTTTGGTCAGAAAAATCGGTTTAACTCATGCCCATATTTCTCACAAATAGGTAATCCTTGAAGGAGTCCAAAACTACCCTTACCAAAGGGTCATGAAGAGTACCACAAAAGTGGCAGTCCTCATGACTCAAGGGGTGAGGTACCCAGCCAGCTTCCTGACTAAAAAATACCCCCAAACCCCTGCAGGGTAGCAAAAGCTCCAGGTCAGGACACCTACCAGGTAATTAACTAACAGACAGAGTTACACAACCAGATTTGAAACCTTACTAAGACAGGGCCGCTCAGCTCTGAAAACTAAGCTGATCACAACTTGACCAAGTCAGATAGCGTCAAATTAAGATACTAATAAAAAGGGGAGAGAGGGCAAACCCATCCAATGTAACTCCATTCCAATCCTCATCAAAATTCAGAACGGCGTGGAAGTAGTGGGCTCTTCAGGCCCTAATTCCCAGCGAAATGAATCCATTAAATTAATCGAGGAAAGCAACCAACAGAAAAGTCCAAAGCCATCTGACCCAGACCAATCCGGGACTCCACGAGCCTTCCAGACCAACAAACGGTCCCAGAAAATGAGATTAAGTGATCTCTCGGACCGAAAGGCTTCCCGCTCTCTTTCCTGAACTCGTGATGTAGGTGCTGGGGACTGACTGTGTTGGTGGGGTGGTGGGTACTGGCTGTATGGTGCAGTCTAGGGAAATCGAATGTATGTGAAATTCACCAGTTAATTCTCAACCACAACTTCAGACTGACTGAGCCATCTTGCTCTATGATCAGAGTGCTGTAATAGGTCCTTGATAGTAGCCATAGTCATTTTCAAATGTCCATGTTTTTGACTACTGCTGAGGCCTCTTGATTCAAAAGGTTGTCTGTGGCAGGGAAAGGTAGGGATGGATGGCTGCCACAGCCCCAACTCACTGTCTGTGGTCTCTGAGGGGGTCAGGCAGTTCTGGGACTGGTATACGTCATCATTCAATGTCCTTATTTGCTTTATTGCATATGTGGTACCATGCTCTGTCATCAAGTGAGCTGCATTGCTGAAGAAAATACAAAGGCCACTGTCCACAGACTGAACAAAGACAGAAAAAAAATGTATCATTGCTCTACCATTATGATTGCATTTAGCATGTTGTGAAACAGCTTCCTGGCCTGCTAAAAGTCACCAAAATGCACCATTTGACTTCACTTTTTCAAAATTTTACCAGGGGAGCATGCCCCCAGACCCCTCTAGAAAGGTTTTTATTTTGTGCCCCTTCAAATTTTCTGGTTGCATGACACCCCTGCTATGGATATTCCAAACATACTATACACAGCTACTGTATATAGTGAGACAGGCCCCCCACCAGAAGAACAATAAAAAACCTTCCTAACAGACCTGCCTATACTGCAACTGACCCCACAACAAATCTGCCATTTGGAAGCCCCAATCACAACTGAGAAAATATTATACACTATGGGGCGGCTTATAACTCAGACATGCCAAGGCCTGGATGGTTATCCTTGGAATGGTACAAAACCTTCAAGGGGAGTCTTGGTTCTTCTCCTATCCTGGGTCTTTCAGAAGGCCTGGGATGGTGATCCTACTCCTGACACCTGGTGATACGCCACCATTTCAGCAATCCCAAAGCCAGGCAAAGAGCAGGGGTCAGTCCTCTCATACCACCTGATACCAGTCTTGAGTGTAGACTATAAAATCTATCTAGCTATCTGGGCAAATAGATTAGAACACATCCAATCAATACTCATACATAAGGACCAATTGGGTTTTGTACGCCACATGCAAACCTTGGACAACATAAGACACACATTATTACTACTCAACCATGTGATGCGCTGACAGATCCCCGCAGTCACTCTTAGCTGTGATGCAGAGAAGGCATTTGATAGGGTCTCATGACCTTTTTTTTTGGAACGCATTGCAGGTGTTTGGGTTCCCATGACCTATCAGAGACAATATTAAAGTCCTATATAATGAACCAAATGCATATATACGTATAAATGGCACACTAACCCCTACTATAGCCCTACAGCGGGGCACAAGACAGGGTTGCCCCCTGTTCCCACTACTGTTTGCCCTATACATCGAACCCCTGGCCATAGCAGTCAGAAATTTACCACAGATAGAAGGGCTACCAATAGGAGGGCAAATATATATAATAGAGCTATTTGCAGACAACTTACTGTTTACCCGCTTGAACCCAACAGAATCCATCCCCACAACCTGGAGACAGCTCCAAGAATTTGGGCAGATATCTGGTTTCTCTCTTAATCTGCTCAAAACAGAGATCCTGACACATAATTACTCCCCTCCTCCCATAATCAGAACAACCTATCCCTTCAAATGGAGTGGTATCAAGATTAAATATTTGAGTGTAACTATACCAAAACAACTAAAACAATTCAAACTTCCTAATTATGAAGCCCTGACACAAAATGTAATGAGAGATCTAAAAGACTGGGACCTCTTATCACTAACCCTCTCTTCTAGGGTGGAAATAATGTGGTTCAGTATCCTGCCCCGTCTACTGTATTTGTTTCAAACCATACCCTTGATGCCGGAACGCAGTACTTTAAACTCTGGGATAAGATAATAACTAGATTTATCTGGGCAGATCAGAAGCCCAGAATTAGGTATTCCCTCCTCCAATTACCCAAGGCACAGGGGGGCTGGGATGGCCCAATCTTCTACAATATGCCAGGGTGGCACACATGAGGCTAATGTTTCACTGGATAAATCGCACTTCCAACCACCAGTGGAAACATATAGAGAGTACACTGTATGACCTGCATCATGTGGGTCCATGGTTATCCAAGACCCCTGCCAACCCAATCATACAAAAGGACTTTGGACAGTATATGACAGCTACACAGAGCCTGTGGCACAATACATTCACTAACAGAAAACTGGTCTTCCCATTTTACTTTTTACGGATCCTTTCCTCAACACCAGATTTCCTACCACCACTTACTGATATGACATTTGTACGATGGAGACATCAGGGTCTCTACCAATTCCTGGACAATGTAGGGGTGGTACCCTTCGAAACCCTTCAGAACAGATGTGGATTGGTAGGGAGGGAACATTTCAGATACTTAAAATTGCAGACCTACCCCCTACACAAAACAAAGGACAGGACTATGCTACCAAATCCACTGCCCTTACTCTTGAAAATAATAATAGATGCACAGGAGGGAAGACAGTGGACACATTTAATTGGCCATTTCTATAAGGGCCTTATGGAGTACTTATCGGACTCTACGAAATCCACACTAGATAAATGGAACACTGAACTGCCCATACCTATAACATGGGAAGACTGGAGTGGACATATGATGATTGTCAATAAAAATGACCTCTTCTAATACATGGAGAGAATTTGCTTGGAAATGCAGATCAAGATTTTTCTACACTCCAGCAAAATTAGCCAGGGTATATCCTTATATAGAGGGTAGATGCTGGAGACAATGTAGAGCTATGGAAGCTGACGATGTCCATGTGTTCTACTCCTGCCCATTACTAGAGGAATATTAGGAAGACATCATGCAGCAAATGATAAATGTGGACATTCAGGCAGACCTCATAAAAACCAATATGATACTCCTAATGATCCCCCCGGGAGGCACAAGGGTGGTTTCTGGGTCCCTAGCCCTGGTTCTTATATTGGCAGCCAAAAAAGCCATTACCAGAAGATGGAAACAGTCAGTAATACCTACAATAGGTGACTGGCAAGGTACAGTAAACTAAATATATAGCATGGAACATATCACAGCATATCTCAATAACTCCCAACAAATGTTTACATTAAGATGGCAGCCTTGGGTAATGTATATTGTGCAACATGACAGGGATTTTGTCCCATAGAAACATTAGACATTGAACAATGTGGGGTCACAAAAGGCAGATAGCTCAGCAAATAGGGGGCATAGCTCAAAAAAGTAGTACAGCCATCTGGGCTAAATGAAATAAAGCAAAGAAGAAAGGATGAATGTGAAACCATTGAGACAGTCTTTAGAAACGGGGAAACAGGAATAGGGACTAAAATTATAAATAGACAACATACAGCTGGCACACAGACAGGAAAAGTACATAAAAGGTGAAACGACTAAACAATGGAAAATATATCTTTAAACCAATGAAGGTATACTGCTGAAATGTGTGTAACTGCTTGTGGAAATGTATTACATGCAATGATTGTATGCAATTGGTGCACAAATAAAAAGAAAATATATATAAAAAAGAAATATTATTGGCTTTAATGGTAGAGAAACATATTGCCTCCCTTCATAAGGGTCTAGATCAGTTTCGATCTAGGTGGGATTCTTTGTATATTCTATTGTCTATATCCCCCACAGAGCCTTAACTGCAGCCCTTTCATTTGCTTTGTCTGCAGGCCATTTACATATTTCTATATAGAATTTTCTTTTTGTCAATTCTCTATTGATATGGAGTCCCATGGATTGTATTTCCTTTTATTTACCCTGTTTAATCACTGAATAATTTTATCAGCTGAGCTGGGGAGGGAAGGGAGAATTGGACGGTTGGGAGAGGGGGGTTTATTGTTTTGATGTTGCACTTGGGTTGCACTTTTTTTTTGGGGGATTTGAATTTCCTTGCCTTCTATATTGGAGTTTGTATGTATTGTTTTCTGTTATTAGAGAAAATAATAAAGTACATTTATTGAAAAAAGAATATTACATTATAAAATGGGCTTGAAGAATACTGTAACCTCATTTGTCAAGAGGCATCACATGACTGTGGGATATAGAACTCAGACTAGGCCCCATCCTACTGCAACCGGGTACTGGCTGCTTCCTACTGCTGCTGCTCTGCACTCTATGTCAGGGGGCCTCAGCATTCATCAAGGTAGGAGGGACATGGGGAAATTCACAGGGGATAATCTGGGGGTAATCAAGTCATAATATTCATTTGGGAATTGTCCATGTGCCAGGCAGAGAGCTGGGACTCGGTGTGGGATGTTGAGCCTCTGAGATTTTTTCTCTGGTTCCAATATGGTAGTGGGATTTAGTGGTTCAGTAGGTCTGACTAGCAGTGATCCCCAAGTGAGATATATAAGCAGTAAGATGCTACAGAGTGTTGACTCTTGTCCATTAACCGCATGCCTAGGTGTGATAAATGAGGCTCTTGCACCAAGTTCCTTCAACTACCTGGAAGAGTGTTTCATGAATAGAAACCAACATACTGGAATATCTTATTGTGCTTGTAAAATATGTAACTGCTAAAAAATAAAAAGCAATTTTGACTAATATTAGGCATTTTTGAAATGATTTAAAATGAAAAAAATATTCATTCTTAAACTGTCATTAATTAGACCATTATATGGAGGTCTGTCTTAATTAGCCCTTCAATTTCTCTCCAGGCATGATGCCAATTCAAACTAATTGTGTTGTGTCTAAGCTATGTGGTAGTTTTTGCAAGAGATATTAGACTTTTGTGTTCAGGACTTTTCTTTTTTAAATGTAGTTTCAGTAATTGGTTTCATTGTGGTTCTCGGCCCCCTGCACCATGACACTGCCCACCCAGTGTGATTTTGTTTTGGAGCACAACTGGGGTTGTTTTGTCTGCTTCCAATATGGTAATGGGATTCAAGGGTTCTGCAGGTCTGACTAGCAGTGGTCCCCAAGTGGGAGCAAAAAGTAATCCACAAGTGAGGTAGGAGGTTTATGTTGCTGCTCCTGAGATAGAGAAATTTTCACACCAAAGCAAGATTGCTAAATAAACACCACTGGTCAGGCCAGCAATTCTCTCATGTAACATTTTTTTTCCCAATAAAAGTCATTGTGCCTTCTCCAGTTATTTATTAGTTATTTATGTCATTCACATGGGGAGTAAAGTATTAAGTGCAACCACAATAATAGGCTAGAGTATACAAAACAACAGTTGGTGGCAAAATCCAACATAGTCTTAGCACCATTTATAACAGCATGCAAAATACCTATGTAGCACCTCCTCCCTAGTGTCTAGGGGTATGAGTGATGATCAAATGTCCATGAGGAGGGGGTGCCACAGCAGCAGTAAAACTTACCAAAATGGCTATGTTGGTTATGGTTCACAGTCCAGGGGGTACAAGCATATCTTCAGAGCTGGATGAAGGCAAACTGGTTAAAAACACACTGGCATTAATACGAAATGACCGCAGTTCTCAACAAGTTGAACAATAAAATAATCCATTTAATGTTAAAATATTACATCCAGTTTTCAGGGTACTGCAGGTGGATAAGGCTCTTGGCCCAGATGGTATACACCCAAGTGTACTGAAGGAGTTGGCAGAGGTCCTGGAAGATCCAATAGCAGACTTATTCACTACCTCTCTGGAAAGTGGGTGTATACCCCAGGACTGGAGGATGGCACACATAGTGCCTCTCCACAAATGTGGACCCAAGGATGAACCAGGCAACTATTGACCAGTCAGTCTTACATCCATTGTGGGGAAGCAAATTTAGACAATCCTTAAAGAGCCACTGCACTGCCTAAAACTAATATTAGATTTTAAAAGCAGCCAACCATTACTTCTTATGTTTGCTTGCACGCATGTGCAAGAAACATAGTGCCATCATCCGAGATTTCGGAGGTGTGTCCCCTCCTCCTCCAATTCAGTCAGTGTGTTGGCAGGCGCGGCCCCTGTAAGCCAATGCATGCTGGAGCTGTCTATGACAAGCTCCAAAATGCAGTGGCATACAGTTGAAAGGGGCTACGCTTCAGTGAGCAGCGATAAGATATCGCCTGCTCCCGCGCAACTCCCCTACACACACACACACACACACACACACACACACACACACACACACAGAAGCACGCATATTCGTGCTGCCCCTCCAGCACACCGTATAGCCGACCAGGGGTGCCCAATCACCCGTCGGCTTGTGCTGCGCCCCCCAAAGCCTTCCACATGCCACGCCTGGCGCCCACCCCAGCATGGCAACTCATAGAATAGCCAACGGGGTGCCCAATCCCCATCGGCTCCACTGTCCTCACCCCGAGTGCTGGGTGCCACGCTGAGAGCCCACCCAGTGTGGCAACTGATCATATGGCCGGCCAGGGGTGCCCAATCCCGTCGGCTCCACAGGCTCCCCAACCCCGTCCTTGTACCGCTGAGCTCACCCCAGCGGCAAACGTCCCACATCGTCTTTTTTTTTCCTGCAAAATAAAACGGTCCCAGCAGCTTCTCCCAGCCCCCACAACCCGCACCCACCCTCGCACCCTGCCTCCCCACCCCGCCATACTTACCTCTGGAACTCGCTACAACGATCTCGGTGGACCGGAACACGTCTGCACTCTTCAAAACTGACCGCGAACTGAGGAAATGCCGGTAAGCTGTATAATGGGCTAGATAAGGGTTTTTCAACTTTATTGCATATCTCAGGCATTTTTGGAATTTTTGCACCAAATTTTCAACATGGGGTTTTTGGGACCCCTTCTCATGATTGATGTCACTGTCATGGCGTTATTCGGGCCCGAAGGGTGATTTCGCAGTCACTGCACAGTCACTGCGTGAAATCACTGTTCGAGCCCAAATAACACCATGACAGTGACATCATTCATGAAGAATCGCTCCATAAAATGAAATGCAAAAATTCCAAAAACTGTTTTACGAGCGTGCATTGCGCACGGTTCCTACGCACGCTCGTAAGTTCGTGAATTTTCAATATTTTCACTCCAGATTTTCAACATTGCCATTTTACCACACCTTCTTATGAGTAGTATAGCTGTCATTTTTCACATCTCACCCAAAATGTGTTTCTGCCCATGTAGCGCACAATGGCGCAGTCGGTGTGCAAAATCAATGTACAGGACAAATTAAGAAAATCACAGTGACACTGTTCATGAGCTGAGGTCTTAAAATGGCTATGTTGAAAATTTGGTGAAAAAATTCCAAAAAATGACTGTTTTACAAGCGTGCGTTGTACAGTTCCTACGCACGCTCGTAAGTTTCGCAATTTTCAATATTTTCACTCCAGATTTTCAACATTGCCATTTTACCACACCTTCTTATGAGTAGTACAGCTGTCATTTTTCACATCTCACCCAAAACGTGTTTCCGCCCATGTAGCGCACAATGGCGCAGTCAATGTGCAAAATCAATGTATGGGACACATTAAGAAAATCACAGTGACACTGTTCATGAGCAGAGGTCTTAAAATGGCTATGTTGAAAATTTGGTGAAAAAATTCCTAAAAATGACTGTTTTACGAGCGTGTGTTGTGCAGTTCCTATGCATGCTCGTAAGTTTATGAATTTAATATTTTCACTCCAGATTTTCAACATTGCCATTTTATTACACTTCCTTAAGAACAGTACAGCTGCTATTTTTCATATGTCGCCCAAAATGTGTTTGCACATGTAGCGCACAATGGTGCTGTTGGTGTGCGAAAGCAATGTTTAGGACAGATTAAGAAAATCACAGTTACACTGTTCATGAGCAGAGGTCTTAAAATGGCTTGTTGAAAATTTGGTGACAAAAATCCATAAAATGACTGTGTTACGAGTGAGCATTGCATAGTTTCCACACACCCTCGTAAGTTAGTGACTTTGTAATATTTTAAGTCCAGATTTTCACTAGTGGCATTTTCCACACTTCATATGAACAGTACAGCTGTCATTTTCACAACATGGCTGAAGTGTGTTTTCACACTTTCAGCGCAGAGATGCGTGGTCGCTGTGGGAAATCATTGTTCGGCACAGATAAAGAAAATCACAGTGACACTGTTCATGATCGGAGGCACCAAAATGCCTGAGTTGACAATCTGCTGTAAAAAATCCCCAACCTAATTATATTACGGGTGTGCGTTGCACAGTTTCTATATACACTCGTGACTTCACCATTTTTAAAATATTTTTACTGCAGATTTGCAACATTGCCATTTTTTACACCTCCCCATGAACAGTACAGCTGTCATTTTTTACATCCTGTTCGGAATGTTTTTGCACCTGTGGTGCTAAATGCCGTCGTCGCTGTGCAAAGCAGCTTTCGACTAACAAACTGATATTCCCCTGTTCATGAGGTGGGGTCACAAAAACATGTTGAAAATTTGGAGTGAAAATACCAACGAATGCCTGAGGTATTAGGGTTTCCAACCTAACGCCCAACCCTGTGAGAGAATGACAGGCATCAGGGGTGTGACTTGGGATTCTTGCCTGTAATGCTCATACCATTCCACACCTGCAGCCAGTGAGAGGCATCGAGGTATGCCTTGGACTCTTCGGCCCCTAAGTTCACCCCATTCTCCTATATCGCACCCATCTCACCATATTTCCTAATGAAATGGGGTGCGCATAAGGGCCAAAGCCCCCAAGGAACACCGTGACACTTGTCAGTGTCTGCAGGGTGGGGTGTGATGAAATGGCGTGGCCGTTACACCTGATGACCCAAATGCACACCCCAATGCCTGTCACTCTCTGCAGGGTGGTGGTGGAGTTGGCTTCTGTTCAATACTTCACTGCCATTCCTATTACGCAGCTCTGTAACTTCTACACTACCACTGCCAATGCCAGCAAGCAAACATTCGGCATTGACAAATGCTTGTTATATCTGATATACTTTTTCCTTTCCCTTTGTTTAATTAGAAGATTGTTTACCTGATGGTAGCAGGTGTGATGTGTGGGACAGTTCTTAGCCTGGCAGCTGACATATCTTGCTCTGCTGCCTCACACTACATCATCAGCATTGTGACCTTACTGACTGTGACATCACTGCTACTTAGGAACAGCAAGTGAGTGACTACCAGTTCATTCACCTGTGACGTCACTGTCGGTGAGATCAGAATGCTGATGATGTAGTGTGGGGCAGCAGAATTCGATATGTCAGCTGCCAGGCTCAGAGCTGTTCCACACTTCCAGCACAATATTATCACATAGAATACTTTCTGATAAGCAAAAGGGAAAAAGAAAATTACTTCAGAAATAAAAAGATACGACTACTACTTAAAATTTGTATTGTTTTCCAGTCTGCCTGTTTTGGCTCCACTAGCCCTTTAAGAAAAGATTGGTGACCTTTCTAGAAAGTAATCGTCTCCAGGAAGGAAAGTAACATGGGTTTGTCTCTGGCAGATCCTGTTGGACCAATCTGGTTGACTTTTATGACTGGGTGACTAGGGCACTCGATGGGGGCGATGCAGTGGATGTCCTGTACCTGGATTTCAGCATGGCTTTCGATTTGGTGCTACATGGGAGGCTGATTAGCAAACTGGGATACCAGGGAGCAGGGGCAAAAATGGTGGAATAGGTCAAGAACCGGCTGCATGACAGGCAGCAGAGGGTAGTGATGGCATGTGAACTCTCATCTCCAAGGGCCTTAACTAGCGGAGTTCCACAAGGCTCAGTACTGGGCCCGGTATTGTTTGGCATTTTCATTGTGGACATCTCACATGGCGTTAAGAACAAGATTAGTCTTTTTGAGGATGACCCAAAGATCAGTGCAGTGGTAGATGATACAGAAGGGTGGCAGGGGCTACAGGATGATCTGGCTAAACTTGAGTATTGGTCGGACGCATGGCAGCTGGGATTCAATGCAAAGAAGTGCAAAGTCATGCACTTGGGAGCAAGGAACCAAGAGAAATGTTGTCAGCTGGGGGGATACGGCAAGCTACTACAGAGGAGGAGAAAGATCTTGGGGTGATAATAACAGGGCAAATGAACCATTTAGCACAGTGTAGAAAAGCAGCAGCTAAAGCTAATAAGATGCAAGGGTGTATTGCTAGAGTAATCACCTCCAGGAGCGGAGAGGTAATCCTGCCACTATACAGGTCATTGGTGAGGCCACACCTAGACAAGATTCACACAAGGCTTTCCCAGGGTGCAAACACAGTTTGCCCAGGGCAAACTGGACTTTGTTAAAAACTGGTATTCACAAAGCCCAGTTTGCCACTGGAAACTGGGTTTGCACCCGGGTAAAGTAGCGAGGGGGGCCACAATGCAAATGAGGGAGCGGGGACCTGCATATCCCCACAATCCCATTCACAAAGGATTTGCTCCACGCAAGGGCCTTTGAGAAGGTCCTTGCATGGAGCAAATTACCGCTGTAAAAAAACTGGTGGTAGTCCACGCAACCCTAGTGGTTGGCAGAGATACTGTGGAGGTACTGTGGCCCCCCCAGTCCCTGATCCCCTGAGCTTCCACATGGTCCTAAAACTAATTAGTTGCTATAGTGTAGCAGCCCCACCTTGATTCCTGATCAGATGAATAACCACGTGGTAATATAAAGAAATATTTGCCATAGGTAGCGGTCCCTCCCTGGTCTCCGATTGCATGAATACCCCACCCATTAATATAAAGAAATATTTCCATAGTGTAGCGCTCCCACCCCAGGCCCTGATCACCCAATCACCCACCCATAAGTAAAATACCCTTTTCCATAGTGTAGTGGTCCCACCCCGGTACCCGATCACCCGATCACCCACCAGTAAATTAATTATACATTCCTACAGTGAAGGGTCCCACCCCATAGCACGATCTTCTGCCCAATATCAAAGTTATCAATTTTCCATAGTGTAGTGGTCCTCCCAACCCCTCACCCACACCAGTAAGCACATGCCACCCTGCTCCTCCTGCCCTAGCATGGCTGCTGGTTGGCGAGCAGCACAGCCTTTGTCACATCTCCACAGCTGCCTGCCAACTGAACTGTCAATGACAGCATACGGTATATACTACAGTCCCATTGGTTGACAAATTACTGACTTGTGCACCTCCACCTTTCATACTGTGTGGCCTTCCTCTTTAAATTCAAATTCTGATTCACCTCTCTCGCCTGAAACTTCTCCTCGCTCTTCTCATTCCCTTCCCTCTTCTTACCCCTCCCCTCCTCTGATTCTTGAGCCATCTCCATCCCCCAAAATGAAACCTCTGTTTGGCAGTCTGCCAACTCATCCCTGCTCCACATTTGTTCGAATAGTTTCCTTCCTACTCTCTGCTCCTCTTCCTCTCTGTCCTTTAAGTCCCTCCTTCATGGACACTCCTGAAGCAAGCCACCCTTGCCCCACAGACTCTTTTAGAAGACGCCACATGGAGCACTCTGTCCAGTACTGGAAATCACATCTCAGGGAGGACACATACAGAGTAGAGGCTGTCCAGAAAAGGGCAACTAAAATGGTGCAGGGGCTGCATGAAAGCTCTGTGAGATCAGACTGCGGGGATCTCAATATGTACACTCTGGAAGAGAGGGAGAGGAGAGGTGGGACATAACAGAGACCTGTAAATACCTCATGGGGATAAATAAGGTACAGAAGAGGAGCATTTTTCATAGAAGAAGGTGACAACAACAAGGACTCATGCAGCAAAGCTGGAAGGGAGGGAAATTAGAAGGGATGTGAGGAAGTACTTCTTCACTGAAAGAGTGGTGGGTGCCTGGAAAAGTCTTCCAGTGGAGGTGGTGGGGTGGCAGGTTTCAAGGATGCATGGGATAGACACAAAGGAATCTTGATAGCAAAGCAGCAGGGGGGAGATAGCTGGACATCAGCTAGGGTCAGTTGTGACAGTATAGGCGGGGAAAAATGGGCAGACTACAGAAGGTAGGCCAACCTGTCCCCATCTGCTGACAGATTCCATCTTTCCATGTTTTTGGAAAGGGTAAGATCTTCATTGCCGGTGAGTACATCCTGAGAGTAGCGCTACGGGATGCTTTTACTACCTAAAATATTCATTTGTTACTGTTACTCTGTGGTGGATATTTTTCAGGTTTGCTGACCCATGGAGATTTGCGGGAAGCCTATGCATGGCTTGACCAATCAGTCAAGCGATTTATCAAGTAACAGCCATTTTGGCAGGTTACATATTTGAAATTTCACATAAATATGTGGATATTTTCCCAAGCATCTGTTGCAGCAGGACTCAGTGTCTAAGTTTATTATTATATTTATCTGTGGTGAATGCCCTTTGTTTAGTCGTATCAAATAGCAGTGTGTAGCACTCATTCTTATTTATATGCCTGATATTTGGAAGACTACAACCTGTAGTTCAAGGGGGCAGTGCAACTGGCCACACCCCCATTTGGCCTAGTTAATGGCTGCTCTCCTCACTCCACACACAAGCAGTTTTTCCTTATAGCTGGATGCTCTGTCGGTTTGTCTTTTCCCCTGAAGTCTGCTGGGGCCTTGCCCCCCCCCCCCCATGTTGCCATGCTTGGACTTTGCTTGGTTTGTGCTGGACTTCTGTTGTTTGTGTTCCCCTGCTTCTGGTTTGTATTTTTGTGCCTCCACCTATGCTGTGTGATTGTTTTTCTGTTCTCTTGTGTCTGTTCTTCTCTTGCAATTTTTTGGGGATTTTAGTTTTCCTAATATCTTGTTGTCCTTTGTTTGTTCTGTGTTCATCTGCCTGTGTCCCAGGCTTCTACCAAACCTCAGTTTTTCTGCACTTGTCATTGTATGTTTCAGCTCACTCTGCAGTTTGCTGCCTAGTGCTCCACTTAATTGATTACACCTGGTTCATGGCTCTGCCGCCTAGCTAACAACTACTCCCTGTTTTACTGCCTGTCAATACCTAACTCTGCCTTAAGGCATTTAAAGTATCATGCCTTTCATTCAATTCACTATTCTTGCTGAAAACCCCCTTAGCAGCTATCATACTGTCTCATTCCCCTGCCTGCTGCAGCAGTGCCCTGCCCGACTGCATTATTCCTAACTCCAATGTTTGTTAGTTAGGTTCATTTTATTGCTCATTTTCTGCTGCTCCCATTTTTACCAAACCCACAGCAGTCTGTTTCTGATGATAACCTAATCCTGCTTTCATGGCTGGCATGTATTTAACTTATTTCATTAGCTGCTTGCTGTCATGGTGCCATGTTTGTGGCTTCTTCGTTTTTCCTACAGTGGGAGACTGAGGAACACAGTGGGTATTGCAGCCCCAGACAGCAGGAGCAGCTTCCTATTGTATAAGCCCCTGGCTCACCCAGCTTCCTCCTGCTGCTCCGCATACCTTTATGGCACTACACAATCAGCGATTCCAGGAAAATCTCTACCTAAGTGCTTCTGGTTCTACCCAACCTTCTACCAACCTTTCCCTAATATTATGCACTTGGTTTACACAGTTAACCCTGCCTTCCTGTCCCTTGCATTACCAGCAACACTCATCCTGTGTCAAGTCTGGCATCATATCATGTTTACTTGCTTCGAACCTCACCGCCTACCATACCGGCTTTGCAGCCTCCTCCTACCTAACCTGATCCAGAGCCACCTCCTCTCCAACCGTCAGCCCCAGGCTTCACCCGACCTCGCTGTTCTCTTACTCATAACATACAATTCAATTAACTACCAATTTGGCTTCTTAATAGACTTGGTTGGCATGCATTCCTGTGGTTGACAAATGCTATATGCCTTACCTAGACCCATGAGAGGGTCCATATTGCTCAGCCTGACCTATGTACAGGTCTCTCCCTGTCAGCTCTCATCTAGTCAAGACCCATGAGAGGGTCCACAGTGCTCAGTCTGACCTATGTACTGGTCTCCCCATGTCTGCTGTCATCCATCATGACCCATGTGCGGGTCCCATGCTCATTACAACTCACTCCTCCACATTTTGGAGACATGCTGACCATATCAATTTCTTCCAGGACTCAGAGCTAGCCCTGTGGCTGATGGTCTCTCTCTTCATCCCGAAGTCCACATCTTGAGTATGTAAAGCTTGCAGTGAGGTCCTTCTCACCTGGCCCATAGCTGGGAATGTCCTCGCTCCAAGTGGATCTTCAGTCATCAACTGTACCAATGGCACCTCTCGATGTAGCATTGAAGACTTAAGCAGTGAAGGGGTGGGGCTCTCATGGGAACGGCCCCTTTAGCTGTCTGGCTGGGTTTGGAGGCACCCTTTAAAGCTATTCTCCCTACAACTGCCTCTGGTTCACCTGGTTTGTTCTTAGATCGGTAGGCCAGCTGAGTGCCTTGGCGGTCATTACTCTCCTCCTCCTGCCTTGGAGGTTGGCACCGAGATGCCCCAGTGTTGCAGAATTCACTTGCAACCCTCCATGGTGTTCCCATTAGAGGGACAGAGTGAGAGTGTTCCCTGAAATTGCTGTTCCTCTGGATTGCTCTACTAAATTGCAGTAGCAGAGCCTTAACTAAACAAAACTGTTCCATAGCCAGGAGAGAAGATGATCTAGACCTTGGATCCCCAGAGGTTTCCTCCTCGGCGGGGGGTCCTCTCCTCTGTGCCAATGGTCATAATACTAGATAGGTGTAGTTGTAGTCCATAGATCACTTAGTTAGATTTCCGCTGTTGGATGGAGTTGGGTAGCTGTCCTGTAATTGTCTCATCTCCTCCTTTGGCTGTTCTCTCTCCTTAGGAAAACAGGCATCCATGCCTTACAGTCAGACCTCCGAGCGGGTCACTATTCACCTGTAGATTCCTGCCTATTCTACTTAAACAATATGACTAACTAACCCATGCTACCAACTGAAGCCATACTACCAACTGACCTACGTACATGTTTTTGACCCTGATACGTGTTCACTGCCTTGTATACTTTGCTCATCACTCTTTTTGGGCTTCTTTCTAAGGTACCTTTAGCCAAGGGAATCACTCCCATGGCACCTCAAGAGGTGGAACCCTCCCCCAAGGTTCCTTGCCCTCATACCCCTACAAGGTGGTATATCCCATGGATAGAGAGGAGAACAGCCAAAGATTATTTACTGCCCCATCTCACCTATCACCCTATCTGCCTTTTTTCCACCCTTTGCCTACCTCCCTCGCTCATTGCCTTTCTCTCACTACTCCTCGGAATTCTAACTGACTGGTATCACCACTTAGGCCTATTTGTATGCTGAACCTCAACTTTGTATGCTACCACCTTGCCCGGTCCCTGTGTTATACTGCTTTGCCCACCCAGGTTCCGAGGCCATTCATATTTAATATTGTTGTTCTTGTACTAATCCCTACTACTTCAGTTTTGTATTCCTAACCTTGTCCATTCACAGGTGAAAATCTGAAAATTGTAAACTGTTATGGCACTTACCTGTTATACCTTGTACCCTACCTGTTGTCTTGTTACAGCTGTATTTGCTTTCACCATTTTTTTGTACTATTTGTTTTTTATTCAGATTGCTGTATTCTGTCATTGTTCAAACTGTAACGTTGTAACCTCCCAGGTCGTGTCTGAATATAGTCACGTCTGTGTCTAGAACAGCCACCCGGTTAACAAAAACTAACTAATTAAGTAAATAAAATAGATGACTGCTGTGTATGGGTGCCTGCAGCACATCCTGGTACACCTCTGAAGGCTATCTCAAGGTCACCTGTCTGCAGTTTTGCAGCCTGTCTGTGGATGGCCAGTTGATTTAGGCCATCCCCTGACATGCCTAACTTAGTGACAGCATTTTTGATATGCACGGCAGATGCACCGCACATTTTGGCTGAATATATGGATGCGCGACATATTCGTGTACATGTCACCTTTTTTGAGCTGCATACATTATATCTGCATGATCACGCATTCGAGAGTGCATGACACATCTCTCCTTCGAATATCGCAGTTCCACGTAGTTTCTGGGTTGTGTCACACATCTCCATTATGGGCCGCGCATCTCCTTTGAAAATGTAGGCCATAGTATGCAAGAGGAAGTTGTGGAAATCAAACCCAGATCTGCTGGATGTACCAAGCTCATTCATAGCTCATTACTCTAATCTCCTGGCCATACTGCCAGTTAGTTAGTTAGTTAAAATTTATTTTGTCAGGTAAGCAACAGAGCCCAGGAGGCTTGCTTCCAGTCATGACCTGGGTGGGGGGGTGATGATGAAAAATGAGATAACATAGGGAATACATACTTACAAACTAGAAGAATGCAAAGGAGAGGCATGTATGCATAGTGCAAGTAGATACATTTACATAGGTAATCACCTAACTGGCTGCTGGTGGGGACATTTCCATAATGGCCCAGTAGTTCCCCAACCTAACTGGCAATGAGTATTATCATTGGTAGTCCAGGGAGTGCCCACTTCCTTGCCCCGGTCAGTTGTACTGTACAAACAAACTGGTTGCAGGATGATCTGAGTCCACTGCCATCTGGGGGCGCCCAGTGCAGCACTATAACGATCCCCTACAGACAGTTTTTTTTCTGGTGGTATTTGGAGGCCATGTTATAGGTCTATTAAATATTTCAGGTAATGCAGTACTCATTTCACTGTGCCTTTCGAAGAGACTCTGACTGCCCTCTACCACAACTGCTGTCATGTCACAGTCTGCTGTCATGGTGAACACAATGATGTCATAACGAAAGGCACTACGAGAGCAGTAGATGGAAGTTAAATACTTTTTAGGCAGACTTTTTAGACAGACTGTCAAGATGTGGTGTAAACCCTGGAAAAGAAAACTTAGAACTGAAAAATGTATTGTCTCCTGAACAGTAAGAGATGACACATTATGTTTATGAAAGTGCATGCCGAAGTGCAGAGTTACCCTGCAAGCAATACCTCCTGAATAAGCAGGCTTTTCAGAGGCCACCAGCACACCAGTAGTGCTGTCACTTTGGGTGCTAATGACCTGGGTTTGGGAGCAAGCCAAGGGTGCCAGAGGGTCAGCTGAGTGGCGGAGGCTCAATCGGACCACTGTCTTCCTCCAGGATGGGAGGGTATGGCATTCCAGCAACATTCAGACCCTTAACAATGGCTGTGAGCCTATGTGCCGAGAGACCATCGCAGCTGCAGAGTTAGTGGCATGGTAGACATCGGCACGTCAAATGCTGGAGCACACCCAGTGCTGCCTTGGATGTCATTGCACATCCACACCACCAGGGAAACTGAAAGCAAAAACCCCCATGGGCTGTGCAGCATGACATTGGACTCTCTCCACCTGTTCCTGCCAACTATGGACCCTGTACCCAGATTAGCCTAGTCTCTGCTCTCTACTCCACAGTGAGGCTTGCTGTATAGGTTACTCCAGTCTCCTGAGATGCACGTAAGTCTGGGGCTCGTAGGACCAGGGAGGACCTCTTGGGCAGACTATGAATACATCCCTAATAATCCCTCTTTACAAGACACTGGTTAGGCCCCATCTGGAGTACTGCGTGCAGTACTGGAGGCCACACCTTCACAAGGACATTAACCAGATTGAGGCAGTCCAGAGAAGAGCAACCAAAATGGTGCCGGGACTGCATCAGAAAACATATGAGGACAGATTAAGGAAGCTCAATATGTATACCCTTGAGCAAAGGAGGGAGAGGGGTGATATGATCGAGACATTCAAACACCTTAAGAGCATTAACAAGGTGAAAGAGTCTAACATGTTTAAATATAAGAAAAATAGCAGGACAAGAGGACACAGCATGAGATTAGAGGGAGGCCGATTAAGGGGGAATGTGAGGAAATTATTTTTCACAGAAAGGGTGGTAGATGCATGGAACGGCCTACCTCAAGAAGTGGTGGCTATGAATACAGTGCAGACCTTCAAACAAGCATGGGATAGGCATAAGGGAGCAATACAGATGAGTATGAATAGATAGGCCATTGTCAGAGCAAAGGCCGATGGCACATTTATAAGGTAGAAAAAGAAATGGGCAGACTGGATGGGCCTTGCGGTCCTTATCTGCCATCAACTTCTATGTTTCTATTGTTTCTATGTTTCTGCCAGCTCAGGGAAGCCATAAACATAATTAAAAAAAGCAGACATTTTGGGGATTTAATTTCCGATTTGGGGTGGGTGGAATATTGATGGCATGAGGCACAACAAGGGTCATTAACAATAGTAAAGGCATTTAGCCTAGGAAATGCCATTTTTGAGGGGCGTTGTTGCAATTATAACTATAATCACATGAATTTTTATTAAAAACGTCTTTCTTAAAAAAGCAAAGAAATACATTAGACAAGTACTGGGCATTTCTAAGAGATTAATGCCACGTACCACAGCCAGTCAGAACACACATAGTAACCTCATGAAAAACTAATTAAGACAATTTATGTTTCATCCTGAAAATTCTGAAGTTAGGAATAATTTAAATGGAAGTAATTATTGGTGCAGTATTAGCCACTGCTAAGCATTTGAAACACAAATTGTAATGAGAAAGAAATAATATGACCTACTGTAACAGGGAACTGAATTAGGCCCTTGAATACCAGAGTTAAACAGGAAATATATATATATATATATATATTTTTTTTAATTATTTAGATCTCAGATTACAAATACGTTTGAGCTTCGAGCTCTTTTACAAAGGTTCCATGTCAGCAGCATAATACAACAGGTTAACAGAACAAAAAATATGGCAAAACAGTATACATAGAGAAAGAAGATCAACAGGTTTACAGACTAAACAGGGTATGGCAAAATAATTGTAAATAAGAAAAGAAAGCAATAGTTGACATTCACAGTGAATTAAAGAATAGAAACAAGTAATGCTAAGCAGTTTCATGCACAAGAATGCATACAATAAATTGAAAATCAGCCAAAACAAGCATTGTCAGTTACTGGTAAAATCATAAGGTAAGTTGAAATCAGCCAACAGACCTTGTCAGGACAGACGGTGGGGCCGGGGGTTAGGTAGAGGGGAGGAAAGGTGAAGGGAGAAGGGTAGCAGGGGGAAGGGAATGTCACAGATGGTGCTAAGGAGATTTAACAGTAATTAAGTACTAGGATTTTAGATTGCCAAAAAGGGTTTAGCGGAAACAGTCACAGGAGTGAGTGGCAGAGAGTAGTTGCTGTAGCTTGTATTTGAAAGGGCCCAATTTGGATTCGGAGGAGATGTCACAGTTGAGGGACATTTTGGAAGTGGAACTCTTATCTCTCCTTTTGAAAGAGGAGAATGGTAATTTCTAGGAGGGTGAACACTCCTGTAGTATTCAGTGGAGAAAGGTGTCAGAGGCGCAGGTACTGTAATATCATTTTTTAAGGGGTAGGGGGATGGTGTTTGTGTGGGTTCCTGCCAAGTTAAACTTAGTACCACAGATGAGGAATGGGATCCAGGAGTTATCATCAGGGACACCTTTAAACAGGCTAGCCAAAGCAACAAGGCTTGTAATAAGGCAAAGAAGATGCTGGGGTGTATCGGCAGGGGTACTGGTAGTGGAAAGAAAGAAGTGATACTCCTCTCTATAGATCCTTGGTGAGGCCACACCTGGAGTACTGTGCTCAGTTCTGGAGCTCTCACCTTAGCAAGGATGAGGACAGGCTAGAGGCGGTACAGTATAGGGTGATGAAGATGATGCAGGGCTAGCCGGTGAAGTCTTATGAGGAATGCCTTAGGGCACTTAACATGTACTTGCAGGAGACCAGAACAGAGAGGGGGAATATGACAGAAACCTTAAAATCTGTGACAGCATTAAGCAAAGTGAACTACAAGGAATTATTTAGCAGGGACATCAGTTCAGCAACATGAGGGCATGACTGGAAGCTGACAGGAGGAAAGTTCAGTAGGGATGTGAGAAAGTATTATTTTACTGAAAGGATGATGGAACCATGGAACAGCTTGCCAGCCAAGGTGGTAGGAACTGAAACCATGCAAGGTTTCAAATGGGCTTGGAACACAGCAAAAGGAATAGTGCTTACTTTTAGAGGGAAAACCAGGGAAAGAAACAGAAGACTGACAGGGAGGGTTAGAACCTGGTATCGGCACTAGGTCGTGGGGTTATATAGGGCTCGATGGACAGACTTGATGGACCTTTGTCCTTTTTCAGCCATCGCTGTCTATGTGTCTATGTTAATCTTGACTTTGCTTCAGTGAGGATTCTTGGCTTCAGAATAAAAAAAAAGGTTTTGTTTAATTTTCTACAAGATTTAAAAACAATTGATTTGGTTATTTATTCAGATTTCAGTACTATGTGGTGTACTGCCCCTTTTCATGAGTGGATACTGGGATTTGAATCCCAGCTCCAATCTCTAGTGATTTACTATCAAGTGATGGTCTTCAAGGAGCCACAGGAAAAAAAACTTGGTACAAATGGCAAGTTGTAGCACAAAGACGCCCAGGACACAGTGATCACAGACTCTGAATTATATCCTCTCCAGTCCTCCACCACCACTGTTCAACCCTTGAGAAAGTGCAGTGGTGGCCCCATGAGTTAAAGATGTCTAGGGCACAAGTGGGACACAGAGGCCCTGTGACTAGGCAGTTAAGCAGAATTTAACTCTAAACATTGTTTACAGCTATGTATCCCAACTGAGAAAAATAGAGTTTCACCGGGAAATGTGCTCCCTCTGGTACTGGCCAACTACATAGGTGTTAGCTAGCAATATGAATGTAACTACAGGCAATTTTACAGGCCAGTTCCACCTCCTTCCATCCACCAGCACACTGTGATGTGCAGTGGATGCAAGGATCTGCAACCCCTTCAAACTTAACTCTGGGGGGTCACAGATGAAGGGACCACCACAAACTAATGGTTCAAATGAGTTTGCAACAGTCCTCTGCAACTGAGAACTGGGTGCTGATTCTATAAGGACAAATGAAGAAGTGGAGGGAAAGGGGGATGTGCAGGCAGCTCTGGACAGGAGGACACTGGTGGAGGCTGTATTTGTAGACCTATCCAAGGCATTCGATTCCTTGGACCTTAGAACTACAGTGTGTCTATTAATTGGAATTTATTGCTGAGTAAAGTGTTCTGCAGAGTCTTTGAATGTATTCAAAAAAAGACAATGAATATTATATGAGTATCAGGGATTTGTGGCCCTGCTGAGGCAGGAGACAGGCTCAATGGGCCATTGCCTTCTCCTGTCTTATAAACCCAGTGTAGAACCCAGTATAGAGAGACTGACAAAATTCTTTCCTAGAGAAAAATTCACATTAGTTAACTCTAAGAATTTCTCTGTTTGAAATAAACCAAATTCAAAATCACAAACTGTTTGTCACTATACAGATTTTGCTGGAGTTAAATTGTTTTTTTTGGGGGGAGGGGGGTCAGTAATCCAGTGTAGTTAATGTAAAATTAGCTTCCCAAAGTTAAATGAACATCAAACTTGTAATGCAATACCACGTTCCTAAACATAAAGAGGGACTGAGGCCAACATTTTTGGCATCAATAAATTCAGAATTTAGATCAGCATACCAGCAATCAGCCTCATGCCAAAAACAGATCTGTAAGTTATTTTGTTTAGAAGTTGTAAGTCATTTTGTAACCCTTAATTCACTACCTGTTCAAAAAAGCCAGTTTCACAGAAGAGCTACTAATGATGTCATCTCCTAAACTCACAACCTAGTCCTCCCTGCAAGCTACCTTATATGACTTATTTCTCCTATATTACTTAAAACTGCAGTTCAGTACATGCACTTCCATAATGTGTAGACGCAATGTACAGTACTTCAGAATGTGATGGGGGATGGAATGCAGTGCAAACATGGCTTTAAAATGACAAAGTTGTGTTCAATTTTTAAAATACTGCAGGTATGAGATTTTGAAATGTCACCAGGTTGCAGTTGTGGAATGCAGCAATGTCACAGTCTCAGAAAGTAGCTGGAACACATAATTTCAGAATGTGGCAGTGATACACAATTTCAGAATTTGGCAGTGACGCACAATTTCAGAATGTGGCAGTGACGCAAAATTTTGGAATGTGGTGGTGACACTTTTACTTTAGACATGTCACCAAAGCCGAAACCATCAAGCATATTAAAAGGGTGCTTGGCAAGACCAGGATGGGGGCGGATCTGCTTGACATGAAGCTGGTTGGTCTACTCCTTCATGAACTTGCTGGTCCTCTTACCATGGTGTTTAATGCCTGTCTAAAATCAGGAGTATTTCCAAATGCATGGAAGTTCACCAATGTAATGCCTGTCTTTAAAGTGGGGGATAAAACCCAAACATCCATCTACAGATCTATATCCAATTCTTCCTCCCCCTTTTGAAAGTACTCAAAAGAATGATCTTGGAGCAGCTTACTGAATACCTTGATAACTATAGCCTACTCTGCCCACAACAGCCCGGCTTCCATAAAAAGCACTCCACACTCACAGCTCTAGTTGATTATTCATTCCAACTATATAATGCCTTGGATAGTGGACAGGCAGTTGGATCAGTCTTCATTGACCTTACAAAGGCTTTTGATTCTGTTAATCACAACCACACTATCTACAGGAGGGACAGGGAGGGTAAAAGAGGAGGAGGAGGAGTAGCTCTTTACATAAGGGAAGGAATCAAAGCAACAGGACAAAAGGGTGAACAGGGAGGAGAATAAGCACTGTGGGTAAATTTGGAGTCAGGCAATGGCACCACAATCTGTACAGGGGTTGTATACAGAAAGGGGGGAACATGATAGAAACTTTCAAGTACCTCAAGGGAATCAACAAAGTCCAAGAGGGTAGCATCTTTCAAAAAAAGAGGTGTGCAAGAACAAGGGGGCACAATTTGAAGACAGAAGAGGGGCGGCTCAGAGGTAATTTAAGGAAGTATTTTTTCACAGAGAGGGTTGTGGATGCATGGAACCACCTTCAGGAGGAGGAGGAGGTTGTGGAGTCAAAAACAGTGGTGGAATTCAAGCATGCATGGGACAGTCATAAGGCAATTCTAGGGGGTGGGAGTAGGAAAAAGTAGGCTGCTGGTTAACTAGTATCTGCAGCTTATCCATTAGGTAGGGAAATGGGCAGACTGGGTGGGCCAAGCGGTCCTTATCTGCTGTCAAATTCTATGTTTCTCCTACTAAGTTGCCTTCTGTCTACAGGGCTATCCTCAGATATGGTACTATGGCCTCTCTGACAGACCACAGTGAGTCAAAATTGGTGATGCCCTATCCGCAGCTAAGGAGGTGCACCTCGGGGTTCTGCAGGGGTCAATCCTCGATCCTCTACTCTTTAGCCTTTTCATTAACTCTGCCCCAATGATTTGCTCAGCAAGCACAGTTCTCTATGCTGATGATGCAGTGATCTCAGTCGCTGGCAAAGACCAACAACCCATCATAACTGAAAACCAAAGCAGCTTCCATAAACTTGAATCTTGGTTTATGGAAAACAAGCTACTAGTAAATGTCAAAAAAACAAAGAGCATGCTCTTCACCACCTCCCAAAGCAAAAACAAATACCTGCCCCTGTGTATTCATAACCAAAAGGGTGAAATTCTAGACCAAGTATCTAACTTCAAATATCTCGGCATTACCTTTGATGACATGCTCTCCTTCTCAAACTACATTGACTCTGTTATCAAGACTGCAACTATGGGGGGGCACTGATGAGCACCCAACATGGCGGACACTTAATCTATGTCTCCTGCTCAGGCAAGACTTAAAAGTTTAATTTACTTCATCTCTGGGAAAGCCAACCATCTAAAAACAGAAAGATCCTCTGTTGGAAGGTCTACTGATACTGGAATAAGTCTGAAGAAAGATCAAAAGCATGCGGCGCATCACATGGACGCTTTTCTTTCTACGCCGCCAACACCACGAGGGGCAGGCCTGGACTCTTCTGTATCTGCGGAGACACAAACGGGTAAAACTCCCAACCCATAGATTATGGCACTTCTTCATAAAATCCAAGAAAACAGCAAGGAAACAAATCATAGACTGGTAGCGGTGGATTCCCGGTTTAAGGACCTAGATGAAAAAGTAGGTGGGAATGCAGCTGAAATTCAAGCCCTTAAAGTGGAATTGGGTCATCAGCAAGCTAAAAATGCCACTTTTGTTAAAGACCTCACCTTCCTCCGGGCTAAGCTAGAAGCTCTTGAAAATACACAGATACAGTCGAATGTGCATATAGTAGGCTTCCCGCCGCAATTTGCTTCCAATTCTGAAATACTATCAGCGATTAATAGACTTATATTTACAAACCTTGCTTTATTGCCTGCTGATTCAGGGATTTCAGTGACAAAAGCATTCGCCATTCCCATGCATTCCTGCAAAGGCTCGGGGACCTCATACCCTCTAACTGCCATCACCACATTATCAAGCTTAGAGAGCCACATTCCATTACTGCAAGCTTATAGAAACACAGAAACATAGACTTTGACAGCAGATAAGGACTGCTTGGCCCACCTAGTCTGCCCATTTCCCTACCTAGAGGATAAGCTGCAGATCCTATTTAACCAACAGCCTATTTCTTCCTAACCCCCACAAAAATTGCCTTATGTCTGTCCCATGCATTCTTGAATTCTCCCACAGTTTTAGACCCCACAACTTCCTCAGAAAGACTGTTCCAAGCATCCACCACCATCTCTGTGAAAAAAAACTTCCTCACATTGCCCCTGAGCCATCCCCCCTCTATCAGACCTGGGTTTGATTCCTCCAACCTCCACTTTTGCATACTGTGTGACTCTGTGCAAGTCGCATAAACAGCCAAAAGCTCCCAGATCGCCCATGAAAACAGGCAGTTGTGCCCAGTGGGCCTTACTTGGTTAACTAAGAATTAAAACAATATGTTTTTCTTTTGTGCATGCTCAGTGGAGTTTTTGGATGACCCTCTGAAACGACATGAAAAATTCTGTCAAGAGAGCTTTTTGCTTTTTTATCATTTGAACAGTGTCAGTGGCTCAGTAAGTAGCACACTCACCTCTGAGGCGGGGAGATCAGAGGGCTGTGGGTTCAGTTCCCACATCTGGCACTTGGGTTAATATCCCAGTACTGACACTGTAGTACAGCATGAGATGGGTGCTGCACTTCTGAGGTGCCAACTTTCGGATGAGACGTTAAACCGAGGTCCCATCTGCCTGGATTGCTGGTAGTTCAGGTGGATGTTAAAGATCCCATGGCACTTATCGAAAAGAGTAGGGGTGATTTTATTATGATAATAAAGCATAATACATAATACAAATATAATTATAATGAAGCATAATACAATTATAATAAAGCAAAATACAATTAAATTAAACGATATACAATTACTAATATGTATAATACGGAGTGTACAAAACCCTTTTTTTTTTTAAATTAAACAAAGAAACATCAAAAATTCACAATCCTCTGACTCATCCTATTTGTATTTTATAATGTGTGTGAAACCTCTCCACCATTTTTTAACTTTCTCTACATTATACATTTGTGTATCAGTCAAATATACTTTTTGTAATTCATTAGCAATGTAAAGACAGAACGCTTCCTCTGAAGTTTTCTTTTGGTATAACACCCATTGACATCGAACTTGCCACAGACAAAATCGTAAACAAGCAAGCAACACCCATACCGTACTTTTTTCATATTTTTTTAAAGTTTGAGAGAAATCACCAATTATTAATAAATTATAAGTAGGTTTCCATAACCAAGGCAATGACCATTTCTTAGCTAAATAAGCCCATAGTGTAGATGAATTGGAACAATTTAAAAAAAATGTTCCATTGTTTCTTCCTCATTAATGCATTTTAAATAAGGACAATTTCTTTCCTCTTTTGCTTTGTATTTTGCTGTACCCTTAATATTTAAATGTCCATACATAATTAGCCATTGGGTCTCCCACATGTAGGGGGGTAATCTAGGATTATTTAATTGATTTAAAACATTCTGATTCAAAGCAGATGGGCAGTTTTTAAAAACAGGAAACGTTGGGTAAATAAAGGCTAATACCTCTTTATATAATGTCTGAGAGGAGCCTCCACTAATTTGACTTTTTGTTAACTTCCATTTATAAAGTTTTTTCACTGCTGGCCTAAAAAATCCTGGAATGGAAATATGAGGGTTCAATTTAGGAGCATAATGCATCCAAGCTACTAGGTATCGACCTATTGCAGCCTTAAACCACAGATCCTCATTTCTAACTAGGACTCCCATAGTAGTTTTCAATAATTGTGCAAAAAACAGAGTAAAACAGAAGACTACTGGATCAATCATTCCTACTCCTCCTTTAGTCTTGTCCAAGTATGTATAACATCTCTTTATCGGGTTGAGCCTATTACCCCATAATAACTGAAAACAGAGACTATATAGTTTCGTTTCTAAATGAGTAGGTAGGGGAAAGATTACCGCTATATAGTACAAGCAAGGTAAAATAAATTGTTTCAATATTTGTACTCTTTTTAGTTTATTAAAGCGAAACCACTTCCATCTATGTATTTTCCTTTCCACCTTATCCAAGACTGTAGTCCAATTATCTGTTGGAAGATTTTGTGGGCTGTAAATTACCCCCAAAATACTGATAGGGTCAGTCGTTATTTTAATAGATTTAAATTGCATGGGTGCCTGAAAAGTACACCCCATCAGTAAACATTCTGATTTTGAATAATTAAGTTTTGCATTGGATAGACAGGCATATAATTGAAACTCTTGAAAAACATTGTCTAGTTGTTCTAAATTTTTAAAGAATAAACACACATCATCTGCATAAACTTGGATAGTTAATAGAGTAGTTGTACCAGGAATTTGAAAGCCCTCCCATTTCAGGATGATACTTACTACTCTAATCAAGGGTTCTGATGAAAAAATATACAGTTATGGACTCAACGGGCAGCCTTGGTGAACCCCAGTGTTAATCTCTAATTTTGTCCCTACTATCCCTTTAATACTCGGATATGTTGTGGCTGATGTATACAAACCTTTTATTAAGTTAAGAAGTTTTATTGGAATACCAAAAAAACTTAAGGTCGTAAATAAAAATAAATGATTGACCCTATCAAAGGCTTTTTCAAGAGCCAAGGAAATCAAGCCACCACTAATACCATTTCAGACAAATACTCAATTAAGTCCCTTATTGTAGTTAATACCGACTGAACCCTCCTATTAACTAATCCACAATACTGTATTGGTGAGATTACTACGTTTGCCATTTGTTTTAGTCTATTATTAATTAGGGTGGCAAAAATGTTGTAATCTGAATTTAGCAGGGTAATTGGTTGCCAAGTCTGAATATTGCCTTTCTCTCCTGGTTTAAAAATGTAGGTTTGTAGCCCTTCAGAGAAATAACCCGGGATAGTTTCTCCGGCTAGAAAATTATTAAACAATATCAATAAATAAGATACTAGTTCTGTATGAAAAGTTTTAGAAAATGGATTAGATAAACCATCCAATCCTGGGGAAATATTCTCTTTAAGTTTACAAAGTACTGCCTCAAGTTCCTGCTGTGAAAATGGTTTTATTATATTAGCAATCATTACCTTTTCTAAACTTGGAGGAGAAAAAAGACCTAAGTAATTATTAATCTCCTGAATAGAAGGGGAGTGTTGAGATTAGAGTTCCTGAAAGTGTGCATTAATACAAGTACTAATTACTTTTACATCCTCAACTTTACCTGACTTTGAGTCCAAATAATCTAAAGATATAGAATCTCTAAGTGTTTTACATAATTGATAAGGGTCCCCAACAACAGATTTTCCCATATGATTATTAAAAAGGGCTTGCAAAGATTTGGCTCTATCATATTGCAATTGTCTCATGCGCAATTTAATATTATTAATCTGTAAAGAAAAATCCTGTTTAGAAACATTTGCAAGCAAAATTAAATGTTGCAAATGAGCTCTTAGCTTTAAGTAAGATAAGAACTTAGAGTTCCTCTGACTTATCCCATAGCCTTTAAACCATTGGATACAATCTTTCTTTGTATCTGCCCACCAGACTCCTATATCAGAATACAAGAAGCCGACCGACAATCTAGCCTTTAAAATTAGTTTAATTGAGTTTATTACCATCTTGTCCTGTAGGATAGCAGTATTTAATTTCCATCTTTTATTCCGAACTTTCTGTGGAATAGTAGCCTCCACCTCCACCTGGAGTAACATATGGTCTGAAAATTCTACCGGCACTCTTTTAAATTCCTTAACTGGAATATTTTTGGAGATTAACAAATAATCAATAGTGGATCCTTTAGTCCCTTTAAAAAAAGATGCAACCAGAGCTCTCTCTCTTAATTTGACTACAATTTACCAGGTCTGCCAATGCAATTATTGTTTTCAAACTATTAGAATCACAATAAATTTTTTTTGTAGTGTCTCCTTTAGTAAATAGATTACAATTAAAATCTCCTCCCCAAAGGATAGGTAAAGCCGTTACTAAGTATGGTTGGATATCTGTCATACAAGTAATTCTAGCTGCTTTTGTTTGGGGATTATAGAGATTAATCATTCTATAGGTGTTAGAAAACCATTTTCCATCTATTATTAATACTCTCCCAGGTATTAAAACAATTAATTTATATAAAGTAAACTGATAAGAATTAAATAAAATCCCGATACCATCAGCTGTCTCTCTGCCAAATGACCAATATGAAGGACCCCATGGCCAATCATTTTTAAAGGAAAAAATTTGTTCTTTAGAGAACATCCATGTCTCTTGCAAAAAACATACAGAAATATTCATATCATGTATTAAATGAAAAATTGCTTTACGTTTAACGTTATTCAGTATACTGTATACATTAAATGAAGCCCAGAGAAATCCCATTATCAAGATCAGGTTAGAGAAAGTAAACCTCATTTTTTTCCACGTTTCTTTTTTTTCCCTTATAATCGTCTAAAGAAACACCTAAAATACCCTGTATGGATTTTTGGGAGTCTGAGTCACCTATGTCCATTTCCGAATCCCCCCATGTAGGGAAAAGGGCAGCATATGTATTCGGTACCATAACTGGGGGTGGGATCATTTTAAAATTTCTACTGGACCTTCTCGGGGGTAATGGCAACTGCTGAACTGAATCAACAACTATTTTGTCAACAGGTTCCGTATAACAAACAGGCTGTAATAAGTCTGTGTTCTGGATTGTTTTCCCCAATTTTCTAGGTGTATTGTTTGTCTCTGGGGGGGAGGGTGAAGAAGAGAGAGGTACTGTTGCCTCTGAAAGTATTTCAACTGGATTTTGTGATAAGGGGGGAGGAACTAAATCCTTAGCTTCAGATGCTGCTTGATTCACCTCTTCTTGGGCCTGTTGAATTATCAAATCAGTACTACCACATGCGGCCTTGTTCTTTACTGCCCAAGTACACTCTTTAAATGCATGCCCGTACTCTTCACAAAGGTCACATCTTGTATGGTTAGCACACTGCATTGTGACATGGCCTATTTCCCCACAATTATCACACCTTGGGTGATCACATATACTAGATAGGCGAGTTTTTGAGCCGCATGTATAACAGGCTCTGGGCTGTCCACTATAGAAACATACCCCCTGTCTCTTCCCAGTAGAAAGGAACTGGGGATGTGCTCTATCCCTTTGTCAGATTGTCTTAATTTAACTTTCAATTTCCATCCCCCCATCCAAAGCTGTTCAGAGTCTAAAATTGGCTCTGGGTCCCCTTGAATATCACATTTCAGAGATAACCAGTGAGTAATATCCTCAACATGGACACCCTCATTCCTAAACATGATAGTGACATGTTTAATTAAAGGTTTAGTAAGAGGAATAACTAAAAAGGGAGTCCATGTTGGGGAGAACTTTACCTGGTTATACCTTTCCCAGAACAGATCTAGTAAATAAGCAGAGCGTAAACTAAGATCATAGTTATCTTCTCCCAAGATATTAATAAAAGCAAATACATCTCTGGGAGTAAAACGAGAGAATCTTTTATAAGTATTTTTCCCACATAATACCTATCTGGTCTTTCAGCCAGACCCTCCTTATATCTAATGCATACAGCATTGCGCCTAGGCACAGCCTCTCTGTTGGCCTGATTAAATAATGAAGACATTAATGGTTTTTCAGTTACTTGTTTAACACTAGACACATCTGCTAGAACAGTTTCTGTATTGTTATTGCTCAAGTCCACCTTGACACCAATACCCTTATGTATAGCTGTGTGCAAGGAGCTATTTTTTATGTCCCCTTCAGCTGTGTTCTGATCTTGTGCTCCACCTGGTTTCCACCCTGGGGAGCTGCTTTGTAAATCAAACGTCGAGTCCCACACTAGGTCGGGAGTCCAGACTCCAGTAGTTGTTTTCTCCCAGCCAGCTGCTAACAGGGCGCCCTGTGGTGACCATTTCTCGTCATGTAATTGTGGAGTAATAGTTGTGGCAATAGAGGTAACAGACATTTTAGAACTTGGCTCATTACTAGGCATATTCTTTTTAGCGGTTGCGTGTTGTTTTACTATATCCACTTGTGGAGTAGTTGTTTTACCAAAACTAAACTCTGTAACCCCTTCTTGATTGTTTGTATTCGTTTGGTATTTTATAGGGTACTGAAACCTTGTACTCCTATTGTCATTTTCTGTAGGTTTAAATACAAATCCCGTTTATTTGTTTAGATTAACCGCCCCACTGCCAGTTTTAACCTGTAAAGTACTCACCGGTAGGGGTTTTGTATCAGTAGTAAGAGTGAGCTTTGCATCGTCTGGAGCCTCCGAACGTTCTGATGGCTCGACGCCCATTTCTGTTCCTGAAATTACATCGCTACTCACGGGAGGCATAGAAAGTGGGTTGCCTCCCTTTACAACAGGCTGCATTTCACTCGTTTGTGACTTCGGTTCTGGTGTGGTTACTTCCGCATTCTGAGTATCCACTTGGATGTCTCATGAGACGATGAAATCCTCTACTGGGTGTGACGCTGAAATGCTAGTAGTGTTTAAAGGTATAGAAGCCTCCACTTTATTAGCCTTCAAGTAACTCCCGTCGTTTCTTTCCTCTGGTGAAACATTATCCAATAGTACCAATTCTTCATTTGTTGATATAGCTTCATGGAAGATTTCCTCACCTTCGGTCTCCAAAAAGGTGATTATCTGTGATTCAGAATCTATTAGCTGCATGGCCTCCTTGCCTGCAGCGTCCACCACCTTCTCCTTCAAGCGCTCACCCGAAGTGGCCATCCTGCAACGAGATAGCTGGTCCCCCTACTGGCCAACAGTAGGGGTAACTTTATTAGAATATACACATTCAAACAATACACATTAACATATGAAAAACAAGTCAAAAAAAAAAACAGCAAATTACAACAATCCTGAACAATTTATCACATATAAACATATTCCTATTCCACAGGTTAACAAATCAAGCACAAAAGGACAGGATTATTCAAAAGCAAAAAAAAAGAATTAAAAAATAAAACACAAACCATACTAGGCCTTAATACCTAATTATATACACTCTTCACCCCTCTGAAAACTATATACAATTCGCTTAATATATATATCATTATTTTTATCCTCCTCATTTATATTTAATGAAGTGCAAAAATTCCCTCCACCAAAATCGTACTTTGTCAGAGTTATATAATTGACATTCTACAGCATAAATTCTGTTCAGTACATTGGTAATGTAAACTCTAAACCCCTCTAAAGAGGGACGTTTCTGATATAACACCCATTGGCATCTAGTATGCCATAAGCAAAAACGCAGACTAGCCAAGAATAAGCGTAAAGTATTTTCCTCAAATCTACTCAGGTGAGGGGGAAAGTCCCCAATCACCAAGATATCATAATTAATCTTAGCCAACCAAGGAAAGTCCCAAACCTGAGCCAAAACACCATAATTTAGTGGAAAAGAGCATTGCAGAAAAAGTGCTCCATCATCTCTTCCAGATTTATGCATTCTGGATAGGGGCAAAATCTTTCCTCAATAGCTTTATGTTTGGCCGCACTTCACGCTTAATTTTCCATACATTATAAGCTATAAATTTTCCCACATATAAGGGGAAGTCTCTTATTATTAAGTTGTTCTAACACATTTCTTGTGTTGTCACTTGAACAATTTTTAAAGTTTGGCACTAAATGGAAAAATTGTGCCATAATTTCATCGTATAAACTTTTGGATGAGCATCTTAATATCAAATCTTTAGACACTTTCCACTTATATAGTTTTTGGGCTGCAGGTTTAAAATAACCTGGTACCCTCAATTTCAGAGACCATTTAGGTGCCTGAGAACCCCACCTACTAAGATATAACTTAAACAGATTCTTGAAAGCTAAACAATCTACCTCTGTAGAGGAACCCAAGCCCTTTTTTAAAGAAAAAGAAAAGAAAAGAGTAAAACAAAACACCACTGGATCCACCATCCCTAAACCCCTGTGTTTTCTATTTAAATAAGTACAACCTCTCTTTACCGGGTTCAATCTATTGCCCCATAGTAACTGAAAGCAAATGCTATATAGTTTTGTCTCGAATTGCAAAGGTAACGGGAAAAGAACCGCCATATACTGTATTCTTGGTAAAATAAATTGTTTTAGAATCTGGATTCGTTTCAGTTTCGAAAACTTAAACCTTTTCCAAAGTAACACTTTCTGTGCTATAGAGTCGAGAACCCCTAACCAATTATCCAATGGACAGTTCTGATTTGAAAACATCACACCCAGTATTTTTAAAGGTTTTAGTGAAAACTCTACAGACTTAAAGAAAAATAATTATCTCTGATAATTGCCTAACAATAACCCTTTTGATTTGTGTATATTTAATTTTGCATTAGCAACACTTGCATAAGCAGAAAAGATTGAAAAAAAAACTGGGAATTCCATATGGTTGGAAAAAAAAGGCAAATATCATCTGCATATGCTTGAATGACACAGGGACTTGGTACCCCTGGCATCATTATCCCCTGCCACATGGGGGGGTGCAAACCCCACTTATCAGGGGTTCTAACGAAAAGTTATACAAAAGAGGGCTTAATGGACACCCCTGCCGGACTCCACACTTAATGTAAAATCCCTCCCCCAAACCTCCCTTTAAGGCCGGGAAGACTTTTGCATTGTTATATAAACCTTGCAATAGAGTTATAATATTCTGAGGGATACCAAACCAGTCTAACGTAGCAAATAAAAATCCCTGATCCACCCTATCAAATGCTTTCTCCAGCTCTAAAGACACAATGGCCCCTGATCGTCCCTCAATCTGAACTTGTTCAATAATATCCCTGATTAAACATAAAACTGAATGAATTCTTCTGTTCGGAATCCCACAATGCTGAATAGGCATGAAAAGTTCCTCTGTCACCCCTTTCAGTCTATTATTAATCAAAGTAGCCAAGATTTTGTAATCTGTGTTTAACAAAGTTAAAGGCCTCCAATTTTTGAAATCCCCTCTATCACCTGCTTTAAAAATGTATATCTGACGTCCTTCTGAAAATGAGCTCAACAGTGCTCCTCCAGTAAGGAAAAAATTAAACACCAAAACAAGACATTCCACAATTTCAGTCTGAAAAACCTTATAAAAATCGTTTGATAACCCATCCAGTCCCGGAGCCACGTTCAATTTTAGGGATTTAATGACATCCTGGATTTCAGCTTTCTAAAAAGGCTGTTCTAATGTACCCCCACCTACCTTGTCTCTTTTATCTCCTAAAACTCTGCCTAGAAATTGACTGATCTGAAGAGACGATGGAGCAACTTTAGGCTCTAAATCCTTAAAATGTTGCTTAATTATTTCTTCTAGTGCACTGGTGGAATACACTTTAGTGTCTCCTTTATATAAGAATTCCAACGCTCCTTGATCTTTAGTCGTTTTACACAACTCAAATGGGTCCCCAAAAACAGACTTTTTTAAATGATTTTGGACTAGAGCTTGAAGCGTTTTTGCTCTGTCATACTGTAGATTCCTCATTTGACCTTTGATTTCAGCTATTTGATCAGAAAAATTACCTCTAGAGGAATTAGCCCATGTCAAAACTTTCTGAAGCTGTTTTCTAAGTTTAAGGTATTCAAAAAAGGCTGTGTTCCTCTGCCGGATCCCATGTTTTTGAAACCAACATATACAATCGTTTTTAGTTTCTTGCCACCATATGCCTATATCCTGATACAAAAAGACCACTGACAACCTAGCTTCCAAAATACAACGAATGGAATTAATTACCACAATCTCATGTAAAATCGAAGCATTTAATTTCCACATAGTTCTATGTTTTACAAAACTTTGATAAGCACCAACCTTAATAACTACCAAAGCGTGATCTGAGAATTCCATAGGAATAATCTGTGGACTATGTATCTGATTTCTTTTAGAAGTAAATAAATAATCAATCAAAAAACTTTTCCCTTTTGTAAAAAAGGTACCTGATAAGCTACACTCCCTAGTATTAATACAATTTACTAAATCCGCTGTTTTTATAATATTAGCTAGACACACAGAGTCACAATAAATTTTCTTTCCAGAAACCAGCCTATCTACACCATTGTTCCCCCTTAAAGTACAATTAAAGTCCCCCCCAGAAAACCGGGATTGTTGTAATCAAAAATGGCCGAACATCAGTAAAACACTTAACTCTACCCGCTTTAGATTGAGGCCCATAAATATTAATCAATCTAATTCTGCTGTCATACCAGCATCCTTCTATAATTAATATTCTACCCGGACATACCTCAATCAATTTGTGTAGTTTAAAATTAAAAGAGTTAAAAAGAATCCCCACCCCATCAGCCCTCTCCTCCCCAAAGGACCAAAAAGAAGGTCCCCACGGCCAATCTTTAGCAAAAGTATAAACTTGATTGTTAGCAAACATCCATGTCTCCTGTAAAAAACAAATAGAAATCCGTAAATCAAATATCAACTGAAAAACCGCTTGTCTTTTCTGATATTTCAGAAGACTATGGGTATTGAAGGTAGCCCATGTAAAATCCATCCTATTAGCCTAACCAAACCCATTATTAAACACTCATTTTTTCCTTCTCTTCTTTTTTTTTCCTTTGTAATCCTCCTTCTGTACTTCCCCGCCCTCTTGTACCTACACTTGGGAATCAGTATCAGCCATATCCATTTATGAATCACCCCATGATAGCTCCGCAAAAGGATTTTTCGATTCAATACTATCTGATTCCAGAGGCAAAATATTTTTGGATGTTCTACTGGACCTCCTTAATGTTAAAGGGGCAACCGGAGGGTGTAATCCATTATCACTTGCCCCACCCTTTACCTCTGGATTATCATCATAGCATACCGGTTGAAGTAAGTTTGGAACTACCTTTCCTATATTCTGCTTATGAACCACAGTATCCACCTCCACTACCTCTTCCTCACCTTAATTACATTCTGGGGATAACCAGGTTTTGACCTCCGGGTCACCTCATGCTGAGACACACCAGCCTCTTGTGCTTGTCGAATCAATAAATCAGAATCTCCACAAGACAGTTTATTTTGGCACTAGGACAATCTTTGAAAGCATGATTCAGCTCTTCACATAAATCACATTTTAAAGCATTTGAACAAAACAAAGTGACATGGCCTACTTCACCACAATTGTCACACTTAGGTTGGTCACATGCACTAGATAAATGTGTTCTAGACCCACACCTGTAGCAGGCCCGGGGCTGACCGCTATAGAAACAGACCCCCCTATCTCTCCCCAACAAAAATGAGTTAGGAATGTGTTCCACACCTGCCGCCGATTGCCTCAGTTTAACCTTAAACTTCCAACCCCCCGTCCAAAATAATTCTGAATCTAATATTGGATTAGGTTCACTCAACACTTCACATTTCTGGGAAAGCCAAAACTTTATATCTTCTATTGAACCCCTCGCTCCTAAACATGACTGTCACAAATTTAATTAAAGGTTTAGATAACGGAATAACAAAAAAAGGGGTCCACAAAGGGGAAAATTTTACCTGGTTATATCTTTCCCAAAAGAGGTCCAGTAAGGCTGGGGAACGGAAGCTGATATCGTAGTTATCCTCCCCAGAAATGTTAATAAATGCAAAAACATCTCTGGGGGAAAACTTTAAGGAATCTTTAATCAAAGTTCTACCAACATAAAACCTGTTTGGTTTTTCTTTTAAACCCCCTTTATATCTAATCCTGACAGCATTTCTCCTTGGGGCCGCTTCTCTCTTGCTTTGACTAAATAGGCTAGACAATAGGGGTTTTTCGGGCTTAGCTCCATACCCCTCTACATGCTCAGAAATATCAGGATTAGGCCTCACTACATTAACACCAGGCACAGTATCATTTAAATGCACAGCCTTTTCTTTCTGCAAAGTGACCCTATTAACACAAGCATGAGCCCCATCTCCCCCCCCCGGTTTCCATTCTGGAGTAGCAGACTGAAAACCCAGGAATCATTCAAGCAGAGCCTGGAGACCAAACCCCATGATCCATCTGTTTCCACCCTGCTGCTGACAAGGCCGCCTGTGGGGACCAAGTTTTATCATGTACGCCCATTAAATCAGGAGTCTCAGAAACAGTAGTCTTAGGAAAATCCAAGTCCCTTGATTTAGGCCCCTGCAATGATTTCTTTTCATGCTGGTATGGAAAACAAAACTCAGTCACTCCTTCTTGCACTCCAGCATCTTTTTGATATATTACTGGTGACGTCTTGGAGTCTTGTGCCACTTTAGGGTTATATACAAAGCCCGAATCCTTAGATATAGGGATAGTGGGGAAAGCAAAAAGTCTTATGCTGAGTACTTACAGGCCGCAAGGGAATAGCAGAAGATCCCATGCCCCTCGCTCCTGTCTCCTGCATCTCATTTGCTGCATATCCCGCTCTCTCTGTGTCTGACAAGCTCCTCCGATTGCCAGGCAATTTCTCAGACTCTCGCTGCTCCTCCTGCAGTTTTTCCTTGGCCATCACCGCTAGACTTCGTATCTGCACTCCGCGCACCTTCACTTCCGCGTTGCCGGCTTCCCGATACACCTCTGATGCCGGTTTTAAAGGAACCGCGTCCTTTACCTTCTCACTCGTAACTAAGGGATCCTCCGCTACAGCAGCCTTCAAGGAACTCCCTGGGCAGTTGCAATCCGCTATCTCCACCCGCTACATTTTGCCACGAACTCTCAAAAACCTCAGTAGCAATACTCAAAATTGTATTTTGCGATATTTTTCCATCTTGCTCCAGCTCCTCAGCGCCTACGAGCGCCCTTCCCGACTCCTCCACTGACTGAGCCATGGCTAACTCAGTCACAGCACACCAACACCCATACTCCCCCCACAGGCTACTGAGACTCAGCAACAGTAGGGGAATTTCCTCGGTGTCCTGGCCAAATTTTCCTCATTCACTAAAATACCACCAACAGCTTAATCTGGTTCAAGGTCAGTTGGCATTCATCTGTATCCCCCTCCCCCGGGTCGTGCCTGAAAATAGGAAGGATTTGTCTAGTGCACTTACCCAGTCAACAAAAACTAAATAGATAAATAAATTTGCTTCTTGTAGCACAAAAAGGTTTTTGGGGTTTGTGACAGCCACCATCTTGTTTTTTTCCCCAAAGTAAAAAAAAATGGAAAGTACATAAAAATAATTTATTTTCAAAAAACCAACACCTGACCTACCTAAACGGGACCCATTTAGCTAGATTCTGGTGTTTGTTTGTTTTAAAAATGTATAGAAATAACTTGTCTGGCCACCCTAAAATCCAAGGTGCTCAGCTTAGTTAGAGGAGCTGTTCACCCACGTCCTCTGTATGAGAACAGTAGGACATTCTGAAGCTAAGCGTGAATGTTGAAATATTTCAATGTTCACTCAAAACTTGGTCATTTTACCATATTTTTACACCAAAATCTCAATATAGCCTTCTTATGACCCCACCTCACAAACCCGGCAGGTGAAAAGTTTAAAATTCCATCTGAAACATGAGTTTGCACATCAACTGCAAAATCACCTTTAGGCATGTATTTGAAAAATTTCAGCTGTCTTGTTCATGATGTGGCATCACCAAAAGACCATGTTGAAAGCTTGGTGGAAAAATATTGAAAATTGGCAGAGTTATAAGTGAACATTGAAATATTTCAATGTTCAATCATAACTTTGTTAATTTGTAATATTTTTACACAAAACTTTCAACATGACTATTTGGGGACCACAACTCATGAACAAGGGTACTGAAAATGTTCAAATCCTGCCTGAAAGGTGATTTTGTGCAGTGACCAAGAGATCATCTTTGGAGATGGATTTCAAAAACGTCACCAACCTTGTTCGTGAGGTGGGGTCCCAAAAGGAACATGTGGAAAGTTTGGTATAAAAATATTAAAAATTATAAAGTTATGAGCAAAAGTTAAAACCCTATTCAAATACATTAAACTGGACTTACCTTATTTTCTCATATCACAGTCGTCAGTTCTAGCAGCAAGACATGTTTTCAGCTGGACAGTGGATCTACACCATGGGACATGTTCAGTGAGTGAGGGTGTGTGTGCGGGGAGTGCTGAGTGAGGGGACAGGGTGGGTGGGTTTGGGGGTCAGATTGCTGATGGACAATTTTATTTTTACAAGTTAAGCAAAAAAAAAAAAGAATAACAAGGGACAGTTTTCTTAACTTCAGGGGGATCCAAGCTGATACTGAGGACTGGGCATCCCAGTGTTGGGATGATCTTCAGTGGCACTGGGGGTGAGCACTCTGATGCCTCCAACTGTATATTGGGGAAGGTGGGTGGGTGACCTGGAGGGAGGGCAGCAGAGGAGAAGCAGTAATATATATACATATATATACACACACACACATATATATATATATATATATATATATATAATGTGTGTGTGTGTATATATATATATATATATATATATATATATATATATATATAAATGGGTAGGAAAAATCTGTGAAAAGGAGGCAGTATGGCACAGTGGTTTAAGGCTCTGAGCTGCAAATCTGGAGACCTGGGTTTGAATCCCACAGCCCCCACTTGCATACTATGTGACCCTGAGCAAGTCACTTAACTACCTCGTGCTCCCAGGTTGCACCTGCAAACAAACTTTCAGCTTAGTGTGTCTCGCCTGGTGAAATAATTGTTAAATAAATAGAAGTCCCTGATTGGATAAAACACACCACATGACCGTGTATTATCACACAATGACCACACACCTCCCACTATGACCACACGCCTTCACTACATTCCTGAAGCCTGTTTACAGAGCAAACCTGCTGAATCACTCCTCTGTTGTCAAACTGACTGGCAGAGACACAGACTGCACTGAAGGAGAAGTAGACTTTCACAAACAAGTCCTAACAGGAACAAATTTAAAAAATGGGTGGATTACCTTAAGAGCCACAAGATCTTGAATATGTACTCACCAGAGATGGCTGGTACAATGATGATTTATTTAGAGAACTAGTAGAACAACTACATCAGTAACAAAACCTCATGCAGTTTAAATGCTGTAGTTTGATTAATATAGTCACAGTTATTTTTTGCACTTCTGCCACTTTCAGCATTGTCATATTTTAACCTAAAATGTGACTTTTACCATATTAGGTACACCTTGTGGAGTGTCCTAGCTGCTAGGCAATGGGGGGACCTGGTCTGGGAGGGCAGCAAAATAGCCTTTTTCCTGGACATTTCTTCTCAATCCCAGACCAAGATGAAGGCTCTACAGCTAACGAAGAAACTCCTTCTTGAGAACGGCATTGAGGCCCAGCTCCTGTTCCCTGCTAGACTGCAGATTAAGAACTCTGGTAAGATTCATATCCTGACTGACCCTGATGCGGCCGCAGCCCTGGCTTCTAAATTGCTTGAAGGCCACACTCAGCAGAAAGCTGATCTGGACATGAATTCTGACTCAGACACTAACGATTGAACTTTGGTCAGACTTAAATTATGTAAATCCCTTTGAGTTGCTTACCTAGAGAAATCAACAGCTGTTTTACTTCTTGGTCATTTGGAATTTTGCCTGAGATTCAGTATTATTGTTAGGTAAGCCATGTTGGTGCTATTGTCTATAAAGATTAATCTTCATGTTCCTGCCTATTGAGAGATACCACAAATGAAGGGGATATATTACCCCACTCAGTTCGTGAACTAGTTACGATTTTCTCTTTCCATAACCTGTCTCCCTATCTATTAGCAGGTCTAGCATTTGTGGTAGGGGTGCAAAGCAACCTAATTGAGTCCAGCAACCTTGTTAGATCCTGGTTAAGTATCCATCATTAGGATAATTCAGCCCTCCTCCTTATTGAACTCCTACGAGGGGTGGAAATAATGGCGAACAGCCCTTTTTGTATTAGGTGGGTGAGAGTGATATACCCTACATTACTATCTAACCATAGAGTAAAATCCTAGAACATTTAGAAGTTATTAGTCACCAGTCGGGATTTGATCACAATACTGTATAGTCCTATTCTATGTTAAAACCATATCTGACTGTGATGTATAACACTTGTTCTGTGATGTGTAATATGCTGCATGGTGTTTGCTGTACTACGTACAATTTTAAAAATAAAGTATAAAAAAATAAAAAAGACTGCAAATATAAAACTTGGTGTACTTTATCATCACAGACATTCAATGACACCAGCTGCACTCAGACTAGTCACCAGTAGCTCAATACTGTCTACCATTGACTATGGGTTGCCTATATATGGGGCAGGCACAAAAACTGCTCTTAACAGGATCAGCACACTCCTCAATAAGGCCTGTCATCTTACTTTGGGGGCTACTCTTGACACACACACTTGCTTGCTGTACACTGAAACTGGGTGGCTTCCACTCCATCTTAAAGGACAATACCAAACCTGCCTACTTCTAAAAAAAGTACTACTTGGATTGACATCCCCCCCCACACTGGGTGGACACTTTAAGCTGGCTATCCCAATGAAATCTACCCGTAGTGTGGTCACTGACAAGATGGTGATTCCCTTCAAAAGGATGAAACTTGCCCAGAACTCCATCCTGTATCAAGGACCGAAATGGTACAATGAACTTCCTGCTGACCTCACTGATACTACCAAGATCAGTACTTTCAAAGCTGGGCTCAAATCTCTCCCTTGGCTCTAAAATGAATTGTACCTGCCTGCACTAATGTGATAGTACCTTGCCCCCAGTTTTCCATTTACCTACCCCCTCTACATCTTTCTGCTATATACCACTTTTTTCTTAACCTACTCCCCTACCCCCAATTACCTGATGATGGCCTCACTTGGTTGAAGGCTCCACCTCTCTCCCACCTCAGACGATGCCACCTACGGCTGAACCCCCAACCGCATCTTATCTAATCAGTCTATCTGTTAATATGTACTAATTTGATGTGTATAAGTTAAAATTTTACTATTACTGCCTGTGTATATGCTTCAATGTTTTTCTTTTTTTTTTTTCTCTGTAAACCTTGTATTTTTGTAATGTTTGTTCAACACTGATGTGGAACCTTCAAAAATGAGTCCTTGACTCAAAGGTATTAATCCCAAACTATAAATACATTTTTTTTTTTTAATTTCAGAATGCGGTGGTGACGAGCAATTTCAGAATGCAGCGGTGATGTACAATTTTAAAATGTGCCAGTGATGCACAAGTTTGGAATGTGGTGATGATGTACAGGTTTGGAATACAGCGGTGACATACAATTTCAGAATGCAGCAGTGACGCATAATTTTGGAATATGGTGGTGACACACAATTTCAGAATGAGGTGGTAATGCACAATTTCATAATGCAGTGATGGTGCACAATTTCAGAATGCAGTGGTGACACACAGGTTTGGAATGTGGTGGTGATGCACAATGTAGGAATGCAGCAGTGATGCACAGTTTTGGAATGCGATGGCAACATAGGTTTTAAATTTGGTGGTGACATTGCGACAGTGATGCACAATTTCAGAATGCAATGGCAACATAGGTTTTAAATTTGGTGGTGACACTCAATTTAGGAATGCAGTGGTGATGCACAGTTTTGTAATGTGGCAGTGACACACAGTTTCAGAAGGCAGCGGTGGCGCACAGGTTTGGAATGCAGCAGTGATGCACAATTTCAGAATGCAGCGGTGACGCATGATTTCGGAATGTGGTGGTGACACAGGTTCAGAATGTGGCTGTGATACACAATTTGAGAATGTGGGGCACAGTTTCAAAATGCAGCAATGATGTACAGTTTTGGAATGCGGTGGTGATGTATAATTTCAGAATGTGGCAGTGATGCACAGGTTCAGAATGCAGCAGTGATGCACAATTTTGGAATGTGGTGTTGACGAACGATTTTGGAATGTGGCGGTGAAGCAAAATTTCAAAATGCAGCAGTGACGCACAGTTTTGGAATGTGGCAGTGATGCATAATTTCAGAATGTGGCAGTGACGCACAGGTTCAGAATGCAGTAGTGATGCACAATTTCAGAATGTGGTGGTGAAGCACAGTTTTGGAATGTGGTAGTGATGCACAATTTTGGAATATGGCAGTGATGCACAACTTTGAAATGTGGCAATGACACACAATTTTTTGAATGTGACAGTGATGCATAATTTTGGAATGTAGAGGTGATGCACAGGTTTAGAATGAGGCAGTGACGCAACATTTTGGAATGTAGTGGTGATGCACAATTTCAGAATGTGTCGCTGACACACAATTTCAGAATGTGGCAGTGATGCACAATTTCGGAATGTGGTGATGATGCACAGTTTTGGAATGTAGGGCCATGCAATGGATGTCCTGTATTTAGACTTCAGCAAGGCCCTTGATTCTGTGTCTCATGGGAGGTTGGGAGGAAAGCTGGAATTTGTGGGGATGTGGTCAAAGATGGTAAACTGGATTGTGAACTGGTTGAAGGGGAGGCAGCAAGGGGTGGTGGGGGGCTCTCATCCCCAAGGACTGCGACAAGTAGGGTTCTACAGGGCTCAGAACTTGGCCCAGTACTGTGTGGGATATTCATAGCAGATATCTCACATGGCATCAGGAGTAAGAACAGTCTGTTTGCTGATGATACCAAGATGGGGCAGTAGTGGATGACATAGTAGGGTGGCAAGAGCTACAGGATGATCTGACTAAACTGGAGGAGTAGTCAGATTTGTAGCAGTTGGGTTTCAGTGCAAAGAAGTGCAAGGCTCCTAACTTTGGAGCAAGGAACCTGGGGAGGAGCTACCATTTGGGAGGGGTTCAGTTAGGTATCACCGAGGAGGAGAAAGATCATGGGGTGATTATAACAGGGAATATGAACAACTCAGCTCAGTGCAGGAAGGTAGCAGCTAAAGCCAACATGATGCTGGGGTGTATTGTGAGAGGAATTTCATCCAGAAGTAGGGAGGTGATCCTGCCCTTGTACAGGTCACTAGTCAGGCCACACTTAGACTACTGTGTGCAGTACTGGCATCCATTTCTGAAGAAGGATATCAGATTGCTGGAGGGTGTACAGTGCAGGGCAACAAAGATGATCCAGGGATTGGAGGACGAAACCTACAAGAACAGCTGAGGGAGTTAAATATGTACACCATGGAGGAGAAGAAGGATCGGAGGGATATGATTGAGACCTTTAAATACTTGAAGGGGATAAACAAGACAGTTACAGAAGGGGTTTTTAAGTTGAGGATGGGGAGGAACACGAGAGGGCAAGGTCTCAGATTGGAAGGGGGAAGATATAGGAGAGAGATAAGGAGACATTTTTTCATGGAAGGGGTTGTGGCTAAATAGAACACTCTGCCCAAGGAGGTGGTATCATGTGAGATAGTAGGAAGTTTTAAAAGGGGATGGGACAGAGTGAGGGTGTGTGGGATATTCATAGCAGATATCTCACATGGCATCAGGAGTAAGAACAGTCTGTTTGCTGATGATACCAAGATGGGGCAGTAATGGATGACATAGTAGGGTGGCAAGGGCTACAGAATGATCTGACTAAACTGGAGGAGTGGTCAGATTTGTGGCAGTTGGGTTTCAATGTGAAGAAGTGCAAGGTTCCTAACTTTGTAGCAAGGAACCCGGGGAGGAGTTACCATTTGGGAGGGGTTGAGTTAGGTATCACCGAGGAGGAGAAAGATCATGGGGTGATTATAACGGGGAATATGAACAACTCAGCTCAGTGCAGGAAAGTAGCAGCTAAAGCCAACATGATGCTGGGGTGTATTGCGAGAGGAGTTTCATCCAGAAGTAGGGAGGTGATCCTGCCCTTGTACAGGTCACTAGTCAGGCCACACTTAGACTACTGTGTGCAGTACTGGCATCCATTTCTGAAGAAGGATATCAGATTTCTGGAGGGAGTACAGTGCAGGGCAACAAAGATGATCCAGGGATTGGAAGATGAACCCTACAAGAACAGGCTGAGGGAGTTAAATATATACACCATGGAGGAGAAGAGGGATCGGAGGGATATGATTGAGACCTTTAAATACTTGAAGGGGATAAACAAGACAGTTACAGAAGGAGTTTTTAAGTTGAGGATGGGGAGGGACACGAGAGGGCAAGGTCTCAGATTGGAGGGGGGGAATACAGGAGAGATAAGGATACATTTTTTCATGGAAGGGGTTGTGGCTAAATGAAACACTCTGTCCGAGGAGGTGGTATCATGAGAGATGGTAGGAAGTTTTAAAAGGGGATGAGATAGAGTGAGGGCATAACTGTGAGGGGAGGAAGGGAGGGTGGGGCGGCTGCTATGTAAAGGTGCTAGCTGCACATTCAAGCCAACTTGATAGACCATGAGGCCTGTTTCTTCTGGCAGGGTCGCAGGGTTGTATGTTCATATGTAATACTACTAAGGATGATAAAGAGCGAGAAGGCCAATTAGTCCATGAATGCTCTTATACTTTAATTAGAATAATATGCTAAATTGTGACCAGAAAATAAAAATTTGCCAAGACGGTGTTTAAATTCTGTTTTTGTTCTACTGATAATTATATTTAAAGGTAATTTGTTCCACGGGTTGGTAACTCTCAATGTGAAAAAGAATTTTCTGCTAAGGGAATTGAACCTTTTTCCAATTAGTTGGAGTGGATGACCTCTGATGTTGTATGCACACTCTTTAAATTCCAGACCCAGTTCCACCATCAGATATGGATCCTGAATTATGTCATAGAGAAAAAGAAGGTTCTCTCTTAACCATCTTGTCTCAAGTGTCATGAGATTAAGTGTGGCGGTGACGCAGTTTCAGAATGTGGGGATGATGCATATTTTTTTAATGAGTTCTTGATGTTCAATTTCAGAATGTGGTGGTGATGCAGAATCAGAATGTGGCAGTGACACACAATTTTGGAATGTGCCGGTGATGCACAATTTTGGAATGTGGCGGTGATGCACAGTTTTAGAATGTGGTGGTGACGCACATTTTCGGAATGTGGTGGTGAGGCATATTTTCAGAATGTGCTGGATGACAATTTTGAATGTGGCAGTGATGCTCACTCTCAGAATGTGCAGATGACGTTATAATTTTGGAATGCCACGGTGATGCACAGTTTCATAATGCGGCAATGACATACAGTTTCCGAATGTGGCAGTGATGCATAATTCTGGAATGCGGCGGGGACACACAGGTTCAAAATGCAGCAGTGACTCTGAATTTTGGTATGTGTGTGGCTGTGATGCACAATTTTGGAATGTGGCAGTGACGCACAGTTTCAGAATGTGGTGGTGTTGCACAATTTTGGAATGTGGCGGTGATGCACAATTTCAGGATGTGGCGGTGACATACAGTTTAGAATGTGGTGGTGACACACAGTTTCTGAACGTGGACATGACACATATTTTTGGAATGTGGCGGTGACGCTCAGTTTCAGAATGTGGCGTTGTTGCTCAAATTGGGAATGGGGTGGGGATGCATAATTTCAGAATGTGGTGTGACATACAATTTGGGAACGTGGCAGTGACAATTTTGGAACGTGGCATTGAACACAACTTGGCAGAGATGTGCAATTATGGAATTTGTCTGAGATACACCATTTCAGAATGTGGCAGGGATGTGCAATTTGGGAATGGGGAAGGAATATGCAATTTTGGAATGTAGCAGGGATGCATAGTTTTAGAATGTGTCTGGGATGCATAATGTTGGAATCTGGTGGGGATGTGATGCACAATTTTGAAATATGGTGGATGCGTACAATTCTGGAATGTGGCAGGGGCAAGCAATTTCAGAATAAGTGGTATGTCCTGTCACATTCCAACAGTGTGCATCCCCACTATATTCCGAACTTGCCAGTCTCCATGAAATTCCTCGATATGTATGTCCCTGTCACACTCCAAGATTGATTGTCCCACCAGATTTTGAGATAGCACATCCCTGTCACATTCTGAGATTGCGTGTCCCTCCTCAACATTTTAAAATTGTGCACCACACTGACATTCTGTGCCTTGGCTCAGTGCTGCATTCCAAAACCACCTTCTGACATGTTCTAAAGTACAGTACCATGCATCTGAACATTCTGCAAATGCAAGCATTGCAGCCAATCCTATGTCATTTTTTTTAAAAGGATTACTATAGCTACAGTTTCTTAAAGTTTGGAGAAGTAGGTCCTATAAAGTTGCTGACAGGGAGGACTAGAGTGTGAGTTCAGGAGATGACATCATCAGTGGCTCTTCACTAAAACTTCCACTTTTGTGTAAAGAAACTACATTTGCCCTCTTCCAGTCCTCTGGAACCACTCCTGTGTTGAGTGACTCTATGAACAAAGCTGCCAGAGGTGCAGCTAGTTCACTATGCAGCTCCCTCAGTATCCTTGGCTGTATGCCATCTGGCCCCATAGCTTTATCCACCTTCAGCTTCTGGAGCTCCTCCAGGGCTCATTCTAATGTGAATGGGCTGGTGTCCACCTCTCCCTCCCCTTTGCATCTGCTGCTCAGCTGTGGTCCCTGACCCTCTCCCTTTTCAGTGAATACTGAACAAAAGTATGCATTCAGTATTTCTGCCTTCTCCTGATCGCCCTCCTTACACTCTCCTTTATACCATTTGAAGCTTACTATCCCTCTCCTGTTTTTTTCTTTTTTCCTTTTTCACTGATGTACCTATAGAATGTCTTGTCCTCTTTCTTCACTGTCCACTAGTCCCTCTTCGTCCATGCTAGCACTTAACAGCTCACTGCTTCCTTAGGGACACCAAGGTACACCTCCTGTTTTCCTCCCTTTGGATCCCCTTATATATCCTGAAACTCACTCTTTTAGCTCTTACTTTGTTTGCTACTTCTTTCAAGAACCATAATGATTTCCTCCTTTTCTTCTCTTTGGACATCAGCCTGATGTATTGAGTGATCACTTCCACTATGGTGCCCTTTAGTTTCCCCCATTGCTCCTGACCCCCCTCTTGCCTCCCCTTCTGTATAGCTACTCTGATACACCTACCCATTTCAGCTAAGTTGATCCTCCTGAAATCTAAAACCTTCACCTTTGTGTGACTAGCTTGTGTCTCTGTTCTCACGCTAAACCACACTTTGTGGTGGTCGTTGGATCCTAGCTGACCTTCCACCTGAATGTCTGTGACTCTGTCCCCATTGGTTAGTACAAGTTCCAGAATTGCAGTGCCACTGGTGGGAATACTCACTAGCTGCCTGAGGCCTCCTCCCTGTAATGAATCCAGGATGTCAAGGCTTCTGGATGATGTAGCTAGTGGGATTGTTCAATCCACGTCTGGGATACTGAAATCCCCCAGCAGTAATACCTCACCCTTTGATGCCATCTCATCAATCTGGTCCACTAGATCCCCATCCCCTTCCTCTCCATGTGCTGGAGGTCTGTAAATCACCCCTGTGCAGATTGCTGTGCCACTTCCTGGCTCAAGGGTGACCCACAGTGCCTCAGCCTCTCCCATCTACCATGCACCTCTGTTGCCCTAATATCTTCCCTGACATACAGGGCCACTCATTCTCCTTTTTTAACCCCCCAATCCCTTCTGAACATAGCATAGCCTAGTACATTAATGTCCCGCCCATGATTTGTGGTGTGCCACATCTCTGTTATTGCTTCTATGTCCAGGGCCACCTCCACTTACAAGGCCTCCAGGTCTGGGATTTTGTTTCCTAGGCTTCTGGCATTTGTCACCATGGCCCTCCAGGTTCTGATGCCCCTCATTTGTCTGCACCTATTTTTTGCTGCCCTTCTGCCCCCCAACTCCAACTGACCTTCTTTTGTGGCCTTGATTCCTCTGCTTCTCCCTTATTTCCTGTATCCACTGTTCTGTTCCTGAACTCCTTTCCCTGCATGTCTGTCTTGTCTGCTGTATCTTGTGGGGTTGGACTGCTCGAGTTATTTAATAAAAAAAAAAAGTCAAAATATATTTGAATGGTATCCACTATTTCTTCTCAATGTGTTGAGCTTACATAGTCTAACTTACAGGAAAGTTGGCTAAAAGGGGAAATAAATTGTTCATAATACAAAGTAGTCTTGAGCAGACTGTGTTGGCCTAGTAGTCCTCTTCTGCCAGCACTTTTCTGTTTCTATGTTTCTATGTAAACTTACTAGTAGCAAGCTGGCTGTGCAAAACTGTCAGCAGAGATGCAGAAACCTTGTCTAGTCGGCATGTGGTGTTGCTGAATTTAAGAGTCTAAATTACTGTTTGTGCTACATGTATTACTTGCTTTTCAGAGAACTAGAACACTGGCAATGAAAAAGTGCTAAACCACAAAACTTTTGCAAGTATCTGCAGTGAAGCAGGTCTGTACCTTTCCTCCCACTTTATCTTTTTTAAAAGAAATCACAAATTCTACCTTTTATATGTGTGTAATGTTGTTGCCCACCTCTGTGATTTTGCAATTAAAGAAGTAGTGCACCCTCATATTTTGTAAATGTCATTTGTTTCTTTATCAACAGATAACCCTTTTTTTGTGTGTAGCTGTTCGGGATATATGTGTTTGCTTTAGTTTGTTTTAACTGTTCAAACCACCCCCTGTAACTAGCCTTGGTGTCTCCATTTTCTGGTTGTTGAAATTTCATTGTCCCTGAGAGATACATTGGCATATGAGAACATGATGCTATAGCACCCATGTACACCATGTATCTCTATGCTGAAATTACACAAAACCAGAAAGAAAATCTCTAGAAACACAGACTGAAGAAATATAAAGGAAAAAGTCCCACATTTCATCTAAGACAGTTTGCAAAGCTAATTGAAGGTAAATGTGGTATTTCACACATTGCTGCAACTTGTTTTGTTAAATTCTAAGTAAACATACAGGCATACTGTGGTGTCTAAAGGGTGCTGACACATCTTGTTCTCATATGCTAATGTGGCTTTCAGGCCCAATGCAATTTCAACAACCAGAACATGGATACTCCCTGGATAGTTATAAGACCTAATGTGAACACTGAAAATAAACTGAGACAAACTCATGTATCCCTAACAGCTACACAAAACGTTGTTTGTTGACAAGGGAACAAATAACATTTACAGGATATGAGGGTGTAGTACTCCTTTAATAAAAATAAATATAACAGATGATACACCTATTTTGCTACCAGTTTCTGAAAGTCAGTCTTCACATATAATCATGAAGAATGACTTTCTCAGCACTTTGCAGAATGACTTAGAATGTGAAGAATGGGTTTCCATGGAGACAAAGAAAACACCTTATGAGCAAACACTGTTTTTCCCGCATCAGCATGGAACATGGACAACTGCCCTGCTGGGTATTCTTTTTCAGATGTAGACCCCCCCCAACAGGGTTTAAATAAATTGGCCCAGATATTCAAAAGGGTTGCGCATGGTGCAACAGTGTTCCACCATGCACAACCCACTGATGCGCCCCGGCATGATATTCAAAAGGGAAAAGTGCGCGACACAAATCCCAATGCACCAGAGCGCATCAGTAATGTATGCAGGCACAGGTAGGGGGGGTGTGCCCGTGCATAACCTGCACAGCCTGATATTCAGCCCAGGATGTGCAGAGCCATGCATGTGCAACCCCTACCTGCACCAGCACAAAGTTAAGCCAAAAAAAAGGAACAACTGATGGCCACCCACAGGTGAGCACCCTTGTTACAGGCGCAACACGCTGCCACCTTGTGGGTGGCCCCGATTCCAGCTGCACCTGGCAGCGCCTCATGCCCGATCGTGGGATTTTGTAAAAATACTTCGTCCTATATCCCCGGTGGTCCAGTGGACCGCTTTCTGCCCGATCGCGGGCATCTGTATTAATAAGATGTTCAATATCCCTTGTGGTCCAGTGGATCACTTTCTGCCCGATCGCGGGCATCTGTATTAATAAGAAGTTCAATATCCCTGGTGGTCCAGTGGACCGCTATCTGCCCGATCGCGGGCAGTTGTACAAAAACTAAGACCAATATCCCTGGTGGTCCAGTGGACCACTTTCTGCCCGATCGCGGGCGCCGGTGTAATAAAGTTCAATATCCTGGTGGTCAGTGGACGCTATCCACCGATCGTGGGCAGTTGTACAAAAATTAAATACAATATCCCTGGTGGTCTGGTGGTGCCCCCACCCGCCCACTGAGCTCCACCGCCCCGCTTCCCCCCCCGGTCAAATGGGCATGCAGCCCTACCGAGGTGTCAGTCGGTGGGCAGCGGGGTGGCAGGCGGGTGGGGTGCTGCTGCCTGCCAGCTGACCGGGGAGGAGCGGGGTGGTGGGGCTCAGTGGGCGGGTGGGGGGTACCACTAGACCACCAGGGATATTGGACTTAGTTTTTTTGTACAACTGCCCGCAATCGGGCGGATAGTGTCCACTGGACCACCAGGGATATTGAACTTCTTATTAATACAGATGCCCACAATCGGGCAGAAAGCAGTCCACTGGACCACCAGGGATATTGAACTTTTTATTAATACAGATGCCCGCGATCTGGCAGAAAGTGGTCCACTGGACCACCAGGGATATTGAACTTCTTATTAATACAGATGCCCATGATCGGGCTGCAGGGGGTATTGGTCCCCGATGGCTGCTGCCTGGCAGGGTGCCAGGCACAAGTCATCGGGAATCGGAGCATCTGCATGCAAATGGGACCATAATGATATGCAAATGGCCCCATGTGCACCTTGCATACATTATGGCCCCATTTGCATGTCAAGTTTTGAATATCGCGGTTGCTGTGCATGGCACAATGGAACTTACGCTAACACATCTTCATGCTCCCACTCTGGCCACTTGCGCTGGTGCAGTGCCACTGCCATGCACACTGGGGGTTGCCAGGGTGCGATATTCAAAGCTGCTGAGCCATGGTGCAGCTCCTTTGAATATCGCATAGTCCACACCCCTGCGCAGCCAAGTTGAGCTGCGCCCAAGCTTGCACCACAGCCTGGTGCAGTTTGAATATCTGGGCCATTGTGTTTTGCAAAATGAGCAAATCACGTATAATTAATATTATAATGACAGTTTAAAAAAAAGAAACCTTGCACATGATTTATAATAAAACATAAAGGTAGAGCAGTAAGCTGGCCTGCTGGCACAGCAGTAGTGCTACCTTTCACGATACTGATGACCCAGGTTCGGAAGTGAGCCTGGGCATTGGTGAGCCAGCTGGGGGGAGGAGGACTGAGCATCCCACGGACTGCTCTCCTCCTCTGAGAGGGAAGGTGAGGGAAGTTCTACATGCTCACACAACCCCTGATGGAAACCAGGGGTCCAACAGCTGGAGCTAGCATCTACAGGAGTTGGGGCAGATGTCAGTTTGCACACCTCTGATATCATTGCAATTGCATTGTATTACTGTTTGAGCCTGTATTCCTTTGCTGTGCCTAAACACAGTGCTCCCAGATCAGGCAAAGCATTTTCCTGTAGTGCACCCTAATTTTCCCTGTATTTTCCCTGTAAAACTGGGATGAAATTCCTGTAGATTTTCCTGTATGCACAAATCAATGTAAGTACGCAATTGGTGTCATTATGCCAGTCAATAAAATCACTAGGACAAATGTTCAGGCTGTTTTATGTGTTCTTATTTATTTTAAATGTAAAAAAAAATCACCTACAACGTATCACATAACTACTCTACAACTATAAGAACTTTATATGTAACAATATAATACCATCTTGAGGTTCTGGGGACATGTTGGAACGTATAAAGCTCAGTTCTCAAGGTTCACATGTCTCCAGAACGTCCTGAAGGTGTTATAACCTTGTAATAATACAGTCCCTTACACAGTATTCTATTTATAGTATGAAATGCCTTAACTTCAAATTTACCCCTTAATCACAGACTGATACATTTTGTGTTCTGCTCACAATGCATGAAAGGGGCATAGGGATGCACAAAATGTGCATACCCCACCCTCACCCCTGCACCCCGTGGACAGGTGCACCCATACTGGCTTTCACCAATGCTGACCACCTATCCATAGCTCCTCCCCCAACACACAGGACTCTGCAGGGTGGCTGGGGGAGGAGTTGCCCCAGGCAGACATCCAATGGGATGCCTCCTGGGACCCATAGTGGATCTCACACATAGGGTGGTATGGGTCTGGGGCTGTGCATGCCGATAGCATGCACCCAGACCAGCGCGGCACCCTCCAGTCCCAGCACTGCCTCACATAAACTTTCTGGGCACTCACCCATCCAGCTGCACCTGCCGCCTCCTACTGCCCAGCAGTCGGGAGCAGCACAGTGTGCACTGTCCTGGTCCCCAGTGACTGAATACCTGTGTTCATGGGGGTATGCTGTGGGTTATGGCAGGGTCTCCCTGGTGTACCCTGCACCACCCTCTGCACCCATGCAGCCAGCACTACGCAGGTTAGTGAATACACGTAGTGCTGGCACACCCTGAAACATTCCCATCACGGAGCTGTCTGCAGACATGGGGGATCGGGTGTAGTGGGTCTGCATGTGCCCCCTTCGTGCATGCCATGTGGGGGGCACAGGGGGTGTGGAGTAGCTATTCACCCCAGATATGCGTGCATAGCCACTGCACACCAGTCATGCATTGGGCCTATAGCTCTGCGTACCTGTAGTGCTCCATTAATAAACATTGTTTCAGTGTATTGCTGTGATTTTCATTGGCATGCTTAAGCACCCCCCACACACACACACACACACACACACACACACACACACACACCTACCTTTGTGCACTGAACTCTCAGAGGTAAAAACAAATATTCCCTTTTTTTCTCATTTATTTTACTAATCTTAGGCCAGACCAGGGTCTATTGGTCCCTTCTGATCGCACACATATAATTCATAACTCCTGCTTATCTTGATGAAGACACCCCCATACCTTTCCCAGGCTCACAATTAAATAGAAACACTGTCTAATTTTTTTTCAAATAACCTCAACCTCTAGACTATTCAGAAGAAGTGCTGCCTTAGTGATCTTTTTAAAAACACAACTCTGCTCTGTGCAGTAAACAAGCCAAGTAGCACTTAAGCACTCTTTGTGTCCCCATCACCCTCTAAAGCCCACCATCATTGAGTCTCTTGTCTGGCTCACTTTTTATACTTCATGGGCCAGATATTCAAAAGGGTTGCGCCATGCGCAATAGGGTTGCGCCTGCACAAGTCTGAACTTGCTCCATTCTGCGATATTCAGCAGGAGGCAGTTGCGCCACAGAAAACATGCTGAGCAACAGCGCAATGCAAATGAATGCATGCTGAACTGGAAGGAGGAGGAACCATGCATAAACTGCACAGCCCAATATTCAGCTGGGCTGTGCAGAGTTGTGCAGGCGCAACCCCCAACCTGCGCCTGCACAACTTTGAGTCCCCAAAAAAAGGCTCAAGTCGAGGGCCACCAACAGGTGAACTGCTGCATTGCAGGGTGCAACACAGCAGCTGCCACCTGTGGCTGGCCCCAACCCTCCTGTCCCCTGCAGCCCAATCACTGGCAGATGACTGTAAATCCCCCACCACCCCCCACTGGCCTGATCGTGGGCAACAATGTGTCTCCCCCAACATAGCCTGGTGGTCCAGTGGACGAAAAAGCCAGTCGCGGGCTGTATTGGTTATGACAACCCCTCCTCCCGAATACATCCCTGGTGGTCCAGTGGACGAAAAGCCCGATCACAGGCTGTAGTAGTTAAAACAACCACCCTCTCCCGAATACATCCCTGGTGGTCCAGTGGCAAATCCCAATCGAGGGATGTAAAACTTGAACAAACCTCACAACATAGCCCTGGTGGCTAGTGTCCCCCACCCACCACCCACGAAGCCCACCACCGCTCCCCGGCAGCTGGCGGGTGGCAGCATCCACCCACCTGCCACCCACCTGACTGACTGCCCAGTAGGGCTACTGCGCCCATTAGTGCAGAGCAAGAGCCAATGGGCGTGCAGCCCATACTATACAAGACAGTCCAGTTTTGTGAATGAATGAATGTATTCATTCACAAATCTGACTGTCTTCTATGACGTATGGGCTGCACACCCATTGGCTCTTGCTCTGTACCAATGGGCATGCAGCCTCCACTGCAGTCAGTCGGCGGGCGGCAGGACGGCAGGTGGGATGCTGCCACCCGCTGGCTGCTGGGGGACCGGGTGGTGGGGCTTCATGGGTGGGTGGGGTGGGGGACACTATCCACCAGGGCTATGTTCGGGGTTTGTTCAAGTTTTACATCCTACAATTGGGATTTGCCACTGGACCACCATGGATGTATTCGGAGGAGGAGGGGTTTGTTTTAAACTACTACAGCCCGTGATTGGGCTTTTCGGTCCACTGGACCACCAGGGATGTATTCGGGAGGAGGGGTTTAAACTACTACAGCCCACGATCGGGCTTTTCAGTCCACTGACCACCAGGGATGTGTTCGGGGAGACACATTGCTGCCCGCGATCGGGCTGGTGGGGGGGATTAAACTATGCCCGCGATCAGGCCAGTGGGGGGTGGTGGGGGGGATTCTACACTGTTTTGCCTGCCATTGGGCTGCAGGGGATGTCGGTCCCTGACGGCTGCTGCCTGACAGGGCGCCAGGTGCAAGTTCTCGGGGATCGGCGCACCTGCATGCTAATGGCATGCAAATGGGGCCATAATCAGATGCAAATGGCCCTCCCACACCTTGCATGAATTATGGCCCCATTTGCATGTCACCTTTTGAATATTGGGATTTTGCGCATGGCGCAATGGTACTTGCAAGTTGAATGCTCCACTCTGGCCACTTGCGGTGACGCAAGTTCCACTGTGCCATGCACAGTGGCTGTGGCTGGGGGGTGATTTTCAAAGGAGTTGCTCAAGTGCGCAACTCCTTTGAATATCGCTCTGGCCACACCCCTGCACAACTATTTTGTGCAGCGCAAGGGCTTGCACCACAAAATAGCGCAGTTTGAATATCTGGCACCATGTGTTTAAAATAGACAAATTTGCAAAACAGAAGGTTTGTTTGCCTTGGTGGCTTGGGGCACTGCTTCCCTCAAGCAACACTTAAGCACTCTTTCTTGCAACCCCCCCAAAGCATATCATCATCAAGTGGTCAGTCTTTTGTCTGACTCATGTTGCACTTAAAATGAGTTTAAAATAGACTAATCTGAGGCTACCCACAAGAAGGCTAGTTTACATTCAGTGGCTTAGGCTCTTTGCCAGTCCAGAACAGTGGCATTTGAGATGCAGCTCAGCTAACTCAATGGTGTTGCTGTTTTGAGTGGGGCCACATGGCAGGTGTTTGGATCATGCAGCAGCTCACTGGTTCTTGATCAGAAGATCTGAATTCATCCTCAGAAAGATGCACTGCCAACACATTACCTTACTATCCTACAGAAACACAGGCTGCAAATGGACCAACAGAATTGCTTAGTGTAGCAAAGTCAGCAAACTGAGCACCAATTGGAGGGCTCTGTCTGGATCTTGGCAGCCATGAGATTCATAGTGGGCATTTTTTCGTAGTGTTTGTCCATTTCCCCTGATATTTTAAAAATAAAAGATTTCCTTCCCGTATCCCATTTTTGTAGTAAAAATTCCTTAAAATACAGGAATCCCTGTAGATCTGGGAGCACCACTCAACAGGACTACCTTGAAAACAGGACCTTCAGGACCTAATGGTGTGTATTCCAACTCCTGTATGAAAATAAAGATTTTACTACTACTACTACATTGCATGTTCCACCTCCAATGGGAAATACAAGCGGAGCAGGATGCTGCCCACCTCGTGCCATAGGCCCCATACCACTGACCCATGGCACCCCTGGGAACCAAGTTTGGTTGTCCATCTGGCAGAAGGGTTCCCTCCCAAAGACCCTGCCCTTGGTGAAAAGCCAGGGAGGAACACTGGGTAGGGTAAGTCATTGGGGACAGTGGATGATGGGGTTGGGCACGGGGTAGGGCTGATAGGGGCCGCTCCATTGGGGAAGCATAAATAACAGAAAATAAAAAAAGGTAGCATTAAATGTACACTGAAAATGGAAAATAAAGTTAGAATCAATGTTTTGACCATACATCTTCTTCAGGAATTATTTGAAAGAGAAAAAAGGCAAAGTAAGTGAAGAGGTATTGGGAAAATAAGGGATATTTTATACAGGCACCGTGGCACCTGCAATGTTAGGATTGAGTAAAGCATTTTAATGGTAAACCCCGATTTTTCCACCTCAATAACATTGCCTCCATTCAACTGATTTACTTGAAACATGGAATGCACAGAGATGCCCCAGGTTTTCTGGATCCTGCAGCTCCTGTGGCAATTGGTTCCCTGGGAGCAAAGTTATAGAGGAGGGACAAAAACTCACCAAAATTAAGACCTTTTTTTGGTCAAGGATAACTAAAAAAACCTAGGAGGATTTGAAACCTGACAGGTATGATAGAGTTTGGCCCAAAGCATGTGCTTTTGTGGTTTTTATCTCCCAAACTTTAGTAGTTTTTAAAATATTTAAGAGACACAGTTCCATTTCTGCGTATACACAGAAAAATCAGCATTCTAAAAATAATTGAATTTTTAAGACCACACAAAGTCACGCAGTTGTATTAAAAAATGTTCTCATTTATCAGGTGGCAGGGCTGGTTGCCTGTCATGAGCATGCATTCCTGTCTTTAGTCAGCATGGACAGGGCTATGTATCAGCATGTAGCCCTACCACTGCTAAACATGCTGTGCATCTGACTTGTTTGTTAATTAGCAGAGTGCCACCATTAGCTGCATGAGCAATTTCCTACATTTGAACTGGACACCAGGGTTCCCAATCCCTGGAGCCAGTTTAGTTATTGATAATGTTGTCCAACACTGTGGTGCTCACCCCCAGTGCCAATTAATTTCCCCCTCCCCTTCCCTCCATAATGCCTCCCCAACACCTGTAATTTATACTTGCTGACACCGAAGAGCCCAACTTGGTGCCAGCCTATAGATAACCTCCTCCCCAACCCAGCAGTCTGGGACCACCACCCCAGAGTCCCCAGTTGTCATGCTGACACTGGGGTGCTTAATCCCCGGTGCTGGAGGTATGTCCCCCCCTCTGTTATGTCCCCCCCAATGCCCATAATTTATAGTTTCTGACACAGGAGTGCCCAATCCTCAGTGCTGAAGTAGACAAACTCCCTCCCATGAACTAGCAATATGGGTCAGTAAGGTGCCCATCCCCAGTGCCCCCAAATGTCATGCTGACACTGGGGTGCACAATCCCTGGTGTCAGTGCTACCTGTGAAAATGTAAACTGTCCCATGACATATTTTACTTTTTTTATTCCTGAAACAAAGAAAATGGCCCTTCGTTGTTTGCTATTTCCCCACCCAACCACACCCTGACCCCCCACTCCCCACAGCAAGAACCCCACCACCTCCTTATCCCACACTTACCTAGCCAAGGTTCAGTGCTGTTATCCTCTCTGGACTGGAGACATGTCTTCACTCTTCAGTGCTGGAGTGGGAACTGAGGAAAGCAGGTAAGTGTCCTATAATGTATTTCAATGTGTTTTGAACTTTTCTTTATAACTTGGCTATTTTTATATACTTTTGCCCAGAGTTCAACATGGCCTTTTTGGGATCCTACCTCATGAACAAGTACGGTGAAAATACAGCCCCAAATGTTATTATGCAGTCACTGTTCATGAGTAGAGATGTTGAAGTTTTATTCCACCTGCGAAGTTCATTCAAAGTAGTCAAATTCACCATGTGAAAAATGTCACAAAATTGCCTTTTAATGACAAAACTTCAACTGTTAACTTTGACTTTTGTTCTTAACTTTGAAGTTCTTGAAAAAAAGGGTTTGTCATGTGATTCACATCCTGCATGTCACATGGGAGGCCCCAGTCAGGCAGAAATCAGTGTAATGTCACCATTCAGAGCTGAGTGAAGCAGTAGACAGCAGCAGACCTCAGAGCTACCTAGCAAACCAACACTATTTGAAATATTTAATTTTGTACATTTTCAATGTTTATTTTCACCTTCCTGTGTCTGTCATTGATAGCTTTGTCTTAATTTTGCACTGAAAAATGTTGTTATTGTATATTTGTTTTGGTTAGTTTAGAAAGTGTAGAGTGTGTGTATCTGTGTGTGTGTGTGTTTGTGGTGTCTCTTTTTTCCTCATTTTCTTAATTTTTTTTGTTTTAAAAGGAGAGAAGTGGGAAAGAGATCAGGAAGGATGGGGCGACTAGGATTAGGTTCAACAGGAGAACATTTGAGGGGAGTTAGTGAGCCCCCCCAAGATCAGGATGGGAGTTCTGCTGCTCCATTACAGCTGCATTAAAAGTAGCAGGAACAGCAGCAGGATCCACAGGGCCCCCTACCAGTAGGATCCCTTGGTGTCTGCCCCAGTTACAAGTCACAGTGTTGCCAGTGCCACCCCCAGCAGCTCAACCACTGCTAGCAATGTCCAGCATCCTGCCACCATCGCTTCTGGATATCCAAAAGGCACATGCACTGTCCTGCTATGGATGAAGTCTGAGGCTGTATTGTTTCAAAAGTTGTAATACATGTATTTATTCAAATGTAAACAGCAATTTGCAAGCCTAGGTGGTACGAGCTCGTACCCCAGCACTTTGCCTCTAAGTCAAGGCTTCATCAGAGGGTGGGCAATTAGAGAATGACACCTTAATTTATAGATAATTAATCTATCCCAGGTGGTGCTGACTGAAAGCCAACACTCACTGCTCTCAAAGGGACTAAACTTCGTTCCAATACCAGTCCATAATGATTTCCAAATACAGATTAACTTAAATTCTTTCGAAAAATAAAATTGAAATATTATTTTTCAAGAAAAAAACACCATGGATTTTACAATACAGAAAGCACAGGAACTGCTAAGGGATTAGGAGACTGAATTTGAATCTAATATTGATGAAATCAGCCTAAGGGGCCCAGGCATTGAAGATAATGTGGACTTATTTATGGACACACACAGGACAGAAATAGTCTGGAACTCTTAATGGATGTTTTGCAGAATGATGATTCTGAAACCATGGAAACAAAAATCCATGATTTCAAAAGAACTAGAAAAGACATTTTTAAAGTTAAAAGTGATTTCTGTCCAAATACATCTAATAATAGCATTTTGTCATATGAGAAAGTTGTTCAGCAACAGGTTAAAATACCCTGGTGCAGAATAAGAAAAATCTACATGATAGAAATGTTGGCCCCCCCCCAGAAAAACAAGCTTTAAAAGAACTTTCAGAAATGAGATAAATAATAATTAAACCAGCAGCCAAGGGGGGAAACATTGTTTTAATGGACACAGATCATTATAAAATCATGCTTTTGAAGTTATTGAATGTGGAAAGCAATTACACAAGATTAAGTAGCAATCCAAGTGTTAGATATAAAAAAAAAGTTACTAGATTTGCTACAGGAAGCAGTTAGGAATGAGGAAATAACAGAAAAAGAATTTGATTTTATGTGGACTAATTCTCCAGTGACCGACCGCTACTTTTTATGTACTTCCAAAAGTTTATAAAAACTTTAGTGACCCACCCAGCAGACAGATAGTGTTGGGGATTGGGTCTCTAAATGAAAAAGTGGACACATTCGTTAACTTTTTTTTATAACCGTATGTGAGTAGTTTATCTTCACATCTTAAAGATACAGGTGATACCATCAGGAAACTGGAAACTATTGAATGGTCAGAAAACTACATCTGGCTGACAATAGATGTGAAAGCCCTGTATTCTTCCATCCGCTGTGAGGATGGTATAAGGGCCTGTAAATTTTATCTTGAAAATGGAGTATTTTCTGAAGTTACTCCAATAGATTTTCCTACTAAAAGCCATAGACTTTGTACTAACTCAACACTTTTGAATTTGACAAGGAACATTACCTTCAAGTCTGTGGCATGGCAATGGAGTTTGCCCTTTAAGGGGCAGACCATGTTGTCCTGGTGCACCCCTTCCCTCATTTATGGAATGGTTGTGCTCAGAAGGGGAAGGGGAAGGAAGGGGAAGGGCTAAGGGCCAGAACAATGGGCAGGTAGCAGGAAGGGGAGGGGAGAAGGGAGGTTCATAAGGGACAGCACAAAGGGGCCTCAGCCACTTTTTGCTGGAGTTTTGATTTCACATCAACTGCAGCACATCGGATTGGCATTAATTTTTGAAGTTTGGTCACAAGGAGAAGAAGGTAAGGTTACGACAATTGAGTTGGGAAGATATGGATGTGAAGTTGTCAAAAAAAAAAATCTTTGCAGCATTTAGTTTTGGAATATGGTGATAGGTTAGAAGACAGGGTGAAACAGCAGTTGTTTTAAAAAAGGAGAGCCAGTTTGTTGGAATTGGGAGGCACTGTACAGCCAAAAAAGCGTGGTTAGCGTGTCTATGACGGGGGCAGGGCAGGCATGTTAGGAGTTTATGGGAGCTTACATCAGAGGAGGGCTGCAATAGCGGTTAATTACTGGAGTTGCACAGGCACTGATTATTTGGGAGTGAGAGCCAGTGCTTGAGGCTCTGGTGTGCTCGATGAGGTTGTTTTTGGGGCCAGTGATGGGAGCTGGGACAAAGGGTAAAACATTTTGTGGTTGCTGGTGAAATGTAGCAGGCCTGGAAGGGGCCCTGATGAAAGCGAACGAGATCGTGATCCGAGGCCACGTGGTGTGACAACACATGCCTCATGGTGCTCACAATGAAGGTGGCCCCTTTGTTTTGGGCTGTTTGCTGCCTTTAGGGCCGGTTGGGATGGTATTTTGGTGAAAGTTGGTAGGCCTGGAGGGGGCCTTGAGGATGGGGAGTGAGGGGGCGATCCGGGACCTGTGGTGTGGCGTCGCACGCTGCTGGGGTCATGAGGGGGCCTTTTCCCTGATTGTTCTGGCTGGATGCGATGTTTTTTGGGGGCCTGTTTTTCTTTTGCTCTGGAGGTGGCAGGCCTGTGGAGGCCCCGGTGGAAAGGGAGTGGGTGTGTGATCTGGGGAACGCGTGGTTTGGCGTGGTGCATTGCTGAGGCCACCTGGTATGATGTCGCACGCCGCGTGGTGATTGTGATGAGGATTTCCCCTTTTTATTGGGTGGTTTGCTGCCTTTTAGGGCTGGTTTTGCTAATGGAATTGGTGAGCCTGGATTGGGCCTTGAGGTAGCGAGTGAGGGAGCAATCTGGGACCCGTGGCATGACGGCACATGCTGCTGGGGTTGCGGTGAGGCCTGCTCCCTGTTTGTTTGGCCGCATGCGACATGTTTTGGGGCCTGTTTTTTCATTGAGGTGGTTAAATAGTTGGCCTTTAGAGGCCCCGACGGGGAGGGAGCGAGAGCGTGATTTTTGGAACACGTGGCATGAAGCAGCATGCCACATGGTGCGTTGGGGACTTCCCCCTTTTGTCTTGGTGCTGCTTGCGGTGTTGTGGCCTGTTTGCAGGCTGGAAGAGGCCCTGAAGGGTGGGTAAAGAGAATATGAAACGGCGACCACATGGCGTGATGTCACACGCCGCGTGGATGGTCACGATAAGGGTTTGTCCCCTCTGTTAGGTGGTTTTTACTGTGTGGGGCCTGCATATCTGCACAAGCATGTCAGCTGGGGTGTGGGGGAGAAACGGACACTCCCCCACCCCAAGGGAACCTGGTGGCTGCCTCCAGTGGTTTGCTTCTTTGGGAGAGCATACCCATATGAGCTGGCATTGCCCAGGTGGCAGGTTGTTTTGTGGGGGGGCAGCGGATGGTAGCGGCCCCCATTAGATGGCAGGAGAGAGCAGGGGGAGGCAGAGAGGCATAAAAAGAGAGCTGAAACTGGGTTTTGTGTGGTGGGAGCTGTCTTTGGTCCACAAGGTCCGGGGTTTCAGAAATCTGAGAGATTGCTCCTTATGAAGCTTCAAAAAAAAAAGAGAGATATAGATAGCAAGCAGGTGGGGGGAGGGGCCCTGGAGCATAGGAGGGCTAGTAGACAAGGGACCTCGTGGCATGGCGTCACACACCACTAATCCCATGCAGTGAAGGGGTCACAGTGAAGGCGGACCCGTGCTAGGAGATGGCGACCTGCCAGATGGGATGGGGGTCCATCATGGGTGGCCCCGGTCTGTGTTGGCATGGGGGTGGCATGACAGACAGGAGAGAGATGGACTGAAGATACAGATATACGAATAACCCTGTTTTTGTTTCCTATAGTTGTCTTCACAGAGCAAAAGATAAGACGGACATGGCACCCAAGAGGAGCAGGCCATCGAAGGAAGATGCCTACAAGGCTATAATTGACCTGGCAGAAAAAGCAAACAAAATTTGGGAACTGGTGGAGGGGAGGAACCAGGGAGGCCCGGGGAGAAGAGAAAAGTGGGTACGGAAAAAGGTAGCAAGGAGAAGAGGCCAGCCGATGGGCTACACAGTCCCGCTAAGGTAACACCGGTGATGGCGGGGCCCGCCAAGGCAGTCGATCCAGTACTCACGCGGCCGGTGGACCCGGTGATGCCAGTACCCACCCCAGATCAAAGGGGAACATCCCCGGCAGAACCCATACACGAAGCCCAGAACAGGAGGTCTGGCCCCCAGACCCCAGCAGCTCACCCTCCACCTCCACCTCAATCACAGGAAGAAGCAAGGGGACCTTTCGAGGACTCCAGGCAGCTCAGCCAGGAAAAGGTTACAGGTAACACATCCAACGCAGTGGGTGATAGTATAAAAGAATATATAGGGCAAATTGTGGCGGCACTGGGGACAGGAGGGCTGCGGCATATGGAATCTGCTCTGGCGGAAATTAGGACAGGAAAAGAGGTACCAGGAGATACTGTAAAGGGAGCGGAAAGAGAGGGAAGAGGTACAAGGGAGGTAGGTACGCCTGGGATGAGAATAGGCAAACATGTGCTATTGGCCACGAAAGAGAAAATATGGAAAGGGGAATATGTGGATATATTTGCTTTGGTGAGCCGGGAGGTGGCGGCCAAATATGAAGAAACTGAGAGCATAGGTAAGAGTGAGATGGCAGCTGCCATAGTGCTCTTAGGAAAAAAAGAGGACGACAAGTTCACGAAAGGGAAGACTTGGGATGGGTGGTTCCTAGGTTTTGCCACTTTTTCAGCCATCGTTCTGGAAAAGAGGCCAGAGCTAGGCATACCGCACATTACCTATTCATTGATAATATGGAGAGCAAAAGCAAAAGGCAGGGTAGGATGGTTATACTACGATGAATGTTTTCGACAGAGAATGGCAACATTCGGGGATGTAAGATGGGACACCAAGCAAATAGATTTATGGACGGACTACGTAACAAATCAGTCCACAGCCGAGGGTGGGTGGAGCAAAAAGGGGTTTACGCCACAGAGATGCTGCTGGGCTTATAACAGGGCTTTATGCTCATGGCCTCAGTGTCGTTTTTGACATGCCTGTTCAAAATGCAGCGGGTTACACCCGGCAAGCAAGTGCAGAACAACATGGACACAGGGAGCACAAGAGCATGGGAGGCAAGGATCAGGCCAACAGTTTTTTCAAGATGGCCAGGGGTTTAAAGGGCAAACATGGAACAAGGGAGGGAGGGAGGGGCAGGGGGAATGGGAATAGAGGGGGCCAGAACCACTGAAGCAAGGAAGGTCAGACAGGAAGAAAGGGAGGAGTCAGAGAGGGGGGACAGGTGGCACAACAAGGAACAATTTGGCATGGCCAGAACCCCCATCAATCTAGCGGCATGGACAGTTTGCCTGGACAGATATCTGGACAGGAGCGTGCAGGATATGATTTTAAGTCGTTTTAACACAGGGTTTTCATTGCAGTCTAGGGGACCCAGACAAGCAAGGGAGGCAAGCAACCTGGGGTCGGTAAAAGGGAAAGAGGAAATGCTAAGACAGAAGATTGAGAAAGAAAAAGCAGCAGGCAGAGTGGAGGATCCATTTAACACCCCCCCATTGGAAAACATGCAGATATCGCCTTTGGGCTTGGTACCCAAGAAACAAGAAGGGGAATTCAGGGTGATCCACCACCTGTCCTACCCAGAAGGGGAGTTGGTGAATGACTTTATCAGTGATGAACATAGTAGGGTGACATACGCGACACTAGAGGACACAGTCCAGATAATCCGTGCCACAGGAGATGCATGGATGGCAAAAACGGACATTGAGTCCACTTTCAGACTGCTTCCAGGCAGGAGAGAAGACTGGGACCTGTTGGGTTTTAAAAGTGAGGGACAGTATTATTTCAGCAAAGCAATGCCAATGGGGTGTTCCATAGTATGTGCCACGTTTGAGGCGTTCAGCATGTGTTTGCAGTGGATATTCCAAGAAAAGACGGGTTATAGGTCAGTCATCCATTACCTGGATGATTTTCTCCTCATTGGGAAGGGAAAAAGGGAGACACAGAGAATGCTGGGTAAGTTTCAGGAATTGTGTCAAGAGCTGGGAGTCCCATTGGCACCAGGCAAAACAGAGGGGCCCAGCAAGGTTATGGAATTCCTTGGGATTGAGATAGATGCCGCGAGCGAAGTGTTTAGGCTACTGGACAAAAAAATAAGGAGGTTGAAGGAACTAATCCGGGTACATGCCAGCAGGAGACGGGTACAACTAAAACTGGTTCAGCAGGTACTGGGGCATCTGAACTTCGCATGCAGGGCCATAGGACCAGGGAGGGCATTCACAAGGAGGTTAGCCAGAGCTACAGCAGGGGTCACCAGACCACATCACTGGGTTGATCTGACACGAGGTGTCAGGGAGGATTTTAGTATATGGGAAGAATTCCTGAAGGAGTATAATGGTTGTTCGTTCTGGCAGGAGGAGTGGCTGTACAACACAGACCTTGACCTCTACACAGATGCAGCGGGAGGGCTAGGCATGGGGGGTTACCTAAGGGGCAGGTGGTTTGCAGAACCATGGCTGGTCAGTTGGGTGAAGGACGGTAAAGTGAGTGATATAACACTACTGGAGATCATGCCCATATGGGCGTGTACCTTGGTTTTGGGGGAGGAATTACAGGATCAGAAGGTGACATTTTGGTGTGACAATAGATCGGTGGTTGATGCACTAAACAACAAGGGAGCCAAGTCGGATACAGTCATACAGGTAATATGACTGTCAGTGTTAAGGACTTTGCAGCTGAACATGTCTTTCAGAGCAAACACATAGAAGGGGTACACAATACCCTGGCTGACAGCCTTTCCCATCTGCAGCTGGACCGTTTCCGGAAGCTGGCACCAGCAGCGGAAGAACAAAAAACGCCCATACCAACGAACATCTGGGACGTTGGCAAGAAGGAACAGAACTGTTGTTTCGCATCTCATGGGCACCTCGGACTCTAAGGGCCTACGATGGGGCCTGGAGAGTTTTTCAAACATTCAGGGCAGAACACCAGATGGAGGTAAGTGGGCCGCTCTCTGAGGAACAGTTGGGAATGTTCACGGTGGAACAATGGCAGAAAGGGACCGATCACACCACAATGGGGGTTTATCTTGCAGGGATCAGTGTGATCTGCAGCCTAAAAGGGTGGAATGACCTGACAAATCACAGCTCATCAGGAGAATGATGCAGGGATGGGGCAGGTTAAAACGAGGGCCAGGGGATAATAGGAGGCCAATAGGTGAGCAGTGGCTAATAAAGCTAAAAGAGGTGCTCCCAGCAATATGCAGATCAAAAGGGGGAGGCCCAGCTATTTCACACAATTTATGTGATAATGCTTGCAGGGGCTATGAGAGTGAGTGAAGTAGTAGGCCATGGAAAAGATGACAATGAAGGAGGTGTGGAATGGGAGGATATGAGTTGGGGGATAAGAGAGATACGGATCAAGCTAAGGAGGTCAAAGGCAGACCAAAAAGGGCAAGGTTGCATGGTAACACTGAAAGGGCGATCGGAGATTGCAATATGCCCAGTGCAGGCTCTGTGGGTTTTCGCTGCAGAGCAGGTGACCAGGACTGGGAAGTTATTCATACATGGTGATGGGAAAAGGGTCACCGGCTATCAAATCACAGCAATGCTGAAAAAGAGCATGTGTTTTCTGGGGGAGGACCCAGCTAATTACTCATCCCATTCCCTACGGATTGGGGCTGCCTCACAGTGGGCAGCAAATGGTGAACCCATGAAGGACATTTTGGAAAAAGGGTGCTGGCGGTCAGCCAGCTATAAGAGATACATCAGAGAACTGAAATAAAAAAAAAAAAAAAAGAGAGGGAAGGAGAAGCGTGCTTTTTCCAAAAAAAAAAAAAAAGAAAGGGGAAAAGAAGAGGGAATTATGGTGCTCCTATGGGGGAGCACAGGTACAAGGAAAGAAGAAGGCGGGGGGGATAATACAGTGAGGGCACTAAGAGTATGTGTGAATTAATTAATTTTCTTTGCACCCCATAGGTAGAGAGAGGAGCACAGAAGTCTGGATCTGTGGCCATTCCTATATTTACTGGGCTGGTAAGAGAGCAGAGAAAAAAGCTGGGGGAAAACAATTGTATCAGGATGCAAGACAGTGTAGGTTGGTATGGCACGGCCTACAGGGGATGAGATGGGCACAGCTCCTGCCCGCTTTGAAGGAACTCAAGGGACATCGGCCCAGTCCAGACCTAATCATTATACACTTAGGGGGCAACGACCTGGCAGGCAGACCATGGGTACACACATACTTACAGATAAAGAGGGACCTAGTGGCAATAAGACAGTGGTGGCCTCAAGTATGCCTTGCTTGGTCAGATATGATACCACAAAGGGTATGACGACAGGAACACAGACACAGAACGGTGGAGAGGACCAGGAGAAAGATGAATAGAAGGGTGGAGACATTGTTTAGGCAGATGGAAGGACAGGTGATACAGCGGGGGGTAGAAGAATGGGTGGAGGACTTCTACAGGTCAGATGGGGTACACTTGTCAGATCTAGCAATAGACATGTTCAATGCAGAAACAGTGGGTTTCATAGAGGAATGGAGAAAACAGACAAAAACTGGGATATAAAAAAAAAAGGGAAATAAAAAGAAGAAAGTATCATCCCTGAGGTAAGGGAGAAGTGATACCCTATGTTGGGGGGAAGCCAGTCATCCAACGCAAGCTGGAGACTGGCTACTGGGGAAAAAGGGGGGGGAGGATGGGGGGAAGAAAAAGGAATAACACAAGAGGAGGAAGAAGATGAAGGAGAAAGCGGTCTCAGTTTTCACCGTTACCTAACAGAAAAGGAGAAGAAGAAGGCACCCAGGTTTTCGCCTGGGGGATGGATAATCAGAGAGTGTTATATGGATGGAAATAAATGAATTTTATGGAAATATAATAATAAAGAAATGAGAAATGGAATATGGATTTATGAATATAAATAAATTAATTGCCAATCTGAACACAACAACAAACAATGGTCTCTGTCTTTTTGTGAGGGGAAAGGGGGGAATCCGGGACAATGGAGTTTGCCCTTTAAGGGGCAGACCATGTTGTCCTGGTGCACCCCTTCCCTCATTTAGGGAATGGTTGTGCTCAGAAGGGGAGGGGGGAAGGAAGGGGAGGGGCTAAGGGCCAGAACAATGGGCAGGTAGCAGGAAGGGGAGGAGAGAAGGGAGGTTCATAAGGGACAGCACAAGGGGGCCGCAGCCACTTTTTGCTGGAGTTTTGATTCCTCCCACCCACCCTACTCCGACAGAGCAAGAAGGGAAGACAGTCAATCTGGGACTGTATGGAGGGTCTGTCAAGGTGGATGACAGATGCATCCGGTTGGACAGTGGACTGCCAAAGGTGGATGGCAGGGGATAATTTGGTTATGGACTGCCAAAGGTGGATGGCAGGTGATAAAATGGTTATGGACTGCCAAAGGTGGATGGCAGGTGATAATATGGTTATGGACTGCCAAAGGTGGATGGCAGGTGATAAAATGGTTATGGACTGCCAAAGGTGGATGGGGTGATAATATGGTTATGGACTGCCAAGGTGGATGGCAGGGGGAAAAAGGAGGGGGGGGAGGACGGGAGGGGGGAAGAGAAAGGAATAACACAAGAGGAGGAAGAAGATGAAGGAGAAAAAGGTCTCGGTTTTCACCGTTACCTAACAGAAAAGGAGAAGAAGAAGGCACCCAGGTTTTCGCCTGGGGGATGGATAATCAGAGAGTGATATATGGATGGAAATAAATGAATTTTATGGAAATATGATAATAAAGAAATGAGGAATGGAAGATGGAATTATGAAAATAAATAAATTAATTGCCAATCTGAGCACAACAACAAACACTGGTCTCTGTCTTTTTGTGAGGGAAAAGGGGGGAATCCGGGACAATGGGGCAGAAATGGCCCTCTCATATGCCAATCTTTTTCTCAGCTTATGGGAAGTTACACATATCTTAAATCCCATTGTAAACCATTTCAGAAGAACATAGTCAAATGGCTGAGATTTATAGATGATTGCCTTTGTATATAGGAGGGAAGCGTACAAACAGCGGAGAGGTTTGTGGAATGGCTTCATGACAACCTGAATTTAAAATTCACACATACAGTGGGTAAAAGTGAAGTATTTTTTTAGATCTCACTCTAATAGGGAATGTCACAAATAAAAAAATCACAGCTAAAGGACATAGAAAAGAAACAGCTACTAACTCATTATTAAGATATAAGAGTACACACCCACAGAGTCTGAAAAACTCCATTCAGTATAGCCAGATGCTACTCATATGAAGAAATTGCACAGAGGATAGTGATTTTGATAAACAGTTGGCAGAACTTAGAGATAGATTGGTTAGTAGAGGTTACAAGGAAGAAATAATAGAGAAAGCATAAAATGCCAGTAGATATAAAACACAAAAAGACATAATGGAGAGAGAGCAAAAAAAAAAACAGAGTGGGGGCCAATCACTTTTTCTACAGAATTTAACAACTTGGCAGACTCCATGGGAAATATACTCTGGAAGAACTGGCCCATTTTGAAGGTAGATGAAGCGGTGGGAGGGGCAGTTGGAAACAATGCCAGGACCACATTTAGAAATGCACCGAACATTAGAGACTGTATTGTACACAGTAGATTTGCTCACCCAGAGAGACAAATCACAACTGCATGGATCCCTAAATGACCAGCAGGAACATATAAATGCATGAGATGCAATATATGTCAATTTGTAAAACCACAAAAGGATTTGGGAGCCTACAAGGGTAATTCAGAAATAAAAATCAAGGATTTTGTAACATACAACACAACATTTGTAGTCTATTTACTCTGGTGCAGCTGTGGACTTGGTTTTGTAAGGAAAAACAATACGTACATTTAAAGAATGAATACAAGAACATATTAGATCCATAGTGAATAAAAGATTGGATAAAGTTGTGGGGCGACATTTTGCAGAAAGATATGGGAGCAATACAGAATTTTCCAGTGCTTAGGAACTGAAGTGGCCAAAAGTGGGGTAAGAGGGGGTGATAGGAAAGATGCCTTACTGATGCGTGAGGCATATCGGATTAATAAATTAAACACCGTGAGCCCACATGAATTGAATGAATGGTTGGACTTAAAGCCATATTTGAGAAAATAGATAAAGGGAGCACAATGTAAAGCTGAATCAAGCTACACTGAAAACACTAAAAAAACTATTTAAAGAGCTTCCACCCCCCCCCCCATTTCATTTACTGACTCAAATAAATAATAGCATTATAGATTTGGCATTGCCAACCAGGTCCTCCATTACCCCCCACACACACACACACTTAGTTGTGATCTTGTAATACTGTTTATAAAATGGGCTAACAAATCCCAAGACACTGATTGGCTACAACATCATCTGAGCCGTGTCCTTATCAGATGATATTGTAGCCAACTGGTACTACTGCCCACCAACAAGGCAAATGACCAAAAAAATTAATGAGCTCTGCCAAGCATTAACAGAAACGTTAACTGGCAGAGCTCACTGAAGCGCCAACAGAACATCACTCGTGGACAGCACTGTACATTAAATACAACATAGTACTCCATCTGAAGCAAAAAAAACTGGTACCTCACATATGAGTGTCTTTCTCTTGTCTGCCCCCTGCCACCATTACCACCTTTTGAAAACGACCGCCGACAAATGGCGAAAAAGCCGAAACGGTGTTTTTTTTTTTAAACCGCGGCAAATCCCGAAAGCGAAAGCCACCTACCCGACGCACCATCTCCAACCAGCAAAGAAGCAGTGCAACGAAGCAGTGTTCTTCACACACTGAGCAGCCACTCGCTTTAATATTTTAAAATAAATAACGATCCAAATATCGAAACTAGGAAACCGAAAAAAATACTTTCACTGCTTTCTACGGTGTCTGCTGAGGGACACACTCGCTCCCAGTCAACAGACACAGTCCTCTGTTAACACCTCAATTCCCGAAGTAAACACAGGCAAACATAGAAATAAAAAAAAAAACAATAAAAAAAAGACATACTGTTAATGTATGAGTAACTTTTTCTGTGCGGGGGACACAATAAATACATTGCACAGAAACTATATACAAGGGACTATTTTTTCACTGTTTTCAGAATTTTAAACCTATTCTTATATTTCTCTATTTTATTTTATTTTTTTTACACATTAAAAAAAAATTACTTTACAAAGGGCCCATTTTATAAGCGCAATAACACACTCCGAGGTGTGGGTTACGTGCTAAGCACGCTTAGGCATACATACACTTCCACAAGAAGCACCTCGTGCCTTAGTACACCCCTAGGCATGCTCTTATCAGCACGTAACCTACACCTCATGTGTTATTGCTTACATATTGTATATAGATTGAAATTACATTGAAATTAAGTAGTGAATAATTTTCTATGTTAAAGCAACTGATGGTTATCTAAACAAGTTCTGTTTTACTCAATAATTATATTTTATTTTTATTATAGGATTAACTTAAGCAATGAACTGAACAGACAAAGCTTTATGAAAACCAGCATAAATACATTGATCCCTTAGGGAAATCCACCTGGAAAGCTTGGAGGGAGGTCACTGATTTACTACTGTATGTAGAAAAAATATTGGATAATTTGGTACTGAGAGAAGACAAAAATGTTTTCAATAAACTCTGTACTGAAAAAGTTAATAGAATAAAATGAAAGTAAAATAAAATAAATGTGAACTTCTGAATTAAACATATCACATGCTGCCTATATGTAATCCAGCAGCCCCTTAGTTAAGTAAGAAATACACCTGGGGCTTACCCCCTTGGGGGTTTCCTGCCTCGCTTCTATCCTTCCACACCTCGGTGAACACCCCACTGCCAACCAACAGGTGTGGTCCATCCCGAGGGTTAGAACCTTCTTAGCCCAAAGGTCATTCCTACACAGGGCCCCAGTCTGGTACAACAAACTCCCCTCCAACGTCTCCTCCATCTACAAATTAGGACCTTTCAAGTCAGCCCTCAAAGAGCACATTCTCACTTCATGGCGCTGCCGATGTACCAGCTAGTGCTGGGTCATCTATCTATCATCTTACACAACCACCCCGAAACTGAGTTCCTACCGATAGAGCTACCAAATATTATCTATTAACAATGCCTCCTTTGGCTGCACTCACAAGATATCTGTCTAATTCTCTACTTCGCTATAAATATCAAATTGTTACTCCCTTCCTCCCTCCCTCTATCAGCAAATTTATTGTTCACTTGAAAACTGTAAAGTACAGCTCTTGGTAACACATTCAATGCAATGTATAGCTGATCTTGATTCTGCAATATTGTATAACTGAAAAAACTGTAACCTTTAGCTGTTGTTCTATGTCTATATGTATTAAGTGTTCGTATTTGTTTTTCTGAGGTGGATCCTTTGTAAATGCGTCCCAGACTCAAAGGCTGTAATCCTAAAGTCTGTTAAATAAATAAATTATTTAATGACAATAATTTTATGTTAAATGTTTATGTTTTGAATGATAATGTAGCAACATAATGATGTAACTGCTTCTGTCAACATATTGGGACTATAAATTAAGGCAACAGTCTCGAAATGCCCACCCTCTGACGAAGCCTTGACTTAGAGGTGAAGCGCTGGGGTAGGAGCCTGTACCGCCTATGCTTGTAAATTGCTGTTTACTTTTGAATAAATAAATATGTTACAATTTTTGAAACAATACAGCCTCGGAATTCATCTGTAGCAGAAGAGTGCATGTGCCTTTTGGATATCTTAATTGTGGAGGGCTGCTAACCCAGCATGTGCACCACTAGCTCCCACCTCTGGAGCACATCACATTAATTGGTAACTGCACCATAGCATCTGGTCTCCCTCCTTTAAAAGGGTGATCTGTTGTGTGGAAGTTCTTTGATGTAGATCCTGCAGAGGAAATGGCCATCTGCAAGGTCTGCGGTTGCACTGTAAGGTGGGGGAAACAAGGTAGCGGCCTTGGGACTGGCGGCCAGTGGACTCACTCCTCCAGATCCATCACCTGGCAGAGTGGCAGGTGAAGGAATATGAGGTGGGTGGAGCACGTGGTGGTGAAGAAGAGTAGTGGGAGGTGGTCTGTCATGCTGCTGTGAGTGGGCATGGTGGCAGTAGGGAGAAACACAGCAGTCATCGGCCACAGACAAGACAGGCAGCAGGTAATATGGACCCCACAGCACCCGCCACACAGGGGGATGTGGCTGCACTGTGGGATGAGGTGCAACAGCTGCACCAGGACTTCAATCAGATTCAGCAGGAAGTGAGAGATAAGCTGGACAATGTTACGTCCAGTCATGAGAAGATTCTTACTGTCCTGACTGAGCTGCATGGCGGTGGTGGTCCTGATGCAGTTAATGGTAGCAGTGGTGCTGTGTGATGAGTCTAGCAGTGTGACTGGTGTTGTCATGACTCGTGTTTTTGTGTCACTGGTAATTTTATTACTTATTTAAGGAAAGGGAAGGGAACATTGTTTAACCAGAAGTAGCACACTAAGCCGAAGCTTGTTTCTAGATGTGACCTGGGAGCACAAGGAAGTTAAGTGACTTGCTCAGGATCACACAGTATGCACCTAGGCAGCTGTGGGATTCAAACCCAGGTCTCCAGATCTGCAGCTCAAAGCCTTAACCCAATGCGCTATACTGCTATATTGTTTATTATTTCCATGCTGTGTCCCTATTTCCCTCCCTGTTGCATGAAATTTTCAAAACAGTTTTATGTATGTTAAAGCAACCTTTGTTATAAATAAAAGCCATTGCTCAACTAATAGTGCCCGTTAGTTGGGCAGTAACTTTCATTTATGTCAAAGGTTCCTTTAGTATATACAGCATTAAACAGTTCAGAAAATGTCCTCCTTTGACTTCCATGTGGCACATCCCCTTCCGCTGTCTGGTTGGACATCACAAAACATCTGAGTGAGGGGGTGGGACTGGGCCAGCTGGCCAGGAAGTGAAAGAGTTCAACTGACTACCTGGTCTCTACAATTTTTAATCTCTTCCCTTCTGTAGTGGACTTAATGAAAGAAAAAATCCTTTCTGTGCCCAAATGACTGTTGCTAGCATGAGGTAATGGACTAATGTATTTTAAAAGCCATTACCAAAATCTTAGATATTCTCTTCAATCAATACACATGAACCCGTTTCCTTCCTTTTCTTTGTAGTGGTTCATGTGTCCTCTCACTATCCACAAATGTCAAGTATTGTACACAGTAATTGCAAGGGAAGATAAACATGATTCTGGTTGTTATGGGTTGAGGGCCTGCCACCACCCTCACCACCACCACTGCCACCATCACTGCCACCTCTATGCCAGTCAGACATGAAAAGTTGTGTCCCCAGAGAGAAACCACATTCCTGCTGCCGGGTACTGCTGTTGTACTGCCCATAGAATTCGGGAAAAACAACATTAGAAAAATTGGAGAAGTTAAACATTGCAGTGCAGCTGTCCAAGGCTGAGCTTTTATCATCCCATCCCAGTAACTCAACACAAATATCAGGTTGCTGTGTTGGCAGTGAGAATGGAGGGCATAGCTTAAGGAAAGAGTGCGCTGCAGCTGCTGCTGCTAAAAAGATATGAGGCCCTATTCCAAGACACTTATGCCAGGCATAAATGCAGTACGCCAGTCCTGATAGTGCAAATCGCAAGTTACGGCAGTGATTTGCAACATGCGCAATTCCAAAAGAACACTTATACAGCAACCCGCAACTGCTATGACAAATGCAAGTTATGCCGTAGTTACACCAAAGAATGCCTACGTCACTGCGTAACATGGCTTACAACATACGTAACACACCAGCACCACAGAACTGCTATTCCAGAACAGGTGGCATAACGAACCATGCCAGAGGATGGTAACATAAGTTAGAACAAGGAAAAACTGTCCTAATCAGAGCACAGGCCATACAGACACCCCCCCTCAGACACAAAGCCAGACTGCAGCATACTCCCAACTAGTAGGTCCCAAATGTGGGACTAATGGACAGTCAGTGAAACACCCAAGCAAATGTACCCTAGGTAGCCCTGGACACAGTGAAATAGGTAGCAGCATGGCCAGACAGGCCAATAGTAAGTGAAATACATACCTGGTGCAACATGTACCATAGCACATAGCACAATAGCCAAACACAGACTGTGGGACAGGGCATCACACTGTGAAACAGAGACGTGATGGAACGTACAGTAGGGAACAGTGCCATGTACTGTGGGACAGTTGAGAGGTATGTACTGCTGACAGTATTGCAAGTTACGAAAAGCCTGCTGCTATGCCGTTATTGCGAGTTACACCATGTCTTGCGGGCGTAACTTGTGACATATGTAATTCTGCATTTTCCATTGTATCTGGTGATTCCCTTGGAATATGATGCAGCTTGCACATCATAGGGATTTTTGGGTAACTTTACGCACTGGCGTGCTTTGCACCTTGCTCTCATCGCTGTCTTGGAATCGGGCCCCTGGACTCTAGCTCACTGTGGAATTGGAATTATGATATTGACACATACTGCAAAGGTAAGTATTTTTTTATGTCTTTATAATGGGTGGGGGGTTACTGGTACCCGGTCAAAGGCTAATATGTTCATACTGCTCTTTCATTCATTTTCAGTTATGGGTGCTGATGACATCATACTACTGCTGCCGGACAGATACAACATAAATGTTGTTTTAATTCACATTTGCCAACCAAGAAGGTAAGAATTTTTTTGGGGGGGCTTGCTTCTGTGCCATTGATACATTGATTGTAAATCACAGTTTCTGCTCTTCTTCATTATAGGTATTCCTTGTGCCTGTAATGTTTGCCAGTGAGAGGCTGGATTCCACAAGCAAATAATGATGACTGACTAACCCAGGGCAATGCTGAGTACCATCCAGGTATATCCGTGGTATTGCACCTTGCAAGGTAATTATTATTTCATTTACCTTTGATGGAGGTGTGGGGATTTTCACTGTAAATTGTGCCTGATGCAATAGTCAATATTTCCTGTTGCTGTTGTTATAATTTCAGGTACAGGGACTTCCGATGTGTAGGGCTTGGTAATGGGGGCTTAAGTTGGGAGGACCACTGACCACCGAATCATTTCTATTCCAGTTGCTGGCATACACTCTTGGATTCCTGTCAGACTTACCTTGGAGTTTCGCCCAGATCCTCTAGTACTGAATGGAGTGGTTTATTGGGCATTTCAGCAATTCTTCTGACTTTTTCAAATGGCTGTGTCGCTGTGTGGAGGGAACTTGAATATTGCGGCCTGTGCACGATGGAGCCCATGGAGGTCATGGTAAATAAGGAGAAAATTTCAGATATATGGGCAATGCTACATACTCTTGTCAGGAGCTGCCCATGCTAAAGTTCTCAGTGGCTTATTTGGGGGAACCCATGGATAAGGCTGAATAAAGGACAGCCAGTGCAGAGCTATATTGCATGCAAGTGGACTCGGCATCAGCCAGGCAACAAGAGAAACTCTTGGCTCTGGAGGACCAGGTCTGACAATTGACATTAAAAGTAGATGATTTAGAAAACCGTAGTCATCAGAAAAATGTGCCCATTATTGGTCTCCTGGAGGGGACCAAAGGGGACAATCTGGTACAATTTTTTACAGGATTTCTTTCCAAGGGTTTTGGACTACAATTAGGGCTATCCTCTTGAAACTGAACATGCGCATTGGTCTTTGGCCTCCTGACTAGCTTGGGTCTCTCGTTCTTGACCGATACTGGTCTATTTCCTTCAGTTTTCATGAAGAAACAGATCCTGAGGCTGGCTAGAGACAGTGGGCCACATAAATGGAATGGAATGGCCACAGTGTTTTTATCTTTCAAGATTTCTCTAAAATTGTGGCTGATCAGTACAAGGCATTTACTGCGATTAAGAAGGAACTGACTGCAAAAGAAATTACATTTCATCTGCAATACCCAGCTGTTTTAAAAGTCTGGTGGGGAGAATGCTGGCATAGATTTACAACTCCAGAAGAGGCTCAATCTTTTGTTCATACATTGGAAAAAACTCCCACGAGGTCCTCTAGCCAGCTAGACTTTGCTTTGGATAAAGACTTGAACTTACGCCCTGCCCAGAATCCTGGTGCTCACCAGGATGTGGGGCCCAAATGCAGTCTGCTGCCACAATCAGCACAAAACCCACAGGACTCCTTTCTCTCAAGTTGAAAAAGCTTGTCTATTGGGGGACCACTGAAGCAGCAGCGGGATAAGAGCAGAGCAGCTCCTGTTCTTACATCTGGGGCTGCTGTGGCTAAGGAGGATGTGCTGCATTCCCCGATGGCTTTCCACAATTGACTGCCACCCGAGGAGGGTGCCTTACACTGGATTCTAAGCATCCCCACCTTTCCCCCATCGCTTTGGTACAGCAGACTGGTAGTGGGAATATGGACTGGTTGCACTACAGAGAAGAGGACGTCGTAGAGGCATCAAAAGTCACGCCTGGAGATTCAGCATCATTTGCCATTCCACCGCCTGTAGCAGATAACACAGCTCTTGGCCCAGAATCGATGATGGATGGAACACTCCTGACGACTACTCCTGCTTTGTCTCCCCCTCTGCTTGCACCCTTAATGTGAGGGGATGGTGCTCTCTGTCGATTTGCTGGTAAGAGGGGAGGCAGCCTTCAGTCAGCATTTATTTTGGGACTTGTAATCAGACTGCCAAAATCACCAGTCTGACTACACCTGCTGGACTTTGTCAGATAGCTCCTCTGGGGGAACACGTTTTGATACTCACTGTCATTGCAGAAAGGGGTTTTTCATGTTGGTGGCTTTCAGCTTCTAAGGGCATGGTCCCTTTCACTTTTACTTTTGGAACTTTGAGGGGGTTCTCCTTAGAGGTTATGTTTCTGCTCAGTCTGTTGTCTTAGTATTAGAAAATTCAGTACTGGTAAATAATACTATGCAATGGGAGTGGCGATCAGTTGTTATTCTGGGGCGGGAGTACGGATGCTTCTATGGGGCGTGTTTTTTTGTTGATTTTCATGGGTGGTGGATGAGTATGACTGAGCATCACTGGGATTAATCTTGGGCTGAGATGCCCACCTCTATGCCAGCTGAGGAGTGGGAGAGCATTGGTGGGGTCATTCACCCGCTCACATTTGCTCACTCCTTGTGCCTAGCTAGAGGCTCATTTGGGAGGGATGGGGATGGATCTATATGGGTAATTTGGCATGTGGTGTGTTTATTAACATGTTTTTGGGGTAGGATGGGTTTTCTTGGGGGAAGGGGTTGGTAACACTGTGTTTGTGGTGCATTTTGCCTTTTGGGACAACATCATTACTTGGCAGGGTTGGAGGAGGGTGGGGGTGGTGGTAGTGGGATTGGGGTACTTGTTGATTTAGGTTTTGGGGGGATAGTTCAACTTGTTATTTGGCAACGTTTGTGGGAGAATTTAGGGTTACAATTGGACAGCTACCTTCATGTTTACTACTATTTTTTGTTGCTTTTCTGTGCTTGCTTACTTATGGATGGTTTTCCTTTATTAAATGGCACAAATAAGTATAGTGTCCTGGAATATTCAGGGCCTTAACATCCCTATAAAATGGAAAAAGGTTTATTCTTTCTTGAGATCCTCAGGAGGGGATCTCATATTTTTACAAGAAACCCATCTCTTGAAGAAAGATGTAGGCTGTTTGGAATGGGGCTGTTTTACTAGGGTTTACTCCAGTTCCTACAGTTCAGAAACACGAGGGGTGTCCAATTTGGTTTGACGGGGGTGCCCACTTGTGGTGGAAAAGTGGGGGGCTGATAAAAAAGGGCACTGGATATTAGTGCAGAGCAAGTTGGATTTGGTGCCAGTGTTATTGGTAAACTTGTACGCACCAAATTATGATGCCTCTGACTTTTTCTCGGCTCTGGCCCAACAGCTGATGGATTGGTTCTCTCCACCCATGATATTAGTTGTAGGAGGTGACTTTAATTTGGCTCTGGATCCAGTTCTGGATAGGGACCCAGCTGAAAAAGGGACCCCTTCCCACTACAGATATAGGGCAGTATTAAGCCAGTTGATCTCAGACTTTCGGCTGACTGATTGTTGGATGGTATTACATCCCTCTAAGGATTTTACTTTCAGATCTCCCAGATTCCATTCCTTTAACAGATTGAACTACTTCCTGGTAAGCACTGTTATTGTACCGGATTTGGTGTCCACACAGCACTATTCCATTTTGCTATTGGATCATGCCCCGGTTAAGATAATTTGGACCCCTTGTCAGATGGTGGCTAGAACTCCTCAGTGGAGATTTAATCCTATGCTCCAGGGGTTGGAAGACTTCAAGAGCTGGATTAAAGGGGAAATAGATTTTTATTTTGTGACTAATTCATCCCCAGAGCTCTTGGGTTGATGGCCTGGGATGCTTTTAAATCCTACATCCAAGGCCGAATTATCTTATCTGATTCTTATGTCAATAAGGTGAGGCGGAGGGAGATAGAGGATTTGACTCTGAGGGTACGCCAGTTGGAAAAGCTCTTCTATGCTTCTTCTGGCAACATGGGGGACACTCTTGCTGAGCTAAGGCAATGTAAAGACCAGTTGAATAATATCTTCCATCAAAAAGCCACAAGAGACTTATTTTTTGTAAGACAAAATCATTGGGAATCTGGGGATAAGGCTGGGAGACTTTTGGTCTGCCATCTTAAGAAAAAAACATTAGAAGCCCAAGTGCCCTTCTTGCAGGGGCAAGATGGAAATCTTATTTCAGATGCTCGGCTGATGGCTGATGAATTTAGGGGATATTACACCAAATCGTACTTCTCTTCAGTAGATCCCTCTCAAGAGCGATTAAATTCATTTTTTGCTACTTTGACCGTGCCTTGCTTGCCCACAGAGGAAATGTCTCAGTTGGAAGTCGATATTTCTGTTTCTGAGGTACAGAAGGCCATTAAGATGCTGTCTCAAGGTAAGGCTCCGGCCCTGATGGCCTGAGTTTGGAGTTTTACCAAGAACTCAAACCACCTCTGCCACATCATTTGGCGGCAGTGTTGGCCGAGAGTGAGACCCATGGGCTGCTTCCTGACACTATGAAGGAGGCCACAATCACTGTCCTGCCTAAACCAGGGAAGGACCCCTCTGTGTGTAGCAACAATCGTCCTATATCCTTATTAAATGCAGACTGTAAGATCTTTGCTAAAGTCTTAACTCTGCACCTGGAACGGGTTCTTCCCCTTTTGTTAAATCGGTTGCAATGTGGCTTTATGAGGGGGTAGGCAGGGCAGTGTTAATCTGTGGGCTGTTGTTAATCTTATTCAGGCAGCCCTGGGTGATCCAAACTCTGCTGCACTCATTGGGTTAGAAGCCAAAAAGGCTTTTGATTCTAAGGAGTGGCCATTATTTACAGTATGTCCTCATCCATTTTGGCTTTGGTCTGAGATTCTGTGGATAGGTATAGTGTTTGTATATGGCTCCTAGGGCCTGGGTATTAGTCAATGGGATTCTTTCAGAGGTCTTTCCTTTGTTTCATGGAACAAGTCAAGGGTGTCCATTGAGTCCGCTGTTGTTTTTATTAGCCCTTGAACCTTTTAATTTATCCTTCTGACAGCACCCAGGGATTCTGGGTATAGCAGTGGGGGACCATCTTTATACCACTTTACTCTATGCAGATGATATGCTTTTACTATTAACAAAAGTAGAAACCACACTTCCAGAAGTGTGGAAACTCATAGGGTCCTTTGGTGAAATATCCAGTCTTCGAATTAACTGGAGTAAGACAGAGATTTTGCCCCTTTATGCAGCAGATCCTGGTTGGTCCTCTCTGGGCCCCTATTCAATGAAATGGGTTCCAGATAGCATAAAATACTTGGGCATGTTCATCTCTAACAGTCTCGGGAGCATGTGTTCTCAGAATTTGGACTAGGTGGTGGACGAACATAGGACAGATTTTTGCAGATGGAAGCAATTAGGTCTCTCCCTTCTGGGTAAGATTGCCACAATCAAGATGATGGTTTTTCCTTGGTTATTTTATAAGCAGAGTAATTTACCTTTTAAAGTACCCATGAGGATGTGGTCCATTCTGGATTCATTGTTCTCAGATTTAATTTGGGAAGGGTGTCCTCCGCATTTTAGTAGAAAGATCTTGCATGCTGTGGTGTCTGCTGGAGGATGGAATATGCCCTAACTCTGGGCTTACTATCTTTAGGGGTTAAGCAAGCTTTGGGTTGGATTAACCCCTCGGGTAGGTCGGTCCCACTGAGGGTGGAGATGGAGCAGGCATTGGCTGGAGCTACCCATTTGGTAGGGTACCTTACCTCTTCCAAGGCTAAGTTAGATAAAGACACCCTGAATATGTGATTTTCTGAGTGGGCATGGGATAAATATTGTAAGTTATTAGGGTGGGGGCATCATTTGTTTGATGGTATGAGCCTTTATGGCATAACCCTAGAATTCAGATGGGTGGGAAATTGATTTCTTGGCCTGGCTGGGTAGCATGGGGTAATAGGACATTGGGTGGTATAACTGACCCAGGGTCAGGGGTCCTGTCCTTGTTTTCTGAACTGCAAGAAAAGTTTCATCTCCCTTCTCATTTTTTTTTTTGGCAATATTTACAATTAAGACACGTCTTGTTTTCAAACTTTTTTCAACACAGTTGTCTTAGGCAGGTACCACTGGTTCAGTTTATTCAGAACTGGCTTAAAGTCCCTAAGAGTCATCTCAATATTTTATATAAAGAGTAGCAGCAGATGGCTCTGCCTGATTGGGACCTGCACCAGCTTAAATGGGGAGAGGAATTGGGATCAGAGATTGATGAGGCAGTGTGGCTGAGGTGCTGAGTGGAAGGTCATAAGGCCTCTCCTGACCCTCGGCTTCAATTGATTCTGAAGAGAATAGTAGGTAGATGGCACCATACCCCATTCCGCTTGGTAAAAATGGGTGTACTGGGCTCTGATGTCCGCTGGCGCTGCTTTCAGGCATCCAGAACCATATCCCATATTTTGTGGGGCTGGACCCAGTTACAGGGATTTTGGGAAAATATAATTTTATGTTTGGAAGGTGCTTTACAATTAACTCTTCCCAGATCCCCACTTTTTTGGATCTTGGGAGCTCCTGTTGGTGTGAGCCATGGGGTTGTGGTATATAAAGATTTTTTGTTTGCAGCAGCATTAAAGCCAAGAGACTTTTGTTGTTGTACTGGAGGTCGACAGAGGTTCCAACACTTTCTAGGTGGCAACAGGCCATGGATAAAGTGGTGTCTTTTTATAAGGTTATTTTGTGGTGGAAGAATCAGACAAAGAGATTTCTTAGAGGGTGGGACATGTGGGTGAAGGAGCAGAAAAGTTTTACTGGGGATGATGTGGCAGAGCTGCCCCTTCAGAACCCCCCTTTTCATTTTATTGTTGGTTTTGATCAGGACCATCCCTCTTTTCTTAATCCTATTTTTCTGACTCCTAGTCTACTGCAGTAGCGCCTCCTTTCTGTGGTCCTTCTGGACCTTTTTCCAATTTTTTTCCCATTATGAGGGGGTGGCCTCCCCGTGTAATCTTTCTGAAAACTATTTTGTCCCTACTTTTTAAATCTGTCTGTGGGTCCTGGTCAAAGATGAGCATTTTCTTTTATTATTTTTTTATTGGGGTATGTTTGGTTTAATTGCCTTTTGTACCTCTTGGAATATTTTTGAAATTACCCAGGTACAGGGTTGCCTGTATCACTGGGACCGTAATGGGAGTGGGTATATTGCTGAAGATTGATAAATTAGGAAGTCGGGAAACCTTAGAAGACCTGAATCTGTTGTAAATTTTAAAAATAAAGAAATCACTCATGTTTAAAAAAATTACACACCTCGCGGTAATAGCACTGCTTGTTTAATCCAGGTGAGTGTGCGATGGTAGGCCTAGAGTGGTGTCCTGTGGTGGAAATTAGTTGGGAAGAATTTCTTTTCCCATAAAGAACTGTCCTCTGCTAGCTGCACCCCACAGCTGTTAGAATGTTTAAAACAGCCTGCAAGTATGCGAGAGAGAGAGAGAGAGAGAGAGAAGATGGGTATTGCGGGTTAGCACTATGTTGTCCCACTGTGTCCAGCTCAAATAAGGGTGTTCCAGGGACAGGAGTCCTAAATAAAACAGATAAAAGAGCCCGTCTACTAGTCAGATAGTGCTAGTCCTTTTATACATTATTTTGGATAAAGGATTCTATTCTTACACAAAAATGAGACAGGGGAGTTTTATGAAACCATCATATGGGCTCAAAAGGAAAATAATAAGTGGACAGCTACTGCGATATACATACACAGTGTTCCAAGCCGAAAGAGATAGACAAAGTATGATATTTGAAGAACTCCAAAGGTTTTATTTTAAATACAGCTCATATTAGGAATAAAGAAGTTCCTATTTGCCTTACCTGGAACCATAGTATGGATCTGCTCCTTAGGGAAATGTGGGGCCAAACAGAGGCTAATTTGTATGCATTGGAGAGGTCATGGACAGTCCATAATACTGTCCAGGGGGTGTAGCCATGACACCCAGATGACCATTTAATAGTTATCTCTTTCATTCTTTTGAATCCTAAGATTTCTTTAACAGTATTAAATAAAGCTATGTATTACATAAGGGTTTGTATATATTTTGGTCAGACTGATCCCCCAAATTGTTGCATTAGTATAGATTATAAGTTGTTTTTAGAATAGGGGGTGGATCAGCTGACAGTATGACATCACTTTTGAGCTGTATATATATTCACTTTGAAACTATGGCTAGGCAGATGAGTTTTGGCAGCAGCAGAGAAAGTACTGCCACCAGGAGCACAGAAGATAGTGGAAACACTTAGGCTTTGAAAGTGTAACTTTCCACTCTGTGGTTACACATCCAAGTTTGAGATTGTGTTGAAACTGTATAGTTTAAAGTATGTTTTTATTATTTTTGTTTATTTTGTTTACAGTGTTACGTTAAACAGCTTTAGAGATTTATTTTAGTATTTTTTGAAAATAAAATTCACACTAGTCTCCAAGTGTGTTCTAAAGCTGCAAATCCCTGTGTCTGAGTTGTTGTTCCCATCAAGACTTCCACAGATGATTCTGTACATAGTATTTTTCAGAATTGCATATGATGGTTCATTTTTTGAGGTGGTAGTATATTTGCAGGGGGAAGGTGGATTCCCCCGGATCTTCAGTCTGTTATTTATCATTGTTCAAGGGGGAGGGGGGACTGTGCATGTCCATTCTGAGTTATGGGCTCCCTGTCTGTTTTAATGTATTGTCATCTTCTTTCTTGAATTAACTGTTTCATTGTTGTTGAGGAATGTTTTTGCATCCTTGAGAGTATAATACTGAATTATCTTCTATGATTGGAAGATTGTTTCGGTACTTATATGTACATACTGTATATGCATAGTCAATAAAATATTTATATACAAAAAAATTATTATTTCAGGTACAGTACTTTCCAGAATGTGTCTGCGCTGCTGCCTGCTGCTGCTGGATACTTGAGTTGATGGAATTGAGAAGATGGAAGTGGCTTGCTTGCCCGATGATGCACCTGGTGGTGTGCCAAACAGCTTGCCTCACTGTTGTGCCATTAATGGAGTACTTCTTGACTGGGAATTGCTAATAGTACTCACAGGTGCTGCTCTACACTCCTCAGTGCCTTTTTTGGTTTTCATGGCTGGAGTAGCAATCACACTTTGACTTGGGGTGGTAGTCCTGCTGCTAGGACCACTACTTGGCCCACTTCCAGAATCCTCCTCATCCAGTACCATATACATGTCTTCCACCTCACCTGCACATTCATCTCCCTCATGTAGTGCCGAGTGTATTTGGCTTTCAATGCCCAATGATTTGGATGGACCAGAACCACTGGCGCTGACCGCCTTCTGGTGTTCACACCACCAAGTTAGATGTTTGTTTTTTAGGTGTGTATGTTGCCCACCTGTGCCAAGGTGACTACCCTTCTTACCCCTACTTACTCAGGTTTGACACAGTTGGCAAATTGCCACGGTCTTGTCAGATGGGTCCAGTACATAAAAATCCCACACTAGGGATTTACGGGGCCTTGTATTTACTTGGTACCAAGATGACTGGGATAGCAAAGGAAAAGATTTGCTCTTTTGTTATGTTGCAGGTTGACTGGAAAAATGAAAGAATGGGAGAAACAGTGCTAAGGTGGTCCTTTTACATGGTGGTTATTGTACTTAAGGCAACAGGAAAGACATGTTCTGTGACAGCCTGTTTTGGCCTTTTCTTTTCAGGCTCCCATGAGGGATCCATATCATCTAACACATCATCCACATCATAGTCTGCAAAAAAGCTGACATTCCCATCATCCTCTGCAGGGCTGACCTCCTCAGTAACAGCAGGATCCATGACAGGCACCTCCTCTTCATAACTGGCATCCTCATGTTTCTCCACATGTACCACCTGACCCACTGCCACCAGATACAGAGTATCAGGATCCGTGACTGGCACAGGCACCTCCTCTTCATAACTGGTGTCCTCATGTTGCTCCACATGTACCACCTCACCCTCACCCACTGCCACTGGACACACAGTATCAGGCTCTGTGAGAGATGCAGGCACCTCCTCTTCATAACTGGCATCCTCATGTTGCTCCACATCTACCACCTCACCCACTGCCACTGGACACACAGTATCAGGCTCTGTGACAGGCACAGGCACCTCCTCTTCATGATTGGTGTCCTCATTTTGGTCCACATGTACCACCTCACCCTCACCCACTGCCACTGGACACACAGTATCAGGCTCTGTGACAGGCATCTCATGTTGCTCCACATGTGCCACCTCACCCTCACTCACTGCCATTGGACACACATTATCAGGCTCCACCTCTGACCAACCATCACCAACAGCACCAGTTTCAAATTGTACTTCAAAACCAACCACCTCCAGGTCCACAGTTGCTTGTTTGGTTGTGGTATAGCTGCTTCCTGTCACTGTATCACTTGACATTGACATATTTGTCACCATGTCTGCCACAGATTCAGCAGAGAAAAATTTAGAAGCAGGAAAGCAAACACCAGGGCAAAATACGTTGCTACTACTAGTACTACTGCCTGCCACATAGTCATCTAAATGCTGTCCCTCTGCTCCCACTAACATGTTTTTGGTTCCGGCACCATTATTAGGGACCACAAATTAAACAATGTTCTTTGTGGCTGCTCCAAGGCCTCTCCCTTTAGTTGCCCTTTTTTCCCCAGTCATTCTTCAGTGCACCCAGGGACACAACAATCACTCTGGTTAAATCGCAGTGAACAGGACAGTGATTTTTTTTCTAAATAAAGGTGTGCTGGAAGGGACACAACAATCACTCTGGTTAAATCGCAGTCAGGAAGACAGTGCTTTTTTTCCTAGCACAGGTGTGCATGCAGGGATACACAACAATCACTCCGGTTAAATCACAGAGGGCAGTGATTTGATTTCTAAATAAAGGTGTGCCAGCAGGGACACAACAATCACTCTGGTTAAATTGCAGTCAGGGAGACAGTGATTATTTTTCTAAATAAAGGTGTGCTGGCAAGGACATAACAATCACTCTGGTTAAATTCGCAGTCAGGAAGACAGTGATTTTTTTCCTAGCACAGGTGTGCACTCAGGGACACAAAACAATCACTCTGGTTAAATCGCAGTCAGGAGGACAGTGATTTTGTTTTCTAAATAAAGGTGCACTGGCAGGGACACAACACTCTATCTGGTTAAATCACAGTCAGGAGGACAGTGATTTTTTTCCTTAAGAAAAGACAGGGCACTGGCCCACTGATTTGGTTCTGAAGAGAAGTGTGCCTTCTAAATTGCTCCTCCCCTTCCCCACACAAGCCACCAAACCACTATTTCTCTATTAACAGAAAACTAAATACTTCAAGTAAAGAATGCAGTAGAAAATCAACACAAAAAAGTACTGTGTGTGCAAAGGGCACTCACAAACACAGTTTTGAAGCAATTTGACCATCAAAACACTCTTTTATATAATGGTTTTAGATTTAGACTCTAAGTTACAAGCACAAGCTCTGCTCTCTAAGTCTCTCTCCAACACACTACACTCACAGAATGACCAAAATAGGTTCTCATTGGCTGTTCAGCAAAATGTGACCTCATTTTCTTTCTTTTCCTTTATAGAAGGCACATCCTGGGGGCCTGGGGATTTGGGTGAGGGGGTAGGGGGGTATTTCTCATTGCTTTTCCAGATTCAGGGATTTCTGTAAAATGCTGTATATTGTCACTCTGCAGCTGTTATACAGTTTATGTCATTGGTCATAATGTGTACTCCCTGTACTGTTCTCTCAGGTACATTACCTTTATGTAAAATAAAAAAGAACTATAATTTCAAAAAAAAAGATAAAAAAAAAGTGATCTCATATACCATGGTACATTGCAAACTTCATGGATCTGGGACACTTCTGCTATTAACTTTAACATGTTTCAAAGTTTTTGACTTCAAAATATTCACAAATCTACCAATAGTCTTCAAAGTCACATTTTGCGGCATGGAAAACTTCACGAAAGAGTGGAAATCAATTAACTTTTATGGAGAGCAAATTTTACCAACTTTGCACACCTCTGTTCATGAGGTGGGGTCAAAAAGGTCATGTTGAAAATTTGGACACAAATATGCAAAAATGACCAAATTATGAGCGTATGTTGAAATTTTTATATGCTCACACATGACTTTGGTAATTTTCAATATTTTAACCCCAAATTTTCAACATAATCAATTTTCACAACAACTCCTGAATGTTAGAGCTTTCATGTTTCAAATCCTGGCTGAAATGTGTTTTCGCATCTGTGGTGCAAAATGATATTTCAGTGAGGATTTAAAAATTTTCATCTGCTGGGTTCACGAGGTGGTGTCATAAGAACACTAGATAAAAGTCAAGCAACACAGTGACTGAAGAATAAATAAAAACATCCCCAACTAGTGTGAAAGTTTAAAAACTATGTATTAGTTAAAAGATAAAAAAGCAGCATATTAGCCCCACCATCACAGCTGTACCAACAGTTTCAAGCTTGTAATGTGTGCTTTCTCAAGGTACAAACTGACATTCCAAAGCAGCATTTTAAGTGTCCCCCATATCATTCATAGCAGGTGATTCCTACTGGTTACGAGTCTAGTGTGAAATAAAGTACTGATCTCTAGTCTCAGACCCCAATGCAGTTAAGCAACATTAAAAACATTAAGAAATGTCAAAAAATTTATATAATAAACTGTATACTCTGTACACATCATATCATATTTACATGAACCATTTTATCAGTCACATAGACAAACAGTTAATTCTGTCTTGCTTTGATTACTTTAGCATTATTTTTTCATGTTCTTCCCCTTTAAGAAAGGCACAAAACTAGGTAGAGACAGCTGGGATAGGAGGCAGAGTTTGTGCTACCTGCAGATCCCAGAGCACGATGTGCATGAAGGTGCCTTTGCAATCTCCATTGCATACTGAACCCTTGTGGCTGCTAATTTCAGAAACGGGAATCTATGATATGGCTGTTCCTAGTCTCTAAATATTGCCGTTAATGTTGTTTATTTTCCTTACTGTGGCAAAGAGTACAGGGTCAGCAGTGCAAACTGATGCAGTTCTTTGACCAAGCACTTGGTTTTCTCAGGTCTGATAGCAATTCCTAACTGTTGGCACTCATGTACTTTGGCGTCCTGACTTCGGTCAGTTACAGCTCATGGAATGGAGAAATGATACCAATATTTTCTCATCTCTAAATTTTGCCATTTACATGTAGAAAGACTATTATTTGGTCAAAGAGTATGGGAATGGAGATTTTCAACCTATATTGCTCATGGGCTTTTACAGCTAAGCTTGAAGTTCAGCATTGGCAGGTTGTAAAAATGGCATCTAAATTAGAACCTACACCACTCTGAGGAATGCTTACCTCATGAGCTACAAGCTATAAGTTAAGGTATAAAAAAAAGGCTCCAGAACCTAGCTAAGAATTGAATTCCTGCTTCAGAAGCTCCAGAACATTGAAGGTACCCTCCTTATTCGTATTGATGTTATACTGGTAAAAACATTAAGTCAACACAAAAACAGTTGGTAGAGCATTTCAAGCAGAACAACAGTAAAGATCAAGTGGACTTTTTGTACTTATGTGAGTTCCTGCTTCTCTCCTCCCCCACCTTTTTTTCTCTGTTACAAAAAAATTAATGAACACAGGAACAGTTACTTAAGAAGATGTAAAGAAGAGAAAAGTTTAAGTGGATTTCTTCTGGGGAGGGTCAAATGTTTACCAGAAGTAAAGAAACTTCAGAAAAACAACAAACTGAGGAGCAAAAAGCTTCAGCTGACAAAAAGAGAAAATACTGTAATGTGCCATTAAAAACATGTCTAAGAAAAAAATCAATAATCCTGTAAAACAATTAAGGGATGCTGAAAGAGATTAAACTGAAAGAAAAGAAGATCTAGGAGTAAAGGATAAATGTTCACCTGTTCAAACAAACCAGCCTAAAATAAATTAAATTTTTGGGTCTTTGATTAGCCCAAGCAGTTCATTGCCTCAAGCCATTTCACCAATAAATACACCTGAGCAATCCATCTTTCAATTTGGTTATAGCCTTACTGATTCATGAGAGATGGCAGAATTGGAGAAATTGGATTCAGAAATTGAGTCTTTTCATGAAGCTGGGAACATGGGTGAAAATATGGGTGAACAAGATACACATCCCTAAGCCTCCAAGAGTGGTAAAGAAGCACCTAAACATAATCAACAAGAGGACCCTCTCCCTCCCGGCCCAGACAATTCTAAAAGAAACACTTGCTATTAAAACTAAAATGGACCCACTTGACACACTGGTCTCCGAGGTGGATAACATTAAAAGGTATAAAATTGACAAACAAAACAAATCTTGACAGAATTGAAAAGGCTTAAAAACACATTGGGGACACAGAAGATACATTGATCCAAATGAAAAACCAATTGCTAACCAAGACTCTGAGATCCTACAGATGCAAGCCAAAATAATTGATGCAGAGACAAGAGACAGAAAAACATCAGGATCCTGGGGGTCCTGGAAATATGGGACCAGAAGGATTCATTAACATCAATTCTGGACTTTGTTTTTTCTGCTCTACTTGTTGTGCCTCAAGCTGACCTACATATGGAATATGACAGAGTTCACATGCACTAAGTCAAAGGTCAGAAGATGATGCCCCCCTGGAGCTATAATTGTTAAACTGCAAAAATCAATAGATCAAGATAGAATAATGAACTGTGTGTTTTTTTTTAAATAGCTTATTCTTAAAGGGGCTAAAATTAATATTTTCCAAGATCTGCCTAATGAAGTGATTATAAAACAGAAAAATATGTGCATTTAGTAGCTGAGATTTGGAAATTCAGGACAAAGTCCTTTTCCTTCCCCCATATAAACTTAAAGTCTTCATCAAAGGAAACTATTATTTATGAATCCATGATGGAAGCAGAGTGGGACCTTTAAGCCAAATATCCTGAGATGTTTGGGAATGATAACAAGGGCAGATGAAGATGAAAACTGAGAAGTTAGAAGAAGAACTGTAAAGTTACTGTTTTTGGGTGCTATGAACATAAATGTTTTACTATACATGAATACAACATTAAGATTGGGTTTACATGGAACTAAATGTACTTTACCCCCTTAGAAAAGTGTTTTTTTTTCTGGGCGGGTAAAGACACAATGGTGTCATTTGGTTATAACCAATGAATGTTGATTTAAAGGAACTGAAGGGAAGGTACCACTTGAAACCTTCATGTGCTGCAATGGGATCTGGTCAAAATAGCATGGAATATAAATACTCACCAACATCTGGCAGGCAAGTGCCTGCCTATAATTTATGTTTCTTGTTTTTTGTGTACAAGGGAAGTTTTTTTTATGTAGATAATACAGTAATACTAAACTGCAGGAAAATAATTATTTACTTAATGAAACTGTTACAAATAATAAGACAAACAATAAAAGAAAATACAGGAGGCAGGATGAAGGTGTTTTATTTCTCCAATGATGCAGGGACACAGTAACCTTACAGAGCTCATCTTTGCCAAATTAAATGTAAATGGTATGAACAACTATAAGAAGAAAAATTAAATTTTAGTATATGCTTATGACAAGAAGATAAATGTACTGGCATTACAATAAATACATTTACATGCTACAAATCATAAAAAGCTTAAATAAATGTGGGTAGGATAAATATTTTATTCCCAAGGTACAACTAATAGTAGGGGGTTGCCTTGTTAATTTCTAAAAATACAGATTTCAGGTATACTCAACAATGGCAAGATAAGGAAGTAAGAATCATTCTGGTTAAGGGATTGTTAGGGGGAGTCAAAACTGTTTTTAGTTCAACATACGGTCCTTTCATTGACTATGAGAATGTTCTTTCCCAGTTAACTCAGTCATTAGTAAAATTAGAGGCTGACAAGGTTTTTATAGGAGGTGATTTCAATGCCATATTAAACGTGAAGTTGGACAAATCTTCAAGTGCCTTAGCCTCTGATTACAGAACTTCTCAGTTATTACAAAAATTTTAAAACAAACATAATTTAGTTGACACATGGTGAAATATGCACCCTACCCAAACTAAGTTCACTTTTTGAGCCAAACATATTAATGTCTTTTCAAGATTAGATTATATATTTGTTAATAAAGAAGTTATTAAAGACATTGCAAAGATTGAGATAGACACAATTTCTATATCTGACCATGCCCTGGTTTTCATAAAATTGATACCCACTAGAGATCTGAAAAGAATTCTGCAGTGGAAATTTCAGCATACTTTACTACATGATTCTGACTTTATAACATGTATAAAAAATTATGTCTCTGAATTTTGACTGATTAATTATAAGGGTCAAAATGTTTCTGAGATATGGGATGCATTTAATCTCATATCAGATCAAAATTAATAAAAGAATACAGGAATAAATAAACATATTAGACCAAGAAATATTAGAACTACAATATGAAATAGGAACAGATCCAGCAAAATTACAATCAGTATTGGATCAAAAAATAATGTAGAAAAAAATCGATATAGCTAAGAAGGCAGAAAAAAACATCATGTAAATTAAAAATAAACTGTACCTTTATGCAGATAAATCCTGAAAGATGCTGGTGCACATGCTCAAAAAATAAAAAGAACACAATACAATAACAAGGAGGCAGTATAGCTGCAAATCTGGAGACCTGGGTTTGAATCTCACAGCCCCCACTTGCATGCTGTGTGACCCTGAGCAAGTCATTTAACTTCCCTGTGCTCCCAGGTTGCACCTGTAAAAAATCTTTCAGCATAGTGTGTCTCACCTGGTTAAACAATTGAAAAAAAAAAACAAGTATAAAAAATGCATCTCAAAAAATACTTACAGATGATATAGAAATAGTTAAGGTAAGTACAGAATACTTCACCTCCATTTATAATATAGAAAACACTAATATTAATTTAGGAGATCTTGATAGCTATTAGAAAGAGGCCCAATTACTGGAGGTATAATTAAATTGTAATCATTTCTCTGAAGATAAAGTTTTAGAAGCAATTAAATCCATGAAAAAAATTTCTTCTCTAGGACCAGACAGTTTTACGTCTGAATTTTTTTCAAACCTTTATTAAAGAGATAGCGCCATGGTTAGCTAGAATAGCAGAAGAAATGGTGAATGAGGGTCTGCTTCCAAAGTAGTTTTATAATGCAGATATTGTTTTATTACCTAAAAAAAATAAGGGTATATTACTTCTGGAGAATTATCATCCTATAGCACAACTAAATTGTGATTACAAAATATTAGCTAAACTAGTTGCTGGACAAATTCTAACAAAAATACAATAAATCATACATGTAGACCAAAAAGGGTTTGTAGAAGGTAGAAATATTTTTGAAGGATTAGCAGACGTGCAAGCAGCTTTCTCAGTCTCAGAGACACACCCTCAAACCATAACAATCGCTTTGGACACCTCAAAAGCATTTGATTTAGTAAATTGGCACCTCATGTTCCAAACATTACATATATGGGGGTTTCCATTACATACAATAAATGCTGTTAAAGGTTTATATAAACATCCTACAGCTTCTCTTAGAATTAATTCCTATAAGTCAGAATCGATAACTATGCAAATGGGGTCAGACAAGGGTGCCCGTTGTTCCCTATCTTATTCATACTAACATTAGAGCCACTGCTAAATTATATTAGGAAAAATAAAAGAATTGCAGGAAAAGGTCAAGGAATAAATCACTTCAGAGTAAATGTTTATGCAGATGATATATTAGTAATAATTTCAGACCCTATAAATATATATCAACTGTTATTACTGGAATTCAACAAATACTTTAGATGTTCGAATTATACATTAAATAAAACACAATCTGTGATAGTGTGTCTTAATAATATTAGTCTTGAGACAAAAAAACTTGCTTTCAGAAATGCAAATTAAAGATACGATTAAATATTTAGGGATCCAATTGACAAATAACATACAGAGAACAATAGAACTGAATTTGAAAATATGTATGGACAGAATATCACAAATGCTATCCACTTGGCAAGACAGAGCTCTGTCATTATGTGGAAAATAGAGTCACTTAAAATGCTGATTATGCCCCATCTAATGTATCTGTTTCAAGCCACACAAAGGGAAATTTTGATTTCTTGGTTAGATCCAATAAGAAGAGTGTTTAAAAAATATATTTGGTACCCCACAACCTTCCGGTGCCCAACCCCACAAATTTGAAGTTTATCCCTGGTGTCTAGTGGCACCACCCCACCCACCCTCTGGTGCCTGTCCTTTCAAATGAAAAGTTTATATCTGATGTCTAGTGGCACCCCTTCACCCTGCATTGTGCTCCAGAGTATGGAAAGAAACAAACTGTCCCTCAATATCTTTTTTTAATATCTGCAAACAAGAAAGGACAATTGGAAATCGACCCTTCCCCTACCACAACCTCCCACTGAGCACTTACCACCCCACACTCCCCACACACCCTCACTCACCTGAGCAGGTCCCTGTGTGAAGATTCACTCTCTAGTCAAAGACATGTCTTGCTGCTGGAACCAGCAACTGCTACATGAGAAATAAGGTAAGTGCAGTTCAATGTATTTCAATAGGGTTTTCAACTTTGGTGCATAACTTGGCCGTTTTTTAAATTCTGACATTAAATTGTTAACATGTGCTTTTTAGACACCACTTCATGAACAATGTCAGTGGAATTATGCAGATCCGGCCCAAAAGGTGAATTCATGGATGCTTGGTGAAATCACTTTTTGGGTATGATTTGAAATTGTTCATTGCTCTTATTCATGAGATGTTGTTACAAGAAGGGCATGTTCAAAATTTTGGGTTAAAATATATTACAATGGTGAAGTTATGTGCATTCATTGAAATAAAGCTATGCTTTCTCGTAACTTTCGTAATTTTCAATATTTTCTTTTTTTAAAATTGAATAAATGTTCTTGAAAACCAAAAAAAATAACAACATATACATACCACATTATCTCCTGAAATTATAACAAGAAGGAGAACAATCATAACCAGAACCAGGAACATACATTTATAATGAGAAAATACCACCAAACTACCACCCTTCCTCCCCCCACCCATATCACCCACCCATTCTGCCACTGGAGGTGAACAAAATAATTAATCAGATAGCACGAGTCCTGACTACCCAATCATAAATCATCCCATAAAGAGGGTACTTAAGGGGGTCAACTAAAATACATACTCAGAGCATTAATAAGACATATAATGGTTCCCAAATATGATTATACCTGTATATCTTTCCTGACATATTAGCTATAAGATGCTCTGCTTGCAAAGCAAAAAATATCTCCCTATACCACTCAAGGAACTGAGGAGTACATTGGTCTAACCAATGCCGAAGGATGACCTTTTTCGCACATGCAGAGATTAAGGCCATGTGGTATCTCTGATTGCCAATCAGGGTATCAGAATAATCTCCCAGAATTCATATTTCAGGAAGAAAGGCATTAGACAACCCCAACAAGGGATCAAGGCATGCTCGAATAGAGCTCCAAAATGGAGTTACTGCCTCACAGGACCACACAATATGACGCAAGGTACCAGGATCTTTACCGCATCTGGAACATAAGTCAGTGGGTAGTCTACCCATTTTATGCAATTTAACTGGGGTATAGTAAAGATTATGAATAATCTGAAATTGCATAAGGTGGCACCTATCCCACTTAATGTATTTATATAAATGTTACCAGATGAGCAGCCAATGCCAACCAGAATTACTAACCAGAAGAGCCTGGTGCAAGATATAAAATCTTGAGCCCTTGGTGGATGTTAAATAGATTTGCAGGGATCGGTAATAATATGAGATATAATGAGAAGAGGGAGCATTATGAATGAGAGGTGAAACAAAATTACCAAAGAGACTAGACCATAGGCCATTACCAAAAAATTGCAGGAGCATATGTGGTAGTTGTAAATAATGGAAGCAGCAAGAAGTGGGCCAATGTTGGAGGGAACAAGCATCCTGAACGGACAACAATGTCTGATTCCAAGTAAGGTCCTCTATTGTGTCTATACCCATACCTGGCCAGAACCCTTTTGTAAGCATCTGTCCGGCTATTTGAAAGTTAGGGTTACCAAATAAAGGTTGTAATATGTCCTTATATGGTAAAATTTTAACTAAGTAACATAACTGCAGGTGAACCCCGAGGGATGCCCCCAGAGCTGTATCCTGTAGTGGTTGAGGAAGGTGCTTCCTAGGAAGACAGGGGAGTGATCGAATATCCAGACCCCTAGTAGAACACAGGGAGCATTCCCATGTCCAGCCAATATGGCACATAAGACCCAGGAGCAACCCTCCCCCAGCGGGCCTTAACCAATAAGAAAATCTGGTAAGATGCACCACCAGGTAATATAAGAAAAAGTTGGGAACTTGTAGTTTCCCATCCAGTTTGGATCACATTAATCTGGATAAGGCTTGATGGGCCATTTTACCCTGCGTTAAAAATGATGTAATGACTCTATGCACATGAGAAAACCATGACTTAGGTAGGGTGAAGTTATACATCTATAAAGGGTATAATAAGTGGGGTAGTATGTTCATCTTTATTATGTTTAAACGGCTCCACAGCAAAATAAGTAATAGGGACCAATGTTCTAAATCCATTTTGATATAGGTCACCACAGAATCAAGACTGAACTGTTTCATCTTAAGGGGTGAAGTGCTGAAAAAGACCCCAGATATTTCAACTTATCATGTTTCCATACAAGTCCAAGGTGCTCAACTTCTGCCTTGATCATAGCACTATGTGGCATAATCTCTGTTTTAGAAAGGTTCAATTTATAATTAGAAATATCACCAAAAGACAAAATGATCTGCAAAGCAGCCAGCAAAGACTTGGCAGGAAAAGAAATGTATAACAAAATATCATCGCATATACAGATAGCTTATACTCTGGGGGTGGGATATTCAAAAGGGTTGCGCCATGCGCAATAGGGTTGCGCATGCGCAAGTCTGAATTTGCACAATTCTGCGATATTCAGCAGGAGGCAGTTGCGCCACTGAAAACAGGCTGAGCAACAGTGCAATGCAAATGAAGGCATGAGCAACCGAAGGGGGCAGATCCATGCATAAAGAGCGCAATGCGATATTCAAAGGGTTGCGCAATGTGCAATAGCGGAACAGCCGGAAGTTGTGCCACAGCAGAAATGAGCCAAAATAAAAAGGCTCAAGGAAGAGGCGCAAGTACTACAGGGATGCCAAGCGAGACAGACAGAGAGAGACAGACAGCGACAGTCCAGAACAGGGCAGGCAAGGGAAGTTGTGTGGGCCATAGGCTGCAGAGGCCAGCAGGGGTACCGGTGCAGTGGAGGTAGCAGTCAGGACAGCGGGTAACAGAGCAACATCAGCGGGGTCACAAGCCAGGGATGGATAGTGCCAGCTTCCACATGGACGCTGTAATGAGGGGGTGAGAATGCATGCTGCAGGGGGACGTGGCCGTGGAAGGGCCCGTCGGTGGTACGCCCCCAACAGGCAGCACCGTGCCCGCATCAGCTTTGAGCTGTACACAGATGTAGAGATCGTGGGCTGGTACTGCCTGAACAGGGCAATACTGAGGCGGCTCTGTGAGCTGTGCAGTGATGTGATGCAGGCACCCTCACAACGGAGTCACGCTCTGTCGGTGGAGACCAAGGTGACAGCCTGCATGTGCCTGCTCGCCACGGGCACCTTCCAGAGGCCGACAGGGGACACCACAGGCATCACACAGTCGGCCACGTCATGCATCCTCACCCAATTCCTCAGCGCACTGCTGCCACATGCTGCGGAGCACATACATTTCCCCAGCACCGCGGCAGAGCGTACAGCAAACATGCAGGAGTTCCACAGGGTAGCACGTATGCCTGGCATGCTAGGGACCATAGACTGCACCCATGTGGCCATTCGCACATCACCTGGCCCCGATGGGGCTGCATACAGGAACAGGAAGGGCTATTCCAGTGTCAACTGCCAGGTGGTGTGTGATGTCACTGGGCGCATAATCAATGTCTGTGCCACACACCCTGGCGGAGCACATGATGCCTTCATATGGTATCAGTCCGCACTGTGCCATTGATTTGAGAGTGGGGACATCCCCACAGGCCATCTAGTGGGTGAGTACGCATGTAGGAATTGCAAACATGGGGCAAGGGTGGGAATGCCACAGGTGCTATGGTAGTGGCACACAAGGATATTGGCAATATGGACCTGAACATGATAATCATCTCCACCATCTCCACACAGGTGACAGCGGATACCCACTCCGTCTCTGGCTGCTCACACCATACCGGTGCCCCATGACCCCATCGCAGCAACGCTATAATGAGGTGCATGCCGCCACACACAACATCAACGAGCGGGTGTTTGGGATTCTCAAGGCACGCTTCTGATGCCTAGACACCTCCGGCGGTGCCCTACAGTACAGCCCCTCAAAGGCCTGTGGGATATTCCTGGCGTGTTGTATCCTGCACAACATGGCCAAAGACTGTGGGATAGCCATTCAGGTCGAGGAGGGGGACAGCGATGAGAACGCCAGCGGCACCGGTGATGATGGTGATGAGCAGCCCCCCCCTTGGACGGCGAGACCCCCGACTGATCCGGCAGGCCCAGCTGCACTGGGACACCATCACAGAGGAGCAATATGCACGACACAGGTAAGTCAAGGGGCCATGTGCAACCAACACTGTCCTGGCGCAACCCACAGGCACACAGAGCAACACACCAGGGGTGCATGACGGCAAGGGGAGTGGAAGGGACCAGGCACACAAACACACCATCAGGAGGGTGAACAGTCATATGGACACACACACACCAGGCACAGGCACATGGGCAGGTGCACAGCAGGCGGGAACAGACATGGCAAACACACAGATCCACAGACCACACCCCACCTGTACTGTCCAAATGCGTGTGTCAGATGCTGGGCACCTTGCACCTTGGTGTACAGTACAATGCAGGCATCATCATGCACACGCATCTGTGGACAGCAGTCGGGATGGTGTGCAGGTGGTCCGTGTGCCGGCGTGATGGGCAGGGCACCCACCAGTGCACTGCCCACCATGACACACATTGCACACAGGGCAGCACCAGACAGGGCCCGCACTGGGAGACAGGTCAGTCATGTTACACTGTTCCACGGCCACTGCGGATGCATGGGCAGCCCTGCCGCGACCCAACAGCACTGGCAGGCTGAGCAGGGGCCACATGGGGTGGCACCGATGGACCACCAGGGGTCCCACTGCATGATCGTGACCTTGTCCGCACTGGGGTCTGTAGTATGCCAAACATACCTGCACCAGGGGTGCTCGGGATGCCTACAGCAGAACCCGGCATCGACAGGCTGGGTGTCGCATGACGCCGGGAACATGGAGTGGAGAGCGTACTGTGTGGGGTGCGCGGTACAGGGGCACCTGCTTGTGTGCCCAATGCAGCCACGACAGCGACCAATGCCTGGGTCTCAATGGTGGCGGTCACATCCATCCGCATATGGACCATCTCTGCAAGGATCAGAGCACAGTCCCTGCTGTGCCACTCCACAGCCATGCACAGTGCCTCCATGGATGTTGCAACCCGCCTTTGCTGCTGTACTGATTCCCGCAGCAGGTGGGTGTGTTCTTCAAATGGGTACTGTGCCACAATGGCATCCTGTCCCCCAGGGTATGGAAGGTCCTGATGCTCAACACCCCTTAAAGGTGGGCACTGTTCACCAGGACCAGGAATGGGCATATCATAGGGTGGTGGGCATGTGCCACCGCTAGACACTGTACCCCCAGACCTGGTGGGTGACTGCTGCTGCTGCCCCTCCAACCTCTGTGCCCCAGGGACCACTCGTTCCACTGCTGTCACCACAACAGTGCCAGACACCTGCACAGCCACCAGTGCTGCCCCACCGGTGCTGACAGGCACAGCCTGGGACTGTGCCAACATGCTGGCACACACGTTGGAACCAGCTAGGCCCAGGGGCATGTGCTGGCCTGCTGTGTGTCCGTCATGGGACACACACATGTCACTGCCCATTGCAGTCCTTGCATCATCAATGGTGCAGGTACGTGCTACAGCCACAGTCACAGCGTGCTGGCATGCTTGCATGCCAGACTGCTGAGACACAGGCTGTGCACCCCCCACACCTGACTCACAGACAACAGAGTTGGCAGCCAGGCGTGCATGCTGGTGCAGTGCATGCTGGCTGGCGACAGAGGTGGATGGACCCTCCTCCAACTCTGGCAGGTCTTCCTCACTGCCTGGACCCACCACCACCGTCCCCTGAAGATGAACAGGATCTGTAACAGAAAGTGAGGACATGTGAGTGCATGTGAACAACCTTCCCCCAACACCACCACCATGTCATACCGTGCAGTGATGGGCTTCCACCTGTCTGAATCCACCTCCTGAGTACGCCCTCAATAGCACTCCGCTGCATTGATGCATCAGTCGGTCCTCAACGGGTCAGCTCCGCCACCACTGGCTGGCCCCGCCTGTGCCAGCATGTGCCGCCCTGAGGGCTGCCACCTTCTCCTTCACCCTCCTGTGGTCTGTCCCCATCTTCTTTTTGCATTCCTGCACGGAGCGCTGGTGGCTTCCGTGCAGGTTCACTGCCCGAGCTACCCCCTCCCATGCAGCCACACGGGCCTGAGGGGTGCTCCACCATCCACTCAGTAGTGGTTCCTCCTCCAGGTAGGCCTGGAAGAGGGCCTCTGTCTCCGCCGTGGTGAAGTTGGGCCTCCTCCTCCACCCACCATCCTCACCCTCACCTTGGCTCTGCTCGGTCATGTCGGTCTGTATGGGTGGAAGTGGACACCTGTCACTGTGCAGTCTACAGCATTATCCCATGACCATTGTCCAGAACATCACACAGCATGCAACCCACCTCTCACCTGCAGTAACCAAATCTGGCCAGCGCAGCCCAATGTCGCACATTTATAGTGCAATACATGCAAATTAGGAGTGGATCAACTGTAATGAGATGCTAATCGCGCCACTGCGCCTTTGAATGGCTGATCAGATGATTTGCATGTGTCGGCTGAATATCGCACCGTTGCGCTTTGCGCAATACGGTTGAGCCAGCTGAGCCAATGGCGCATTTCCGTGACTGTGTAGTACACCACATTGTGCATGCCCGGGTAGCTTACGCAGGCGTCTGCCGTGCTGATGACGTGCTGTGTGCGATGAGCAGTGCAGGACACGGCCACCATTGTTCCAGTGGCGCTGCAGCGCTGGTCACCTCATAGCGCTGTGGCACAAATGCGCAATAGTACACTGTGGCACTGGCACGCAGGTGACCGATTGCACAGGACGTGTAGACATCCGATGGCGCTGTGCGTGGCCTTGCGCCACAGACCCCTGACCTTGTGCCTGACCTTTGCCCCCTGGCGCTGTTCTCTGGCATGTGTCCGGCTCTGTCGCGCTGTTCAGTGACAGCGCGGCGTGAATTCGACTAGGCTATCACGAACAGCGATAGGAACTAATGGTGTTCTATTCGCAACATTTCCACGGGGTTGCCACGCTGCAGGGCCATATTGCCTCCTATACAACTCCAGTAATGGCACGCAGGAGAGCTCCACAGTGGAGTCCGTTGGAGGTGGCCAACCTGGTGGCTGTGGTGGAGCCTCACTTTGGGACACTGTTTGGGGGAGATCCCCTCAACATGGCACACACTCATGTGTGGCAGCAGGTGGCCTCTGCACTGGAGCAGGTCACAGGGCGGTGCAGGAAGGCAGAACAGTGCAGGCACCGCTATAGTCACCTCTGCAGGAGGGAGCAGGCACTGCTGGAACACCTCAGGTCCCATGCCAGGAGGGGCATTGTGCCTAGGCCAGGTGGGTGACCCATCACTGCACCTGTATTGTCCGTAGGGGTGTGACTGTGTATTGGTGGTGGTGCATGGGGGAGGGCTCTACCATGGTTGGCTGTGTCAGTGTGTGCAGGTGTGTGGTGCATGGGTCTGGCTGTGTGGGACACCTCACTGGGACAGGGGCTGTCTGCTGGGTTCACACTGATGTGTTTCTCAACATTTGTCACCCACAGGCGTGGAGGGGCGGAGGCAGGCCGGGCTGAGGAGGGCCGTGGCGGGGCACAGGTGGCAGCCAGAGGTGGCATGATGGTTGGGCCACAGCGGCAGCAGCAGGAGCAGCAGCCACAGCTGCTTGATGAGGGTGAGTGTCATTACATCATGGATGCTATTGCATGCTGGTGGGGGGGGCATGACCACCAGCCATGGACAACACATCCATGCACGACACAGGTGACAGTCATCACTGTCCAGTGTCACTGTATGTCTGTGTGTGCGTCACTGGTGGTCCATGCATGCACTGGGCACATGGCTGTGGAACTAGCATTCCACCAAGTAGCCACGTCACTTGACAGCCTTGGTTGTGCTGTGATGGACATGGGCAGTGTGTGTGTGCATTGGTACACATAGCTGGTGCTGCCTGGTTGGGCTTGTTTTGTGCACGTTCACTGTGGGTGGGTGCATACCATCACAGGTGCAGGGCACTTGGCTATATGCCTTGCATGATGGGTAGGGTTCAGGGATATGGACAGTCACAGCCATTGACTCTGTTCTCTTGTCCTAGGTATCCAAATCATGCGACGTATGGAACGTTCCCTACAGCGGCTGAAGCGGGTGTCGATTGCCATGCTTGACATTCTCATGGAGATGCAGCGCCATGGCGTGAGGGCGCCGTAGGAGGCCCCAGGACCAGCAACGGGCAGCAGGAGGGCAGCCTACCAGGCGCTAGCTGCGCATCACGTACCCACTTCACCCATCCCTCACACCCTGCCTTCCCTCTCCCAGTTGTTCACCCCTACCCCTTGCCCACCCCTACCTTGTACCCCTACCCCCCCCCCTTGTATTGTAAATATGTAAATAGTTCTGTTTGTTCCTTTTGGTGTTGTACATTTATTGGTTTGAATATATATATATTTTGATATGAATACTGTGGTGGTCTCTGATTTGCAGCTGGCTATGGGTGCTCAGTTGCAGTGGTGTGAATGGCATCTGGGGTGGTATTGTCCTGGTGTGTGTGTGTGTGTGTGTGTGTGTGTGTGTGCATGGGGAGGTGTCTCCAGTGTGGGAGTGGCTTTCAGTCGGTCTTGCCATCTGCTGCCGCCCACTGCAGGGTGCTCATGGTGGGTCTGGCTTATATGGTTCTGTGGTACACAAGGTTGCAGTGTGCCGGGGGGGATGCATGGGGATTCCTGCAGTGACAGTCACTGCACATGGGTGGTGTCTTGGGATTACAGTGCAGGGTGTGCTATGCACAAGGGGGGGCTGCTGTGCACTGTGGTTGTCGATCCCTATGTGGCAGTCTCAGCCTGCCAGTGGGTGTGTGGCAACATGGCCCAGCTGTGCTTTGTTGGCTTGTCCCCATGAGCCAGTGGATATTCCATCCCTCCCCAGTGATGCTGTGCTTAGGTGTGAGGGGTGTGTTAGTTCTGCATTGTGTTCCTGTGCCCGTCTGTGGCATGGGTGGTGGGCCCTGGCCTACCTCCCTGGTTGTGCAGTTCCATTGCTCTGCTGCTGGGGGCTCTCTGCTTGTGCTATGGCACCTCTGGACTGCTCAGCTGGGCTGGCCTTGTTGCGCTATGGCGCATCATATCTGCTCAGCTTCCCCTTCCTGGTTGCGCTATGGCACAGGTTGTGCGATATTCAGACGTTGGCTGGATGCGCAATTGGCCTTGCTCCATGTTTGAATATCGTGTCTATTGCACATGTGCACAATGGACTTGTGCTTGCTCCTGCTCTTGCGCACATTGTGGGCGCAATTTGAATATCCGGCCCTGTATGCCCAATTGGAATACCACAGACTAGCGAGGAAGAGTTAAGTTTTCGGATCAGGGGTTCTAAAAAAAAAAGATTAAATAAGTAGGGAGAGGGGGAAACCCCTGCCTAGTGTCTTGATGAAGAGAAAATAATGAAGATAAAATGCCATTATAAAATATCCAGGCCTTCAGGGAGAAATAGAGCACCTTGACCCATCATATGAACTCCTAAGGAATATGACACTTGAGTAATAAGGCGAACAGATGATCCCACAAGACCCTATCAAAAACCTTTTCTGCATCCAGGGACACCAAGACTGTGGGAGTAGAGGAATCTCTGGATGCAGAAATGAGATAAGATAGCTTTCTGAGATGGTCGGCAGAAAGTCTACCTCTCACAAAGCCCACTTGCTCCCTGCTGATAAGCAAATCCCACACTTGCCACAATCTACAGGCCAATAACTTAGCAAGGATTTTAAGGTCCACATTGATAAGTGATATTGGTCTGTAATTGGAAGACAAGCAAGGGGTCCCGACCAGGTTTAAGGAGAGCCACCACAGTTGCCTCTGTACTCGAGATGTCACAAAGACCAACTAAAAATATAATTGAAAGTATCCAAAAGAATGGGCATCAATTGGTCTTTAAAGGTTTTGTAGAAATTGGTAGCGTACCCATCAGGACCCAGAGACCTATCGGAAGCAAGGGAGTCAATTGCATGTGCAACTTCAGCTAAAGTCAAAGGGGCCTGTAGGAAAGCAATGTCTGAATCAACCAATTGGGGAAGAGTTATGTCCTGAAGAAACATTTCTAATTTGTCTGGAAAGAAAATGGAAGATGGTGGAGCAAACAAATCTTGATAGAAGGCCTTGAAGGTGTCAACGATATTGCACGGAGAAGTAAGAATATGCCCAGCATCATTACGAATAGAGGAAACAATCCTATCCATAGTCTGTGAATGTAAATGAAGGGCCAGTAACTTCCTGGCCTTCTCACCTTGGTCAAAGTATTTCACCCTAGAATGCAAAATAAGATGCTCCACCCTCTCACCCAGTAAGGTGTTGGTTTGAAACCTAAGATTTTCTAACTCCTCCCACTCTGACTGAGGAGAAGCCTATGAAATGCACTCCTCCAGGGATTGTATGCAGTCTAATAGAGAGGATAAAAGAGCCAAAGACTGCTTTTTGCATTTAGTGGCTAAATGAATCAGCTCCTCTTGAAGAGCACACATCAAGGCACCCCATAATGTATCAAGTTCATTCATGAAAGGAGAGTTAAGGTCCATAAAGGAGGCAGTGAAAGATTGAAGGTGTTTCGCAAGGTCTGTAATTGGTTATTTAATCTCCACACTATATCTCTGTGCTGGGAGGGAATAAAATTAAGCTGAATATAGGCCAGATGATGGTCTGAAATAACTTTGGCCAGATAGTCACAGGAGATCACCTCAGAGAGATGTTCTGCCTCAAGCAAAAAGTAATCAAACCTGGAGAATGAATTATGTGGCAGGGAATGAAAAGAATATTCTTGGTGGTCTGGGTTTAATGCCCTCCATGGGCCTGGTAGACCCATGGAGTCCATTAGATCATGGAAAGCCAGTTGACCAGGTGAGAGAACTGGGCAGGCTTTACCAGATCTATCCAGATTGTCACAAAAAAACATATTCCAATCCTCTCCCAGAATAACTGGAAAAGAGCTCCAAGGGGCTAAAATGGACATCAAATTAGTAAAAAAATGAAGGGTTGTTGCTAGTAGAGCCTTAAATAGCACCCAACACTATTTCCAGATGACCAAGCAAGGCCCTAAAAAAAACATAGCATCCTTGAGGGTCTTTGATCTCCTGGATGAGGCAGAATGGAACTCTCCTAGCAATGAGAATAATCACTCCCCTCTTCCGGGAATCAGGGCCTGCCCAAAATGTGTGCCCCACCCAGGAACACCTAAAAAGGTAAACCTGGGATTGGGGCAAATGAGTCTCCTGTAAAAAGGCCACATCTATTTGCAGCTTATGCAGGTGGAGTAAAATGTTGGCCATTTGGTGGGAGACTGTACGCCTTTAATATTCCAAGTACAGAAATTAAATACAGCCATATAGAGGCATCATATAATAATGCATACTGATAGTAATATACAGATACTCAGTGACATAAAAAAAAAACACGCATTCTAAAACTACCCTTACCTCTGGTGGCATCCTTCACCCACCTCCTCCCTCCCCCCCCTCCAAAATGAAGAAGCAAAAGCAAAACATAGTGACCAAACTCACCATCCCCATGAAACCTGGGCCTACCCCCCAGCCCCAAAATAACTCAGATACATTCCCCTCCCCCACTACTGCTCCACCACTCAGAAACCATGTCCCGAGGTACCGCTCAAAGGGTGTGCTCCAATGCCAGGGAGAAAAAGGAGGAAAAACCCAGTAACATGAAGCAAGGCCAATAAGAAGCCAGAGAAAATAAGTCTTATAAAAAAAAGATAGCATGAAATATTCCTGCATGAATAAGCGAACCACCCCCATCAAGCGGAAGGAAAATCCACCCACAATCCAGTGCATGACAACACTCACCGCAAGTAGACCACCCACCCAACATCCAACTCCTTGTCCCCCAAAAAACTTAGAACAAAACCACCCTAGCAATGTTCAAAAATACCAACTTAACCTGCGGTTATTTATCTATTAACTGGCATCTGTAAAAACATGAGGTCCAAAAGCTCTGCAATTGGTGCAGTAACAATATAACATAATAGAAGCAGAAGGAAGAACATTAACCCATGGCATCAGTCAAACATATAACAGAACCACGTTAGAAATGTGATGGATACAACTAATTATACAGTAAATACTAAAAGAACTAATTACATCTCTCCTCATTGTCCTGCCAGAAAATAAAAGTAAATGGCATAACATTTCTCACAGGATGTCTATTAAAAGTAATTATATACACTACTCCAGTGATCTGTTAGCAGAAATAAAAGTCTGAATGAAAAATAAAATACTTGAAGGAGTAGAGCAGACCCATGGCAGGCTGGAGTGTTTGTCCTTTTAATACTACATAAGCAACCAAGTTCTATTGTGCTGTAGACCAAACAGAGAAACCCTGGGGCGTCAAAGCTCCATAACTCAGAGAAGTAGCCCGAACCATACAACGAAACAGAGCCATCTTGGGAGATGTAGAATAATGGGGGCAACAAGGAATCAGCAGCCACAAGAAACGATGAGAGGCAGCACACATTAAAAGACAGATGAAAGCCAATCAAAACAGAGTACAAATGAATAAAATGGCCAACAAGCGGGTCCTTAGAGGTACTCAGAGCAGGGCTGCAGCCAGTGAAGATGCACAAGGGCAGTACCCAAGAAATACAGTGCTGGATGCCCGTTGACGTAGCATCACACTCATTGAATAGGTAGCATGTACATTCACAGAGCTAGTCAACAATTAGGGAGCAGATAAATGATGACCTGATGGAATAAGGTGAACACCCTCAGCATTCAACAGGGCCCACACTTAGTCCCAAAGTCCATAGTAAAAACAGTTCCAGGTCCCGAACATAAAGTCAAAGGACTCCTTCCGCAAGCCAAATCCAAAACACAGTACATAAAATCAAGGAATTAGCTAACGAAACAGTAGGCTATGCTCTCACCTCCTTTTTACTGAGCCAAGAACCAGTGCTGAATGTTCACTGAACTCCAAAGAGGTCAGGCAGGGGTTTTTGCAGGTCAGTGGGGGCTGGAGTGACTTCCTCAAAGGTGTGCCAGGAGTCCTGAATCTGAACTTGTAACCAAGCAGGATATAACATTTTAAACCGAATACTCGCAGCTATAATTTTTTAAACAATCAGATGAAATGCTGTCCTTTTCTGCCTTGTGGCTGCTGGCAAATCCTGGGTGATCTTAATTCTAAACCCTTCCCAAGTGATATCCTAGATCTCCCGAGTCTTACTAAGAATGTGTTGCTGATCTAAAAAATTGAGCAGCCACATAATGAATGGCCTGTGCGGGGACCCTGTAGGCTGCAACAAGCAATGAGCTCTTTCCACAATACAATAAGGATTGTTGGGAGAGGGCCCTACCACCTTATTCAGTAGCTTCTGTGCAAACAACACTGGAGATGTGCCTTCTGCGTCTTCCGGTAGACCATGAACCACAAAGTTGTTGTCAAAGGGAAGAGATTTTGGGGTCAATACAGCCTCTCCATTGCTCGAGGGAATATGTCCGGCTTTCCCCATCTGAGACCCGGCAGTTCAGTTCACTAATTTCAGTGCGTAGGGATTTTAGCTCCTCTGTTAGAGCTGAGAGGGGGTCCTTAAGTGGCGAAATTTCCTCCATGAATTTCTCCTCCAACAGTGGAATGGGAATGTGTGCTGCTTAGTATTCTGCCAACCAGCCTGGCCCAAGCCCTTAGACTTTTTGGTGGATTTGTCAGGCATTGGAGGCGGCATATGGTGTAGTAGGGCTTGCTTCATCTCTGCTTCCATTTTGAGGTTAAATAAACCAAACAAATGATGAGCAGAAAACAGTGAAGGACTCAAGAGACAGTCCGACACTAAGTAATTAACTTTTCGACGGTTTGGGGCTGAAATAAGTAAGTAAAAAATGGGTAAGAAGTGGGAGCTGAAGCAAATGCATTTACTCTAGATGATGCATCACATGACTCCTCATTTTCAATATCTTCACCCCAAATTTTCAATATAGCCATTTATTTACACAAACTTATGAATGTGCCAGCTGTCATTTTTCAAATCTTCACCAAAATATATTTTCATGACTCTGGCACAGAATAACTTTGTGGTGGCATGGAATTATATTTTGCCAGTGATTTGAACATTTTCACTATTGGGTTAATGAGGTGGCATATAAGAAGACTAAGATGACAATTTGGTTGCTGTTCTGCTACTAATGGAAGTTCAGGGCCTGCAGCAACATACATATATACACCTATGGAGGGATAGGAGCACAGTGCCCAGTGGGCCCTGTGCTCCCACAGAAAAACAAGGATACAATTACACTATTCGAAAAATTATGCATGGATGAGCCCTGTGCTCCCATGGACAAATAAGGTTATGATTATACAATCTCAAAAAGTAAGGAAATTCATTGAAAAAACGTTCTTAATGCACTAATTAGGGTTAAAACAACAAAAGTAGGGAAATGTGGCATTAGGATTTCCAACCCTAACACCCCACCCCTACCCTACAGGCAGCAATAGGTGTGGAATGTGCCTTGGGTTTGTCAACACTAACACTAACCCCATTCTCATATACTGTGCCCATCTAAGCTTATTTATACATGGAATGGGATGAGCATTAGGGCTGGCAAGCTAATAGTACTGCTGTAAATTATAAATGCATGATTTTATGAATTCTGATTTTAATATGTCTGTTATGTTAATTTATGTGTATGTACAACACTTTCATCTTTTGGAAAGGCACCCTTATAAATAAAATTGATTTAAATTGGTACTTTGGTCGCTTTAAGCCTAACTAGTCTATTAATGAAAATTTTTGCAATTAATATATTATACAGGTGTTGTAGCACCTGTATATTAACGCTGAGTAAGCATTTTAATGTCAAACTCACTTTGTGCACCTTAATAGCTCTGCCCCCATTCAACTGATTTACTTGACATTTGGAAGGCATATCACTGGTGCCAGGGCTCTGGATCTCAGCAATTTTGTGGCAATCAGTTTACTGGAGGCAACATTACAGAACTGCATAAAATGTAAAAAAAAGTCTATAATTAAGACATGTTTTGCTCACCTACAACTAAAACAATAAGGTGATTTCAAACCTGAAACTTGCAGGTTTGATAGCATTTTCCTCAAGGTGTGTGTTTTTTGTGATTTTTATCTCCCAGACTTAGTAGTGTTTTGAAATATTTAAGAAAAACAGTTCTGTTTCTGAGGACGCCCAGTTAGAAAAATAAGTGTTCTAAGGACAACAGAATTTTTACAACCACATTCCTTAATGTAGTCATTTTACAAGAATGCATTCATGTTTCAGGGGGCAGGGCTATTCAGATGCTGCAAAGAGCATCCCTATCTCTTTCTGTAGCATTTCGTCAGCAGGGCCAGGGCTATGTGTAAGGGCATAGCCTCACCCCTGCTGAATGGAGCTGTGTGTGATTTATATCTTTACTGGCCCTTTGGTGGCCACTAGTCACAGTAGTGGCCTAATTTATTTGAACAGGACACCAGGTTACCCACTCCCCAGTACCATCTAAATGAAGTCATTCTGACACCAGGGTGCACACCCTCAGTGCTAATTCAGTCTCCCACCCCTCCATTATGATTTCCACCTACCACCCGCCAGTCCAGAATCCCAGCACCAGGGTGCCTGATGCCCGATGTCAGCTTAGAGTACCCCCAACCCAACAGTCTGCAACACTGGGGTGCCCACTCTTCAATACTGCCAAATATCAAACTGACACTGGGGTGCCAAATACCCAGTGTTACTACCTGTAAGTCCCTCAGGGTATTTTTTTAACCTGTAATAAAGAAAATGATCCATCATTGTCTGTTGTACTGCCACCCCACACCCCACCTAACCCTGACCCACCACCCCTCATCCTGCAACCCTCCTCACTCACCTAAATTCAGTCTACCATCATAGATCCAGCCTCCAAGTCAAAAGAGGTCCTTCTCCTGAAACCATGACTAAGGAAATACAGAAAGTCTGGTTAATGTATTTCCAATGTGTTTTGAACCTTTACTCATAATGTAGGCATTTTTAAATATTTTTCTCCAAAATTTTCAACATGGCCATTTTAGGACTCCATCTAATGAACAAGGTAGATGGAATTTGTCAAATCTGTCCAAAAAGATGATTTTTCAGCCACTCATTGAAATCTCCTTTCATGAAGGATTTAATAATTGTCACCTATAGGGCTCATGAGGTAGGGTAATAAAATGACAATATTTAAAATTTAGGGTAAAAATATTTAAAAAAAAATCAATAAAGGTATGACGGTATACTGAAATTGTTCACCACTTGGTCACAACTTTGGTAATTTTCAATATTTTACTCCTAATTTTCAACATGTCATTTTTTCACACTACCTTATGAATGTGACAGGTATCATTTTTTAGATCCTGGCCAAAATGTGTTTTCATACTTGTAGTGCAAAATGATATTTTGGCTGAGATCTGAAAATTCTCACCTACAAGGATCATGAAGTGGGGTCATAAGAAGACTCTGTTTAAAAATTTGGGATTAAAATATTAAAAAACAAAGTTATGAATGTATGTTATAAATGTTCAATGCTCACTCATAACTTTTATCATTTTACGTTAACGCGGCGCATCGCAAGGCGTTTGGGAAGAGTAGCACTTGAGTGTGCCTCTCCCGCAATGCACTGCTCCCTTGAGCAGGCGTGGCGGTCCTGCACCAATGGGTGCAGGAGCTCTGTATGATAGCGGTGTTCCTCTGCTTCAGAGCAGAACACAGCTGCCATATGGAGCACCGCCTCAGGCCCTCCCCCCCTCGCGTCACGCTTCCCCCCCGCGCGCGTCACGCCGCCCCAAAGCTTAAACTTTGTTTGCCGATGGGGTGCCCAATCCCCCGTCAGCTCCACAGCCCCCAAAGCCATCCTGCTGCCATGCTGGGAGCCCACTCCAGCGTGGCAAACCTCCGCTGTGTTTTGCCGACGGGGGTGCCCAATCCCCCGTCGGCTCGTCAGCCCCCCTGCGTAGTTTGCCGATGGGGGTGCCCAATCCCCCGTTGGCTCCTTGGCCCCCCCACACATCTTATGCCATTCTGGGAGCCCACCCCAGCGTGGCAAACGTCCCACGTCATCGTTTTTTTTTCCTGTAAAGAAAAAGCGGTCCCAGCGCGTCTCCCTCCCCCTCCCACAACCGCACCCACCACTGCGCACCCAGCCTCCCCACCCCCTCACCCCATACTTACCTCCAGACTCGGCGTGAAGATCTTGTGGACTGGGAACATGTCTGCACTCTTCAAAGCCGACCGCGAACCAAGAAAATGCCGGTAAGCTGTATAATGGGCTAGATAGGGGGGTTTCAACTTTATTGCATATCTCAGTCATTTTTTGGAATTTATGCACCAAATTTTTAACATGGGGTTTTTGGGACCCCGTCTCATGAATGATGTCACTGTCATGGCATTACTCGGGCCCGAAGGGTGATTTCGCAGGCACTGCGTGAAATCACCCTTCAGGCTAGAATAACACCATGACAGTGACATCGTCAAGAAGGTTCAAAACCCCATGTTGAAAATTTGGTGTAAAAATTCCAAAAAATGACTGTTTTACGAGTGTGCGTTGCGCAGTTCCTACACAGGCTCGTAAGTCTGCGAATTTTCAATATTTGCACTCCAGATTTTCAACATTGCCATTTTACCACACCTCCTCATAAGCAGTACAGCTGTCATTTTTCACATCCTGCCCAAAATGTGTTTCTGCCCATGTAGTGTGCAATGGCGCAGTTGGTGCGCGAACTCAATGTATGGGACACATTAAGAAAATCACAGTGACACTGATCATGAGCAGATGTTTTAAAATGGCAATGTTGAAAATTTGGTGAAAAAATTCCTAAAAATGACTGTTTTACGCGTGTGTGTTGCACACTTCCCACACATGCTCGTAGGTTTGCGAATTGCAATATTTCCACTCCAGATTTTCAACATTGGCATTTTACCACACCTCCTCATGAGCAGTACAGCTGTCATTTTTCACATCCTGCCCAAAACGTGTTTCCACCCATGTAGCACACAATGGCGCAGTCTGTGTGTGAACTTAATGTATGGGACACATTAAGAAAATCACAGTGACACTGTTCATGAGCAGAGGTCTTAAAATGGCTGTGTTGAAAATTTGGTGACAAAATTCCTAGAAATTACTGTTTTACGAGTGTTCATTGTGCAGTTCCTATGCACACTCGTAAGTTTGCGAATTTTCAATATTTTCACTCCACATTTTCAACATTGCCATTTTACCACACTTCCTTATGAGCACCGCAGCTGTCATTTTTCACATCTTGCCCAAAACGTGTTTCCGCCCATGTAGCGCACAATGGCACAGTCACTGTGTGAACTCAGTGTATGAGACACATTAAGAAAATCACAGTGTCACTGTTCATGAGCAGAGATCTTAAAATGGCTATGTTGAAAATTTGGTGAACACATTCCTAAAAATAACTGTTTTATGAGTGTGCATTGTGCATTTCCTACTCACGCTCGTAAGTTTGTGAATTTTCAATATTTTCACTCCACATTTTCAACATTGCCATTTTACCACACCTCCTTATGAGCAGTACAGCTATCATTTTCACATCACTGCCCAAAGACTGTCTCGCCCATGTAGCAATTGCTGATGGCGCACTCGATTAATGCTGCAAAATCAATATATGGCACATAGTAGACAATCACAGTGACACTGTTCATTAGCAGAGGTTTTAAATACCAATGTTGACAATTTGGTGAAAAATTCCTAACAATGACTCTTTTCGAGCGTGCATTGCACAGTTCCATGCATGCTCCTAGCTTTGCGAATTTTCAATATTTCCACTCCAGATTTTCAACATTGTCATTTTACCACACTTCCTTATGAGCAGTACAGCTGTCATTTTTCACATCCTGCCCAAAACGTGTTTCCGCCTATGTAGCGCACAATAGGGGTAACAAAAAGGTCATGCTGACAATTTATTGTGCAAATACCAGCAATCGCACAGGGCATTAGGGTAAAGCACCATACATGCCACACACCACTGCAGATACCTGCAAGCGAACGTTCAGCATTGACAAATGTTTGTTAGTATTTTGACATCAAATTTTCAACATAGTCATTTTTTCAAACCACCTCATGAATGTGACAGGTGTTGTTTTTTCAAACCCTGGTCAAAATGTGCTTTTACACTTGTGGCACAAAATTACTTCTCTGTCGTTATTTTATAAATGACACCTGTCATGTCCAGAAGGGGATGTCATAAAAAGACTATGTTGAAAATTTGGATTCACAAAAAATTATGAAGTGATGTTTGCAGGGATGGGGAAGTTGCCTTCCCATGCCAATGGCCTGAGTTTGGGTTTAAGCTCAGAGAGCCAGCTGAATGGACCAAGGATGGGGCAATGCACTGTGGTGTGCAGCATCAAACCCAATCTGAAGAGGGACAGAGTAATGTTCTGGCACACAGACGACACCTGATAGTGGCCCAGGGAGCATTTGTTAACAAGGGGTTGATGTGCGTGTTGAAGCCTGATGGGCCCATGCACTGCATTGGGACTATCTCAACTATTCTATTTTTTGTTTTAATGCACCCTCCTCCCTCCCTGGCTGACCATTCCTTCAGGTGTCCAAGGTCCCCCTGTCTGCTCGCTTTCCCCCAAATACCAACCACCTACCTCATATCATGACCCCCCCCGGGTAACCCAGTGTATCCCTCCACCGAATGTGTCCCTCTCCTCCAAGAGGGAAGGCAACAGTGGGGGCATCCAGTGCACTCTTCAAATGGCCCAAGTGCCACTGAGTGGGGTTGGTTGTCAGGGCCTGGCAGCAGTGGGGGGCCAGGAACCATCATCCAGCCAACCAGAGAGCAGTTTCTTGGTTTTCTCCCCGGGGAGTGGCGTGCCACAGATGTCAGGGCATACACCAATGTTCGCCACTCCCCCAGTCATCCAGACCCTGACATCCTGCTATGCTCCTGGCCTCTGCCAGGGGTCAGTAGGTGCTGGGCCACATCCACACCCTCCTCCTGGGAGAAGGCAAGCTGTCCCTGGGGCACTCCATCTTTCTCCCCTGGCTGGCCCTCCAGTGACCTGAGTCCATTCCCAAACCTGTGTCACCAGCTTTGCTGGAAGAAATCCAACTCTGCACCTACGGGCTGGCAACTATTCTATTTTTTTAATTTCATGTAGGTTCCTTTGGGAAATGCGCAAATGAGGGTGCCCTTCCACGATCAGAAAAACTAGGGAAATTCATTGCAAAAAATGATGTTAACACAGATACTAGGTTTAAGAAAGCAAAGCACATAAAGGAATGGAAATAAAAAGAAATATTAGGGTTTGGGGTCTCTGGAGTCTTGCCAAATTAGTGATAGAATCTTCCTTGGAGTTGTCAACTCAAATGTTCACCCCCACCCCTGAGAAAACTAGGTAAGACATGATCTCTTTTCTTCATACAGGGCCCTCAGAGCCCTACATGAAGAAATCTATAACAAATTCTGTTGGCAACATGTGGTTAGCTATATTCTCTTCCTCTGAAGAGTGAATACTGTGAGGCACTAGCTTGGGGCTGTAGCTTGTGCTTTGGACAGGAAGCCACAGGCTTGGGGGTGGGCATCAGGGTTGAAAACCTGAAGGAAGACACCACCACTGATTCACAAAGACTACAGAGACCCAAAATCCTAATATTTTTTTCAGTTCTCTACTTAGTGCACTTTGCATTGTTGAACCCTAATGTCTGCATTAACATGATTTTTGCAATGAATATATATTACACAGACATGGCAGTGCCTGTACTGTATATTAGGGCTGAGTAGGCTGCTTAATGTTAACCCCCTAAATTTCATTTTTAAGAACATTGGCACCATTCAACAAAACTGCACGGCATTTTGCATGAGCAGAGTAAGTACCAAGGGCTCATGATTTAGCAAGCTTTGTGCTGGCTGTTTGTCCAGATTTCAAGATCCAGTGAGTGTAAAAACATTATAAAACATACTTTTTGGCCATTTTCTGCTTGCATCCAGAGCAAAACCAGTTTGGAATTTTATTCTGACATTTTCAGGGTAGAAGTGGTTCAGTTGAAGGAGGTGCCTTTCAAAGATTTTGTAAAAAATATTCCTCAGTTTAGCTTTTGTAAAAAATATTCCTCAGTTTAGCTTCTGAGCATGCTCAGTAGAGTTTTCTGAACAGCTTTTTCTTGCAATCCAAGAATTTTTAGGTCATGAGCCAATTCTTAGGTCATGAGCAAAAATGCTTAGGTTGTGAGGGCAGCCATCTTGTTTTTCATTTCGGCCAAAATGAAAACCTGGAAAAGCATACTAAATTATGCTTTATGAAAAAACAGATCATTGGCCTTGCCAAAATGAGACCAGTTTAGTTAGATTCTGGAGTGTTATTGCTGAAAAATGACCCAGAAATATGTTTTGTTTGGTTGCCCAAAACTGCTGTAAGAATATGGGCTTGTGCCATAAGAATACCAGAGTGCACCATAAGAATTCCGGCTCACAATATAAAAATTTGGGCTTGGTAAAAAAAAACAGCTCTTACTCATAACTCAGCCATTTTTGAGATGTTTTTAACAAATTTTCAACATGAGTTTTTTTTTTGGACCCCACCTCATGAAAAGGGGAGGTGACATTTTTCAAATCCATCACAAAAGGTGATTTTGCAATCATGTGCTCAATTTGAAAACTTTCACCTACCAACACCTACCAGTTTCATGAGGTAGTGTCATAAAAGACAACAAGGTTATGAAGGAACATTGAAATTTGTCAAGGCACACTTTTAACTTTAGTGATTTTCAATATTTTGACCCCAAATGCCAACATTGTGATTTTTCACCCCACCTCATGAACGTGGCAAGTGTCATTTTTCAGATCCTGACAAAAATCTGCTTTTGCACTTGTGGTCCAAAGTGATGTTTCAGTCAGTATTTTATGAATGACACCTGTCATGTTTCTAAGGGGGGGGGGTCATAGAAAGACTATATTGAAAATCTTTGGTCAAAATGTAAAAAAAAAGTTAGGAAGAAACATTGTGTGCATGACTGGCATTGGGCCCAGTGGGTAGGATTTTGTGTACCTGTAAAACTGACCAGGATTTAGGGACAAGCTCAGGGAGCCGATTGGGCAGCACAAGAATGGGGGTCAATGCGCTCCTAGCCTGGGAAGTGATTGCACAGTGTTCTTATGTATAAGTGACACTTTGTGGAGGGCCAAGCAGCCATCCCTCACAAAGGGCTGACATATGTGTCAAAGTGTGGTCACATACTGCATTGGTTGGAATGACAAAGGGGGCTTGAAATATCTCCACTATTCTGTTTATTCCATTTTGAGCAGGTCCCTTTGAAAGAGGATATGATTCTACTATGACAAAAATAAAGTAAATTCATTGAAAACTAAAACCTACACTAATGCAGAGATTAGGGTTGAAGAATACAAAGCACACAAAGTGAGGAAATGAAAACATTAGGGTTTGGAGTCTCAGTAGTCCTGGCAAATTGGTAGTGTAGTGCTCCTTGGGGTTGTCAACTCTTAATGGCCCCTCCCCCACCCGAGCAAAGAACCATTATCTCTGCCTTCACGTATGGCCTGCATGAAGAAAGCTACAAGTGATTGTTTTGGCCACATGTGGTGAGCCATACTTCTCTGCCTCAAAAGAGTATATGCCATTTGGCACTGGGCTGCAGATGCACCTTATGCTGCAGACAGTTGACTACAGGAGGGGGTTGGCATTAGGGTTGATAATCCTAAAAAACACCAAACCCCTGATTCACCAAGACTCCAAACCCGACTGTTTGTCATTTTCTTACTTTGTGGACTTTGTGCTCTTCAAACCCTAATATCAGCATTAATGTAGTGTTTTGCAATGAAGATAGATAGATAGATAGATAGATAGATAGATAGATAGATAGATAGATAGATAGATAGATAGATAGATACTGTCTGTAGATAATAGATACTGTCTGTAGATAGATAGATAGACAGACAGATAGATAGATAGATAGATAGATAGATAGATAGATAGATAGATAGATAGATAGATAGATACTGTCTGTAGATAATAGATACTGTCTGTAGATAGACAGACAGACAGACAGACAGACAGACAGACAGATAGATAGATAGATAGATAGATAGATAGATAGATAGATAGATAGATAGATAGATAGATATGTAAAGCAGGTGCCCTCCTAGATTGCTATTGGGGGTGCTGGCCACCAAACTTACTTGTCACCACATCACCATTGATGTCAAGGTGGCTTCTGAGCTTGTGGAGTCTCTTTTGACAAGTAAGGGGGTTCTAGTCCAGAAAAAAGAAATTGGGCACTACCACCATCAAGAGAAAGGTTTCAGTGGGCTTGGTGACATTTCAGTACAACTTTCTGGAATGCCGCACCACCCACTACCTGACTGTGGTCACACCCCCATGGAAGCACTCAGACAGCACAGTCCCCAATAAATATCCACTTATAGGCTAACAGATTGCAGCAGACAAATAATTATAAACAGCATATACAACCTTATTAGGGTAACAACCCTAAGGAAGAAAGGGGGTTAGTTGGCAGGTAAGAGGTAGCCGATTCAAAGGGGGTGGCTTTCAGTGTCCCTAAGTGAGCCCAGCTCAATAATGCTGGCTGCTCTTTAAGTGTCCGATGCAGGTGCAGCAATATTAACCACTTTCCCGGCCTATACCTAAAAATGCCCTCCTAGGTACAGCCCTCAAATGCAGCCTGCTGACGCACCACAGTGTGCGTTACATTACTGACCTTGACCTGCAGTACTGGATGTGCTAACCTCCCCCCACTGGTATCAATGTCTTTCCTCTTTAAACCTTTTGGGGGCACACCCAACAAGTTATTGGGTACCCAGTCCCTGAATTGGTGTAGGTCAGTTGTTATTGTAAGTGGGTGGCTGGTAGTACTACACTTTTAAAGTAATTAGCAAGGTTAGCAAAACTAATAAACCTCAAATGCAAAGGCCATGCAATTGCAAAAATGGATTAAGCCTCAAACAGAGATACTAGTAATTCCACTGGCTGAACCTCAGTAAACAGCCTCCAACTATTCAGCAGTTCACCAGTTACAGGGGCATATTCTGTTTTACTCATGATTCTGTGGTTCCAAGATATCTCTCTCTCTCTCTCTCTCTCTCTCTCTCTCTCTCTCTCTCTTGCTCACCATGCACCATGCCATCCAGACCACTGATAATCTGTACCAACCTCCATGTCTTGGCTACAGGCCCTTTAGGCAGTAAAAGCCTGATACTGGGTGCCCACTAGCAGACCCCGTAGATTGTGCAGCAATCACCTCTCTCTCTGGCTCTGGCAATGCTCCGCATCAATGACATTCTGGCTAGCATGAGAATGCCTCTTTTTGATATGCAGCAGGGAATCTGCTTGCTATGCTCTTTTCATTCCTGGGTATGCAGTCAGTTTCAGCAGACCCCAGACAGTGGCCTGGCTCTGACAAATTCTCCCACATATCTTTCTTGAAGGTAGCTCATCCCTTGCCCTATATGGGATTACTGAAAACCCAGCAGGTACAGTCATGCTGTCAATCAGGATGAACAGTTCTTGAGGTCTGTTACAAAATAGGTAATCGACTAATAAGATGGAGCTGAATTAATTACATCTGCCTGTAGTCCATGCACCCCTGTAACTCCTCACGCTGGCAAACACTCCTAACTGGTCATCATCTTGCCTTCTGACCCTGTCTCCATGCACAGGGGGGTCAAAGGGTGGCAATATGGCTGCAGATCTGTAGTACTAAGGGCAACTGCCACAAAAGTCCTGATTCACACAAAACATGCAGTCCAAATACCAGATCACATCCAGAGCCAGTCCAGCATGGAAGCACACCCACTTCTAGTGTGACCAGTAGATAAAATGGATGGTTCATGATTCAGTCACTGCCATAATAGAGTCAGCACCTTCAGCAGCAGCAAATACCTTTGCTGTCCAAACAAACAGTTAAGGAACTCTTAAAGGCATAATAACCTACACGGGGGTTACATGCGTTACCAGGTTGGTACAGTCCTGGTTTCAAATATGAAGCCTTACAGTTTATAACTTTTTAACTTATGCAGCAGAGATCCATAATATTGAATTTGAATCTGCCAGTGGGAAAAGAAATAATGGAGAGTTAACAGATCAGCCCATCTGCAAAACAACAAACAAAAGGTGTGTTATTAAACCCCCAAGGATATACACATTCATTTCAAAAATATGCCTACATTAAACTAAAACTCAAATTTTGGAAACATTTTTCCTGCAAATTCCTGAATATGTACTACGCTTAGAGAGGTGCTTAAAATGAGGAGGGGGAGGGTTTCTTTTGAGGGGGAATGGTTTGAGGTAAAATTTATCTTTACACCATCTGATTACAGGGCTCTCAGTGAAAAGAGCCATTTACTTTCCTTCTGTAGGAGTTTGTCATGTTTCCAAAAATGTGTGATTGTTTGTTTACGGTAGACATTTTTTTGCACTGAAATGTGTATGTCCACAGGGTTTTTATTAACTCACCTTTTGTCTGTGTTTTTTACAGGCATGCTGGTCTATGAACTCTGCATCAATTCTTTCCTTGCTGGAAGACTAAAATTCAGTATTGTGGAGCCCCACTACATACTTTAAGTTGGAAAGATACACTGCAGGCGATTGCATGCTTGAAACCAGGACTGCACCAATGAATATGTCTAACTTTACTATCTATTCCTTGTCAGTGACAACTCTAAAAAGCTTGTATTTAGTTTTGGTTAAAAAAGCAACTTTATTTTAATTCCCTATATTGTGCAATAATTTATAACAAGGTAACTGGTACTTATCATTCTTGGAGATTCTTCGTGTGTGGAACAAGAGGAAAGACAGGATGAGGAGGGAGTGAGTAGAAGCATGTATACAATGTATGTAGGGATTCCACTACTTAAATAAATGCATTATTTTCCCAACACTCTGACCCAAGTGAAAGATAAATGATGTTATTCACCCAATGGCTAAATAACACCTTTTATTTTTCACTTGCCTTCATCACAATCAGCTTGATTGACAGCCCATTCTGCCAATCCCACAATGAATCTCTCCCCCTGCTCCTCTGCACTAGTCTCTCCCCCACCCCCTCTCTGCACTAATCTCTCCCTGTTCCTCTCCCAGCCCTCCCACCCTCCATTTCCCCACTCCTTTCACCCCTTGTCCCTCCTAATCCATCTCACCCTCCCTCTACAGTACCCTTTGATGCCTCTTACCTCCCACTGTCTATCCTACTCTCCCTGTCTTGCCCCCCTCCACCCTACCCTTAGAGGTCTCTCTCCCCTCTACCCTACCCTTATTGGTCTCCTACCTCCCACTGTCTACCCCCGGCTCCATCCCATCTACTCCCCTGCCTTACAAATCTCCCACCAAGTGACGGGACTTCTACCGCGCACTTCCCTCCTGGTTGCATAGCCCTCCCTGCAGCCTAGTCCCATAAGCACTTCAGACAATGGAACTGTTCCCCCTAACATGCTTTGGCATTCCTCCTAGTGTCTCAATCTTTTACTTAATAGGTTAACAGTAGCTCACCATGCTCCATGTAACATTCTACTACACTTAACTGATGCATTTTCATAGCTGTTTTCATAGCGGTGCCTATTAACCTACATCCTATATGCTATTAAGTCTTATTCTACTATTAGGTCATATGTGCACCCAAACTGCAACTGGCTATTTCTGATTAATTATACAGCAACACCAAATGAACCTGATCATGTATTTTCTCTGCATTTATTAGATGTGTCTTACTACATGTTATCTTTTACCCTGATTGGAACTTGCCTCCATTAATGCTACTGTACTACAGCTGACTGCTTTGTCAGGAAACCTCAGTATATGTATTTGTCTCTGTACCATTGCTATGTTTATTGACATATAACTTCTGTAAATGAGCCTCTGGCTCAAAGGTATTTCTGAGAAATAAATAAATAAATGATATGCCCTTAAGTGTCACATAGAACACAAACATTGTATACACAGAACATACATTGGACTATGTTCACATTTAATATCCATTCATGAGGTGGCAGGACTTTTATACTCTCTCGTGGCTTTGTTATTCGTGAGTTATGGTCCTGATTCCTCACTCATTGAAATAAATTGCTCATTTAAACACAGGCCATTTTATATCCTCTATGGATATCTATGTAGGTGAATATTTAAACTGAGAAAGGGGGAGGCTGATGCTGGGGCAAACAGAGGCAGGAGGGGACAATGGTAATCTAGTTAGGACATATCCAAGAAATGGGGACTGGGAGTGGCATAACCGGGGCCCAAACTAGTTTAAGAATGTCACTAGGAAGGGTCATGGTAAGTCAACAAGAAATGGAAACAATAAAAAGAAAAAAGTGAAGAGGAGAACAAAGGGAGACACTAACACAAAGGTGAAGAGAAAAAATGTGAGCTGAAAGAAGCTCTGGTTAAATGCTGGAAGCCTGGGAAAAAAATTGAAAAGTTCCAGGTGATGGTAGCAGATACAGGATTACACCTGATGGCCGATACTGAGACACTGGCCACCAAGAATAGTGACTGGAACCTACCAATACCCAGGGTATACCCTTTATGGCAGGGATAGAGGAAATGGCAAGGGGGGTAGAGTAACTCAGTTATCTGTTAAGGAAGGAATGGAGGCCACAGAGAACAGATTCATCAAGAGAAAAGGAGGGAAGAGAGAATCAGCAGCCTTCAACATGGTTTACCATGGTTGCCTGCTTTCCAGACTCAGTGACCTTGGGTTTTCTAATGAAGCTGTATTATGGTTTTAAAGTAATTTCTCTAATCAACAACAAACAGTGGTTCTGGAAGATGTTATGGGGGATTTTCAAAGAGCTGCATCCATTTACCAGATGCAGCTAATGAAATTTGCCCCAGAAGTTGGTCTAACTCCAGGGATGGAATTCTGCAGTTATGTCCAAAAAATGGAAGCAATTCCCACTGGTGTGGCAGAAATTGCCACAAACTGTAGGAACTGTCACAGATGCATCCAATTGCTGTGAATAGGGCACAGTCATTTAAATAAATCTGCATACATGAAGCGTTGTCTTACATATGCATGCAAGTGCCGTATCCACCCCACTGAAAATCAGATCCATGACTGTCAGTTGACAAATTCATCGTTGACCGATGTTATAGAGACACCTTTATATCGACCGCATTTGCGGTCGGCATAAAGGCAGTCACTTCGGACTGTTTTCTGTTCAGGGGGCTCTGCCCCTGCACCCCTCCCCCCCATAACTAAATTAATCAACTCCCAGTCGGCGATGATTCAGGGAGGGGGTGCTGGGGGTCCTGCACTGACACTACAGTAACCTGGCACTGTTGTCCCTATAGTGTTGGTCCTGGTAAAATTGTCACTGTAATGACAGCATACTCTGAAAATCCTGCCCTATGTCTTCAGTTTCTTGTATTAATATTCGAGTACCTCAGGACTCAGTTCTTGGCCCTCTTTTATTTAGTATATTTTTAAATGAGTTATCTTTTTGTGTAAAATGTTTGCATGTTTTCCTTTATGCAGATGATATTGTTTTATATTCTTAGATTCGAATGTTGATAAATCATTTTCTGAGTTACAGTGTGATTTTCTCTTGGTAAATAAATGGTTAGAAAAATCAGGTTTATTGTTAAATTTCACAAAGACAAAGGCAATGCCTTTTGGTTCAAAACAAAAGCTAAGGCAAACTGTATGTACTCCAGAAATTAAAGATGTAGCTGGAAATGTTATAGTAAAGGTCGGTTGTTTTAAATTTTTGGGAGTTTATTTAGATTGTAACTTCATGTAATTCCCATATTAATCTTGTTATAAAGACCATTAATACATGTTTTGGTTTATATTTTGGATTTGAGACAGTTTATCTTTTGTTTCTAAGAAAGTTTTGATTCACTCCTTGGTTTTGTCTGTTATTGATTATGGTTTACCTTTATATTCTGCAGTAGCAGTGACACTGATTTTCCGAGTTAGGATGTTGTTCAATAATGCTTGTTGATTTGTTTTATTATTTCCAAGAATGACCCATCATTGTCAACTTTATTCAACATCGGATTGGTTTTCTCTTGAGGGACTTTGTGCTTATTCGAGATTCATTTTGTTTTGTATTTTTGGAAAGGTTCTGTTTTTTTTTTTTTTTTCTTTAACAGCATGTTACACTGCAGAATTCAATTCATTTTACTAGCTCTCAAACTGTTACTACTCTTTAAGCTTCATTTACTCAAAAAACATCTGTTCAAAGGTCTTTATTTATATTGTGGTTTCTGAATGGAAAAAGATGCCTGCTCATTTACACCAAGCAAAGTCTTACCTGTCTTTTAAAAACAAAGTTAAAAAATATGGGTCCCAATTGTAGAAGGGTTGGCGCAAGTCACGTCAAAGCTGACTTGTGCCAAATGCTGTTGCGCCAAGGACTCTGCGACCAATTCTCTATTGTGCAGGGTCCCCATGGCTAAGTCCCATGACTTTTGCCAACCCAAAATGTACACCAAAGGGAGGGCATACGTGACCAGGTTGGTGCAAACCGCTGCAACTATGGTGGTGCCCATGAGGCAACTATCTCCTCAATGCCCCACCCCCAAAAGTCAGTCACTAAAATACCACCTACAGCTTAATCTGGTTAAATGTGAGTTGGCATCCACCTGATTCCCTCCCAGGATGAGCCTGAAAATAAATAGAATTCTCTAGTCCTCCTTTCCTGGTCAACAAAAATTAAAATATAAAGAAATATAAAATAAGCCCTGCAGGAACTAGTGTACCCCAAGCCCCAATCCCCCAAACACAAGTCTGACCGCGAATGAAAAAAATAGAACCCTGTTATCCCTGGTGGTCTACTTGGCCCACCTACCCAGCAGTGCCAAACCACTTCATTCTCCGGACTTCCACACCCAGCCAGTAACTAGCACAGCTCTTCACACCACCATGGCCAGCTGCCGACTGAGTCTATGAGTTGTACTACTGTAAATAGTACACGATCAATGAATGAGCTGTCACTCATTGAGCGTATACTATTTACAGTAGTACACATTCACAGTACCTAGTTGGCAACTGGCCATGGTGATGACAGGTGGCTGTGCCAGTCAATGGCTGGGTATGGGTTGGGAGCAACGGGGTGGTCTGGCACTGCTGGGTGGGGGTGGGGCTGCTAGACTACAGGATAACAGCATTATTAGTTTTTTCATTTTGGCATTTGCCATTGTGGCCAGACTTGTGTTCGGAGATCAGGCTTGGGTGATGCATTCTGGGGCTTATTTCACTGACCTTTGGGGAGTTTGTGGCATTGGGAGATTGATAGCCCTGTGGGGCATTTTACTTTTATGGGGGATCAGTGCATGGGGGGGTCTGCTAACCATGTGAGGCTTTCTTTACTGAATAGTGGGAATCAGGGGTAGTGGGGGGATCAACAGCCCTGCAGGGCATTTTACTTCTATGAAGGATCGGGCATTGAGTGGTCTGCTAGCCCTGTGAGGCTTTATACACATATTTCTGTGTGTCGAACCATGGGGGGGTACATGTCACGGGGTTGGCTGGCATGCAAATTGATGCAACCCCCACTGGATGCAAGGTACACTTACACAAGCTAATAGCTGGTGTAAATGTACTTCGATGGATGTCCTCCGAGGGTTGTTTAGAATTGCAAATTTGGGGATCTGCCAGCTGCCCTTCTAGAATAGGGCACACCTGCTGGTGTAAACCCCCTTGCACTATGACGCAAGGGGTTTACGGCATAATTGGTGGCGTATGTCCACTTTAGCACAAGCAGCCTGCGACACGTCACAGGCTGCGTTGCAGAATATTAAATGTTGCAACTCATGGCACAAAGAGCTACTTCCACCATTCTTGTTGGCGTAAGTCACTTTGCACCATGCATAACCCTTTCTAGAATCGGGTCCATTGTTTGGAGAACATCATTCTGTGGTTGTACCTACTGTATTTCTGTAATTGTTTTATTCTATTAATTGTATTGTTCTTTGTGTGTTTTATGTCCAGGTCATTCATGAAAATGTACATTTGGTGCTCATGAAGCAAACATTAACACATTTTAAATTCAAAAATTAAAATAAAATAAAAATCACTCTAGCTACAGTTTACAATGGCCTCAGGGAAAAGGTTGTGTATGGGATGGTGGTCTACTGACTGCCAGAACAGGGGGTCAAAAATCACAGAGAAATGGGAGAAAAAACTGTGAAGAGGGACTCAAAAGGGGAGCTAGTGGTTGTGGGGGATTTTGGGCCTACCAGACATTGACTAGGATATGCCAGCAGCTAGGAGCACCAGAAGTCAGGTCATGCCTACTGGCACAACTGGTCAGGAAACCCACAAGGCAAGCTACCATTCTTGATGTGGTGTTCACCAACTCAGAAACTGGGAGTGTTGTGAGGCTTGGGGAACCAATGGGGTTCAGTGACCACAACAGGATTCCAGGTATTCAATAAGAATTGGGGAGAAATTAAAGGGGCCATTCTCAAAGCAACTAACACATTCTTGAGAACTGTCACTGAAAGCAACAAAAACAAGAGGCAGATCTGGTTCTCTAAAGATGTAATGGGGGTGATGAAAGTAAAAAAGGGCGTTTGCTAGCTACAAGAAGTGCCAAGGAGATAGGAAGTGGTGAGAATACCAGAGAAACATGAAAGTGACCAAGAAGATGGTCAGTGGCACAGATGCAGACAGAGCTGTGATTTTTGAAAGGTACAAAAGAGTGCAAAAAGAGTTATTCCAGTTCAACAGAGAAAAAAAGAAGACAAGGGAGGAGTAGTTAGGCTGGCGGAGGAGGAGTGGTGATAGAGGATGATAGGCAGAAGGCAACCATTTTTAACTCCTACTGCCCAATTTTTATGATGGAGGACGGATGGTCTTTACTGAAAACTGGAACAAATGCAGCATCATGGAGGATTCAAAAAATTGGGAGGGTAGAGATCTCGGTAGAAAAGTAAGAAAGATGGATGCAGCCCTGAAAGTACATAAGGCACTAGTACCAGATGGGATGTAACCAGGAATGTCCAGGAAACTGGTACTGGAACTGGCTGGCCCTGGCAGGGCAATTCAATGCTAAGGATGCAGGTGGTTCTAAGGGATTGGAGGACAGCAGACAGGGTTCCACTCCACAAGGGAGGGGATAGAGAGGACAGGACCTCATCCCTCTTCACTCCATTGTAGATGAACCATTAGAGACACTAGTCAAGGAAGACTTGGTGATCTATTTGAAAGGCAATGGGTTCCAGGATAGTAAATGGACAGGTTCATGGCAGTGAGGTCTTGTCAGACCAGCCTGATGGTATTCTTTGACTGGGTTACAAAGCCAGTACATAAAGGATGAGTAGTAGCACAACTATACTTGGACTTCAGTGAAACATTTAAGTCAATGCTGCACAGGAGGCTGCTGAAGGAGATAGATGAATTAAGAGTAGGGTAGAAGCTGGTAAAATGGGTAGGAAACTGGCTGGGAGGAGCCAGCTAAGGGTGGTGGATAATGAGGCTGAATCCAGGGATAAGGAGATCATGAGTTGGGTACTACAAAGGTCATTCCAGGGACCTGTCCTTTCAACATGTTTGTCAGTGACATGGAGGACAGTATACAGGGCAAAATAGAAACATAGAAGCGTAACCTCTATACCCTCCATTCTATCTTAATTGTACTTGAACCCAGCATCAGTTTTATCATCCACCACTTCAGCAGGCAGAATGTTCCATGGCTCCACCACCCTTCTTGTAAAATACTACTTCTTCATGTCCCTTCTGAGCCTCCCTCCTGTCAGTTTGCAGTCGTGTCCACATGACCATGAACTAGTATTCAAGCTAAATATTTCCCTGCAGCTCACCTTATTAATTCCTTTCTAGGAACTTGATGGTCTCTGTCATATTGCCACAGAATCTGAGATAAGGACCTCTTGACCCACCTAGTCTGCCGATTTCCCTACCTAATGGATAAGCTGCAGATCCTAGTTAACCAACAGCCTACTTTCTCCTACTTCCAACACCTAGAATTGTCCTATGTCTGTCCCATGCATTCTTGAATTCTCCCACTGTTTCTGACTCTACGACCTCCTCAGGAAGGCTGTTCCATGCATCTACAACTCTCTCTGTGAAGAAATACTTCCTCACATTACCTCTAAGCCATCCCCCTCTATCTTCAAATTGTGCCTCCTTGTTCTTGCACATCTCTTTTTCTGAAAGATGCTACCCTCTTGTACTTTGTTGATTCCCTTGAGGTATTTAAAAGTTTCTATCATGTCCCCCCCCTTTCCTTGAGGCTATACAGCTTAAGCTCCTTTAGTCTTTCTTCATATGTCTTATGGTACAGACCCTGCACCATTTTGGTTGCCCTCCTCTGGACAGCCTCCACCCTGTCTATGTCTTTGCAGAGATGGAGTCTCCAGAACTATACACAGTACTCCAGATATGGTCTTGCCAACTGTCTGTACAGAGGGCCAACAACTTCCTGTTTTCTACTGGTGATGCCTCTCCCTATGTATCCCAGTATCCCCCAGCCCTCCTTACTGCCTTCTCACATTGCTGGCCCACCTTTAGGTCATCTGATATAACTATCCCCAGGTCCCTTTCCATTTTTGTTGTTGTCAGTATCTTACCTCACATTGTGTACTCTTCCCCTGGATTTTTGTTTCCCAGATGCATTGCTTTGCACTATTGGAGCGCCTAAAGATAACTACTATCAGACCGAACTGCTGCTACTCTCCTCTGGGGTGTTAGCCCATCGACACTTTCATCAACTGCCCCACTCACACCACCCTCCCCTATCGGGTCATAATGTTGCATGCTTAATAGAGTACAACATTATGGCTAACCCAGTACAGCGCAGTATGCTACCGCTACTGGTGCAATACCACGTATACTGCTGTATGCAGTATTACACCAGTAGCACTTTCCCAGGCAGAGGCTAAGACCTCTGCCGGGAGTGGGTTCTGATGAGCAGCTGACGTGGCTCACAGGACTGAGCCACAGCAGTAGGAACCTGTGACTGGGTTTGATTCCCAATCCCAGAAACATTTTATTTTTTTCTGACTCATGCGCTCCCCGAGTGGGGGGGGCGGTTGAGAATCTTTAGTGGGGGGGGTCTGGAGGGTGCAGTCCACCTTAACAGGGGGTGTGGGGCCGAGCCCCCACAGAAAAAAGGCTGATGCCTCATGGCATAAATTGAGCTGTATTGGCAGCATGATTTTGCCATGCGGCATAACGTCTTGTGACATTATAACTCCATGCCCCACCCTCCCACAGGCATCCCTTAATTTATTAGCCCCACCTAGTCACATGACCTACCTCTTTTTGATTCTAAGTGCCCACTTCTCCATTAGTTGATTATACTTAACGGCCACCAGGGTCACTGTATCCCCTTCCCATCTCCTCTGCCTTGCTCGCCTCTCTATTTTCCACTGTTCTCTGCTCTCTTTCTCTTCTTTTCCACCGTTATCACCTGGTCTCTCCAGCCTCTCTATTCACATATGGTAGCCTCCTGCCCCCAGCCTTAAATCCTGCACCTTCTTCACTCTGGCCCATGACTCTACCACTGTGCTACTCTAGCAGCCTTTCAGTTCTTGTCTCTCTATTTAACTTCTCCCCTAACCAGCTTTTTGTCCAATGCTACACCAGTAATACCTCACCTATCTGCTCCATGGCCTCCCTTGTCCTCCTGCCCTTTCTTATATCATTCTTCTCACTCCCCCCAGTCCAAACTCCCACCCTGGTACACCCCAACTCTACCTCAACAAACCCCCTTCCCTACTGCCTTCCTCAATTCTCATAATCCCTTTCCTCCAAGGCCTCCCCACTTCCTCTCCCCCCTCATAATGACTACCACCCTCCCCTTCCCCTCTTGAGATTTCACCCACTTCTCCTCATAGCCCCACTTGCCCATGCCCTCCCTATCCCTGTCTTCACCTCTGCTCACTTCTGCCAATCCCCACTCGGTGCCAGTTACTGCAAGCAGTCCTCACTATCCCTTAAGATGGCTTTTCTTCTAATAATTCTACTGTTATCCAGCAACATACACCCCAACCCGGGCCCTATCTCCACACCCTACCCCCATGTCAAGAATCAGAAGATCTGCACATTGCCTCCATCAATATCTGTAGTTTGCAGAAAACATTTGACTCCCTCCAGGGTTGGATGACCAAATGCCAACCAGACATACTCTCCCTCTTGGAAATCTGGCTCTCCAAAGCAACCCTTCACTCTGCCGTATCCATCCCTGGGTACTCGCTCTACCATGTGAACAGGATCGGTAAATGTGGCAGTGGCTGTGCCTTCTACCTTCAAGACACTCTCCAAGCCCAACCTCTCCAACCCACCCAGATGGACCACGATGCCCAAGCCCTCACCCTGAAAGTCTTACTCAGTGCTGCCACTGCCCTCCTCTTTGTCACCTCTGTTTACATCCACCTTCATAACCAGATACCTGCATTCCACTCTACTCTGAACTACCTCTCCCACCTCCTCTCTCAAGTCGAAAGCATAATCCTTGGTGATGTCAACATAAATTGGCAATCCAGCTCCTCTGCCTCCCGCAAAGATGCCATTGCCACGTTGGATCTCACACAAGTTGTCACCATTCCCACTCGACATAATCTTAAAAACTGGGTCTGCCACCCTCCTCAACCTGGTTCTTACCAATCTCCCAACTAGGCTTACTAGCATCTCTGTACTTCCTAATGCCCTGAGCGACCATTCCCATATACTTTGCACTTGGTCCTGCAAAGTCAAAAAAAACTCTCACAAAGTCACCTTCCAATGCCTCCTAAAACCTGGTAATCTTAAACATTTAAAACACCACCTCACCATCTGGGACTGGTCACCCATCAAGAATGTCCCTGACATTGACTCAGTGCGCGAATATTTTATCCACTCTTTCAGCTATGCCTGTGACCTATTTGCCCCCTTCACTAAACACCTTGTCAAGGGACACTCCTCCCCATGGATCTCCCAATCACTCCTTGACCTGATGCATCACTGTGATTCCCTTTGGCAAATAGCCATAGACACGGGCAAACCAGCTGACAGACAATGCTACTGTGCTGCCAGGAATAAGTGCACATGGAAATTACATAAAGCCAAGATGGATCACTACAGAGCATCCCTCACCTCATCCTGGAGCTCCAGTAGAAAATGTTGGGACAATCTAAAGGAGCTCAATGGGAAATCAGTGCCCCCCCTCAAATCAATTCCAATGGCAACATTACCACTGACCCCAAACACATAGCCGATACCCTCAATGCCACTTTCTTGGACCTCAGCAATGTGCTCCTCCCTCACTTCTTTGGTCCCATAACCTCGCCCTCCTCCTCATCCCTCCACAACCCCCCATTTAATTTCAAAACTATTTACCCTAGAGCTGCTAAACCCTACTTGCTAAAAGCCTTAGGGAATTTTTGGTTTAGCAGTGACACCTTAGACCTAAAACTCCTGTGCCTGACCCTGGACGAACTCCTCACCCCCCTAACCACTCTACTCAACCACTCCCTATGCCTTAGCCAAATCCCTGCCAAATAGAAAGAGGCTATCGTTACCCCTATCCACAAAGGTGGGGACCGCACTGCCACAGGAAATTACTGCCCCATCTCTATCCCCCCAAGGCACTGGAGAGGCTCATTGCTGACCAACTCACTGAGCACCTCACTAAGTACAATTTCCTATGTCAAGAACAACATGGCTTCCATAAATAGCACAGTGCCACCTCAGCACTGCTGGAATTCTCCTTGACCATGCACTGTGCCCTGGACAAAGGCCACCTAGCTGGAGCAGTCTTTGTGGACTTGTCAAAAGCCTTCAATACCATAAACCACTCCCTCCTCCTGTCCATCCTCTGCCACACTAGTCTTTCCCAAGAAGCCACCTGTTGGTTCACTCATTATCATACTAACAAGTCTCAACAAGTTAAGATTGGCAACACCCTCTCCTCCTGTCTTCCAGTCAGATCCAGGGAACCCTAGGGTTCCATTCTTGGGCACCTTCCTTTCAGCATGTTTCTAAACTCTCTCCCCAGTGCCTGCATCAGGAAAGTACTCCTTTACATCGATGACGTGGTCCTCTTCTCCTCCCATGCTGACCCTCATATACTCCAGCTATCCCTCCAAAATGCCTTCTCTGTAGTTGAATCATGGTTTTCTGAGCACCGCCTAGTATTAATTTACAAGAAAACCAAAGTCATGGTACTCACTCACTGTCTGAGCCAGCACAAAATCCATCCCCTTCATATCGTCAACTCCCAGCGACAGCTCCTGGTCCAGGTAGACACCTTTAAATACCTAGGTATTACCTTGGACTCCTCCCTTACCTATCACGAGCACATCCAGCTTCTTAGCATGGCCATCAACACCACAATCAGTCTCCTTCACTGGCACAAACACTGCCTCACCCTAGATGTCCTCTACCTGGCCGTCTCCTTCTCTATCCTCTCCCTCATTGACTATGGCATTCTGCTCTATGGCACAGCTGATAACTCCTTCCTCCATTGAATAAGAATCACCATAGATAAAGCCTGCTACTTAGTACTGGGCTGTGATTGTACCACGCACACCTGCCCCCTTTACAGTCTCTCTAGGAGGTTCAACTTTGATGCTAGGCTCAAGTATCAAACCTACCTCATCTCCAAAAAGATCTCCTTAGGGCTATCCCCTCCGGGTCTCTCCACCCTTCTTCAACCTGCCACTGTCCTAAAGATCACCCACAGTTCATCTAAGTCCCCCTTCCTGATTACCTGGGGACATACCTCCCTATTTCAAAAAACTTTCTCCTACAGAGCCCCTCTATGGATGAATGCCCCTCTCATTACTGTAGCTGCTGAAACTAAGCTTGGTCGCTATAAATCTTTCCTCAGGGAACACCTCTAGTCTCTAGCACCTGCGACTGCTACTAACCCTGGTTGCCCCCTGCCCCTTTCCTATTCCCCCCCTCTCCCTCCTCCTACCTCCTTCATTTCCCGACAAAGGATTATCATCCTGCCCGGTTCTTGTGACCTTAGCAGTCTCGCCTAAATTATCTTTTATTGCTGTAGCATTGGTGTTTTTGACTGCTTATTATTTAACCCCCTCAGTATAAAAATCTCTGTCATTGATTATTTATCTGTAATCTTGTGAAGCTTGTTCTCATTGATTTTTTGTTGCCCTACCCACCCATGTTGTTTTATACCACATTGTTATCCTCTCAGCTCATATATTCCTGTATTATTGCCTGATTGTATTACTATGACTGTATCTGATTGACTGTATTATTGTCTGGTTGTACGTTCTGTGATGTGGAACCTTTGTAAATGAGTCTCTGACTCAAAGGTATCTCTGATATGCTTAATAAATAAATAAAATAAATAAATATATTCCCTCTCTCTTCTGGTCTCCAATGAGTACATGTTCAGTGTTTCAGGCACTCCCCACAAGACCTACCCTGTTGGCCCCGAATAATTTTTACAGATGATGCAAAGCCCGTTGACAGGGTTGTCAGTGAAAAGGGGGTTGCAATTGCAAAGAGACCTGGAATGGTTAGAGAAATGGTCTGAGGTTTGGCAGTTGAGATTCAGTGCCAGAAGGTGCACGTTGATGCACATATGTAAAAGAAATCCTAGGACAGAATACTGAACTGAGGAAGGGGGCAGGTTGGCCACAACTTCTGAAGAAAGGGACCTGGTAATTGTAGGGAAGTGCTTTTGCAGAGACAAAAATCCCCATGGGAGGATTTTATTTATGGGGTTGTTACATTGAGGACCAAAATGCAGTACAATTCAGCACTAAACTGGATGCTGGGGAATTTTGGACCTAGAGCCATTGAATTCAATTAAAGAGGCCTGGGAAACAGAGCTACCTACCACCATTCCAGAGGATGTCTGGGATAAGCAGCTTAGAATAGGGTGGAGGGTAACCTCCTCACAAGACTGGAGGGAATACTTTTGGAAAATCATAATATAATTTTTTCGTACCCCTACTGTCACTAAACATTTCCACGCTGTCTTTACTGACAGATGCTGGCGACAGTGTGGGAATAAAGGGACACACTACTATATCCATTGGGAGTGCCCAGTTATTAGAAGATTTTGGTACAGGGTTAGAGAGGCTGTGCTTTAAATACTATCTGTAGATATCCTTGCAGACTTCCTAAACTTGGTGCTGGGAGCCCCTGCGGTGCTAGATCTTACTCCCCATCAAGGAAAACTCTGTTTAATATTCATAGTGGCAGTGTTACAATGTTTCACCTCTCATTGGCTGCAGCAAAATTCTCCAACCATAGAAGAATGGTATAAAATAATTAAGCAGATAAAAGAAATGGAGAGGCTGACTGCCAGAATACATTTAAAAGAGGACAAATACCTTGAGATATGGGATCCCTGGCCAAAATGGATAATAGCACACCCCTCTGGTTGTTAGGATATATATGGACCTCCCTTAGGATAGAACCATCTTGAACATTTTCTGAGGCTAGGAATGGTGAAGCACAGCCTCCCTAAACCACTGTTTAACAGCATACATTTATTCTCCTGAAATGTATTCCACTTTTGTGCACATTCTTATGCAATTTAAATTTCAGAGGGGTTGTAGACTCCCTACTTCTCTCCCCCGATATGATGATAAGAAAACAAGAAAATTAAAAAAAAAATTCCTTTATTTTTTAGCCATTGACAAGGAAATTAAGTCACCCCAGGTAACATAATTTAAAAGTGTCGTTTCTCTTTTCTTAATCTGTAAAAAAAGAAAAGAAGAAGTTGATCAGATGCATTTTGTTCAAACTTTACATCTCTGTGTCCTTTTTGTTATAAATGTAGACAGAGTCTTGTTATGGTTTTGAATTATGTACATGCCTTTTCTTATGGTAAATGGCTATGAATGATTCTGTTACATGTACTACCTTCTGAACTAAATAAAGTCAAGTTACAAAAAAAAAGGGACCTGGGAGTTATCATAACCGATTCCCTCAGACAAACCTGTCAATGAGGCCCGTAGCAAGGCAGAGTATTGCGGTGCATTTGTAGGTGGTTCAATACTAGGAAGAATTAAATTATATTGTCACTGTGCTAGATCACTGGTGAGTCCCCATCAAGAGTACTGTGCCCAGTTCTGGAGTCCTCACCTGAGACACAACAGAGATGGACTGAAAACAGTACAGTGAAGGGTTACGAAAATGATTCAGGGCCAACAGAGCAGATCCTATGAGGTACGGTTAGAGGCAGTGAACATGTACTCACTCAAGACCAGATGGGATACTGGAGACATGATAGAGACCTTCAGCTTCCTGAGAGGAATAAACAAGGTAAACAGTGAGGAACTATCCAATAGGAATTGAGAGTCAGTAACAAGATGGCATGAATGGGAACTGGTGAGAGGGAGGTTCAGGATGGGTATAAGGAAAGTATACTTCACAGAGAGGGTGGTTGAGCCACAGAACAGCCAACTGGCAGAAGTGCTAATAGCAAAGAGCATTCATATGTCCAAGCAGAGCTGGAACTGGATAAGGGATCTGACAGTTACACAGAAGGAAGCTAGTATGGTAGTCTTCAAGGGAGGGATGGGATGAAACCCTTCCTAAACAGTGGATCATGGGGTAAGGTAGGGGAAACAAGAGCAGGCAGACTGGATGGACCAGTGCTTTTTTCTGCTGCAAGTGTTTAAACTTCTAATTTAATAGGCCGATGCACTGGGGGTGTGTGTGACAGGTCTAGACTCTAAACCAGCTCTGGTTGTTTGCAGTTTTGCACTCTGTATTTTGCACATCAATGTGTTTTGTGTTGTTTTGTATATTTAAAGACCATTGGATGGTTTTGCACCATATTTTTGTGTAATCTAAATCTTTAATTGCCTGGTCTTATGGATTAATTAAAAATGTAGCTATTGTACATTCAGTGGCCACCTTTTTTACAGCCTGGCAGCACTGTTAGGTGTGACTTGCACTAGATACAGTTACCAAATTTTTCATGTTTTCGAGTGAGGAGAGAATGATCTAGAATGTTAATGCTTTAGGGAAGTCAGTGAGAACAACTCTGATAGCTCGTACACTGTCTAGAGTTGATAGTATGGAGTTTGTGAGATGAAACAGGAAGATGGGTATGGAGTGGCTTGTCTTAAAACTGGATTGAAAAGAAGAGAAAGAAATTCTCTAGGAGAAGAACCAATGTATTTGTTGACTGACCAGATGTGCAAGGACTGGTTAGTGCAGGCAGAAGAGGGTATCCAGTTAGAACAGCACTTCCTGAACTGTGTAGCATAAACTGCACAGTCAGGACAATGTGAGCAGGATTAGCAACAGGGCTAGAATAGCATCTACCAGCTACCACTACCCCTGTCACTAGTCACCCACTTAGAAGAGATGGGGAAGAAGGAGAAAAGTGCAGTCACCAGCTGAACTTCCCCCATGGCAGAGCGGGTTAAGGCAGCAACTAAGTTGAGATAGACTGGGAGACCAGGGTTCTAATCCTGGTCTCTCCTCAATATTTTTCATTGTTCAGGAACTTAGGTTTTTTTTTCAAGGGGCTGTGGACACAGTAATTCTATGGCCCCACAAATTTTGCATTTTCCCTGTGATCCACTTCCCCTTGGAGTAAGGATCTTTTAGTACTGGAGGTGTTAAAATGGTAGCAGTCATCTCTGCGGTATCCAACCACTACTGTTAATGCTGCATTCAATGGGGTATCCAGTGAACAAGGCGACCATGATTGAGCACTTTCAAAAAGGGTGACTCAATTACAGTGCCTGTGTTCAAGGCTACCTGGCAGGGTAGCAATCGGATACCTGAGTGGGCGAAGTAGGGTGATGGGAAGTGTACATGCATGTACGTCGATGCACATGTGCAGGGGGAGAGGAAGGGGAGGGGAGGTATGTGGGAGGCAGTGTGCTAGGCAGCTGCCAAGCTGGTCAGCTAGTGTGGTGGGGAGTGTGGTCAGTTAGGGTATGCAGGGTGCAGGGTTTGGGTCCAGAGTGGTGCATTTTTTGGGGCGGCCAGCAGGTGGCTTGTTATATTTTTGAAGAAATTCAGCCCCCGACATGCATCCCCCGAAGTTGAGAATCCTTAAGTACAGGGGTGTGGGTGGTGCTGCCTTGCAGTTCACCATGAGTGTATATCACCATAATTCTTTTCGGTGATGTACACTCACCGTAATGGTGATCGCTATTCCGCGATTATGACAGAACCATTGAGTGGCAGCATTGTTTTCTGCCGCTGTAGTGAAGAGCACTGTCAATTATGTGCTATTGTGGATGATGCTGTTATTGACAGCACTCTTCTGACATAGTGCTGGAGAAGAGTGATAGAGTGGTAACTGCCTGATCTGAATCTGTCATGGCCCTTATGAAGAGTACCAGAATAGTCTACTTCCATGCTGAGGGGACTTTACCCTCCAGCAAGGAGCAGATGAAACTATGAATTATGTGTTTAAAGATGGATGGGGCCCCACATTAAAGAAATTTGGGGGAGGTCATCAGGGCCACAGTCTTTCCAGGGTCTCTGTGTCTTGTCTTCTTAAGTACTTCGCACTCACTGAGCATAAATGAAGTGAAATATTCTCTGTTGGGAGGTTACTATAATGGGATGTGAGGTAAACTGTTCCTAGGGAAGGCAGCTGAGAGAGGTTATAGGAATCTAGGACCATTATGAAAGTGGGAATTTAGGTTATTTGCAATTGTTTTCTAATTATTTTAAATTATTAAATTAAATAATACAAATACTTTATTAAATTATTAAATTAAACAGTAGTAACCTAGCCTCCCTGTTATCCTAACAGCAGTAACCTTGCCTCCCTGTTATCCTAACAGCAGTAACCTTACCTCCCTCCTTGCCTCCTTGTTAACCTAACAGCAGTAACCTTGCCTTCCTCTTGTCCTAACAGCAGTACTTCACCTTTCTGTTATCCTAACAGCAGTAACCTCACCTCCCTGTTATTCTAACAGCAGTTACCTCACCTTCCTGTTATCCTAACAACAGTAACCTCACCTCCCTGTTATCCTAACAGCAGTTACCTCACCTCCCTGTTATCCTAACAGCAGCAACCTCGCCTTCCTGTTATCCTAACAGCAGTAACCTCGCCTTCCTGTTATCCTAACAGCAGTAACCTCACCTTCCTGTTATCCTAACAGCAGTATCCTCACCTTCCTGCTATCCTAACAGCAGTAACCTGGCCTTCCTGTTATCCTAACAATAGTAACCTGGCCTTCCTGTTCTCCTAACAACAGTATCCTCAACTTCCTGTTATCCTAACAGCAGTAATCTCACCTCCCTGTTATCCTAACAGCAGTAACCTCGCCTTCCTGTTATCTGAACAGCAATAACCTCACCTTCATGTTCTTCTAACAGCAGTATCCTCACATTCCTGTTGTCCTAACAGCAGTATCCTCACCTCCCTGTTATCCTAACAGCAGTAACCTGGCCTTCCTGTTAACCTAACAACAGTAACCTCGCCTTCCTCTTATCCTAACAGCAGTAACCTCACCTCCCTGTTATCCTAACAGCAGTAACTTCACCTCCCTGTTATCATAACAGCAGTAACCTCGTCTTCCTGTTATCCTAACAGCAGTAACCTCACCGTCCTGTTATCCTAACAGCAGTAACCTCACCTCCCTGTTATACTAACTGCTGTGACCTCGTCTTCCTGTTATCTGAACAGCAATAATCTAAAAGGCATTTTCCCCTTCAGGAAGTGAACAAGCTAGACTTGACCTCAGCACTATCCGCACTTATCAGCTCCTCTGGTAATCCATTCCACAACCTCATTGCTCTCTAGGTGAAGAGATAGTTCTTTAGCTTGACCTTATTCTTTCTGGTTCAGTCATCTTTTCTGGTCCATTTTTGTATACCCTTTCATGATTTTGAATACCTCAGTCATATCTCCAACCCTATTTAGTGAGGTCAGAGGTCATAATCCTATCATTTTCCCAGTGGTCCTGGTCTCTAGTGCTGCTCCTGGAAGATCATAGTAAGGTAAGGCATGAAAGTTTAGATTTTCCTGCATCTATCACTGCAACCACAGTTCAACAGACTGTTTCTTTATGCCCTAATTATTTCTGCAAGGGCAAATTTTTTTTCTTTTTCTCCTAATTATGGAGACAGATAATGGGTAAAGTTTAGCCTTTGTTAATAATGTTTACTTTGAAAAAGTTGATATGCATCACTTATCAGAAAAGAAGATTATGATTTCAGGCTAAATCTCTTATTAGCAGACGATTTGAAAAGTTCAGCTGCAGACGTTCTAGAAGAACCATACAGATCCCTATAATATTGATGTTTTTCCAAAACTTTATTAGTGAAACGAAAGTTGAGGAGTAGCACCCCCTTACTGGCACCAGTAAAGAGGTTGCTACTCCTTAGTTTTCATTTTACTAATAAAGTCTTGGGAAAACTCCAATATTGTGGGAATCTGTGCAGTTCTTCTAAGATGTCTGCAACTCAACTTCTCCAATTGTCTGCATACTTTTATACATTGGAGCTGTGTCTGTTGGAGCTATGTCTGCTGTTCCTGAGCTGCCTCCTCCACATTCCTAACTTTTTTATTGCTAGAGATATTTACCTATATTTATTTCCTTTTGATGATGTGAGATGATTTCTTTATTTTTCTCATATGACTTAAATATGTACTGTGGAAATGTATTTACTGAACCAGTATAATAAAAATGAAAATTAAAAAAAACTATGTGGTCAGGGGAGAAGCAGGTAAGGTGGGCACCTTTTAGTCTTATCTGCTTAGCAATCACATGTAAATCATAAATTTCTAAGGAAAACATTGCGATGTGCTCTAGGACCAGGTATAGATCATTGTACTCCAGTCTGCAGGAAGAGATCAGAAAGAAAAGCAACAAGGCGAAATTCCAGAGAGAATTAATAGCATTTTCCTGGGAGGACTTTTAGGGTATTTATTTTCCTTATACTGTAAGTGACATAATGCTTGCTTAAGACATTGGGAAAAAATATCAGCAGACATGAGTTGATGAGTGTGAAGCAAGGACTCAGTCAAAGAGAAGATCACTGAGTGAGGACTGAAGTGGGTAGGACTAGTGACTAGCTGGGTTAAAGTTAGAGCCTTTATTTTGGAATGCGGAGATTTTGACCCACTTACTTAAAAGTAAGTTTACATTTTACCAGAAGCAATGATGGACAGATCATCTTTGATGATATCTTCTTCATAGAGCTCCACACATTGGACTATAAGCTGGTGGCATCAGAACCTGGTGTAAAAACTTTTCATAGGTGGAGCCACCACACATTGATATGCTCACATTCAACTTCAGGTGCCTCAGTGTTGCTATATAACATGGGCAACCCCCAGATACATCAGTTTTTGTTTTATCCACCATCGAGAGCACATTGGGCAAATGGAGACTAGTACTTCATCGCTGTTTGTTTCCTGTTGAAATGTTTTCTCACATCAACTCTTTTTTGTTCCTACCTGATTGAAGTGATGCCTTCCTCAGGGATCACTATCAACTGTTCTTCTGGGCATTTTATGCTGTAGAGTCCATTTTCACTAAACATGGTGCCATTGTTTCTAAACACTCATTGTGGTAATAAGATCTCTCACGACAATAGCCAGAACTGTGGTATGAGCTGCCATGATTTTTGTGTTGTCTGATTTGCCATTGATTTAACCAGGCCTCAAGAAGAAGCAGGTCGAGGTCACGAGAGTCATTTAACTAGGAGAATATGGAGAAGGACTGTGCAATCGCAGGCAAAATGCCTACTCCTCCATTGACTTCAGGTAAGAAGTCACTGCTTAAAAAATCGGTGACATAAAAATATATGCCATCAACCAAATTGTGGCATGCTAGAATCAATGATGCTGAATGATCAGGCTCTACATCACACTTATCATCTGCTGAATAGCATTGACATTCACCAGAACTCCAGTCACAGTCCCCACAGCCTAGATGGGAAAACCAGACTTACACCAGGCATCCTGTGCCAACTCCTGGTTCAGCCACTGAATAGCCAGAACCCAAGGCACAAGGATACTTGACACTGTTATTGGTACCACAGTAGACTCAATTTTCTATGTAAATGTCAAACTTGCAATCGCTGAACACTGGTACAGCATCAGCAATACTCATGGTTGTGTCAATCTGTACCGACCTAGAAAATGTTGCAATTTGGACCCAATTCTGTGATCTGATATAGAGACTGTTGCCTTATTACTGTTGTTGTTATCTAAGCATCAGTGCCTGGGGAGAGAAGTAAGGAGAATTATTGTTAATCAGACGCTCTTCAAGGTCCACTGTGTCCTATCGGGACACTGTTTATTATATCAAAGTTCTTCTCCTTTCAAGCCATGATATGGTCAGTCCAAGAGACTTTATGGTTCACAGTTGAGGAAGAGGATTCCTTTTAAAATAATCAGTGTAACTTCTTGTAGGTTCCATCTGATTCTTCTGTGATTATTCCTCCAATTTTCCTGGCACTTGATGATGCCACTGTAGCTGCAGAGCCTAGGCCAAGTACCTTGATGGCTGTACCTACAAAGGAAGACAAGCAGTATCTGGCCCTTAGGATAAAACACACTACTTTATCCAGCCTGAAACAGGCTCTGTGGTAATTATGGCGGCTCATGATAGATCCAAAATTCTTCAGTACATGAGCACTAAACCCCCAGATCAAGAGTCCAAAAAATTGGATATTTTTGGGAAAAACAGTTTTGCTTCAGCCAAACACAGCGTCAGGACTGCAAATTGCCAGGTGTACCTAGTAAAATACTAGAACTGCCTGTTAAAGTCCACGTTAAACATTGGTGATAACCTGCCAAAGTTTGGTCACAACTGAAGCTGAACAGCATGTATCCCAGAGACTAGATGCTGACAAAATGTTCAATTATTTGAAAGAAAATAGTAATTAACTATGTAAATGTAATTAGTCTGCCATCATTTTCAGACTTTAAAAGGGAGGGAAGGATTAAAAACCGAATCCTACCCGAGATGAAGCTTTTGTTTAGTGTAGCAAAGCACCGTGGTGTTTGAACCCGAATGCATAATGCTGTGTGCTTTATCTTGCACTTTGGCACTTTAGCTGGATGTGCTTCAAGCTGCTGTCTATCTTGTTGTGGCAAATGATTCTTAGCAACTTCAAGAAATCAATTCAACCATCAATTTTATTGGTGAGCAGATTGAAAGACTATCTCTTATTTACACCTGTAGCAATATACAGACAACATACATGTTATAAATAAATAAAATATTTGGATATGTATGAATGAGCAATAAAAACAGCAGTGCATTATTAGAAAACATGCCAACTATTTTAAACATTCATGGTGTGTGTAGCAAAAATCATTGCCTTGATTTGAGGTGCTGATATTTGAGACTGTAGCTTTCAGTCTTTCTGAAGATACAACCATGTCTGGACATTGGAAAATGGAAGGATCACACACCCTACTTTCATTCTTGACTTAGCAACAGCTAGTGAGAAAATAATCTTAGTTTGTGAATTGTGTGGCAGCTGAAAAAGACACAAGATCATACACGTAAGACGGGGATTTTCTGAGAGAATTTGGCATAGAAAATCATACCAATAAACCACCCTTCTGAAAGTGAGAGGAAGCCACTCCATTGCATTAGGATAATGTTGTGTCTGGAAAAGAAAGGTTCTAATAAAGCACTGAGAACTATGAGAAAGAGATTCTGAGGTTGACAATAAAATAATAGATGCAGTATGATTGACACAGTCAGTGTAGTCCAGAAGAGAAAGAAATAAAGAGTGGAAAACAAGGCTCTATTTCTGTAAGAGAAACCTGGCCCTGGTGGTGGTATTCTCACAAGAGGAGGTACACATCTATGTCTGAAAAATCAAGGAATAGGAGGGTGTCATAGAATTCAGATCGAGGATGAGTGCCTTGGTGTTTATTCTAATTAAGCTGTGGGCTGCTTTGTGTCCTGGTTTGAGGGCTGTCAATCCTCGACCCATTTGTAGAAGGGGAGGAGTTGGGGTAATCTATCTTCAGAGGCTGGCTGGGAAAAGAACTCAGCCCCAATCACTGCATAATAAATGGATTCTGATTGTACAGGTAACTCCCAAAGGTACCTAGCAAAGGCTTGTCCAGAGCCTGCACTGCAGTTTTAATGAGACATGTGTGTTCTCTCAATCTTCCCTCCCCCTACAGAGGTTTACATTTGTTTATTTATTTATTTATTCATTCATTTATTTATTTATGACTTTGGTAACCGGGTAGGTGCTCTGATCCCAGGGAGAGTTTTCAGGCACGACTCGGGCCACATACAGTGGCACAGAGTAAAACACAAACAACAATCCTTAGAACAGTAGACATTCTGACAAACAATAAAAGGTTACAGTAGTACACAAGATACAAGGTAGCAAAATACATAAATCCACATGATATGACGTGATATAGTACATAAATCTGATGTGCATATACATAAAGAGAAATATATATACATGAAATTGACATACAGCAAGTTGCATAGAAGATAATCAGTCCACACCCTACTTATCAACAAGCTTGAGCCAGCATGGAGCTCTGCACATTGGGCCTATAAAGAGCCAGCAGCATGCAGCAAGACTGGTACCAGTGAGACGTGGTCAGCGATGGGGCCAATATCAAACAGGGAGAGAGGTGACGGCATGAAGCCAGGCAGCGACAAGTGGGCAGGCTGGAGGGGCAGGTCAAGAGTACAAATCCAGTGATCAGGGAAGAAGGATGAAGTGAGTACTGAAGAGGGGGAGAGCAGTGAGCAGGGGCTACAGGGAATTGAAAACTACGTGGCTCTTAGGCTATAACACGTTCAAGCCTCATTTCAAAGCAACAGGCAACTTTTGAGTGTTCACTGCTGGAATTTTATATTGATTTGCGATTAGGTCCAATACTGCTGAAACTGACATACTGAGCTGCACTTACTGTCTTGATAATTCCCTCTGGGCATTCTCCCTACCACATTAATGTCTGCCTTGATGTTTGTTTTAGTAAAAATCTGGGAGTAAATTGCTGGCTCTGCTAGAAATTCTCAAGAGCCATTGTAGAGGTTTAACTTGACTAGTGGTCTGAATTTTTCCTTTTTTGAATCATAGGCTGTAGTTTTTTGGGTTAATAACTACAGTTGAGTTCATGTTACCTGGCATCTGTGACTGCACAACAAGGTAATATTTTACCTTCAAGTACAGATGGTTGTGGAGGAATCATTCATTCTCAATCACTGTGGACCAATTTCAAGGATCTGTTTAGTTTTTCATTCTCACAAATGTGCAACAACAGTCCATAAGTGGAGAGTTTATAAGTTTATTGTGGACCCTGGTAAAGTCCCACCTCCTCTTATGCATGACCATGGCTAACATAACATATCTGGAGTAAGTTAAATAACCTGGAATGTAGCCCCCCTTACCTTATCAACATGTGGTCAAGCTCTGTCTTAGCCCTTGCACCTGTCACTACGTTGCAAATCGAGTGATCAGAGAGCAAGACTGACAAAGTGTTACTTTCAGCACAGACATTGAAATAATTTGCAGTACTTGATTTATAAGCACATAATTAACCATCCACACTCAAAAGTTGCATGTGTTATCAGGAGGATTTATGACTGAAGTTGTCGACCAATGAAAACAAAAACTATAACCAATATTTAACAGGTAATGAAATGTATTCATCCAAATTTAATTGATTTTAAAATGTTGAATAATGCTGACATGATTAATATGAGCACTGACAGTTTTAAAAACTACTGAGCCTCCACAGTGTTTCCTTGTATCACACAGACACCACGTATTAAACAAACCTGCTTTATTTCCAAAACCTTGCTTGCAAAATTAAATACTGCAGCTGTCTCTTTGAAGAGGAGCATGAACCGAATCAACAGCAGAGCAATTACTGGATGAGTGTGATGCTAAAACTACATTCTTAGCAGACACCTAACTATTGTAGCATGTTGACAGTCTAAAATATGGTTTCTCTGGGGTTAATCATAGAAACATAGAAACATAGAAACATAGAGGTTGACGACAGATAAGGACCTCAAGGCCCATCCAGTCTGCCCATTTCTTTTTCTACCTTATAAATGTGCCATCGGCCTTTGCTCTGTCAGTGGCCTATCTATTCATACTCATCTGTATTGCTCCCTCATGCCTATCCCATGCCTGTTTGAAGCCCTGCACTGTATTCATAGCCACCACTTCCTGAGGTAGGCCGTTCCATGCATCCACCACCCTTACTGTGAAAAATAATTTCTCACATTCTCCTTAATCTGCCTCCTCTAATCTCATGCTGTGTCCTCTTGTCCTGCTATTTTTCTTATATTTAAGCATGTTAGACTCTTTCACGTTGTTAATGCCCTAAGGTGTCTGAATGTTTCGATCATATCACTCTCCTCCTTGCTCAAGGGTATACATATTGAGCTCCTGTTAATCTGTTCTCATATGTCTTCTGATGCAGTCCCTGCACCATTTTGTCTGCTCCTCTGGACTGTCTCAATTTGGTTAAAGTCCTGTGAAGGTGTGGCCTCCAGTACTGCACGCAGTACTCCAGATGGGGCCTAACCAGTGTCTTGTAAAGATGGATTATTACCTCCCTCTTACAACTTGTGATACCCCTACTAATTTATTTAAGAGTTTTACCAGGAAAGCATACTGAGCAGAGTACCGCTCAATTCCAGATGCGCCCTGGGGGAGGGGGGGTTACAAATGGTAAGGAGTACAGAAGTAACATACATAAATATAAGTGTGGTACAAGACAGTTGGTGAGAGCAGTCATACTTACAATACACAAGTATGATTTCAGCAAAAATATGGATCTGTAAAAATATCCCAGTACTAAAAGGTGTGCCCAGACCGGTGTTAAATGCTGGAAGTTAGGTTGTGAGGGGTACTAGGGGGAGGAGCAGGAAAACAGGAGCAGGATGTAGAGAAGTGAGTATTAAGAACGGCATTCCGGTGTGGAGTGCTGGTGGCATGTCTAATGTCTGCTGCCAGGGAGTTCCATAATTTGGGCAACCGGAAGCTGAAGGCAGCTTGGCCAGACTGGGTGGATCTGTGCGGGATGTGCAGGAGCCGAGAGTCGATGTTCCTGAGAGTTTAAGCTGGTGGGGGGAGGGCTGTTAGGGAGGACATCAGGTAAGAGGGGAGAGTCTGTGTCCAGAATTTGGCTGCGGTTCTAGCACAGTGAAGTAATCGCCGGTTATGGAGAGAAGGGAGATCCACAGACTGGTAGAGGTCACAGTGATGAGTGTTAGGAGGACGGTCCAAGGCGAACCTGCAGAAGAAGTTGAAGAGGGGGTCAAGCCTGGATAAGGAGGTTTGTGGGGCCGCACAGTAGACTACATTGCCGTAATCCATAATCGGGAGGACCATTTTTTGGACTATTGCTAGTCGTGTTGGTAGAGGGATGCAATATTTGTTGCGGTAGAGGGCACCCAGCATGGGATGCAGTTTTTTGTGAAGAGCATCTATGTGCACAGAAAAGTCAAGGTACTGATCTAACCAGACACCGAGCTATCTATAGGAAGTGCAGGCCTTCAGTGGGGAGCTATCCAGAGTGTAGAACGTGGGGGGGGGCAGGAAGGTGGGTTAATTTGGCCCAAGAGTCGAAGGTGAGGGAGACTGTTTTATTTGAGTTTAAAAATAATTGATTTGAGAGAAACCAATGTTGGATGGAGTTGAAGTCCTTCTGCAGACAGGATGTCACTGCATTGGGGGATGAGCCAGAGGCAAACAACACCGTGTCGTCAGCGTACATGTGGATGGCGGTATGTGGGCACACAACAGGCAAGTCGTTGAGAAAGATGGAGAACAGCAGAGGGCCAAGAACAGACCCTTGGGGGACTCCACTGGTGACTGGGAGCGTAGTGGAAGTAGCCGAGCCAATCCGGACTGATTGTGTCCTACCTGCCAGGTAGGAATGGAACCAGTTAGTTGCGGACCCAGACAGTCCAGCTTGAGCAAGTTTTGCCAACAACAGGGGATGCGAGACCATATCGAAGGCTTTGGCCAGGTCGATAAAGATAGCTGCAGTTATTTCCCCTTTGTCCATACCTGTAAGGATGGAGTTGGTGAGGCGAAGAAGCGAGATGGTGGTGGAGTGATTCTTCCTGAACCCGGCCTGGAAAGGGGTGAAGAAAGATACGGCATCAAGACAGAGGCGGAGCTGGGATAGTACAAGGCGCTCTTGAATTTTGGCTAGTATGGGGAGCAGTGATTTGGGACGGTAGTTGGATGGGGAGGAAGGGTCGATGCCTTTGGCTAGGGAAATGACAGTGGCTTGTTTCCAAGTAGTAGGGACCGACCCGAGTCTAAAAGACAGGTTATAGAGGGAGGCTAGAGGGTAGGCTATGGCAGGTGTGGAGAGCAGAAGCATTTTGGAGTCAAGGCCTGATGGGCATTTACCTTTGGATGGGTTGAGTGACTGCAGTATTTTTAGTACCTGGTCGGGTGTGACTGGGCGGAGTGAGAAGGAGGCCAGAGAGGAGACTGCCGGGGGAACAAAAGGCGGGGGATGGGGATGGGAGGCGAGTAGAGAAGATGCTGTGGTGGAGAAATGTGAATTAAACTCAGTGGCAACCGTGCTAAGATCCACGATGATGTTTCCACCTATGTTGAGGGTGGGAAACAGGGGTTGGGCCGGGGGGTAAGAAGGGATTTAATAGATTTCCAGAATTGTGTAGGGTGAGCGAAGTTATTGTTGAAAGCAGACTTAAAGAAGTTAGATTTGGCCTGACATATGAGTCTGGTGCAAGCTTCTTAGCGATCGTAGTGCTGAAGGGTCGATGAGCACCTGTAGCCTTGAACAATTTCCAGGCTCGGTCTCGGCTCAGAAGTTGTTCCAAGAGGTTTGCTGTTACCCAGGGCAAGTGTGCTCCTCTTACTCTGGATCTTCTGAGAGGAGCGTGCAAGTCCCAGATGGCTAGGAAGTTGGTAGAGAAAATTTTAGGGCCTCGTCCATGGAGGTGTCCTAGTAATGACTGACCAGTCAATGTTGGTAAGGTCATTTAGGAGAGCGGTTAAGTCGAGGATTTGTAAGTCTGCTGTAAAGTGTGCGGGGAGGCCTTGGGTTGAAGATTTTACACCATATAAATCATATGGTGATCACTAAGGGAGTCAGGTAGTGGCCAGCTTTAACTATCCAATGAGGGTGGGTGGTGAGGCCCAATCCAGTAGTGTATGCTTTTGGATTTGTGGTTTAGGCGAGTGGGTTCCCCTATTTGCTGGGACAGGTTTAGAGCCTTGATTTGGGAACGTGTTTTGGTGGCTACGCTGCCTAGCCAGTCCTGGTTGAAATCACCAAGGATGTGGAGTTCACCGCCTGCCATCAGGGACCTCAGGTTCCCTAAGTGGTCAAGGATGCTACCCAGTGGTGTGTCTGGAGGACAGTATGACCCTGCTATATATACAGGGATAGAGTGCGGAAGGGGGATTTTGATTAGTAGGGAATCTATTGAATTTTTGGGTGCAGTGGGGGTGATTATGGAGAACTGGAGTTTAGAGGAGATATACATGGCAGTGCCACCACCCTTCTTTTTGCCCTGTCTGTCTTGGCGGATTAAGGAGAACTCGGGTATTGAGAATTCCATGTCGAGATTATGGGGCTTCAACCAAGACTCGGTAATGATTACAATATCAGGGCGAAGGGATAGGACAGTAGTTTGTAGGGCTGCTGTTTTGTTCAGGAGGCTGCAGATGTTTAGATGGACAATTTTGAACCCTCTTGGGAGGTGGGTAACCAGTGCAAGAGATCGCCCAGCCAATGGGGATGGAGGACCTGGGTTACGTTCTATGTCCCCAGCTATAAGGAGAAGGAGAGCCAGGAAGTGCCTTGCTAGACGCATAATCTTTGGGGATGACCAGCGTGGAGGGGGGCGGTTAAGAGTTTGTGAGTTAGGCTTAGGGTCTAAGTAGAAGGGGATATATAAGGCCGGTAGGTCTGCATGGAAGGAGGGAGGGAAGATAGTGGCCCCCAGGGACCAGTTATGCCAGTGGTGCCAAGTATGGTCCACTAGGGCAGAGGAGGAGTGGAAGGGTGGCTTTGTAATTCCCGGGAAATGTGGCAAGGTGCTAGGTAGCATTGGGTGGGATGAGGGTGGAAGGAAAGATAAGGTTAGGGAAAGCATAATAAATGTCAATGGGAGATACTGCATTTTAGTATTGGATTTGAGAGCTGCTCAAGGGTGGCCACTAGTGGCTGAATAGTATAAGGAGCTAATGGGAAAGTGGGCTGATTGGTTCACGCACACACGAGGTCAAACCTATAAAAGGAGGAGCTCACCAAGGGTGGTGGTGGGGGCGGTGGGGAGCCTGCGCGTAGCGCAGGCGGGGTCTTCAAAATCTCTGGCGCAGCACTTTGTCTCAGCTACGAGCGTGAGATCGCTACCTGCAATTTCGGGCTGCTCCATTTTGCTGCGGAGGGGTTGTCGGTGGCTGTGGGGAGGGCTCGAACCAGCTTGCCCTCACGACCGCACTGATGGATAGAAAAAGAAAGGCACATTAGGTATTGGTCGGTGGGGAGGTGGAGCTACAGCAGGTACGTGGCTAATACAGCTTTACATGTACTTAGGCAGAATTCAAAAGCAGTAAGTAAGGCTCAGGCTCAGATTACATGCAGAGTTTGTTACAACAGAAAGCTCTGTGCTCCCATTTAGCCTACGGTTACAAACGAGTCTTTGAGTCCACTTTAAAATTCATTCAAGTAAAAATGTTCCCCTAGGTGGAAATCCTGAGTCGGTAGAGGTAGTGTGTGGTGAAAAAAACAATCTCCACTGCTTCACTGATGGGAAACCAAGACAGGCAGTAAAAAGTCAGGGTCCAGAAAAAGGCGCCAAGTTCAAAATCTCTGGCGCAGCATTCAGTCTCGGCTACGAGCGTGGGATCACTACCTGCCATTTCGGGCTGCTCCATTTTGCCGTGGGGGGGTTGTCGGTGGCTGTGGGGAGGGCTCGAACCAGCTTGCCCTCACGACCGCACTGCAATTTCGGGCTGCTCCGTTTTGCCGCAGGGGGGTTGTCAGTGGCTGTGGGGAGGCCTCGAACCAGCTTGCCCTCACGACATCCCCCTAGCCTTACCTACTGCTTTATAGGTCTGCTTGGATGATTTCAGGTCATCAGTGACGATGATGACCAAGTCTCTTTCTTCCTTTGTGACTGCCAGCAACTCCCCTCCCAGCCTATAGGTGACTTCAGGGTTTCTCTTCTCTATGTGCATGATCTTGCACTTCTTTGCATTAAATCCCAGTTGCCACTCTTCTGATCATTTTGCTAGTTTATCCAGATCTCTTCTCATTCTGCCCATCCCATCTAGATCATCTACTCTGTTGAAGATCTTGGTGTCATCTGCAAACAGACAAGCCTTACCCTGTAGTCCATCTGCAATGTCACTAATGAAGATATTGAAGAGGACTGGCCCCAGGACTGATCCCTGAGGTACTCCATTTGTGACTTGCATCTCTTCTGACTGTATACCATTTACTACCACTCTCTGTTTTCTGCCTGTCAACCAGTTTGCCACCCAGTTGACCAACTTCTGACCCACCCCAAGCCTACCCAGCTTATTTATCAATCTTCTATGTGGAACAGTGTCAAACGCTTTGCTGAAGTCAAAGTAGGCGACAACAACTGCTCCACCTTGGTCCACCACTCTGGTTACCCAGTCAAAGAAATCTATGAGATTAGTTTGACAGGACCTCCCTTTTGTAAACCCATGCTGTCTTGGATCCTGTGCCCTATGGATTCCATGTGTTGCACTATCCTTTCCTTAAGGAGTGCCTCCATAATCTTGCCCACTACTGAGGTAAGACTGACTGGTCTGTAATTCCCTGCCTCCTCCCTGTACTACTCTTTGTGGAGCGGGATCACATGAGCCCTTCTCCAGTCTTCTGGGACCTCTCCTGTGCTCAGAGACTCACTAAACAGTTTTGCTAATGGCTCTGCTAGTTCCACCCCTAGCTCCTTAAGTACCCTAGGATGTATGCCATCAGGTCCCATTGCATTGTCCACCCTGAGCTTAGTGAGCTCTTGTAGGACCCTTTCTTTTATGAAGGAGTAGTGCTCACCTCCTCCCCCATGTACATGGTGCTTGAGCAGTGGGCCCTGCCCTACCTTCTCTTCAGTAAATACTGAGCAAAAGTATTTATTTAGGATAGATGCTTTTACAGGGTCCTCCTCCTCACATGCCCCTTTTTCCTCCTTTGAGCTTAGCAATACCCTCTCTGGACTTTCTCCTTTCACTAATGTAGCTATAGAAAGTCTTGTCACCTTTTTTTACTGTTCGTGCTAGTGTTTCCTCAATTTGGGACTTTGTCTGCCTTATTGCCTTCCCTGCTTCCCTTAGGGCAGTTTGGTATGCCTCCTTATCTTTTATGCTAAAGAGAGGGAGAGGTTATAACATGCGTCTTCTTGCCTTCTCATTTAAGAGAAGTGAAAATTTAGGTAAAAACAAGAAAGGGGGGGGGTGTTTCTGAAAAGGGCAGAGGAGCATGGCTACCATTTTTAATATAGCATTCCATCACCAGGAGCCCAGCATGCATTTGAACTTTGATGCAAGTTGTTTAAGATAAACATAAGAAGTGGGAAACATGTCCAAAACTATGCACTGATGCTTATACTGAAATCAGTTAAACAGTCAAGCCTTGTCAAAACAGTTCTGCAAGACCAGTGACAAAGATTAAAAATAAAAAATCCCTGGTTTTGCTTTACATTAAGTAAAAGGCACATTTTGTCCATAACTTGCTACATACTAATACATTCAGTTTACAATGGTTGCATTGCAGTACTAAGATTTTGTCAGAAGTGTACAAAATAGTATTATGCACATACAGAAAGTTTACATGAAACAAATAGAACTTTAGGCAAATCATTAACATATAATAAAAATAAGAGAGGGTGCATGATTGAAGTCTGTGGTACCCCCTCTTGATTAAAGCAAAATCAGACTCCACATTGGAAGCTCAGACACATTGTAAACAATTGTATAAATATGTAGAAAACCATAATAATGGTTAAACACTAATACCAGTGGAGGAAAGGTTGTTAATCAAAAGGTTATGTTCAACCATACTGAAAGCCTTTGACAGGTCTAAGAAAACTGCAGGAGTGATGCTTTTGTTGTCAAAAGAAATGTAGAAATCACTTCCCACAAGGGAAACTACATGAAGAGTATTGTGTCCAGGTGTCATGGCTGAATGAAATATGATATTAAATTAGGAGTTGAAAAGGAATGAAAAAGTTGTCTATGTATTAATTTCCAAAACATTTTAATGAAAATCAGTATTACTAAGATTGGAATGTAATGATTGGCTCCTCTATTGAACCACCTTTAAAGATAGGGATGGCATAAAGCACTTTTCAGTTCTGGGCCAGTTCAGCAGTTTGTATTGAAAATGTTTAAAAAAAATAAATGTTACACACAATATTTGGTAAAAATGGAGTGCCCTTTTTTTAGAACAGAAGTATCGATAGCATCAGTGTTAGGGCCTTTATTACAATTGTTTATTTTTAAGTTCTACAATAACCTCCTTTGGATAAATTAAGTTCCATCAACAGGAGCGCAGCATACATTTTAACTTTGATGCAAGTTGTTTACAATAAACATCCAAAGTGAGAAACCTGTCTAAAACTAGACACTGATGCTTATACTGAACTCAGTTAAACACTGTCAAGCCTTGTCAAAAAAATTCTGAAAGTCCAGTGACAAAGATTAAAAATAAAAGAAAATTCTTAGGTAATATAGCACAGTGGTTTAAGGCTCTGAGCTGCTAACCTGGAAAAATGGATTTGAATCCCACAGCCCCACTTGCATACTGTGTAACCCTGAGCAAGTCACATAACTTCCTTGTGCTCCCAGGTCACACCTGTAAACAAGCTTCAGCTTAGTGTGCCTCTTCTGGTTAAAAAAAAAAATTCCTTAAGGTAGAATAATGGCTGATGTGTGGAAGAAATTGAAAAAAAAGACAACCTATAATTTTGTTGTAGGAAGATTTGGGTAAAATGTGAGTTCTCTCTTTTTCTGGATTTGTCTCTGTGAGTGTGTCTATTAGTTTCTGTGATGGAACTGTTTTGGGGGCTGGCTACCTACATAGAGGTACCACCTCCCCCCCCCCCATGAGAATGACCTTGTTTTTTTTGTTTGCTTCTGGTTGTTAATACTCCCTTATGAGATGTTCTATACAGATGGTGGAACTTAGGACTCATTTTATGTTACTACCTATGGTGGTTCTGAATTCAGATTGAGTCAGTCCATCAACCAGCTTGTGTTCCTTACGAACCCCCAAAATCCCAGGGAGGTGCTCCTGAACTCCCTAGATGTCCACAGGGTGCTCTGCTTTTATCTGGACTACAACAGATGGACTGCACCAAGGATATTTAGCACTCTACGCAGCTGTTTGAGTAATTTACCCTGAGTAAACTGGGCAGGCCAGAATCCTGCTCCTGCTGTAATTCATGTTGCTGCCAGACTCTAGCATGGAGCATTTCTAACACCATTACATTGCATACCATTAGGTGTATGGCAGCTTCTGTGGCTTGTTTCAGGTCAGATTCACCACCTGGAATCTGCTCGAACCCTGCTTAGAGTAAGTAAGGAGCAGTGTTGGTGTTACTCCAATATTAGCATCCTCTGTGCAAGCATTGCTATGTCATTTACTTTGTGTGACAAGACAGTGAAAATATTAGGGTAACGCCAACAGTGCGTGGCATGGTCATCGAAACTTTAGAGATCTCCACACCTACGAGTCACCAAGGTTCCAGGGCTTCCTATCCTCATTTTTATTCTCCTACTTTATACACTCTGTGCGTCAACCATAATAGATTGATTAACGTCATGTTTTGCACTTAATTTCCTTACTTTTTAAGAAACATGAACAACAAGTGACACTTTTAGTTCTCCTCTGTCTTACACCCCATGATAAACACTACACAGTGACATTCCCTGCGCAAGACCTGTAGCTTTCACCATGAGTGTTGTTATGGATCACTCACAAAACAGCTGCATAATGGCATTCACTGTGACAGACCAGTAGTTTGCCGCTCATGAAGCAACTGTGGCAGTAGTGCTGACTGCACCAGACCTGCAGCTTATGTTGTGAGTGGCCCTGCTGGTCAATTCCAAAGCATCTGCATATGTATCAGAATTCACCTGCATATTTATAGACATGGCCCTGCAAACCATACAGATTTCTCCTCTTTTTGTAATTCTGTCACAAAAGTGAGATTGTGTCTCACAAAAGTGGTTTTGGTAGTCACAAAAGTATACTCATGAGTGACCAAAACATGGCCTGTTTTTGTGATTTTTTTTTTGATTTCATTAATATTGTAAAAAAATGCTGTCTAAAAGAAGAACTATGCTGAATCAGCAAGTCATGTTTCCCAGAAGAAGCTGATTTTTAAATATTGGTTCAAATGATGTTACTGTTCCATCTATACAGGCTGGTTAGTCAACCCAGTGAATGTCTCTGATTTACACACAGCTGGTAAGGACCATTTTAGAACAGTATGATGTAAATTATGTTCTTGCTTGGCTCTTCTATTGTTGGTAGTAGCATAGATGGGGAGAGCAGGGGGAAGGCTGCGGCCCCCCCAGACATCCTCCTCAAGAATACTGTGACTTTTTGCTAGTTCCAGCAGAGAGCTGGCCAGTCGGTCCCTCTGAATTTGCTTTTAGGTCCCACAGTGGGTGACCAGCACTGTCCAGCTGCCTCCGTGGCCAGCCACCATCTGATACCCTCATGATGTCCCGTGGCTCACTATCCCAACACATACCTGCCCAGGCACTATTGCCTGATAGGTGTAGTGCCCCGAAAGCAAGCATCCTGGTGATGGATTTTCCAATGGACTTTTACAGGGGTAAGGTAGTGGATGTGATGGGTTGCTACCTTACCCCTGTTCATGCACGTCAAGGGACAGTTGATTCTGGTAGTTGGCTGAACTGCTCTGGTGGTGTACAGGGCTACACCACCTGCAGCTCTGCTGGCACACTCCCTCAGACCTGGGTTGTGGACCAGGCATATCCTTTTGGGGAACACCCCCCATAACACTTATTTTTTTACTCTGGGGTCTGCTCCACCTCGGAGTTGGTTATTTTATCTATGGGGGGTGTAGGAGGTGCAGGGGGTGAAGCCCCCAGCATTTTACACTTGCTTTCTGTCATAATGCCAGAAATATTGCTGTCAGGCATACGATCCATTCAGGGTTGTGCATTTCGAGCAGGTTGACTCGGTATGCTAAGTGTCGGCATACCGAGTTTAGGGATTGCATAGTATATCTCACCATCTAATGCATGAAAGTGCAAGGCATGAGCTTTATCTATAGTTAAATCAGTGGCCAGCCGCCATCTAGTACATGAAAGCACTAGTTGTGGGTTTTCGTACAGCAAGCATGTGACTAGTACTTTCATGAACTAGATGGTGGCTGGCTGTTGGTTTACCTATAGAGAAAGTGCATGCCTTGCACTTTCATGCATTAGATGGTGGCTGGCTGTAGAAGCGGTTGGGTTGTGCCAGTCTCTCACCATGGGACCTAAAGCTATTTGGTAGATGTCTGCCAGGTCGGCATTGGTTTTATTCTGGGCACTAGTTACAGACAGACTGTTTAATGAAGTTACGGTTATAGATTGACTGGAGTTACAAAAATAAAAACCTTTCAGGATGTTGCTGCACTTTCTGGACTCAGGCTGGTGGATTGTTTGGGTCTACTGCCTCCATTTACAAGGTAAGGGTGGGGCCCCACCTGCACCAGACTTTCAGTTTTTTCTCCAGTTATTCCATAGGGCTTGTTACATTAAATATATGCTGTACACCTTTTCTCATTTTATTTAATCACTTTTTGTGCAGTGCTTCTGCTGGATTCAAAATGAAACCTATTTGAATGAACTGTGTGTTGTGACATACAACTACACAAATACTTGACAAAAAAGTGCTTTGACCAGTGGCAGCATAAACACTATTGCTTCTTGGCATCTAGGACTGTTTATCCATTGTGAAATAGTTCATGCATCGAACATTTGAACATGAGCCAGTATAATAACACAATATATGGTTGGGTGCAGTGTATAATAATAACACTGCAAATCACACATCCCACTACCATGTGAGCCCCACCACAGGACACCCTCAAAAGTGAATAACACACTGAATAAATCCTGGCAGCTGCAGTCAGCAGGGAGAGTTTTATTTTTAAGTGTGTGGAACAGCTGCATTTGATGTAAGAGGCAGTAGGCAAAATATTGCATATACTGCAGTCTGTTCCCAATGAGCAGTGGCAGTAGAGTGTACAAAAAGGTAGCATTGTAAAGTTCAGGGAAAAGCTGTACTGGGATGAGTGGGCTGTTACTTTCAGCTCTGAGTACAGCCAGCTAGCATGTTTTGCATTTTGATGCACTTTGCATTAATACAAATACTAGATTTTTTCAAAGTTCCACCTTGATATGTTTGTTTCTTCTGGGGATGCGGTACTTTCCAGAACTGTTAAAACTGCACAAATGGTAAAAACCAGAACACAGAAAAATACTGTAGATTGTGTCAGTAGAAAAATACCCATAGGTCCACTTAGTCTGCCCATGTTCCTCCTAGATCATGCTCTAATTCACTGGATTTGCAAGGTATTTGCTACATCTTTGCTTTCTTTTGAAATACTAAAATGGCGCTGTATGAAATGCTGATGAAATTATAGGGACACTGTCAACCCCCTTAGGACTCACATTTTTCCAAGTTTAAACAGCATGTTACGATTGCTCACATTCTATAGAGATTGTTGATATAACTGGTTGTTTGATTCTGGGGTTCAAGAATGCATGGCTTTTATAGCTGAATTTAAGCATGTATAGTTGAATTTTCTAGATGGGAAAAGTATGCAGTTTTTGCTCCTTGCTTTTAATAAAGATATTGTCTGAGTATCACCAATTTTAACAAGCATTTGTCAATGCCAAATGTTTGCTTGCTGGTATTAGTATTGCAATTGCAGGAGACTGACACAGAATAGGAATGGCAGTGAAGTACTGAACTTCACACCAATCCCACCTCCACCCTGCAGAGATGGACAAGCATTGGGGTATGCGTTTGGATCGTCACCCATAACATTCATGCCATTTCACTTCACCCTGTCCTGCAGACACCGACACATGTTGAGGTGTGCCTTGGGGTGATTGGCTTTACAGTCACCCCATTCCATAAGGACATATGCCGAAATGGGTGCAGTATAAGAGAATGGAGTGAACTCTGGGGCCGAAGAGTCCAAGGCACACCTCGATGCCTGTCACTGGCCACAGGGGGTGGGGTGGGGTGCGAGTGGAATGGCATGAGCATTACAGTCAGCAATACAAAGGCACACCCCAATGCCTGTCAAGCTGTACAGGGTGGGACGTTATAGTTAGAAACCCTAACACCCTGGGCGTTTGTTGGTATTTGCACTACAAATTTGCAACATGGCCTTTTTGAGACCCCCACCTTATGAAAGTATTTGGGACCTCTTCTCATGAACAGTGGCACTGTGATTTTGTTAAGGTGTCCCAAAATTTGAGTTCCCACAGTGACTGTGCCATTTTGCACCAAATGCACAAAAACACAGATCGGGCAAGACGTGAAGAATGACAGTTGTACCATTCATAGGGAGGTGTGAAGAGATGGCAATGCTGAAAATCTGTAGTGAGAAAATTAAAAATGCTCGAACTTCTGAGCATACGTGGAAACTGTACAACGCATGCATATAACACAGTCATTTAGTAGAATTATTTCACCAAATTTTCAACATAGGCATTTTGTGACCTCTGCTCATGAACACTGTCACTATGATTTTCTTAATCTGTCCTGATCATTGATTTCCCACAGCAACTGGGCTATTCTGCGCCAGATGAGTAAATGCATATTTTGGGCAGGATATGAAAAATGACAGCTGTACTGTTCATAAGGAGGTGTGAAAAAATGCCAATGTTGAAAATCTGGAGTGAAAATATTACTAATGTGTGAAATTACGAGGGTGTGTGGAAACTGCGCAACGTGCGCTCATAACAGTCATTTTATGGACTTTTGTCACTAAATTTTCAACATAGGGATTTTAGGACCTCTGCGCATGAACAGTGTCACTGTAATTTTCTTAAGCTGTCCTGAACACAGACTTCCCACAGCGACCGCGCTATTCTGTGCCGGAAGTGCAAAAACACATTTTGGCCATGATGTGTAAAATGACAGTTACACTGTTCATAAGGAGGTGTGGAAAAATGGCAATGTTGAAAATCTTACTTGAAAATATTACAAATTCAAGAAGTTATGAGTGTGCATGGAAACTGCACAATGCACACTCTTAAAACAGTCATTTTTTGGATTGTTTTCACCAAATTTGCAACATAGGATTTTGAGAGCCCACCTCATGAACAGTAACACTGTCATTTCATTAATCAGTCCCAAAAGGTGATTCCACGTAGTGACCACGACCGAATAACGTCATGACAGTGACTGAATTCATGAGGAGGGTCCCAATAACTCCATGTTGAAAATTTGGTGCGAAAAGTCCCAAAAATGCCTGAGATAATACATAAACTGAAAAAATCTATTTATGCCATTATACAGCTTACGGTATTTCTTCATTTAGTGATCAGCTTTGAAGAGTGCAGACATGTTCCCGTCCACCAAAGATCATTGTGCTGGACTCGGATGTAAATATGGGGGAAGGGGGTGGGTAGGTAAAAGTAGTGGGTGGGCAATGAGTTGGGGAGACTCAATGAGGGACCGCTTTTCTAGTTTACAGGTTTAAAAAATTTTATAACATCAGGGAAGGTTTTCTTATTTACAGAGACATTTGGCACACTGGGTGGGCTCCCAGCATGCCACCTGAGTGTTTTTTTGGAGGGGCTGTAGCAAATGGGGATTGGGCACCCCCATCGACACATACCGAGTGTTGGGGGGCAAGAACTGAGGGGGACAGGGCACCCCCCTCGGCACACAACAAATGGGGGGGGAGACATTATGCCGACAGGGAGTGGGCTCCCCCATCTGCAAATGAACTGGGTCAGGGGCATGCTGACGGGGGGATTGGGCACCTCGTCAGTTGGCTGTCATGGGGTTCTGAGGCGGCAGCATAAGTTGCCACCATGTTTAGGGAATTGTTACACCAGGCAAGGTACTGCCCTGCAATGACAGGTTGCTCCCTCATTGCAGCGGAATGGCTGACGCTGCAATGATGAGGTGGCCCCTCATTGCAGTGGCCAAATCGTTTCAAGTTGGTGCCACTTCTGCAGAACCAATGTCATCAGGACACTTGGCCTGCATTGGGTGAACAGTGCCAAGTCCACAAATGCAGTGCTGGCTTTGGCTGCCACAGTGCTGCACCTTCACAACCCACTTCTCTCCTAAGCTGCCACATAATGTTTCTTGCGCATGCGCGCAAGCAAACATAAAAAGGAAAATTAAATGACAGACATTTTGGTAGTGATATCTGTTGTTTGTCACAAGTCAAAGAAAGCTTTAAAAGCAGCCAGAAAGTTTCAAAATGACCCTCAAAATGCACCAGAATGCATCTAAAACCATATAGCTTATGGGGACCTAGGCAGCCCACAGACCCCTGGCTTATTGGTTTAGTATTTCTCAGGATGACCAGGACTTTTATCAGCCTTTGCCCCCACCCCCACCCCCATCAAAAAAGCTAGCTACTCCCCTGATTGTTGGTACAATGCATCTGTGTTACATAGAAGCATAGAAACATAGACTTTTACAGAAGATAAGGACCGCTTGGCCAACCCAGTCTGCCCATTTCCCTACCTATCGGATCAGCTGCAGATCCCAGTTTTACCAACAGCCTACATCCTCCTACTTCCCACTAGAATTCCCTTATGTCTGTCCCATACATTCTTAAATTACCCCACTGTTTTTGACCCCACAACTTCCTCAAGAAGGTCATTCAATGCATCCACCACCCTCTCCATGAAAAAATAATTCCTTACATTGCTCCTGAGTCGTCCCCCCTCTATCTTCAAATTTTGCCCTCTTGTTATTGCACATCTCTTTTTATGAAAAATGCTACTTCTTGGACTTTATTGATTCCCTTGAGGTACTTGAAAGTTTCTATCATGTCCCCCATCTCCCTCCTTTCCTCAAGGGTGTACATGTTAAGTTATTTTAGTCTGTCTTTGTATGGCTTCTCCCTCCACCATTTTAGCTGCCCTCCTCCAGACTGCCTCCATCCTGTCTATGTCCCTGCGGAGATGGGGTTTCCAGAACTGCATGCAATACTCTAGATGAGGTCTCACCAGCAATACTCTAGATGGGGTCTCACCAACTCTCTGTACAGAGGGATAACAACTTCCTGTTTTCTACTGGTGATGCCTTTCCCTATGCATCCCAGTATCCCCCCCACCCAAGTCCTCCTTGCTGCCTTCTCACATTGCTTGCCTACCTTTAGGTTGTCTAATATGACTACCCCCCAGGTCCCTTTCCATTTTTGTTGTTGTTGTGTGTTCTGCTATAGAATAATGTGACTGAAAGGGACATTAACTACCTCATACAGTTTTAAAATGGCACTTACCACCAGAGTGTAAATCTGAAATGTCCACTGTGATTACTGAAATGCCTGCATAGATGAAACAATAACAGAATTGGAACCAGTTCTTAACAGCAGCCTCTACTGGGAAAATGACTTGCAGGTTTAGTGCAGGTCCCCTTTAAAAAAAAAAAAACATGAAGAATCAACTTTGCACCCTACAATGTCAACCACAAAGATTCCAGACTTAACTTCCAACAGATTGTCTTGCTGTGATACACAAAGTTTTATGTTCTTTTCTTCACTTTTGTGACTACAAAACCTCAGGAGATGTGGGTTTGTGTGTCATCCAAACAACTTTACTTGTCAGGAAAACAAGGATTGCTTTTGTGACAAAGGTCATGACTTGCAGCAGCCAAATTGTATTAATATTTTATTTAAAAAGTATTCCTTTAAAAAAAATTAAATGAACATTTGAAGAATTAACCTTACACTATACACTATTGTAAGAGGGTCTTAATCCCGTCCCTTATAAACATATCTTGCACACATAGCAGTCCCTGTTCTTCCCATTCCCTAAAACCCATGTCTTCCAACCCTGGCAGAAAGGCTGGGTTTCCTACCATGGAAACTAGGAGCATGTGGTCATCTCACACCGTGTGTCCTTTCCGTACTTCTTCCCATGCTTCTAGAGTAAGTCTTACCAGGGGACCCCCCCCCGCTGTCCCATATGCCCTCTTTGCCCCAGGTGCCAGGTATACGGACAGCCTGCCAGATATGAAATCCTCCTCTAGGTACAGCCAGCTAGCCATCCATCCCCATTTACCCAATCTTTCACATACTGATGTTATATGGAGAGGAAGTACCCCATGATAACTGGAAAACTCTATAAAGCCCCCAATTTGTACCCCCCTTCAAGCATTTCAGACTGATTCACGGTCACGTACTCTTCCATATGAACCTTGTGAAACCCCTTTCAACCTTTTTAATATTCTCTTATGTTGGTCCCATGGGCAGCATCTGCATAACATATAGCACTCTCAACAAGAAACTCATTTCCAGTAGGATGCTGCACCCCATCCGTAATATGGGAAGCGCTCTCCACCTTTCTAAATCTGCCAGAATGATCACAAACAGGGGCCTGTAATTCAAAGCATATACAGATCCTGAGCAGTCTTAATTTCAGGGTAGGTAAAGGCTGTCCCCATTATTTTAAAACCCCAGCCTTGCATCCTGCCTTCCAAAGGTCCCTTTCCCACTCTTAGCAACTTGGACTTGGACAGATTCATCCTGTACCCAGAAAACCGGGCAAACTCCCCAACCATCTGCAGGGCTGAAATTGTAGTTTTAGGCTAGGAATAATGACAATTCATCAGCGTACAGGTTGAGTTTCTGCTGTCTGCCTGACTTCCCCTTCACCTCCTGTATTATGAACATACGAACATACAAAAATAGCCAGCAGAACAAGGCCTTGTGGTCTACCAAGTCTGCTCGAATGCGTAGCTAGCAGCCCTTATTCTGCAGCTGCCCCTCTCTCACTTGCCCCCCTTCCTTGAGCCTCCATCTTGCCCTGTCCCATCCCTTTTTGAATCCGCCCACTGTTCTACTGGATACCACCTCTGCTGGTAACACATTCCACCTGGCCAACACCATCTCCATAAAAAAATGTCTTCACAAATGTCTTCACATCTCCCTTCTGAACCTACCCCCTACAATCTCATACCATGGCCTCGAGTGTCCCTCCCCTTCCCTCCCTAAGTTTGAAAAGCCCCTCCACACAAAACTTGTTTCTTCCTTTCATGTACTTGATGGTTTTAGTCATATCGCCCCTCTCTCTCCTTTTCTCAAATGAGTACATGCTCAATTCACTCAGCCTACCCTTGTAAGTTAAATCCCTCAGACCAGTGATCATCTTCGTCACCCTGCTCTGCACCCCCTCCAGAAAATTAATGTCCCTTTTTAGGTATGGGCAGCAGTACTGCACAAAGTACTACAGGTGTGGTCTAACTAGTGATCTATACAAAGGCAAAATCACCTCCCCACTCCTTGAGGATATCCCCCTAACAATACAACCCAGCATCCTGTTTGCCTTTGAAGCCACCTTTCTACATTATGCTGAGTTATTTATTGCACCCATAACTAGCACCCCCAGATCCTTCTGTAACCCCCTACAAATGGGGGTTCTTGAAACGTCTTCCTTGAGCTTGCCTAAATGCTCACTGCCAGGCTGGTGTCCTGCATTTTAGTAGTTTAAACATTATTGCCACAGAGTGCCTGTATAGCCTCTGTGTATTGTCTCTTTAAGAACTGCCTATATCACAGTGTGTGTTGTGCATGTTGCTTTCTTCCATCACAGGGCCCCTACCAGCTGTGACACCGGCCTTCCTCAGGCAACGTTCCTGACTAGCCCACCGTTTTCCTACCTGGGTACCCAGAGTGTGTGACTGTGTAGGGACTCTGAAATGCATGCATAACTGTCTTATTGATTTAGCCTTTAAGCCAATCAACCTGATTATGCCCCTTCCTTGTTCAAGTCCCCTGAATAAAGCAGATCTAAATCTTTTTGCATTTAACCTGACTGTGGTTCCAGTTTGTATTGAACTCAATGTACTGTTGTTGTTTGTTGTGTATAACTTTGTTTTACAGGGGGTCTGGCGGTAAGTGCAAACAGTATGGGTACTTGCATGGTGAATAAGGGGCATTGCAAAAGTGATCACTGTATATTGTTCCGGCCACTAGAAGGGACAGAGGGGGGTTACAGTGTCCCAGAGGGCTGTGCCCAGGTCAGCTTGACCACTAACAACCCTGACCTCCGGGTGGAGGCACCCGTTTCAGTAACAAAGTCCCTTAACTTGCTACCAGCCAAGCAGGCAGGGGTGGTAGCCCTTGGGATAGTGCCGCCTAGGGGTTACATCTTGGAGGCACTGCTGCGATTAGCATCCTGTAGTGGCCAGAGGTGGGAATTACCCTATTTTGTTTAGAACTGGTGACAAAATGGAGGAGCTTGCTACACCTAAGCTCAAGATCACCCCCCATAAGCTGTTAGTACACTGAATGATGGGGTGGAGTGAGGCTGAGGGGGTAGACCCCAGACAGGCCCTCCTATTAATGGATGTCCCATTAGGGACCACTAATGCTGTTATTGTAGAAGCTGTGGAGCACGTTAAGTGCTTAGCAAAAGCTGAAGTGAAGGGGAGGGATTCGGACCTGTTTGACCAGACCATGGTGGTTATACTCTCCTGCAACTCTCCCATAGATCCAGAGAAAGTACACTCTGTTATTCTGTCAGAAGGGGCCCAGAAGGGGCCCAGAAGGAGTGGAGGGTCATCCACTTGCCCAGTGATCTGGCTACCCTGGGAGGGTCCTCTAGCATAGAGTGGTTCAAGGACAAGCTGCTTAAGTTGTTAATTTCTGAGGGGCGAAGCGCCCAAGAGTTAGTGAAGGTGCTAGACCTTTCTAAAGAACCCACGCCATTGCAGTCCCTGACATCATCTCCTGCCTCCCCTAGGGACTCGCCCTTGGTCACCCCCCCATAGTAATTCCATCTTACCTTAGACTTAGACTTTTTTCAGGCACAGTCACAGTGCCCGTAGGGGAGGATGACCTGGAAACATGGATGGACTATGCTACCCCCTGGTTCAGGAGTGGCAGTGCTCTGACAGGGAGAAAAGAAAAAGACTCATGGAAAGTTTGTGGGGCCCTGCACTGGAGGTCATTCGCTTCCTACGAGTCACAAGCCCTGAGGCTACTACAGCTGAATACCTCTCTGCATTGGAAGGGGTTTTTGGAAGCACTGAGTCAGGGGATGATTTATTGTGGAAATTTAAATCCTCCAAGCAATGGAAGAATGAGAAGTTGTCTATGTTTGTTACCAGAATTGAGAGGGCTGTGCAGAGGGCTCACAGTAAAGGAGGGGTGTCTGCTAGTGAACTGAATCTGGTCAGGTTGGACCATATTCTCAAGTCAGCCAGGTACTCTAGTGTGATGATGCTAAAACTTAAGTTGCAAGATAGGAAGGCTAAGCCTCCCGAGTATTGTCACCTTGTGAAAGAGATTTGTGAAGCAGAGAATGATGAAGAGGGATGGGAGCCTTATGCTTGGATTGCTCATACCTGCCAGACCCCTGAGAGAAGTGACGAGACTGAGGTGCAGCAGATGAGAGAACTAATTAAAGAATTGATGGAGTTGAGAGTCAGTCAACAAGCCATCAAGGCAGCCAGAGATACTAACGTCTACCAGGCACCTCCTGAGTTAATGAGCGAGATCCCGCCTAGTGGGGTGGGGGTGCACATCGCCTCCTCAGAAACCCGGACTGAGGGTGACTTACTGTAAGAAGTATGAGAATTGAGAGCCCTGATGGGGGATCTACTATGAGCCACACAAACCACTAACCCTGGTGGAAGTCCAGAGGACCAAGAACACAAGTCACAAGTCAAAGAAGGGCCCCGAGGTGCCCCTGATGTACCCAAGCAGGGAAACAGCCCGCAACCACTCAGAGACTCTAGGGAGCCCAATTTTTGTTACCACTGTGGGGAGGACAAGCACACCCGGTTCACCTGTTGCTCACTGGAGAATTTGAGAAAGGTCACTATTAGGCTACTAGCCTTGATTCGACGGAACAATAACTGGCTGCAAGGTGGAGCCGCTTGAAAAAGTTATTCTTCAAAGGCTGCTGCCAAGTCAACTTCCAAGTCTGTGTCGCCTGAGTGGTCCAAGGTGGTGGGCCCTTTGATGGATCTCAAGTAACTATAGTGTTCCAAGACTGGTATCAAAATTATCTGCCTAATGTGTTCCTACAACCCTTGGGAGGCTTACATGTGTGGGGGTTAAGCAAGAAGTCTTATCCGTACTCGGGGTATATTTGGATCTGGCTGTCCTCCCCTACCTCCGTGGCTGGAGTAGATGAACAAGTTGAGACACTTGCCTTAGTGTGTCCCCCCACCAGACTGTATGATGGAGTTCCCCTGTTGATTGGGACAAACACCCATATGTTTGGGAGACTGGCGTAACTTTACCATGAGAAGCAAGGGCAACAGACTGGGCGGGCCCTAAGAATTCACAGCTCTAATCAAAAGGGCCTATGACTTGCAATGGAAACCCAAGGAAGTAGACCAGGATGAACCTGTGGAGATTGTGTGGAAAAAGGATCCTGACTCTCTGGTACTGGCACCCAATGCCCAGTGTACTATTCATGGGGAGGTCCACCTCCGGAAAGAGGTAAAGAACAAGATATTACTGTTGGATGCACCAGGTGATGGAAAGTTGCCAGAGAAATTATTGGTTAAACCCAGCATCTTGCCTGCCCATGCCCATGCCTACACATGATGAGTGATGGTCCAGATTCGGAATGTGTCAGATCGGGAGGTCCGGGTGAACAGAGGGTGCACCCTAGCTACAGTACACTGCACAGACACTGCCGTAGTACCCAATAACAAGTACTCTGGTGAAAAGGCGAGAGTGACCCCAGACTTATTTGACTTTGGTGATTCCCCTTTGTCAGCTGAAAGGAAAGCTAGAATTAGCAAGAAACTCACCCAGAGAGACCAGGTGTTTTCATTAAAAGAATGGGACGTAGGGTGTGTCCAGGGTGCAGAGCATCACATATGCCTGCATGATGAACGGCCATTTGGAGAGAGATCCCGCCACCTCGTCTCAGTGGACATAGATGATGTTAGGAAGCACTTGCAGGAAATGCTTGCTGCTGGCGTTATACAAGAATCAAGGAGCCCATATGCCTCTCCCATTGTAGTTGTGCATAAAAAGAATGAGTAGGTAAGGATGTGTGTTGATTATCAAACCCTGAACCAGTGAACTGTCCCAGATCAATACACCATGCCCCATATACAAGATGCACTGGATTGCTGGAATGGGAGCAAATGGTTTTCGGTATTGGATCTTCGCAGCAGATATTACCAGATTCCGAAGGCCCTGGAGGCCCGTGAGAAAATGTCCTTCATCTGTTCTTTGGGACTGTATGAATTTCTGAGAATGCCATGGGGGATTTGGGTGCCCCGGCCACCTTTCAGTGACTGATGGAACGTGCAGTGGGAGATATGAACTTGCTGGAATGTCTGGTGTACCTAGATGTCATTGTGTTTGGGTGCACAGCAGAGAAGCATGAGATCCAACTGTTTAAAGTCCTAGACTGATTGGAAGACTTCAGCCTCAAGCTGTCCATTTACAAGTGCCAATTTTTTCAAACCTCCGTGAAGTATGTGGGGCACATAGTATCTGCAGAAGGGTTAGAGACTGATCCCAGTAAGGTTGAATCACTGACTACTTGGCCCCAGCCCCATAACTTGAAAGAATTACAACATTTCCTGGGGTTCTGTGGCTACTACCACAGGTTCATCAAAGACTATTCAAAGGTGATTCGACAGCTCTTGAATCTTGCCCAGGGCTACCCCCCCTACCAACCGTGAATACAAAAAAGGAGCTGTCAGAACCTGAGAAAGTGTACTTCTGAACAGGTGAACCTTTTGGGCCCCGCTGGACACCTGAATGTGAAGCAGCCTTCTATGAAGTCATATACCAGCTCACCCACAAACCCATCCTCACCCATGCTGACCCTACCAAGCCCTATGTGCTGCATATGGATGCTAGTCTGCAGAACCTAGAAGCTGTGCTGTGTCAAGACCATGAGGATGGTTTGAGACTGGTAGCTTTCACCAGTAGGAGCTTGACTCCACCAGAGAGAAACTATCATGTGCACAACCTAGAGTTCCTTGCACTAAAATGGGCCATTGTTGACCAGTTTCATGAGTACCTCTATGGGGCAAAGATATTGGTGAAGACTGACAATAACCCATCAACCTATGTACAGACTTCAGCTAAGTTAGATTCCACTGGGCACCAGTGGCTTTCCGCCTCATCAACCTATGATTAAGTGGTTGAATACAGACCAGGACTGAACCATATTGACGCTGACACCCTGCCACCAAGGTCAGCTTCCAAGTGTGATTGGGTCAGGCTGTCTGAGCCTGACATCAGAGCATTGTGCCAAAAGTTTGACCGAGATGAACAGATGTCTGTGGACACAGTGGACTGTCTAGTAGATTGCTTGGGCCCTCCTGATACCTGCATACCAGCTGCCTAATGCCATTTCTCTGCTCTAGATATTAGTGCACTAGCTCAATTTGACAATGACAGTATTCAGTGGGCTCAGACCCAAGATCCTATGATTCAACCAGCACTTGACGCCCTGCGTGCAGGGAAAGATGTGTCTAAGTTGCATTCCCCTGACTTGCAAACTGCCCTATTGTTTAAAGAAGGCCCCAGGTTGAAGTTGCACAATCCGTTTTTATACAGAGAGACAGTGGATCACAGTGGTCAAGTAGACAAGCAACAATTGGTCCTGGCCATGGCCTTTAAACATTTGGTACTGAGGTCCCTCCACAATCACATGTGGCACCTCGGTATTGACAGGACTCTCGACCTGGTATGATCTCGATTCTACAGGCCCAAGATGGGGGCCGATGTTGAGCACCATGAAAAGACCTGCAGTCGTTGCCTCCAAAGGAAAGCCCTGCCTCAGAGGGCTACCACCCTTGTCAATATCACTACCAGCACCCCCATGGAACTGGTCTGCATAGACTCTTTGTGCTTAGAACCTGATCAATGGAATACTGGCAACGTGTTAGTGGTTACGGATCATTTCACATGGTATGCACAAGCTTTTCCAACTAAAGATCAAAAGGCCTCTACCCTGGCCAAGGTGCTAGTGGAAAAATTCTTTGTCCACTATGGTGCCCTTCAGTGGATCCACTCTGACCAAGGCAGAGACTTTGAAAGAAGGCTAATCAAAGAAATGCTGTCTCTGTGGGGGATGCAGAAGTCCAGAACCACTCCCTATCAACTGCAGAAGGACCCTCAACCAGAACATTTTAACCGCTCCCTTCTAGACATGTTGGGCACCCTCCATCCAAAAGACAAGCATAAGTGGAGCCAGCAGATTAGCACCTTGGTACATGCATACAATTGCACCAAAAATGTTGCTACTTGGTTCTCCCCCTACCGTCTCATGTTCGGGAGGGAGGCCCGGGTGCCAGTTGATGTCTGCTTTGGGGTTTCTCCAGATGGGGTCTGAGCTGAAAACTACCTGAAGTATGTACAGAAATTGAAAGCTCAATTGAACCTGCATATCAACTGGCCCAGATAATGGGTGCCAAGAGAAATCTTGTCAACAAAAAGAGACACGACAAGAAAGAAAAGGCTCAAGAACTACGGCCTGGAGACCGTGTGTTGTTACGCAATTTGGGACTGCATGGCAAGCACAAAATTGCTGATAGGTGTCACCATCTTTCTCATGTAGTAGTTTGAAAATTGGATGATCTACCAGTGTACAAGGTGTGCCCAGAGAATAACTCCAAAGTTGTCAAGACCATGCACCGTAACCACTTGCTGCCTATCGACCAAGTTATCATTGAGACTAAACCATCAGAAATTGCTTCCCCTGGGCCAGTGACTCATGCTGCTGCAAGAAGGAGATGGATCTGCTTTATCTGTTAAAGATTTGGAGCCTTCTCCCCAGCAGGCCTCGAATGATGGTGACTGTCAATCCACCTCTGATGAAAGTGACTATGGCAATGCCTATTACCCCTCATATGAACTGAGTCAGTTGTTTCGAGGCAATCCTATGCAGAATCGTAAGGATGAAGCTGGGTCTTTTGGACTGTCTAACCCCCCAGCTTCTTCCCTGGACCCAGTGCCCCCTGAAAGTGAGGTGCAAAGTATCCTATCTGAGGTTGCAGACTCTCTGTGTCTTGTAGAACTGTCTGACTTGCCTGAAGAAGGGGCTGATGGTCAGAGTCTGCCTGGGGACATGCTAGAACTTGAGGAGCAATATGAAAGTGTTGATAGCACCCCCTCCATGCCACAAAGCCTAATTGTGCCAGAGTCTCCTCCACATGAGCAACCTGGGCCTTCATCAGAAGATAATAATGAGTAGACTGTTGTGGAGACAGAGTCTGCAGAGCCAGGAGCTGATAGTGTTCCATATCTGGACATTTCAACCAGTGCAGAGGCATCTCTCACTACAGAAGAAGAACTCAGTGCCAGTGTTGACTGCCCAGAGCCTGTGTCTGTTCCTCCCAGAAAATCTGGGTGAACTGTTAAACCAGTGCTACATTTTAGTTATGATTCCCCTGGGAGGTCTGTGGACTTGCCTCTCAATGTAGTCCACAAGGGTGTTTATAGTTCTCAGAGCTCACTGCCCAAACTGAGCTTAATGGCCAATTCCAGGTTGATTGTTCTTCCTTCTCAATATGGTGCCCCTGCCCCATCCAGCACCAAGTTAGCTGATAGAGAAGGGCCCCCTCCTACATTGTTTAATGTGCAAGAAGTTATAACATGAATCAGTATTGTAATGTTAAAGTATGTTGATCATAGTAGAATCAGTATTACATATGAAACATGCATAAGTATTGTCATTATGGATATAGCATTGTGAAGTGTAGTGAATATGTATAGTAAAGGTATAAGTTTACATTAACTGATGCATCAGATGTTATTTGCATAGCATGCTAATATAGTAAATGTCTCATATATATTGCATCTTCAATATTGTGATGGTATAGACTTGACACGGATGCCAAGTTTTCTCCAGGCAGGGAAGGGTGTAACCCTCCCTACAAATGGGGGTTCCCAAAAAGTCTTCCTTGAGCTTGCCTAAAAGCTCACTGCCAGGCTGGTGTCCTGCGTTTTAACAGTTTAAACGTTATTGCCAGGGAGTGCCTTTATAGCCTCTGTGTATAGTCTCTTTAAGAGCTGCCTATATTGCAGTTATAATTAATCTGAGAGGGGGATCTGAGTGTTTCTATGCTCGAGTCCCGCCTGGGCTGCCAGATAATCACTTTGTTTCTGCCATCGCTGTTTGCGCAGAGGGAGCTCTGTTAGAAGATGTGCTTGTTTGCTGATTATCTGGTAGAGTGGCAACGATATTGTAGTTTGTTCTAACCTGTCTTCTTTGCATCATAGACAGTTTCATTCATCACCACCATCTTGGTCCTGGACTGCCGAAATGGACCAATCAGTACCTTTGGGGACTCTAAAATGGAGCCTCTCCCCAGGGGTCTTGTGGGAGCAAAATTCTGTAGGAATTGTAGTTTTGGAACTTTGGCACCCAAATGGACCTGGAGCGGGAGCCCTTGTGGTGACTGGCAGACAGATCAGCCAACCAAACTTTTTGGATCTTGGGGAAAGTCCCAGGCTGCTTGCAGCTACAGTCAGTCTGAGATGGGAAGTGAAAGAGTGTACAGGTTGAGAAAGTTGAGCAGCAGACCTGCGTAAACTCATGCAGAAGAACTGTGAAAGGGCTGAGTTTTGGCCTGTCTATCTGCCTGCTGTCTCTGAGAGGGAAATTAGTGTTTATTCAGACTGAATCCGACTTTGGAGAGTGAGATAAGCCACTGAGCTGTGACTAGGCTCAAAACCTGAAGAAGACTGAAGATTTGCTGAATGCGATCGCCCTGTCAGGATCTCCAGCCACCTCTGAACTCATGGATTGTGCAGACACCCTGTAATTGCGAATGGAGAGCCATTTGCCTGGTGCAGTGGAATTTCTTTACATGTAAATGTGCTATGTGCTGTTAGTGGGTCATGATTTGGTTCCCCACTGTGTGCTGAACTGTGTGCTGCTTGCTGAAGGCTGCTTCCAGCTCCAACGGACTGAATCCGTATTCATCTCCATTTGGCCTGGGCCTTGCCACACTGGCCCAGTCAGACTACCCGCTACACAGAGAAAGCTATCGATGAGAGACCTGCCTGTGGATCAGCCCCCTGCTCAATGCTTTGAACAGGAATGACACCTCGGTGATTCATGTGGGCCCTGCTTCTCCTGGCACTCCAGCTCAACAACCTGCAGTCTTGATTTTGTCCTGCCTGTGTCCTATATTGGGTATTGTGAGTAAACATCAGGGTAGCTCCCTCAAAGAACAGCTAAATCTAAAGTGTTGTCATCTGATTCCCTTGTTGTCTTTTCTTTCACGAACTGAGCCCTCCGGCTCCAGATTACAAATAGTGTGTGTTGTGCATGTTGCTTTCTTTCATCACAGGGCCACAACCAACTGTGACGCTGGCTTACCCCAGGCAATGTTCTTGGCTAGTCCACCATTTTCCTATCTGGGTACCCAGAGTGTGTGACTGTGTAGGGAGTCTGAAGTGTATGCATAACTGTCTGACTGATTAAGCCTTTAAGCCAATCAACCTGATTACGCCCCTTCCTTGTTCAAGTCCCCTGAATAAATTAGATCTAACTCTTTTTGCATTTAACCTGACTGTGGTTCCAGTTTGCATTGAAAGCACTGTACTGTTGTTGTTTGCTGTGTATAACCTTGTTTTACAGGGTGTCTCCAGGGTCGAAATGGTGGGACTAGCCTTGGTGGTAAGTGCAAACAGTGTGGGTACTTGCATGGTGAATAAGGGGCATTGCAAAAGTGATTACTGTATATTGTTCCAGCCACTAGAAGGGACAGAGGGGGGTTACAGTGTCCCGGAGGGCTGTGCCCAAGTTAGCTTGATCACTAACAACCCTGACCTCTTGGTGGAGGCACCCATTTCAGTACCCTGGATCCTTAACCTGCTACTAGCCAAGCAGGCAGGGGTAGTATCTCTTGGGATAGTGCTGCCTAAGGGTTACATTTCTCTTCAGTTACAGCTAGCTGCACCCCCCCCCCAGGTTGGTAGCTCCTCTTAGAGTTTTTAGCCCCAAAATGCATCACTTTTCACTTTTTGGCATTGAATCCCAGCTGCCAGGTTTCTAACCAGTTCTCCAGCTTTGACAGATCCTCCTGCAACCCGTGCCAACCCCTGGGTCATCCACCACTGCTCCCATCTTGGTGTCATCAGCAAACTGACTGATCTTGCTCTTTGATGCCCACTGAAATGTCTACAATGAATACTCCAAACAACACTGGTCCCAACACCAAACCCTGTGGAACTCCACTCGTCACCGCCCTTGGGAATGACAGCTCCCCATCCACCACTACCCTCTGCTGCCTTCCTTGTAGCCGGTTCACTACCCAGCCCACCATCTTCGCACCCACCCATGCATCTTGTAGCTCACTTCCCAGTCTCCCATGCAGCACTGAGTCAAATGCCTTACTGAAGTCCAGGTACAGGACATCCACTGCATGGCCCTTGTCCAATTGCCTAGTCACCCAGTCATAGTACTCCACCAGGATAGTCCAGCAGAATCTGTCAATGACAAAGCCATGCAGTCTACTGTCCTGAATCTCATTTGCCTCCAGAAGGAACACCAGCCTCTCTTTCAGGATTGTCTCCATTGGCTTACAATACCTACGATGGATGTGAGGCTGACCGATCTATAATTTCCTGGTTCATCCTTGGGGTCATTCTTATCAAGAGGTACCATGTGAGCCATCCTCCAGTACTGAGGAACACACCCTGAATCCAGTGAGGCATTGAATAGGTGTGCCAGTGACCCCACCAGGACCTCTGCCAGCTCCTTCAGTACCTTGGAATGAACACCATCTGACCCTAGTGCCTTGTCCACCCTTAGTGCCCTCAAGTCCTCCAGCACCCTGTCCCTTGTGAATTCCCCATCCATCACCCCCTCTCCTCCCTTTCCTGTCCTCAAACCTCCTCTGGATATCTCCCCTCCCTTCTCTTTAGTAAATATAGAGCAGAAGTAGTAGTTTAGAGCTTCTGCCTTTTGACCCCCGCTTCCACCCAACCCCCCTCTCTCTTAATCCTTACTATATTGTCCCTACAGCTCCTTTTTTCCCTAATGTACTTGAAGAATTCCTTCTCCTCCTCCTTGATGCCCTATGCCAGCCTGAGCTCTTTTGCTGCCTTGGCTGCCCTTACAGCACTCATCACTTCCTTCGCCTCCTTCAGGTACTCTTTCCTGACCTCCCCCCTCCCTGTTTTTTTGTACCTTCTAAATTAATCAATCAATCAAAATCTTTATTTATCCAGGTGGACATTGTTGAGCAATGCTCATTGGCGAGATGGACCTGGGTGCAACACAGTGAACATAACAATACAAGGTAGTACAATTGGGTACAGATATATATATAACAATGGAGCATACAAGCCTGTAGCAATTCAAGTCAGAAGTGCAAAAAAAGGAGCATGTACATATATTCAACCTGGGCACAGTAGTGGAGGAGAGGAAAAGAGAAAGCAAGGAGAAGAAAGAAGCAGAGTGAGAAGCAGCATGGGCAGCAGGAAGTCAGAATACAGAGGAGTGGAGGGAGGATGAGATAAGTAGGGGTGCAGGGGGAGAGAACAGATGGGTAGGAGAAGGGTGTAAACAAGGGGTAGTGGAGGAGACCATTTTGGAGGAGACAGAGATGCAAGGGAGGGGGCGCGGAGGTAGTCTCAACAAGAGGGTACAAGCAATACCTACCCTGAAGATGGGAGACTAGACTGAAGATAAGGTGGGAAGCAAGTCAGGGAGGGGTTGGGAAGGAGATAAAGGACTGTCTAGGGCTTGGGAAGACAATGGACAGTACTAGGAGTTCTTGAGATTTTGAGAACTGTGAAGGGCGGAATGAGATACTATGGAAGACACTGATGCAGATCTTGGGAGGGGAAAAACAACTGCATACTTCTTTGAATGAGTGGGAATATAGAGACTTAGAGGCAGAGAGGCAGACAGGGATGCACAATTTAAGAGTTTTTTGAATTCTGTTCCATAATGAGGGTAGCACGAAGCTTATGGCTGCTCTGCCACAGTGAGATTTAGCCATAGGTACCTTAAGTGAGATAAATAAGTAACTTTGTAGTGCGTAGTTACCAATTGCGCCTAAAGGGAGACAGCTGGTAATATAATGTGGCAGTTTTTTTGAAATAGCTCTGAAGGTCCAAAGTGCAGCATTTCTATCACTCCTGGACTTGAGGGAGGTCCATCTTACAGCCACGTACAGAGAGCAATGGTGCATGCTGAAGGGAAGTCCCATTATGAACCTCAGAGCTCTGTGATAAAGTGTGTCCAATTTTGTCAAGCAAGAGGTAGGACACTGGCTGTATAGGAAGTTCACGCAGTCTACCAATGATAGAAACGTGGATTGCACCAGCTGTGTTTTAGCATCTCTAGTTAGGAATTGACTAATTCTAAAGAAAATTCCCAGCCTCTGCCTTAGTCTTTTGGAACATCCTCATAGAAACATAGACTTTGACGGCAGATAAGGACTGCTTGGCCCACCTAGTCTGCCAATTTCCCTACCTAGAGGATAAGCTGCAGATCCTATTTAACCAACATCCTATTTCTTCCTACCCCCCACAAAAATTGCCTTATGTCTGTCCCATGCATTCTTGAATTCTCCCACAGTTTTAGACCCCACGACCTCCTCAGGAAGGCTGTTTCATGCATCCACCACCCTCTCTGTGAAAAAATACTTCCTCTCATTGCCCCTCATCTGTCCCCCCTCTATCTTCAAATTGTGTGCCCTTGTTCTTGCATATCTCTTTTTCTGAAAGACTACCCTCTTGGACTTTGTTGATTCCACTGAGGTACTTAAATGTTTCTATCATGTCCCCCCCCTCTCCCTCCTTTCCTCAAGGGTATACATATTAAGCTCCTTTAGTCTCTCCTCGTATGGCTTCTCTTTCAGACCCTGCACCATTTTAGTTGTCCTCTTCCGAACTGCCTTCATCCTGTCTATGTCCTTGGGGAGATGGGGTTTCCAGAACAGGACGCAGTACTCCAGATGGGGTCTCACCAACTGTCTGTACAGGGGGATAACAACTTCCTGTTTTCTGCTGGTGATACCTCTCCCTATACATCCCAGTATCCCCCCAGCCCTCCCTACCACCTTCTCACATTGCTTGCCAACCTTAAGGTAATCTGATATGAGTACCCCCAGGTCCCTTTCCATTTCTGCTGTTGTTACTACCTCCCCCCCATTGTGTTATCTTCCCCTGGGTTTTTGTTTCCCAGGTTACTTTGCACTTCTTTGCATTGAATCTAAGCTGCCATACTTCTGACCATACCTCCAACCTTGCCAAGTCCCTTCTCATCCTTTCCATGCCTCCTTGTGTATCAATCCTGTTGCAGATCTTTGTGTCATCTGCAAAGAGGCATACTTTTCCTTCCAGTCCCTCTGCAATGTCACTTATAAAGACATTAAAAAGTACTGGACCCAGTACTGAACCCTGTGGTACCCCACTAGTAACCCCTTTTTCTTCAGAGTGGACTCCATTTACAATTACCTTCTGTGTCCTGTTGTTCAGCCAATGTTTTACCCAGTCTACCACCCTGGGATCCACTACCAGGCTGGTTAATTTGACTACTAATTTTTTGTGTGGGACTGTGTCAAATGCCTTGCTAACGTCTAGGTAGGCCATTTCCACAGCCCCTCCCTGGTCTACTACTTTGGTCACCCAGTCAAAGAAATCAATTAGATTCATCTGACATGACCTTCCTGCTGTGAACCCATGCTGCCTTGGGTCCTGTGCCCCACTGGCCTCTAGGTACTCAACAATTCTTTCCTTCAGAAGTGATTCCATCACTTTCCCTACCACAGAGGTCAAACTGACAGGTCTGTAGTTTCCTGTCTCTGTCTTGGTCCCACTTTTGTGAAGGGGAATCACATCCGCCTTCTTCCAGTCCTCAGGTACCACACCATCCTCCCATGGTTTGTTAAAAAGGGTAGTCAATGGTGTCACTAGTTCTCTGTTTAATTCTTTTAAAATTCTGGGGTGAATTCCATCTGGCCCCATTGCTTTGTCCACCTTCAGTTTTAGGAGTTCTTTCAGAACCCTTTCTTCTGTGAAAGGACTGGGATCGACCCCCCTCTCCAGAGTGCTTCTGTTAATTGGAGTAGGCACCTCCCCCACTTCCTCTTTTGTGAATACTGAACAGAAGTATTCATTCAGTATCTCTACTTTTTCACTGTCACTCTCTGCCCACCCACCATCCATTCTATTCAGCCTCACTATCCGTCCCTTTGTCTTTCTACACTCCCTGATATACCTGTAAAAGGTTTCATCCCCCTTCTTAACCGAGTTTGCTATCTTTTCCTCAGTTTGTGCCTTTGCTATTCTGACTACCCTCCCTGCTTCCTTCTACCTTAACTGGTACAGTTCTCTGTCCTGCTCCTTCTGTGTTTCCTTATACTTCCTAAATACTATCTTTTTCTCCCTAACCTTCACCGCCACCTCTTTTGAGAACCATAGTGGCTTTTTCTTTGGTTTTGATTTATTTGCTTCACACAAAGGCTTGTTGCCTCTGTGATGGCAGTTTTGATGTTTCCCCATTGTTGCTCCACCCCTCCTTCTAGCCTGTTTGCTAGTGCTTTTCTAAGGCACTCTCCCATCTTGCCAAAGTCAGCCCTCCTGAAGTCCAGAACCCTCACTTTTGTATGGCTTGACTCTGTAGCTGAGTTTTTCATGAACCACACTGTTTGGTGGTCTCTTGTTCCCAAATGGCTACCCACTTCTAGATCTGAAATCCTCTCACTGTCCCCATTTGAGAGTATGAGGTCTAAGATTGCTCCCTCATGAGTAGGTTCCAAAACTAGCTGTTTGAGGCATGCCACCTGAAGGGCATCAAGAATGGCCCTGCTTTTGGATGTGGCTGCCGTAAAGGTGCTCCAGTTAACATCTGGCATGTTAAGGTCCCCCATCAACAGTATCTCCCCTTTCTCTGCCATCCTAAGTATGCCTTCTATCATGTCCTTGTCCATTCCCTCCCCCTGACATGGGGGTCTATATACAACCCCTGTGTGGATTGTGGTGCCATTTCCATTCTCTAAGGTGACCCACAGTGCCTCCTCTCCTCCCCTCCCTGTTTACTCTTTTGTTCAGTTGCTTTTATCCCTTCCCTTACATAGAGAGCTACTTCACCCCCTCTCCTGCCCTCTCTGTCTCTCCTGTAGGTTGTGTAACCAGGTAAGTTAACATCCCAGTCATGGTTCTCTGTGTACCATGTTTCTGTGACTGCTACAATATCTAGGCATCCCTCTTCCATCAAGGCCACCAGTTGAGGGAGCTTGTTGCCCAGACTACAGGCGTTGGTACTCATTACCCTCCATTTCTTGATGGCCTTACTCCTTTCTGCCCCATCCCTGTCATTATTGCATTTGTCACTTTCTCCATTTACCCCTGCGCTTCTTCCTATTGACATCTCTATGTTGGTTTCTACCTCACTTAGTACCCTGATATTTTGGGGGGCTAGGATTTCCCTGCTCCTTTCCAGTGCCTCCCCCCTCATGGCAGAGTGGGAAGTGAAGGAAAGTCTGTGGTCTAGCCACACTCCCAGGTACTTGAATTTTGTGACATATTCCAACTTTTCTCCTAACAAGGTGATAATCTGATGGACTGAACCAATAGTTGCAGGATTAATTGAGAGGGTAAATGGAGAGAGGAGCATCGCTTTCAGTTTTTTGGTATTAAGGAGGAGCTTTTTAAGGATTAGTTGGCTCTGGAGTAGATTGAATTCAGATTGGAGGTCTTCACAGGTGGCTCTTTTCTTCCTTTCCTTTACTTATCCAGGACTTCTCTGCTCACCCATCTAGGTTTCTTTGCCCTGGCCTTCTCAGTTTTGGCCTTGCAGCAGGTTTTATTTGCTTCCACTACTGCCAATTTTATGAGCACCCACCTCTGGTTAGTGCCCATACTTGGTTGAATTTGGCCAGGTACTCTTTTACTGCTTCCCCATCCTCTCAAAGTCAGCCCTCCTGAAGTCCAACACCCTTGTGTAGGATGCTACTCCTTTTCCCAAATTCAACGTAAACCATACTGAGTGGTAGTCATTCCCTGCCAGAGGTTCTTCCACCCTCAGCTCCCTCATATATTCCAATTTGCTAGCACTAGGTCAAAGGTGTTCCCTAACCTGGCTGCTTCACTGACCATCTGCATCAGGAAATTGTCCTGAAAGGTGTCCAGCAATATCTGCTCCCTTCTACTGTACATGGCTGGGGTACTCAAATCCATTCCCAGCAGGTTGACGTCCCCCATGATCACTACACTCCCCTTTCTGCAGGCCTCCCAATTTGACCCACTAGTTCCCTGTCTAATTCTTCTGACTGGGAGGGCAGTCTGTACACCACTCCCACCTGAGAGTCCTATTCCTTGAGTCCTGGATTTGCATCCATAATGACTCTGTACTGCATTCCTCCCCCTCCTCCCATACACACTTCAGTCCTTCCCTCACATATAGCGCTACCCCCCTTTCCCCGTTCCCCTATTCCTGCCAAATATCCTATACCCCAGTATCGCTAGGTCCCAGTCATGGTATTGGGTGGCCCATGTTTCGGTAATGGCCGCCATGTCCACTTTCCCCTCTGCCATGAGGGTCTGAAGCTCGGCAGTTTTATTCCCCAGGCTTCTAGCATTTAAGGTGACCACCTTCCACCTCTTACCTTCCCCCTTCCCTCTTTTCTTCCCAATCTAACCTCCTCCCACTCTAACCTCCTCCCTAGTACTTGTCCTTAATCCTTTGTCTTTTTTACAGAAGTAAACTTATCTGTCTTCCCATCCTGTGGCCTCTGCTTGTCTCCTGCCTCTTTCTTTCATCCTCCCAGATCCTAATAGCTAATGGCTCAATAGCTAGGGCAAACGGTAGCGGGGAGAGGGGGCAGCCCTGCCTCATGCCCTGCTGCAGGGATATGACTTCTGAAAGCTCACTGTTCACCAATATTTGTGCTTTGAATCCTATACATAAGGCGCATCATATTAATGTATGCATCCAGCAGCCCAAAATCTCTCCAGAATTAAAAAGACATGCTCCCATTCTTTGTGATCGAAGGCTTTCTTGGCATCTATGGATAGCACCATGATCTGCCCTGGATATCAAGCCCCCCAGTGCAGTACATTCAGCAGCTTACTAACATTATGATATGATAGCCTCCCTTTCACAAAACCAGTCTGGTCAGCATGCACCAAGCTTGGAAGCAGCCCCTCCAATCACCAGGCAAGTGCTTTAGCAACTTTTTTGAGGTCATAGTTCCACAGAAAGAAAGGTAGGTAGGACACACTCTCTGCTGGGTGTTTGCTGGGCTTTGGAAGGACACATACCACCACCCTATAACAAGAGGCAGAGAGACCACTGCCATGGGCTTCTCCAGCATTTCTGCCAGTAGTCCCACCAACACCTCCCTCATCTGTTTACAATGTTCTACTACAAACCCAAGAGGTCCCTCCACTTTCCCAATTCTTAGTGAACCAATAGCCCTTCTTAACTCCTCCTTAATGATTTTGACCCCTAATTTTTCTCTCTTGTTTCTATATATGGACTGGGATCTCCAGACCACTGAGGAAGTCTTTGGCAAGATTATTGTCCCCTGACACTCTGCAGTGTATAGTGTTTGGTAAAATGCTTGAAACTACCCCTGTGTCTCTCCTCTCCTCCCCTCTTCATTAGAAGACCCTCCTTTCTCTTCACTGCTAGTACTATTGCAGATGTTCTCCTCCCCTTCACTGATTGTGCCAGTGACCCCATCTCCCCAAACAGCTTATTTCCCAACTCAAACATCTGCTGTCTGGCAAAATACAGGGATGTTTGGGCCTCCTCAATCAGATGAAACTGTATCGTCCCTCATGAGGTCAGCCACTACCTTTGATACCTGTAGACAGAAGACTTTATGCAGTAAAATCACTACCCCCTTTTATGAGAATTGTAGGAGGCCTTATGCAGGCTCCTGCCCACCCCCCCCACCAGCTTCACGCACTCCTCTTTCTTGAAGTGCATCTCCTGCAGTAGAGCTGCATGTGCTACCCTTCCTGAAGAGAGCTATAAGTCTTTTCTCTGCACAGAGAAAAAGTAGATATAGCTCTACTGCAGGAAACACATCTCTCAAAAGAGGAATCTTAGAAGTTAGCTAGGGCATTGGTAGCTCAGGTAGAGTTTAGTGTGTTTAATACCCAAAAGAGAGGGTCTGCAATTTTAATCAGGAAAGGGATACACTTCACAAAGACCTCACATTTTGGAGATCCAGAAGGTAGGTTCCAGATTTTAACTGAAACACTAGAGGGCAGGGAAATGGCAGTATGTAACATCTATGCACCCAACTCTGGTCAGGCAGAATTTTTTAAAGATATCAACTACAGATTTAGCACGATTATTCATAAAGATAGTATTCTGGGGGGAGACTTTAATGACATTCTTGACCCTGTCCTGGATAGAAGTGGGGTCCCATCCACCATTAAGCTTTCAGAGGCACAAAGAGCCCTAAGGTCTTTGGTAGAATATCTGGATATGGCAGACTCTTGGTACCTGCTTAACCTCAAGGCAAGGATTACACATTTTACTCACATAGGCACTTTTCATTTAGTAGGTTGGACATGATTTTGGTCTCTAAAATGCTGGCTCCAGATTTGTTATCATCACAAATTGGCAATATAATCCTTTCAGACCATGCAATTTCAAAAACAGTTCTTTCTCTTGGGAGTGAGCAGAGTAAAACTTCTAAATGGAGACTTAATGTGTCAGTTTTACAAGACCCAGAATTTCTCAAATGGATTAATCAAGAGGCTACGGGGTTTCTTGAAATAAATGATAATGGAGAGATAGGCATTGGATGTTTATGGGATACCTTTAAAGCTTTATGAGGGGCAGGATCATCAGTTTTTCTGTGGGTAAAAAAAAGAAAAGTGTAAAAGATATTTTGGAAAAGGAAGCTCAGTTATCCCTGGAACAACAATTTAAAGGCAGGCTCACAAATAAAAAAACATCTCCTGTGTCAAATTACCAAACTTAAATATGAGATAAACAAAATTCTTTTGGCTAAGGCCGAATATGCCATATTCAGAGTCTGGCAGTTGTTTTGGGACTCGGGTGAGAAAGCTGGTAAATTGTTGGTGTATAGACTTAAAAAGAAGATCTACCATAATAACATTGCTGGCATTAAAAATGTGCAGGGCAATGCAGTAGTGGCCAATAATAAAATATCAAAGGAATTTGAATTTTTATATACAGTGCTTTGTTAAAGTAGACAGGAAGGCAGAGTGGAGGGAACTGAAGCATTTCTGTCCTCTGTAGATTTATCCAAACCGTCATATCTAGACAAGGAGTTTTTAGATAGACTCATATCTACAGAGGAATTCCAGAGGGTTATTCAGGGATTGACAACTAATAAAACTCCGGGTCCAGATGGCTTACCTGGGGAATTCCACAAGTCCTTAGGCCCTAATAATCAGAACTACCTTCTACAAATTCTTAAAATTGCTTTCTCCATGGGGTTTCTACCGGATTCGATGAAGCAAGCTTACATCTCACTCATTCCAAAGAAAGATAAAGATCCACAAAACTGTGAAAGTTATCACCCCATTTCCCTACTAAATGTTGACTGCAAGTTCCTGGCAAAGATCCTGGCTAACAGGCTCAAAGGACTAGTAGTCAAATTATTGGGGAAAGAACAGGTCGGGTTTGTTCTAAATAGGAATTTATACGAGAATGTTTGAAGATTTTTAAGTTATCGTTTTTTAGCAAACAACCTTAAAGACACAGCTTTAGCATTAGCCTTAGACTTTTTCAAGACCTTTGATTCCTTGGAATGGGAATATCTCTTCGCAATGTTGGACAATTTTAACATAGGTAAGGGGTTTATTTCAGATATTAGAACCCTTTGTATCAATTCTTCAGCATGGGTCATTACTAATGGTTTTATATACAACCCTATTAATATGTTTCGGGAGATAAAGCAGGGTTGCCCACTATCACCATACCTTTTTATTTTAGCTTTTGAACCCCTCATACAGAAACTCATGGACAACAATTTAATAAAAGGTATAAAGGCAGGCACAATAACTAAGGTACTTGCTTTTACCGACAATATCCTGCTCACCATCTCAAACCCTCTATCGGCTATAAAACCAATAGAAGACTCCTTAGAATGGTTTGCTAAAATAGCAGGGCTGGAGATTAACTGGAAGAAAACACAGGTTTTGCCACTTAAAGTTATGGAACCGGGAACAGCATTGGGCAAACTTGGAAAAGAAGCATGGTGTTCTGAGTATTTGACTTATTTAGGAATTAAAATACCAAGGAACATTAAAAAAATCTTAGAATCTGAACCTTATGCCATTGTTAAATGAGACTGACAGATATTTTAAAAAGTGGAAAAATCTGAATCTCTCTTTCTAGGGAAAAATCTATTCTATTAAATTGTTAATAGCTCTGAAATAATTTTTTCTATTCCAGAATATCCCTTTCATAAACTACAAACTATTTTTAAACAAAATGCATGCTATGGTCAGGAAGTTCTTTTGGGGAGATCCTCTGCCAAGGCTGTTGCTAAGTACGTTAAGGTTAGACAAATCAAAAGAAGATTTTGGACTCCCCATTGGGAAAAATATTTAGTGGCCTTCAGATTCAAACAGGCGGCACTGTATACCACTCCAGATAAAGGTACTAAGGGCCCCTATGATTCAGAGTAGAGAAACAGATAGTTCTTCCTCACAAACCTTCTGACCTTCTGTTTCTGACAATGCCTGAGAAGCTAAAGGGTAATTCTAGTATTTCTGATTCCCTGTCTAGCATTAGGGAACTCCAAAACATTTTGAAAATTGAACAAGTCCTTTGGGACTAACTACATTTTAGAAAATCACAAATTCCTCTACAATTGAAACATTTTAAAGGATCCAGGTTGGGGGATAATGAGCATTACAAATCTCAATGATCTTTTAGATCATTCAGGCACACTGCTGTCCTTTGAAGAACTGAAATAGAAGTTCAGGATACATAAATTCCATTTTGTCATTTATTTACAACTTATGAAAGCTCTGACTGAATTAGTTCTAGACCCGAGTCTTACCCTTCCAGAAAATAAACAATGGGGAACCATCCTGACTGTGACAAACCTCAGAAAAGGGGTAAGCATAGGATACAAACAATTAAAATGAAGCTACAGATCATTCAATGTTAACAAGGTCTGCTAAGCAGAAATTGAAAGGTGGCATGGGATTAAGCATTCCTGAATTAGAATGGTCCATTGCTTGGAAAAGTGCACATATAGCCAGCAAAGAGGGTATAGGGAGAACTATACAATTCACGATTTTGCAGTATTATTATTATTATGATTATTATTATTCCTCACTGAGACTGCAATCAATGGGTTACCTTCCAGAAAGGTCTTGCTGGAAATGTAATCAAAAGCATGCCAATCTATTGCACATGCTTTGGGAATGTATGCACATATCTCCCTTATGGAAGATGGTGCATAACTTTTGTACATCTGCTTTCTGGGTCACAATACCATTTACCCCAAAATTTATGGCATGTGGCATAGACTCAGGGGGGACACAGTGCTCAATATGCAGCAGAAGGCAGGAATCTGGGTCACTGCCCTAGTATTCAAAAGAGTGCTGCTTTCCAATTGGAAGCTGAACTGTGCCCCTTCTCTCTGAGAATGGTATAACAAATTAAGTGAGACTATCAACAATGATCATATAGCCCATGTTATTGCAGGCTAACTCCATCTCTTTGAGAGCACTTGGTCACCGATATTGGCCATGCTGGAAGGAAAGTGAAAATATGCAGCTAGCATTATTAGCGAATCAAATAAACCCCTTTTGTGATCCAGCCTAAGGGATAACCCTATTAATGTGTGGTTTCAAGAGGTATAGGCAGTAAAAGGTTTTTCATCTGTGTGTGACAGATCTCTCTTTTCATCCATAAATGTTTTATATGGAGGTTATAGAATTGATTTGATTGAGGTGATTAATTACAGCCCATTTGTATGTAGAAAGGAGATGACTTTACTATCTGTGTTTTAATGTTTGCACAATGGGAAACTGTTATGTTCATGTTCCTGTAATGTTTTTTTAAGAAAATTTCAATAAAATCTTTACTGGGAAAAAAAAAGAGATCTCTGAGCACCTTCTAGCACTTAATTGGTGAGGCAAACCCCTGCACATTCCATGATATGATACTGGCTTCAGTCTTCATTATAACCCCTCCTGACATCCATGAGTCTACAGCCCAAGCCCCTGTCCACCCATTTTTGCCCTGTCCCCTCCAAACCATTCCCAACAGCCATCCCATAGTACATCATCCACCAGACATTACCTGAATGTCATACACTGTTTTCTATGGGCATGAAGCAGATAGATATAAATAAATAATGTTTATAACATTTAGTGCCATTGAAATTGTTAAAGGCCAGAACCAGTAACTGTAATGAAAAAAAATCATAGCAAACATCTCTCCCTTCCTCCCTCCTTTGCATGGTCTTGATAATCATAAGCAGCCCAGACTCCTCTTGCATCTGCGCCCCTCTTCTCCACCTTCTTCACCCTCCTGCACATTGTTCAAAGTGAGTACAGTCAGGGATAACTTAGCTTCAGTTGGCCAAATCCCCCCCACCTTCTCTCCCATGCCATTTGGGCCCTGTGTTGCCCCTGGAGCCATCACATCACAGTCCTTTGTATATTCATTCTCCTGCAATCATATTCCTTTCATAATGTTATGTAGCAGTCGACCACCCACCCCCTTCAGATCATCACATACACAGTAGGTGTATAGCCAACTGCACACCCACCATCCCCACAATGCTGCCATTCACTGCCCCCCCCAGTAAGGGCCTCGGGCCAGATGCCCCCTAGCTGTCCATGCATGGATAGGCATACATCTAAACCACATGTTAGTCTGATAATCATACAATTTAGTTTGTTTTCAGGCAGTTCCTAGTCAAGAGCCCCTGGGGCAGGCCAGGCCCACACATATATGCTCCCCCACCCCCCAAACCCCCAGTAGCTAACCATGATCTTTGCATTGCAATGCTAGAAATTCTGCCTCCCTCAAGCATCCCCCATTAACCAGATCAATCTGTTCTTAATGTTGCCTGCTCCCCATCCCACTATGTGATCAGCTGCCATGTTCCCTGTTAGAGTGCAACTGTTCATGCTACTACACATGGCAGAGTAGCTTGGGACCTAGTGTTCTGGCATTACTGGGGATCTGTCTTTCAGATGAGATGTTAAACCGAGGTCCCATCTGCTTGGATTGGTGGTAGTTCAGATGGATGTTAAAGATCCCATGGCACTTATCAAAAAGAGTAGGGGAAGTTTTTTATTAATAAACAGAACAATAAATCAGAAAAACAGTAATACAACTCATGGAAAATAAGAAAAAAAAACATAAAGAGAATATCAGCAATACTCAATTCTCTGACAGCATAATGATTCAATCTATTTTGTCTTTCAAAAAAGGAACCTCTTTCCACCTCATAAGCCATACATTTTTGGACAAACAGTTGCGTTCAGAATCACATTGTAATAACAAATCATGTTCAACATGTTGAAGAACTTCAAGTGGTGAGTGGTATAACTGTTGTAGAGTAAGGTGACATCTGGCATGCCATAAATGAAACTTGAACATAGCAAACAGCAGCCGTACTACACCAGCATCCAACAAAGTAGAATGTAGCAAAAAAACTCCCACAACTTCCAGATATGTAACAACCTGCTAGAAAGGCTGGCTCCAATGGGCAGAAAGGGTCATCCAGAATTCTTGCACAAAGGGTCAGGAAACAAAAAAATGGGACATTGTTTCCTTCTGATTAATGCAAGTATCCCTCGGACAAGTACGTTCAGTAACCATTTTATGCTTTAAATTCCCCCTAACATTGAGACGCCCATGACAACTAAGCCATAAAACATCCCATAATCTAGGTGGAATCCTTTTATCTACCAAACTTTTAAGGAGGGTATCAACATGACCATCCAGTACATCCTTAAAAATGGGGACTATGGAATGTGCTTTAGATTGTAGGACATCATAAATATATTTGCGCGATTTACTTCCATCTATTAAGTTTCGATATCACAGGTCTGACATAAATCGGGTAACTAGGAGTGTGTAAATTTTTCTGGCTCAAACCTGGCCACTCTGAGGACAATTTAGGTAACCAACCATATGCATAAATCACCCATAACACAGAGTGTGGATGACTAAAGTCTAGTAAATTCCAATGAAAAAAATACTATAGTAAAAAGTAATCGGATTCACACAATTCAAACCACCCTGTGCAATAGGAAGATACAACACATCTCTTTTAATGGGATTTAGGTGACTCCCCCAAATAATTTAAAAAAAAGACCCAATAAAGTGGCTTCCAAACCAGAAGGAATGAGGTATACTGCACTAAGGTATAAAAATTGAGGGAGAAGTAAAGATTTTGTAATGATAACCTTTTTCTGTTTAGTTTGTTGCCAAGACTTCCATAATCTGATTCTGGACTGAACTGCCTCAATTTTAGCTGACCAATTAAGTAACGCATTATCACCTTTACCAAAATCAATACCTAAAATTCGGACCGGGCCCAGTACAACAGGAACGCCTTGTAGCTCCGTAATCTCAGGAATGGCAGTATGCAGAGGATAAACAAACTCTTATATTTATTAAGGGAGGAACCTGCAACATCTGAAAAATTAGAAAAATGATGTAACACCTTATCTCCAGAGGTCAAATCAGCAATGAAGACACAGACATCATCAGCATAAGCTGAAATTTTGGCCTCAAGGGTACTATGAGGGGAAGCAATACCAAGAATCCACACATCTTGGGCAATTGTACGTAAAAGCAGATCCAAACTAAAAACATAAAGCAATGGACTCAGAGGGCAGCCTTGTCTCCCCCCCCGATGAATAGGGATATAGGAACCCAAGTAACCATTTACCAAGGGTATAGCATAAGCATGACTATAAAGCAAAGCAATCCAGGTTATAAAGTGATCAGGAACTCCATAGGTTCGTAAAACCTGAAACAAATAACTATGCAGAACCTGATCAAAGGCCCTTTGTTGATCCATGGACATAAGAAAACCCTTTATAACATCAACTTTACCAAGCTCTATTAGTTCCCAAAGCAAAAGGAGATTATTATAGATAGATCTGCCTGGTACTGAACAGGATTGGTGTAGGGAAATCAAGTGTGGAGCTATGGACAACAATCTGGTATTCAATATTTTCATTAAAATTTAAAAATCCGTATTAAGGAGACTTAAAGGCCTCCAATTGGAAAGTAAAGTTCTATCAGCTTTCTTATATAACAAAATCTGAATAGAAGTACAAAAATGGAAATTGAGAGTGTGACATTGCAAAACCCAATTAAACACTACTGTGAGCACATCACAAACCAAAGGACTACAGGTTTTATAAAATTCTGCAGGCAAGCCATCAATACCAGGCGCCGTGTTATTCTGTAAATGGTAAATTTCCCTTTTAACCTCATCAACACTAATTGGAGCAACTAAAGCCTGTAATAGTATATCAGAACAAGTGGCAATATGGAAAGAGGAAAAGAATTGTTCTACACCAGTGCTATACACAGGAGATGCAGCATATAAGTCTGAAAAATGTGAGAAAACTGCTCACAAGATATCCGGAAATGCAGTGTAACTAGTACCAGCAGTATCCACAACTTCAGTCAGAAGGCGATCCGCAGAACACCTATGACTACAATCCAAAACATCCCCCAAAGCAGATTTATTAGCAGTACAAACCCTATGTTCATGTAACAGGGAAGTAGCCTCTAGTATACTGTAGTGCAGCCATTTCTTTTTTTACATTCTGTACCTGTGCTGTCAAAGATAAGCCTTGCGAGTGTATAGCTGAATATAATGTTTCCAACTGCATACATAAAGACAAATATCTCTTATATTTAGTCAATGCAGCATATTTAGATGTCCTCCTAGCCAAAGTAGAGATTTCAGATTTAGTGAGTAGCCACCAATCTAACAAATCTTTGGAAAGTCCAGCTAGTGACACACGAGCTTTCAACAAATCATGAACTTGGGCCAAAAACCTGTCATCAAGTAGCAGTAAAGAATTCAGTTTCCAATATCCCTGCCCCAGTTTAGCATGAGAGCCTACCCCTAACGTGGTAGTTACCACATTATGGTCTGAAATCTCCACTGGAATGGTTTGAGCTTTAATCACCCTCAAAGCTGCAGAGACAAAAAGAAAATCAATCCTAGTGGATAAGGTGCCCTTAAAAAAAGTATGTCCACCAGTAGGATGACAAACCCTATAAACATCCTGTAAATGACCCTGGACAATAGTGTGATTGAGACAATGTGTATCACAGAAATCCTTATCAGTCTGGGTCCCCCGATCTGATTTATGCACTACACAATTAAAGTCACCACCCCACATAAGAAAGCGTGATGTGAACAAAAAAAGCTGCACCTCACGAAAGAGATCCACTCGACCTTTCTTCGTAACTGGTGCATAAATCACAATTAATCTCATGTATAAAGTAAATAAGTAATATACAATATTAAGGCCTGTCCCATAAGCAGTTCAACCAACTTGGTAACATGAAATCCATCAGCCCTAAACAACACCCCAACACCACTACATGTGTCTAATCCTAAAAAAAAAAGAAGGACCCCATCACCAAAGCTTTTTGGCCATATTAGCCAAAGGAAGGCATTTGACACAGTCCCACACAAAAGATTAATATGCAAGTTAGCCAGCCTGGGAGTGGGTCCCAAGATGACAGCCTGGGTAAAGAATTGGCTGGAGAATAGGACACAGAGAGTAATAGTAAATGGAGTCCACTCTGAAGGAAGGGGGGTTACTACTGGGGTACCGCAGGGTTCAGTATTAGGACCGGTCCTCTTCAATGTCTTTATAAGTGACATTGCAGAGGGACTGGAAGGAAAAGTTTGTCTCTTTGCAGATGACACAAAGATCTGCAACAGAGTTGATGCACAAGGTGGGGTGGAAAGGATGAGAAGGGACTTGGCAAGGTTAGAGGAATGGTCAAATGTATGGCAGCTTAGATTCAATGCTAAGAAGTGCAAGTAATGCACCTGAAACAAAACCCAGGGAAGAGTACACAATGGGGTGAGATACTAACAACAACAAAAATGGAAAGGGACCTGGGGTAGTCATATCAGATGACCTAAAGGTGGGCAAGCAATGTGAGAGGCAGCAAGGAGGGCTGGGGGATACTGGGATGCATAGGGAGAGGCATCACCAGTAGAAAACAGGAAGTTATTATCCTCTGTACAGACAGTTGGTGAGACCCATCTGGGTACTGCATGCAGTTCTGGAGACCCAATCTCCACAAAGGCGTAGACAGGATGGAGGCTGTCCAGAAGAGGGCAACTAAAATGGTGCAGGGTCTGCACTGGAAGACATATGAAGAGAGACTTGAGGAGCTGAATATGTATAGCCTCGAGGAAAGGAGGGAGAGGGGGGACATGATAGAAACTTTCATGGGGAGGAGGGGAGGGTGGCCCTGCAGGGGGACCTGGAGGCTCTGGAAAGATGGTCTAGAAAGTGGAAGCTGAGGTTTAATGCAGGGAAATGCAAGGTACTCCATCTGGGGGCCAGAAACCCAGGCCAAGTGTACACCCTGAGAGAATACTACAAGTCTCAATGGCTGAGAGGGACCTGGGGTGGTGGTGGATGTCAAGATGAACAACTCTGAGACTTGTGGGAGGCAGCAGCCAAGGCCAACAGGATACTGGGATGCGCTCGCTGAGGATCACCTCCAGAAGGAGGAAGTGATACTCCCCTGTATAACTGCTTGGTGAGGCCGCACCTGGAGTACTGCGTGCAGTTTTGGAGCCTCACTTAAGAGGACATTAACCTCCTGGAGAGGGTCAGAGGAGGGCAACCAAAATGATTTGGGGCTTGGGGACAGGACCTATGAGGAGGCTCGAAGAGCTAAATATGTACACTTTGGAAGAGAGAAGGGACTGGGGGACATGATAGAGGTCTTCAGGTACATGAAGAGGGTAAATGGGGAGGAACAGTGAGGGTGCTTCGAAGGAAGGAGGAAGGGCCACTAGGGGCATGGGTGGAAGCTGGAGGAAGATTCAGGGAAGAAGAGAGGTGCTACTTCACTGAGAGGTGTGGTAGAGCCATGGAATGCACTACCTAGGGGGCTGGTGGAGGCAGAGACAGTGGAGGGGTTCAAGAGGGGTGGGACAGGTACAGGGAAGGGTTCAGGAAGCAAAATCCAATGCAGCAAGAATATCCGGAACTGGGAAGGAGAAAGCGAGAGGCGGGGGACAGCAAGGTCAGCACCCAGGGTGGGGGCTGACCAAACGAGCAGACACGAAAGACTATTAGGCCTATTCTGCTGGCATTTTAGTATGTTAGTATGTTAGTATGTTAGTAAGTACCTCAAGGGAATCAACAAAGTCCAAGAGGGTAGCATCTTTCAAAAAAAGAGGTGTGCAAGAACAAGGGGGCACAATTTGAAGATAGAAGGGGGGCGGCTCAGAGGTAATTTAAGGAAGTATTTTTTCACAGAGAGGGTTGTGGATGCGTGGAACGGCCTTCCGGAGGAGGTTGTGGAGTCAAAAACAGTGGTGGAATTCAACCATGCATGGGACAGTCATAAGGCAATTCTAGGGGGTGGGGGTAGGAAGAAGTAGGCTGCTGGTTAACTAGGATCTGCAGCTTATCTATTAGGTAGGGAAATGGGCAGACTGGGTGGGCCAAGCGGTCCTTATCTGCCGTCAAAATCTATGTTTCTATGAGACGGGTATCCTGAATAAGGCAAATATCACACGACAAATCACTCAAAAGTTGAAAAGTAATCAGGCTCCTTCGAGCATTTTTCACACTGTTCACATTGAGGGTGGCTACAGTGAGATGAAATGCCATGGCCATGAAAGAGAATCAGATAAAAGGTCAAAATAAAAATAAGTCAACATCAAGTAACCCTTCCCTTTCTAGTACTTCTCCAAGGTCTCACCCCCCGACCGCGAGGGTCGAGTATCCATAGGCAACTCCTTTGATTTATCATTCTCAGAATCAGAGGATACCATAGGTTGTGAGGAGGTGTCAGAATCAGCTTCCACATCGGAAGACTGAGTGTGATGGGATGGGACCTCAAATTTATTACTTAAGGGAACAGAGCCACCAGGAGAAGATGCTTTAGCCAATTTGGCCCTACTTGTAGTCTGTTTTTGAGCCCGTTTCTTTGTCTGAACACTAGGCTCAGGAGGGGCCATAATAATAATATCCAGAGGTTTGTCAGGGACAGGCACAGGGTCAGCAGGAACCGGAGAAACAACAGAAAGGGGGGGGGACGTAGATGAAGGGTCCTGTACAACTGGTCATGGAACTCCCTGTAAAGGAGGCTCAGAGGAAGCTTCAGATACAGAAACCACTGACTGGGGATCAGGCACCGCAATATCAGGGCATAAAGGGGGACCAGTGACTATCTTAACATGCGAAGAAAGGGACTTCGCCATAGCAATATCCTTTTTCTGGGCATTAAGAAGGATCACATCCTGATCTGGACTATCTTCCCTGTTATGGGAAGCCCAAGGACAGGATCTGAAACCATGACTTAGTTCTTCACACAGGTTACACTTTAGTTCAGAATTACAATCTGCACTAGCATGGCCAAAAGATAAACAAAGGGAACATCGTAGTCTATCACGGGCTGCACTGAGATGGGAAGAGGAGCCACATTTAAAACAGGTACGAGGCTGCCCCACATAGAAGCAATGCCCCCGTTCCCTACCTAAAAGCAAACTATTAGGTAAGTGTATGGGACCCACATTCGTATTTCTAAGTCGCACCCTATAACGCCAACCACCAGTCCACAAGTGTTCAGAGTCAAATATAGGCTGTGGCAACCCCAAGACATCACAGCGTTTAGCTAACCAATGTGTAATATCACTAGCTGCTACATTCTCATTTCAAAACAAAATGGTGACAGTTTTAATAGAAGGTCTAGTAAGTGGGATAGCCCAGAATGGTAGCCACAACTCAGTGTATTTAAGAGTATCATACTTTGTCCAGAATCGATCTAATCCTCTAGGGCTTTGAAAACTAACGTCATATAAGGAAGAACCTGATACATGAATCAATGCAAATATTTTGTTTGTAAAAAAACCAAAGATCCTTTCAAAAGTGACTTTCCCACAAAGAGACGGTCTGGAGCTACATCAAGACCCCCAATATACTGAAGGCGGACCGCATTCTGTCGTGGAAGAGGAGGGGGAGTTCCGAAATGTATCCCTTCTATGAAATTCTTCTCAAGTAGATTTAGCCTTGTCCCCATGGTCAGGAGAAGGGCCCGGAGGAGGGTCAGGGAGCGGGACATCCATGTCCATTCTATCACTCCACGCTGGTCCCCGAGAGCTAGGGCCTTCATCAGCCAAAGAGGAGGGAGGCAAAGAAGGAACTTTAGCCAGCAAAGTAGTATCCAATGCAGGATGCTGAACATCCTCAGCATGCAAATCCAAATCAGGGCTACCAGGCAAAAGTGGAGGCATGTCTATCAAGGGGGGCTGTTGCCCTCCACAACCAGGTATCAGGCTATGGGCATGGTCATGTATCCAGTGCCCCAAACCGCCTGGTTTCCAACCCGCGCTCCACAGGGAGGCCTCTAAAGAGACAGGTAGTGGGCTAGAACAAGGCAATAGAGCAGGAGGAGGCAAAACAGGTGAGACAGTCTGCGCATTAGGAGGTGAAACACACAGTCTAGGATGCATAGTACTCACAAGTTCACCAGGCAAATTCGCTGACGAGTTCAAAGGCAGAGAAGACACTGCTCGATCCAGATTTGTAGGAACCGAAAATTCCAATGGAGCATGGTGCACCACTGGTAGGACCGGTGCTACAGAAGATTGTTGCCGACTCTGCACCTCCAAAGAGCCCGAAGGTAAAGCATCCGTAATGAAAGCAGGAAGATCCTCCACAGCCCCTGGTTCTGGCAACAGAGTCTGTGTCCCAGGAGAGGCAAACTCAAAAGGGCTAATGGCATCAACAACAGCAAGTACCTGGTCCCGATGTGCAGCAAGGAGGGACTTCAACCAAAGTTCATCCGCAGGCAAAAAATCTGATGATGCAGAGGTAGACTGAGCAGGTAAAGATTCATCTGGTACAGCAAGATCCACAAGCATATCAACAAAATGGTCAGACGTCCTCAGAACTTTAAGCTCCAAAGTTGGACCTGCAGGAGCGGAGCTCTGCTGTCCTGCAGGTACACCAGCAGAATGACTGGGTCCCATGAATGAATCCATGGTCCAACAGCACCCCTACACAGAGCAGGGGAATTTCCCCGGTGTCCTGGCCAAATTTCCTTCATTCATTAAAAATACCACCAACAGCTTAATCTGCTTCAAGGTCAGTTGGCATTCATCTGTATCCCCCTCCCCCAGGTCATGCCTGAAAATAGGCAGGATTTGTCTAGTGCACTTACCCAATCAACAAAAACTAACTAACTAAATAAATAAATTCCTGGATCAAACACTGTCCCCCCACATACAACCAGTACTTACAATCAGCTTGGGGGTTGTCTGGGTGTTGTCTTGTCCAAAATTCCCCCCCCCCCAGAAAAGTTTAGTGGAATCTTAAAATGGATGTCATGTCCAGTAGAATGGGAAAAGTGCAAAAGCAAGTTCCCAATATCTAATTCCAATCCCATCAGCAGATGCACTTTTTCAGAACCTCCATGAAGGCTAGGGCTTTCTCAGCCTCCCAGAAGGAGTAGTTATGTTCTTCGTATTTGATGCACACCACCACTGGGTACAGGAATGCAGAGTTGATTGTGTGGGCATGGAGGTCATCATGTATCCCCACAAATGCTTTTTCTCTTTTTTTGTAACCTCAGGGAGACATCCTGATGTAGTGTAAGTTCTGCCCCCTCATAAATCACCTCCTGTTTCTTCCAGAACACTGACAAGAGCTCCTGCCATTCCCCAAAGTATTGTAGCCAAAAAATAATTTGTCAGGGAGGTGCGTCTGATGGGGGCTTAGGGTCTAAAGTCCTGTAAGCCATCTCAGTCTTCAGCATGCCCTCTTTGACTTGGAGTCTCAGCAGTTGCAGAAGCACCATCGTACAGAAGTGATACATGCTGGTGCCTTCCTCCAGGACTCCAGGAGTCTTCTCAGCCACAAGTTACTCCACCGGTTATGGTTTTCATGGTAGTCTAGCAAGTCCTTTGGCTCCTCCACCTTCTTTTGCAGCCTGGTGACTCTTTGTGAGAGACTGTAGCTTATCCTTCACTGCAGAGATAAGGGTTTCTGCTTCCATCATGTGGATGGCATGTTGCTCTTTCATGACTTTCAGGCTCCCAGTAAGTTCATCTAGATTAGGGCTTAAAGCCTCCATCACTCATTCCATAGTGGTCCTTCCCAGGGCTGCCATCTCCAATGCTGAGTATGTGACAGTGCTGCGGCCCTCCTCCATGCTTCCTGCCAACTTCTTTTGTTTACAGTCATAGTTTATTGAAATTGTTTCATGTTGTCAACAAAGGCAAACAACATGGTGTAACAGTAACAAGTATAGATGTCATTTTGATCAATACACTCTACCATGCATTCTGTTGCAAATTCAAGATATGACTCTGTAAGTTCCGGCAACCACCCCCCCAGTCCAAGACCATCAACCCTCCAGTAGTGCCTTGGAGACAAAAGGCATAGGAGAGGCAAAAGGGCCAACCCCTCACTCCAATCTGTCTTTCTGTTCTCCATAATGGTGGACCTGCAGATGCAATAGATAATATTACCAAGCTGATGTCAGACTTAGAAAAAGTGGAAGATGGGCCAAGGATAATGGAATTATGTTTAGCGTAGAAAAGTGACAATACTACATATTGGAAAAAACAATACTAAACAAGATTATTATCTGAATGTTACTGTTTTAAATAAAGTTGAATCAGAAAAGGATTTTGGGGTATTTATAGTCCAGGATCTGAGTTTTAATGTTCATTGCACCAAATTAATACAGAGAACTAATTACATGATCAGTAAAATCAAGCGATCATTTATAAACAGATCTGCAACCTGTCTATTTCCTTTATGTAGATCATTTATCAGTAGAGATGTGTGAAGTCCGCAAAAATTCACTCTGTGAATAAATTTGAGAATTTCGCGTTATACGTGGATTGATTTTCATGCACTTTGAGCATTTTGCGATCCGCAAACGGCCAAATTTGCACGGATCGCACAAATCCACCTACAAATGCTGCGCTTTGCTCACAAATTGGGCGCATCACACAAAAAATCACATACATATGGTGCACATTTCACTCAAATAGTGTGAAGTGTATTTCAGAGTGGTTGGCTAGATTGGCAAGAATTTCACAAAGCACAAATTTTTGCCACTTCGCGAAAACTTTGAGGGCATTGTTTAGGTTTGCAACACCTCTATGTATCAGACCTGATCTTGATTATGTACCTCCACTGTGGAGTCCACATCTGAGGAGGGAGGTGCAGAGGGTTGAAGAAATTTAGCGAAGGGTCACAAAAATGATGGGAGGGATGAAGGGATTAAATTATAATAATAGGCTAAAGAAAGTGGGACTATATAGTCTAGAACAAAAAAGGACCAGGGTGACCTCCTAAAGATGTATACATTTATGAAACATGACAATTTATGTAAAGAACTATCTATACAAATCCAGGGTAAACCTGAGGGTCTGAAAGGACACAAACAACAAATAAAGTTGGATAATACAGTGTGGAGTACACCTTAGGCATGTGGCTAATGACAGCTGCCACCCCTTTAAGAGCTCAGGACAATGTAGCAATTATAGGGTCATTATGATAATTTTGTATGCCAATTATTGCTTTAGCAGGGGCAAGAAACCCCTTTAGATAGTCAGTCAGTCTGTGTCTGGACCTCATGGTGAGATGAAGCCTACTGATGTCTTTACAGTACAAGAATAAACAGTATTTGTTCATTAAATTATTTGTCCATCTCAGTTCGTATGGTCCTGCAATGGGTCCACTACAGCACCAAGAGATTGGCCTAGAAGGTTTGAAAAGAAGATAAGGGTCCTTAGTGGCAGACCAACACCAAAATGCCACAGTAGTTGAAAAAGGAAGATATCATTGTTTTACACATCAAACAGGCAGGATTTGGAATCGACTTCCAAAAGAAATAGTGGAAAGCCAAAACATGAATATATTTAAAAGCAGACTAGATAACCTTTTTGCTGGAGGGAGGAATAAGTTGGACCTCCTAACGTGGGGGGGCAGATTTAATGGGCATTTATGCCTTCTTCTGTCCACTACCCAGTATGAACACCCAGTATAATATGGGGTGGAGCTATTTCCCTAAAGTTATGGGACAAAAGAGGGATCTCTAGCAATAACATATAGGACTCAATGGCTCCATCTATTCCACCCATCTGCTGGATTCCTGATATTATAAGTCAGGGTTTCTAAGTTATAAATAGAATTGACTAGTGTTATCCAGTCATTTAGCATGGGTGTCTGTGCATTCATCCAGTCCTTTGTTATACATTTCTTTATGGTGCAGAACAATATGTCCAATAGATATTTACTGGCAGGGTCCCTCATACCAAGTGGGAATTGTGTAAAAAGAAATAGCTCTTTAGAAAGCTGCCACCTCCTTTTGTAGACTTTTCATGTTTCTTGGCTCTTTTGCCATCCCTCCAACTAGATATTCTTCCATGCCTGATAAGACGAGGGTTTTAGTCTGGATTTCCTCACTTTAAATCTATGTTTTAATGCTCTGAGATGGAGCTCCAAGGAATACATCCTGCTTGTCAGCTGCTCATCAGCGCCCCCTTACTCTTTGCAGAAGACACAAAGATCTGCAACAGGGTTGATACTCGGGGGGGGGTGAAAAGGATGAGAAGGGACTTGGCAAGGTTAGAGGAATGGTCAAAAGTATGGCAGCTTAGATTCAATGCAAAAATGTGCAAAGTATTGCACCTGGAAAACAAGAAACAAAAACCAAGGGGAACAATACACAGTGGGGAGGGGGAGGTACTAACAACAACGAAAATGGAAAGAGACCTGGTGGTAGTCATATCAGATGACCTAAAGGTAAGCAAACAATGTGAGAAGACAGTAAGGAGGGCTGGGGGATACTGGGATGAACAGGGAGAGACATCATCAGAAGAAAACAAGAAGTTGTTATCCCTCTGTACAGACAGCTGGTGAAACCCCATCTGGAGTACTGCATGCAGTTCTGCAGACCCCATCTCCACAAGGACATAGACAGGCTGGAGGCAGTCCAGAGGAGGGCAACTAAAATGATGCAGGGTCTGCACCAGAAGACATATGAAGAGAAACTAAAGGAGCGTAATATCTATACCCTTGAGGAAAGGAGGGAGAGGGGGAACATGATAGAAACTTTCAAGTACCTCAAAGGAATCAACAAAGTCCAGGAGGGTAGCATCTTTCAGAAAAAGAGACGTGCAAGAACAAGGGGGCACAATCTAAAGATAGAAGGGGGGTGGCTCAAAGGCAACATGAGGAAGTTTCTTTTCACAGACAGAGTGGTGCATGCATGGAATTGCCTTCCTAAGGAGGTCATGGGGTCAAAAACAGTGGGGGAATTCAAGAATGCATGGGACAGACTTAAGGCAATTCTGGTGGGGTAGGAAAAAGTAGGCTGTTGGTTAACTAGGATCTGCAGCTTATCCAATACATAGGGAAATGGGCAGACTGGGTTGGTCAAGCAGTCCTTATCTGCCGTCAAAGTTTGTTTCTACGTTTCTTACTACAGTATTTTAAAGCAGAATACAGCACATCAAGAATGCCAGTTATCTGGTTACTGTACACCACTACAATTGAGCCCTTTCTCTGTCTGCTCTCCTTGAAGCCGACTGGAATGGTGTTTTATAAAGCAAAGTTACATGTAGTACTCTCAGAATATGCTAGTAATGTGCTTCTTGTTTCCTGGGACCCTCTTGTCCTAGAGAGAATGGAGGTTTGCCAACAACTGTATTCTGCTTTGTCCTCTGCCATGATCAACTGTACTAAGTGGTCTGAACTCAGAGGGGATCCTCACTAGGCTGACACACTGACAGAATTATTGCAACATTTCAAGTGGGGCATGAGCACTGAGTGATGGCTCATTTCTAGGTGTGATCTGGGAGGGTGTTACAGAGGAACTAGAACAAGTCAAGCAGTATAGTCAGAAAATAAGCAAATTCAAGCCAGCCCGGTGGCGTGGCGGGCTAAGGCATTGAACACCTTACCATCTGCCATGCTGGCAACCCGTGTTCAGGAACAAGCATGGGTTACCAGGAGTCAGCAGGGTGTGAAAGGATCAAGCATCCCAGGGACTGCTGTCCTGTCTTGAGGGGTGCTCAAGTTATCTCAGTACATGAGTGCTACCAGGTGGAGGTCTGGTGGTAGTGCAGATGGGAGCGACTAGAACAGGTGGGAATGTGGGTCTGCAGGATGTGCGCACCTCTATGTGCACTTACTGATGTGATGCCACAGCAGGGATTGAGGGAGAAAATGAATGATAATGGGGGCCTAGGCTTCATGAAGCCCTGCTTATGTTGTGGCAGTCCACCCTACTGCTCCGGTCCCAAGGTCGCACTGGATCTGACTGCCAGAGTGGAGGACAGCCTCTCCCCTTCTGCCCTGCTATAGGGGGAAATCTGCAGGGGTACCAGCTTCTGGACCAGGAGAGAGGTAAGGGATGTCTGTCAGGTACAGGACAGGGCTGACAGCCACCCAGACTCACCTAGAAAAATACCTTGTAGAAAAAAAAATAAGCACATTTGGCAAAACAAAAAAAACTACAGTAGTTACAAGATTCAGATGGAGTGCAATTAGCTTAGATGAACAGACAAATAAAAAGGCAGGCCAATTAGCCAAAACAAAACAAAAACATTCAATGAGTATATGTAATATGCAATGGGAGGGTAGGCTGCGAGGATGCGACCAGAGGAATGAGAGAGGACCTGGGTGTGTTTGAAAAGTGGTCCAGGATATGCCAGCTGAGATTAAATGCCAAGAAATGTAAGGTAGTGCACATTGGGGCAAAAACCTGGAAATGCAACATCTGATGCAGCAAGTGTTATTAGAAAGCACAACTGACAAAAGGGACCTGAGGGTGATAATATTAAAAAGCTTGAATTCTACAGCACAGTACAACAGCTGAATGGGAAGGGCAAACAGAATGCTGGGATGCATAGGATGGGGATTGGTAGCAGGGCAGCGGCTGTTTCTAGCAGAAGAGAACTGGTTGCAGAGTAAGAAACAGAAGTCCAGAACTACAGATTTTTAACTAATTAATCACTTCTGTCTCAGCAGAAGTAGTACCTGTTTGGATTAAGCAAACATATACTTTATTAGAAGAAGGGGGTCTCATTTAGGTAAAAAAAAAGGGTGTTTTTTCTGAGGAAAGGGGCAGTATCACCTTAATTTACTGAGAGCAGAGAGTGAATCTAATTAGGGTGTGGCTTAGCAGCTTAGGTGTACAAAAGCAGCTGTCTCCAATTACAGCCTCTGGCTGTTCTATGAAGAGAACTGGTTGCAGAGCAAGAAACAGAAGTCAGAACTATAAATTTTTATTAGTTTCCTCCTTCCCACCCAAAGCCAGTTCTAGTTTTATAGCCACTGAATTTGACTGACAACAGGAACTTCCTGTTTGGCAGTAGGAAGGGAAGGATCACTGAGGCACATTAGTTTCAGCAACCTTGAAGGAACCTAAAAAAAAAAAAAAAAACTCTTTATCCACCCCCCCCGGCTGCTGGAGGTCTGAATCCAAGCACGGAGGAAGGAGACTATTGAAGACTACAGGAAGTTTGTGTCCCAGAACAGAAAGGGTGAGAGTTGTAAGGGCACATAGGCAGTAGGAAAGTAAGTGTAAAAATACATAGAGGGAGGAGACAATAAGCATACAAAGCAACAGGAGAGGGGACACAAAATAAGTCAAGATGGGAGTGGTGCAGTGCAATGGCTGTGGAGCAGCAGTGTTCCAGGAGACATTCTGGAGGCCGTGATGCTGCCCTGTTTGCAGGCACCTCTCTAGTCTGAGGGAGGTTGCCTGTCTCAGGCTGACCTGGCTGGGATTAGGTAGAACCTCTTCCAGGGACCACCAGGGCCACCACCATTACCTCAGCGGTAAAGAGGAGCGGTTGGACCAAGGTGAGCTCAGGGAGGGAGAGGGTGGTGGAACAGAGGTACATCCCTCCAGTTGTAGCTCTCCACAATTCATATGCTGTTCTAGCAGAGAGTGGTTCCTCTATGGAGGCACCTGCAGTGGAGACCAAGGAGGATGCTGGGAACCTCCACAAAGGAGACCCACAGGAGGGTGGCACGAGATCCCACAGGGAAGGAGCAACTCCTGGTGGGGACTTGATCATTAGGGGGTAGGCGTGGGAGGAAGGGGATAGCGAAGTGCAGGTGCCTGCCTGGCACCATGGCTTGGAGGGACAGGAAGCAAATCCTCCAGGAGCAGCTGCACAGAGGAGGGAGCTGGATGTCATTGTCCACCTAGGGACAAATAACCTGGCTGTAAATGGGATCAGAGTGGTGCAAGAGGAGTTTGTGGAGTTGGGGAGGGGCCTTGAACCAAGTAGCATGTACAGTAACCTTCTCAGGAGGTGCTGCCTGTCTATGGCAAGGATGATGCTAGGGTATTCCGCACCATGGGATTCAATGAATGGTTGAAAACTGGTGTGGAGCTCAGGGTTTTGCTTCATTGGGGACTGGGGAGTCACCTGGAGGGATGCAGGCTTATACTGGCACGATGGTCTGCATCTGTCCAGTGGGGATCCAGGATCCTAGCTGACAGGTTTAAATGCTTCATTGGCAAGCATTTAAACTAGCCAAGGGGGAGGCACTAAAAGGAAGCAGGAAAATCCCAGCCTCCCCCCACAAAGTGCAGTAGTTAGAGAGGTAAACACCAAGGCAGAGAAGTCAGTAAGGAGCAGAACAGGGATAAATGCAGAAAAATGTGTTAAGGACAGGGATGGGGCTAAAAGGGGTAAGGCCATAAAAAATAAATGGAAGGTGATGAGTACCAATGCCCACAGTCTGTGCAACAAGCTCCCTGAACTAGTGGCCTTAATGGAAGAGGAATGCCTGGATATTGTGGCAGTCACTGAAACATGGTACACAGAGAACCATGATTGGAAAGTCAACATACCAGGATACACAGTCTACAGGAGGGACAGGGTGAGTAAAAGAGGAGGAGGAGTAGCTCTCTATATAAGGGAAAGGATTAAAGCAACAGAACTAAAGAGTAAACAGGAAGTTGATGAGTCACAATGGGTAACCCTGGAGACAGGCAATGGCACCACAATCTGCATGGGGGTTGTGTACAGACCCCCATCTCAGGGTGAGGAAATGGACAAGGAAATGATAGAAGGCATCCTTAAAATGGCAGAAAAATGGGAGATATTGTTGATGGGGGACCTGAATATGCCAGATGTTAACTGGAGTACCTTTGCTGCAGGCACATCCAAGAGCAGGGTCATTCTTGATGCCCTACAGGGGACATGCCTCAGACAGCTAGTGTTGGAACCCACTTGGGAGGAGCAATCTTAGACCTGGTACTCTCAAATGGAGAAGGAGAAAGGATCTCAGATTTAGAAGTGGGTAGCCATCGAGAGAACAAGTGACAACCAAACAGTGTGGTTCACAATAAACACAGCCATAGAGTCAAGCCATAAAAACAAGTATTGGACTTTAGGAAGGCTGACTTTGGGAAAATGAGAGTGCCTTAGAAAAGCACTAGCAAATGGGCAAGAAGGAGGGGTGGGGAACAATGGGAATAATCAAAACAGCCATCGCTGAGAACAACAAGCCTTTGCGTGAAGCAAATCAATAAAACAAAGCGAAGGAAAAAAAACACTATGGTTCTCAAAAGAGGTGGCAGGGATGGTTAAGGAAAAAAGGATAGCATTCAGGAAATATAAGGAAACACAGGAGGAGCAGGACAGAGAACTTTATCAGTTAAAGCAGAAGGAGGCAGGGAAGGCAGTCAGAATAGCAAAGGCACAAATTGAGGAAAAGATAGCCAACTCTGTTAAGGAGGGGGATAAAACTTTTTATAGGTACATTAGGGAGTGAATAAAGACCAAGGGAAGGATACAGAGACTTAATAAAGGGGAGGGAATGTGGGCAGAGGGTGACAGTGAAAAAGTAGGGAAACTGAACGAATATTTCTGCTCAGTATTCACAACAGATGAGGAGGGGGAGGTACCTAAACCAAACAAGGGAGAAACTCTGAATTGGGGGGTCGATACCAGTCCATTCACAGAAGAAAGGGTTTTGAAAGAACTCTTGAAACTGAGGGTGGACAAAGCAATGGGGCCTGATGGGATTCACCCAAGAATACTAAAAGAACTAAGGGTAGAACTAGTAACACCACTGACTACTCTCTTTAACAAATCATGGGAGGATGAAGTGGTACCTGAGGACTGGAGGGGGCAAATGTGATTCCACTTCACAAAAGTGGGAGCAGGGCAGAGGCAGGAAACTACAGACCAGTTAGTTTGACTTCAGTGGTAGGGAAAATGATGGAATCACTTCTGAAGGAAAGAATTGTTGAGTACCTAGAGGCCAGTGGGGCACAGGACCCAAGGCAGCATGGTTTCACAGCATGAAGGTCACGTCAGATGAACCTAATAGATTTCTTTGACTGTGTGACCAAAGTAGTAGACCAGGGAGGGGCTGTGGATATGGCCTACCTAGATTTTAGCAAGGCATTCGACACAGTCACACACAAAAAATTAATATATAAGTTAGCCAGCCTTGGAGTGGGTCCCAAGGTGGTAGCTTGGATAAAAAAATGGCTGGACAACAGGGCATAAAAGGTAATAATAGCGAGGTCACAGTGAAGAAGGAGGGTAACTAGCGAGGTGCCGCAGGGGTTCGATAGTGGGACCGGTCCTCTTTAATATCTTTATAAGTGACATTGGCGAGCACCTGGAAGGAAAGGTATGCCACTTTGCAGATGAGACAAAGATCTGCAACAGGGTTGATACACAAGGTGGAATGGAAAGAATGAAAAGGGACTTGGCAAGGTTGGAGGAATGGTCAAATACGTGGCAGCTCAGATTCAATGCCAAGAAGTGCAAGGTAATGCATCTCGGAAACAAAAACCCAGGGGAAGAGTACACAATGGGGGGTGAGTTAATAACAACAACAAAAATCGAAAGAGACCTAGGAGTAACTATATCAGATGACCTAAAGGTGGGCAAGCAATGTGAGATGGCAGTAAGGAGGGCTGGGGGGTTACTGGGATGCATAGGGAGAGGTATCAACAGTAGAAAACAGGAAGTTGTTATCCCTCTCTACAGACAATTAGTGAGACCACATCTGGAGTACTGCCTGCAATTCTGGAGACCCCATCTCTGCAAAGACATAGACAGAGTGGAGGCTGTTCAGAGGAGGGCAACCAAAATGGTGCAAGGTCTGCACCAGAAGACATACGAGGAGAGACTAAAGCAGCTTAATATGTATACCCTTGAGGAAAGGAGGAGGGGGACATGTTAGAAACTTCAAGTATCTCAAGGAATTAACAAGGTACAAGAGGGTAGTATATTTCAGAAGAAGAGATGTGCAAGAACAAGGGGGCATAATTTGAAGATAGAGGGGGGACGGCTCAGAGGTAATGTTAAAAAGTATTTTTTCACAGGAAGAGTTGTGGATGCATGGAACAGCCTTCCTAAGGAGGTTGTGGAGTCAGGAACAGTGGGAGAATTCAAGAATGCATGGGACAGGCATAAGGCAATTCTAGTATGGGGCAGGAGGAAGTAAGCTGTTGATTAACTAGAATCTGCAGCTTATCCATCAGGTAGGGAAATGGGCAGACTGGGTGGGCCAAGCGGTCCTTATCTGCCATCAAATTCTATGTTTCTATGTTTCAGGGCCATAAGCAGAGAGTGCAAGTGATGTGGTTGCAGTAGGGGTCCACACTGTCAGGGGGCCTCAGAAATAAGCATTAAGAAAATCTTTTATTGTCAGACTAACATTCTATTTGTATATTTGTCCAAATACTTTGCATCCGCACTCTAGAAAAACCTTAACTGCTCCTTCAAGTTCTGGAATGTTATCCCTAGCCTCTTCTGCCACCACCATCCCATTCCCCTCTCCCTGTCCTCATGGTGGGTGAAATTCCTATTTCTGATTCCTCTTCTGTTGCCTGAGCTTTTAATGGTTTCTTCACCTTCTGTGCCCACTGCCTCATCACTACTACCTCACCACTTCCCTTCTCTCCTACCACCCCATCCCCATCCCTTAAGGCACTCTTGGCTCTACCCCCCCCCCCACAAAGGTGAGCCCTGGGGGTCTTCACTTCAAATTCCTGCATCTCTGCAACTCTGTTATTGCACTGCCTGTTAACTCCCTTCTCAACAACTCCTTCTCCTTAGCCCCTGTCCCTGATTCTGGGAAACAGGCTACAGTTATCCCCACCCTAAAGAGGTGATTTCACCTCTCCTGGCAACTACTGCCCTATCTCCCTTCTCCCTACCCTGGTCAAACTACAGGAATACCTTTCTTGATTCATCCTCCTTATTCACTCCTTTCCAGTCTGGGTTCCACAAGTCCCACTCCTCTTCTTCATCCCTCCTCGGGCTTACTGACTCCATTCTTTCTGGGTCTTGTCACCTCCCCCATTTTTGTTGACTTGGCCAAAGCCTTTAACACAGTTGCCCACCACCTTCTACTGAACATGCTCAAGCCAGTGGGGCTCACTGACTCCTTAGTTGAGTGGTTCCACTACCTTGAAGGCAGGTCTCAACCAGTCTCCCCTTCTCTGTATCAGCTCAGGCATGCCCCAGGGTCTGCTCTTTACTCTATTCTCTTTTCCATCTTCCTGAATAATATTCCCACTGCCTGCTCCTTTGGTCAGTCCATATGTATGCAAATGGCATGGTATTCTTTGCATTAGGATCCTGTGCCCCTGACCTCACAGACAGGTTCCAACTGGACTTCATTAACATCCATCACTGGTTCCTGGCTAATCAGCAGTTCTTCAGTGTCAAGAAAACTGTCTCCCTTACCTTTGGCACACAGCAGAGGTTTGCTAGGCTCACCCCTCTCCCTTCTTTCCATACCCTTGATTGTGAAGTGATTGAGGATATCCCCTCATTCAAGTACCTTGGGGTCTGGCTGGACAGGCACCTCAATTTCTCCACACATTTGGATGCCCTCCACCAGAAACTGCACTCCAAACTTGGTGCACTTTACAGGAACAAAAGGAGTACCCTGTTTCCTGCCCTAACAGAGATGGTCATGAAGACAATACTCCCCATCTTCTGCTATGGTGAAATAGTATACAGTGCTTCTCCTAAGTCCATTCTGGCTCACATCTCTTCCTATCCTCATCACAACTTCAGCTGTCGCTCTCCTATCAGGAAAATCTACTACTTGTCAAATTGCCTTCTTTCAGTTTCCCAAACGTTAAGGTTCTCTCTCCCCTACCATTTGCTGTGCCCCTTCCCATCACTCACTCATATCTTTCCTCTGTGGCTTCACTACTCAATCCTACCACTGCCCCTGATACTAGACCCTGGGATGCTGACCACCGCCCTCCTTCCCCTGCTTCTCCTTCACCCTGCTCCCACAAAAGTGCAATCCCCTCATCCTCTCTCACCTTGTCTTAACCATTGCTCACTCCCTGAACTCAGAATTGCCATCTGCACATTACAAATGTTGTCATCCTTCAGCACGGTATTGTATTTTGTACTGTAGTATATTTTACTCGCACAGAATATGTGCCTTGCACTATTGTTATTTATTACTCTTATTTCTAATTGTATTTATTGTTCTTAGTGCACCTCTGTTCCTTCTGTCCCCCTCTCCCCAGGACACATTTGGAAAGGAACTGTTACCAGCTCACTATGTCTTTCCTGGTAAAACGTTTCAAATAAATCAATAAATATTGCTTCTCCATTTGAAATGGGGTCTGTCAGCAGTGACAGCAGTGGAGTCTGTGCTACATATTCCAACTCCAGTTTCACAGTGTGGTGGGAAGAGTACAGAACAAAGAAGCAATATGGCCTCATTATTCAAAAACTCAGATCTTGGTACTGGTGTCCACATGAGGAGCAGGGACAAATTACAAGTTCACTTCCTTGACTGTAGTGCCAGCCAAGGGGAAGGCAGTAGAGTGGAAAAACTACAGGTGTTCAGTGACACTGATACAAAAGATCTTACCATATAATGATTTAATATTAACTTATGGTTATTTTGTGTTTATTGGTGAGGAGTTAGGGCCCCATAAAATATTTTGCTGGAGGACCCTTAAAGTTGTTGTCACAGCTCTGATCTGAAGTAGAAGCAAGGAGGTGATCCTTCTCCATAGATATCTGGTTCACCCTCACCTGGAGTACTGTGCAAGGTTTTGGAGCACACACCTGTGGGAGGACTGTGATAAGGTGGAGGCTGTGTATAGAAGAATGACTAAGATGCTCCTGGGCTGGGGAGAAAACATACAAAGAAAGATGAAGAGATCTTAGCATGCACACCCTGAAGACAAGAAGAGAGAGAGAGAGAGATGACAGAAAGATACTAATGATGCACAGATAGTGCTTTTTACTATCCAAATGGGTTCCAATGGATAGCCCATCTATCCACCTCCAGACCTGAGATCCTAGCTGACTGCATTTGGATTTGGGATCTAAGGTCTGATTGTGAGATCCAAGGTCTATAGTGGGATCCAAGGTTAGACAGATGGCTCAGATACCTCAGATCCAAAGTCAGATAGTGGGATCCAAGGTTGGATGTCTGCTTCAAATACCTCGGAACTTGAATAGTCACATTGGACAGGTAGTATCCTATTGCATCCTAGGTTACATGATGCAGTAGTTATATGCCAATGGTATGTTATGTAATCCAGTAGCCAAGAAAACTGGTGATGCCATCAGTATCTGATTCTAATTGATATTATCAGAGCAACACTAAAACACGCAAATATCTCTATTGAATGAGGCCTCTGGATAGATCATGTCTGAACTTAGATATGGTTGAGAAAAAGAACTATGGACAAATATTTCCATAAAGGAATGACCTTAGCCATAAAGAAAAACTGTACTGAGCCTGTAAATATATTTTTTTCCTAGTAGTAGCATTTTTTTAAATATTGGTTCCAGTTCTGTTCTTGTTCCTTCTATATGGGCCTATTAGTAACTTCAGTGGATGTTTGTAATTTACACTCTGGTGTTGATTACCATTTTAGAACTGTGTGATGTAGTTTATGTCCACTTTGGACACAGAGTTCTATAGCAGAATATGGATGCATTGTGCCAACAATGGAAGAACTGAGCAAGGGACATAAACTACATCACACAGTTCTCAAATGGTTCTTACTACCTGTATGTAAATCAAAAACATCCACTAGGATAGCTAAAAAGCCGATAGAGCTGGAACAATAGCAAACCGATGTGACTGCTCCTGATCCTTTCCCTTCCTGATGACCTAGGCCAGCTTCTCACCGGTCGCCAGATCGATTTCCACCAAGCTTACTAATTTGACAAACAACTTCACTGTTTGATTATGTGGCTGCGCTATAATACTGTATTTCATGTGATCCCTGTCTATCAGTCATTTTCTGTACCATGCTTGTACCCTGCACTGTGATGTTATGTAATGTCCGCAAACTGTAAGCAATGTTATCCCTGTACCTCTCTATGTTTGACGTGGAACCTTTGTAAATGAGTTTTTGACTCAAAGGTCTTTCTGACTATCTCAATAAATAAATAAATAAGTGGAACTAGCATTTAAAAAACAAAACTGTTTCTACTGGGAAAAATACTTACATGTTTACTGTAGTTCTCCATTAAAGCCTGCAGGGGGATGTATACAATACAAAATATCACATAAATGGCATTACCGTCTGATGAAACTGCATTATTTAGGTCTAACCACTGACAACAAATCCTGGAGATGCTGGTCTGCAAAGGGAAACATTACTCATATTATTTGATCATGAAAAAAACTTGCACATTTCTGGGAACAGATGTGGATTGCATGCCAGTCAATTCTTAACTGTAATTTACAATGCTTTCTCAAATTTATCATACTTGGAATAGACACTGATAGCTCCCCTAATATGATTCAGAGGTTATGGTTTCATATGACCCTTATTTTGGCAAAAAATATAATATTAAGACATCGGAAGCCAGCTGAACCACCTACACTGATGGAATGGCTTAAAGAAATCTCTCTAAGAGCTAATTGTGAAAGATTAGCCAGAACAGAATAAACAAATTCTATGCTTTATGAAATCCTTCCTTAATTCTAAATTCTGCAAGATGTCTGAAAAATAGAATCTTTATTCTAAAGTTGATGAATAACCATAATAGTTTACTTAACTTAGGTACACCATTTCTGGTCTTTAGATTACGGACTGTATATCTTACAATGTCTTGTGATCCAATATATATGTTTTTTTTTTAATTTATAATTGTTATATGATTAATGTATAGAATTGTATTCTGAATATAATGTCATTGCGCTGTGTATGTTTAAATCTAATCTTCAATAAATTATTAATTATGAAAAATGTGTTGATGGGATTAACAAGGTGAAATGCAATGAATCGTTCAACCTACAAATACAAATACATATACAAGGGGAATCCATGAATGTTGGCTGGGGAGAAATCAGGAGCAATGCCTATAATGGATCTAGGATGTTGGTTCGACAACTATTTTATTGACCAACATCACAGTGATGGATTTATGTTGACCACAAGTTGTGGTTGACATAAATGCGAAAGGAGACCCTGTTCCTTTTCCATCGGGGGGCTTTGCCCCCACACCCCCCATATGGGAGACTCAGCCCCCCAAACCCCCCCAATTTACAGATTATCAACTCCAAGTCAGAGTTCATTCAGGGAGGGGGTGCAGGACTGGGGGACAGAGTGCCGGGGTCATGGGAGGACTATTACAGCGAACTGTCGATGTCGTCGGCATCAACATGTTTGCTGTAATAGTGTCACTGTACAGAGGGCATACCATCTACAATTAGTTTCTCCCTGAAAAAGTAATAGACAAATGGAATGGACTGCCAGAGGAGGTAGCCTCTGCCAAAACAGTGAGTGAATTCAGACATAGGTGAGACAGACACAAAGGCTTAATTAGGGCAGGTAGAGGTGTAAAGGGGTCGGGAAAAGCAAGGAAAATGTTCAGTAGGGTAATCACACAAATCATAGGAAGGGTTGGCAGACTAGATGGTCCAGTAGGCCTGCTTTTGTTGTCAAATTCTATGTTTCTATGTGTCTGTGATTACCATGTAAAGTACAATTATATATAAAAGGTAGAGTGCAAAATGCAGCATACATTGGAGAGATGGGCTACCAAAAAAAGCAGAAATGGTACTACAAGGAGGGAGGAGGAATAAGTGGGGGAGCAAGAAGCACAAATGTGGGCAGGTGATGGGAGGGGATACATTAACGGGGGACTTCTATGCACAGGAGCAAATTGTTTGGAAAAACAAGATGCAGTACAAGATTGGGATGAGAAATGTGAGAACATTAATTATAGTTCAACATAATTCAGATCAAGATTAAGTCAATTTAAGCTTATTAGCAGAATATACTGGACTCCAGCTAAAATGCACACTGTGGGACATCTAGCTGAATGATGTTAGAAACTTAAGCAGAATCAAGTAACCTTAGTTCCTCTCTTATGGGAATGTCCACTTGTTGCAAGTCTTTGGAATAAGGTTGAAGATGACATTTGAACAGTCTTGGAGAGAGAGAGAGATGAAAGTGGATTTGGCAATGGGCATGCTAGGTGAAACCAACAATCTAGTAATATTAGCATGCATGGATAAATACCAGGTCAGGTGGCTAGAGTGGGTTTGTCTTACAGTCTAAACTTTAATTTTATAGAATTGGAAATCATATAAAATGTTAGATATGGGTATATGGCCATCTACAATGTTGGAACTGACCTGTATAAAGATGGGGCAAGTCCTATGTGAGCTAGTAACTGATCTATTCAATAGCCCAGTGGAAACAGAGACGGTACCAAGAGACTAGAGGGCAGCAAATGTATAGTAATCCCCCCACACAAGAGCAGGACCAAGGATAATCCTGGAAATTACAGACCTTTCAGCCTAACATCTTGTTGGTAAACTACTGGAAACCATAATAAGGGAAAGGACAGTAAGTTTCCTTGATACAAATAACTGCAGGACAGAAGACAACATGGGTTCATGTGGGAGGTCTTGATTGCTAGGAAAGTGGTTAAGTGACAGGACTCAGGGTGGTAATAAATAGAAAGTTCTCAGCGGCCAATGGGGTGTCTAGTGGAACAAGATGAAGCTGAGATCTGTGGCCAGGTGGATAGTGATGAGGGTGTCAGAATTATGAAATAGGACTTGGGTAGATTTTAAAGGTGATAAAAAATAGGGAAGTAAAAATTTAATGCCAAATAGGACACGGTTATGCATCCTCAGTTTCACCCTCCAGCTCATCTGTTGTTTTCCACACTCTTCACATTCCTTAATATGCCATTAAGGGCTGTGTTTCCCCCTCCCTATTTCAGAACGTCTTTATGCTGACCTTTGCAGCCCCTGAACCCAACGGTAGAATTAGTATTTTTCTCCATTTACCCACCCCTTACTATAGTTTAAAGCTTCAAGCACCACCCTATGTGTCCTATGTGCCAGTATTTCCACCCCCATTTAAGCGTAGGTGAAACCTGCCTGCAAATCATAAGCTTCCCCTGATCCAGAATGCCTTACACTGTGTAAGACACTTAAGCCCTTTCTCCCATCCCCAATTTCTTAGCTAAGTATCAAGTTGTCTAAACTCTTGTTGCCTTACTGACCCTGTGCATGTCACTGATAGTAACTCCCACAATAGTTACTTGATGTTCCTGCTCTCAAGTGTAACCCCTGCAGAAAAGTGGGCTATGTGGTGTTGTCTGACCCACTGGCTCCTGCCAGATGGGACTGCTTCCATGCATGGAAGGAGAGGAGCCAAGTTCTATAGGACAGAAGGAAGGAGAAGATAGGGAGCATTCTGAGTGCTACTGCAGGTGCCTAGAAAACCCAGGTTCTGCTCTGTTTTCCTGACTAGCTGAGCTCCATGCTCTAGAGGTGAAATGGCAGAGGCTGCCTAAGGGGTACTTCTCCAGAGTATGGGTCACACAGTGGCATGTTCCCACTGAACCAACATACTGTATGTTGGTACATCAGATGTTCTGATTACTGCTGTAGTTCCAGTCTGTAAAACACCAATGACAATGAGGTACTAGTTTATGTTTATGGGTCCCCTCTGGGATATAAGTGAAATGGGGAGAAGGAAGTGAAGATGCCAGAAGTTGAGGTGGAAGAACAGGACCCTCTAGAGCACCTTTAAGTGAAGGCTGGGCCCCCTGTGGGACTGTCATGAGTGTCAGTCCCTTCCTACGCCAGGTCACATGCTCACTACTGGGCAAAGAGGCTGGAAGTTTCCAGAACAGCATGCCAGAGAATCAGATGCCTGTCAGAGTGTCATTGAGATGGTGTTCTTTTGGTTGAAGATAAGTTTAAACCAAATTAATTTGTTGAATCTCCCACTGGGTCCTATCCAAGAGGAATGTGCTGTGCATGTTCTGCTCCTAGGTGGGAACATTAATGTTATACCATTCACCCAGAAAAAAATGCTGCTTGACTTAAGTGATCTACTGTATGCAAACAATGTGTCATTGTTAGGCAAAGCTATTTGTTTAAAAATAGGATGAAAGACTAAAGAAATGTGTAGACCTTGTTGAGCAGTAAAAATGGGTTGGAACTACAGAACTCAGACTGTGGAGGGTGCACGAGGAATCCAAGATGGACTGTGTTCCTCTGAGAAGAGATTTGCATTTGTGTCCATCATTTGGTCTCCCCAATGTGAAGAAGACCATCCTGAGTGCTTTTTGAGGAGGCAGAGGGCATGGTCAAGAGAGTGAAGTATACCAAGTATGATAAAGTCCCAAGAGTGAGTGAGTGTGAGTCCAGACAGCAGCCAGAGAGAGGCAACACGCTTCTGCACAATGATTACTTTTTGTTTGGGCATCCCAGGAAAACACTCTTAAAAACATGACAGAAGCCTCACTGTATATTCACTGTGAAGCAGGATTCCTTACAACAAAACAGAGACTGTGAGTGTTCAGGGAAAAATCTCTTGAGTAGCCACAGGCCCTAGTACTGTAAAGTTGATCACGTCCCTCAAAGGGAAAAAAACTGCAAACTTTTAACAAAGCTGCAGCCCAAACAAATATGGTCAGCAGCATGGACATTGAGAGGAACGAGTGTGACCAGGTGAAGATAGCTAATGGAGCAGGATGCTCAGGCTGAACAGCAAAGCAATGGGAGAGAGTACTTGGAGAAACCCTTAGTGTGCAGCTGCCAGTGTTATGGAAGAAATGACTGAGAGAACTGGAGAGAAGATCCTGTTAATTACAACAACCAGTTTGTTCCAAGAAGACCAGCGTGTTCCAGAGTTCCAACATTTCTTCTTTGTTCTTATTGTTCCTGCTATTTCCTGAGGTTCCTGTGTTTTGCCTCCCAGTGGAACTTAGTTTCCCCATCTATATAAGGAAGAGGTCTGTGTAGGAGCCTAGTGCATGCACTGTCTAGGGGAGAGGAGGTATTCCTAGCAGCCCTCCTCATCCGTTTGCTATTTTATTTTGTTTTGTTTTCAGGTCTAAATTCCTGCTAGGTGTCATTCCAGTGAGCAACAGTTCTGGATGCTGGGGGAGGTTCCAGCTGTGCCAGTGCCAGTCTGAGAGGGGAAGCAGATTGCCATCTTGAGACTTTGGTGAAACGTTACCTGCATACTCTGCAGCAGGGACATTTTCTGTTTTCATAGATTCTAAAGATATGTTTTTTAATAGACCTATTAAATATGTTTATCCCTGTAGTTACCCCTTTGTTATTAAAGTGAACAATGTAGTCAAGTAGTAGTAGTTGTGGGACTGTGCATGTGGTCTTTTACAGGTCCAGATAAAGGTGGAACCTTGGCTCAATGACAAGGCAACTAAATGTTGAGTTTGCATGTTTTTTGTTTAGGTGCAGTTGGACAAGGAGATTGTGCCATGTAAGTGGTGTTTGGTAGGCTATGTGTTTTCTGAAACAAAGAAACATAGAATTTGTCAGCAGATGGGAACCGTACGATCCATCAAGTCTACCCTTGGCTTCCTACCCCCCTGCTTAGCTGCCTGCTTGTGTATCCCACAGTGTATGTCCCATGCCCACTTGAATTATCCACTGTCTTGCCTCCCACCACCCCCTCTGGCAGGCTATTCCATGGTTCCACATCACACTCTGTGAAGAAGAATTTCCTCTTATTGCTTCTGAGCTTTCCTCCTTATGTCAAAGATTGTGCTCTCTAGTTCTTTTGTAGTCCTTTACCTGAAAGAGGTTCTGCACATGCATCCTGTTGTTGCCTTTAATGTATTTGAATGTTTCTATCTGCCTGTGCCTTGAGTAAGTAAAAGTATATTTCTAATAACATGTTTTTGATAATGTATTCATTAGAGTAAAGAATCTGTGGGTAAAAAGTTATAGTACAGAACCACCAATGTGTTGTGACTGTTGAGAATGTCTATAAGTCCTAGCAATATAGTGCAAGCCTGTTATAATGGATGCATTTGTGCACACAACTTTTGTCCATCATATCCAGTGCCTGTTATATCCAGGGAAGGTGGAACCTGCATGTTAGGTGTCTCTATGTGTGTGTGAGCATGAGCTCAGAGTGAATGAGAACCTATTGTAAAACTATAGAGATTACTCAGAATTCTGCCTAGCATATAAGTTTCAATATTCTGTGTGCTTATTTATTTAACTGTCAGGGAAAATGAATTTTTTAAGGAAGTTTATTGCAGAAGGTAAGAAGATAGTAACTCTAGTGTCTGGACATTGGGGTTCTAGGAAAGTGAAAACAAAAGCAATTGTGCCATAAGCGTTTGATTCAAAAATATAATAATTTCCTTTTAGTGTACACTAAAAAAAGGTTTATGCAGCTTGTGGAGAATTATTTTGTTAGAAATGTAATTTCTGTAGCTCCTCCATCTAAATTCTACATTTGCCAAATCGCCACATCTCTGCTCTGCCCCCCACCAAAAAAAGCAGTACAAATGCCCATAAAAGCTTCATCGTGTCCATTATAAGCAATGTTTCTGTCCATTATATCCAGTGGAAAATTCATTGGATTGGATATATTTGGTTTGGAAAATCAGTTTTTGTCCACTATGACTGTCCCTTATAACAGTGTCTTATAAATGCATTGCCCTACATAAAATGCTGCAGGACATTCATGCCAATATGTACCTGAGCCAAAGGCTCATTGTTTACAGGGCCCCTAAATGCTCATTGTCCTAACCCCATGTAACCCAGAGCTGACAAGTGTTTAGGCCCCTGCTGTATTCATTGATCTCCGCATGTCAAAGGTCAAAGAGTGGAGTTGGTCACCCCTTCCTCAGTTAAAGTTCCTGAAGGCTGCTAGTGGCAATCACTTTTTCTTGATGGGGGCAGCAAGATGTTCAAGAGGGGGGGAATGAAACCTCTGGCCCCAAAGAGAATCACTTAGTATGGTCTGCCCCCTTCCCTTCTGGCTCCAGCCAGACTGGACTGCCTCCAGGCATAAATGGAGAGTAACAATGTTCTAGATGGTGAGAAAATAATGAGCCTATTAGAGTGAGAGAGCATACTCAGTTGTGCTGCAGATACCTGGAAGCCCCAGGGCCTGCTCTGTTTTCCTGACCAGCCAGCTGAGCTCCATGCATTCCAGAGTTGTAGTGACAGAGGCCTCCAAAAAGGCACCCCTCTGGGAGTCAGGTTTACCCAGCAAGGTGTCTTCAGTGCAATAAAATGTAAGGTGCTGGTGAACCAGATGTTTCAATTATTAATATAGTTTCAGGCTGTGAGACACAAAGGAAAATAATGTTCTGGTTTGTGTTATGGGTCCCATCTGGGTCTCAAGTGAACTGGTTGAAGAAGGAGAAGATGCCAGTAGCTGGTGTGAAAAGTTACGAGCCTTGGAGTGTCTTTTATGTAAGGGTCAGGCTCTGTCCCAGAAAGGTTTGCTAGAGAAGGGAGTGTCTACTAGAGTGCCACTGAGAAGGTGTTCTTTCGGTTGAAGATTAATTTAAACCAAATAAATTTGTTGAGGTCCCCTCCAGTGCATGTCGACAAATGAATTATGTGCTTTACCTCTTCTGCTCCCACGATGGAGCAGTAATGCTGTGCCATCTGCCCCAATAAACCCTAAGTTGCTTGACCTGGCTTGAGGTATCTCTGTGGACAGAGTTTTATTTCATATTGTTTGGGTGCCACACTACCTCCATGTGTCTCATTGTCCTAAACCTACCAGGTCAACTCTAATCGGTTGCATCAGCTGAGTACTGACAGCCTGTTGGTTAGTTGGTTAGTTGGTTTGTTGGTTGGTTGGCTGGTTGGTTGGTTGGTTGATTGGTTGCAAAAGGCTCGTGCCTAGTTCCCTAAATGTAAGCTGCAGGACTTCTACTCTGCCTCTGTCTGCAGTGTGTCATTGGTGGCAACATGTATCCTAACAATTCATTCCTCCTCCCCATCCTGCATGAGCCTGGCCATGACTGCCATAATGTCTGCAACCCATACACCAGATAGGCAAGTGGCATAGACACATAGAATCACACACATTGCTGGCAGACAAAGACCAAGGGTCCATCCAATCTTTCAACACAGAGTTCACTGTGTGAATACCTTTTACTGAATATCCAGCCAAATGTTCATTATTTGGTGCAGAAACATTCTGGTATTTGGTATTCATTATTTGGCTCAGCTCTAATATTGCAATGATTAAAATAAACATTTTTCTCTTCCCCGGGAGGCCAGGGTTTGTCTCCTGGCCATACGTCCTGCACCACTGCAATATTCATATGTATCCCAACCACCTTCCCCTTATCACATGTCCCAGATACCACAATATTTTATGTTTTTAAACTGACAGCACCTGGCACACTACCAAGAGCCAACACTGTCTTTGAAATGCTCCCCTACTCCCCCCCACCTAAGCCCCACTCCTCACATGGCCACACACACAAAGAAAATACACATTCTAACCCTCCTTGCCCCGATCTTTGAATGAGGGGACAGCAAGACTAAAGTCTGGGAGGACAAATCTTGCTTTCCTATTGGTATTTCGTCACTTACATTATTGACAGTCACATTGTGGCAAACAGTGGATTCCACTATATTCTGCTGCTTTTGTAATAAGGAAACATCAGAGTTACTTGAGACCAGAGCCTTCTCCCCTTTTGGTCCTTCTGCTGTATTCATAGTCTCCTCATAATGTATGGGTTGACACGTAGTACCCTTGTAAATGGCACCTTCAGGCAATCCTCCTTGGGGAGTCAAACTCTTATAATTTCCAGTCGAGCTTCCTCTACACTGGCCCCTTGCCATGGCATCCTGGCTTGTTGTGGTGTCGTCTTCCATTTTGAAGATCTCGCTTGAGGTAGTCAGGGTTGTGGGAGGGGGATGCATTTGCATCGTTCTAGTCCAAAAAACAGGTGCTAGAGGGACAGTCAATTCTTTTATGCTGGTTTCAGGTGAGGCTCTATTAATCATCTCAAGAACTTGCATGCTCAGCTTACTTTTGGCCCTCTGTTTATCCTTCAGTGTTGCTCTAAGATGCTACTGAATCTCAAGCAGCTTCAGAGATTTTGCAAAATTCTTCACAGGGTCCTGATTTTTGGAAGTTTTATCCGTTTTCCTCAGCTTCATTGTAAAACTAAAATCCCAAAATAGTTTCAAGTCCTTCTTATTTATATTGGCTGTTTCTTCGCGAGCAAAGTGGTAAGTGTTGTCACCAGGTATTCAAGCGTGGTGTTATATTAAAGGCAAACTATAGCTGGAGTGTGTGCTACACACCAAGAGAGGAGAGGTTCATGGAGCTACAACATGTAACTTCTCCCAGTCACCATCTTGCGCATGCTCTCCACTCACTAAAAGCAAGTCATGTCCCCTTACTAGCAGAATGCTGTGGATTGTCCGTGAAATGTCTCAGAACCTGATAAAGGAAATCTGAGACACTACAGAAAAGGCTTAGAATGCTGTAGAATTTCTGTGTAATGCCTGGAATGTGTCAAGGAAGTTGGGAATGTTGCAGAAGAGGCATGGAAAACTGCTGAATGTCTGCTGAATACCTCAGAATCTGGACAACAAAGTCTTAGACATTGCCGAAGCAGCTTGGAATGCTGTAGAATGTCTTAGAACTTGGTCAAAGAAGTCTGGGACATTTCAAAACAGGGTCAGAAAGCTGTTGACTGCCTCAAAACATGGGCAGCAAAAGTCTAGGACATTGCAGAAGAGGCCAAGAATGCTGTGAAATGCCTGTAAAATGCCTCATATCCTGATAAAGAAAGCCTGGGACTTTGAAGAAGAGACTTAGAAAGATGCTTGTGGAGTGCCTCAGAACCTGGTCAAGAAGTCTGGAATATTACAAAATAGGCTTAGAATGCTACAGAATGATGTGTGCAGAAGCCTTGAAACCTGGGCAAGGACATCTGGAACATTGCAAAAGAGGCTAAGATCATTGCAAAATATCCAAGAATGCCTTGAAACCTGGTCAAAGAAGTTTGGATCATCACAGAACAGGCTTAAAATTCTATAGAATGACATTGGAATGTAGCAGGTTACATACCACAAATTTCAGATTATGCCAGTAAATGAATAAAACTTGCCCAGTTGTTTGATTTAAATAGGCTTTTTTTTTCTATTTACATTTTTTCATTTTTTCCCTTTTTCTCCCCTTCCCGGGGTTACGGTGTACACATGCATAAGTGCACGTGGAGGCATGCGTGCATGCCAGGATCTTGGTGACCCCTTTCACCCCACCCCAGACTTATGTCACCACTCCTGCCGCTTGCGCACCCATCAGGCCTCCACCCGATGGGTGCGGGACTATGGAGGAGCGGGCATCCTGGATGGGGAAATCCTGCTCCAACCCTCCCCCCCGGCTAGCACCCTGGCAACCTGTGGTTGTTCCCAACCCAGGTCACAAGCATGGTGCAAGGTGTGGCGTCCAGTGCCTCAACTCTCAATGCTGCCAGGCTGGCCTTTAAAATAGACTTTTAAATAAAATATTGTATGTTCTATTCCTAAAAATCAATCTCTCTTAACTACAGTTGTTCTTCTTACTCTTTCTTATACAGCTTATATAGCTGTCTTTAAAACCCAATTTCAGTTCTGTGTGGTCTATTGCTTATCACTGACTGTAAACCTCCGTCTGAGTCAGGATGTGGGTGTATGGTTTAGGGTTCGATACTAGCACTGCCTACCACAATACGGATTGTGGTGATACGGTGCACTCTGTACTGGACCAACAGCCTCGTATACTACCAGTCACACTTCCTGCATGCAGGAGCATGGTATATAGGAAAGGCTGTTCCTGTGGAAAGGAACATGGTAGTTAAGAAAATACAAAACAATTCTTAACCATCCAGGAGCACATGGAATTCCCATACTAACCCCACAAAATTAATCTGGATGATCCAGAGTGTTGTGGAACCCATAAACTATGATGACCCATAACAGAAAAAGATAGTAGTAAAGTAATGTAATAAAACACGAAGGGGTGTGTGTAAAACATATTTTACCGCATGGCCAGGGGCGTAGTAAGGTGTGAGGCCAAAGGCCGAGTGACTTCAGCCACTGGACATGCTGTAAAATATGTTTTGCACACATCCCTGAGTGCCTTATTGAGCTTATAAAATTGGCTTCTTTTTTTTTTACTTTTTACTTTTGGGAAAAATATGTTTATATGTAGAAACAATATATTTACTTTTGTGAATTTGTGATAAAATAGTCCTTCTGCCCAGTGCAGGTGATGTCACTGATGATGTCATTGTATTATGAAATGGGCATTAGAATTTAGGCATCCGGATTGGTCCATACCTGTGTGATATTCTTTCTTACGCACAGGAAAAAGGATCAGCAGTGCTCTGTGGGCACTGATCCTAGTAAACATACCAGTTAGAATGTTGGCAAATTGAAAATCAGCCATCTTGTTTTCACCAACTGCGAGTGAAATACCAGCTGTATTTTCAATCTGTCAACATATCTGCAAATATTCAGATGCCCATTTCATAAATATTTATGCTAATGTTTATGCTGACTGCATGATTTAAAAAAATGAAGCCAAGTCACATTAACTGTGAACGCCCGAACATGTCTCCCAACCAGCCAGCTCTCGCTTCTGCATCATCATAACAGCATGTTCTCCCTAGTGCTGCCTGGCACCATAAGGTACATAAATGTAAAAAAAAGTAAAGATGGCATAATTTCTTCTTGCAGTCACTGTACCTCTCAACTGCCAAGCAGCTGTCTCCCAATCTGCCGCCCGCTCACTCCTGCATCATCGTAACGGTTAACAAAAACAGCTTGTTCTCCGTAGCGATGCCTGGTGCCATAAGATACAGAAATAAAATAAAAAGGACAGCATAATTTCTTGTTGTACACTTTCAAAAGTCAATGAAGTAGGCATGCTGCTAGTTTTGGGGGGGGGGGGTGCCATAACAACTACAGGGAACAAAATACAAGTAAGGATGCCTTAGCAGGTCAAAACTAGCAGGTCAAAAGTCCTCAACTCAAAGGAACAAAAAGGCGGAGGAACTATTTTGTTAAAAAGTAACACAAATATTTAAGCATTTCACTATGAAATACTGTTAATTTTACTTACGACATGCATCTGTATTTTACATAACCATTTCATAAGTGCAATAAGACACTCCCAGGGTGTGCATTAGACACTTTAACACATGGCTAGGAGGCTGGAAGCACTCGGCCAGTGGCCTTGTACCTCACTACGCCTCCTAGCCATGTGTTAAAGTGTCTAACGCACACCCTGTTGTGTCTTATTGCTTACTTATTGTCTACTTTCTTCGTCCTGTTTTTTTCTGTTTTTCTATTTAATATGGAATATTTATCATGGAATGTTTACAATGGAATACATGGATTCAAAATTCTGCTCAGTTCCACTGGCAGAATATTTCTCTCCCTAACACACTATACATACAGACAACAAAGGCCTTTGTTACAGCTAGAGACTCAATTATCTCACTGTCAAGACGAGAAGAAGATCATTCCCTGATGAGCAGGTAAAGACAGAAGGAGGATTTTTGACTGTCAGCAAAGAAACAGTTGTAGTTAAAACTATAAATAATACTTATTGATTCTAATTTGTTTATGTATGTAAGGAGAGTGTGATAATCAAGGAAACAACATTTCATTAATTTGTTTTATTCTTTATTTAAGGTAGTTTTATTTTTAGGGCCCAGATGAAGATTTTTTTACACTGTAAAGGTAGCAGCCATGTATGTGGTGGATAATCAGTTCTGGCTGTAGGGGGCTAACTGAAATGCCTGTGTTCCAAATGCCCATTGATCTGGGTTCCAGACTTTTCATTGCTGAGCAGTCCTTTTTTTTAACCATGTGTAAACCATATTTTACACATAAATAAGAGCCAATCAGATTACATGATTTTACCTGCCATTTTATAATCATAATTATTATATCTCCTGCTACACAGAAACATAGATATTGACAGCAGATAAGGACCACTTGGTCCACCTAGTCTGCCCATTTTCTCTACCTAGTATAACACCACAGACTTACTTTATATCTGACTTTACCCCACTTCCCTCTAAGGTTCCCTTATGCCTACTGCATGCATTTTTGAAGCCCGTTACCATTTTTGCCCTCACCACCTCTGCTGGAAGGCTGTTCCAGGCATCCACCACTCTTTCTGTGAAGAAGTACTTCCTCACACCTCCCTAGAGTCTCTCCCCCCTCAAGTTTCACAGAAATGTCCCTTGTTCTTGAGCACCTTTTTCTGAAAAATGTTTCCCTCTTGAACTTTATTTACACCTGTGAGTTATTTGAATGTTTCTATCATATCCCTCTCTCCCTCCTTTTCTCCAGAGTGTACATATTGAGATCCTTCAGTCTTTCCTTATAGGGCTTGTGATGCAATCCCTGCACCATTTGGTTGCCCGCCTATGGACCGCCTCTACCCTGTCTATGTCCTTGTAGAGATGTGGTCTCTACAGAACTGGACACGGTACTCAGGGTGAGGTCTCACCGGTGATTTATGCAGCCATAACACCACCTTTCTCTTTCTGCTGGTGATACCCCTCCCTATACATTAGCATCCCACTAGCTCTCCCCACTGCCTTGTCACACTGTCTGGCCACCTTTAAGTAATCAAGTATGATTACTCCCAGGTCCCTTTCCTGTTTGATGGTGGTTAATACTATCCCCCCATTCTGCACTCTGCCCAAGAGTTTCTGTGCCCCAAGTGCACGATTTTGCACTTCATCGTAATGAAACCTAGCTGTTACACACTTGACCACTCTACTAACTCTCCTAGATCCCTATTCATTTTTTCCACACACACACCCCCAGAGTGTCTACACTATTACAGATTTTAGTATCATCTGCAAAGAGGTATACCTTCCCTTCTAGCTCCTCAGCAATGTCTTTAATAAAGACATTAAAGAGGACCTGTCCTGGTACTAATCCCTGTGGCACCCAACTTGTCATTCTTCCTTTCTTCCTCGGAGTGAACTCCATTTACCACCACACTCTGTCTCCTGTTCCCCAACCAATTTCTCACCCAGTTTACCACCTTAGGACCCGCTCCTAGGCTAAGCAGCTTGTTTATGAGTCTCCTATGTGGAATGGTGTCAAATGCCTTACTTAAATCCATGCAGGCCACATCCACTGTTTCACCTTGGTCCAATTCTGCGGTCACCCAATCAAAGAAATCTATCAGATTTGTTTGACTTGCTCTCCCCCCAGTGAATATATGATGCCCCAGATCCTTAAGGCCACTGGATTCCAAATATTCCACAACCATCTCCTTCTGTAGTGATTCCATTACTTCGTCACCATCAAAGTCAGGTTGACTATCCTGCAGTTGCCAGCTTCCTCTTTGCTTCCAATTTTGTGAAGTGGGACTACATCTGCCCTCCTCCAGTGCACCAGAACCACTCCTGTCTCCAGTGAGTGGTTGAACAGGGCTGTCAGAGGTGCAGCCAACACCTCCCTTAGTTCCCTCAATATCCTAGGATGCACCCCATCTGGATCCATTGCCTTGTCCACTTTCAGGTTTGTGAGTGCCCTCAGAACCCTATCTTCTGTAAATGGACTAGTGTCTACCTTCCTTCCTTTGATGCTCCTGGCCCTTATCTGAGGTCTCTCTCTCCTTCTCCTTCCTCTGTGAGCACTGAACAAAAGTACTTGTTCAGGATGTCCACTTTTTCTTGGTTCCCATCCACACACTCTTCTCCTTCCATCCTAATCCTTACTGTCCCTCCCCGGGTCTTTCTGTTTTTGCTTGCATACCTGAAAAATACATTGTACCCTTTCTGTGCTGCTTGGGCTATTTTCTCCTCCATCTGCAGTTTTCTGCTCCTAATTACATTCCCTGCCTCCATCTGTTTCTCCTGATACACCTCTCTGTTTTCCTCTCTCTGTGTCTCCTTATACCTCCCGAATGCTAACTTTTTTGTCCTTACCTTCCCAGCCACCTCTTTTGAGAACCACAGTGGTCTCTTTTTCCTCCTGCTTTTGCTGACTTGTCTGACACGGAGGTTTGTTGCCTTCTCTAGCCCTCTTTTTAGATTTGCCCTCTGTTCCTCCACTCCTCCAAAGTCCTCCCTCCCTCCCTGCCAGGCCAGTACCCGGTTAGAATAGTACTACACGAATAGCGCCAGTCTACAGAGCGCTAGTTCTTGTAGCACTAGCATGGACAGTGAGAGGGGACATACAGTGCTTTCAGTAAGCGCACCTCTGGTCACTGTCCATAGGTTTCATAGGTTGTATACAGAGCCAGTTAGACTTCTGTCCATAATGCTTGCCAAGATAATTACCAATTGCCCAATTTGCATCTCTTATCCAGATTTCTTTTAAAGCTATCTACTGAGAGACTGTTAACTGCTTCCTTTGGAAGTGCATTCCATCTGGCCACCACACGCTGACTAAACCACTTTTTTCTTTTTCATGTTTTGCAATTTTTCCCTTTTAGCTGCCAAGCATGAGCTCTTATGATGAATGTTTGTTCTTTATATGCCAAACCTAATCTTTTTTGCAAGTTCAAATCATTTAGTGACCTATATAATAAACATCTTCTATACTCCAATGGAAAAAGGTCTAGCTCATCTAGTCTGTTACTATAATCTTTATTGGTCATGCCCATTATGGAACGTGTAGCTTTTTTTTGCACCCTTTCAATTCTTTGGATTTTCTTTTGATGGTACAGAGACCACAGCTGCGCTCCATACTCCAAAATGGTCCTTACCAGTGAGTTATACAGGGGGACCACCACCTCCCTGTACTTGATATATGTCACAGGATGCAATTTAACACCCCATTAGCCTTTCTGCATATAGCGTTACAGTGTTCTTTAAAACTGAGATCTTCTGTCATCATAATGCCCAGATCTTTTCCTTTGCTACCTTTTTCACAGCGATGTTTCCCAATTTGTAAACCTGAGATGTATTCTTAGCCTCTAGGTGCCTTACTGTGTGTTTCTCAGGGTTAAGAGGGAACTCATATTAGCTGCAAGAATTAGAAACATAGAAACATAGAAGTTGACGGCATTAAGGACCACAAGGCCCATCCAGTCTGCCCATTTCTTTTTCTACTTTATAAATGTGCCATCGGCCTTTGCTCTGTCAGTGGCCTATCTATTCATACTCATTTGTATTGCTCCCTTATGTGTATCCCATGCCTGTTTGAAGCCCTGCACTGTATTCATAGCCACCACGTCTTGAGGTAGGCCATTCCATGCATCCACCACCCTTTCTGTGAAAAGAATTTCCTCATTCCCCTTAATTGGCCTCCTCTAATCTCATGCTGTGTCCTCTTGTCCTGCTATTTTTCTTATATCTAAACATGTTAGACTCTTTCACCTTGTTAATGCCCATAAGGTGTTTGAATGCCTCGATCATATCACCTCTCCTCCTTTGCTCAAGGGTATCATATTGAGCTCTGTTAATCTGTCCTCATATGTCTTCGATGCAGTCCCTGCACCATTTGGTGCCCTTCTCTGGACTGCCTCAATTTGGTTAATGTCCTTGTGAAGGTGTAGCCTCCAATACTGCATGAGTACTCCAGATGGGGCCTAACCAGTGTCTTATAAAGAGGGATTTTACCTCCCTCTTACGACTTGTGATACCCCTACTAACACACCTAACACCCCTAGCCTTACCTACTGCTTTAGAGGTCTGCTTGGATGATTTCAGGTCATCAGTGATGATGATGCCCAAGTCTCTTTCTTCCTTTGTGACTGCCAGCAACTCCCCTCCCAGACTATAGGTGGCTTCAGGGTTTCTCTTCCCTATGTGCATGATCTTGCACTTCTTGCATTAAATCCCAGTTGCCACTCTTCTGACCATTTTGCTAGTTTATCCAGATCTCTTCTCATTCTGCCCACCCCATCTGGATCATCTACTCTGTTGCAGATCTTGGTGTCATCTGCAAACAGATAAGCCTTTACCCTCTAGTCCATCTGCAAGGTCACTAATGAAGATGTTGAAGAGGACTGGCCCCAGGACTGATCCCTGAGGTACCCACTTGTGACTTGCATCTCTTCTGACTGTATACCATTTACCACCACTCTCTGTTTTCTGCCCGTCAACTAGTTTGCCACCCAGTTGACCAACTTCTGACCCACCCAAAGCCTACCCAGCTTATTTATCAATCTTCTATATGGAACAGTGTCAAAAGCTTTGCTGAAGTCAGGTAGCGACATCAACTGCTCCCCTTGGTCCACCACTCTGGTTACTCAGTCAAAGAAATCTATGAGATTAGTTTGACAGGACCTTCCTTTTGTAAACCCATGCTGTCTTGGATCCTGTGCCTCATGGATTCCAGGTGTTGCACTATCCTTTCCTTAAGGTGCCTCCATAATCTTGCCCACTACTGAGGTAAGACTGACTGGTCTGTAGTTCCCTGCCTCCTCCTGCTACCACTCTTGTGGAGGCGGGATCACATGAGCCCTTCTCCAGTCTTCTGGGACCTCTCCTGTGCTCAGAGACTCACTAAACAGTTCTGCTAATGGCTCTGCTAGTTCCAACTTTAGCTCCTTAAGTACCCTGGGATGTATGCCATCAGGTCCCATTGCCTTGTCCACCCTGAGCTTAGCAAGCTCTTGTAGGACCCTTTCTTTTGTGAAGGGAGTAGTGCTCACCTCCCTCCCTATATATCATCTAAGGCTTTCTGTAAAGCTTCATGATCTTCCTTATTTTTAATTTCTAGTCCAAGTCTACAATCGTCAGCAAATTTAGTAATCCAAACCTTTTTATCTGTAACTTGTAACAATGTCACATAGATGTTAAACAAACAGGGTCCCAAAATGGAACCCTCTCCATGGTGCTGGTACAGCACAAGGGCACCAGAATCCAAGAGGCTGGCTGAGCTGCTCCTGTGGTGTGGAGGGCTGGTGCATAGAACAACTCAACCAGCAGCAGTGGAGACCAGGGTTCTAATCCTGGTCTCCAAACATTTTACACATATTGAGACTTATTTTCTTTTAAATGGGGTCATGGAAACAGTATTCCATGGCCCCATGAGTTACAACTTTCCCCGTGATTCGCTCCGCCTGGAGTGAGAATCCTTCAGTCCTGGGGGTGTGAGGGGCAGAGCCTTCAGTGTCAGAGGGTGGAGGAGCAAAAACCAAAATGGTGCTATTTTGACCGTGCAATTCATGACCGCACTATTGTGACTGGCACTGTTCTGATCCAGTGCAGCAAGGCCATCCCTGGGGTATTCCTCCATCTTTTCAAAATTGACTCTCCTAAAGTCCAGGACCCTCAGCTTTGTGTGATTTGATCCTGCCGCAGTGATTACATTGAAGCACACTGTACAGTAATCACTGGTCCCCAGGTGGCTATCCACTATGAAATCTGCAACACTGTCCCTGTTTGTGAGTGCGAGGCCCAATATTACACTCTCACAAGTGGAATCTTTTACTAGTTGCCTGAGGAATGCCACTGCAGGGAGTCCAGGATGTCCCTGCTCCTAGCTGAAACTATAACTGGGATGCTCCAATCTACATCTGGCAGATTGAAGTCCCCCACCAGCAGCACCTCTCCCTTGTTTACCATCTTTTGGATGGCTTCCACTAGAATCTTACCCAACTCCCCCCTCCCCTTGTGTTGGAGGCCTGTTAATAACATCAGTGCAAATAGCATCTCCCTTCCCTGTTTCTAGGGTGACCAACCCCTTCCTGGTTTCCCTGTATCTTAGTAGCCTTTATGCTATCCCTCACATAAAGAGTCACCCCCCCCTTTCCCTCCCTATCCTTTCTGAACAGAGCGTAGCCTGCTATGGCTACATCCCTGTCATGGTTCTTATTTCACCATGACTTGGTAATGGCAACAATGTCCAGGTCAGCTTCGCCATGATGGCCTCTAGATCTGGGATTTTGTTTCCTAGACTTGGAGCATTTGCACACATGGCCTTCCAGAATGTGCTGCCACCCTGTTTGTTATCATCTCTTGTCCCCTTTTGTCATTTCTCCTTACCCACTCTGCTCTCATTCCTATCTTTCTTCACTTCTATCACTTTGCTTCCTTTCTTGTTGGGTACCCACGGGGATTTGTTTCCCTTCTGTATCTCTCTCTACTGCCTGCATCAGTTTTTTGGGGGGTAGTTTATGTCTCCCCATTTCCTTCCACCTCTCCCCTCAGCTAGTTTAAATTCCCATGAATGTAACATTTAAACCATTCATTGATGACTGTGGTTCCTCTCCTGGATGGATGCAGGCCATCTCCCCTGTATAGGCCTCTATCCCTTCACATGGGACCCAGTCCCCAATGTAGCCAAACCCCTCCTCTCTGCACCATTCCTTCAACCATGTGTTGAGGCTCCTGGTATGGAGTATCCTATCCTGCCCCCATCATAGATAGTGGCACCTCAGAAAAGGCCACTGTGCATGCTATCTGCAAAAGACCCCTCCCCAACTCCCTGAATTCTTCCTGTACTATCCAAGTCTCATCCCTAGCTAGGACATTGATGCCAAGGTAGACCGTGGCATCCAGCTCTACCTCCTGTTCTGCTTCCCTAACAATCCTCAGGATCCACTCCCCATCCCTCTGAACCATGGTGCCTGGTAGGCACCTTACCTCCCTCTCCCCTTCCTTCCTGTCCCCAAATCTATCCCCTAACAATTGACACCCCCATCAGGAGTTGCTATCTCCTCCTCTGGAGTTTTTTTACCACCCACATTTGGGTCTTCTTTACAGAGGATCCCCACATCCTCATTGGTCACTACTGTGCGTACCTCTGTTGTAGAGTCCTGCCCTGCCAGAGTGGCCTAGGAATTTTGTAATAGAACCTCATGGGGAATGTGTCTCTGACCCACCAACCCCACCCTTCCCAAGCCCACCGTAGTCCAGCTGCTACTCATCCTTGACATCCTTTGAGGCTACGGTAGCAGACCTTGTGGTCCCTAGGTGGGGTAGGAGGCACCCCAAATCCTTTCCATGTTGGCCTGGAGTCTAGGAAACCATCCATCTTCATCTCAGAGAGGTACATGCAGATGGGACAGCACCACAGTCTCCAGAAAGTCTCCATGAAGACTGCTGTCCCACAGCCACTGCACTGCATCACTCCCAGCATAATTATGTCCTGCCTTGCCTGCTTTTCTGTTTTGCCTCCTTTAGATCCTTTTTACCCCTTGCCCAAACTACTGCTTGAACCTAACTTGCCTCTACCCTGCCTGTTTTTGTTTTGCTCTCTTTAAACCCTTATTTACTCCTACCCTAGATAGGGTGTTTCACCTATACCCCAACTATTGCTAGATCCTAACTTGCCACTACCCCTCCCTTTTTATCTTTCTTCTCTTCTTACTCCTACCTGTACCCTTCTTATTACATGTTCCTGACCCTCCTCTTTCCCTTGTAATGTGTGTGTGAGCAGTTACAGGAGTTTATGCAGGAAGTTTACCTCTGGTGTAGAGAAACCATCCTGATGTCCTGCTTCCTCCTGTCTTTCTCTTTTGTTGTTCCCTTGCTGGCTTGATGAGCTGTAGAGTCTCCAGCCACCAGCTGCCTCATTAGGATGACTCCAGTGGGCAGACTCCTGTGCTGTCCTTGTCTCGGGGGCCTCAGCACAGAGGTCTGCAGCTTTGGGTTCACTCAGTGACCTACTCATTATGCAGGCCTCAGCGGCCCTCTAATTGGCTGCTTAGTAAGGAGGGAGGTGTGGTCAGGCTCTGATGGTCTGTTGTGCCCAAGCCCTATGGCTGCTGCTCCCTCACTGCTCATTTGACTCTTCTTAGCACTGAAAGTCTGATGGGCAGTGATTTCTACCCCTGTCCCACAAGAAGGCTCTGTTGTGACTGCCACCATTTAGGTCGGGCAATTTAAAATCCTGTTTCAGCCAGCTCTTCCTGGATTTCATTGTGCAGCCCTCTAATTGGCTGCTAAGTTAGAATGGTGGTGCGGCCAGGCTGATATTAGCTGTTTTGCCTGAGCCCTTCAGCTGCCGCTCCCTAGCTGCTCATTTGACTCTTCTCAGCCCTGAATGTCTGGTGGGGGGTGATCTCTACCCCATCCAATCCAAAAGCTCCATTTATCCATAGCTCCACTGCTACAGTTAGTATAAGACTGCAGAAGTGCTGGGGGTGGTCCTCACTAACTGGTTGCCTCTGAAATCCTAGGTGGGAGTCATAGATAAGAACTGCCTTTATCAACTTAAGAATATCACCAGATTGTGCCCCTTTCTAGAATTAGATGATCTAAAGGCCCTGGAGTAGTTATTCAATCCCTCAAACTTGATAATTGTAATGTGTTCTACAGTGGCCTATCCTGTGGTCAGATCTGATGCCTGCAGCTAGTGCAGAACATGGCAGATCACCTTCTGAGCTCCTCCTTGATTTCAAACCATAACACCTAGGCAATGCCCAAGGCTCCCAGTAAGGCAGAGGATCAAGCCTTATTATAATGAGATCTGAGGCCCTAAACAGATTGCATCCCAACTCCCTCCATGAGCTGCTGACTCCCCACTGAACATGTAGAGCTCTTTTTTCTAGGGACCAGTGATAACTCATTGTTCCCCATTCTAGATTAAAATCTGCTAGGGAGTCATTTTCACTGGTGGCATCAGTCTTGTGGAAGTTTCTTTCTTCATCAAGCCTCCGAAAATCTTCACTGAGAGCCATATCAGGACAGAGATAAGGAGGTGGCTGTTCAATCCTGCCTACCCAGGTCCTTTTCAATTCAAATTTGTATTGATTTTAGATATAAATTACAGTATACTGAAACACCAATGACATAAGATAGAGGATAATGCCTGAGTAACAGTGGTTATCCATAATGTAATCACCTCAAGTAGTTGCCAGGACAACCAAGTAAACTTCGAGAGTGCAGCTTGAGAGGTTTACAGTGATCATGGCAACTGCGAGAGGTGATTATGTCCGTGGTTGACCACCATTACGCAGGCATTGTATTTTATAGTGTATGGAAAAACTAGCCACTGTGGGAAAAAATACAGTTTTTTTCAATGTGTGTTTGTTCTCCTGCTTGGCTATGAATATCTCCTGGTTTGAATGTTGAGCAACTGAAGTACTGAAATTAGCCATTGCGATGTATATACTGCAGTGGGTCTGTAACTGTCTGAATGGAATGTGTGTGTTTTGAACGAATGTCCAAGCAGCAGATATCCTTTCCTTTCCAAGAATTTTGACAGGTGGTGACATTCTATCCTGTAATCCCATCATTATGACATAGTTAAGCAAGGTTTACAGCAAATTGATGTCATAATGATGGGATTATCAGGTTATAAACTGATTGAAAACAGGGGTTAATAGACACTGTCCATACATTATCAAAAGATAAACTCTAGCACAGAACATAGATCTAACATAAACAGAATAACAGATGGGCATCCATCTGTTATGGTGCACTAAATCCACTAAGGGATTCATATTCATGTGATGTCATAAACCTTGACAGCGCAACTCAAGAGGTTTATTCATCACAGGAATCCTGAGATAGATTTACAGCACCAGTAACAGATGGATGCCCATCTGTTACTTTTTGTAATATAAGGGTGCTGTGTTATTTTCAAACAATAGGAGCTTTGGCAGACTTATCACCACGACAGGATGACCTCTCTGTTCCATCTTCATAGGCTAAAGAAAAACAAGAAACGGAACTCAGAGCTCATGAAGACCTTTCACCTCACCCACCAACCAGCCACACACCACCAACTACACAGAATGACAACAACAACTGTATGCATATTTGTTGTCAATGCTCCTGTCACTTGTGGGCTGAGATTTGAAAGCAGTGATAGGAGCGACCACTGACAACAGCTGAACATGAGTGGCAGCAGCATTCCAATCTGTAATCGTTCTGATGTCAGGTCAATAGTATAATGGATTCCTGACATCAGACGATGGTATTACAACTTTTTATGTGACCCATTTTTACAAGGAAATAAATGGCACCCATATATTACAAGGTTATTGCAACTTCTCCTGACATTGCTGAATTACTATAACTTTTATACATTCATGAATATTCTTGACTGATAGGTCAAAAACCAGACATGACATGTTAACAATTAATGTTCTAAGTTATGTAACTGTAGCTTTATACTTCAAAAAGGGGTCCCATATTGCAGTAAATAATTCCATTTTGGTTTTAACTAACAAACTGAGTCCTTCATTGTTTGCAAGAGTTTTCAGGGAGTCAAACTATTTCCTCTGATAGGGACAGCTATTTTCTTTCCAGTGTTTCAGAATTAGTCTTTGGAATGCTAGGGAAGCTAAAATATCCAGTCTTGCTGAGGGTGCTGCATGTAAGAAATGAGAGAAGTGTCTCTTACAATAAAAAGCAAAGGAGAAAGGGGCATGTTTGACCGTGTGATTAATTGATGCTTTCCAGTATTTTAGAATCTCTGGGCAAGACCACATAAGAGTATGAAAATCAGCTTCTGTGAGCCCACATTTCCAACACTTATCAGAGGATGATTTACTTATATTTCTGATTTGCTCCAGGAAGTAATAAAAGTGGTGACAAATTTTAAACTGTACTAGTCTTCCTTGCACTTTCCTAGAGGTAATACTATCACTCAACGATATGGTACTGATAGGTCAGATGACCCTTCTGGCCATCCGTGTGCTGGTCCGAGTGCACCTGTCAATAGGGTATCAAAATACCAAATTCACTGCCCCTTCCCAGAGGTCTGCCCCCCTGGAGTTAGAATATATAGTTAGGGGGGCATGGAGGGTGCAGCAACCCCACATGAGAGGTGCGGGGGGCACAGCCCCCACATAAACACTGGGCAGCGAATTCAAATCCTAGCACCCTAATGATGGGTGCACTCTAACGGGTGCATTCTGATGGTGGAACCATCAGATGAAGGTGAGGATGCTAGTGGTGTGCCCCAAGGCTCAGTGTTGGGGCAAGTCCTGTTTAATGCATTTACTAGTGACATTGCAATAGGTATTCAGGGAAAAATCACCCTATTTGCAGATGATACCAAGATAGGCAAAAGGGTGGACTGCAAGGAGGAAGTTAGGTACCTACAGAAAGACCTGCAGAGGCTGGAAAGATGGTCTAATATCTGGCAGCTGAGGTTCAACGCAAAAAAGTGCAAAGTGATGCATCTAGGTAAAGGGAACCTGAAAACAGTATACTGACATAATGGGGTCCAACTCAATGATTCACAGGAAGAAAGGGACATGGGAGTCATTGCTTGTAATGCCCTTAAACAGGCCAGCCAATGCAATACAGCCTACAGCAAGGCCAACAGACTGCTAGGGTGCATAGGGAGAGGATCTGACAGCAGGAGCAGGGAGGTAATACTATCACTCTATAGGTCCCTGGTAAGGCACCATCTGGAGTACTGTGTCCAGTTTTGGAGTCCATATCTTAAGAAGGATAAGAACAGGCTGGAGGCTGTCCAGAGAAGGGCGACCAAGATGATCCAGTGCCTCCAGGGGCTCTCATACAAGGGGTGTTTAGAAGCTTTCAGTATGTTCTCGCTAGAGGCTAGGAGGGAGAAAGGGGACATGATAGAAACATACAAGTGCTTGACAGGAATAAATAAGGTGCCCTCCTTGCAGCTGTTCAACAGGGTTGCCAACCCCAAGATCAGAGGTCATGAGTGGAAGTTGGGGGGGAATTTCAGAAGGGAGTTTAGGAAGCACTATTTTAAGGAAAGTGTAATGAAACCATGGAATAGGCTGCCCACTGAGGTGGTAGAGGCAAAGACCATGACATCATTCAAACTTGGATGAGATAGAGTAAAAACATGAATAAAATCTGTGAGAGCAGTAGGGGGCATTAAGCAGAAGGGAGGCTAGGTTCTGAGACCTGAGTAGGTCTCAGGAACTCATGAGCAGATTAGACGGACCCTTGGTCTCTTTCTGCCATCATTTTTCTATTTTCTATGATATACATTTTCCCACATGTTGGACAATTTGTCCTCTGAAATGGTCCTATTTTATTCTTTTTCCCATTTACATCTAGTTGAGTATATTCACATACAATCATTAAAAGAAATGAGCTTATATATGTAACTAGCACCTCTTCTTAAGCTTGCTACCTTAAGACAATTATGCCTTTCTGCATTTTCAGGGAGCTTATGGCCAGGTGTTAAGAAATCTTAAGATAATGTTTCTCTCAAAGCCAAAATTCAAAGCTATTCATTATGCATTTATTCTTAAGTTTTTCAAACAATAGTAAAGAACTTCAGAGATCCAGTAAATCTCCAATTCAAGAAATGCCTCTTTTGCTCCACCCTTTATCCTTGAATTTTTTGCCATGAGAGATGAATGATGGGTTATTCCAGAGAGGCATAAAATACAAAGGAGGAGACACAACTTTCTGGTGGGGTACTCAATAGTCAGGGGGATAAATTTAGGAATAGGTGAGTGGGTGTAGAGAGAGGTCAGATGTAGAACATAGAATTTGATGGCGGATAAGGACCGCTTGGCCCACCCAGTCTGCCCATTTCCCTACCTAATGGATAAGCTGCAGATCCTAGTTAACCAGCAGCCTACTTCTTCCTACCCCCAACCCCTAGAATTGCCTTATGACTGTCCCATGCATGCTTGAATTCCATCACTGTTTTTTGACTCCACAACCTCCTCTGGAAGGCCGTTCCATGCATCCACAACCCTCTCTGTGAAAAAATGCTTCCTTAAATTACCTCTGAGCCACCCCCCCCTCTATCTTCAAATTGTGCCCCCTTGTTCTTGCCTACCTGGCACCATGGTCCTGAAGGATGGGAAATGTATGCAATGGATTGCTAGGTCAGCAGAAAGGAATGTGGAATTGGATGTCACTGCCCACCTGGGGACTAATGACCTGGCTAGGGACAGGGCTGGAATAGTGCCGGAAGATGTTAGGGAACTGGGAAGTGCCCTTTGACAGGTGACAAGCTCAGTAACTTTTCCTGAGATAATACATGTCTATGACAGGAGAAAAGAGAGTTCCCCACACCAGGACATTCAACTCATGACTGGAGGAATGGTATAAAAAGGAGGGGTTCAGCTACTTTAGGGACTGGGACCTACCAGGCAAAAGGGGATCCTATATAGGGGTGATGGCCTGCATCCATCTAAGAGGCATACCTCAGTCCTCAGTGAATGGTTTAAATGTTACTTTAATGTACATTTAAACTAGCCAGTGGGGGTGGTAGAAGGAACAGGGGAAGCAGAAGCTGCCACCCACCACTGGCTATAGTAATGAAAGAAAAGATTCAGAAAAGAGGGAACTACACCATATTGCAAATTACCATACTCTCCCCACTCTCCAAGGCACTGGAATGGGTAGTCACAGACCAACTGGTGAATTACCTGAACCAGTACAACCTACTATGCCCCCAGCAGCATGGGTTCAGATAGTAGCACAACACCATCTTGGCCCTCCTTGAATTCATTAACTCACTACATGAGTCACTTGACAAAGGCAAAGTGGTTGGATCAATCAAACCAAAGTATTTGACCTCATAAACCACTTGCTATGAAGGGAAAAACTCACAGAGACTGGCCTAGCTAGGGACACAGCAGACTGGTTTTAGAACTATCTGACAGACAGCACCCAAAAAAGTAAAAGTCAGTGGAGTCCTATCACACTCCAAGGCAGTGATGGTAGGGGTTCCTCAGAGATCAGTACTGGGTCCAGTACTGTTTAGCCCGTTCGTTAATGATCTACATAAAAATGTGTAGATGCACGCATCCTGCTATATGCAGTTGATGCAGTTGATGCAGTTATCTACAACAATAGCACTCAGCAGTGAACTACTAATCAAACCTAGCAGTGAAACTTCATTTCATGGGGCACTGGTTCCTACAGAATAAGCTGCTTCTAAATCACAAAAAAACTAAATCAATGTTATTCGCAAGCCAACAGAAAAAAAAAAAACTTCTACCCCTGACAATCTACAACCAGACAGATGAGGTCTTAGAACAGGTAAATACCTTTAAATATCTTGGTATCCACCTAGACAGTGCACTAACATACACTCAACATATAGATCATGTAGTTAGCACAGTTAACAAAAAACTGCGGGCCTTCTATAGACATAAGCACTTTATGACACCTGAGACCAGGAAACTTGCTGTAGCCTCCTTGGTTCTCTCTACCTTGGACTACAGACTGGTAATTTATGGAGCTGCAATAGACACCAACCTCAACAGAATCACAAATGTCCTAAATAATGCCTGTCATTTTGTGATAGCTGAGGACAGGCTCACACACACACAGGCAACCTCTATCTGGACACAAAATGGCTGCAACTAGACCACATGATGAAATTCCAAACCTGCCTAGTTGGTAAGAAGGCCCTACTTGGACTCACACCCACCTATCTCCAGACTCTGCTACACACCCACTATAACCACCACTCTACTAGGAGTGCAGCAAGAAATGCCCTCTACATCCCATGTTATAGGACCAGTCAAGCCATGAGGGCTTTCCCCTACCATGCGCCAAACTGGTTTTATGAACTTCCCCCCACACTGTTAGAGTTACCCAAACTGAACCATTTTAAATTGTTTCTAAAAAAATATCTTGCCCAGCAATTCACATGCCAGTGCAATCAGTAAACAGACCCTTTACAGACTACGTCCCTCTGCTGTGCCCCTAAAATTAGGAATAATTACTGACAAAGTTGCTTTCTGCTCCTGCTCGAAGCTCTAACAATGGACAAGGCGTTGCCCACTGCGCATGTACCACTGTATCATTCATGTATATAGCAACTCTGAATAATTGTTGTAACCTCTATATATTGCACTTAAACATGGGAACTTTGTATAGTTCCACCTATTACTGTACAAATGTATTCTGTAACCTACCTGTTTATCTTGTCTTCTGTACCTTCTGACATGGAATCTTTGCAAACGAGCTCTGCTCAAAGGTGTGTCTGAATATTCCAATAAATAAATAAATAAAATTAATAAATTAATAGAGTAAGCAGGGTGTTAGCAACTGAGAGAGGGAGAAACAGTAACGTTAAAAAGAAAGGGGGGAATGAGTGTGGGGGCAAGCAGGGAAAGGGCAGTAAAAAGCAGGATGACAACAGAATCTGGAAGGCCAGATGTGCAAATATTAGAAGTCTAGGAAATAAGATGCCAGATTTAGAGGCCATAATGGCAGAGACCATCCTGGATATTGTGGCCACTACTGAGTTATGGTACCCTGAAAAGCATGACTGGGACATGACCGTACCATGCTACACTCTGTTCAGGAAGGACAGGGTGGGGAGGAATGGAAAGGAGGGGGGTGGTGCTTGATGCGAAAGCATAAAAGCAACAGAGATACAGGGACTACAAGGGGAGGCTGAGGCTCTCTGGGTCACCCTGGAAAAGGGGAACAGAGCCATTATTTGCATAGCTGTGTTTCACAGAACTCCATCACAAGGTGAAGATTCAGATAAGAAGAAGATAAGCAGAAACCATTAGAAGGATGGCAGAAAAGGGGAACGTGCTGATGGTGGTGGATTTTAATCTCCCAGATGTGGATTGAAGTATCCCAGTTGTTGCTTCAAATAGAAGTAGAGATATCCTGGACTCACTGCAAGGGGCATTCTTTAGACAGCTAGTCAGTGAACCCACACATTATGGAGTAATACTGAACCCAATACTCAGTAATAGGGACAGTGTTGTGGACATCAAGGTGGGAGGCCACCTATGGACCAGTGATCACCATATGGTATGGTTCAATATAAGGACTGCTGTGGAACTGAACCACATATGGGTGAGAGTGCTGGATTTCAGGATAGCAGATTTTAAAAAGGTGGGTGAAAACCTCATGAATGAACTGGAACCGGGGGAAGAAACAGGTGGGCTGGAAGAACAGTGGGTGAAATTGAAAGGGGGCATAATGAAGGCAAGAAACTTATGTATCAAACAAGTAAGTAAGAGTAAGAGGAAAAAGAGACCACTGACCTTACAGAAATATAGGTGTGCAATGTACATGCAGAATGCATGCCACATGTTTAATTGTGCAATGTTTGCATGTGGTTCGCATACACAAAGTGAACCTAAACAAACCAGGTCTAAAAATCAAATCAAGTTTGCATGCTGCAAGCCTGACATGTGTGCAGCAGGTAAGCTAGTGTGAACATCTTCTAAAAATTACATCAGGTTCGCATGTTGCTTGCTTGACATGAGTGTGGCAGTTAAGCTGGTACAAATCTCATCTAAAAAACACATCAGTTTCTACTTCTTATACTACTGCTAGCAGTTAAAGTCATTAAAATACATTTTTATTTGAATTCCCATAAAAATTAGGTAAACTCATTCATTCTGATCCTTTTGCAAGTTGTTTAATCGCTTTTGATTTTTGCCATTAAATTGCCATTACTTTGTAAAGTATTTTTGCTTACTGCATTAAATGCCTAGGATATAGCCAGTCAACATCCCCCATTCCAGATGTACAAAGAGGAGCCTCTGTGTTGTGAAACCTTTCCTTTTTGTTTTGGATCATGCGAATCCCTTATGCATATTTAGTGCTACAAATGTGCTTCTCCATGACTGTTTCATCTCACTTACTTTCTCTTTGTCATTCTGTATTGCACATATACACTATGGCCATGCTCAGCACTTGTTGTACTGCTTAGGGTCTTGGAAGCATGTACCAAACCTCACATTTTGTCACTAAAATGAGGGACATGGACACTCAAAATGAGGGACAATGAGGGACACTAACCCACATGATGATCAGGACGCATCATGAAACATGGAGATACGGTATCTCAGAACACAATGGAAACCATTGCATTAGCACCTGAGAATGAATTTCTACCATAAAGCAGGGGTGCCATTTAGGTAGAGCAGAGGGGGGCAGTTGCCCTCCCCCCCCCGTATTTGTGCCTAGGTTGTTCTTATGGTGTGGCAATAATGGCATTAAATTTAGATTTAATCTTTTGCACAATAAGTGTCCACCTGGCCTGTGTGTGCTCATGCTGCAGGTACTCTCCAGACTCGACTGTGTCTGTATTGTGTTGTCCACTCTCTCCACCTATTAGTAGCAGCACAATCATGTGATGTGGATGAGCTCCAGCCAAGAAAGAGTGCATGAGTCTTGCAAGTGTGACACTCTTTTCCACAACAGAGTAGACAGCATAGTACCGCTTAGAGGAGTTGGTGAGCACTGAACTCTCAATAACAGTGTCATAGCAGTATATTTTTTTGGTCTACTCTTAGTGAGTCTCCATCTCCCCTGGTGGCTGAAGGGGCCAAGAGTGAGCTAGAAGCTAACTCAAGACTAGGCTACCTGCTTACTCTAATAGGCTTGCCCTTGCAAAGAAAAAAAAACAGCACAGACCCCCGCGGCAGCAAGCAAGGCTTAGCAGCAGTGGTGACAGCGGTGTGGGTGGCCTTCATAAGCCTTGATCAGTGCAGTGTGGCCGCAGCCACAGCAGCCAAGGGTGTAGGCAGGCATACTCACTGTACACATTTGTGTACAGTTTTGCTGAGTGCCTGACCCAAATCATATGCCTTTTTGTTAACATTATCATTCTAATCTGTACTATTTAAGTTAGTGTATGCCACTGAGCTGCGTCTCTGTTTAAACTTTTACTGTTTAGGAGATAGATATGTGTAACACCTGCTTAGAGATTGGATGAGTCATCTGACAACAATCTGATTTGTTTGCTATGGGGGGGCAGCATTTAGTGAGGATGTGTACATTTTTTTAATGGGGGTAGCAGTTGGAGAATGTGTATACAAAATGGAAATTTCTGGCTACACCCCTGACAGCAGCAACCAAACAAGAAGCAAGCAACTCAGGTTGGGGGGTTTCAGTTGGTGAGGCATCTTGGTCGAAGACCACGTTGGGGACCTGTGATGATAGGATCTAGCATCCAGCTTCTGACAGAAGGAGAGGGGGGAGTGGACTGAAAACTGGGCTGGTGGCACACTGTGCCAGACTGCAGGTCCTGGCCATATGGCTGAGTATGTAAACATAAATATATATATATATTTTTTTTTACAGAGGAATTGGGGAAGGAGGAATGACTGAAATATTGATGTGTTTTTCACATTTCTTCACCTTTGGGAGGCTTCATGACTGATAGAGGATGGGTATTAAATGGTATGGAGTTGGGGAGAAAAATTGGGACAAAGTTTTTTTTTGGGGGTGGGGCAGAAATTCAGACAGGAAAAAAATGGTTAGTAACTGGATGGGTTTAAATGGGTTTAAGCCCAAATCTGATGCATTGTTCTGGGGTATATATAGATGAATCTTATACATTTTAATTTTTCCTGATTTGCATAACACTTTTCATTCAAAACAAATAAGCTGTATCTTTTAGAGATGTTACAGAGATTCTAGAGCTGTCCCTTGCATTCATGGACAGTTGAGTGGTATGGTATGCACAGACTATTGGAGCCCCACTATAGTCAGGCTTATGCCCCCCCCCCAGTGAAGCTGACCTCCACATCCCACACTAAGGTGCATCATGACAAAGGGAAAATGAGACTGCAGGGGTGTGTACTATTGAAATTAATGGTGGTATTTTTTTTGTTACTATTTTATACATTATTGATGGAGAGTTGGGGATTAATGAAGGCCACCGCTCAACTAACAAGGGCCTAGCTAGTAGAACAGTGGCCTTCATTATTCTCCAGCTCACCATCATAATGTATAAAATAGTAATAAAAAATAACTCCACTCACTTCAAGGGGGTATGCCTCAGCACTCTCACCCATGGACATCATCTCTTAAAGACTCCTGCCTCTGGCTCCCTAGTACTCAAGTAAGAGACTTTTTACTTACATCTATACTCAATGGGTTGACTGTAGAAGCATAGCTGTACCTGCTACAGTGTATGTGCATGAAGAGGGGGTGGCCATGTGGGTGTGTGTCAAGTTATTGCTACTTTTGTGTTTGTACATTAAAGTCTGTCTGCAAGGAAGCATTCAAAACTATGGAGAGAAAACAGTAGGAGTACAGGCCAGACAGAAGTAATTAAGTGGTTTTGTGGGTACGTTTGTGTATTGGGGTGGGAAAAAACATGTGTTTCCATTGGTATGTGTGCTACAGTTCAACTGTGAAATTGAGATGAGTAAGAGAAGAAAACTGAAAAGCCTAACAGTGGCTACAAGCATGCTGCATGCATGCAGATATAGTCAGATACAGTATGTATTGAAGTACAAGCAAGCTATATGTGTGCAGACAGTATGGCTTAGTAGTTAAAGGCACTGGACAGCAAGCCACAAGACTTGAAGGCATGAAGACCTGGGTTTGAATCTCATTAACCCCCACTTGTGTAGTATGATCCTGAGCAGGTCACTTAACTTTTACGTGTGTAGTGACTACTTGTTTTTTGCATGTGTGCCACATGCATGCAGTCTTTCCCAATTTAACATAAAAATCATGGTTTCCACACTTGCTTGCTGCATGCATGCCATATGCATGCAGTCGGTTCCAATTTAACATTTAAATCATACTAGCAGCACGTATAGCACTTGAGTAGTTTTATGTGCACAGCATGAAAACATTTTATATAATTATTTCTGTAAGGGTATGGTTCTCAAAAGAGGTATCAAAAAAGGTTAGGTCAAAAAAGTGGCATTCAGAAGATATAAGGATACTCAGAGGGAGGAGGATAGAGAAGTGTATCAGGAGAAACAGAGAAAAGCAGGGAAAGCAGTAAGAAGAGCAAAATCACAAACTGAAGAGAAAATAGCCCAGGAGGTAACAAGAGGGGGCACTACATTTTTTAAGTATATAAGTGAAAACAGGAAGACCATGGGAGGGATTGTAAGATTAAGAAAGATGAGATGAATATTTCTGAGGGGGCCAAGAAAAGGCAGACACCCTGAACAAATATTTTTGTTCTGTGTTCAAAGTGGAGGGAGAAGGGAATGAGCCACAAAAAAGTAAAAGGAGCTCTGTAGGAAGAAAGATGGACACATATGTAGCCTAGAGGTTAGAGTAACGAGCTGTGAATGAGCTTTGCACATCCAACAGATCTAGGTTTGATTCCCACAACCTCCACTTGCATACTGTATGACTTTGAGCAAGTCACTTTACAACCCCAGTGCCCCCGAGTCACCCCTGAAAACAGGCACTTGTACCTAGTGGACCTTACCTGGTTACCAAAGAATAATAAAAATAAATAAATAAGAGATCTTTTCTCAGTGGATGACAACAAAATCTCCAGGTGGGGTAGAAAGGATAAGCAGAGACCTAAGAAACCTTGAAGAGTGGTCAAGAGTGCGGCAACTGGATATTAATGCAAATAAATCCAAAATAATGAATTTGGGACACATAAATCCAAAGGCAGAGTACAAAATGGATAGTGTATTATTGATGATTACCAAACAGGAGAGATACCTGGCAGTAATAATCATTGAGGACCTAAAGGTGGCCAGGCAATGTGACAAAGCTGTTGGGAAGGCTAGTAGGATGCTGGGATGCATAAGGAGAGGGATAACCAGCAGAAGGAGGGAGGTAGTGTTGCCTTTGTATAGATCATTGGTAAGACCTCACTTAGAATATTGTGTACAGTTCTGGAGGCTGCAACTACAGAAGGATATAGAAAGAGTGGAGGCTATCCAGACCAGAGTAGCTAAAATGGTGAAGGATCTACATCACAAGCCCTATGAGAAGAGACTGACGGAACTCAACATGTACACCCTGGAAGAGAGAAGGTAAGAGGGGATATGACAGCAACCTTTAAATACTTTACAGGAGTAAATGTACAAGAAGGAAGTATTTTTCTAGATGTATAAGAACAAGAGAACATGCTGTGAAGTCAGAGGGAGGTGGTTTCAGGAGGGATGTGAGGAAGTACTTTGTCACAGAAAGGATAGTGGATTCATGGAATAGCCTATTAGCTGAGGTGGTGGGGCAAAAACAGTGATGGGGGTCAAGAATACATGGGTTAGGCATAAGAGGATCTTAGCAAAAAGAAATGGGGGAGAGGAAAAAAGAGTCAGAGATCAAATAGAATGTACAGTGATATTGTAGATAAGGAAAATGGTCAGACTGCATGGGCCAAGCAGTCCTTATCTGCTAACAAATTATGTGTTTCTATGTAACCTCCATGATCTTTGAATATTTCTTGCACACTAAGATCATGCTAGAAATTGAAGGATGTTTTATTATGTTATAAGGGGTAGGTACAAATAAGAGGTCTGGGGCCCAATATTCAAAAGTTTGCCTGGTGGGCAAAGTGATTGCCTGCCTTTTGCCCAACATCTGTGTCCATGTGCAATATTCAAAGGGGCCAGGAGCACATGCTAAACAGGATAGTATGCATGCCAGGATCAATGTGCAATGGGAGTGGTGAGGACATGAATATAGGCACAGTGCAATATTCAGCCCATTAGCACTGTGTAAAAGGAATAGCACCAGCCACTTTACACAGTCCAAGTACCATCAAAAGAAATCCAATTTACTCCAAGCAACCTTAGTAGCTGGCAGAGATACTGCAGCCAACAACCAAGTTGGTGGTTGGGGGAGCACTCCTGCTCCATGGTGTAGTGGCAGGGTACAGAGATTGAAGGATAGGGGGGTACCACTGGACACCAGGCAATGATTAGGCCTTAATGAGGCAGAGGATCAAAAGGCAGGGGTGCGGCTGGCCCACCGGTGCAGCGATAGTGCTACTGCTTGTGACGCCAGTGACCCAGGTTCGGTAGCAAGCCCGGATCGTCAGAGGGCCAGCTGGGGGAGAAGGATTGAGCACCCATTGGGCCAGTCTCCTTCTCTGGGAGGGGTGGGTAGCTCTCCTTACTGCAATACCGCCACCACCTGGGTGACCACGGGTAGTGCTAGGGCAGCGAGAAAGCATAACAGTAGAGAGGGGCAGGCGCTGGCCGTGGAATGGAGCGGAGGTGCGTCTCTGTGCATCTCCATCTCATTGGTCCTCCCCGTGTCCTGATGCCTGCAGGGGCGGGGACCAAAAACTAGGAAAAAGACCCCATGTCAGGTCTAGGTGACCGTCTCCCGCACTAGAAAAAATCAACCATGGAAGTACCGGGGAGAACTTCAGCTGCATACTCCCTTGAGGCTTGGAGGAAGGTAAGAGGGAGGGCCTCCTCTTCCCCACCTTGGGGGTTAACTGGGGTTCTAGAGGTACATGGAGTGGGGCACTACTGGAGTGACCCCAGTCCCCTCCATGGGGTAGCCTGGAACAGGTGCATTGGGAGCCCTGAGAGAGGGACCTGACATGGAGAGAGGGAAAATAAAAAGAAAGAAAAAAGGTAGGGGTGAAACTGGATCCCAGGGAATGATTAAAACTTAATTGGGATGGGGATCAGAGGGCAGGGGTACCCCTGGACACCAGGGAATAATCCGTTATTAAGAGGGATGGGATTGGAGGGTGGCAAATGCCACTAGACACCAGGGAATGGGTTGTTCTTCATGTGGCTGGGGATCAGATGAAGGGCAGTGCCACTAGATAGCACAGAATAGTTTGTTCTTCACATGGACAGGGATCTGGGACAGGGGATGCCACTAGAGACCAGGTTGTTCTTTATGTGAATGGGTGATCAGAGTTGGGGGGGCGGTCACGGGGTTACAAATCCTGCCACTACTTCTCATGTAAAGGTGACCATAATGGGTATATATATATATATATATATATATATATGTTATAATAATGCTTTGCATGCCCAGTGGGCTAATTTGCATTTTGCCAGCTGAATATCACACCAGGGGCCCCTAGCACTAACTGGTCTGGGGGTGCAGCAGTTCAGTGCACCTCAGTATGGGATGCATACAGCCCAGATTCCTGCTGGGGCACTGCTACTCAACTTTGTGCTGCCCCAACATGGCCCAGTATTCAATGGGATAGTGCCAGTGCGCAATCCTACTGAATATAGCATCCTTGGGGTCGTGGCCAAGTGCAGCACAGAACTTTGTGCTCCAATTTTGCCCATTTTGCAGTACTGGGACCCTGATTTTTTAAAAGGTTTAACAAGCGAATTTTCCATGTTGTCCCACGGAGGAGAAGTAGGCTGCTTTGAATCCATAAACCATGTTGCTGTCTGTTTTAATCTGAAGGCCCTGTAATATCCCTATGACCAAGGAAGAGCAAACACTCCATACTGTCTGGATGCGCTTAATGTCCTGATATTAAGTCTAGGGGGTTTATCATCCCGCAAGTATTCAGATATTAGACTTTCAACCTTTATTAACCATTCACCTTCAATGAATGGGGGAAGATTATTCAGAACATAAAATACCTTAGGGGCAAAGATCATTTTAACCTAATTAATTTTCCCCCACAGAAATAGATGCAGCTTGGATCATTTCTATAAATCACTGGACAGTTCCTTTAGGGCAGAAGTCAAGTTAAAGTCTGTTGTTTCTTTAAAGGATGTAAAAATATTCATCCCTGTGTAAGATATACCTTTCTGTACCCACGTAAGGTTGTAATCTTCAGTCAATCTAGATTCTTCATATTTCAGATGAGTAAATGTAACAGCTCCTGAGTTAGAGAAGTTTATAAAGAGACCAGATACGGTTCCAAATTCTTGTAGTATGTGCTTTAGGTTCCAGTGGAAAAGTGTGGCTGGGCAAGTATTAATTAGGATATTGCCTGCAAATGCGAATATTTTAATACTTCTCCACCTGAACTATTTTTTGGAACTTAGAATTCTCTTTATTAAAGGCTCTATTGCTAAACAAATAAAGAGGGTGATAAGGTGCACCTTTGCCTTTTGCCTCTAAAGAGATGAATTTGGTCTGAGATCATACCATTAGTTACAACAGATGATTTAGGTTTGTAATAAATTATTGAAATCCACTTTTTCAGATTTGGGCCACAGTTATAAAAATCTAGCACACTGTTTAAAAATCTCCATTCTACAGAGCCAAAAGCCTTCCCTGTATCTATGGGGATTGCAATGGTGGGTGCTTTTTGTCAATGTTTAGAGGTCTGTAATACAGAGAATAATCTATTTCAATTATCAGACACCTCTCTGCCTTTCATGAGTCCCACTTGTTCTTTTTCAGTTAAGGATTGCATTATATGTACAGATCTGTTAGCTAATACTTTTATCAAGATTTTACCAACAAAATTCAAAAGAGAGACGGGCCTATAATTTGATCACTCTGGGGGTCTTTTCCATTTTTGGGTAGTAAACAAATTATTCATGGTGTTCAGTCAATTTTCCTTTTCCCAGGATTCTTGAAACATTTGTGCCAGATATTTCCCAATGATAGGAGTAGTGTGTCTATAGAATCTGCAGGTTAGCTGCCTCGGTGATGCAGAGAGCTGAGGATATGTGCACCTTATCTCTTGCCACACCAGCAACCTGGGTTTGGGAATGAGCTTGGGTTGCCAGGGCGGAAGGAGGGATGGCTGGAAGAGGATCGAGCAGCCATTAGGCAGCTCTACTCTCCCAGATCAAGGTGGTGACTCAGCTGCCAACAGGTGAAGGCCTTGTGTCAGAGCAGACAGTAGGAAGCTGATGTAGTGTCAGGCAGGTGTAAGGAACTGTGGGCCCAGGAACACATGTGCCCTCCATGATGCCATGGCCTCTGTGACTGAGGGAGAAAATAAGGGGAAAAAAGTCTCCCTGCCATCAAGTGTGACTGCCTTCAATGGCCTTGGGTCATGCGCCATGTGGATCCCCAATGGCTCGATGGCAGGGGGAGGAGTGGCAGATGGGTCTGAGGGTGATCGGAATCAGGGCCCAAAGATAGGTGCAGGGTGGTGGCAGCAAAGCAAACTGCTCTATGGAAAAGAAGAAAAAAAGTATTTGCAAGGTAGCTCATCTGGTACGGGGACATTCCCAATGGAGATTTACTGATAACTTCTACAGTCTCCTCTAGTGAAAATCGACTATCTTTATTTTGCGTGTCTTCTTCTGAAATTGTTGGTAGTTTCACAAAATGTTAAGAATTTATCCAGTGAGATGGGATCAACTGAACCTTGTGACCGATAATGATTTGGGTAAAAGTCTTAAAAGCACTTGTTGATAATTTTCAGGTCATATGAAACCTGTCCATTATTGTCTCCAAAGCCTTTAACAGAATTTTGTGTCTGCTTCTTAAGGTGATATGCCAGAAGTTCCCTGGTCTTTTTCCATCATAACCCAGTATTTCTGTTTGATTCAAAACAGTGCAAATTCTATTTTGACAGACTGCATTTTGTTTATTTCAAAGTTTAAATTTGTAATTTTATATAACTGATCTTGTTTGTCAGTTGAGTCCTTTTTAAATTCCAGTTGTAATTGTTGCAGTTGTTCCTGATTACTAGTCAGCTCTTTCTGTTCTCTCTCTTTGTTTGAAATAACCTATTATCCTCTCTCTCTTATATGTCTTGTACACTTCCCACAAGCACTGAAATGAGATCTTCTTCTTGTTATTTATTTCAAAATACAAAGATGTCTCTTTGTTGAGCCATTATTTTAATCTAGAATCCTGTTAAAGGGAGATATTAAATTTCCATCTGAAACTTTTTGGAAAATTTTGATAAAAATGGAAGGCAGATTTAAGTAGGCTATGATCTGAAATAATTATAGAGTCACATTCTATGTAGGCTATTAAATGACAAAGGTTTAAGGGTAGAAAAAATGCAGTCTACTAAAGGAATCATGTCTTGCCAAGAAAAAAATAATAATCTTGTGTTGCAGATGGGCTATTCTCCATGCATCCGAGAGCCCAAATTTAGCTGTAACATCATGCAGAGCTTTCCTGGATTCGGTGCAACAATTTGAGGTTTTACATTACTTTTACCAAGAATGGGATCCATTATTTTGTTGAAGTCACCTCCAAGATAATTTCACATTATTTTAGCGAGGCAGTTTCAAAAAGAATTTTTAAAAATGTCAGCCTGGTTAGAAGTAGGGGCATAAATGCAGTATTACAAAAACATTGTTTTTTTAATAAATAGAGTTACAGATAAAATGTTATTTCTGTCTTTAGGATCTGACACACGGCTATGTTTAATAACATTTACCCCTTTCTTAATTTGTATAGCTACTCCACTTTTTTACTATAAAAGCAGTTACTTTTTACAGTAGATACCCAATTTCTAAGTAATTCTAAGGGGATCAAATATGTATCTTGCAGAAAGGCTATTTCCTCTGTTTCTTAAGATGATTAAGGACTCATTATTAAAGTCGGGGAACCAAGTCCATACACTTTCCAAGTAAAAAATTGTACTGCTCCCATGTTGCTATGATACTTTAAAAAAATAGTAAAAGAGTACAAGTATAAATTCTATATAGCAGTCAGGAAGTAAATTAAACTTAGCAGAAAAAAGTACTGTAATTTTTTCCCTAATATTCTAATAACAATTTTCCAGTAAACTGTTATAAATTGTAACCTATAATCAGCCTGTCATCATTTAATAATGAAAGAATACAATGAATGTTACAGAATCTTAAATTATTATACAATTCATGAGGTATTTCCTTATAAAATAGAACTAGGTTAGATTAGTAGAACATCAAATAGATTTTGGGTTACAGCACAGTAGTACCTAGAAGATGTGGGTGATGGGGAAAAAACAGGGAATTTGGGATTAGCAAAAAACTCACAAAATGAGGAACAGTTGTGTTCTACATAACCAATGATAAGCCAGACAGTTGTAATCCAAAGCTAAGGTTATATGAGCAGGTGAAAGTTAACCAGTTGACAAACCAAATCAGGTTATGCTGTCATAGCCTTATAATACCTAGATCTACATACTTTAATAATTACTAAGCATCAGAAAACATGATTAATTTCTCAGGTTACATATATGAATAAGGCAAATTAATGGCATTCCTCTCAGATGCTTGATAGGGGTATACATAGGTAGAACCAGTGAAAAGAACCTTTAAAAGTTAATTCACCATGGGCCAGATATTCAAAACTTTGCGCTGGGCAAAAACCGTTTGCGCAGGTTTAGCGCAGGATTAGCGCGGGTCTGCTATATTCAAAAGGCCAAATAGCGCGGGCAAACTGCATTAGCACTGTGCAAAATTACAATGTATGCAAGGGGCAAACTGACATGAATACAGGCGCAATGCTATATTCAGTGACTAGCACTGCACTAAGTGGTTTTGCACGACTTAGCATGACACTTAGTGCGGTGCCCATTACCGCCCAGAAGAAGCTTGTCTTAACCCTGGGCAATCAGCTTTGCATGACACTATGGCTTTGCGCGGTGTTTGTATGGGTTTAGCGTGGGTTTTGTGTGACTCTAACAAATAAATATGACACATAGATAAAGCCAAACATAGAGGAAGCATGCTGCTAACTGATGGCAACACAACGATGCCATCATCTGCCACCAGTCCCAGCCATGCCAGGCAGTAAGTGGTGACCCTGCCACCAGTGGACAGCATGGCAGTGTGGCCATGCAGCACACACCTGTGGACCACACTTCTGTGGACACCAACAGATGCCAGCACATACATGCAGCACTGTGGGCATGGAGGATGTTGAGGGGAGCATGTATGGGTGGTGAGGCTGTGCCACAGACCAGGTGTGGCCACGAGGCTGGGACACATCATGCAGTGCACATGGGCCAGTATTGGGAATACTCCAACACCAGTGTGCCTTTTGGATAATATATGCCCCCCCGGCCACATACCACACAGCTGTACAACTGCCACAGCACACAAAGCCAGAAAAGTACATGTCACTGTGAGCATCCCATGCCACAGGTGCAGCATCTGTGGGTCACACAACAGCGTAACAGTAATGTCCACTGTCAGTAAGCACCTGCAGGTTGGGCCTCTCTCTGTGTATAGTGCAGTCATCATCACTGCCCTACACACCATAGGCATTGCTGTGTCCGCACACTACTGGACCCCTTGCTACTGTAGTTTCTGCTGTGCACTGTAGTATGACCTACAATGTGACAGTTGCATGCAGCACCACCACCATCTGTGCCTATGCTGTGTTGTCCCAGTACAGCTGCAGGCAGCAGCGCATGTGGAAGTAGTGTTCAAAACTGTATAATATACCCCAAGCTGTTTGCGCAGCGCTAGCATGTTTGCGCGGGTTTAGCGCAGGGCTAAACAGTTAGCCCGGTGCAAACTGCATGCAAATCAGGGCATAATGAGATGCTAATCTGGATGTTTTCCCACAGACTACCTAAGTAAGCTCATTTGCATGTCACTTTTGAATATGGCAAAGTTTAGCGACGGGCAAACGTGTTTGCACCAGGCTAATGGTTTAGCCCTGCGCTAAACCCGTGCAAATGTGTTAGCCCTGTGCTAACAGTTCAGGGAATATTTTACAGTTTTGCACACTGTACTTTCACATACGCTGCTGCCTGCAGCTGTACTGGGTCCACGCATTTCCTGGCATACACATTGGCCACATAGGTCATCTCTACCTACCTTCACATCGCTGTGCACTGTGTTGTTGTTGTGGTTTGCACTTCCTGGTTGCCATATTCAGAGCTGTCTTATTCCATGGCTAAGTTTGCCCTGCACTCCCAGCCCAGTTTGCCTGGCCTCATTCCCATGCTATATTCAGAAGCTGTTTGCCCCGGGCTATTCCTTTTGAATATGGCTTGTTTTGTGCTCCGGGCTATGTTTGCCTGCTGGGCAGTGCTAATTTAGCCCCGGGGCAAAGTTTTGAATAGCTGGCCCTATGTCTAAATAAATTAAAGTTCTAATACCTATACTTAGATAAACATCTATGCTAAAACTCACTTGTTCAGATAGGTAGATGAGCAGTTTGTTAAATAGTAAGGCTTCCTCATTATCATAGGACCAGACAATGGAGTACATAAAGGGAGAGTTCAGAAAGGTTATCCTTTTATGAACTCCATTAAGAGGCTTCCCAGTTATAGGATTCACTTGACAATGTTTCTGTGCATCTGTGTATCCCTGAGATTATTGCTCATATACCTTGGCACATATCCAACTGACTACTAACCTATTAGTCAGATATACCATAAGTGTATAATTTGTTTTTCAGTATCACTGATGTTCAAGTAAGCCTAGTGGATTTTGTTCCTGGAAGTGAGTAGTTAGGAATGTTATCAATCTTAGATATTTGTAGATTGCATAAAACAGTTTCTATTAATAAGGTGTTTATGCTTTATAGTAGTCAAAGCTATGCACTGTAGGTATCCAATCACTGGTTCCAAAAATGATGCCAAAAATTAATATTTAAATTTTGTAAGAAGCCATTATTTGACGCCAAATAACTTAACAGAGTTTATTGAGACAAGAGTGACAGCTCTAATTAGTATATCCCCTAAGATCATATTTGGATCCATTTATAAGGGGATGATATAATGAGGTGCTTTTTCTAAATTTATAAGAAGCAGCTGCGTACTATCTGGACCAGATGAAATACTGCTAATACTGTGACATTGTTTCAAGTCCCATATCAACACTGTATATAATATATTAGTCACATTTTGGCAAAACATATAGGCCCATATATTCAAAGGGGTTGCACCTGGCGCAACTGAGGTGCACCAACGTAACCCCAGAAATGAGCCCCAGTGCAATATTCAAAAGAAGGACTTGCACAGTGCAACACCCAATGCGCCAGGGCAGAATGATAATTGTATGCGGTACATCTCCAGGGGGTGCACCCATGCATATGTGGCACATCCCGATATTCAGCCCGGGATGTGCGGCACATATGCTGCCACAATCCTGAGGTGCACCGCATATCTGGGCCCAAGGTTGAGCCCGAAATAAAAGGCTCAGGTTCCAGCTACCCACAGGTATGCTGCTGTACTGCAATGTGCAACACAGCAGCCACCATCCATGGGTAGCAAACACCACCCCAACACCATGCATAAGCAATGTCCCTAATAGGCTAGTGGTACCCCCCACCCTGCCTGTAGCTGCGACCGCTGAACATATATGTAAGATATATCCCTGGTAGTCAAATGGTAACCCCCCCAACCCCATAGCCATGATCACCAAAAATAAAAGTAAATTAAATCCCTGGCAGTCTAGTGGGACCCCCACCCTGCCTGTAACCCCTATCACTGGTAAACCCTGTGTAAAAACAACCTTGGTGGTCCAGTGATGCCCCCCACTCCCCCACCCACACAAGACCCCCTGCCCACCCAGCTACCCCTTCATTGGTGGCAGCAGAAACCCTCCGCATCCCACCCAGCTGCCCACCAAATGACAGCTTACAGTAGCAACTGTAAGCCTATTGGTCCACACTGTGGACCAATGGGCTTGCAGTGTACAGTATACTGTGATAGTCATTCACAAAACCGATATTTCCTAAAGCCAGATTGTTTATCTGAAATTAAATGATATATATCTAAGTAGTCAATAATTTGTCTTTATAATAATTTCTCAAATACTTTCTGAAACACAGAAATGCTAGAAATTAGCCTGTATGAATTTGGACTTGAGGGGTCTCCCCCTTTAAAAATAGAAGTCACAGATGCTGTTCTCCAGTCCTCAGGCAAACAAGAAGATCTTAATGACATATTAAACAGGTAAGCTAAGTGTCTGGATATTACCTTAGTAGATATTTTTAGAAAACTTGGTGCAATACTATATGGTCCTGCTCCTTTACTGATATCCCATTTGTTAAGTTCCTTATTAACTTCTGCCTCAGTTATACTTTAAAAAATAAATATGGGTTGGTTCATTCTTATTGAAATATCCACTTCCAGAAGTGGCATCTGAAAATGAGGGTGTTCTTTCTGAAAGGAAAGACCAACCTCAGCAAAAAAATCATTAAACAACTTTGCTTGCTCAGATGGTTTGTGCAGAATAAAATTATTATGATTCAGAAACTTAGGCAGAGCTGTAGCTGTAATTTTACTCAATAATGAGTTTATACTTTTCCATGTTTTCTTAGGATTTCCAGAAGGATCCGACAGTTGAGTTGTGTAATAGTCTAGTTTGGTCTGCCTAATTTTTGTTGTGCTTTTATTCCTTATCACCCTAAATGCTAATTTATTGTCTAGGGATTTTGTTTTCCTTAGCTGATTCCATACACTATTTTTCCCCTAATAAGCTGTTTTATTTGATTTGTTATCCAGAGAGCTACTCTGTTACTTACCCTTTTTTAAATTTCAGAAGCATGTTTATAACAGCTAAGAATGAAGGTTTTTTTTTTAACACATCATATTTTCTCCCCTAGCAGCCACTGACCTGCCTTTATTCCAGCCGCCGCTCCAGCTCCACTTCCAACCCTGAAGTTCTGCATGCCCAGCTGGCAGATGCAGTTCTACCTTGAAAGGGGCACCCCCCCTTGCCCCTGCAATAGGTGAGGAACCATTACCAGCACACGCCGTCCAGACACCATCGGCTGGTGGAGTGCGGCCATCAAGCTGCTGCTGTTTGTGCTGCTCTGTTTTTCCATTTTTTCCTGACCCCAGGAGTGCGAGCATGCAATGACATCAGGACACATACGTGCCAACGTCTGCCGCAGTCCGTGCTGCTATTCCAGCTCTAACAGTGCCCCCCAGTCGTCACCAGGGGCCGCTGTTGAGCAATGGCTCCCTGGATCTCTCCCCGGGGATAGGAGAACTGTCCACTGGACGCTCGATCCTTATGCCCCCAACCACCGACCCGGGCTCATGTCCGAATCCGGGTTGCTAGCATGCTGTGAGGTGTGGCATCCAACGCCTCAACCCTCAGCATCACCGGGACAGCTAAGAATGAAGATTAAAAAAAAAAAAACATGCAGTTGAGATATCTGGGCATGCATACAACAACTTCCAGTCAACTTCAGTCAAATCCCTCAGAAATTCCTGATCAGTAAATCTGGAAAATTTATGTGTGATTATTGTACGTGTGGAGAACATAACTTTTGAGTTATCTCTTATGCATGCTATACAGCAATGATCACTAACATTGGCCTCAAATACTGATGAAATATATTTGTGGTGTTGTTGTTAATACAACATCAAGTACAGAATCCTTTCCATGATCAATTTTATGTGGCCTGGTGGGTTTTTCTATCATTTGTGTGAGATTCAAGGCAGTAAATTGATTTATAATATCCTGATCAAGGTTAGCAAAGTCCCAATTTAAATTTCCCAACAGGATAAACTCTTGATTTAAAAATGGTGAAATTAAAGTACTCAGTGGCCCAGATATTCAGAAATGTGCCAAAGGCTGGTGCAGCGCAACTCAAATGCACCCTGGCGCAGAGAAAGCAATATTAAAAGATTGTGCACGGCGACATGTGCCAGTGCAACATTGCTGAATATCACAGGGAGGCGCCATGGTGTAACCAGAGGTGCGCCAGGGAGCAACCAGACCTGCACCAAGCACAACCAGAGATGCACCAGGGAGCAAAGGGAGAAGCACAAAGGCACACAAGGACCAGCCCCAGGCAATGGTGGGAGCACAGCAGCAGAGGGAATGCATGGGCAGGCAGTGGAACACAGCTGGGGACAGTGGCAGGGAGGCACAGTGGTGGGCCACAGGTGACCACTACCTGCATGGCACAGACAGGCAGCCAGCACCCCCCAGTGCCAGGGCACTGAATGCAGGGAACAGGTGGCACCAACGGCCAAGGGAGAGCTGCCACTGGAACCCCTGCTAGATGCCAAGCCCCCACCCAACCAGACTACGATGAGCCACACCCTGATACATGGCACCCAACACACATGCCACACATCCTGGACAGCCAGCCCATGGCCACCCCAAGGCACAGCCACCAACCAAGGGGCAGGACACCACCATGCAAGGCTTGCACAATGACACAGGCACACCATACAGACACCCACCACGCTACTGCAGCATGGCTCCACATGCCAGCTGCAAAGCAGACATAGACACAGGCAGTTAAGCAATAAATCTGTATTAAACCAAACTATGTACAATGGAATGGGGTGGGAAAGGGTAGGAGAGAGAGGGAAGGGGACAGGGACTGTACAGTGGAATGGGGGAAGGAAGGGGAAGGGATGGCAGGGGTAAAAGGGAAACAGTGGGCCAACTATGGGCGGCCACAGCCTGCCACCGCCTGATGCCTCCACTCTGTTTGTCACACAGCACCATCTGCCTGGTCTGTTGGGCCACCTCCAGGGTTGTCGAGGTGATCAATATAATCTGCCATTACAGTCAGCAATAGAATGGCAGCTGCGAACTCCTCCAGTTGATTATAACAAAGGAATGGATAGGTGATCAGTGCAAGTCCCTAGGAACTATGCCCTCCCACTCTGCGCAACGGGCAGTGGGAACACACACCCCTAGAGTGGCACCCTGGCCACGCACAGTGGGTGACCCAATGCCTGCTAGCATCCCAGCATGCGACAACAGTGACAGACAGGTGGCATAGGGCTGCAGCAGCACCACAGCAGCACCGGTGGCAGCCAGGTGCACACCCATCCCGCCAACAGCTGGTACACGTGTGCAATGGCTGCCCCACAGTGGCATGCACACCACACAGTGTGCAGCATACAGCTGACATGGCACATGGCACAGGTGGCTATGGCCACACAATCACCCCCGCTGACCACCCGGTAAGGAGTAGAGGAAGTCAATAGTGCCTACCTGCCAGCTGCGGTGCTGCTCGTGCCTGTCCTGCTGCCACTCCACCTGCACCAGTTGGGCCCACTCCACCAGATGATGGTTCCACAGTGGCCTGCTGTGCCCCACCAGGCACCCCTGCCACTATGGCAAAACGCCAATCCTCAGGCCCTAGGAATGGAACACAGACAGGCACACATCAGAGTACAGCCACAGCATGTGCCCATCACCCCCACCCCTGTGCTTAGTGTGCGCCCCAGCCTGACATGACCCACAGGGCAGTAGCGCAGTATACCCAGCAGCCAGCAGTGCCACACCACATGGCACATGCTGACAGTGCCCCCCCACAGGGCATGTCAGGCAGCCCAGCCAACACCATAGTATGGCAGTTGGGCATAGATGCAGCATGTGATGACTTACCTGGCTGTGGCACAGCCCCCCTGTGGAAACGTGCCTGCAGCAACCTCAGCCTCTCAGAGTCCCACCACATCAAGTCACAGTACCGGTGGCGGCACTGCTCACTGGTCTGAGTCACCCCAGTATCCCAAACCAGGCCTGCAGCAATGGCCTGCCAGATCTCAGTTCTGGCCTGCTGCAGGGGCTCCTGGCCAAACAGATGAGGTGCATGTGGCTGCATGTGGGCCACAAGGTTGACCAGCTCAAGGACCATCCAATTAGGAGCATATCACACCCCTCGCTTTGGCATGCGGTTCTGATCCAAAATGGCATCTAGTAGCACACATGCACAACATGCACGGGATGCACGCTTTGTGGAGGCATGCGCCGCATGCGCCAATCGTGCATCACCGTGGATACGCGGCATGGGCGTGGCCCACCTGGCATGTGGTGTGTAATCCCAAGGGGCATAGGATCAGGTCAGGGGTCACCCGGCGCACAGTGCGCTAGAGCGCAATAGGAGCCATGGTGCATTGTGTGCCATTGCCCCTATGGTGCCGGAGTGCAATAGAAGCCATGACGCATAGTGCTCCATGGCCCCTATAGCCCACTGAGCACACAGTGTGTGATAGGAGGTAGCACAGGCCACAATGCATGCGTACTGTGGCCAGCACACTGCGCATGTCATGGCATTGTGCCACGACATGCGCCGGAGCAATTCCATTGCACAAGGAGCAAGAGCACGATATTCAGCCGCCACATGCTAATGAGCTCAACAGCCAATGCACGGCACACCGGGGAAATTAGCAAGTCATTACCATTGTGCTACAGCTCATTTGCATGTGATGCACTATAAAGGTGCAGCACAACAGCCCAGGCCATGAACCGGTATTGCAACCATTGGAGGTAAGTTGCGCCTGCTGTGGGAACAGCCAGGAGAGCAGGGTGGATGGGGTGGGCAGCTGCAGGCAGCAACACAAATGTCCTTGTCCACAGGTAGCACCATGTCCAAGCGTGAGGAGACTGAGGAGCGTGGGCCTACCTGCAAGCGCAGGCCCAACTTTATGAAGACAGAAGCCGATGCCCTGTTCGAGTCCTACCTTGACAGGGAGCAACTGCTGAGTGGTGCCACTGGCACACCACAGGCCAGGGCTGTGGACTGGGTGGAGGTGGAAGTGGCTGTGAACCTGCAGGACAGCCACCAGTGGTTGGTGCAGGAGTGCAGAAAGAAGGTGGGCACTGATAAACACAACATTAAAGAGAAGGTGGTGGCCATACGGGCAGCCAGGACAGCCTCTGGTGGGGGCCATGCTGCTGTGCCACAGCTCACAGTGCAAGAGGAGCTGGTGGTGGCCACCATGCAGTGCAGCACCATTGAGGGTGTGCCAGGTGGTGGTTTCCAGACAGGAGGGAGCCCATCACTGCATGGTATGTATGCCAGTCCCGGGGGGATGCCAGTATTGCAGCACTGACACATCTGTTTTCTTTTACAGCACTGGCATGCCAGCATGCAGGGGAAGGGGCACCAGTTGCAGCCATGGGGGCAGGCCCAGCCCTGGAGGACCAGCCATCCACCTCCACGGGCATCCGAGGGCCTGATCGGCTGCAGCACACCACCGCTGTCCAGCCGGTTGTCCTGGGCTTGGTGTCAGATGAGGCCCTGGCTGTGTTTCAGCAGGATGCCAACCATGGAGACACCCATACCTACTACCATCACTGGCAGCACAGCCAGTGGCCTGTTGGTGGTGGAACAGCTGCCCGCCACTACCTCTGGTGCCACCGTGTGCACAGCCACAGCAGTGCCATGTGGTAGTGATGGTGCGTCTGCTCAGGTGCTGTCCAGCATTCAGGGGCCATAGGGGCAGCAGCAGCAGATGGCTGGGGATGTTGGGCAGCCAGATGCAGAGTCCACTGCTGGGGTGCCACACAGTGACCTACCCCAAGGGGACCCCGCTGTGCAGTGTCCACTTGAGCTGGGGGCTGTGCAGCGTGGTCGTACTCCCCTGCCCATGCTCCCCTGGGTGCTGACCCATTGTCAGATCACACCCGATTGTTGTGGGCCTCCATGGATCAACAGGTGCTGCTCATAGCTGGGGTGCATGCACTTCATGCAGAGGTGTGCCAGGCAGCTGAACTGTGCGAGAGGGCACCGTGCAGGTCCTGGAGGCTATACAGCACCTGTAGGAGGACACGACCGCATTCCTGGATCTCATTGCCAATGCGATCTTGGTTGACCTTGCCTGGGGAGGGCCTGTTAGGGTGCCAACACACCCCTGCACCACCCCAGTCATGTTCCTCACAGTTCAACCCTGCAGTTGTACACAACACCCCTGGCCATTGAGCAGCCAGTGGCTGCCGACTGGCCCGCTGTGGCTGCCACATGTCCACGGTGGCCATGGTTCTGCGCTGCAGACCTGATGTGCATGCCACCCTATCTGCAGTCTGCTATCACTGCCCTGTGTGCACATGGGTGATGTGTATGGGTGCATACCACAGTCATGGCAACTGTGTGTAGTGCCGTATGCTGCCTATGTGTACACCTGCCCAGCTGCTGGCCTGTGTGCTGTGTGCATGATGAAAGCAGCACAGCAATGGTTGTGCCTGTGCACTGGCACCCTGCATCTGATCCATGCCATGTGCTCGCACCTGGGTGTGTGTTTGCATGTGTCCATGTGTGTGTGTGTGTGTGTGTTGCTGTACAGTGCTGCATGCTGTTGTGTGTGGCTGTGTGGCACTGCCACCCCCAACCCTGCCCCATGCCTGTGTGTGCATGCCCATTGCTATGCCTGCCCATGCCCGTGTGCCATGCCACTGTGTCTGGCCACTGCATGTGTGTTGCTCCACCTACCTGCGTGTGCCAAAGTGCTCCTGTGCAATTGAGTCCCGGTACTGGCGTGCCATCCTTTGGAGCTGGGGATCCCTCCACTCAGGGGAGGCTGCCCACTGCCCCGGCCCATTGCCCTCATCATCCCCACTGCTGTCCCCCTCTTCAGCCTTAACATCTATCCCATGGTCAATGGCCATGTTGTGCAGTATGCATCAGGCCAGGAATAGACCACAGGCTTTCGAGGGGCTGAACTGTAGGGCACCGCCAGATCTGTTGAGGCAATGCAATCATGCCTTCAGCATCCCAAACACATACTCAATGATGTTCCGCATGCTGGCGTGTGTCTCACTGCAGTGGTCCTCTGCTGGGGATGACGTGCGCTGGTAGGGGGTGAGCAGCCATGGCCAGAGTGGGTAGCCACTGTCACCTGAGTGGACAGATACATGGTTAGCCTAGTGTCCTCTATCGCTATGCCCCTTGCCCATCCCCGGTGCCCCTGCCAGCACACCCACCCTGCCAGCACCCTTCCCATGCCCTGCTGTTCCCAGCTCCCCATGCCCATCCCATACTCACCCACTAGGTGGCCCATAGGGATGTCCCCACTCTCGAACCTGTGGCACAGCGCAGAGCTGTACCAGATGAAGGGATCATGTGCACTCCCAGGGTGTGTGGCACAGACATTGGTAATGTGCTCCCTGGCATCACGCACCACTTGGCAGTTGACACTGGTGTAGCCCTTCCTGTTCACATATGCTATGCCCTCAGGGCCAGGTGGCATGCGGATACCCACATGGGTGCAGTCAATGGTCCCAAGCACACCAGACATCCATGCTACCCTGTGGAAGTCCTGCATGGTTGCAGTACTCTATGCCTGTGTGCTGGGGAACTGGATGTATACCACAGCATGTGGCAGCAGGGAGTTGAGGAATTGTGTGAGGAGGCATGATGTGGCTGACTGGGTTATGCCTGTGGTGTCCCTGTTGGTCTCTGGAAGGTGCCCGTGGTGAGCAGGTACATGATGGCTGTCACCTTCATCTCCACTGTCAGGGCATGGCTCCGTCTAGTGGGTACCTGCATCTCCTCACTGCACAGCTCACAGAGCTGCCTCAGAATAATCCTGTTCAGGTGATACCAGCCCACAATCTCTGTATCACAGTGGTTCTTAAAGCTGATGCAGGCATGGTACCACCTGTTCTGGGTGTACCACTGATGGCCCTTCCACGGCCACATTGCTCTTCCTCCTGCCTCCTCACACCCCCTCATTACAGCCTCCATTTGGAAGACTGTGCTGGCAATAGCCCCTGCTGTCCTGTGTCCCCCTGGGCTGTCGGCTCCAGTGGTCTGCTTGCCACTGTGGAGCAGTGCCTTTCACTCTGCCTGGCTCCCTCTTGCTTCCCCTACCCCTGGCTCGCACTCCACTGACACCTGTGTCCCACACCCCTGTGGCTGCCTGTTCCCCTTCCTCAGTCCCTCACAGGCTCTGTCACCCTTTTGCCTTCTGTTCTCCCCCTCCAGGGTCTGGTGGCTTTCTCTCTCTCTCTCTCTCTCTCTCTCTGTCTCTCTGTCTGTCTCTTTCTCTGTCTTATTCCCCTCTGGTGCAAGTGCTGTCCCCCTGCTTGCTCCGTGTATTTATAGGCTCAAGTCTGCTCGGCGCATCTGGCTGTTGCTCCGCACTTGTGCCATGGGTCGGGGATTGAATATCGTACTTTGCCACATATTCATGGGCATGCCCCCTGCCCTTGCGCATGCATTCATTAAGGTTGCGCGTTGGTGCACTGCTATTTGTTCTGCACACTGGCTCCCACTGAATATCGCCCCATGGCGCAGTTCTGCAGGTACAACCCAGTTGCGCTTTTAATATCCCACCCAGTAAGTATAATGTATCCGTAGGTGCTGAAGATGGCCAAGTTCCAACTGCTTTGGCACAGATTTTGCAAGCACAACCTGACCCCTGTATAAGTTCTTCAGGTATAAGGTCCCCTTCCCCAGTTGTTCTGGCTAACCTATATAAATTATATCCTTCTATTGCTACTTCTGAATCAAGAGCTCTCCTGCCAAGCCATGTTTCTGAAAAAGCAAACATATCTGGAATTGTGGTATCTACTAAAAATCTTACATAATCCATCTTTGGAAGAAGACTTCTTATATTCAGAGGTAGGATTCCCATGTGTTTCCTATTACAGAACTCCTGACAAGAAAAATCCTCCTTATGCACCTCTGGGCCAGGATTCACATACACATTCCCAGACAATAAAAGTAACAGTAATACAAAATGTCTTGTAAAAGCAAACTCTGCTTTTAGTGAGGTAGATCGTTTCCTGCAGCAAATCAGCTGAGCAACAGAAAAGTGTAAAAACGTGAGTAGGTCACGCTTGCTCCATGCCTGCTTACATGTATTAAGTAATTTAAATTTAAATAATCACTTCTTCCTTCATATAAATTTGGGAGAAAACAACTCTGCTTTGTTCTAAATGTTGCCCTCCAGCCTGTCTCTTGACAACACTAACCCCCCCTCCCCCTATATTAAATAAAATAAGACCGATAACTAGCCTTGTAATAACTTTAATTGCTTGGATGACAAACTGACCCAAGTACAATACAATATTAAAAAAAGTCTAACTAAATCACTTATATAATTGTTTAATCACAATAGAAATATTTTTAGAAATGTTCATGTGAATAAATTAATGGTCAAACCCTGAGCCCCTATAACTTCCCCACTCCTCATCCAGATGTCATGAAACTTGGTATTCTTTTAGGACCTCATCCAAATGGTATGTATGCCAAATTGCAAATCTCTAGCTGTAAGACTGAGTCATGACCAGTTAAAGAATTTTAGAATATTCCATGAAATTTCATGGAATGTCATGAACAGTCCATGAAATTGGAATTTACTAATTTCATCCAGTCCTGCTGAAAACAAAGCAAATTCAGTTACTGGCTTTCTAGCTATTTATTTATTTATGTATTTTTTGCCATATAAGTTTATATCCTCCCTGAAACTGAGACATCCTAGACTACCATTCATCCTGCTCCACTGGCCTCCACTGTTCCCAAACTCCCCAGGACTTACTAGTCAGCCTGTCTTCCCCTACAACTTCCCCTTGTGGCAGGGTCAGGAGGTGGAGGGTCATTCTCCCCTGCCCCGAGTAAAACATCTGGTTCCTGGCCTTCAGTGTCCAGGTGGTGAGGCAGGTGAGGTATCAGCAGGCAGGGCATCATTAATGCCTGCCCCACTGGCATTTTTCTCCCTGGATAATGTCACTGGGGTGCACACATCAGCGTATGCATGTGCAGGCATGCACATACCACAAAGGTCCCAGCACCTCCCACTATCTGCTTCTCCCATCCTGCACTCCAACCAGGCCTCCACCTGGTAGGAGTCACTCAGCAGTACAAGCAGTCCTCCCTTCCCAGAAGAGGAAACCAGTCCCAGAGATGCCTGATCTTCTCCCTCCCTGGCCAACTTCTGGCACCCCATGTTTGCTATTGAAAATGTGATAACTGTAAGATGTACTCCAAAAAGTCCATAAAAGTTAATATGTTTTATTTTGTCTTCACTTCACACCATTATACTGTAGGCAACAGTTTTGTGGCTTAACACGTCACTTCCTCAGGCCATTCATATCCTTACAGTATTGATACTAAATACAAAAACATAAATGTAATTATTAAATTTATAATATTTAAAATTAATTTATTTTTCATTAAGATACTGAATGGTTATTAATGAACAATACTCTATTTTAATATGGTGCATTGAAGTTTGAATAAATTAACATGAAGCAATGTAAATAATCATTTAAATCAATGATTATTACTTCACTTTACATACCTATTATTTCTGGTAATTGACCATAAAATGTTCTTCCCCTTCTAAAATCAATTTTTAATGTCACCTCTTTTTAAACTTCTTATTAGACTTTGTTCTCAAATAAATGAAATTCAATTCTGACTAGGTTAAAACAAAACAATCATTATTAAATCAAATGTTTAAACCTTACTAAAAAGGTATTTTCAAATACTGTAGTTGTAATAACTCTTACTTTAAATGTGAATTTCTTCTAAAAATTGATTGAAAACATGTTCGACCTTTGATAGACATGTAAATGTCTTAATTTCACTCATCTCCTATAGGAAAAAGATTATAATTACTCAAAGAGAACGCTTGTCCTTTAAAATTAATGTGAGGCTTGGAACTACTTATTATGTTATTAAAAAAATGTACCTTATTATCAAAACGGAGCTCACTCAGTATAATGTTATTTTAATTTTATTAACTTGAATGTTGAACTCCATGTTTCTTGATTAAAGTATGAGAAACCTGGTCCTTCAAATGGAGCTCACAGGGTCAGATACTCCATTAACTTCATATGCTTAAACTTTCAAACTCCTCGGTTTTCAGTTGGAGCTGAGGAGAAAAGGGAAAGACATAGAGTCCATTTACTTGGCGTTCAGCTTTTTGTTAAACATATTCTCAGTATTGGCATTGATTCTCAAAGTATTTTAAATAAATTTTACCTTGCTCCATGCCATGGGATTGATGACCATCTTCCAAAAGGAACTGAGCGGTCTGAGCTAAGGGTTTAAATACAGTTTGAAAAGCCCGTGAAATTGACAGGGGGTGATACGTCATTCATGAAGCCAAACCTTAACCCACTATAGGTTTAGCTAATGATTGAAAAAGAATGAGCTGCATGACTTTCCCTGTAGCTAAGTGGTGAGTTTAAGTGGGCTCACTTAGTACATAATGGGAGTCAGCGGTTCACCCCCTGTCCTCGGCTGATTGCCGAAAATAAAATCTTTTGTCTCTATTAATATATCATATTTTCTACTCTTTCCTATAGCTTTTATATTTAATAACTATATTGATCAAATGTTTAAATAAAAAGGATCAATTCACCCTTCACTGTGTTTATCTACTTTGTTTAAACCATCTGTTCATGTCTATGCACAAACTAATTTTCCTAAGTAATCTAAATTACTTTTCACACTTGTGACTTTCGTTTTCGATTAACTATTCATTCAAAAAGTTATCTATGTTCAAATCTGAATTGGAAAAACATTTTAAAAAACAAGGAGAGATAAATTTCAGTGATTAAATTTGAGTTAATTATTAAGTTAAATGTAGGTTATACTCCCACCAGAACCACTGGAACAGTCAATAAATACAACTTTGTTCTCAATGAAATATTTCACTCTACTTTAGTTTCATACACATTTCTTGAAAGGATGCAATGTTCCAAAAGGTTGCAGTGTTCCAAAAAGTAATGATACTTGATAATAAATTAATTCCAATACAAATTCCAGTTGCATGATTCATTCATGCCGATTCTTGGATTAGTACTGTACATAATATATATCCAAAAAACTTCTCTTTTCAGCAGCAAATTTTCCCATGAAATATTATGTCCTTGTGATTCATTGATTTTCTCAAGTCCCCAAAATCTCAATGAAGCTGGTGAATGTCCTTCATTGTTGAAATGCTTTACCACTGAAGATTTTTCATCTTTAACTCTGCTATCACTCTTGTGTTCACCAATCCTCGTTCTTAGTTCTCATCTTGTTTTTCCCACATAAAGTTTATCGCAAAAAGTTACCTGTGTGAAAAGTAATTTAGATTACTTAGGAAAATTAGTTTGTGCATAGACATGAACAGATGGTTTAAACAAAGTAGATACACACAGTGAAGTGTGAATTGATCCTTTTTATTTAAACATTTGATCAATATAGTTATTAAATATAAAAGCTATAGGAAAGAGTAGAAAATATGATATATTAATAGAGACAAAATATTTTATTTTTGGCAATTAGCCGAGGACAGGGGGCTAATCACTGACTCCCATTATGTACTAAGTGAGCCCACTTAAACTCACCACTTAGCTACAGGGAAAGTCATGCAGCTCATTCTTTTTCAATCAGTAGCTAAACCTATAGTGGGTTAAGGTTTGGCTTCATGAATGAGGTATCACCCCCTGTCAATTTCGCGTGCTTTTCAAACTGCATTTAAAACCTTATCTCAGACCGCTCAGTTCTTTTTGGAAGACGGTCATCAATCCCATGGCATGGAGCAAGGTAAAATTTATTTAAAATACTTTGAGAATCAATTCCAATACTGAGAATATGTTTAACTAAAAGCTGAACGCCAAGTAAACTGACTCCATGTCTTTAATTTTAAAGGACAAGAGTTCTCTTTGAGTAATTTTAATCTTTTCACTATAGGAGATGAGTGAAATTAAGGCATTTATATGTCTATCAAAGGACGAACGTGTTTTCAATCAATTTGTGGAAGAAATTCACATTTAAAGTAGGAGTTATTACAACTACAGTATTTAAAAATACCTTTTTAGTAAGGTTTAAACATTTGATTTAATAATGATTTTTTTTTTGTTTTAACCTAGTCAGAATTGAATTTCATTTATTTGGGAACAAGGTCTAATAAGAAGTTTAAAAAGAGGTGGCAACTTAAAAATTGATTTAAGAAGGGGAAGAACATTTTATGATCAATTACCAGAAATAATAGGTATGTAAAGTAAAGTAATAATTATTGATTTAAATGATTATTTATATTGCTTCATGTTAATTTATTCAAACTTCACTGTACCATATTAAAATAGAGTATTGTTCATTAATAACCGTTCAGTATCTTAATGAAAAAGGAATTAATTTTAAATATTATAAATTTAATAATTACATTTATGTTTTTGTATTTAGTATCAACACTGTCAGATATGAATGGCCTGAGGAAGTGACGTGTTAAGCCACGAAACTGTTGCCTACAGTACAATGGTTTGAAGTGAAGACAAAATAAAACATATTAACTTTTATGGACTTTTTGGACTATATCTTACAGTTATCACACTTTCAATTTCATATAGCCATAGTAAGATGGTCCAAACCTACATTATTAATATTTGGGCATCCTGTATCAGCATTTTTCTAAATCCCGTATTTGTTCCCAAACAGTGGTCTCAGGTTTACAGAGAGGTGTGACATCCAGTGCCTCAGTCCTCATCACCACCAGGTCAGCTAGTTAATGGCTTTTTAATATGTTCTGAACTTTTACTCATAATTTTCAGATGTCTTAATATGTTACCCAACATTTTTAAAATTGCCTTTTTGAACCCAACCTCATGAACCACGTAAGATAATTTATTTTGAATCACTATGAAACATGGTTTTGCAGTTGCACTGTGAAATCATGCTTCAGGCAGGATTTAAAATGTTTTACCCATCCTGATCATAAGGTGGGGTAATAAAAAGACTATGTTGAAAATTTGGTAAAAAAAAATCTAAAATCAGCAAAGTTATGAAGCAACGTTAAAATTTTTGAACGATTATTCATAACTTTAATATTTTTCCAGATTTTGACCCCAAATTTTCAACATAATCTACTTTCTATCCCACTTCTTGAACAAGGCAGGTGTAATATTTCAAATCACCTCCAAAACATGTGTTCACATCACTCCACAAAAATCACCATTCAGATGGAATTTACAAAAATTCCACTTGCTTTGATCATTAGGTGATGTAATAAAAAGACTGTTGAAAATCTGGGGTCAAAATAAAAAAAAGTAGTTATGAAGCAACTTTGAAATTCTTCAGTGTTTTCTCATAACTTCACTATTTTTCTAGATTTTGTCCCCACATTTTCAACATAGCCTTTTTTACCCCGTCTCATGAGCAAGTTAGGTTTAATTTTTAAAATCCCCTTCAAAACATGTTTTCACTGTCACTTAGCAGAATCACCTTTTGGAAAGAAATAAAAAAATCCACTTGTCTTGATCACAAGGTAGAGTCATAATAAGACTATGTTTAAAATCTGAGCTCAAAGTCTCAAAAAATACAAGTTATGAAGAAACACTGAAATTCTCCAATGTTTACTCCAAGTTTTGCTATTTTACCAGATTGTGTTCCCACATTTTCAATGTAGCCTTTTTTGTACCCCACATCATGAACATGATGTGTCATTTTTCAAATCCTACCCCAAACGTATTTTAACAGTTGTGCTGCAAAATGACATTTTGGACATGATATCATAAATAGGACCTGTCATGTTCACAAGGTGGTATAATAAAAAAAATACTTTAAATATTTGAGGTCAAATTTCAGGGAAAAAAAAATTATGAACAAACATTGACATTTGTCAATGTATACTCTTAACTCTGAAATATTTTTACTATTTAAACCATATTTTCAACATACCCATGTGTTTTATGCCCATCGAATGAACATGACAGGTGTCATTATCAAATCCCTCTCCAAACCCTGTTTCAGAGTAGTTCCACAAAACAATGTTGTGGGTCACACTTTATAAATGACACCTGTCATGTTCATATGCTGGAGCAAAAGAAAATTGTGTTTTGAAAATTCAGGGTCACAGTCTCAGAAAACAACAACATAATGTGTGAATCTCTTCATTTCCCAGTCATGACAATTTCACTATAATGATTCCTGTTACTGAGTTGTCAATTACTGCCTCTGCACTATCAATACCAACGATCTACACAACAAATACAAGAAAACATTCAGCATTGAAAAATGGTTTATTAATTACATATCACTTCTGGAACCTTGTGACATCAGTTGGGTGATAGTAATGAATATTAATGATGGAATTAAGTAAAATGCAGAAGTCAGACTTAGTAACTAATAAAGATTTTAATGTGGCACATGACCCATTATTAGATAGATGTAGACCAGATATAACTATGGTTAAATCTAAAACTAGAACTCAGATTACAAAAATGTGTAATAACATGGGTTTGTTAGATATATGAAAAAAATTCAATCCAACATATAGAAATTATGTATTTTACTTACTGCCCCACAATCTACATGCTTGGCTTAACTACATATTGGTATCTAAGAGTCTCTCCACATGAGTAGTCAATGTGAATAAACATAACAGCACTATATCAGACTACTCAGCAACTTCAATATGCACAATGATAGGACCACTCAGCGAAGAACCCCACCTCTGATAGAGACTGAACACTACTCATCTTAAATATAAACAATTTATAGAATGGAAAACAGAAACAAAAGAATAATTTTCTTATATGACACTACAGAAGTCTCCAAATCCTCTATTTGGAAAGCATTAAAGTGTTACTTGAGGAGCTGAATAATAGGGTATAGTTCAGATCATTCTCCAGTAGTGTTAGGCCATTTGATGTCCAATTCTTAACTGAGCTACATTCTTACCAATGGTATGCATACCATATTTTATAGATTGCCACACTCATTTCTGAGTATATAAACATGTTTTACAAGATCGGGCTGGATTATTTTGCAGACTTTTAATGATAATGGTTCCAATGTGGAGTCGTTTTTGTGTTTGCTAAATATAACATTTATACACAGTCCTTCACTAAATATGACATTCACACACAGTCCTTCACTAAACACATTTAACACTTTATGCTGCTAATCATATATTTTTGCTCACAGTTTTGAAACGCATACATATACAGTAAGTGTATGTTAATACAGTTTAATACCATTAATTGATCCTGTCTGAGATTTTTTTAAATGAAAAAGATTGTATTGAAGGCTACTTGTGTCTGTCGCCTTCAGTAAAAACATTCAGAAAAATCCCTTTAAAAATGAAGAGAAATTAGATGATGCCATTTTTATACTTAGCCCAAAATCCACAAAATAAAATACTGATACAAATATTATGTTTGTTTTAACCTTATTTTCTGAATTCAGTTCCATCTGAAATGTGATTTAATGTCTGTCCAAAAAGATGAATGTGTGTGGCACTTTTTAACACTTGTGATACTGTCCATAGTATGAACTCTTGTTTTGCAGTATATTAACTGAGGTAATTCTTAACTGTAATGCAGTTTATTAGGTAAATCTTCATTACTACAGTTATTAAAATTTTTAATAGATGAACACATGTAACAATCATTACCATATGTGACATTGTCCATTATATGAACTTTTATTTTGTATTTTATGATTGACTTAGACCATTCTAATCCATAATGTAGTTTGTGTTAATGATTTTATTAATTAAAATGCAATATAACTAAAAAGGCTAAATTACAACAAGCACTGAAAACTTTCAGGAAGATGAACTCATGTGACAGTACACATGTGACACTGACATGTTGAAAAAATGACTAATGTTTGTATATAAAAGATTAACTTGCATCACTGGGCAAACTGTAAAAAAGTTTTAGACTGATTTTGTCATTAAGGATTTTGTTTGTTTTACTTAATTGATGTACTGAAATTTGCTTGTAGCTCATTTAGATTAAAATAGCACACATTGCAGTATAAAAAAACAATTTGTATATTGCATTAGTTTTGTTTAATCTAAGAAGGAATACTGTCTCAAATGTGTCAAGTTACAAACATATGAGCATACAAAATTGCCAGCAGATACAGGCCATTTGGTCTCTCAAGTCTGCTCAAATGTGCTCAAGTCCATTAGACTGCAGCTGCCCCTCATATGCCCTCCCTCCATCTCACAACCCCTCCTGGTTTCTACCCTTCCCTTGAATCTGCCCTACCCCCTCCTGAAGCCCCCAACACTCTGTAGTGATATGACTTCCTCTGGCAGAGCTTTCCACCCTGCCACCACCCTTTCTGTGAAATAGTGCCCCCTTCATTCCCTCTTGAACCTGCCCCCTTCCAATGTCATAAAGTGTCTCCTGGTTTCCCTTCCTCCCTTCAGACTGAACATACACCTAGTGTCTACTCTGTTCAAACCCTTCACGTACTTGAAGGTCTCAATCACATCCCCTCTCTCCCTTCTTTCCTCAAGGGTATACATATTGAGCTCTCTCAGCCTCTCCTCATATGGTCTATCCCCCAACCCCAGGATCATTTTTGTTGCCCTGTGCTGTACCCCCTCTAGTAGTTTATGTCCCTTTTCAATTAGGGGTGCTAGAACTGCATGCAGTACTCTAGGTGCAGTCTCACCAGGGACCTGTATATTGGCAAGATGACCTCCCCACTCCTGGAAGTAATCCCCCTTGCTAGGCAACCTAGCATCCTGTTTGCCTTCTCTGCTGTCTTCCTGCATTGAACAGAGTGGTTCATCTCCCCAGTTACCAGCACTCCCAGATCCTTCTCCTCCTTGGATTTTGTTAACAGGACACCCTTCAGCCAGTAATTGTGTCTGGGGTTCTTGCCTCCTAAATGCATCACTTTTCACTTCTTGGCATTGAAACCAAGCTGCCAAGTGTGAGACCAGTTTTGCCAAATCCTTCTGAAGTACTTTTGCTCCCTCCCCCATCTACCTCAGCACAGATCTTTGTGTCATCTGCAAAGAGACTGATCTTGCTCTTAATCCCTACTGCAATGGTGGCTATGAAAATGTTAAACAGAACTGGTCCCAGCACTGAGCCCTGTGGTACACCACTTGTTACTGCCCTGGGTTCAGATGCCTTCCCCCTCACTACTAACTTCTGCTGTCTGCTCTGAAGCCAGTTCCCAACCCACCTGACCAGTTTCTTCCCTGCTCCCAGACTCTTCATCTTGCAGGCCAGCCTGCTGTGTGGCACTGAGTCAAAGGCCTTGCTGAAATCCAAGTAGACATCCACCACATGTCCACAATCCAGTGCCATCGTAACCCAGTCATAAAAATCAACCAAGTTCATCTAGCAGGATCTGCCTGAGGCAAACCCATGCTGCCTGCTGTCCTGGAGGTTGTTATCCTCAAGCAATTGCACCAGTCTTTACTTGAGGATTGTCTTCATCAGTTTTCCCACAATTGCAATAAGGTATGTAATGCCCCAGTTCACCCTTGGGTCAGTTCTTATGGAGAGGCACCACATGTGCTTCCCACCAGTCCCTGGGCATGCACCCTGAGTTCAGAGAGGTACTGAACAGGTTCACCAATGGCCTTGCCAGTACCTCTGCCAACTCTTTCAGCACTCTGGGGTGGACTCCATCTGGGCCAGGTGCCTTGTTCAGCTTCAGGAACTTAAGGCCCTCCCTCACCCTTTCCACTATGATTTCCCCATCCGTGGTTGCTTCTCCCCCATCCTCTCCCACCTTGCCCTTCCTCTCAGGAATGGGCCCATACCTCTCCTTGGTGAAGACTGAACAGAAGTATTCATTAAGTACTTCTGCCTGCTCAGCCCCCTTTTCTACCCACCCACTTCACCTCCTGATCCTGACAATTTGATCACTGATGTTTTCAAGATGTAAAATACAATATATCAATTAATTAAAAAAGAAGTCCTTAACACATGAATGCTGACATTTTTTTCTTACAAAATCATGTTTCTAAAGTTTACATTGTTTTAGGAATTATTATAAAAAAACTTTTTATATGGTAAAATTAGTCCTTTTGTGAGCAATGTCTTCAACACATCAGTGTTATATGCATTCATGAATTATCACACGCATTCATCTTGGTAACAAGTTTTAATGGATTTAATAACTTTTTAATTCTATAGCATTTTAATAAATAACAGCATTATGATAAATGTCATGAAAGTTCATTTCTTTTTTTAAGTTTTTAGCTATCTAGGATAATAGCATGCAAAACATGAATTCCTACATTGCACAATTGTACTTGTGCAAATAACAACAATGTTGTCTAAAATACTAACATACTAACATATTAAAATGCTAGCAGACTAGCCTATGCCTAATGGTCTTTTGTGTCTGCTCGTTTGGTCAGCCCCCACCCTGGGAGCTGACCTGGCTGCCCCCCTCTCCCTCTCTGGCTTCTCCCTTCCCAGTTTTGGATATTCTCGCTGCACTGGATTTTGCTTCCAGAACCATTCCCTTGTACCTGTCCCACCAACTCCTGAACCCCTCCACCGTCTCTGCCTCCACCAGCCCACTGGGCAGTGCATTCCATGGCTCCACCACCCTCTCAGTGAAGTAGCACCTCCTCCTCCTTTCTCCTCTGAATCTCCCCCCTCCAGCTTCCACCCATGCCCTCTAGTTGCCCCTCCTTCCTTCAGAGCACCCTGACTGCTCCTCCCCTATTTACCCCTTCATGTACCTGAAGACCTCTATCAGTCTCCCCAGTCCCTTCTCTCTTCCAATGTGTACATATTTAGCTCTTTGAGCCTCTCCCCATAGGTTCTATCCCCCAAGCCCCAAATCATTTTGGTTGCCCTCCTCTGGACCTGCTACAGGAGTTCAATGTCTCTCTTTAAATGTGGCCTCCAAAACTGCACGCAGTACTCGAGGTGTGGCCTCACCAAGCAGTTATACAGTGGGAGTATCACTTCCCTCCTACTGGAGGTGATCCCCCAGCCGTGCATCCAAGCATCCTGTTGGCATTTGTTGCTGCCCTCCTACAAGTCTCTGAGTTGTTCATCTTGACATCCACCACCTCCCCCAGGTCCCTCTCAGCCATCGAGACTTGTAGCATTCCCCCCCAGGGTGTACACTTGGCCAGGGTTTCTGGCTTCCAGGCACAGTACCTTGCATTTTCCTGCATTGAACCTCAGTTTCCACTTCCTAGACCACCTTTCCAGAGCCTCCAGGTCCCCCAGTAGGGCCACCTCCCCCTCCTCCCCATCCACCACCGCCCCCAGTTTTGAGTCATCCACAAAGAGACTCATCTCACTCCTGATACCCTTCCTTATGTCAGAGACATAGGCATCAAACAGGAGGGGCCCAAGGACTGATCCCTGAGGGACCCTACTAATGACCCTACTTGGGGATGAGACTATCCCACCAACCACAACCCTTCCAGTCCTGGAGCCAATTGCCTATCCATCTGATCATCTGGTTCCCCACCCCCATTTCTCCCAGCTTATCCAACAGGTCCCCATGAGGAACAGAGCTAAACACCTTGCTGAAGTCAAGAAAGAGGATGTCCACTGGTCTACCAGGTCCAAGGCACTCATCACTCAGTCATAGAACTCCACAAGGTTTGTCTGAAACAATTTCCCTGGGATGAATCCATGCTGTCTATTGTCCATGCACCCCAACTTTTCCAGGTCCCCCCAGTCTCTCCTTGACAATGTCCTCCATCACCTTGCCCACCACTGATGTCAGGCTGATGGGTCTGTAGTTCTCTGCCACCTCCCTTGATCCCCCCTTGTGGATAGGCACTATATGCACCACCTTCCAGTCCTGGGGCACTTACCCTGTCCTCAGAGAGATGCTGAACAGCTCCACCAGGGGTTTCTCCAGGACATCCACCAGTTCCTTCAGCACTTTGGGATGTAATTTATCTGGCCCCAGTGCTTTCTCCATCTTAAGGGACCTGAGGGCTTCCCTCCCTCTCTCTGCCATGATTTCCACCTCTGCTACCTCATCCCCCTGATTTGCCTTCCCCCCACCTACCAGTGATATCCCCCTCTCCCCAGACCCACCAATCGGTAAGGGTGCCCCCTCCTCAGTTTCACCATCTCCTCCCATGTATGATGCAGCCCTCCATTTTCCTTGATGAAAACTGAGGTGAAGTACTCATTTAGTACCTCAGCCTGCTCCCCCTGGGTCTTGTGCCCATCCCTCCCATGTTTTAATCCTGCTAATCTGCCCCTTCACCCTTCATTTTTCCCCAATGTATCTAAAGAACCCCTTGTTCCCTCTCCTAATTTCCCTGGCCAGGTTCTGCTCCTTCCTTGCCTTAGCCACCCTCATCATGCTAGTGGCCCTTCTGGCCATCAGCTCATACTCCCCTCGATCCCTTTCACTCCTTGAGCACTTGAATTGCCTATAGGCCACCTTCTTTCCCCTCATCACCTCCTGAACCTCCCTGGTCCACCAGCAGGGTTTTCAGGCCCTACCGCATTTTCATCTTACTCTTGCGCAGGTGCTGGTAGCATCCTGCACCTCCCTCCTGATGATTTTCCACCTACTGTCAGCATCCATGTCTGGCCCAATCCCATCCAAGTGCTCCTTAAGGATCCTTCCCATTTCCTTGAAATCCACCCCCTTGAAGTCAGTTACCTCCATCTTTGTGCAGCCTTCTACCCCTCCTAGGTTCAGGCAGAACCAGACCGTGGCATGGTCACTCCCCACCAATGGGTCCCTTACCTCCAGGGTCCCAATCTGGTTACTGTCTGCCAGCACCACATCCAGTATCTGCTCCTCCCTGGTCAGTTCCCTCACCTGCTGAGTTAGGAACACATCCTGAAAGACATCCAACAACCTCTGTTCCCTGGCCACCCGAGGATGTCATAGTCTCCCAGTCCATTCCTGGCATGTTTAAGTCCCCCAACACCACCACCCTTCCCCTGCCCACTCTGCAGTGTCTCCCAACATCTGCCACCAGACTCTCCTCCAGTTCCTCTGCCAGCACAGGGGGTCTATACACCACTCCTATTTTTACTCTCTTGCCCCCCCTGTTATCAAAGTGACCCAATCACCTACACAGTTCCCTCTGCCTCCTCCACTTCTCCTATGGCAATGCAGTATTTGACTATTATTGCTACCCCTCCCCTTCCTCCCTCCCCCCTGTCCTTCCTGAACATGGTGTAACCCTCCAGCTTCAGGTCCCAGTCGTGCCCTGCAGTGGCCCAGGTCTCAGTGACCGCTGCCACATTAACCTCTTCCGCAGTTAGCATCACTTAGAGTTCAGGCATTTTATTGCCCAAGCTCCTGGCATTTAGCAGGACAACCTTCCACCCTTTCCCTATACTTCCATTTCCCCAGCTCGCATTCCCGTGTGGATTCTGTCTTCCCCTGGGCTGCACCTTACCAGTCAGCTTTTTCCTGCATTCCTCCAGCTCCCCAGAGGGATGAAGACAGAGTCCCTCATTTATTGGACCCCCCTCGGCAGCCTTTTCTCCCATCCCTCCCCCCTTCACAAGTTTAAATACCATAGAGATAAATGATGTGATAGGTTTCAGTTTGTAGAGAGAAAATGAAATATAAAGGAACTAAAGTTCACAAGGAGGTAAGGACCATGAGAGGACATGTCACACAAAAGACCAACATGAACTAAAGTATTACGTATCTGAAAGAGAAAAAAATATTATTATCCTCAGAGTGACATCACCTTTAGTCACTACAAATGATACATACATGGATACTTTAACTTGGATCCAGTTTTTGTTTAACTGAATATCACACAAGTGGCCTCACATTAGCTGAGAATGACCCAAAAAGAAGAGGGAGGAAAAAAGAACCTAGAAAAAGAACTAGAGAATTTCATCAGAGGACACCAGATAAAAAAGATAATCCTAGTAAAATACTATACAAATTAATGAAACTTAAATACAAGATTAATAATAAACAAAGTGATAAAATGGATTAAATTGCAATTCAAAAAACAAAACAAAAGTATTGGGAAACAGGGGAAAAGACAGGGAAGGTATTAGCACAGAGATTTATAAAAACTGCAAAGCAGAACATTGGCGGAAGTCTGCAGCAATGAAAATGGGAAACTAGAATGGTCTATGAAAGAAGCAACATTTTTGAGGCCCAGTATACAAAGTTATATGATATACTAACAAATGTAGCAGGCTGCTGGTGATGTCATTGACTGGAATGGCCAGTTGAAACTCAGCTGTGCATTTTAGCTCCTTAAAAACAGCTTCAGTTGGGTTAAACACAGCAACATATCTGCATTTGCAAAAGTTACCAATGATTGGCAATCTGCACTTGATATTAAACACCATGTCAGTGCATGCTTCCTGGACCTGAGTAAGGCCTTCAGTACCGTGGATCACACAAAACATCTCCATAAGCAAAAGGACATCAGCCTAGATGCTGCCATTGTGTGTTGGTTCTCATGTTTCCTTACAGACAGACAGCAACAAATCAAGGTGCAAGGTGATCTCTCTCCCCTCTCAAAACACTGCCTATAGGAGTACCCCAAGGGTCCATTCTTGAGCCCTTACTATTTGTAATTTGTATAAATAACATCAGCACTAACATTAGGATGGCTAACATGCATCCTGTTGCTGACAACACAGTACTATATGTCTCCAGGCTGTCCCTTGAGCTTGCCTGTTCAGACCTGCAACATGACTTCAACTAGCTCCAACACAAGCTTTTCCATCTCAAATTGCTATTAAACATGAAAAAACTGAGGTTATGTTCCTTTCCCCCCACACCTAAATAGCAAGTGCCTCTACCATCTGCCCTCCCTTCCAGATAACGACTCTCCTAGGTGAAATACTTGAGGTAGTGGACAAGTTTAAATATCTGGGTTTCTGGCTTGATTGTTGGCTATCATTCGTAGTACTCAACGAGAAATTCTCTAAGAAACTAAAAAAGAGGCTAGGCCTCTTCTTTAGAATCAAGCACCTTCTCAACCCTCATAGACTATGTAGATTTCATTTATAGTTACTGCTCTAAATCAGCCCTTAGTAAATGGGATGCACTCTACCACAGAACACTTAGGTTCATTACTAACACCCCCTTCAGAACTCAACATTGTGTTCTTTACGTTCAATTTGGCTGGCTCTAGTTGCACAATAGAAGATTAAAAAATTACATACTATGGTGTTGCAGACTTAATTCAAAATAAATTCCCTTCCTATATTATGGAATTCTTTAAGTGTACACTCTGAGACCATTTGTTGAGGAGATATTCATATATACTACTAGATGTACCTGGAGTAGGGTAAATATGTGGTTAGCCATGCTCTCCCTGCCTTGTGGAATAATTTACAACACTCCCTAAAACTTACTACCATTATGCGTCTTCAGACATTAAAATACTTACTGGACCACTTCATACAGAAGAAATGTATTTGCTATTCATAATCTGTTCAATCTTTCCTGTCCAGGAGAGATGTATTTGCTATTATAACTGGTTTTCTCCTTCCTGTTAGATTACAGCCCTTCATGACTTTCCTTGGAATGCCTGTTTTGTGTACCACCAACTGTGTAGCACTTGTATCTTTGTACTTATTTGATTACAGTCCTTATTGTATTTATTTATTATCAAGTAGACTTGCTATATAGAATTGTCCTATATATTCCTCCACTGCTCTGTATCCTATGTCATTCTATTTAGGACATTATCTGGTTGTATAGTGTAATGTTATGCTCAGTGTACCATTGTATGTATTGAAATGTTTCTGTTAGTGTTCATCCAGGACCACCTTGAAAATGAGCTTGCTCAATGGTGCTATTCCTGATAAAATAAAAATGATTGATTGATTGAAAACACTCTTGCCATCTTTATCTTTTATTTTAGTTTTGGTTGACCGGGTAAGAGCACTAGACAAATTCTGCCTATTTTCAGGCATAACCCAGGGAGGGGGATACAGATGAATGCCAACTGACCTTGAACCAGATTAAGCTGTTGGTGGTATTTTTTTTTAGCGAATGGCTTTACCCGGCTACCAAAGACTAAAAAAACAAAATTGACCAGGGCACTGGAGAAATTCCCCTACTGTTTGATAGGGGGCGCTTGTGTGTCATGGACAACGGAGTGAGTTCTGCTCAGTTGGCTGGTAGCCCTACAGGAGAGCAGGTCTCCCTCCCTGTAGGTCCAGCAATGGAGATGAGGCCTGAGGTGATGGAATCTGAAATGGAAGGCATTGCTCAGGAATATGAAGCCCAAGCGGCGACTGGATATATTGATTTGTGTGCTGCAGGCCTGCAGCAGGAAGTGGATTTTGTCCATGCATTGAGTGCTAAACAACAACAGCATTTGCTGCTGGTTCTTTCTACCCTGGGACATGGAGGCAGCCCCCAAGGAGGAATTACTGATGGAGCGTCAGGTATGTTGGACCTGAGTGATGTAAAAGCAAAGTGAGCCATTGTAGAGCTGAGAAGCCTAGCAGTAATGAGCTCCAGAATGAGGCTCTGGATCAGGTCCTGGCACAAGCGTCACTGTCCTGTCAGACTGAGGAATCGGCACTGACGGAGAAGATTTCTGGGTGTAAAATAGACACTTCTGTGCTAACAGAGACCGCAGTGAGTGCTGTTTGTGTTTTGGTTGTCGTCGATGACAGCTTACCGCTTAATGCATTATCTATATCTGTGCGGACAATACAATGTGAGGGAGGAGGCCTAAATAGGCTACCAGCAAAAATGGACAGTAGCGGCCTGGGAGATGGATGTACTGTTGTGTCTTCTGTATTGCAGGAGGATGGTTGGACTGTGGATATGGCACTTGAAGGGGCAGGATGGAAAAAAAGCAGAAGTTGGAGGGTGGGTTCCTGACCCCATAGACACATTAGTTACAAAAGCAAGAGAAGTGACATGTATTCTGGTCTCTCAACAGGAAGGACTCTGTCCAAGTGCTCAGGATAGTACTGCATCTCTGGCAATAGAACCTGTACCTAGGATTTCTTTTTCTAAAGTCCCTCAGAGTATAGGCCCCATAGTGTCATGCCCTAAACAAATCAGGGGCTCATGGGGTGAGCAAATGGATACTGAATGACCTGTCCCACAAGGGGGGGAGGTTCACCCAGCACTGCTCTGAAAGCAGTTTAGGAACCGGAAGTCCTTTTTTGGGGTGAATATCCCAGCACAGAGACAGAACACTGTCCATATACAATATATAGGAGGGCTGCCCCTTCCTCCTGATAGACTGTATATTATAAAAACCTTAATAAAAGATTCTTTGAGATTTTTCTCCAATGAAATCTATGCGTTGATAAACGCAACAGGTGACACAGTGTATGATGTTAGTTTTAAATCTCCTGCAGGCCTTGATCATTTCTGAGCCTCTCATGAAAAGATAAAACACTCAGCATTATGACTTCCATTTCGGGTTCTCCCGATTACTAAACCTGCCATTAAGCAGGTCACTGTGCTTTTCTGAAATGAAGGGGTGGCTGTCCATGATGTGACACATTGGTTGAAACAGTGATGTGCGGTGTTGGGGGACCCTGCCCCTATTTTGGATGGAGAACACATGTGGACTGGGGGCTGGAAATATAAAGCTTGGTTGAATTCTGGGTCCCAGGGCCCTAAACATTTACTGAGTGCCTTTTTTCTGGGGTCAGAGAAGGGTCACTGTTTTTACCTGGGACAACCAAAGACATGCTTTAGGTGTGGATCCCATCTCCACCTCAGCAATGTCTGTGACAGAATCAAATGTGCCTCTTGTCAGTCCTTTGGACACACTGATCAGGACTGCACTGTTGTTCAAAAGTGCAACTTATGCGATGTTCCGGGCCACGTCTTTAGACAGTGTGAATAGGCCATGCATAATCGGTCTGATCACCCAACTCAGGAAGATATTGTTGATAAAGCACAGAGCCTCGGCATTTCAACACAGAGAACTGTTAAAGAACGTAATCAGAGGATTTTACTGGAAGAACCACTAGTACAGGATACATCACCTGTTTCTTCAGGGCCTGACATGATTCCTAAAACAGTTCCCCCCTTCCCCCCGCTTCCTGTATCTGAGGGATCAAACCCTATAAAGGAGCAAGTTCTTGTGGAAGATAATATGATGGTAGTAGACCTGCTGACAGACTCTCTGGGGGTGCAGCAGTTAGAAGTGAATTTGATACATGGGGCCCAGGAGGAGGATTGTAGAGACATGCCCCCACCTGAGATGACTGTTGTGACTGCAAAAAAATGTTCTTTGAAATCCCTAAAATCTAAAGCTAAGGTTTAAAAGATGGGGAAAGCTATACCACCCATCCCTCTGGTAAATCCTTATGATGTGTTTCAACCTCGAGAGCAGGACATTGGTAAGGATTCAGAAACTTTCTTGATGATGTCCTTAAAAAAAGGGTCATCCTCTAATTCTGAGGAAGAAGAAGCTGTGCCTGCTGACCATACACAAAGGACACGAACAAAACAGAGCTGCTCACTGTCAAGACATAGCCAGCATCTGTGTAAACAGGCTGTGACTTGAATTGGTGACTGTTTTAGTGTTTTGTCATTTCTACATCTGCTAAGCTAATATGTCTCAACCTTGTCTTTATAATATTGCCACAATTAATGTGAACAGTATTCATAATGGGCATAGACGTATTGTTGCTTTTTCTGTTCTTAGGGATTATCATGTGGACATTACCTGTTTACAAGATATATGGTTATATACAATGAATGATGTGGAATGTGCTAAAAAACTGTGGTGTTGGGGCCCAGCCTTCTTTTCCCTAACTCAAGAACGATGTGGAGGGGTGGGTGTTGTGTTTCGAGAATGGAATTATTTGATCAATGGTGGACATTGACCCTGGGAGGGCACTGCTCCTAGATTTCACTCACAGTCATAGGCTATGGAGATTAATTCCACTGTATGCACCCCAATCTAAAGAGGGAAGGGTAGATCTGTTTACTGCAGTAAAACCTTTCCTCTTTACTTCTTGTCTTCTTATCTGGGCAGGTTATTTTAACTGCTGTTTACCTGGGGCTGAAAAGGGGCTGTCAGAAAAACCAAGCTCTGGCAGAGCCACTACGACTGTGAATGCATTAACTAGATAAGGGTATTTCATGGGCTTAAACATAAACATTTATTTATTTAAAAAATATCAGATTTACAAACCTTTGAGTCAGAGGCTCATTTACAAAGGCACCTCGTGGAAACTAATACAAAGACAGCACAGTTAACAAGTCCAAAAACAATGGCTCGGAGAGCAGACAGTTATAACAATCATTCACTGGAGATACATGGGTAACAGAAGATAAACAGATTACATAGTTCAGGCACATAGGCACCACATCAAGAAGACCAAAACAGTTCAAACAATATACAATAGTTAAAGCAAATAGACATCAGGAGTCAAAGAGAAGCCCAGAGTGTTCACATGAAGGCTGTTACGTACACTAACTGAATCAAAGTATAGTACATTGAGAAAGGGCATATTTAAGCAATAAGGCATGATGGGGTGTGTGTTATCATGTAATAACATCACTCCTGGGGTGGGTTGTAGCAAGAGGCAAAGCCGGTATTTATTTGCATGTATTTATTTGATCCACTGGATCAGCAATATTTGCACAAGCCATGCCCAGTGAAGATTTCAAAGCACTGGTCCTGGTCTGGTGATCTGGGTTTTACCCATACCACACTGCATATGGCTTAGTGATATACTGTACAGATGGCTACAGAGTCTAACTCATTGAAGGTTGAAGTTTCAGAAAACCATTATGCTACAGATATCAAGACTCACTCCCTCCCTCACCCTCAGTCACAATTAATCCTCTACCAAAGTCATGCTTAAATACTGGTGCCTATACATCCACGCCACTAAGCTTTTAATGCCAACATGCGTGTTCTGCTGCTGTGAGTTAAACTCTTTATTTAAAAACATATTGTTGAGAAATTTTTGTTTCAGTACATCCATGGTCAGGAAAAATGAATTTGTAAAAGAAACCAAAATCCACATTTATCAGTTCAATGAATCACAATACAGCATGTTATGAATTTTTCAGATCCTATGTTGAAATCTAGATTTAGTATTTGCCGTATTGGCCCTTGCAAGAACAGATCCAGAAGCAAATGATTTAATACATTTTAATGGACCAACATAGATGTAACAACAAGAACAAAGTGCTCTAGCTTTCAGACCAACCAGTCCTTCTTCAGTAGCCTAATGGCTGTTGTTTAGAAAAAAACAATACTTTTAACAGCCAGATCATGCAGAAAAAACAGAAAAAATCCCCATTGGTTTAAAATACTCATTTAAAAAATACAGATGATGATGTCAGAGAAGTTTAGCAGTACCATATTACCCTCAGTCAGGAGGTTCCCAGGGTCAAAGGTGCTTGGTGCAAAACACATACAAAGAATCCTACTGCATATAAATTTAATTGACCGAAGATAACACTGCTGGAGCAGATGACTCTTAAATCAAGCTATGAGTGTTACAGTGTGCATAAGGATGTGATTACTGAAAAGCAACCCCCACCCAGATTAAAGACATACTAAGAATGTCTTGGAATCCAAGAAATTTCAATGCATTCATTATAGACAAGAAATTACCAATAAAGTTGTCTTAAAAACATCAGTGCACACTGTATGATGTGTAAAACTTAGCTGGACCTATCACCCAGCTGTACTCTCCAGCTAGATATCATGCCCCATAATTTCAAAAACCTCTAGTATAGTGACAGGACTTTATAAATGATAATTTAAATATAAATTTACAGTATTAGTGTCAAACAAAAAACTCTAGTCGAGGACCACCAAGGAATTAAGACCATGTAACCTGAAATGTACTGATGTCAATATACACTGAGAATTTAACAACTTGGTGTACCAGAAGTGTCTAAGGAATCCAAAAAAGTGATATAAATTTAACTTCTCTCCTCCTCCTCTTCACACAAACAATACACCCTACCCCAACCCACATCTAAGAGAGGTGGTGGCTGAACCTCTGGCTATCCTGTTTAGCCAATCACTGGAAACAGGGAAGGTACCCAAAGACTGGAGGACAGCAGATGTAGTCCCCTTATACAAAAGTGGGAACAAAGAGGAAGCAGGGAACTACAGACCAGTCAGCCTCACCTCGGTAGTGGGGAAGATCATGGAAGCACTACTGAAGGAGAGATTGGTGGAACATCTGGTTATCAATGGACTACAGGACCCAAGGCAGAATGGTTTCACCAGGGGAGGTCATGTCAGACCAACCTCGTTGAATTTTTTGACTGGGTGACTAGGAGGTGGATCAGAGGAGGCAGTGGACATGGCCTATCTGGACTTCAGCAAGGCCTTTGACACTGTGCCACATAGAAGACTATTACACAAACTGGGGAATAGGGTGTGGGCAGGGAGAGTAGGTGGTAGGTAACTGGCTGGGTGGCAGGACACAGAGGGTGGTGGTAAATGGCTGTCACTCCACAGAGGGAAGAGTGACCAGTGGGGTACCACAGGGATCAGTGCTGGGACCGGTCCTATTTAACATCTTCATCAGTGACATTATGAGGATCTAGAAGGCAGAATTTCACTGTTCACTGATGACACAAAGCTCTGTAACAGAGTAGACACACCAGAGGGTGTAGACAGAATGAGAAGCGACCTGCACAAACTTGAAGAATGGTCAGGGGTTTGGCAGTTGAAATTCAATGCAAAGAAGTGCAAGATAATGCTTATGGGGCACAAAAACCCTGGCACAACATATCAGTTGGGGGGTGAGGATATCGCATGCACCAAGCAGGAAAGGGATCTTGGAGTTGTCATCTCTGATGACCTCAAGGTAGGGAAACAGTGTGACAAGGCAGCAGGTAAAGCAAATAGGATGCTGGGATGTATAGGCAGGGGCATCACCAGCAGGAAAAGGAGGCCATAATTCCACTATACAAGACACTAGTGAGGCCCCACCTGGAGTACAGTGTACAGTTCTGGAGACCATACCACGTAAGGACATAGACAGGGTAGAGAAGGTTCAGAGGAGGGCAACAAAGATGGTGCATGGATTGCATCACAAGTCCTATGAAGACAGGTTGAAGGAACTGAACATGTACTCCCTGGAGGAGAGGAGGGAGAGGGATATGATAGAGACATACAAGTATCTTACAGGAAGGAACAGGGTGCAGGAAAACACTATTTTTAAGCCAAAAGATGTTCCAGGACTAGAGGCATGGGATGAAGTTGGAGGAGGACGATTCAGAGGAAACATGAGAAGAATTTCTCTCACAGAACGGTGGTGGACAAGTGGAACACCCTGCCAGAGGAAGTGGTGGGGGCTGAAACAATCACGGGATTTAAGAATGCATGGGATAGACATAAAGGAATTCTAGAGGTCAGGGGTAAGGGGCAACAGACTTCTAGGAAAACAAACTGAACTTACAAGCTCAAATGGGCAGACTGGGTGGGCCATAGGCCCTTATCTGCTGACACTGTCTATGTATCTATGTATCTATGTATCTATGTGACACTCATAGCTTGATTTAAGAGTCATGTACTCCAGCAGTGTTATCTTCTATCAATTAAATGTATATGCAGTAGGATTCTTTGTATGTGTTTTGTACCAAACACCTTTGACCCTGGGAACCTCCTGGCTGAAGGTAATATGGTACTGTTAAACTTCTCTGACATCATCATCTGTATTTTTTAAATGAGTATTTTAAACCAATGGGAATTTTTTCTGTTTTTTTCTACGTGATCTAGCTGTTAAAAGTTTTGTTTTTTCTAAACAATGGCCATTAGGCTTCTGAAGAAGGACTGGTTGGTTCGTAAGCTAGAGCACTTTGTTCTTGTTGTTACATCTATGTTGGTCCATTAAAAGGTATCAAATCATTTGCTTCTGGATCAGATTCTATGTGTAACCTACAGTAAGTCAAACAGAAATTAGACACAAATGCCTACCTATTTGCAAGTAAATCACATGTGGTTATTATCATTCAGTTGTAAACACCTATAGTCACAGTCAGGATTCACATTGCTAGACTCTGAGTAAGTATGACAAGTTTCCTAACTACTGGTACCTTATCCAGCTGTGTTCTGCTTGGGGGGTGTGTGTGTGTGTTTAAACATGTAACTTTCTATAGTATAATGTATAGCACTGTGAATCCTGGCTGCAGTGTTTTTTTTCTCTGCTGGGGCTAAGCAAGGCACTGTAACAAGACACTGGCCTGCTGTAGGGGCTATTAGACATCAAACCAAAGGGTACACTGTGAAGACTAACTTGGAGAAGATGCAATAAAACAAACTTGAATGACAGCCCCCAGACATCATAAAACACCCAGGGGAAATTAGAAAAACTCCTCTAACAGCCTAGGCAGAAACAAAACACTGGATTGAAGTGAGAACTCAAAACTGGTAGTAATACATATATTCCTGATTTTAACATGCAGTTTTCCTTTAAGAAGATTCAGTAGAATATAAACAGCAGCCTAGAACTGCCTTCCTGAGAATGAAGTTGGTATATTATTTGGAAAAGGGAAGCCTAGGTCTCTTGTTATGCAATGTCCTGTAAAGTATCACACCGATTGCTCTTAGGATGTTGATGTCAAATGCTGTCAGGTGGCATGGGGAACTTGTTATACAGAAAGTGCCAAGAAGTGTTTAACCCTTTCTACTTCTAACATCTTTCTCAAACTTAAAAAGAAAAATACACGTCATCACAGACTGTGTTTACAAAGTACTGTGCCCATGATTAAAATAATTTGAACCCCATCCCCCCAAAAATGTGCCCTCACATGAACATGCATGATTTATCTGTAATGACAATTAAAAAAATGTATTTCTAAATGCATTAGTAACACCAATGCTTTCAAGGTTATCTGTAAAGACAATTAAAAAAATTATTTATGTATTTCTAAATGCATTAGTAACACCAATGCTTTCAATATTTTGAAACTACTAAAAGACACACTGTAATATATATATATATATATATATATATATATATATATATATATATATTAGAGGCAAAAACTCAGTTTAATGCATTAGTTAGGGTTGTTCCACAGTGACAAAAGTGAGGAAATTCGCTGTTAGGGTTGAAAACCCTAACTCCAAATTCACCCCCCCCAGCACCACACACACACACACACACACATGCAAGTATGGGGGAGGACCAAGTCAACACTAACAATGACAGACATCCAGCAGCAGGTGACAGAAATAACAAACAATTGTCTAAATGTACTACGAGACATCGCCACCCACCTGACCAGGTACTGCATGCTCAGTGGAGATCAACAGCAAAACTGAGGCCATGTACACCAAACATACACATCCCTGATTGCAGCTGCACACAACGTACCACACTTAGTAGTTGCATGGCCTTACCTACCGATGACCCACACCAGACCACACCACATGTGGTGGGCCACCTGAGCAACAGAGTTCAGCAAAACCAAGGAGTTGTACAGGTATAATCTCTGATTATAACAAGGGTTTGAGAAATGCAGCTTTCTAATTGACTGTAAACATTGTAACAGCCTTATGTTTAGTTTTTATTAACGTACATGTAGAGCCTAACCATATGATGAACATGGTGTAATGTTGTTTAAAAAACAGTTTTATTATGATAGCAATAAGCCACTCCCAGGTATTATGTTAATGGTCAGTTTATCACTGTCTAGTGACATGCGGCACTCGTCTATGCCTCATTCAACATTAAACCCCTACAGGGTGATTAACAGACCATTTAACATAACTGTTGGTCATACCTTATTGCTTAATTGTCTTTATGAGTAGATACTCTCCCTCTGCTAGGCACTGCAGCAGCTTTGCAACACAGTGTCCCACCCAGTTACACCATACACTGTCTAGTTACTGGAGAATGGCTGTGAATATGAACTCATGAAGATGAACAGTGTAACTTGAGCATTACAGTCATCAAAACCTTAGTGTGATTATAACTGACAGAGTCAGTGATAGAGAATAACCCTGCTGTCCTAGTACACTTACCCCATTGTGAGTTAAATCAATACTAAAGACATTCTGTTTATATCTCACCATACCTACTTGATTCCTGTTGTACCACAATTAACATAGTTATCACTTTGATAGCATCAGTGACAGAAGTGTGGCAAACCCAAACACTAGGCATACAGCCTGAGTATGAAACAACTGTTAAAAAAAATTACACTGTGTCCGTAAGTGGCATAGATCACTCATTGCAACAATAGTAAATGTATTACTATTTGAATAAGTTAGTCATCACAGATGCAATGAGATTGTCTTTATCAGGTACAACATACTCAGTAAGTGCCTACAGGAAAATCTATCCTATATACATCTCCGATACAGGTACATTGTTGGCTCAGTAGTGCTATGATATTTAGAAGTTGCTTGGCCTGATCCATGCAATTACACTGTTTCTTACAAAGAATACTTACTGCATCTTTAGTATTGAAACACACTGAAGGTCTATGTATGTACAACAGCAGTACACCTTCATCAGTAAGAATGCATCTGATACTGGCAGTACAAATTTCACAGCGTTGGAACAGGCAATGCTTTTCCATACGTTTACATCAGCCTCTCTATCTTGAGTAAACCGTTGCAGTAAATGTACTACTTTGTAAATCACATACTAAGTGTAACACTACTTTTATCTTGAGCATGCTAGTGTTTTGTAGTTAATTTATGTACTTCTCTTAATTAATATATACTCACTAGTGTTAAAACCTTTCTACAACTGTCATGCACCTTCAGCATTTATATTGACTAATGGCACAGTACCAGTTGTGGTGTGGTGTGGGGCATCGGTAGGTAAGGCCATGCAACTACTAAGTGTGGTACGTTGTGTGCAGCTGCAATCAGGGATGTGTATGTTTGGTGTACATGGCCTCAGTTTTGCTGTTGATCTCCACTGAGCATGCAGTACCTGGTCAGGTGGGTGGGGATGTCTCGTGAGTACATTTAGACAATTGTTTGTTATTTCTGTCACCTGCTGCTGGATGTCTGTCATTGGTTGTGTTGACTTGGTCCTCCCCATACTGCATGTGTGTGTGTCTGTGTGTGTGTGGTGCTGGGGTGACTCGGAGTTAGGGTTTCAACCCTAACAGCGAATTTCCTCACTTTTGTCGCTGTGGAATAACCCTAACTAATGCATTAAACAGAGTTTTTTGCCTCTAATTTCCCTTCTTTTTGAGAATGATAACGAGAAATAGTGAATGTAATGTGGCAGCGGGAGCGTGGGGCCCCCACCACATGATGTCTTGTGGCATAGTAACAGGATGAGCAACGCAAACAGAAGCATTAACAGTGGTGCACATGGTAACGCAAGCACAAATGACAACAGAAAGGGCAATGCACACGGTGGCATAGACGGGAACAGTCTGCCACGTGATGTGTTGTCACATAGTAACATGGTGCCTGCAAATGGAAATGTCAATGGGCATGGTGACGCAAAGTGAAACAGAAAGAGAAACAGTACTGTAGACACAAATGGCAAAAAATAACAGAAACGCAAGCGCAAATGAAAACGCAAAGGATAACGCACATAAGGCCCCGCGCTCCCGGCACGTAATGCAGCAGCGGGAGCGTGGGGCCCAAAGGGCCCCGCACTCCCACCACATGATGTCTTGTGGCATAGTAACAGGAACAGCAACGCAAACAGAAGCGCTAACAGTGGCGCACAAGGTAACACAAGCGCGAATGAGAACAGAAAGGGTAACGAACACGGTGGCGTAGACGGGAACGGTGTGCCACTTGATGTCTTGTCACATAGTAACATGGTGCCTGCAAACAGAAATGTCAATGGGCATGGTGACGCAAAGTGAAACAGAAAGAGAAACAGTATGGTAGACACAAATGGCAAAAAATAACAGAAACGCAAGCGCAATGAAAACGTTAAAGGATGCGACGTGGTATGACGCCAACGGTAAGTGAAACGGGAAGGAATGGCACGGAAAGGGCAATGGTAACAGTAATGTAAGCACACAGGCTGGTTTTCCCCAAAAGCTGAATAGAGAAAGACAGTGAGTACAAAGAATGTATGCATAATAATTGGTATCGGAGCAGTAAATGAGGACTTGGAATACTAAATAGGTTATATCTCAGGAACTGTACGACGTAGAAAAAAAATTTAAAAGTCGTATGATTTATGACTGTCCTGGCTAGTTTTGTACTTACCCCCTACTAGGGGGCTAAGAATTTTTGTGACGAAAAGTCCGTATCTCGCACCGTTTCCGAGATACGGGCCCTGAAAGGTGCCGCGAACGCCGTAATGTTATCCTATGGGAATAAAAGAGAAGTTTGTAGCACCATAACTTTGCCTCCCTGTAATATTTTTTCACCAAACCACTGAAAGGCACATCTGTGGGCTGTTGGCTGTCTTCCCTTCAAATTTCAGGAAAAAAGACCAAACCGTTATTTTGCAGCAGGGTGCCAAAGGATTCCTGTAATGCATCGGGCGCCGTAATGTTATCCTATGGGAAAAACTGTCAACTTTGGAGTGCCATAACTTTGCTGCCATGTAGTATTTTTTCAATACAACACTGAAAGGCACATCTGCGAGATGTCGGCTGCGTCCCCTTCAAATTTCAGCCCAAAACTCCCAACCGTTCTTTTGCAGTGCAGTGCCAAAGAATTGCATTTTCCCACAGACTAGAAAATTACTGTCGCAATTTGTGAAAGCTTTCACAAACATTTGTGACACTTTCGTGAGCACGAAAGTACTTTGCGAAAGTACTTTTTCCAGAAATCTGAAAAACATATTTCTGGGGTGTTTTACCCCAAAATAAAGACATGGCTAGCATCCTCAGGGTCCGACTAGGTGAATACAAAAAGAATTAGGTTGCTAGAGGGTCCCAAATTTAAATGCCAAGCATTTTTCTAATCACCAACTGAAAACAAAATGGCGATTTGCGAAAGTAACAGGCCCATTTGCGAAAGTAAAAATGCATTTCTGAAATTGTTGAACTTTTAACTTTTCCCATTGACTTATAATGGAAATTGTTTTTTGAATAACTTTTGAACCGTTTAATATTTTTTCACCAAATCTTCAAAAGGCACATCGGGGACCCTGGCCGCATGTTTCCTGAAGATTTTGGGCCAGTCGCGCAAACCGTGTGACCTGTACGCACGACCGTAGAATTCCAGAAAAAGCGTAAATGCGCACACAAATCATGCTTAGTAACTCCACAGCTGTGTATCCGACTGGTACAAAACTTGTCAGATGTCAAGGCCTATGGTTCTTGATTGTGTATTCCAAATTTCAGCCAAATCTGTCCAACGGTTGCAAAGTTATTAAAGTGCAAAGTTTTGGGGTTTAATATAGAAATGACTCCTCAACCCTAACTATGGTAGCACTACCGTGCTACCATAATTATATATATATATATATATATATATATATATATTATGGTAAACAAATATTGTTAATCCCAAAAACTGAACTTTGTTTTTAGCATATAAATGTTTATGAAATACCTGAAAGCTGTCTATTTTCCTTAGTTTTTAGACACTTAGTATTTCCTTTTGAGACACCGGGTGACTCTGATAATCATTTGTTCCAAGGGTTAATTTTTTTAAGTCATTTTGAAGACATTTTAAATATCTTCTGTTCTAGTCCTTAACAAAATGCAGGGACTCCACAGAATTGTTCTGTTCCTTGGTCCACATCCCAAACGTGTGAGTCTTCTTTCAGGATAATAGATCTACCCCAAGCCCCTCCCACATGAATAAAAAAAAAGGTGGGATGGACCTTCTGGAGCTTCTTGGGTGGAGGTGGGGTGAACCTTACTTCCCCCCAAAAAAACAATGCTGCCTCCTACTATTCAGGTTCCAGTTCTTGTACCACCCATTTAAGAAAGAAAATAGTACCCTGCAACCTCTGACTAACATGAAAGCATATTTATTTGAGGGTGGAAAACATTTCTTCGAGGAGGGTAAGGCGGAGGAGACTATTTACACCTTCAGTCAGTTCCACGGACAGAAAACATGACATCACTGCTTTTGTACATGCAATACTCCTGTAGGCTCCACCCACAGTTGTAAAAAACACATTGAGATTCTAGTGCCTTAAAAACTATTCTGACACAGATGGGGCTGGTTGATACTTATAGACGGGTGCATGTCACGGGGGGTATACTTTTTATAAAACACAGCTGGCTACAAGAATTTATTTTTTTTTGCTGCTGCTTCTTTGTTGTGTGTTCAGGTGGCCACAGTTCTGTTGGAGACTTCTGATCATTTGATGGTGAAGGTTAGATTATCCCTAGGGGACAGTGTCAGCCGAGGGTGATGCTTATGGAAGATGACTAGTGCAGTCTTACAGGAGATTCAATGTGTGGCTGGTATCCAGGATATGATATGGGCTCGGATGTCTGTTATTGAAGTAGAGCATAATGTGAGTAGCTGGTGGGTTCAAACTAAAAAAGATATTAAATATTTTCTGAAGACTTGGGCATTCCGGTCACATTCCTAAAAATACCTCCATTATTTGACCTTGTGGGGGCAATACATGCGAGTGGTGATGTTGGTAAATGAGGGATATGGAGAATATGCTAGTGAAGTAGTTCTTCTAAAGCAGCAAATGGAAAACTACAGTATGAATGAGCCTTTTCTCTGTTGTATGAACATCATATCAGGACTCCTGGAAAAACAGCTATGGGGGATATTTTTGAGAGCTGTAGAATAAGAGTATAACAAGGGGTAATGGCCTCACTCTGCACGTTGGGAGGGGTTGTGATTCAGACTCAAGATAGCATTCTTAATGAGGTTCATCGCCACATGGAATGTTTATATGCAGCTTCTGATGCGACACAAGAAATGATAGCTGATTTACTCCAGCTCTGTGCTAAGCCTAATTGTGCACCTAGTCTGCTTTCAGCCATGTTGAAACCTGTTACTGAACAGGAAACTAGGACGGCTATTGGTACCTTATGGTCTGACTTCCAAATTTTATAGGAAGTTTATTTCAGATTTGGTAGGTGTATTATGTGTGGTGTATAATACAATTCTGGATGGGCAAGAGGTGGCCCCACAGTTTGGTAATTTGGTTCAATTATTTGTATTTAAAAAAAGGGGACAGACATCTTTTACAGAACTGGCATCCTTTAAGTCTTATGAATTCGGATCTGAAAATTTTACTGAAAATTTTGGCAAGTAGTCTCAGGACGGTGGCTCCCTTTCTTATTGACCCTAGTCAGGTGTGTACGGTACATGGACAGAAAATAACAAACAATCTGCTACTGTTGAAAGAAGTGGTTTCTCAAAGACAAAGGGATATCCTGAGTGGATATTTGCTGAGCCTGAATCAGGAACAAGCTTATGACAAAGTTCCACATCTGTATTCTAAAATGATATTGATTCATTCTGGTATACCCAGTCTTTTTACTGATTGGATTATGAAATTGCATTCTATAGCCTCCTCCAGTCCTTTAATTAATGAACATGTGGGTAGACCTGTGCAAATTGCTTGAGGTGTTCAACAATGCTGCCCTATGAGCCCTATTTTGTATATTTTTAATCTGGATTCCTTGCTTTGTTTAATTGGATTACATCCTGAGATCAGGAGTATTCACCTTCCTGGAATAGCTGCCCTTACTAAAACGTTAGCGTATGCAGATGACGTCTGTCTCCTGGTTGCAGATAAAGATTCAGCTGAGTGTGCTTTGGGAGTGATCCAGCATTTTTCGCAACTTACTAGGTCTGCTTTGAATATTAAGAAAAGTTGTGGATATATTTTGAGCCCTAGTACTGCTCCCTTGGGTGAAATCCAGCATATCCACATGTCTGAGGATAGTATCACTGTATTGGGTATTAAATTTGGGTCTGGTAATATGGCTCAGGATAACTTTGAAACAATTTTGGATGGTAGTGCTGAGAAAGTGAAAATTTGGAAAAATTGGCAACAAACAAAAAAGAAACGGGTATCGATTATTAAAACTTTTTTTACCCCAGTTAATGTATGTTGGTGTGGTATTTCCATCCCTGAGTTCAATGGATGTTACCATTTTGAACCAGACCTTCCAATTAATATGGGGAAGTCACCTGAACCCAGTTAAGAGGGAAGTCCTTTTTTAGAACCATTAGAGAGGGAGGGTTACAGTTGTTAAATCTGATTAGTTATCTTCATAGTCCATTTTTGTTTAACATGATATCAGCCTTTATATTACCGTGTGAGGCAGAATGGAAATGAGTGGAGGTTCTCTGTGTGGCTCCATTGTTACAAATGTGGACACAGGGTTCTCTGGTTACATGGAAAAGAGAGCTGTGGCCTTTGTTTGTTGTACACAGTTTGGAGAAGATACATCGTTGGAAGCTGATGAAAGCGCATCTTTCGGTGCCCAACAGAAAGATGTTGTATTCATCAATTCAAGAGGGGTCTTATCAGATTCCAGTGGCATATCCTTCTCTGACCAGTAGTGTCCATCCTTTAGTGGAAGCATATTTGGTTGATAAGAGGACTCCACCATGAATTTGGGATGTGCTGTGGATGAGCACACATGGCCATCTTGGGGTAAAAGGTAATGCAAAGCACAAAAGTGTTGAGAACAGATACTGCCCCAGGGAGCACTGTCAGCATTTGATAGAAACACAGGAGCATTTTTTCATACTCTGTCCATATACAAAGGAACTATGGTTAGAAAGGCATCGTAAATGGGGGTGTGTGGGTTGGGCAAAGGTTATGTATGTCAATATCCTTACAGGATCTATACTGCTGTCACTGAATATTGATGTAGGAACAATTCACCTATTTACATGTATTAAGTTTTTGATGTGGCAAGTTCATTGCAAATTTGTTCTGTAGCAGAAGTATATTTCTCCTCATATTTTGGTATGTGTGATTGGAAAAGAAATTGTTCTCCAGGCAAACTTTGATAAGGAAAAAATGTTGTGGGAACAATGGAAGAAATGATGGAAGGGGTCCCACTGCAGGCAATGTTATGAGAATCTGCAAAGTATAAGCACGGGTGTTAAGGTTTACAAAATGTGCTATACTGCAGAGTGGGTATTGTTTTTTTTTTACTCTACACAAGGGGGTGTGATGCATATGATTTCCAAGAAATGGATCCAGGTTCCTGGTGTTTTTTTTCCCTTCCCTTCCCTGGTTTCTGTGCTGATGATGTATCAATTTATTGTTGAATTTTTTTGTCCCACTATGACAATTTTTTTTTTTGTCTTATAGGTATTGATCGGGACCTGGAAAGAGTACTCCTTTAAGTTGTTTTTGATTCATGTGTAATGTATGACTAGGAATGTGTAAAATATTTTTATTTTTAGGTTAATGTGGTAATATATATTGTATGCAGTGATGTGTACTGTTTCATGTTCTAGTTTTGTACTTATCATTATTTGTAATAAAACTTCCCCTACTCTTTTCAAGAAGTGCCATGGGATCTTTAACATCCACCTGTACTACCACCAGAACAGGCAGATGGGACCTCGGTTTAACATCTCATCGGAAAGATGGAACTAAGTCAGGCTGTTAAACATTTATGGGGAAGAGATCTGGCAAAAACAGCAGTGATCCAAATACAGATGCTAGTGAAAGGAACATGGCTGATTCTGCTTGTGAGGCCTCCTCTGTCTCCAACATGGCTGCCACCAGACCCTCTGTGCCACTTGAGACTACTAAAATGAAAACACTTGATATAATGCTGTCTGAACTGAGGGCCTTCACATCCAAGAATTGAGGCTGTGGAGGGCTCTGATTTCACAGCCATCCTTGAAAATTTCTTCAGACAAAAATTGGGCCAAACCAGTGTACTTTCCTATTTGTATAAAATGGGCACACAATGCCCTTAGACCTGTGCCAGCCTACAATCAGCAACACTCTCACTCCATAGTACAGCAGTTCATGTCATATGCAACTAAACTGAAGAGCCTCATGCATCTATGGCAGAAAAAATAGCTTTTTTTTGAAGGCAGACAGATATTTCATTTCATTTTATTTTTTGTTTTATACCGAAAAGTCTCTGGGCTAAAACCCCATTTTCACAGACGTCCAGTTTAGACACATACAAATACATAAAAAACATTTTAATGTCATAAAACACCTTTAAAAACTGCACAGTTGCTAGGTCTAGGAAAAACACTCACAAACAGACTTCATGAGCATATGCTTTCTAAGCGCTGTCTTAAAAGTTTTTATCTTTGAGCAACATGCTATGGTACTCGGTATTTCATTATAAAGTTTAAGAGCTAAAAATGTCAAGGAGTTTTGAGCAAACACAGTACTATAGAATGGAATCTGGAAATAATTTTTTCATTGCAGTCATGTATGAACAGTTATGGGAATTCTTGAGAACAAGCCTGATATACTATTAGAAAGTACACCCAACTTAATCTTATGTAAAAAAAAAAATTAAAAACCTAAAGTTGAACAGCTCAATCAATGATGGACATTTAAAACATTTGTACAAAAGACAATGATGTGCTGTTCTAGGCTGACCCATAGCAAAACGTATAGCAGAATGGTAAGTTGCCCAAAGTTTTGTTAATAATCTTTCAGATGTATGTGAATAAACTGTTGAACCATACAGAGAATACTGGATGGGCAACCATGCAGAACCAGTGTGCTCTGCCACAGAGGGGTTTGATCCCTGTGACCTCAAGAGTGAAGCTCAAGAGGTCCAAGGAATCAAGCCCCGATGTGGCAGAACACACTGGTTCTGCATTGGGTTGCCCATCCTGTATTTTGTTTAGTGTATGGTGCCCCTTCTATTCTATTTTAGGTTTTCTAACTAAATTTTTTCATTGAAAAATAAACTGTAGTCTTCCATTTTGGATTTCGGGAGCTACGACTTGTTCTTGTCAAGCTGTGTGGTTGCTAGGGACAGGGTATCCCTATGTTAGCAGTGCACACTCCAATTGGTTGCCACTGTAGTATGGGTGGGTTTTCAAAGAAAAAAAAATGGCGGGCAGATTTCTTGCTTAGCGAGCTTATCCATGAGCTGGAGGCAGAAAATTATTTTTTTATGCTGGTTCTCATCACAGAGAATAAATTGCTTCTGAGCAGTGAGTGTTTTTAAAAAAACTTCATGCACAGCTTTCATGTTTGAAGCAGATTACACTGCTGTCAATGCGCAGCATATTTTTATGGTGGCTTTCACACAGGGCTTGAGCATTTCACTCTGAATGAATAGAATGCTGTTCGGCACGTACAGTTAGTACAACATTCCATTCATTGTTGAGCGTGTGGCTGAACATCATTTCAGTAAGGAGGAATTCCCAGCTAGAACAGCATTCCACCATACACTATAATCAATTATAGAGAAAAGAAGGCTGTGTGTTAACAAATTTCTGGTATCAACCATAAGATGTTCTCTTATATGTTATAAAAACCCTAGTCTTTTGTGTAACCTACTGATTAAATCCAGAATGTGATATTCTTATGAGAGATGTGAATCTAAATATACATGGAAAATGATTACACTGCCACAATGATGGGACAAAGGAAAAGACTGAGCCCAGTCCTAGCTATGCTGTGGGAGAAACAGCATAGATTCCACACCTCTTTCCCTGCTAAACTTAGGATATTTTTCCCTGATGGCATTCTACTGCATGATAACCCTGATCAAGCCTTGCCCAAACTGAAAAGGAAATGTTTAGAACCTGCTAAGCCAAAGAGGACCAGGCCTCTGGAAGCTCCATGAAAAGACACACTGGGCCCAATTCTACAAGAGATGTGCCTGGTGTAACAGCACTTGTGCCAAATAGAATGATGCAAGTAGCAACTTACACCAGCAGTTGCGACTTGCAGGCTTCTACAGTGTGGCCTGCGACATGCCACAGGCCACTTGCACCAAACAGCAGTTACACCAGCAGTTGGTGCTAGGGGGTTTACAGCAGCAGTTGTGCCCTATTCTAGTAGGGCAGCAACAAAGTCCCCAATGCCAGGATTCTACAAGAACCCCAGAGGAGAACTGTCAATTTAAGTTACACCAGTATTTAGCTGGCGTAACTGTACATATGACCTCTGGGGGTCCTGTAGACATGCTGCACCCACTCCAGGATGTGCCCCCCATGCCCAGAAACACCCACCGTCTGTACCCCACAGGGCAGCCCACAGCCCCCAACCCCCCATAGCAGAGGTGCCCAGCTGGGCATCTCACACCCCCTCACCCCCAGAATCCCCAGACCCTAAATACCCTGCAGGGCAACCCACAAACAACATGCCTCTGAATCCCACAGCTATCAGCCCTGCAGGGCAGCTGTATCCCCCCCCCATGATCAATCAAAAGAAATTTTAAGAGTAGGAAAGCAGATGTATTTTTCCTTTGCATAAAATGTATGACAGACCAATTTTGGATTTTGGCAGCCCAGAGTGATGCCCTTTACAAAAGAGAAAAAACACAAAATACAGTAAAGCATAGACCTACAAAAATGATACATGTACTAAAAGATTATAGCTATTCTGATAGACTCAAACATCTAAATTTGATGTCACTGGAGACAAGAAGGAAATGGGGACATCTAATGTTATGCTTAGATTTAATGCAGGATGAACACCTAATTAGCAAAGCTCAGTCTTGAATTTAAGGCTGATAACATTTGCACTAGAGGGCACCCTATGCAAATCAGGTCATTAATATTCCACACACATCAAAGAAAATAATTCTGCACACAGCGCCTTATAAATATGTGGAGAAAGTTATTGACTGACATAATGATTAGTAAAGATAACAAAGAGTTCAAGGCTAGATTAGACAGACACATATTGGAGGGGAAATGAACTGTTCTGTTACAGATAATTGGACCAAAGTAATTATGAGCATATTGCCTCCTAAGCACCATACAACCTTTAGTATGACCTTTAGTAGTATTTAGGTTTTAGCTGTATGGCGTGAGCCACAGCACCAGTTGACAGTCGGATCAGTCATTTCTAAGACATTAATGACTGATCCAGTAGCCAATCAGGAGTAGGGATGTAAGTTTGTCATGGCAGTCATACATGTCATTGATTCCATGACGTTTGGTCTTTATTCAGAACTTCCATGACTTTCACTAGTGTCATCAGAATGTAGCAATGATGAGAGTGCCACAATATTTACTACTGTTTACTAATGATTTCATGAACAAACAATGAGTCATTAAAACCTCATCCATGACAAACTTACATCCCTAATCAGGAGTCTTACTAACCTCATGAATAATTAATTAGACTTAAAATAAGTTGTACTGTTTTGCTAATAGAGGCACACTGAGATGCTGTATATAGTGGCTAGGGTTTGATCAAGCATTTTTTGAAGTCTTATTATTTCAAAAAAATATGGTAGCATTTCCTGGACTTATAGTGTATTATTAATCAATCACTTTATTTAACCAGGCATAAACACCATTGAGCAAGCTCATTTTCAAGGTGGTCCTGGGATTTTTAAAGAAGGAAAGGAGGTAAAGAATCACAATAACTGCCCTACATGTGTAAGAACACTATTTTACTATTTATTTACAATTCCTAACCACCTACAGTATTTCAGTAGTTTGACCATAGCAACCGAAATTGAGGGCCTAGAAAAATGGTGACTCAATCTCAGTGACTGTGATCATGGCTACCTGGAGAGGAGGGTGACTGGATACTGCGATCAGTGAAAACCGTGACAGGAACTCATATGTATATGCACGCGCCCATGGAAGGAGAGGCACGGGAGAGGGATGGCATGTGGTAGGGGTTGCAGCAAGCAGCTACAGAGTTGGATTGCTAGTGTCATGGGGAGGGTGGTCAGCTGGGAGGCATGGGATATGTTCTGGTCCAGCATGGTGCATGCTTTTTTTTGCCACCTGGCGGCATATATTACCTCATGTGTTTCCCCCCTGACATACAACCCCTGGAGTTGAGAATCCATAAGTAGGGGGGTGTGGAGGGCACAGCCCCCTGCATTGAAAACAAGACCTGTAGGTCTCAATCGTCGTTTTTCAGTGCGCTGCCAGTGTGCATCACCAAAATAATTTTTTGGCGATGTATACTCGACATAGTAGTGATCGCCATTGCTCAATCACTATTACGGCATGGAACCCAATATTTCCTGTATAACTGGTTATCAGCTCCACTAACATTTTGAGGATAGCCTCACTTGATCAAGGTCAGTAGCCACTGCAAGGCAATCAATTTCAAATTCTGCTCGTTTCTCAAACTGGTCTATACAGATCTACTATTAAGCTGTTGATAAGACATTCACATTCAGCTGCCAGAAATCCACAAGCCATACATTCAAATGAAACTCTTTTTGGAGATACCATTTACCAAAACCACCAGCACACCCCTTCATCATAATGTAAAGAAAAAACAAGTAATATAATTGGTCAAATGTGATTCTACAATTGTACAGTATTCCTGCACTATAGCAAGGTCAGAAATTCCAGAAAGGGAGGAGTGGGGTGAGAGACAATTTTACCTGTGGATGGGCTCCTGGTAGCTGCATTTGGGCAGGCTGTTAAGCCTGAGTGGTTGGGCACCTGGTGATCACCCTGCCGTTATATTTTTATAGTTACATACTACGGTTAGATTATTGAATGGTAATCCAACCCCTGGAGTGCCATATTTCTATTACTATGCAAATACACACATAGTCTGTGTAAGCAAGGTAGTAGGGCTTTGTTGTGCTGATAGTTGGGCTCTGCATAGAAATGAGGTGTCAGTGATCCAGATGCAATATATATGAAATCCTACCACCTTGCTTACTCAAAATATGCAGAGTTAGGGTCTTGTTGACTCTAACTCAGCATTTCCTGACTTTTTGTGATTTGCTTATGACCCTTAACACAGTTTTTTGAAAACAATTTCCATGATTTTTTTTTCAGTTAATCTTTTTATTAAATTTTAAGGCATAAGTGCAATTACAATATACATGTAATGCTATACCAACAATGATAGAAGTAGCAATATGCACTACAGAAGCACAAAAGGTATAAATGCCAAAAAGAACAAGTGATATGTCACAAAAAGATCAGAAATATCAATCTTGTCCCACCCAACCTACACTAGGAAGAAAAGAGGCATGTCAATTCTAATAAGAAAAGGGGTCAACTTTATGAAGCATAGAAGCATATCAGATTAAGAGGGCAGGTTCCACATAGTTTTAGAAACTCTTGATGGTGGGAAGATTGCTTTATGTAATGTGTATGCAATAAGGAATAAGGAAAACTTTTTTTTATCCTTCTTGTTCTGAGTCTGAATAATTATCCTGAATATGAAATTGTCATGGGAGGGGACTTTAACCTAATTTTAGATCCGGTATTAGATAGGTCCTACCACAGGCCCATCCAAACTGATACTAGAGCCAGAATAGCACTCAAAAAGTTACCTGAAGATTTAAAATTAACTGATATCTGTAGGTTGGTACACCCCCAGGAAAAAGACTTCACATTCTTTTCAGACACCATTCATAAAGCAGAATTGACTATGTTTTTGTATTCAATAATATTACAAATGCCATTAGTGGAGTCAAAATTGGGGTTATAATAATCTCATGTCATGCTATGGTTACAACAAATATTAAATGGGGAGGTTCAAGGCAGAAATTGCATCGGTGGAGACTTAATATTAACCTATTGCAGGATAAGGATTTCATTAAGCAGCTAGAATCCAAAACAGTCATTTTTTTCAAACTAAACAATAACAGATTGGTGTCCTATTCTCCTATTCTACAATATGGGAGGCATACAGGCCTTTTTGTAAGGGGAGGGATTATTGCATTTGCAGCCAAAAAAAAAAAAAAAGAGAGAGATAATCACATAAAAAGGATGAAAAACTTAAGAAGTTAGAGAAGGAATCCAAAACAGGTTGAACTCTGACAGGAGATATTTTACATAAATGAACAACTCTCAAGTATGAAATTAATAATATATTGTATGGAAAAGCAGAATATGCATTTTTTTGCACAAAACAGAGGTACTGGGAAGCTGGAGAGAAACATAGTAAATTATTAGCTTCCCATTTAAAGAATATTCAACAACAAAATCTAATACCTGGTATTAAAAATGAGACTGGTCAAATATTGACTTCCAATGAAGAAATAAATGAGGGATTCATGGAATTCTGCCACAAAATTTATGCTGCTAAAGGGGAAAACCATACCCCCCAAAACAGAATCCTTCCTTAACAGACTAGGATTACCCCAACTGTTGTCTCAGGATAGAGAACTTCTAGTTCAAAATGTATCTTTACATGAGATTGAATATACTTTCAAATCCTTATCCACTGGCAAAACACCAGGACCAGATGGACTTCCTGATGAATTCCACAAAGTCCTATCCACTACACTTGCCCCAAAACTTCATCAAGCCATTTGTGAATTTAGGGAGACAGGCAAAATACCAGGTTCATTGCAAGAAGCCTTTATCACACTCATTCTCAAAAAAGATAAAGGCCCACTAGAATATACTAGTTACAGACCCATATCACTTTTAAATTCAGATTATAAGATTATCACCACAGTGCTAGCAAGGCGGGTCCAGACAGTGATTACCAAACTGCTCAGTAAAAAGTAAGTGGGCTTTGTGGAGAATAGATCCAGTGCTGACTGCATTCGTCATCTGCTAAATTTAATTTGGTGGTCAAATAAACAGAAATTACCATATGTTCTACTATCATAGAAACATAGAAGTTGATGGCAGATAAGGACCACAAGGCCCATCCAGTCTACCCATTTCTTTTTCTACCTTATAAATGTGCCATCGACCTTTGCTCTGTCAATGGCCTATCTATTCATACTCATCTGTATTGCTCCCTTATGCCTATCCCATACCTGTGTGAATCCCTGCACTGTATTCATATCCACCACTTCCTGATGTAGGCCATTCCATGCATCTACCACCCTTTCTGTGGAAAAGAACTTCCTCACATTACCCCTAAATTGGCCTCCCTCTAATCTCATGCTGTGTCCTCTTGTCCTGCTATTTTTCTTATATTGAAACATGTTAGACTCTTTCACCTTGTTAATGCCCTTAAGGTGTTTGAATGTTTCGATCATATCACAGCTCTCCCTCCTTTGCTCTAGGATATACATATTGAGCTCTGTTAATCTGTAATCATATGTTTTCTGATGCAGTCTCTGCATCATTTTGGTTGCCCTTCTCTGGACTGCCTCAATTTGGTTAATGTCCTTGTGAAGGTGTGGCATCTAGTACTGCACGTTGTACTCCAGATGGGGCCTAACCAGTGTCTTGTAAAGAGGGATTATTACCTCCCTCTTCTGACTTGTGATACCCCTACTAATACACCCTAACATCCCCTTGCCTTATCTACTGCTTTAGTGGTCTGCTTGGATGATTTCAGGTCATCGGTGATGATGATGCCCAAGTCTCTTTCTTCCTTTGTGACTGCCAGCAACTCCCCCCTCCCAGCCTATAGGTGGCTTAAGGGTTTCTCTTCCCTATGTGCATGATCTTGCACTTCTTTGCATTAAAACCCAGTTGCCACTCTTCTGACCATTTTGCCTAGTTTATCCAGATCTCTTCTCATTCTACCCACCCCATCTGGAACATCTACTCTGTTGCAGATCTTAGTGTCATCTGCAAATAGACAAACCTTACCCTCCAGTCCATCTGCAATGTCACTGATGAAGAAATTGAAGAGGACTGGCCCCAAAACTGATCCCTGAGGTACCCCACTTGTGACTTGCATCTCTTCTGACTATATACCATTTACCACCACTCTCTGTTTTCTGCCCGCCTACCAGTTTACCACCCAGCTGACCAACTTCTGACCCACCCTGAGCCTACCCAGCTTATTAATCAATCTTCTATGTGGAACAGTATTGAGAGCTTTGCTGAAATCAAGGTAGGTGACATTAACTGGTCCCCCTTGGTCCACCACTCTGGTTACTCAGTCAAAGAAATCTATGAGATTAGTTTGACAGGACCTTCATTTTGTAAACCCATGCTGTCTTGGATCCTGTGCTCCTATGGATTCCAAGTGTTGCACTATCCTTTCCTTAAGGGGTGCCTCCATAATCTTGCCCACTACTGAGGTAAGATTTACTGGTCTGTAGTTCCCTGCCTCCTCCCTGCTACTACTCTTGTGGAGCAGGATCACATGAGCCCTTCTCCAATCTTCTGGGACCTCTCCTGTGCTCAAAGACTCACTAAACAGTTCTGATAATGGCTCTGCTAGTTCCACAATTAGTTCCTTTAGTACCCTGGGATGTATGCCATTAGGTCCCATTGCCTTGTCCACCCTGAGCTTATCGAGCTCTTGTAGGACCCTTTCTTTTGTGAAGGGACTAGTGCTCACCTCCCTCCCCCCTGTGTCCATGGTACTGAGCTGTGGGCCCTGCCCTACCTTCTCTTCAGTAAATACTGAGCAGAGGTATCTATTTAGGATAGATGCTTTTACATGGTCCTCCTCCTCCTCCTCCTCACACGTCCACTGATCTCCTTTGATCTTAGCAATACCCCCTCTGGACTTTCTCCTTTCACTAATATATCTATAAAAAGTCTGGTCACCTTCTTTTACTATCATTATACATCTTCAAGGCATTTGATTCCCTACAATGGGAATCTTTATTTCAAACCCTGAAAGAATTTGGTGTTGATGAAGACTTATTGTTATGGGTTCATATGATATATGGTAACTCCTTGGCCCAAGTGATCATGGATGGAATCATGTTGCCTGCATTCAGACTACACTGTGGCACTAGACAAGGGTGTCACCTGTCACCGTATCTGTTTATCCTTACCTTTGAACTCCTCATTCAAACCATTAATAAGCACAAAGAGATTAAAGTTATTCTAGTGAGAAAGCACGAACATAAGGCCCTGGCCTTTGAGGACAACTTCCTCTTGACACTTATTAACCCAGTTATGTCAAGCAAAAGAGTTCAAGAAACATTAAGCAGTTTTGGAAGGATGTCTGGACTAGTAATGAACTGGAAGAAAACACAAATACTGAGTAACTTTATTTCTAGTCAAGATAAGACAGCTCTGCATAATAAGATGGACACAAAATAGTTTACAGATTCCATTACGTATCTGGGAGTCAAGATTACTGAAGATTATCAGACATTAAAAAAAATAACTACACTCCCTTTTTACAGAGATTTAAATTAGACCTAGAACAATGGGCTAAACTAAATGTATCCTTATGGTGCAGGATTAACGCTATCAAAATGATGGCAGCACCTCAGATTTTTCACATTTTCCAAAACCTTCTAGTCCCTCTAGACAAGAAATTCTTCCACAATTTAGATAAAATTACTAGGACATTTATTTGGGATGGCAAGCCACCTATACTCAATATTAGCAAACTAAGAGGACCCCAAGAAATGGGAAGATTAGCACTTCCATGGTGGGAGAGATATCACATGGCTTTTCCTCTGAGGCAGACTCTAGTACATGTACAGGAAGCCCCTAACTGCATGACTTACAAATCACTATGGTTTGACTTGGAGGAACAACTTATTAAACCAAATAATATTATGGACTTTCTGTATATGCCTATAGCTGCAAACCTAAGGTAAAATCCATGTCTAACAATTTCCATTAATTCCATTAAAAAGGTTAATGTTATTCTAAATCCAAATAAGACCCCACTTACCAGCATGCCTCTGTGGCCAAACCCGACACTTAAATATAATAATGAACTACTATCTAACCTCTCATGGTCAAAGGCACTGATTTTAAGAATCAAAGATGTACTTGACCAAAGTACGGGAGTTCTACTTTCATTTATAGACTTACAGTGGACATTTGGAATGAACATATTACATTTCTATCATTATCTACAATTGAGAGATCTGCTTGCTAAACAGGTTTTGACCACAAACCTTTGCATACCTAAAATGATGAATGGGGAAAATCCTGACAAACAGAACTATAAGAGGAGCACTAGCATACTTCATAAATTATTAATGGAATCTATTTCATCTGTAGCTCTCACCACTAAAGCTAAAGAGTACTGGGAATCAGAACTCCACACTACTATTCCTGACTCTGATTGGGAAGGTGTGTGGAAAACTGCCTGTGGCAGTCTTAAGGAAGTACAAGGTAAGCTCATTCAGTTTAAGATTTTGCATGGTTACTACTTGTCCCCAGATAAATTATTTTGGGCAACTTGAAGAATACTCGAATGACAAAGCATGTTGGTATTATGGCCTTCAAAATGGGGGGTTAGCACACTTATCGTGGAGCTGTCCTCAATTGATAGAAATATGGAAAGAAGTCTATCAAGTTTGATCCACAGTATGTAATTCTAAACTTAGTTTTTTTCCCCAACTGTATATATACTAGGCATTCCTCCAGAAGGTCATGGACTTGATTTCTATAAAAGGGTTTGGGTTAGTCATGCCTCCCTAAACCTCAAAAGGATTATCTTGAGGAACTGGAAAACCAAACACATTCCCACTTTAAGCAAATGGTTCAACCAAATGAGCTCATCAGCAAACAATGAAAGGATTAGTTATCTGGTTATAGACAGGTTAGAGGTCTTTCATAAAGTCTGGGACCCCTTTTTTTAATCTTAGGTGATTACATACTTATGGTTATTATATAGTGATTTATGTAATGTTTAAGATCTTATTCTACTGATTGCGACTGGAATACTGTGAAATAGAGCAGAAAACCTATATTGCTAGATACTGTTTTATCTAGAGGTAATGAAGTTATGAAGTTGTAAGTCTTGTGATATTTTATTGACAATTGATACTTGTATAGAACCTCATTTTTTTCTGTAAAATATGTATTATATTTTTAATCCAAAATAAATAAAAACTTATGATGGAAAAAGAAAGAAGTATCACTCTTGAAGCAATTCGATATGAATAAAGGCACAAACAGTATGCTAAAATAAACTATATAAACTGGAATCACAATACAAATCCCCAAGAATAAGTGCTGAAATAAACTGAAGGGTAATAATCAATGCTGGATTCTGAAGAGAAACCTAGACAGCCCCAGAGTTAAAGGATTTTAAGAGATCAAGGTAGTCTTGCCAATAGCTCATAAACTCATTAAAATATCCTGAGGCCAAATAAGTGAACCAGTCAAGGGAAGCAGCCTGTGAAAGGCTGGTAAGTAGATCTTCAAAAGAGGGTATCATAGGAGACTTCCATCTGATTAAAATGTTTCACTTGCCAACTATTTTTTCTAGATGGCTAATGAGATAACATTTGTGACTTGGAATGTTAAGGGGATCAGAAAGAAACACAAGCAATATCAGGTTCTCAAACATTTAAGTTTATTCAGTTCACAGATAACCTTTTTGCAAGAAACCCATTTATTAGAAGCGGAAGCTTTGCAATTAAGGAGGCAACAGGTGGGATCGATTTATAGTGCCCAAGGCACCACAAATAGTTGCGGGGTCATGCTCATGATTAACAGGAGTATTCCATTTGTTTCCACACAGGTTATCAATGATACCGAGGGAAGGTTTATCCTTGTTAAAGGTACCCTCTGGTCTCTCCCAATATTATTGGGCTATATCTGCGGCCCTAATCTGGATGATCCAGGATTCTTTATGAGGCTTATATCTATCATTCTCCCAATGCTTCCCATTAGAATTATTTTAGGGGGAGATTTCAATCAAGTACTTGACCCTTATTTAGACAGACTGGGCAGTAGCCCGGCAGGGGCCACCCTCAGACAGAAGGCATTCAAGGATTTATTAGACCAATGTGGGCTCTGCAATGCCTGGCATGTTTTACACCCAGATTCTAGGGAGTTTACCTTTAGGTCTATGGCACATGGCTCACAGTCCCGCATTGACTATTTACTCATTTCTCTGTGCCTCCTGCCCGTGGTGAAGACCTCCTCGATTCAACCCAGCCCAATTTCCAATCACTCACTAGTAGTATGCAGTTTGGTACTGCTTAATTTACCCAATAGGGAAACTAGATTGAAACTCAATGGCCAGCTCCTTAAAGATGTTAAATATTGCAAACGTATAAGGGAACAAATAGAATCTTTTTTTTTCATTAAATCCTTTAGATAGTGCAAAGCCTGATATCTTGTGGGGGTCCTTTAAAGCCTTCATGAGAGGAATACTTATTAGCATGGTGGTTGGTAGGAAAAGAGCACGGGAGAAGGAACTAAAATCCTTATTAACCCAAATCAGATCCCTGGAAGTTAACCTTCTGGCCAATCCTCTAGATGTGGATACATGAAAACTCTTGGAGTTAAAGGATAAATACTTGGAGCTACTTCGAGAGAAAGCAGAACTAGCTATTATTCATACCAGGGTAAGCTACACTGATCAGGGGAAAAAAGCAGGATGCTTACTGGCATTGTGAATTAAACAACAGGAATCAGTGAGATTTATCCCTCCCATCAGGTCAATGGCAGATGGATCTCTTAAGGTGTCTCCCACTGAGATAGCTCAAGAATTTGCTACTTATTATACAAATTTGCATAGCGACATGGAACACCCCCCTTGTCCTGAAGACACAGAATGTTATTTAAGGGACTCCCATGTGCCCCCTCTCACTGGTCAGTGTAGAGATGCTCTGGTTGTCCCTATTTCCCAGGAGGAAATTGCTAAGGTTATTAGTGAACTGCCAGCTGACAAGGTCCCTGGTCCAGATGGATTTTCTTCTTTATTTTATAAGGCCTTTCAAGACCTCCTCTTACCAATACTTGGTCGCTTATTTCAGCAAATCCTCTCTGGGGTGGAGACAGATCCACATCTCTATGAGGCCCTGATTGTCCTGCTTCCTAAACCTGATAAAGATCTCAAAATGGTTCAAAGTTACAGACCTATCTCACTTTTAAATCAGGATATTAAAATCCTCTCTAAAATTCTGACTAATAGGCTGGCAGTGGTTCTTCCTGGGTTAATAGGTACAAATCAGGTTGGATTTATGAAAGGGCGCTCATCTTCCAATCATTTACGCACCTTGTCACATGTCTTCTCGGCTACCAGGGATGTGGAGTTCCCTGCGGGCTTGGTTTCCCTGGATGCCGAGAAGGCATGCAACCGTGTGAACTGGAATTTCTTGTTCCACACTCTGGAGGCCTTCCACTTCCCCTCTCTGTTTATCTCCTGGATCGCCACCCTTTATAAAAATCCCATGGCAAGAATTTCCACGAATGGGGGCCTTTTCCCATCCTTTCTTGCTCCACTCAGGTATGAGGCAGGGGTGCCCCCTTTCCCTTCTATTTTTTAACTTATATCTGGAACCTCTTATTCAAAATATTCTCAATAATGATTCCATACAAGGGGTGAGAATTGGACGGCATGAAGTTAAAGTCACTGCATATGCAGATGATTTGTTAATACATCTGTCCCACCCAGTATCCTCCATCCCGGCCTTACTAAGGGAAGTAGCAAGGTTTAGTGGTCTGTCCAATTACAAAATGAATGCCAGTAAGTCCCTATTTTTCCCATTAAACCACAAAGTTTTCAAAAGTGATATCAGCCCTTTTGGTTTATGTTGGACCCCTAGGTCATTCAAATATCTGGGTATCAAACTTTCCCATAACCCCCTAGTATGGTTTAAGAAGAAATTGGATTCCCTATTGCAGGGGATTACGCATGACCTTGAGAGGTGGTCTAAACTTCCTATTTCTCTATGGGGCCGGATCAACATAATTAAGATGAATATATTTCCTAGGATCTTCTACCCGTTGTCCCTTCTCAACACCTTTATTCCTTTACTCTGGTTTAAAAAGGCACATGATGTCTTCACTAGATTCATCTGGGCTGATAGGTATCCCCGTTTGGCTTATCATAAGCTGGCAGCCCCAAAACTGGAGGGGGGGTTGCGAATCCCCATCTGGCTATATATCACTGGGCTAGTCACCTTGTGAAATGTTTGAGATGGGTATCTCCCAGCCCAGAAGAAGCGCAACCTACTTGGCTCAAAATAGAATTGGATGCAATCAAGGACAAAAATCTGGACCCTCTCACGTTATTTTTCCTCAGGTTATCCCAAGTAAGTGTGGCTGTAGAGTGTCCCACAATAAGGACCTCCTTTAAGGTCTACTCACAGATATGTTCCTTTTTACAGTATTCCCCCCATCCAGACCTGGCCCAGTCTATCTGGAACTCTCCATCATTTACTATTAACAAGAGTCAAATTTCCCATCTTTGGTTGCCTCAACTGGGAGAGGAGAAGCTCCTGGCCTTTACTGATGGTGGGGGGCATTGGTTATCAGTGGAAGAGATGTCTAGGAAATTTCTCATCCCACCTTCTTCCTACTTTAAAGCCCTGCAATTGAAACACTTACTTGTAATTACCCTGGGTAGTACTCCCCCTTCCCAGAATATCTCTTCTCTGATACCCGAGGTATCCCCACTTTCTGGCTGTCTTGGTGCAATCTCTAAACTATATCAGGTTTTGTTTCATAAAAAGTTCGGGGGCCCATTTGGGCCATCAAGATTTTGGAGTAACTTTTTCCCTCACCTTCAGTTGGATTGGCATTCTCTCTGGAACTCGAGTCATAAATTAATTTCTCAAGATAGACTGCACCTCATGCAATACCACGTATTGCACAACCTATACTATTCCCCAGCCAAACTTCACAGGTGGGGCTACCTAGATTCAAACAAGTGCAATAAATGTTCACAGGAAGAAGGCACACTTTTTCACATGCTTTGGTCTTGTCCAAAAACGTCCCCTTTATAGGTTTCAATCCAAACTTCCTTAGACCCCCTGTTGGGCCTCCAAGAATATTTTACCCCTGAGACTTGTGTGTTAGGGGACCTGTCTTCTATTAGAGTTAGGGTATGCAAATTTCATATTTCCATGGTTGCTCTATCGGCTAAGAAAATAATTCTTCATCACTGGAAAGACAGGTCCTCCCCTTCTCTCCAGGAATGGGTAAGAGAAGTATTATCTAACCTGCATACAGAAAAAGCAATAGCCAGTCTTCACAATAGTCTGGCAGCTTATACTAGAATTTGGGATCCCCTTCACTCACTAATCCCTCTGGTTCCAAACTAAACCTATACTAGGGTTATTATTCCTGCCCGGTTTTTGGTTAGATGCCCAGCATCCACGGTTATTGGGATGGGTTACTGCAGTAAGGGGAGGTTGGGGGGTGGGCAGCTTCCTTTTACTATGTATCAATGAGTCTCTGTCATTTTCTCTGTATGCTGCCTTTTATGGTGGAAAATTAATTAATAAACTTTAAATGATAAAAAAAAAATGTTTCACTTGCATAAAAAGTATAGTCAACCATCTATGTTGAAAACATGAAAGACGGCGGGGCATATGCTATGATACCAATAAAAACAATGCTGCCAAAAAAGGAATATTGCAATACAGGACCTTTACTGTAAAACAATGGACCTTTTGCCAAAAGGGATTAATATGTTTAGGAGACCATAGTATATAAAATAAGTTGCCTCCAGAAGCATCGCATCTCCAACATTTATCATTTGGTAGAAGATTCAACTGAAAGAGTACTGAAGGGGTCTTGTACCAAAAGTGAAGTATTTTATATTGGATAAGCATGCTATGAACATCTTTAAAAGTATAATGACAAAAGGTCCAGCATATATTTCCATTGTAATTCTGAAATATTGATTTGTATAACAGCTTCCCATTTGGTTTTAGCTGATATAGACTGATCTGATAGATGATTTCTAATAAAGCTATAAATTATTCCAGCTCTACCAGACTTGCACTTTAACCAGGAAGAAAAGGAAGTAGGGGTAGAGGTAGATTCAACTGGAATTGGAATAGAAACATAGCAGCTGCACAAACTTGTAAAAATTTCCAAACGTCCTATCTGGACAGACCCCAGCGAGTTTGTAGGTTAGAATAAGAATCCAACCTATGAGGGTTTGAGTCATAATATCACCCAAATGTTGTATCCCTTTCAGTTTCTATGGGCAGTAGAACAGTGGCCAACCCTCAAGGGTGATTTCTGAGTTACCCCAAAGAGGAGTGTACACGAGAGGCCTAGGATTTGCACCTATCCATTTCATAGGTTTCATAGGTTATATCTGAGCAGAGAAGACATTAGTCCATTGTGCTTGCTGATGCTCTAGTTATAGTAACTCACGATTTTGCTTGCTACACAGTATTTGTCCAGTTCCCTCTTAAACCCAAGCATGTTCTTACTTGCAACAACCTCTCCAGGCAAGTTGTTCCAGACTGGAATTACCCTAACACTAAACCACTGTTTCCTTGTTATTGTCTTAAAATGTTGCCCCTTCAACTGCAATGTGTGCATCCTGGTGTTATGATGCTGATCCTTAAGTGTAAGTCCCAGTTTCCCCCTTAAATTGGTGTCCTTGATTGATCTATACATCATACACAGATCTACTCTCAGATGCCTATACTCCAGTGTGTACATCCCCATGTCCTCCAATCTGTCCTCAGTCTCTGTCCCTAAAATCAGCCACCAACCTCATTGCTCTTTTCGGAATCCTCTCCAGTCTCTTGATATCTGTTTTGAACCCAGGTGACCAAAACTGGGCACAGTACTCCAAATGTGGCCTCACCAGCGAACTGTAAAGTGGCACAATCCACCTCCCTCATCCTACTTTTAATATGTCTCTTGATATTTTTAGTATACCACTAGCATTCCTTATTATCTGGCTACAGCACTGGTGGAACTTGAGATCATTGGTCACCTTAATGCTTAGATCTCTTTCTTCGGTGACCTTTCCCAACTTTTGTCCATTTAGAACATAGTGCATTTTGTTGTTATTTTTACCACTAATAAAAGTGCATAGCAGCACATTTATTAGTGTTAAAGGATAACTTATAATCCCTAGCCCAGTTTTCCATCCTAGTTAGAGCATCCTGTAGCTTCTGTGCTATTATTGATGCTTGTGCCAATCCTAGTGTCATCTGCAAATTTGGTCTCCCAAACCTCCCTTCCACCCATCAGTGAGTGTATATACATGTTAAACAAGCAGGGCCCCAGCACTGATCCCTGGGGGACTCCGCTTTCCATGTTTAACCAGTCTGAATATGCACCCTTCAAACAGACCCTCTGCTTTCTTTCACTCAGACATGCATTGACCCAGCATGTGATATACCCAGGAATATTGTGTTCTTTTAAGGCATCTATTAACTTCCCATGGGGGACCTTATCAAATGCTTTCGAGAAGTCCAAAAACACAACGTTCACAAAGCTGCCCTCATCCAGTGCCCCACTCACATGCTCATAGAATTTCAGGAGATTTGTTTGGCATGATAAGCCTTTCCTAAAACCATGCTGTGCATCATCACAGTCCCCTGCCAAGTTCATGAGCCCCACTATTTGGTCCTTAATTATGGAGTCCAACATCTTCCCCAATCCAGTGGATCAACTTATGGGCCTGTAATTACTCAGCTCTTGTTTTGACACCTTTTTGTGGATTGGAACAATGTTTGCCTTACACCAGACCTCTACCAACTCCCCTCTATCCAATGATGCTTGGAATAGTGCTGTTATTGGTGCTGACAATACCACTGCCAGCTCCCTAAGGACTTTAGGATGGATCCTGTCTGGTCCCTGAGATTTATTGGGGTCTAGATGCATGAATCTGTCCTCAATATCCCCACTGTTCAGAGTAATTCTATAGCTTGCATTATTCAGTTGGTCCCTATTACCCCTAGTTTTGTCATTAAAAACTGATGAAAAGTAGGTATTAAAATGTCCCACCATAGCCTGGTTGTCATCTACTATCTCTCCAGCCTGATCTTTAACAGGCCTCACTAGTAGTTTTGCCCCCCTTTTTGTTGTTAATGTAAGCAAAGAAGGATTTATGATTATCCTTAACTTTTGTGACCAGATTCAACTCATGTTTTCTAGTTGCATGATTTACTGCTTTTTTAATTTCCTTTAATAGTTTTTTTACATACCACCCAGTTTCTTGCACACCCACTTTTCCTGGCTTTATTATAGGCTCTTTTTTCTTTTTAATCAATCTTCTAATTTTTGGGGTCAGCCACTAGGGGATTTTATGCATTCTGTTATATTTCTTCCTGAGTGGTACATGCTTATTAATCAAGCCTATGATTTTATTCTCCAAGGTATCCCATTTATCATTTAGTGTTTTATTATCAAACTACTTTTGCCATCCCCAATCTGAAAGTTCCCTCCTTATTATATTGAAGTTAGCTGTATTGTAGTTCCGAACCTCAGTGGAGCCAAATATCATAGCTTTTAATCCCTTAAGATCAAAGATAATCATACAATGGTCATTTGAGCCAAGTGTGTCCCCAAATTACTTAACACAAGATCCAATGTGGTATCCCCCCTTGTAGTACTTCCTATATGTTGTTCCAGGCCAGCAAATAGGAAGAAGTCCAGGTATCCTAGCTCATTTGGCATCCCTGCTATTTGCTTTACCCAATTAATGCTGGGCAGATTAAAGTCACCAAAAGAATGAGTCTTTCAGTTGGGTCTAGGGAATCCAAAAAGGTAAGAACAGCCTCATCATTCTGTGGGGAAATCGAGGGCAGCCTATGCATAACAAGAAGCCGAGCAGGTGTGTAAGGAGACTCTGCTACCAAATATGATAGACAAAAGTCCTGAGCAATGGTCAGAGGTCACAAAAAAAGGACTGTACAAAAGAGGCAGGTGGAATATTGGAGGTGTCTCAAAAATCCTGACCCCAAACAGATTCCAGGCATGACAATAACTGAGGAGGGGGATGAAACTCAACAAACAAATGCTGAACTGGGTCCTGTGGTCACAGATTATGTATGCACAAGCACATAAAATAATGTAGAATTTTCAGCACAACCACCAAATACTGATATAGACCCTTTTGAACTAATAAATGTAAGTAGGATTACCCAAAATACAGCACAAAAGTTACCATCACAAATTCAAGTCCTGGCAAGTAATACCCCATGAGACATTTTGTATATTGGTGATTCAATGTTAAGCTACACGGATAATGTGTTATGTAAGCAGCAAAATGACTACACAACTGTGAGTGTACTACCAGGAGCAGGCATAGGAGACATCAAGAATTTGTTGCCAGGTTTATTAGGAAACATCATTACCCCATTTACAGTGTTACATGTGGGAGTAAATGACATAGGAAAAAGGAATACATTGGAAATACAGAGGGATTTCAAAGCAGTAGGAGCTACACTCAGAAGGAGAGGGTGTGAGGTGTTGATTTCAGGGATTCTACCTACACCGATGGCCAATGATCAAACAAATCAGGAAATGTACAGATTTAATGGATGGTTAAAGAAATGGACCACTGGAGAAGGTTATCGGTATATAGATCATTGGCAGAAATTGCAGAATAGGTAGCTGTTTGCAAGGGATGGGTTACACCTTAATAAAATGGGCAAGCACATATTAGCACAACAACTAAAAAATTCTGTGAGCCATCATTTAAACTCTATAAGCAGGGTGATGTGGGGGTTATAAAATCAGGTCAGTCAGTAAACAAGTGGAATTTTATGCTAATTAATGCAAGGAGTTTAACAGAGAAATTTGATGAGTTACAATTAACTCTGAAAACACATAATATACACATTTGTGCAATTGTGGAAACATGGTGGCAACCAGAGGATACCTGGGATAGGCAAATCCAGGGGTATGTACTTTATAATAAGGATCAACCACAATCTAGAGTTGGGGGGGTGGCTCTATATGTTGCTGAGGGTATTCTTACAGAGAGTATGGACACAACTAGGTGGCTAGATGTTGAAGTCATCTGGGTTAAGATAAGCTCTCCCTGAGCAGCTAAGATCAATTTGGCAGTAATATATAGGCCACCATCCACTAGGATAAAGGAGGACAAAATTATATTAGATCTTGTCAACCAGTTGTCATTAGCAGGTAATGTAATATTAGTTGGCAATTTCAACCTCCCAGGTATCGGGTGGGATACCTTGAAAGCAAGTTCATCAGTTGACTCTAAATATTTAGAGATATTTAGTCTTGGAGGTTTTGATCAATATGTAACAGCTAATACAAGAGGAAATCATATACTGGATTTAGTATTAAGTAACCTAGGTGACAATATTACCAACTGCAAGTTATGTCCCCCCTTGGGTTCAAGTGATCATGTTATAGAAGGGTTTCAGTATTCCGGTATTCTAGGGGACAATAAAGGTACCACTGTACTTCATAGATATAATGCAGCCAATTTTGTACAGATAAGACATGACCTGGCTACATGGGAATGGAAATCTGAATTTCAGAACCAGACAGTAGCTCAAATGTGGGAAACATTGACAGATACTATAAATGGCTTAATTACAAGATATGTCCCTACCAGAAACAAACATAATGAGTCCAAAAATCCATCTGTGCCTTCAATGGCCCAATCTGTAAAGAGATTAATTAAAACTAAAAATAAAGCATACCATCTAGCAAAGAATAATAAAACAGAAGAAAGCTGAGAATCATATAGGAACAATCTTAAAACTGCAAAAAAGGCTATAGCCCATGCTAAAAGAGAATAAGAGTATGAAATAGCTACAAAGATCGGGGATAATTATAAGACCTTCTATGCATACATTAATAGCAAAAAAGGTAAAAACAAAACTATAGGACCCCTAAAAACTCAAGATGGGAATATCATAACAGAAAATAAGGCACTTGCGGAGGAATATAATGTATATTTTTCATCGGTCTACAATAAAAGCCCTCAAACTTTCTGGGACAGTAGGATAGCTAGACATGGAGGACCAAACTTAAGGATAGATCCAACTGATGTCTTAACTAGACTACAAAAGGTGAATCAGAACAAAGCACAGGGGCCAGACGGGATTCATCCAAGGGTGATAAAAGAAATGGCATTATTACTAGTGGGGCCAATAACTTACCTTTTCTGGGAAAGTATAGACACTAGTGAGGTTCTGGATGCTTCAAGACAAGCTGTAATCATACCTATACATAAAAAAGGATGTAGGCAGGAGGTCTCAAACTACAGACCCATCAGTCTGACCTCCGTGCTTGGAAAAATTCTGGAGGGTATAATTAAGGACTATAAAGTTGAGTATATTGAAAGCACAGGTAAGACAGACAAGACCCAGCATGGATTTACCAAAGGAAGATCGTGCCAAACCAACTTACTGGAATTCTATAATAAGGTTGGCAAGACCATTGATATGGGTAGTTCAGTTGACGTGATCTTCCTAGATTTTGCGAAGGCCTTTGATGAAGTCCCACACGGGGACCTTGTTAAATCACTCTATGTTTTAGATTTACCAATCTGGTTACAAAAATGGGTGAAGGCTTGGCTTACTGGCAGAGGACAGAAAGTATGTGTAAAAGGTGAATATTCTGGTCCTGTTGAAGTGACTAGTGGTGTCCCCCAGGGCTCAGTTTTGGGACCATGTTTGTTTAATTTGTATATTTCATATATGCAGGTGCACTCAGCGGTCTGGCTGTCTAAATTTGCAGATGACACTAGGATTGGGTGTCCAGTAAAAAATTTGGAGGAACATTTAGTCCTGCAAACAGCACTGGATAGTTTGGATATGTGGGCCTCCCAGAAACAATCTATTTTTAACATTGATAAGTGCAATGTTTTGCACTTTGGGAAGAAAAATAACAAATTCCAGTATAGTCTGGGTGGGTCCATACTAAAAGAAGTATGTGAAGAAAAAGACTTGGAGATTATGGTCAACAATGGTTTTAGTTTTAGCTTACAATGCAACACAGCTATAAAAAAAGCCAGCAGCATAACACATTGTATAATGAGACATATTAAAAGTAGAGATAGGCAAGTTGTGATGCCCCTGTATAATGCATTGGTGCATCCACACATGGAGTACTGTGTTCAGTTCTGGGCCCCATATAAGAGGAGGGATGTAGGACTGGTGGAGAGAGTGCAGAGGAGAGTAACAAAGAGGATTAAGGGGTCAGGGGGTTTGAACTATGAACAGAGACTTCAAAATTTAGAGCTATACTCCCTTGAGTACCATAGAATGCAGGGTGATATGTGTTTGATTTATAGGGCTTTGACCAATGCTAATTTGGGGGATCTTTTGGGCCTGGTAAAAAGGGACTAAACATACGATACTAGAGCTCATCATTACCAACTGCTAAAAGATAGATATAATACAAATAGAAGAAAATATTGGCTAAGCAATAGGGTGACAGAAATTTGGAATATGTTACCAGGGGAGGTCGTAGAAAGGCTTACAATGCAGGGATTCAAAACACAGTTAGATAAATTTCTCTTAAATAAAAATATTAAAGGGTATAAGTAATGTGTCGTTTGCGAGCTCATGGACAAATGTCTTTATGCTCTGTAAAGTCTATGTAATCTATGTAATCTATAACCCCAATTATGATTTTAGTACTATCTGAAGGCAATACCTTAATCCATAAATGTTCCATTCCTGGTCATTGGGGAACTTCAATGGCTTCTTATTTAATTTTGTCAGATACATACAAGTCTACCCCTCCACCTCTTTCACAGATTCTCTCCATATGATATAGATCATATCCAGGTATATAATGGTCCCATGTATCCTCAAGTGACGACCAGGTCTCAGTTATGGCACATACCTGGATTTTTTCCATGTTAAGCAGACACACTAGTTAATCGAACTTGTTTGTGAGGCTCCTGGCATTAAGGGACAGGCATTTACAGTCCTGAGTTACATTAATATTCTTAAGAATTTTGGGGATGCCCCTGATGCCTGGGTAGCCTGGTGGACAGCCCCTTCCCCCTTTGTACCTAGTTTAAAAAGTCCGCTACCTGATGTTGTATTTCCTTAGCCAATAATCTACTGCCATGTTTGTTTAAAAGCAGGCCATCATTCCCAAACAATCCGGGGTCCCTGAAGGTGTCCCAGTGGTGGATAAATGTGAAACTCTCCCTATGGCACCACCTTCTCAGCCACCCATTGAGCTGTCTAATATCTCTATGTTTGGCTGCCCTAGCTCTAGGGATGGGTAGGATCTCTGATATCATGATGTGGCAACCTTCCTACCTCAGGGCCTCTCCAAGTGCCTCAAAGTCCCTTTGAATGTGTAACTTAAACCAACAATAAACTGAGGAGCCATTTAAGTTTCTTAGGCAAGCCATTAAAAATGAAGTTAATGGGAACCTCCCCTGAGATTTCAGAAGCTTCCATATGTAACAATAATGGGGCCTCCGAAGTAGGTCTTTCAAACCATTTTATAGTCTGTGAAGCCCAAAAGGCCCAAAGGTAGGCTTGGAAGAAGATTAGCATCCCAAATGTTATCAAAGTTGGGTGCATTTTTATTCCCAAATAGGTAACTCCATCAGGGGCCCACCAAAAACCAAGAGGTCTGGTCATGTATTGTTTACAAAAGTCATTAAGTGGTAAAATTTCAGTTTTCTTATAGTTCACCATTAGACCAGATAAATCAAATGAAAGTATTTAAGAGTTAGATAAGTGAATTAGCAGAGGATTTTAAATTTTCCAAGAGGATTAACAAATCGTCTGCATAAGGTAATGAAGTGTATTGTATATTACCAATAAAGACACCTTTTTCTCTCAGGGGGCTGATGAAGGGCATCCACAATGGGTTCCAAAGCTAAAATGAAAAGTAAAGGGAATAGAAGGAACTCCTGTCTGGTACCTCTAGATAAAATAAATGTATGAGACAGGGTGGAATTGATGAGTACCTTTGCAAATGAAGAGGTATAAAGAAGCTTTATCCAGGAGCAAAAATGGTTTCCTTTACCCAGGTGGAGTAGTGCAAGATGTAAATAATGCCATTCTAAGGTGTCAAATGCCTTTTCAAAGCCAACAGCTATGGCTGCAGCTGGGGACTTAAGATATTTTGCCTTATGCATAAGATTAAATACTGAACATAGATGATCTGAACCTATGCATCCCTTGACAAATCCTACCTGGGATTGCTGAACCAAGTGGGGAATAAGGAGCTCAAGGCAGGATGCTAATAATTTGGCATATATTTTACCATCAATATTTAATAACGGTATGGGCCAATAATTGAAAGGAAGGTTAGTATCTTTATCCTTTTTGGGAAGCACAGTTATCATTGCTTCTAGCATGGAGTATGGAAGGGTCCAATAAATAATCACCTCCTCATAGACCTTACAGAGAAAGGGACAAAGCAGATCTTCTAGTGGTTTGCAAAACTCTACAGGGAATCCATCACTCCCTGGAGCCTTGCCTGATTTTAAAGACATGAGAACTTGACATACCTCTTCCAGGGTAAACGGCTGTTCTAAACTGGCTGAAATCTAAGGAGGGAGGTGTGGGAGGGCTAACTTATCTAGAAAATTAGTAATAGAGATATGGTCTATATTGGAGTGAGAGGTGTACAGATTTTTATAGTAAGATATCATAATGTGATTTACAGAAGTGGAATCAACACAATATCAACCAGATGAATCTTGCAGACCAGCAATACGTTGTTCCATTTTTTGCACCTGAAGACAGTATGTTAAAAGTTTATCACCTTTCTCCCCACTTTCCCAATATTTATGTTTAATCCTAAGAATGACAACCTGTGTTTTGCAAAAAAATTATTAATTTATTTCCATACAAAGTTGCAATATCACATAATGCAAATGTGATTTATGATCAGGATGAGTAGAGGCTGCATACTGAGCTCCTTTAGCTTTAAGTGATTTTTCAAGCTCATTGAGTTGGTGCTCCCTCATCCTCCTTCTATGGAAGGCACCACTAATAATCTTACCATGAAGGGTGCCTTTTAAAGCTTCCCAATTAATCCCCACAGTGGTGTCAGCTAGATCGTTACATGAAAGAAAGTCAATTACCTCCTTTCTAATCCAGGGCAAGAAATCAGGGTCTTTAATTAAAAGAGGGTCCAGACTCCAGGAAGGAGAATGGGGGGAAGGCACCCATAGTAAATGCAATTTTACTGCAGGATGATCAGAAATCAAAAAAGGCAAAATAGAAGAGTCAGCCACAATTTGTATAACTGTAGAGGAAGATAACCAGTTATCAATTCTACTGTTTGACTGATACACAGGGGAGTAATACGAATATTGTCTATCCCTAGGAAGAAATAGTTTCCAAGCATCTAAGAGTCCTGCCTCTCTCATTAGCAAGGAGAGTGCAGCTATACTTTTTTGGTCGGAATCTAATGCTAAGTTGCTTCTATCTAATGAGGAATCTAATGTTAAATTAAGATCACCACCAAAAATAATAGGTATATATAATGTATTAATAAGGGATATGTGGTGCAACAGATTATGAAAAAAATCAGGTTCATCAGTATTTGATGCATAAACATTAATTAGCAATAAAGGTCCAGAATGTGTGTACAAAAGCACAATAACCCATCTACCTTGAGGATCTTTCAAAATGGAAGTGGGTTTCCATTTTAAGTTCTTATGAATTAAAATTGCAATTCATCATTTTGTTTTTGAGGAAGCTGAGGCTGCAATTACTTGCCCAACCCAATCTCATTGTAATCTGTCATTGTTTGCTGTCAGTAGTTTAGTTTCTTGTAAAAAAAAAAAAGGCAATGTGTGCTTTATGTTTCTTAACAAGTGTTAAGACCTGCTTACGTTTACTAGCTGCATTGAGGTCCTTAACATTCCAAGTATATATAAGTAGGTCAGCCATTAAAAATAACTAGTAAAATAAAAGAAAGTTACAGGTAGCACAGCTACAACAAGGGAACCAATGTACCCAGCTACAAAGAATTTATAAAGCAGAGTAATGATACAGCAGACAAATGCAGAATCTAAAGAGTCTGACCATTCTCAAAACAGGATAGAAGGACATTTTCTAAGGTTTCCTATGGTCCAGTACACATATCTCAAGGTATATAACAAGTAATATTACAAAGATAACAACAACAAGTAAGTTAATAAAAAAAAACAAGCCATTTAAGATGGACAGAGGGAAAATGGTTGATCAATAACAATGATCCGAGAACACCACTCTGTGCATCAGGGTGTGGAAACAAGCAATGGGGGGGAGAAGTAAACACCCCCTCACCACAAAATAGCCCAGAATGTAAAACAATAACTCTCTCAGTGAAGTACACCAGAAAAAAACCTTGATATAAAATATAAAGACAAAAAATACCCCCCCAAGCCATCTATAAGATTCAGAAACAGATACATATAGCATAGTAAATTATGTCAATAGCATACAACTATATATTTTACTATATAAGTATTAGATCCTGGTAAAAAAAAACGAATAAAATTTAAACATAAGCTTAAATATAATAGCATTTATTTATAAAGAGTGCATCAAAAATGATAAAATTGTCTAAACCAGGAAAGCCAGTAATTACTAAAAGGCATGAATGTAAATGCAAAACAAAATGGTTATATTAAATGCACAGTGAAAATAGAAAATAGAGTTAGAAATCTACGTTTCGACCTTAGGTCTTCTTCAGGAAATATCTAAAAGAGAAAAAAAAAACAAGTTAGTGTAGAGGAGAGATAAAATGAGAGAGATATGTATGTGGAGAAAGAAGAAAGGGGAGCCTCAGGGAGAAGAAGTGATAAATGGTAAGATTAAGAGAGAATCTGTGAAACAAAAAGGTGATGATGGGAAAGATAAAGCATAATGGGAGTGAAAGAGCTGGGGGAAGTTCCCAAGTGGAGACTAATTAACAGGGCCTAGTAAGAAGGCTAAAAGGTGACAAATGTGTGGGAAGGAGACAGAAACGGAGACATATGGTGAAAATGAAAAATAAATTAAATGAGTACGAAAACAAATAGACTTTAGGGAAAAAAAGGGATGGCTGAAAGATGTTAGTGGAAAATAAGTCTATCATTTAAACCAGAGGGCTGCTGGGAGCCAAGGCAGATGATCAGCTTGGCTTCCATGTTTTTTCTATGGTCAGGATCCCAGAAGCCCTGCTGAAGGACACAAACAGAAAGGTCATTGACATTGTAGTCCCTGGAGATAAAGTGGGATACAATGGGTTTAGCAGTTTCACCATTCTTGACTGCTCTGTAATGTTCCCTGAAACGGTCAGCAAGATGCCTACCAGTTTCTCCAATGTAAATGGCTGTACACTTCCTGCAAAGAATACAATACACCACATTAGTAGAGGTGCATAAGAACTCCTTGGTGATGTGAAAAACACCTGTAGGCCCCTAAATCTCAGTCACACTGGAAATAAATTTGCAGGTGTAGCAGTGAGTCTGGTTGCAAGGTTTGGTACCTGAGATGGAGGAACTGTTTGGAGTAGGTAGGCTGCTTTTAACCAGGAGATTCCACAGGTTAGGTGGCCAGCGGTAGGAGGTAATAGGTGGTTCTGTAAAGGAAGCACCAATGTTAGGGTCAGTTTGCAAAATGGGAAAGTTACTAGTGATGATCCTGTGAAGAGAAGGTGTGCTCTGATGGAAAGGAAGAACTAGTGGAATTACGCTGTTCTTGTGTGACAGTATCCCTCCTGCAGGGGTCAGTCAAGGTTCAGGCATGTTACTGACCCAGGAGAGTGTCTCTCCACTGTGCTTTTAGGGTATCCCTGTTGATAAAAAATATGCATTATTTGGGTCTGCTCAGCAAAATCATCCTCTTCACTGCATAACCTGCAAAGTCTAAGAAACTGTGAATAAGGCAGGCCATTCTTGACATGTTTAGGATAGAAGGAGCTGTGGAGGAGGAAACTATGAGAGTCAGTGGGTTTGTAATAGACTGATGTCTTCAGACCAGTGTTCTGGATTGACAGCTGGATATCCAGAAAAGCCAGTGTAGAGGAGAATACTTCAACAATATACTGAAGGGAAGGATGGGCCGTGGTAAACTTGTCAAGAAAGACTTGGAGGGTCTCCCTGGAGCAGGAGGTGGCCCCCACACAGTCATCAATGTAGCATTTGTAGAGGTCAGGCACAGTCCCTGTGAACGAGAGAGAAAAAAAAAGTTCCTCCACCAAACCCACAAACAGATTAGCAAAGCTGGGACCCATCTTGGTACCCATGGAAACTCTACTGACCTGCTGAAAAAAACTGTTATTAAAAGAAAAAGCATTGAGTATAAGAACCAGTTCTGCCAGATGAGTTAGTGTGTGTGTGGGTGGCTGCTGGACTTCCCACTTATTCAAGAAATGCTGCAAAGCTGTCAGACCATCATCATCATGTGGGATCACTGTGTAAAGAGATTTGATGTCCATGGTGAAGATGAGCTGATGAGAGTCACTGGACCTGAACCTGTCAAATAACTGGAGAGCATGGTTAGTGTTTTTAATGTAGGAGGGCAGGGACTCAACAAGGGGTCTCATGAGGCCATCCAAAAATGCGGAGATGTGGGATGTCAGGCAGGAGAAGGCAGACACTATGGGGTGACTCGGGTTACCTGTTTTGTGGATTTTGGGAAGGAGATAAAATCTGCATGTCTGGGGATACTGAACTATGAGTCTCTTAGCAGAAGCAGGGAACTCATTGTTTTCAATAGCAGAGGTGATGGTGGTGGTGACCTCAGTCTGATAATCAGCAGTGGGGTCTTGTGGAAGAGAAGAATAAAACCTGGTGTCAGAGAGCTGCTGTGTGGCTTCAGTGATGTATAGCTCCTTTTGCCAGACCACAACAGCACCTCCCTTATCAGCTGGTTTAATAACAATGTCAATCCTACATTGTAGAGCTCTGAGGACTGCAAGCTCACCAGGTGTCAGGTTGGAATGGTTGTGCCTGCAATGAAGATTAAAGTTAGTGGTGTTTTCCATGCATTGGTTAACAAAATAATCAACAGTAGCAAAACTTCCTGGAGGGGGTGTCCATGCACTTCACTGGGGATTGATATCATTGATTGTTCTGGTGATACTGTCATCATCTATGGGAAGAGGAGTCATATTAGAAAAATGAGTTGCAAGGCGTACTCTGTGATAGAAGCATGCAGATCAACTTGAACCTAGGGTGCATCAAGATATCTGGATGTGGGCACAAAAAGAGAGACCTTTGCTAAGGAGTGATTGCTCATCTTGTGTCAGGGGAAGGTCTGGAGGAATACAAAATACAAAATTGTTAGGTTGTGTCTGACTCAAGGGCTCATGTTGGTTGTTGATCTGCTAGGTGAGAGACTGGAGTTTTGCAGATTTGGTGTCCTTGAGAAACTGAAAGAAAGCGGAGTTAATGTAAATGAGCCCCCAAAACTATATTATAATAAAGCATACCTCATGATATGAAATATACAGTTGTATCATTGTAAAGAACACTATTTAAACTGAGCTCAACCATCAAAGAATTTGAATTATACTATAAAACAAAAACTTATCAGGTAGTATAAAAAAATAAACACCTAAGAGGCAGTTTATAAAAAGAAAGAAATACTGCAAATGCCCCTGTGACCATATCAAATGATTATTATTCTATAATCAGTATAGAGTCAGTTAGATTCATCTTAGTAACATAAAAAAGCATGAACTCTCCTCAGTATATGAACCAGACTGATAATGCATTCTTACAGCTTCAAGCACAAGGTTTATCAGAAAACCAAAGAAATGCATAATTCACCAAAATTATGCAAATCAGTCTCATTGTCGCAGGTACTCAAGAGCTGAGATCCATTCCAGGATGCAAGGCTACTGCAACAGAAAAAACAAACAGTCCCAATTCCACATACATATAAATCAAAAAATCTCACAAATAAGGGTTGGTGTTCTACAGCCAAGACATTGCCAGACTCCACAAAACAGAGCAATAGAAGCCAATCAGGCAGAACCAAAACATCTCTGATGAACAAAGTTACACAGCAGGCAATGAGAAATAGACATCAGTGTGCAGAAATCAGAAGCTTTTCTGCAAGCTACACCACTCTGCACATAGCTGACACACTTATCTCAAGAATATCAGCATAATCATATAAAGTATTCTTTCCACAGAAGATGCTTGTCGAGCGCCTGGACAGCCAGAATGTTCTAAATTGTGGGACTTTGAGGAGCGGGGATTCGGGCTTGGTTGCACTTGTTGTGGTGTTTTTTAGGAGGTTCTAAACTTTTTTATGGTGAGTTTGCCATGATCTCTGTACAAGAAATGTCCCCAGAAGACCTAAAGGTATTTTCCATGTCTAATGACATCGGTGATTGAATTTCCACAGCTAAAGTGTGTTCCTGTGAAGGTAAGTCCAGTGGTGGTGTTAAGGGTCTTAAGGGAGCATATTTATTATTCAGAACAATAACATGAGATGCATCAGCCACAGAAGTTAGGTTTTTAGCAGGGTTATGGCTCTTTGTAGGGCTGCAGCAACAGGATTTGGGATGAGAAGAAGGCTTGCTTGATTGTTCTTGTAGCCGGGCTGATTGCCTCTGTGAGAGTGAATTAGCCGATGATCCTGCATCATGGGCTGCTGAACCATCCATCTGTGGGGTAACAGTAGAGGCAGTCAGATGAGAGGGAGAAGCAATGTCCATAGCTTCTGGAATGTTAACCACTTTAAGAGTAGTATTGTGTTGAAAATCCTGAATTGCTTGTGGCCAGTTTTAGATAGATAATCTAAAAGGGACTCAGATGTGGTAAAGTCTCTTGAAATGTTGTGACTAATATGCATCATCGCAGGATAATGTAAGCTAAATTGGATACCCACCCAATGCATAATTTTATCTAGTATTAGTAAAGGCTCTCTGTTTAGCAGAAAGGTCTTAAGAATAATCTCTATAGATGAATATCCGATGTTCTTGCCAGGTAAGGGTACCAGATTTTCTTGCTTTCTGCAAAATTAGTTCAGTATGAGCATAATTGAGAAATTTTATTAGAATTGGGCAAGCCTTTGTGCTGTGGTTTACATGCAAGAGAGCAGTGTCGGTGCTCAATTATGATGCCATGGTCCTCAGATTTACTGGATTTACTGGATGAAATAGGACAAAAGAAGGCACAAGGCCCATCAAGATTGTTCTCCCACAACAGTGGGATATTATACAAATGATTGAGCAAATAGCCAGGAATCAAGTCTAGATTTAAAGGAATTGAAGCTAACTGCTTCTACAATTGTCTGTGGCAAAGAGTTCCAGCATTTTGCTGCTCTTTATGTTGAAGTAATTATCATAATTTTTAGTATTGGCCCAGTCAATATTTAGTTGATTAGCATGCAGTCTTCCCACAATTCTCTTGTTGGCTAATGTTAGCCCACATATGTTGAGAAGCTTGGGATTATGTACTAGCTTGTACATAAGTAGCAGGTTGCCCCTTTGTCTTCTCACTAATAATGAATAAAGCTTTGTTTCCCTAAGTCTGGTATAGTAACATTTATTACTTAATCTCGGGATGGATTTAGTAAGTTTCCTTTGAACTTCCTCAAGATGATTTATATCAGCTTTAAGATAGGGACTCCAGAAGGGAGAACCATAGTCCAAATGAGGTCTAATGTATGCTCTATACAAAGGCACTAGATAATGTTCAGATTTGCTAATTAAGCAATAAGGCACAACAGGGTGTGGTATATCATGGGGTATCATCGCGCCTCGGTGGTTAGGCACGAGGCTGCAGGCCGAGTATATCCAACCATCTGAGAAGTGACGATATCCCATGATATACCACACCCTGGAGTGACTTATTGCTATTATGAACTGGGTTTAATGTTTTTAAAATAAAAAAGTAAAATAAAAAGGGTTTAAAACATTTTAAAATGAGTTTTGGGTGGTGTAGGGTCACATTTTGATAAAATAGTTCTTAAGACAGTAGGTGGTGCTATTATACTGGCAGTTGATATAGGTGGGTCTGTTGTGTCCGTGTGAACTCATGTCTCACTCTACATCGCATGTGGATGTGAATTGTTTCTGTTCCTTTGTTGTAGCGAGTGGCATGTAAGGGATTTGTGGAGCTTACTGTTTTTTTTTAAATGAGTAAAAAGCTGCACAGTGAAATGGAACTCCAATGCCACAAGTCAGCATGGAGAAATCAGTTTACAGGAATGCGGCTGGGGTGACAGAATGAATACTAGTGGTAAGGAACAGCATGGGGGAGGGCTGTGCAGTCATCTGAACAGGTAGCACTGTTAATCTTTGGCCGTGAGTAGTTGTTACTTTAGTGTTGCTTTGAAGAAGAAAAAAAAGATGCCCGTTGCTGACACTCGTGCACTGCTGCTATCGAAACTGCAAGTCTGAAGTAACCGACCGCAAGTTCAGGGTAGCTACGCCTTGTGATTAGATTAATTTGTTGTTTTTTCTTATTTTACATTGAAATCTGTGTTTTAGTGTATAGGAGGGCATGTTCTGTGTGGGCACAGTTTTGTGAAGTGTGGTGAGGGATCTGCGGAATGCTGTTGACGGAGGAATGTTTTGTGAGTGAGAAGGCTGGTGACTGGAGGTTTTCTGAAGCCGTGATGATGTAGCCCAACATCATCATGGCTTCAAAAACCTCTCGGCCAATCAGCTTCCCATATTTATGATCCCCAGTTCATAATAAATGTTTTATCGATCTGTCTCATAATTATATTAGATGTTCTAACTACTTTGCTACAATGGTCACTAGATGACAGTTTATTGTTGATCAAAATGCCAAGATCTCTTTCACAATTAGATGATTTAAGTTCTTGACTGTTTAAGTAATATTTATGAGAAGAGTTCTTCCTACCAAAGTGTAAAACATTGCATTTATCGATGTTAAAGAACATTGAGTTTTTTTGGCCCATCGCTCAATCAAGAATAGATCTTGCTCAAGAAGTTGAATATTGACTGAAGTATTGACCCTACCTCCAAGTTTTGCATCATCTGCCAATTTTGAAAGGTAATTTTTAGAAATGATGTCCATATCATGAATGAAGAGATTAAATAGGACAGGCCCAAGCATGGAGCTCTGAGGGACTCCACTTGTAACCCTACCAGAAAAAGAAATTACTCCATTAATTCTAACAAATTGAGTACGATTGAATAACCATTGAGATATCCAATTAACCAAACGAGAAGGAATTCTCAAGTTGTGAAGTTTATTGATCAACAAAGAATGTGACACATGATCAAATGCCTTACTGAAATCAAACAATAGTACATCTGCTGGAATATTGTTATCCAGTAACTTGCTTATCTTATGGTAGAAAGATATGAGATTAATTGTACATGAAAAGCCAGATTTAAAACCATGTTGACAGTAGTCGAAAATATCGAGTCATTCAATTATATTCTCCAGTCTACATTTAATTAGACGTTCCATAACTTTTCCTAAAATGGAGGTCAGACTAATTAGTCGATAATTCTGGGCATTGAAACATAGAAACATAGAAACATAGAAGTTGACGGCAGATAAGGACCGCAAGGCCCATCCAGTCTGCCCATTTCTTTTTCTACCTTATAAATGTGCCATCGGCCTTTGCTCTGTCAGTGGCCTATCTATTCATAGTCATTTGTATTGCTCCCTTATGCCTATCCCATGCCTGTTTGAAGCCCTGCACTGTATTCATAGCCACCACTTCTTGTGGTAAGCCATTCCATGCATCCACCACCCTTTCTGTGAAAAAGAATTTCTACATTCCCCTTAATCGGCCTCCCTCTACTCTCATGCTGTGTCCTCTTGTCCTGCTATTTTTCTTATATTTAAACATGTTAGACTCTTTCACCTTGTTTATGCCCTTAAGGTGTTTGAATGCCTCGATTATATCACCCTTTTCCTCCTTTGCTCAAGGGTATACATATTGAGCTCCATTAATCTGTCCTCATATGTCTTCTGATGCAGTCCCTGCACCATTTTGGTTGCCCTTCTCTGGACTGCTCAATTTGGTTAATGTCCTTGTGAAGGTGTGGCCTCCAATACTGCACGCAGTACTCCAGATGGGGCCTAACCAGTGTCTTGTACAGAGGGATTATTACCTCCCTCTTATGACTTGTGATACCCCTACTAATACACCTAACACCCCTAGCCTACCTACTGCTTTAGAGGTCTGCTTGATGATTTTAGGTCATCAGTGATGATGATGCCCAAGTCCCTTTCTTCCTTTGTGACTGCTAGCAACTCCCCACCCAGCCTATAGGTGGCTTCGGGGTTTCTCTTCCCTATGTGCATGATTTTGCACTTCTTTGCATTAAATCCCAGTTGCCACTCTTCTGACCATTCTGCTAGTTTATCCAGATCTCTTCTCATTCTGCCCACCCCATCTGGATCATCTACTCTGTTGCAGATCTTGGTGTCATCTGCAAACAGACAAGCCTTACCTCTAGTCCATCTGCAAGGTCACTAATGAAGATGTTGAAGAGGACTGGCCCCAGGACTGATCCCTGAGGTACCCCACTTGTGACTTGCATCTCTTCTGACTGTATACCATTTACCACCACTCTGTTTTCTGCCCGTCAACCAGTTTGCCACCCAGTTGACCAACTTCTGACCCACCCTGAGCCTACCCAGCTTATTTATCAATCTTCTATGTGGAACAGTGTCAAAAGCTTTGCTGAAGTCAAGGTAGGCGACATCAACTGCTCCCCCTTGGTCCACCGCTCTGGTTACCCAGTCAAAGAAATCTATGAGATTAGTTTGACAGGACCTTCCTTTTGTAAACCCATGCTGTCTTGGATCCTGTGCCCCTATGGATTCCAGGTGTTGCACTATCCTTTCCTTAAGGAGTGCCTCATAATCTTGCCCACTACTGAGGTAAGACTGACCGTCTGTAGTTCCCCGCCTCCTCCCTGCTACCACTCTTGTGGAGCGGGATCACATGAGCCCTTCTCCAGTCTTCTGGGACCTCTCCTGTGCTCAGAGACTCACTAAACAATTCTGCTAATGGCTCTGCTAGTTCCTCCTTTAGCTCCTTAAGTACTCTGGGATGTATGCCATCAGGTCCCATTGCCTTATCCACCCTGAGCTGCTAGCTCTTGTAGGACCCTTTCTTTTTTGTGAAGGAGTAGTGCTCACCTCCCTCCCCTGTGTCCATGATGCTGAGCTGTGGGCCTGCCCTACCTTCTCTTCAGTAAATACTGAGCAAAAGTATCTATTTAGGATAGATGCCTTTACAGGGTCCTCCTCCTCACATGCTCCATTTTCTCCATTAAGCTTAGCAATACCCTCTCTGGACTTTCTCCTTTCACTAATGTATCTATAGAAAGTCTTGTCACCTTCTTTACTGTTCAGTGCTAGTGTTTCCTCAGTTTGGGACTTTGCCTGCCTTACTGCTTTACCTGCTTCCCTTAGGGCAGTTTGGTATGCCTCCCTATCTTCATCCCGCTGTGTTCCCTTATATTTCCTGAAGGCCAGCCTTTTGGCTCTGACCTTTCTGCTACTGTATTTGAGAACCAAAGTGGTTTCCTTCTTCTTTTGCACTTCCTTTCTGTCTAACACAATGGGATGTTGCTTCAAGTATTGCATCCTTAATGCTTGCCCACTTTGCCTGTACCCCTCACCTGTGTTTTTTTGCCAGGGCTAGCTTAACTCTGTTGGCCATCTTATCAAAGTCAGCTCCTCTGAAGTCCCATATTTTTGCCTTGGAATGGATGATTTAGATGTAGTAGCCAAATTGAACCATACCATGTGATGGTCACTGGCCCCAGGTGACCTTCAACCCGGAGATCTGTGATCCCTTCTTTGTTAGTCAGTACTAGATCTAGGATAGCCTGTCTCTTGTGTTGCTGTACCAGTTGTTTGAGGCCCTCTCCTGCAGGAATCCACTATGAGTCTAGTTCTGGCAGATGTTCCTGCTGGTATTGACCCATCTGTATCTGGCATGTTGAAGTCTCCCATTATCAGAACCTCCCCTTTAGCTGTCATGTTTTGTATATCTTCTATCAGTAATGTGTCTATGTCCTCCCTCTGGTCTGGGGGCCTGTTGACAACCCCAGTTCTTATGGCTGTCCCATTTCCTGTTTCCAGGGTGACCCACAGTTCTTCTGGCTCCTTATGTGTATTCTGAATTTCTGTAGCTTTGATATTTTTCATTTAACATACAGGGCCACTCCTCCCCTTTTGCACCTCGGTCTCTTCGAAACAATACATAGCCAGGTAGTGAAGTCTCCCAAGTGTGGTTATTGTAAACCACGTCTCACTAATTGCTACTATGTCCAGTTTAGCCTCTGACATTATTGCCTGCAGGTCTGGGATCTTATTTCCCAGGCTGTGAGCATTGTGTACATGATTTTCCATTGGCCAGATTTTGGTGTGTTAGTTGTTGGGTGAAGTTTGGCATTACCCTGTGCATCGTTAGGGAACAAACCTTTTTCTTACCTGGTGATGCAAATGAGCGGCAAACATGCTGAATTCCTGTTTGACCACTAGCTGAGGGGGGGGGGTGTTCTTCCCATTCGATGTATGGGGTGCTGCACACCTCTCCCCATTTGCTAGTTTAAATATTCTGCAAAGACGTCAAACTTCTGCCCCAATGCACTGACTCCCTCTTTAGTCAGATGCAGTCCATCAAATTTAAAGAACTTTCGCTCCCAGAACTGTTGCCAGTTCCCTACAAATCTGTGTCCTTTTTCCTGGCACCAGTCCTTGAGCCACGTGTTTAGCTCCCCTATCTCCCCTTCTCTGACCTTCTGTCCATCTGCTCCCCTCTCCCAGACTGGCAGGATCTCAGAGAAGGAGATGCCGGACGAAACAGATGATAGTTTGTCACCCAGCCTAGTCAGGTGTTCCTTGGTCTCCACAACTGACCGGCTGGCAAGATCATTAGTCCCTATGTGTACTAGGACATCAATGTTTTCTCCTGCTTTGTGAACAATTTTAGCAATGCGGTCAGTGTCTCTCCATGCTGATGTACCTGGGAGACATCTGACCATCACCCCTGGCTGGAGATGGGTATCAACTCCCCGAATCATGGAGTCTCCTATGATCAGAAGTTTTTTGGATTTCCTTTGTGCTTGTTTAGTTTTGGTTCCTGATTTGGGTGAGTTTTGTTGTGCTAGCTCCTGTGCCACAGTGTCCTGCTCTGCAGTGTCTTCTGCCTCTTTATTTGATTTCAGAGATGAGGCAGATACCTGTTTGTAGTGTTTATATGGTTTTGGAGGTAATGCGTTGGAGAGCAGAGAGTGATGGGGCACCTGATTTGCTCCTCCTAACCACCTGCCAACCTCCTGGACCAACTACCCTCTGCCGTCAGGTTTTTCTGTTGGATGCTGGGGAAATGGCGGTGGTTCTTATAATGTATTTCCTCTTCAATATGAAATTTGAGGCGTGCAATCTCTGCCCATGCTGCCCGGAGCTGAGCCCTAAGATCTCCAAAGGCCCAGCATGTAGGACAGTGTCCTAAATCCTGTAAGACTGTCCTTCTGAAAATTGTTCCACAGTACCTGCAGTTAATAAAATCCATTCCAAATAAGTTGCTGGGTTTGTAACCTAGTCAGAGTAATTAGAAGGAAAAAAGGAAAAAAAATGCAAGTAATGGTTTAATTGTGCTTTGTTTAACTTGTTATAACAAGTTAAATTACTAGTGCCTCTGTAAATGAGATCACCTTGTGGAGGCCCCACTGATCTGCCCCTTCCTGCTCTGCCACAGGAAATGTCACAACTGTGGTACCCTATAAAAGGAGTGTAGCGTGGGGTGATTGGGGATGGGGGTGGGTGGCTGGGCCCTTCCCCTGCCTAAAAAGAAGAACCACGGACGAAAGAACAAGGAGGTAAGAGCAGAAACAATCAGACAACAACAAATGCAGTAACCCTGAAAGCTTATCCTAATGTTAGATAAAACTGTAAAACCTATAAAGCACCACCTGTAATAATTTCAGAGAAGATATACCCTGTAAGAAATACTTTGCTCCAGGACTTTATCCACTCCATTGGACTTTATCCCCTTCTTAAAAATAGGAGTGACTATGGCTTACACTAAGCATCAGGTATTTTGATATCTAGTAATGATTTGTTAAATAGGATTTGAAGTGGAACTGCAATTGGATCTAATGTTTCTAGAAGAAAAATAGCATTGATGTTATCAGGACCTGAGCTGGTAGATATTTTGACACTTGATAGCATGTTCTTAATTTCAGATAGATCAAATGAGGGAATGGAGGAGTAGTTTCTGTTTCTAGAAATAGAGGGAGTAATGGGTTTATCAAAAACAGAACAAAAGTATCTGTTAAAATGATCAGCCATCTCCTTATTTAAAGTTATAATAATCCCATTGTCACAAAGTGGACCTATTCATCTGATATTTCCCTTGTTACCATTGATGTAAGAATACAAAGATTTCTGGTTAGTTTTAGAGTGAGCTAGTTTAAACTCAAATCTAAGCCTAGCAGTTTTAATTATCTTTTTTAATGTAGACAAGGCAATTTTGTATTTAAGTCTCAGAGATGGACTAGGATTTTTTTTTTCATTTCTTAAATAAACGCTCCTTAGATTTTATTTGTTTATCAATAGTTTTATTGTACCAAACAGGGATTTTACCTTTGTTATTATATTTTAGTTTTAATGGAACATAGATGTCTTTTAGATGGTATATAGTATTAATCAGACATTCATATGCTTCATTAACGTTTTTGCCCCAAACGTTTCTGTCCAGTTAATTCTGTTTAATTCTCAGTTAATCTGTGTGAAATTAGTTTTGCTGTAGTCCTTATATTTAATGTTATTGATAATCTTGGGAATAAGTACAGGAACATTAAAAAGTAACGAATTATGGTCACTGTTACCAATGGGGGCCATAATAATTTTAATATCTGCGGTATTACATGTAAGAGAAAAGATGTGGTGTTTTTAAGTCTCACATCTTCAGGAAATTCATAAACATGCAGATTTATTCTGCGGCTATGGTTCTTAGTATCATCCAGGTTTGTCTGAAGATCCTTAATTGTCTGGTTCTGTTGTCGCACAGTAGCTTGTAACTCCTGCACTGCGGCTTCATTGGTAAGAGATTAGCTCTCCATTACAGCCAACCATAGATCAATTGCTTGCAAAGGTAGTTTGTTGAGATACAGTTTTTAATTTTTTCTTATCTGATATAAGCTTCTGGGGCATCACTTCAATGTCCACTAGGGGATATTGTTGTTCACTGGAGTCCACCATGATTAATTGGCCTAGGACTTCACTCTGAAGAGAACAGAATAAAATGCGATGTTGAGGAGCACAAATAACGCCAAAATTCAGAGAAATTCCATGCATATCAGGGTCAACAGTGTTTAGTTAAGTTATGTCTAGCTTCTTTTCAGATTAAAAATTGAAGCATAGCAGATGATATAGATGGATATTTAGGGGATGGTCAGAGCTCCAGAATCAGACCTCCATCTTGCATCAGGCCAGGCCACGCCCCCCACTTTCCATGATTTTTAAGAAAGCATAATTGATCAGGTGGTGAACATGGTCTTCCTAAACATGGGTGGTGATACAAAGAACCTTGTTAACTACATGTCAGAGAGCCTTACATTAATAATTGGAAATCTGCCAACAGCACTAATAATTTGCAACATATTATTATAAACGTATTTCTCAGATTCCCCAAAACAGTACTGATAGAGCATCAGCATTATTAGAAGGCAACTACTAATGTGCAACTCCAAACTATTGTTTGGCTTCATTTTGACAGAATTCTGTTCTCCCTTGCTAATAGAAAATAACATATGAGCAACTATATACAGCAAGGTTGTGTTTCCATCAAGGGGTTAAGATGATAGTATATGAACCTTGAGACCAAAGCTGTCATCTCAACCCCAAGATGAAACAGCATATGGAGTTATTTGTGGTGTGTTTTTTATATAGTATATGTTTGTTTTGTTTTTTTCTCACTGGAGTCACAGAAGTACCCCCCCCCCGAAGTAAAAACAAAAAAACTTGTGATTTCTTTGTTCCATTCTATGATGGAAATTCAATTTACATACTTTTACAAGGTAAAAGTTTAAACTTTGGGTAGGTGTGTGACTGGGTGAATGAGAAATGTAAAATGCACACAACAACATTTTGGAATGCACACCTCAAGGATATTGAGCAGGCTAATTTTTACACAGAACAATGGATAATCATATAGTATAGTATAGTATAGTATAGTATAGTATAGTACAGTACATTACATTACAGTACAGTATAGTATAGTATAGTATTAGTGTAGTATAGTGTAGTATTAATATAGTGTAGTGTAGTGTAGTATAGTATTAGTGTAGTGTAGTATAGTCCTCCTTTTCAGAGGATTCAGAGATATGTAGTTACAGAACATGTCAGCTAACAAGTCAACAGAAGCATTCTGTTTACATCCACTATACTGCAGTTAACAGTGAATAAGAAAATGTTTTTGCACACAGTGTGTAACTTGGAACCAGCATCACTCTTTGCATAGGGCTCTTAGCGCTATCTGTTGTCATTTAAATTGGTGTGAAGTGATTTTATTACACTTTTTTCCATCATTGTGGAAGTTGTAACCAAACAAACTTGCACCATATTAAACTTTAAACTGATTGCTGACATTTAAAAACATAGGCATTGAGTCATTTAATTTCCAGTATTGATTGATTGGGCACCACTATCAAATTTGTGCAGTCATAGACTGATATTGCAAAATTCAAACATTTTAGCAAATTGTGATCTGGTCTCATTGCAAAACCATCTGCTGTGTGTGATACTGCAACATTTGTATTAAATAGATTCTGAGGATGTTCACATTCGGTTGTTAAGAAATAAACTACCACCTGAGTAATGCATGTGTGACAAGTCTGATCATTTGTAATGTTTTATTTCACAGTTAAATCTTACAATTGATTACAATATCGACACAACACAGCACATTGCATGAATGATTGCATAATATTGCTAGTATATATTATATATATATATATATATATATATTTATAATAAAAGAAACTACACAAACAAGCATCAATAGACCTCCACCCTCTTATTCATACAGTCTCTCATAGGAAGGCCCCAAGGCACTCTGCCAACACCTCCCTACTAGTACCTCACTGTATAACCTCCCTCGGTCAACGATCCTTCCGTTATCATGCCCCTTTGTGTCTTAACAACCTACCATCCATAATCTCCCTAACATCCAGCCTGGGCCAATTTAAAGCTGGTCGCAAGACCCTCCTCCTTAACTCTGCAACCTGTCCCTGTATACAACTTCCCCCCTTTTCGAGTTTTCACCACCCTTACTGACACGCAAACAGAACCATATTGCAAGCCGGTTTCCTGCTCTAGTGCAATGAGGTAGCTCCTGCCATGGAGACTTTTTCTTCTCTTTCTCATGCTTAGGCTCCTCAATCTCACTGTAAATAAATTACGACTCTGGGCCTATTTTTAAGACCCTCCATAATTGAATGCTGTCATATGTACATAACATTGACCTGGGACCTTCTGTTAAGATCCCTGCTGATGTAACCTTACTATGTATACTGTTGCCGAATGTTTAAGTTTTGTACTTTACAAGTGATGCATTGTGTATTTTCTTTTCTCTTTCTTACGGAGGTGCAGACTTTGCAAAGGAGTCTATGACTCAAAGGATTGTAATTCCGATTATTTCACTAAATAAATAAATAAGTATGAAAACAACTTCATTACTTTCATAGTTGACAGGCATGTTCCCTAATTTAAAAGTGCAACAAAAAAACTATTATGACAGTTGAATAACTACTGCCAAACTGTGTGAGTAAAACATTTCATATGCAAAGATCAAGATTCCGTTTTACAGAGTCATATACAGTAAGGTGGGATTAGTATCTAACAGTAGCTAGTCTTTTTTCCCCCCTTCTATGGATGTGGATCTATGAGTGGAGTACTCAGGCTAAGGGGGGAGACATTCTAGCTATTTTTAATTCTTTTCCCTCAAAGTTGAGCTCAACCTGCTAAACAGGATATGGCCATGCTAGGCCACCGGTACAGGGCCTGTGAGGGGTTGGACAATCATCCTGTTAGCTATGGTGATTTTCCCCTTTTTTCTTCATTCCACATGGCACAGAGGAGCTGGTGTACACTCAGTTAGTGAACTAAGCATGCTTCCGTATGCAGCACTTTAAATGTCTGCCACCCCTCCATCCCATTGCTCTTACCAAGTCAACCGCCCAAAACCTGTGCTTGTTCCGAATCATGGTTCTTTGGTATGGCAAAATACAAGGCATTGAGTGTCTCAACCTTCCATGTAACCAGGCCCGTCAGGTGTGTGAAATTTAAGTTGGATCCATGCACCTCTCAGACTCTGACAGTTGCTGCAAAACAGACCATTCCCATTCAATGTCCCACAATGCAGACAATCCTGATTTACAAAAAACAACAAAACTTTGTACTTCATGCCCCATCACCTAATGCACATAGAGTCACAAATATTAGTTGAATGGATAACAGTATGTTGGAGGTGATACCTTAGTACTAGGTAACACCAGTCCCACTGATGGTCCATCTCAAAATGATTACATTCATGTTAGCATGCTAGCAACAATACCCAACAGGGTGGGCAGTATTGGGCTATATTGGACCATGCAGGAACATAGTAAGTCCCAACACCACAGGTGGAGGGCTTTATAGCCACTGGAAGATTCAGTATAGCCCATACCATCCACTCTGGAGGGTATTGTTGTGCTTAGAAAATTGGTTATTTGTGACAGTTTTATAAAATAATTTAGAAATGTAAAAAAATTACTTAAAAATTAATAGAAATTAATATAAACATATTTTTATTGTAAAGTAATCCCTCTACTGGTACGGCTGCCAGTAAAGGATGCTTCTGTTTTCAATACACTTCTTTTATGGTCTGTGCCCCCATCCCCCCTCACCACTTGGAATTATCTGAGAACAGCTTTTTATGTTATTTATTTCATTTGCACACCAGCTCCATACCTGGTTCAGTATTGTCTTTTTTCTGTAATCAGACAGACTGCTGCTGGTTTACAGCATGGTGGCAAGAGCCCGGTTGGGACTAGATGAGTGGTATCATCATTGCCGCTTTTCCAGATGGAGATGCACTGCCAGCTTGTGGCAGTAAAGAAAGCTAGTGAGTGGCCAGAGTACTGTGGTAGGGGACAGCACAGGAAGTGTAGTCAGGAGCCAGAAAGTGAGGGAGGTTACATAGAAGGTGGAGGGGACAGATGATGCTATCTCCACTGAAAGGGTGTGGTTAGCCCTCAAGACCCTAAAGAAAGATAAATCTCCTGGGCCAGATGGCATTCATCCGGGAGTGCTATGGGAATTGGCAGACATACTGGCTGTACCCCTGGCGGAGCTCTTCAACAGGTCGCTTGAGACAGGGAGGTATTTAGGGATTGGCAAGAGGCACATGTGGTGCCAATCCATAAGGGGGGGTCGAGGGAAGTACCAGGTAACTATAGACCCATTAGTTTGACCTCGGTGGTGGGAAAATTAATGGAGAGTATACTAAAGGAATGATCGGGGGTGTACTTGGAGGAGGTGGGAGGTCTGGATAGTCGGCAACATGGGTTTGTGCCAGGTAGATCATGTCATACAAATCTAGTGGAGTTCTACAAATGGGTAACATCAGAACTGGACAAGGAAAAGCCTGTGGATGTATTATTCTTGGACTTCAGCAAGGCGTTTGGCTCTGTCCTCCACAATGGTCTGGTGGAGAAACTGACGGGGTTGGGAGTAGGCCCTTTGATGGTCAGATGGATTGAAAACTGGCTAGCTGGATGCACCCAGAGAGTAGTGGTCAGTGGGGAGCTCTTGAACCCTAGAGAGGTCGGTAGTGGGGCACCGCAGGGCTCGGTCCTGGGTCCAATCCTGTTTAATGCATACATATCGGGCATCAGGGAGGGTATAGGGTGTGAAATGAGTCTCTTCACTGATGACTCCAAGATGGGAGTAGTAGTTGAGGGGGAAGAGGGGAGGTTGGTCCTGCAAGGGGACCTTGACACCCTAGAAAGCTGGGCTCACACATGGAAATTAAATTTCAATATCACCAAGTGCAAGGTGTTACATCTTGGGTGGGGAAACCCTAAACACAGGTACACCCTGGGAGAGGAGGCGCTGGAGGCCTCAACAGGGGAAAAAGACCTAGGGGTCATGGTGGATGCATGTATGAATAACTCTGAGCAGTGCAGGAGAGCGGCTAGCAAGGCAGACAGGATGTTGGGATGCATCGTAAGGGATTACCTCTAGAAGCAGGAAGTGATTCTGCCACTGTACAATGGACTGGTTAGACCACCTTGAGCACTGTGTACAGTACTGGAGACCACACTTGAAGAGGGACACAGCTCCTGGAGAGGGTACAGAGGAGGGCAACTAAGATGATACAAGGACTAGGGGATTTGACGTATAAGGACAGACTTGAGGAGCCCTGCCTGTTTTCATTGGAGGAGAAGAGAGACGGGGGGAACATGATTGAGATCTTCAAGTACCTCAAGGGAATAAATAGGGTAAACATGGAGGGGATCTTTAGACTAAAGCAGGGAGGTATCACCAGAGGGCATGGTTTGAAGTTGGAAGGTAGAAGGGTGAGGGGGGAAAAGAGGAGGAGGTTTTTCACTCAGAGGGTGGTGGACCCTTGGAATGCACTGCCTGGTGAGCTGGTTCAGAGATCCACAGTGGAGGGCTTCAAGAGAGGATGGGACAGACACAGAAAGTGGATGTATCAGATGATGGCCCGGCCCCGGGAGGGTGGGGATGGATAATAGGGGTTTCTGGACCACAAGGGGGGAGGGCCTCGACACCCAACTAGGGATCTGAGATTCAAGCAGACTCGATAGACTGTAAGGTCTAATCTGCTGGCATTTAGTATGTTAGTATATAGATATAGATATAGATATAGATAGGAACATAGGCATGTGATAGCAGAAAAGGCCCACCAGGCCCACTCAGTCTCCCAGTTTGCCTAGATATCCACTAGGCCTTTTCTGTAGTCCCCCCCATGTCAACATCCCTCTGTGCTTAACCCATGCCCTCTTGAACCCTCTCACCATCCTCTCCCCCCCACCTCCCTCAGCAGCTTATTCCAGCTGTCCACCACCATCTCAGTGATGAAGTACTTCCTAATGTTTCCTCTAAATGTCCCCCCTTGATTTGGAATTCATGTTCCCTCAACATAGATCACTCCTTTAAATGGAAAAGGCTCTCCACAGGCACTTTATTGATACCCCTTAAGTGTTTAAATTTCTCAGTCATGTCACCCATCTCCCTCCTCTGCTTAGCTCCTTCAGTCTCCCCTCGTATGGTAAGTGCTCAAGCCCCCTTACCATCTTTGTCACCCTCCTCTGATCTCGCTCCACCCTCTTCACGTCCTTCTTGAGATATGGCCTCCAGAACTGGACTCCATACTCCAGGTATGGCCTGACCAGCTGGGTGTACAAGATACAGATATAGATATATAGATATAGATTTAGATATAGATATAGATACAGATATAGATATAGATAGATATAGATATAGATATAGATATAGATATAGATATAGATATAGATATAGATATAGAAAGTGACGGCAGATAAGGACCTCTTGGCCCACCCAGTCTGCCCTATTTTCCATACCTACAGTACCACCGCAGACCTTACTCAGTCTCTGGTTTTCACCCCTTGCCATATTCTAAGATCTCCTTGTGTCTATCCCATGCATTCTTGAACCTGTAACCATTTTAGCCCCCAACATCTCCTCTAGGATGCTGTTCAAAGCATCTACCACCCTTTACATGAAGAAGTACTTCCTCACAATTACTCTGAACTCCCCCTTCCCAGCTTCATAGTGTAACCCCTTGTTCTCTAGCATCGTTTGTTTGGAAAATGCTCCTTTGCTGTACCTTGTTTATACATGTGAGGTATTTGAATGTTTCAGTCATGTCCCCCTTTCCCCTTCTTTCTTCTAGAGAGTACACACTTAATTCCTTGATCCTTTCTTCCTAGCGCTTCTGGTGCATGCCCTCTCCTTTTCTTTTTTCTTTGGTTGCCTTCCTCTGTACCACCTCCACCCTGTTTATGCCCTTTCAGAGTAGGGTCTTCTGAACTGGACACAGTACTCAAGGTGGGGTCTCACCTGTGATCTATACAGGTGTATTATTACCTCCCTCTTTCTCCTGGTGATACCCCTGCCTATGCATCCAAGCATCCTGCTAGCCTTTCCCACTCTGTTTCCACTTTTGTGGAGATGGACTACATCAGCCCTCCTCCAGTCTCCTGGTACCTCTTCTATTTCTAGTGACAGGTTGAACAGGGCTGTCAGAGGACCACCAGCTCCTCCTTGAGCTCCCTCAATTACCCAGGGTGCAACCTGCCTGGTCTCATTGCCTTGTCTACATTTAACTGTGATAGTTGTCTATAAAAGGGCTAGTGTCCCCCTCCTATCCCTTAATGCCCTTGTATTTTATCATGGGCCCTCTACCTACCCCTCCTCCATAAATAATGAACAGTAGTATTCATTCAGTATTTCTGCTTTTTCGCTGTCCTCTTCCACACAAGCCCCTCCTTCCCCTTTCAGTCTTGCTATCCCTTCCCTATACCACTTGCTTATCTCAGTTATATTGGTGGTCTATTTATAATTTGGACAGAGGGTACCCACATACTCAAATAACTCTATCAGGAACTTACAACTTCCACCCATCCATTAAAAGTTCCCTGGAGTACTCTGACACCAGTGTCAATTTCCTGGATATCACAGTTACCAGCAAAGATGAAACCTGACAGACCTGTATTTACAGGAAGCCAACAGACAGACAAAGGTACTTGCATAGAAATGGCACTCACCCTCAGCACACTAAAAAAATCAGTAATGTACAGTTAAGTGCTTCAATATCACTGTATCTGTTCAAGTGAGGAGGAAAGGGATGAAAATCTGGCCACACTGAAAAAAAAATTTATTGGTCAGGGGCATTCATCTAGAAAAATTGACAGAGAGGTGGAACACGCTGCACAGATACCAAGAGAACAATTACTTCAATGCAAAGAAAAGACTACCACCACCAGAATACCCTTGGTTGTCACATACAACCCAGATCTAGAGCCACTACATATAATTATTAAGGACCTCCAACCAATATTTAGTGAGGATGACACCTTCAAAAGTATCTTCCAAGAACCGCCTCTGCTGTCTTTAAAACAACCACCTAATCTATCTAACCTGATTGTCAGGAGCAAACATATACCCAACATGAGCAGAACACTTGGTGGCACGAGACCCTGCAATAGTTCTGGATATAAGACATGTGGGCACATTTCCACTTCACATTTTGTCAACACCCCCAAAACAGACAATTCAACATACAGGGGAATTATACATGTGCATTTCAGAATGTTGTTTATTACATTCAATGCAAGAAATGTCCACAAACAGATTATGTGGGGGAGACTGGACTACCTCTTCAAACCTGTATGAACTCACACAGATATATTAAAATGGAAAGGATTGAAAAGCCTGCTGGATACAATTTCTCACAGTCCCATCACTCCATCTCTGACTTATCAGTCCTGGTTCTGAAAGGCCATTTTGAAAATACAGAACAGATGAGAGCATGGAAGGTGAAACTGATTTTTCTTTTGAATATGGTGCAGGATGGCATGAACTTAGACATCAGTTTCATGTCCCACTACAATATTTAAAGTGCCTCTGTTTTGTTTTCGTCCTGGTTTCAGGTACAATACATGGACACTTATTTGTTTTACATGGTTCTAATAAGCTTAAATATAAAATGGTTCTATTTATTATATCTAAATGTGGATTCATAGGTCTGTTTCTAACTGCTGGGTGGTGATTCCCTAGGCTTTTGTTTCACATATGCAGAGCTGCTGTTTTGTAGTAAAAGATTTTATTTTCATCCAGGCATATACAGTGTATGAGTACATTGACATCATTAGGGCAATACATCCCTATTTACAAGGTGGTCCTGTTTCCACTTACAGTTTAAATGTTCACAAAAAATATAGATTAATGAATACTAGTTGCAGACTGCACATGTGTGAGTTTAAATATTGAGAAATAATGACAAATGAACACATAGTTACAGGCAGAAGCATGTTTACATAGTACCAGCATTGGCAATATGTGTAAATAATCATGGGCAGGTTCACTTTCTGCTAGTGCAGCATGTCTACAATGTTCTTGATTTCTCAGCACATAGACACAGACAGCTTCTTAGAATGCTTCCTGGGTTTATAAGGTTGATTTTAACTAAGGGGGGGGTTAATCTGTTAGGCTAAAGTTTTACACATGCAAAACTGTTGTTCTAAATGCTTAGAAACCACACACATACGCATACACACACACTTATGTGTTTTACATATTTCTAATTAATATGCTTTAGCACACACACACACACATGCACACAAACACACACACATTTTTTTTAACTTGTCTTCAATGAGACTTGTAACATCAGAGGACTTACTACATAACATTCCATTCTGTGACTTTTGACTTACTAGTCTCAAGGATGCCTGCTTATCTCTGGTTGTATTTCTTAACTAATTGATAATCTGTCATGCTCATGTGTAAAATGTTTTTTTTCCCTCTGGAATTTTTAAAAGTGAGTTTTCTGAAAAATCGGCCATTTCTTCTGAAGAAGAACCCTGTGAGTTTGAAAGCTTAAGGTCTTTCTGTAATCTCTGTTGGTCCAATAAAAGGTATCAAATCACATAATTTGTGCATCTTGATGTACAAGAACCAATACTGCAACAACATTTTTATCTCTTCCTTGGTCTTTCTTGTTTTGTTTATGTAGCTAAAGAGGGCGTGTCCCCTTTCTTCACTGATTTGGCAATACTCTCCTCTGTTTGCACCTCTGTGCTCCTTACAGCCTTGCTTTCCTCTCTTTGTCTGTCCTGATTACTCTCCCTATCCTCCTCTGTCTGTGTTGTCTTATACTTCCTTAAAGCCATTTGTTTGCTCTTAGTTTTTCTTCTACCCCTCTAGAGAACCATAGTGGTCTCTTTTTTTCATTTGCTCTTGTTAACCTGCCTGATACAGAGTTGTGTAGCTTTTTCAATGCCCTTTTATTTTCGCCCACTGATCCTTGACTCATGTGCCATGGCATCCCTGAGGCATGATTCCATGTTCTTAAAATCCACCCTTCTGCGATCCAGGACCCTTGTCCTTGTGTGATTCAATTCTGACCTAGTTCTTACATTAACCAGACCATACAAAGGTCACTGGTCCCCAGGTAGTCCCCCACTGTGACATCAGCAACATTGTCCCTGTTTGTCTGTACCAAGTCCAGTAGCGCTTCCCCATGAGTGGGTTCCATTGCAAGTTGCATGAGGAACTTCCTCGGCAGGGAGTTCATGATGTACCTACTGACTGTCACTGCAGCTGGGAGGCTCCAATCCACATCTGGTAGACTGAAGTCTCCCACTAATAACATCTCTCCATTGCAAGTTATCCTTCAGATTGCTTTCATCATTTCCCCATCTACTTTCCCTCTGTGCTGGAGGTCTGTAGACCACTCCTGTGTGAATAATTGCCCCTTTCCTTTTCTCCAGAGTGACCTACAGTACCTCCACTCCCCCTGCTCCCTTGTATTTCCATAGCCTTTATGTTGTCTCTTACATAAAGAGCTACTCCTCTCCCTTTTCTACTACCCTGTCTTTTCTGAACAGAGTATAACCTGGCATGGCCACATCCCAGTCCTGGTTTTCATTGCACCAGGTCTCTGTCATGGCGATTAAATCCAGGTCCTCTTCTGCCATAGTGTCCTCGAGGTCTGCAGTCTTGTTGCCAAGACTTTGAGCATTTGCACACATGGCTTTCCAGACTGTGTCTCCACCCATAGAAACATAGAAACATAGAAGGTGATGGTAGATAAGTACTGTGTGACCCACCTAGTCTGCCCCTTTTCCTTACCTAATGCAATACTGCAGACCTTAGTTGATCTGTGGCTTATCCTCTCTTCCCTATTGTAAGAGTACTCTTATGTCTATCCCTTGCATTCTTGAATTCCCCTACCATTTTTGCTCCATCACCTCCACAGGGAGGCTGTTCCAAGCATTCACTACTCTTTCTGTGAAAAAGTAAGTTCTTACATTGCCTATGAGCCTACCCCCCTCTAGCCTCATATCATGCCCTCTTGTTCAGCAGGGTAAAGTATATGAGTAGAGGTCAAGGGTACTGAACATGTACTCCCTGGAAGACAGGAGAGAGAGAGAGAGAGAGGGAACATGATTGGGACCTTCAAGTACTTGAAAGGGATAAATAAGGTTGATAAGGAGAGTCTGTTTAAGCTGAGTGGTAACCATAACATGAGGGGACACAGTCTTAAGCTGGAGGGTGAGAGGTTTAGGAGGGAGGTCAAAAAGCACTTCTTCACAGAGAGGGCGGTGGACACTTGGAATGCACTGCCAGAAGAGGTAATCTCATTGAAGACAGTGGGCAGCTTTAAGAGAGGGTGGGACAGGTATAGGGAGAGGGTAAAGGTCATGGGTAGGGAGGATGGGAGGAGTGGGGAGAAGGGACAGGGACAGTAGCACAAGCTGTGAACCCTGCAAAATGAGCAGACTTGATAGAAAAAATGGTCTTCTTCTGCTAGCTTCTTCGTATGTTCATATCATATCCCCCTCTCTCTCCTCTTCTCCAGTGAATACATACATATTAAGGTTCTCTATTCTTTCCCCAAAAGACTTTTGGTGCAGTCCTTGCACCATTTTTGTAGCCCTTCTCAAGACTGCTTCTATTTTGACTATGTCCTTCTGGAGATGTAGCCTCCAGAATTGGACACAGTGCTCCAGATGAGGTCTCACAAGTGATCTGTATAGTGGCATAACCACCCCATTTTGTCTGCTGGTGACATCTCTCTCTCAATGCACCCTAGCATCCCACTGGCTCTCCCCACAGCCTTCTCACATTGTTTGGTTACCTTTAGGTCATCAGATATGATTACCACCTGGTCCCTTTCTTGATTGGTGGCCATCAGTACCTCTCCTCCCATCTTGTACTCCTCCCTTGGATTTCTGTGCCCCAAATGTATGATTTCACACTTCTTTGCATTGAATCTTAATTGCCACACTCTCAACCACTTGGAGGCAGTATAGCACAGTGGTTTAAGGCTCTGAGCTGCAAATCTGGAGACCTGGGTTTGAATCCCAAAGCCTCCACTTGTTTACTGTGTGACCCTGAGCAAGTCACTTAACTTCCCTGTGCTCCCAGGTTGCACCTGTAAACAAGCTTTCAACTTAGTGTGTCTCACCTGGTTAAACAATTGGAAAAAGAAAAAAACACTCCTCAAGGATGTTTAGGTCCTTTCTCATTGTTTCCACTCCCTCTGGAGTGTCGACCCTGTTGCAAATCTCAGTGCTATCTGAAAAGAGCCATACCTTCTCCTGCAGCCACTCTGCAATGTCATGTATGAAAACATTAAAGAGGACTGGCCCTAGCACAGATCCCTGTGGCACCCCGCTGGTCATCCCCACTCCTCAGATTGAATGCCATTTACCACCACCCTTTGTGTCCTGTCACTGAACCAGTTTCTGACCCAGTTTTCCACCTTGTGGCCCACTCCCAGGCTGCTCAACATATTTATCAACCTCCAATGTGGGACGGTGTTGAAGGCCTTGCTGAAATCTAGGTAGGCCACATCAACCGCCCCTCTCTGATCTACTTCCCCAGTCACCCAGTCAAAGAAGTCTCCGCCTCCTTTTTCTATTTGACTTCCCTCTTTCCCCCAGAGAGCTTTTTCTAAGTTTAAATGAAAGTAAGTTTACAATAATGTATTTACTTGAACAGAATAGTTGTAAAAGATTAATTTTACAAAAGGTTATGAAAAAGACTATCCAATATTGGTATGCACCAAATTGTTATATGTTAGTACCTAAGTTATGTCTGTTAGCACATATGAAGTTTTCATGTTTTTTCTGTTTCTCACTGGCCACTTTATAAAAATAGATGTCATCAGTGACATGAGAATGAGGGTGTATAAATGTGGTAGTGGCTTTAGAAAGACTCCACCCCCTACAGAACCCCTGTTTGTTGGGTCGATATATAGGGGTTTTGTTTCAGTCATTGTCATGCTGTAATGTTTTAATAAAATACTGATACCTGCATGATTTGATGATGTGTGCCCAGCTTTCTTTTTTTTTTTTTTTTTGCTTTAAGTATGGTTTGGGCTGGAGCACCTTTGGGAAAGCGTATGTGTGCCTCTTTTCCTGCCTTTTGCAATCCTCATTCTATTATTGTGTGTCATGGTGCCGGTAAGGCACCAGACTTTTCTTTCCTGATTTCTACCTACTTCCAAATCTATCCCCTTTGCTACAAAGTCCCCCACCAGGATTCACTTCCTCCTCCTCTGGCATCCTCTGTCACCTCCCCTTAGGGTCTTCACTGCAGAGGACCCCCACATCCACCTCAGCCATTATTACGAGTTCCTTGGTTGGACATTCCCACTCTGCCAGGGTGGTGTAGGAGTTTTGTAGCGGAGCTGGTTGTAGGATTTGCCTACACTCCACCACCCTAATGCACCCTGAGTCCAACGTCATTCAGCCTTTCCTCCTTCTGGGCAGCCTCTGAAGTGGTGATGGGGACTAGGTGGCCCCTGGGTGGGGGAGAAGGTCCCAGAACCTAAGCCAACTTGGCCTTGACCTGTTCCACAAAGTGTAGCACACCAACAAGGAAAACCAATGAGGCCGTTATTTTGCAAAAAACATTTTTATTTATTTATTTTTTATTTATTTATTGGATCATCAGTTTTAACAATTTATTGTAAAATACAGCTTGTAATTCACAATGCCTCAGTCAGTCACCAGTGTGAATGCTTACCCTAGTGCTTCACCTATGAGAAGGTCCTCTGAACCCAAGCCAACTAGGCCTTGAATCTGGCTACCTCCTCACAAAGCCCAGTGAGGTTAAAGTTAGAAAGAGCGGACACTAAAATAAATATTAAACCTGTAAAAACAAGTAAATAGTGCTGGTTTTCATTGGTTGTAATGCTGAATAGCCAGCAGAGGTACAGTGCTGAATTTCTCTAAGTGAGGAAAGAAAATGGGGGCCATGAAGAATTTTGAAAATCAAATTGGACATATTGATATCTATTGTTCATGGGCAGGCTGGCACTGGGACTAGTTATTTCCTGGTCTCTGTTGGCACATAAATGTGCCCTTTAACCATCAGAGGCTGGGAAATACTCTGCCTATTCTTTAAAAGACTTTATTATCATGTTAATATAAAACTGCTTATGTACACAATACCAATTTAAAAAAAATACACAATGCATCTAAAACCGGTGAGTACAATAATCAAGGCAGTGACAATATGTAGCGCCACAGAATGCACCAAGAGTTTTTTTTTTTATCCCTGCTCTCAAAAGATTTTATCTAATATTTATTGCAAAAGACATTGGCAGGAGATCTTAGCTCTAATTCCTGCTCCAATGCACTGAATTCTGAAAGACTGAGTCAATGACTAAGCAGGGGGATACTGGTTCTAGAAGCTAATCCCTGGCAGAATGTATTATTACTTAGCTCTACATTCTCAGCCAGAAGGTTGTCACTGATTGGCTGAGTGACTGATTTTCTAGAGTTTTACTAGGTCCTGGAAGGACAGGGAGGAGAGTAAACTATATGGCCTTCGGCACAGCAGTCAGACATCAGAGTCGCATACTGTACCAGAAGGTCATGAATGATTCTAATCCATGCTCTCTGTCAGTGCTTTCAAAAACTTACTGTTATAGACTGAGCCAGAAGAATGAATTGGCAGAAGAAGTAAGATGTCAAAATTGTTAAATTAAATAGATGAGTGTAATGAGTACAGACAATTGTGTGAAACACTCTGATCAATGAAACATAATCAAGGGACAAGGTGATTGTATACAGTACTGGACACAACAGAAAAATGTGTAAACTGAGTGAACTTAAAAATGCCTCCCATGCTGAAATGAGCTTCACCCATTAAAAAATAAATACTCCCAAGAGCACGTAACAGACATCCAGTATTTTAAGTACAAAACTGGATGGGTAACAGACTAGGTGAATACAGCAATTACTTTACAAACATTTTGACAAGTTAAGGGCTCCTATTTTAACTACCTCTCTGCTTATACAAAAGAAAATGAAAAAAATGTACTATTTAGTGACCATGTGAAGTAATAATCTGCAGCCAGTGTCGCATCATATGACAGCCGTTGCTATGAACAGCGGTAAAGGATATGTGTAGATTAAGTGAAGGTGATATAACAGCCGATGGGGAACCATGCAAATAAGATCATTTACTAAACAAAACAAAATATATAAACCATTTAAACAATACCAATAAAGCACATAACAATATCAAATGTACAGATGGAATTGGTCAGTCTGCAGCAGGAGTAAAGAAATCAAATATGTATAATGTGTATTTGACATAGTGTAGAATAATGCTGTTAGGGTTGATGATTAGGAAATGCATGGCTATAGAAAGTGCTACAGCAAGACCTTACAGTCTGGTAGAGAATGGAGGGTTAAGTGTTTACTTTCATTTGTATACACTGGGTGGGATAGTCAAAGGGGTTGCACATGGCACAACAGGGGTGTGCCATGCACAACCCACTGATGCGCCCCAGCCCAGTATTCAAACGGGGAAAGTGCCCGGCACAAATCCTGATGCTCCGGGGCTCATCAGTAATGTATGCGGCACAAGTGGGGGGGCATGCCCATGCATAGCCCGCACATCCCGATATTCAGCCCAGGATGTGCTGAGCATAGGCAGGCACAACCCCTACGTGCACCACACACAGTTGTGCCAAAAAGAAAAGGAGCAACAGCTGGCCACCCACAGGTGAGCCGCTGTGTTGCAGGGTGCAACACGGCAGCTGCCAGCTGTGGGTGGCCACCCGAGCTCTGGCGGCACCCTCCGTTGCGGTCGCCCTTCCCATGCCTGATCATGGGCTTTCATTATGTAAACATCCCTGGTGGTCCAGTGGACCCTATCCCTCAGCCCAATCACAGGCTTTCATTCTGTTAATATCCCTGGTGTAGTACAGTATGGTTTGCATGCCCATTGGCCAATGCTGTGGACCAATTTGCATACGTCCATACCGTATGCTGTCAGTCAGCGGGCAGTCAGGCGGCTTGTGGGCAAGGTGCTGCCACCCGCCGCTGACTGGGGGGGGAGCAGGGTGGTGGGACTGAGTGGGCTGATTGGGAGGGGGGGTACCGCTGGACCACCAGGGTTATTCCAATTACTGTAAGCCCGTGAATGGGCTGTTAGATCGGGTCCACTGGACTACCAGGGTTATTATAATTATGAAAGTCTGCTGTCAGGCTGTGGGATCAGGCCCACTAGACCACCAGGGATATTAATACATATTACAGCCCACGATCGGGCTGGGGTGCATTGCTGGCGAGTGGCAGGGGGCATCGGTCCCCGACGGCTGCTGTCTGGCAGGGCCCCAGGCGCAAGTCACCAGGGATTGGCGCACCTGCATGCAAATGGGGCCATGATGACATGCAAATGGACTCATTTGTGTCTTGCATGCATTATGGCCCATTTGCATGTCCCCCGCTGAATATCATGGTTGCTGTGCCTAGCGCAATGGCACTTGTACTGGCGCATTCCCCTGCTCCTCCCTGGTCACTTGCGTTGGCACAGTGCCACTGCACCATGCGCAATGCGGGTAGCCATGGAGCGATATTCAACAGTGCTAAGCCATGGCACAGCACCGTTGAATATCACCCTGTCAATGCCCTGGTGCATCCCAGTTGCACTACACCCAGGCTTGCGCCACAGCCTGGTGCAGTCTGATTATCAAACCCACTGTATAATTACTTTCTTGACTGTTATGAGAAAAAATAAATTAGGAATGTATCCTTTAGGCTTGACTCTACTACTAAGCAGTTTGGTTTGCTCTATAAAATGGCTACATAAACTAGAATTCTAGGGACTCCTCCCATACATAGTAGCCAGTGTATTCTGGGGTATTCAGTGTTTGTTTGTGTGTGTGTATTGGGGGCCAGGGGATTACCTATATAAATACTATGCAATTCCCACAAGCTCTTCTGTGATGTGGGCTGCTTCATTAAAGTCAGTGTCAGCTAACAGGCTGCAACTGCTGAAACAATTCTAGAGTTCGATTGTGATACTGACCCACAGGTGTCATGGCAAGCAGTGCAACCATTACATTTGGAACCTCTCAATGCACACACACCATTGTTGTAGCACTGCATTGTGATAGCTGGGCTGACCGTGAAGTGTGGGTGGGCTGGGGGAGAGAGGGAGAGCAGAAACAAGAAGCATATATTTCTTATCACCTAAATCCAATATTTACCATTTTCCTTCAAAGTTAGACAAATACAAGTGGCCAGATTTGGGAGGTAGTAGCAGTGGGAGAGGTTGGTGGGTGGTTAGTGGGTGGGAGATATTACAGTTTAGCTGTGCTCATGCATAAAATAGTGCAGCCCTCTACTGGGTTGAAATGAAGTTTAGTGTTTAAAGAGGCAGCTATTGGGAGTCAGGTTAGTATGGGAGTGGTCCAGGCAGTGCCACAAGAAAGTAGGGGACTCATCATGTCAGCAAGTACACAAGCAGTGGCACTGCTGTGAGGTGGGTTAAGAGTGAGAGGAGATTGGCAGGTCATCAGAGATTGGCAGGTCATCAGACTTGTGAGAGATGAGACAACCCTTTGAGGAACCTGGAGGATGCATCAGTTGAAGGATCTATGCAGAACGGAGCTGTAGGACAAGACAAGCACAAGCAAAATATATATTCAAAGCACCCACCATGGTGGCAGTGGATGCATTTGTTTTTATTATTGAAGTTCTGGTGTGAATTTGTTAGGGTTTTATTATTGAGCAATAAAGAGTAGGAAGTTGTGGCTGTCACCAGGGAATATCTGGGAATATTTGGTATTAACATAAAATATGGAGATGGTGAGGGAAAACAGTAGAGCAAAGATGCCAAGATTGACTTGTTTTTCCAGATCATCCAAATAGGTGAGTATCCCCATAAAAATCAGTGAGGAAGTAGATTTTTACATTTAAATCGACAGCTAAACCCTTTGCGTTTTTCAGTGCTGGATGAAGGGCATCACACAAATTGTTCCATGGCATAACAGCGATCATGGAATAACAATCGTTGTTACGGCGAGTGTACATCACTGAAAAAACAGAAAGGCGATGTACACTCACAGCAAGGAAACACTGGCAACACAGAAAAGGTTGTTCTGTGGGATATTCAAGTCACTCAATTTCAGTTGCCGTTATGACAGTATACCCACACAAACATGTAAGAAAGCTGACTGCCACACAACTGCACTCTGTGGGGAAGGGATCTGCTCTTAGAATTATGTTCCCAGATTTTTGATTTCAATGCTGAGGATAACTCAAGAGTTTGGTGGGTAATGAGAGCTGGTTTATCAGAGGCAGTTGATTTTTATTTGATTATTTGAAGTGGACTGATAGGGCTTGAATGTTTTGTGGAAGAACTACAAATACAGTGCTCCCTCATTATAACGAATCATGCATGTAACAAACACAGGTCTTGGATCCCATGAAAAACATTTTGCTGTTTGCGGTTTCTGGAGTCGGGTCCATTATGTAGCTCAAAAACCAGACTGATTTGTTAGAACCTCTGGCACGTCAGTTAGACACCACCAATATTCAAAGTACTGTATAAAACAAATAAAAAAGTGCAACAGTAACGGACTACTGGTGACCCGTGCCTTACCTTTGTTGCACTGATTTCAGTGCAGGGGATTGAATTCACAGAAGTGTCCTACAGTGACCGGAGAAACTTAGTACAGAGGGGTGGTGGAAGATCTGGCACTATCTCTCATTGCACTGGGGGAAACAGAAATGTGTCCTGCAGCAGGTACTCAGGAAAAGGGAAAGAAAACACAGAAAGGGAACTCCAGCATGCTTCATGTAATCTTTCATGAGGCGCAAGTCATGAGACAAAAAGAGCTCTGGTTCCTGTAGCTTTAGTGCATGTCGGACTGTCCGACAGTGTGATCCATCAAGCACATTGAAATGCATACAGTACGTACATAACACATTTTAAAATCATCTGTTTGTCTTCTGTGTTCACAACTGTAGCTTACAGTACTGGATACAGTAACATAATTGTCGGTCTCCCATTATAGCGAATTCCCATTGTAATGAACTTTGATTATGGCTCCCGGAGGGTTCATTATAAGAAGGGACAACTGTATATTTCTCCATGTGGAACAGTCTGGTGGGGTTCACAGCCTGGCTGGTGTGAGGTGGGCCATTACCAGAAAGAGAAACCTAATATTTTGTGGAGAAGGGTCTGAGGAAAGGTTTCATGGATCTGGACTAGATTGGTTGGGAAGTGTAACTGGTGCAACAAAAGTTCAAACCAAGTTCATCCTGTCCTGTGTTTTTCTCGAGGAGGGTGGCAAATTCTCTTGTGTATAAAAGTAGACAGTGATTTGTGTTGCCTATTATTGTGGTGACATTATGCGGAGTTCTTGACTTTTGGTTCGAGTTCCTTTGGTTCAACTGGCAGTAGAAACATGTTAACTGGAAAGTTTGAGCTATCCTGATAGACTGCAGCCTTTGTGTTGTGACCTAAAATCAGAGGGCAAGGACACCCATGCTGTAAAACAAACAACAAATGAGGGGGAAAAATAAAGCATTGTCAGTGAGTAACAGTCATTAAAGCCTTAAAACGCTAGTTATATTTTGTTTATTTTGTGACTTATCTAGATATACATATTATATATTACAGGGGTGCAGTCGTGCCCCTATAGTTAAGGTTCAGTAGGCGGTATCCCATGTAATTGGTGACCGCAACTGAGCACTTTCAAAAAGGGTGACTGAATCATTGCACTTTTACACATGGCTACCAGCAAGGAAGGTGACAGAATAGGGAGTCAGCGACTATAATAACAGGATGTCACTATGTATACACGCACACAGGGGGGTGGGGCCACTCTGTGTGATGGGCAAAAGGGGAGGGAGGGTTTGTGGGGTGTAGTGTGGCAGTGGGCTGCAAAACTGGCCGTGTGGTGTAGTGGGTTGGTAGCAGGCTGGGGTTGGAAGGGTCCTGGGTTTGGTTCTTGGCATGCTTGGTTTTTTTGCACCAGGTCGCAGGATTTTTCATTTTGCACCTTCCTGGAGTTGAAAATCCTTTAGTAGGGGGCAGCGGGGAGGGGGGGAGAAGCCCCCTGTGGTAGAGTTTCTCGGGGGTGCAGCTGGCTGCATAAAACATTAAAACCTAAGTGTCCAGCACCATCTTGCTGTGTGCCCTGAGTCTACATTACCAAAATACATTTTCGACTATGTAGACTCACCGAAACAGTGATCGCTATTACGCAGTCGCCATTATCACATGGAACCGAGTAGGCAGTTTAATGTTACACCTCAAATTTTGCACATTAATAACTTTGCAACCGTTCAACAAATGTGCATGAAATTTGAAATGCTCAGTTTCGGATAGTAGATCACTTAATATGCCAAGTTGCGTTTCAATCGATCTACGTTTTTTTGTACAGCGAAATGCCAAAAAATTCACTTTTTTCCCCCACATCGCTGATTTTTGCTCATCACACTGCAGCCACACCATTCGGAATGTTGATCTACAATTTTCAGGGTAGAACGAGGTTTCCCCAAAGAACAATCCAGCATTGGTTTAGTGAAACAATATTAATATGTTCCAGTTATTTGAATTAGAATTTTCGGGTTCTGAGCATGATCAGTTCAGTCTTTGAAATATATGTATGTTTTGTGAAAGACGATCTGCCTTACAATCAAGGATCTTGTCACCTCACAAATGGGAATTTATAAAATACCCATTCATGAAGAAAAAAATTCCCTTTCCTGAGCCACCATCTTGTTTTGCTTTTGCCCTACAAATAAAAGAATATAACTTGTCCCACGGATGTGCTGTGACTTCATTGAAGTATGAGTTTTGTTTAGGTAATGCCCTGTACAAACCCATGCCTTTGCTTTGCTTTGTTTTTGATGAGAAATGGCTGTTTTTACTTTTTATAATCCTTGATCGTCACTCGCTAATGATCCTTGTTTGCGAGGTGACAAAATCCTTGTTCATGAGCTCATCCTTGTTCGCGAGCTGTCAGAATCTTTGATTGTGATTTCCCGACTAGATGGCCCCACCTCGAAAACAAGGATTGGCTCACGAAAAGGAATTTGTCACCCTCACAAAAGGGGATCACTTGGCAAAAGGGGATTTTAGCAGCTGGTGAAAGGGGAATTTTTTTTTATTCTCTTTCGCCAGCTGTCAAAATCCCCATTCATGAGGTGTCAAAATCCCCATTCACGAGATGAAGACCAGATGGTCAGATAGGGCCATCTGGTCCTCATCCCACCTCAGGAATGGGGATAGCCTCAGGAATGGGGATCCACAATGGTGGATCACGTGTTCTTTAAATGCCAACATCGGGGTGCCTAATCCCTGTGTTGGCATGTATCTCTCCCCCCCAACACTAATATGGCACACTGTGAGCCCTCCCAGTGTGCCAAATATATATTTACTGTTTTATTAACATTAAATGCTTCCAATACCAGGATGCCCACTCCCAGTGTTGTATGATGCCCCCCACCAAGCCGGTACTGTTGAATTGCCGACACGGGGTGCCCAATCCCTGTGTCGGCATGTATCTTCCTCTTCCCACACTAATATGGCACACTGAAAGCCCACCCCAGTGTGCCTGAAAATGTAATATTTTTAAATAGCTGAAAATAAAACCATCTGCCAAAGTCTTTTATTTTTTTTAAACTGGAAAAATAGAAAATGGTACCTCATTGTATCCCCAGTCCAACCTCCTCCATCCCAACCCTCCCACAGATCACCCACCTCCCCTTACCCCCTTGCCCAATACTTATCTCCAGAGGATAGGAGCAGTGATCCTGTCTGGACCAGGACTCATCTCCACTCTTCAAAGCCAAATCGCAAACTGAAGAATCAAAGGTAAGCACCGTAAAATGGCATCAATGGGGGGGTTCAACTTACATTGGTATCTCAGCCATTTTTAGGAATTGTGGCCCAAACTTTTCAACATGGGGTTCTTGGGACCCCACCTCATGAACACTGGCACTATCATTTCATTACTAATTCTCAAAAGGTGATTTTGCAGTCATTGCGTAGAATCACCTTTTGGGACCGATTAATAAAATGACTATGCACTGTTCATAAAGAGGGGTCCCAAAAAGCCCATGTTGCAATTCTGGTGAAAAAATTCCCCAAAATAACTGCATTATGAGTGTTCCATGCATTGTTTCTACACATGCTTGTAACTTTGCCAAATATTTAATATTTTCACTCCAGATTTTCAACATTGCTATTTTTTCATATCTCCTTACGAACAGTACAGCTATATATTCATTGCAAAAAACTTTGTTAATGCATCAGTTAGATTTGTTACTAAAGCAAGACAAGTAAGGAAATGAGGCATTTGGGTTTACAACCCTAACGTTCCACCCCCACCCTGCAGACACCAACAGGTGTTGGGGGTGTGGCTTGGGGTCGTCAGCCCTAACGCTCACCCCATTCTCAAATATTATACCCATCTCAGCTTATTTACTTATGGAATGGGGTGAGCATTAGGGGTGATGACCCCAAGGCACCCCCAATGTCTGCAGGGTGGGGATGAGGTGTTAGGGTTGGAAACCCTAATGCCACATTTCCCTGCTTTTGTCGCTTAAGTAACAACCCTAACTGATGCATTAATTATGTTTTTTGCAATGAAGCTATATATCAAAAAACTTTGTTAATGGTCCAGTTAGCATCAAAGTGACAAAGTGGGGAAATGAGGCTTTATGTTTCCATCTTAACACCCCTACCCTTCCCAGATAGGAGAGCAGTGGAGGTGGTGTATCTTGAGTTTTCTCAGGCCTAACACTCACCCCATTCCATTTGTAAATAAGGTCAGATGAATAGACTTTATGAGAATGGAGTGAGCATTAGGCTTGAGAAGCCCAAGGCACACCCACACCTGCTCTCCTGCCTGATTTGGGAGGGTGGGGTGTTAGAGTTGGAAACGCTAATGCCTTATTTCCCAACTTTTGTTGCCTTGACCCTACCTGGAGCTTTAACAAAGTTTTTTGCAATATATATATCCATTGCAAAAATCTCTGTTAATGATCAGTTAGGGTTGATAGCACAGCAACAAAAGTTTGGAAATTTGATGTTAGGGTGCCCACTCCTACCACTGCACCCCACCCACCACCTTTGCACACACCAACATGCATCGGGTGTGCCATGGGGTCATCAGGCCTAACTCTCACTCCATTCCATGTGTAAACAAGCTGACACACTACAGTATAGGAAAATGGGGTGAGAGTTAAGCCTGATGAACCCATGGCATGCACGATGCATGTTGGTGTGTGGAGAGTGGGTGGGTGGAGGTGGAGTGGTAAGGGTGGGCACCCTAACATTGAATTTCCAAACTTTTGTCGCTGTGCTATCACCCTAACTGATGCATTTACAGAGTTTTTTGCAATGAATTTCCCTTCTTTTTGAGATAGTATAGTAGTATTCTGCATGCCAATCCCACAAAGTTATTTGATGGCATAGAATAAATTTAATGGATGCACGTATCTTGGGTATTTTCAGGAATATTTTCACCCAAATGGGCAAAGTTACGAGCACGCATAGAACCTGCACAATGTACGCTTGTAGTGTGGCCATTTGTTGGAATTTTTTTTTACCAAATTTTCAATATGGGCTTTTTGGGACCTCTCCTTATGAACACAGGCACTGTGATTTCATTAATCCATCCAAAAGTTGATTTCACACAGGAACCATGCCATTCTGTGCCACAGGTGTGAAAAAGCATTTCGGGCAGGATGTGAGAAATGACAGCTGTACCGTTCATGAGGAGGTGTCAACAAAAATGTAAATGTAGAAAATATGGACTGAAAATATTAAAAATTGGCAAAGTTACTAGTGTGCATAGAAACTGTGTAATGTACACTCATAACATGGTCATTTTTTGGAATTTTTGTACCAGATTTTCAACATGGGCTTTTTGGGACCCTACCTTATGAACACAGGCACTGTCATTTAGTTAATCTGTCTCGAAAGATAATTACACACAGTGACTGTGAAATCACCTTTTGGGTCTGAATAATGAGATGACAGTGCCAGTGTTCATGCAGTGGGGTCCCAAGAACCCCGTGTTGAAGATTTGGGGTTAAAATACCTAAAAATGGCTGAGATATCAGAATAAGCTGAAAACTGCCATTATATGAATCTTACCTTGATTCTTCAGTTTGCAGTTCACCTTTGAAGAGTGCAGACATGTCCCAGTCCAGAGAAGGTGACAGTGCATGACTCCCAGAGGTAAGTACTGAAAGGGGGAGCAGAGAGGTGCAAGAAGATGTGTGAAGAGGGAGGGTGGGATGGGGAGGGGGATGGCAGATGATGAGGGACCGTTTCCTTTTTCAGGTATATATAAAAAAGACATTGGGGGCCTGTTTTCTTTCTTTATAGGTGTTAAAAAATTAAATTTTGGGACACTGAGAGTGGGCTACCCAATGGTTCTGAGTATTGGAGGGGTTATGAATGTCGGCACAGGGATTGGGCACCCTTACATCAGCAAACACAACAACAAGGGGTTGGTGTGGGGAACTGGCAACTGCAGGGGGTGTTACAAATGTCAACATGGGGATTGGGCACCCCAATGTCAGCAAATAAAATATAACTAGGGTCTGGCATGGGGGAACTTAGAAACATAGAAATATAGAAACATAGAGTTTGATGGCAGATAAGGACCGCTAGGCCCATCTAGTCTGCCCATTTCCCTACCTACAGGATAGGCCGCAGATCCTAGTTAACCAACAGCCTATTTCTTCCTACCCCCCACAAGAACTGCCTTATGTCTGCCCCATGCATTCTTGAATTCTCCCACAGTTTTAGACCCCACAACCTCCTCAGGAAGGCTGTTCCATGCATCCACTACCCTCTCTGTGAAATAATACTTCCTCACATTGCCCCTGAACTGCCCTCCTTCTATCTTTAAATTGTGTCCCTTGTTCTTGCAAGTCTCTTTTCTGAAAATGCTACCCTCTTGGACTTTGTTGATTCCACTGAGGTACTTAAAAGTTTCTATCATGTCCCCCTCTCCCTTCTTTCCTCAAGGGTATACATATTAAGCTCCTTTAGTCTCTCCTCACTCGGCTTCTCTTGCAGACCCTGCACCATTTTAGTTGCCCTCCTCTGGACTGCCTCTATCCTGTCTATGTCCTTGCGGAGATGGGGTCTCCAGAACTGGACACAGTACTCCAGATGGGGTCTCACCAACTGTCTGTACAGAGGGATAACAACTTCCTGTTTTCTGCTGCTGATGCCTCTCCCTATACATCCCAGTATACCCGCAGCCATCCCTACTGCCTTCTCACATTGCTTGCTAACCTTAAGGTCATCTGATATGATTACCCCCAGGTCCCTTTCCTTTTTTGTTGTTGTTACTACCTCCCCACCCATTGTGTATTCTTCCCCTTGGTTCTTATTTCCCAGGTGCATTATTTTGCACTTCTTTGCATTGAATCCTAGCTGCCATACTTCTGACCATTCCTCCAACCTTGCCAAGTCCCTTTTCATCCTTTCCACGCCTCCTTGTGTATCAACCCTGTTGCAGATTTTTTTGTCATCTGCAAAAAGGCATACTTTTCCTTCCAGTCCCTCTGCAATGTCACTGATGAAGACATTAAAAAGGACTGGACCCAATACTGAACCCTGCGGTAGCCCACTAGTAACCCCCCTTTCTTCAGAATGGACTCCATTTACAATTACCTTCTGTGTCCTGTTGTCCAGCCAATGTTTTACCCAGGCTACCACCCTGGGTCCCACTCCCAGGCTGGTTAATTTGACTATTAATCTTTTGTGTGGGACTGTGTCAAATGCCTTGCTAAAGTCTAGGTAGGCCATGTCCACAGCCCTCCTGGCCTACTACTGGTCACCCAGTCAAAGAAATCTATTAGATTCGTCTGACATGACCTTCCGCTGTGAACCCATGCTGCCTTGGGTCCTATGCTCCACTGGCCTCTAGGTACTCGACTGTTCTTTCCTTCAGAAGTGACTCCATCACTTTCCCTACCACAGAGGTCAGACTGACAGGTCTGTAGTTTCCTGCTCTGTCTTGGACCCACTTTGTGAAGGGAATCACATCTGCCTTCCTCCAGTCCTCGGGTACCACACATCATCCTCCATGATTTATTGAAGGAGTAGCCAGTGGTTTCACTAGTTCCTCCCTTAATTCTTTAGAATTCTGGGGTGAATTCCATCAGGACCCATTGCTTTGTCCACCTTCAGTTTTAGGAGTTCTTGCAGAACCCTTTCTTCTGTGAAAGGACTGGGATCGACCGCCCTATCAAGAGTGCTTCTGTTAATTGGATTAGGCACTTCCCTCCTCTTTTGGAATACTGAGCAGAAATATTCATTCAGTATTCCTGCTTTTCACTGTCCCCTCTGCCCACCCACTGTTCATTCTATTCAGCTTCACTATCCTCCCTTTGTCTTTCTATGCTCGCTGATGTACCTATAAAGGTTTTATCCCCTTCTTAACTGAGTTGGCTATCTTTCCTCAGTTTGGGCCTTTGCTATTCTGACTTCCTCCCTGCTTCCTTCTGCCTTAACTGGTACAGCTCTCTGTCCTGCTCCTTCTGTGTTTCCTTATACTTCGAATGCTATCTTTTTCTTCCTGACTTTCACAGCCACCTCTTTTGAGAACCATAGTGGCTTTTTCTTTCATTTTGATTTGTTTATTTGCTTCACACAAAGGCTTGTTGCCTCTGTGATGGCAGTTTTGATAATTCCCCATTGTTGCTCCACACCTCCTTCTAGCCTGTTTGCTAGTGCTTTTCTGAGGCACTCTCCCATCTTGCCAAAGTCAGCCCTCCTAAAGTCCAGTACCCTCACTTTTGTATGGCTTGACTCTGTAGCTGAGTTTAATGTGAACCACACTGTTTGATGGTCACTTGTCCCCAGATGGCAACCCACTTCTAGATCTGAGATCCTCTCACTGCCCCCGTTTGAGAGTATGAGGTCTAAGATTGCTCCCTCACGAGTGGGTTCCGAAACTAGCTGTCTAATGCCTGCCACCTGTAGGGCATCAAGAATGGCCCTGCTCTTGGATGTGGCTGCAGCAAATGTGCTCCAGTTAACATCTGGCATATTCAGGTCTCCCATCAACAGTATCTCCCCTTTCTCTGCCATTCTAAGAATGCCTTCTATCATATCCTTTTCCATTCCTTCCCCTGACATGGAGATCTGTACACAACCCCTGTGCAGATTGTGGTGCCCTTTCCAGTCTCCAAGGTGACCCACAGTGCCTCCTCTCCTCCCTGTTTACTCTTTTGTTCAGTTGCTTTTATCCCTTCCTTTACATAGAGAGCTACTCCTCCCCCTCTTCTCCCCTGCCTGTCTCTCCTGTAGGTTATGTACCCTGGTATGTTAACATCCCAGTCATGGTTCTCTGTGTACCATGTTTCTGTGACTGCTATGATATCCAGGCACCCCTCTTCCATTAAGGCCATCAGCTCAGGGAGCTTGTTGCCCAGACTACGGGCATTGGTACTCATTACCCTCCATTTCCTGATGGCCTTACTCCCTTTTGGCCCATCCCTGTCCTTCTTGCCTTTGTCACTTTCTCCATTTACCCCTGCCCTTCTCCCTATCAACACCTCTATGTTGGTGTTTGCCGCACTTACTACCATGATTATTTGGGGGGGCTAGGATTTTCCTGCTCCTTTCTGGTGCCTCCCCCTTGGCTAGTTTAAAAGCTTGCCAATGAATCATTTAAATCTATCACCTAGGATCCTGGTTCCCCTCCTGGACAGATGCATCCCATCATGCCAGTATAGGCTTGCATCACTCCAGGTGGACCCCCAGTCCCCAATGAAGCCAAATCCCTGAGCTCCACACCAGTTTTTCAACCACTGATTGAATCCCATGGAGCGGAACACCCTAGCCTCTCCTATGCCATAGATGGGTAGCACCTCCGATAAGGTTACCGTGCGTGCTACTTGACTAAGGCCCCTCCCCAATTCCACAAACTCTTCCTGCACTTCTCTAATCCCTTTCTTAGCCAGGTCATTTGTCCCTAGGTGGACAATGACATCCAGCTCCCTCCCCTGTGCAGCTGCTCCGGCAATCCTGAGGATTCGCTTCCTGTCCCTGCAAGCCATGGCGCCAGGCAGGCACCTTACCTCCCTCTCCCTTCCTCCCCCAGTTCTACCTTCCTAACAATGGAGTCCCCCACCAGGAGTTGTTTCCTTCCCCTGCAGGGTCCCCTGCCACCCTCCTGTGGGTCTCCTTTGTGGAGGTTCCCAGCATCCTCCTTGGTCTCCACTGTGGGTGCCTCCATAGAGGAACCACACTTTGCCAGAATGGCATAGGAATTGTGGAGAGGTACAACTGGAGGGATGTGCCTCTGTTCCACCACCCTCACCCTCCCTGAGCCCACTGTGGTCCAACCGCTCCTCTTTCTTGGCAACCTCTGAGGCAACGGCAGTGGCACTGGTGGTCCCTGGATGGAAGAGAGGTCCCACAAATCCTGGCCAACTCAGCCTGGAGATGAGCAACCTCCTCCCTCAGCCCAGAGAGGTGCCTGCAGATGGGACAACACGCATCCTCTCAGAACATCTCCCGAAGACTGCTGCTCCACAGCCACTGCACTGCACCACTCAATCATGTCTTATTTCTGGCCCCTTAACTGCTTGCAATCCTTACTCTTTCCTCTGTTTTTCTCTCTCTCCTTACTTTCTGCCTGTGTGCCATTTAAGCTCCTGATTGTCCTGTTCTGAGACAAGAATATCCTATATTTCGCAGTAGACCACTTACTTGCTCAGAGGCAGACCTCCAGCAGCTAGAGGGGGCCGGAGAGCTACTCTTGCCCTTCTAGGATGGTGGGTCCTTGATGGTTCTGTGACCACTCACTTCCTGCCCCTAAACAGGAAGTTCCTGTTGTCAGTCAAATTCTGTGCCTATAAAAATAGAAGTAGCTTTGGGTGGGGGGTGGAGGGGAGGGAAGGAGGGCAATATAGTCCCAGCAGAGAAGTTCAGTCACACAGCAGTCCTTTCTCCTGGTGTCTTCTGCCAAGCTATTAGCAGAAACTTTCTAAGGCAGTCTTTAAATGTAGCTTCCTTCTAGCTAAGCCTCCCCTACTTACCAGATCTTTCTCCAAGTAATTTAAACCTCACAGCAGTTAAGTCCTTTCAGTCACCTGAGATTTACACCTAGATAACTCTTCAGATACCCATTCAGTTCAATTAACCCAAACACACACTTTTTTTTTGTATGTTAGTTTTTTACCCTCAATTAAAGGTCAAATACAAAAGTTCTTCTACTTTAGTCCCAGCAGAGAAGTTCAGTCACACAGCAGTCCTTTCTCCTGGTGTCTTCTGCCAAGCTAGCAAGCTAGCAAGCTGCTAGCAAACTGCAATGAAGGATGGGATATTGCACATAGGGATGTTGCAGGAGGGGTTCTGTGGGTATGATGAATGAAAGCACCAGCAACAGAGGGTGGAAGGTGGGACTACATACAGTGGAAGGGAGTAGGAGGGCTGTTTTGTAATACAAATATGCCTCAGCCTCCTTGGAGGCACTGAAAGGATAAAAATATCCTTTATATAAGTAAACTCCAACAGGTTTTTAACTAAACAGGGGTTGAGGAACAAGATCCTGTCCTTAGTTTTAAAAAACATTTGCCTGAAAAGATTTTGCCCTTTTCAAAGGGGCCACATTTAAGAAATGTTGCAAATTTGTGAAAGTTTTGCAAACAGACTTTCGTAAATTTGCAACACTTCTAACAGCTGAAGTGCAAAAACATATTTCCGGCCATTATTTTTAAAATCTAATGGCATGATCATGTTCCTTGGCCCTCGATTAGGTAAACACAACTGTTGGTATTTATCAAGGGGCAATATGTTTGGAATTATAGCATTTTTTCTGCCTCACTAAGTTAAGATGGCAGCTGCATGACACTACAGAGGCCATATACAACAGTGAAATGTAGTGGCGGCAGCTTTTAAGAGACACATTTATTTTTTTCCCATTGACTATAATGGGAAACTTGTTTTTTGAATAACTTTTGAATGGTTTAATATTTTTTCACCAAATCTTCAAAAGACACATCAACATCATCAAATTTATTGTTGACAAATACAATTGTCATTACAATTAAAAACATGTATAAATGTTCATCACTTCAAAAAACCAAAAAGTACAATTACAAATACAATAGAAATCAAAAATATAAAAGCACATCATTCCATATTGCACAATAATATATCCCATTTTCCCTTGCAAATATGTCATTTTTTACTTTCTAAAAGTTTACCAAACTCTGCCACTTTCTTCACTATGCTTTCTTCTTCTGAATTTAACAGATAGTTGAGCTGATATGATAGTTCCATAGCCAAGGTGGTGAGAACATCCCCCAATATCAAAATTCTTTGTTTATTATAAAGAGGGAAAGTAAAAGCAAGTGAACTAGATCATCTTTGCCTTTTTCACAAGCACGTATGTCCAAATCTGATTCCCCAAAGAAGCTCCTTAGGGTTTGGCTATCAATATAGCTGAATCTAAGTTTAGTAAAGGTTTTCCTTAGGTTTGGGTTCTGTAATGTATATAAATACTTTTCTAGCCCAAATTCTCTTTTTTTTTGTTCACTGATAACCAGCTACTTAATATAAAATTATTCCCTAAGTTTATTTCTTTCTGGACATGAATGTCTGTAATTCTAGTTTTGACTTCTTGTTTAATATCAAATACTGATTTCACACAGCTCTCAACTATGCACTGCAGGAGGCCATATGGCTTAATGACCTTCTGCAGTGCATATAGGCTGGGACATTCATATCCTAAATAATTATAATGTAATGCCTCCTCCAAGCACATTCTTGGCAACCTTTCACTAGACATATATTTTCAACTAATATGTACATAATCTTTGTTCAATATTATTTCTTATAGACAACCGTCCAATTTCAGGTTATGTCAGGACAGATGATGCACTATTGGGTAGTCCTAATAATTTTTTATAGAATTAGTTTATACATATTTCAAGCCCATTCGTATTATCTTGTCCCCAAATTTCTGATCTGTAAAGAATCTGTAATTTTATCTTTGCATTAAATGCCCTTAAAGATCCTTTAATGGATTGACCACATATTTGTAGGTGAATATCTCAGTTGACGGAGTCAAGCGTTTAATTTTCTTTTTTTTTTTTCAAATTAAAGTTTATTGCAGATTTTTATACATACATGAGACAGAGTCATATAATGAGTCCATACATCAGATTAAAGAACATGATACAATGGATCAGTCCCCATCTTTCCCCCACCTCCCTCCCCCTTTCCCTCACCCACCCCCACCCACAGTCCATAAAGCATAGGTAACTTAATAAAATATCGACCTCAAGATACAAAAGTTAAAGGGAATACAGCGTATGTAAGGGGTCCCATATCATTTGGTAAATTTGCAATCTGTTATGAAGGCTTGCTATTACCATTTCAGTTCTAAGATTAGCTAACAATTTTTTTAACCATTCCATGTAAGAGATGATCTCACCATCTTTTCAGTGCTTCAGGACCAATTTTGTAATAGACATTGAAATCATTGACATATACTTACGATTGCTTACAGAAATTTGGGAGTAGTTGCCCAGTAAACAAATTTCAGGAGTAAAAATTTCTGATAGCCCTAGCAATGGGTCTACCTTAGTTTGGATACAAGTCCATAGAGGACCTACTTTGGAGCAAGTCCAAATAATGTGAAGAAGAGTACCTTCCTCCTGGAAACAATGGGAACATAACTTGGAAGATCTTTAACCCAATTTAGCTAGTTTGTGGGGAGAGTAATACAGATTGTGCAAAATGTGAAATTCCATAAGGCATAATAGATCTTGTGTCACACACTGATGACAATTACACCAGAGGGTAGGCCAGTCTATGTTCCAGTGGGGAAAAAGAGATGAGCAGTATGTTGTGGATCCAAAGCAATCATTGAAGCACCACTCTTATAGAGCTGCATATATCTTGGAAACTGCTCTAAGGGAATTTGCCAAGGGACCCAGATCCAATTGAAAAGAGAGTCTGGATGCTGGAGGGAGACATTTCCTAGTACTTTAATAAGGAGATGTCTCAATTGAAAAACCTTAAAATAACAGTGCAAGGGGGTTTTAAATGTACTTGTAATTTCAGCAACTGAGAGCCAGGAACCATCCTCTCTCACATAAAAGGATAACTGTCAATCCCCTAATTGAGGTAGCCAATTAGGTGTCAGGTTCTTATTATCAGTTTTGAAGGATGGGTTATTCCAAATGGATTGAGACAGGTCATTATGGAACTTGTAGTGCAGGAATGCACATAATTGGGAGTGAACTCTCATCGAAACTGCCATCAGGGTAGATCATAGATTTGGTGGTAAGGAGGATAACTTTAAACATAACAGTGTTAAGGGCTCCATATTACAGGATCAAATCAGGGCCAACTTGATTTTAAGCCAGAGTAGGAAAGAAGAGGAAGGAGATGACGAAAACAATCTAACATATTTGGAAGCATGACTGGCCCAATAACAGAGGCTAAGGTGAGGGAGGCGTAGGCCTTCTTTAAGTTTAGGGGTAGCCAATTTGTGATATGCTATTCTTGGTTGTTTTATTGACCAAATAAATTTAGTGAGAAGCCTGTGTATGTTCTTAAACCAGGTACCTGGTAACCATATGTTAAGTAAATTAAGGGGATAAAACAAGCATGGAAAAATATTCATTTTGATTAAATTAATCCTTCCCCATAATGAAATGAGGAGGATCGCCCACCAATCTAGGTCATGACCAATAATTTGTAACAGGAAATCTTAATTTTTCTTGATACCAAGGGCTGGATTTTTAGTGAGTTTGATACCAAGGTATCTAAGGGAATCCTGAGACCAAGAAAGACCTAAAGATGTAATAGTACTTTTGAATACTTTGTGATTAAGAGGGAATACAATTGACTTATTAACATTTAATTTATAATTTGACAATCTACCATATTCTGCAATAATCCCTAGCATAGGTGGAATATATGTCTCCTGGTGGGACAACTGCAGGAGGAGATCATTCACATAAGCGGAGACTTTAACCTCCACATCTTGTATAATAATTCCTTGCACCTTCTGACATACCATTAATCTACAAATAAGGGGCTCAAGACATATATTAAATAGCAAAGGGGAAAGGGGGCATCCATGTCTTGTATCAAAATGTAAGAAAAACGACTCTGAGATCTCACCGTTTCCTGAAATTCTAGCAGACAGGGATTGGTAAAGTGCTTGTATCCAACCCTGAAATTTGGGAGGAAAACCAAAGGCATTTAAAGTTTGAAAAAGAAAGTTCCAGTTGACTCAGTCAAAAGCCTTCTCTGCATCCAGAGACACCAGAACAGCTGGAAAGGAGGTGTCTCTGGCCGCTGAGAAGAAATGTGAAAGACTGCAGAGATGAACCACTGAGGATCTACCCTTCATGAACCCTACCTGTTGTGAGCCTATTAAATCTGGAAGCACTAGACTAAGTCTGTCTGCCAATAGCTTACTGTAGTTAAAATCTTAATATCTTGATTAAGAAGAGAAATGGGCCGATAATTTGTTACTGATTCTGGACTTCTGTCTGGTTTGGGTAAGAGAACAATAAGAGCTTCAAATAAAGTGGGGTCAACTTGTACACCTGATAAAATATGTTGGTATAATGGTAAAAGAAACGGGATAATTTGGTCTTTAAATTTCTTGTAGAAATTGGATGAAAATCCATCTGGCCCTGGGGTTTAATCAGTGGGAAGATTCTGTATGACTTCAGCTATTTCTAGGGTTGATATGTATGCAACTAATGCCAATTTGTGGGCTTCAGAAAGGGAAGGCAAGTGGAAATCTTTTAGGTAAGAAGATAGGGTTAGGTTTGATGGATGGTTGGACATGGGTCCGTACAATTGTTTATAATAAGTGGTAAATTCTTTTACACTTTCCTTAGAAGAGGATTTCAAAGAGCCATCAATCTGAAAAAGAATGGGGGGATAAATTGAGACGATTCCTGTTGTTTAATTCTAAGAGCTAATAACTTGCCTGCTTTTTCTCCATGATCCGTGTAAGAAGCTTTGGTATGGAGAATTGCAAATTCAGCCTTTTTCCTCAGTAAGTCAAATAAGAATCTTTAAACTTGGCTAAATTTTGTTTAATGTCATCAGGGGAATGAGGAGTCAGATTTGCTTCTATAGCCCGGATTTGGGACAGCAGGGTTCATAATCTTAGATCTTGAGATTTATTTCTCTTAGAAGCTAGCCCAATTAATATACCTCTAAGTTATGCTTTAAAGGTGCACCATATAATATCAGAATTAGTGGTGTGGGTGTAATTGGTAAAAAAAACTTATTAATGTGATCTTTGAGATGGTCGATGATCTTTGGGCCCTTAAGCAACTGGTCATTCATTTTCCAGCATGCACTTCATTTGGGAAAAGATGAAAGGAGGGCTGGCACATTACTAAGGAATGATCAAAGGGGGGGGTTCAGGTTGAATTGAGGAGGACAAAACACCAGGGAGAAGTGTTTGGGATAACAAAATATAATCAGTACATGAAGAGGACCCGTGGACTGGGGAGGTAAAAGTATATTCACTGTCCTTGGGATTCAAAACTCTCCAGATGTCGCACAAGCCTAGTTGATCTACTAGGTCATGAAATGCATGTTGAGCAGGGGAAAGTCCTCTCCAAGTGGAACCAGAATGGTCCATAGCTGGATCAAAAGCCAAATTCAAGTCTCCCCCTAGGATTATCAATATTGAAAAAGGGCAAAATGGTATTGATAAGAGACATAAAAAATTCAGGAATGTCTACATTAGGACCATATATACTGCTGAGCAAAAGTTCTGTAGAATATACTGTATAATGCCCCAGACTAGGATAAACCTGCCCTGTGGGTCTTTAATAATCTGTGTGGAACTAAATGGGATGTTCCTATTAATTAAAATCATGACTCCATAACTATTTGTAGTACCTTGAGTGGAAAACACCTGCCCCACTTGTTGTCTTCTCATTTGTAAAACATCAGAATCCAGTACATGGGATTCCTGAATAAAAGTAATTTGTGACTTTAGGACATTTAGATGCTTTAGGACTTTGTATTGCTTTAGCTTACGTCTAACCCCTTTAACATTCCATGAGGATATTGTCAAATCATTAGCCATACCACCTAAAGGTGTAAAAATCATGAACAATCTATAAAAGAAAGTAAACATCACCTCCTGATGTCCCTCGAGACACATGGATTGTGGTTTGACCCTTCCCTCCCTCACTTCCCAATCCCCAGACACAAACCCTTATTTCTAACAATAAACCTAAAAGAATCTCCGCACAATACGCAAATCCATCCCCCCAACCCCTTACTGTTGCAAATGTCATTTTGCAGTACTCCATACTATCACCCCTTCCCTCCAACCATCCTAAACTATATTTATTAATTATAACTAAGCCAACCATACAATAATTCAAACCCCCAACTTTGTGATTTATTGCTGTACCAAAGTTAAGCCTAAGATATTAGATTTGAAAACTTAAATGGTGCCTCAAGAATCTTTAAAATATATAAGATCAACCAGCCCAACCCAGAAAAGAGTGAGTTGGGGCATTGTGTTTGCTCAGCCTGAAAAGCACAAAGTAATTTTCACCCTGTTAACCAGGTAATGTAAATCAGAATTAAAAAAATTATGTGAGATGTCTCATATTAATACTCATTTTTCCAAAACCATAGAGGGAAGGGGATAAACAACTCCCACATTAAGATGTTTTTAAACTAAGACTAAACTGAGGCAGTTGAGCATGTAAAATCCCTTGGCTTAACATAGGTACTTATTCCATATTACAGGATTTAAAGCTGGAGAATATAGGAAATACCTCCCCCACCCCAGTGGTCACTTAAGAAAACTGCACCTCCCACAGAAACTGCTGGGGAAGCTTTGAAATACACACAAGAATTGAACATATTTATATGCTCACTGCTTCTAAATTCCTGACCCTTAAATGTTATAAACCTTCGAGTAAAACTTAGAACATTAAACTAAATCATTGTATCTGTGCCACATTATACATTAAAAACTAAAAACCCCACTGGTAAAGCCCTTTCACAAATGCACAAAAAAAATATAAAAAAGTGAATATCTGTACATTTACAGATAGGACCAAAACCAGACTTCGCCAATATATTGAAGCGTTATATGTCTTAATAAAGGCTCCACAAATTGAACCTTAATAATGTTCCCTAAGACAAGGCCAGGGATAAAAAAAGAGAAAAGGAGACAAAAGAAGGGAATACGCTTGTGTCCCTGAGTCATATGCATAACTCCCAGCTTTAAGAAAGAGGTGCAAGGATAACATCTGTAGCAGAGTTCCCTCAGTTGTCTGTGAAATGAGGTGATCCTTTCTTCAGGGATATTTGAAAACAACCTCCAGTTTCAAGTAAGAGCCTTTCCAATCTCCTAACTATACAGGTTTTAAAAATAGATGGAAATAAGGCAAGGCAACTGGCAGTGTAGGTTATCAACCCTTAGGCAAAGTAAGCAGGCCATTGAAGTGCCACTGGTAGGTTTCAGTCACAGAAACAGTCCCCAAAACTCCAGATTTCTGGTTTGTTAGCCCAAAAACTTGTAGATCAGATCATAAGTGACAAGGTCACCTTGTTCACCCTTGCTGAGTGTAAAATCTGCATGATTCAGGTACCGTGAAAAAGATCAGGCTGAGCAGCCTTAAGTCCACTTTGTGCAGACTCTGAATCTTCATATGAATGCCAAGTCCCTGAGATAAGTGCCTGGAGTTTCGCCGGATAAAGCATTTTAAATTTCAGTCTGGCGGCAATTATTTTTGTATCCAGAGGATGAAAAGCAGATCTACATTGTCTAACAGTAGCAGGTAGATCCTGAGCCACACAAAATGTTTTTCCCCTCCCTTTGCACTTCTTGGATTTCCTTTACTTTATTGAGGAAATGCTGTTGTTCCAAATAATTTAAAAAGCAAAATATGAGAGGTCGGGGTGCCACCCCTGGTGAAGGAATGCGTAGTAGAGCCCTATGAGCCCTCTCGATGACATATCAAGGATCAAAGGGAGAAGGCCCTGCTATTTTTTCAATTAGCTTTTGAACAAAAAGTATAGTGTCCTGGCCTTCTTCCAACTTTGGAAGCCCAATTATAACTGTGTTATTTCGGTGGCTATGACCTTCCAAATCTTCTACTTTTAGTTCCATCTTGGTAAACCTTTGTCTAACTGCAACCAGTTCTAGATCTAGCTTATCAGCCCATCTCTCTAAAGAAATAATACCGGTTTCACTATCTGATGTTCTAGTTGCAATGTCCTCAAGTGTCTGAGACAAGGATTTAATTTCAGTCGCCATTCCTCTAAGTTCTTTCTGAAATGGTCGAAATTTGGCCAGAAAACTGGAAAGAGTTAGTGGCTCTTGATCCGACTCCAATTGATTCAGGCTCTGCGAGGCATTAGTACTGGTAGCTCATGGTTTTTTGAGGGCCTTCTCCGGTGTTACTGGAGGAGTGTGCCTCGGTGGTGGTTTCTTCTTTTCCACATCCATCGCCACATAAGCTTCTTGAATTTCTGCCCAAGTATTTAGGAAGTCTCCCATTCAAGTTTTTTTTTTTTTTTTTATTTACCTTCTGAAGGCAAAAAATTAGTTTTACTGGAGCGGATGGTTGGAAAGGGTTAGAAGAGCTGCCTTCAGGCATGCTGCATCACGTGATCTCCAAGTGTTTAATTTTCTGTAATATAATTACCATATGCTGTTGCCACCTTATGTTATTATTGAAAACTATAGCTAAATAACAGAACCTTTCCACATACTCAGTCTTATGATTCGCACAGAATAAAGTAGGTATATTATTAGGACTCAAATGGTTTCTGTTAAATATCATGAACTTTGTTTTTTCTAAGTTTATTACTAAATCAACTCTGTTACATTCCTCATAAAATTTCATCAAGCTCCTTTTGATTCCCAAGAAGCTAATTGCCATTAGAACAACGTCATCAGCATACACCAGGTAGGGAAACTGCCCCGGAGCCCAGTCTGGGCATGTGCAGCCCTGGGTCACACAACTGCTCCAGCACACTATTCAAGAAAATGTTGAACGGTATTGGTGACAAAACACAACTTTGTCTCAACCCGATGTTGGATGGTAACTTTGGGGTACTATCACCTTCCTTGTTATATCTTATAACAGTATAATTATCACTGTATAATAGTGTAAGCAAATTAATAGTTATATTATCTAACTTATATTTTTCTAAGATTTTCCATAGTTTTTTCCTATTAACTCTATCGAAAGCAGATTTAAGATCGATGAACACAAAAAAGTTTGTTTTTTAATATGAATATATTTATGTACCAGATGAGACAGTACAAAGCACTGATCTATCGTAGAAGGATCTAGTAAGAAACCTGCTTGACCCTCTTTCAAGATTTTTTCTTTAGTTAGTCAGATCATCATTCTACTATGGATAATCTTGGTAAATAATTTTTGTGTTTTATCTAATAAGCCTATGGGTCTGTAGTTGCTTGGATATGATTTATCACCCTTTTTATGAATGGGGCAATGTTTTCCTGCCATGATGGCAGAATTTTCCTGTTTCAGTTATGATATTAAATAATCTCATAAGAACTGAAATTCAGAGTCCTGGGTCATCTTTTATAATATCTACCAGAATTCTGTCAGGCCCTGGCACTTTATGTCTTTTAGCTAAATTGATAGCACAATTAATTTCTTCTTCTGAGATTTTATCTTCTAAAGGTTTCCAGATTTTCTTAGGGAAGATCTCTTTTTCTATTTCCAGAATATGAAAGACATTTTCATAATAATTATACCATGTACTGGGATCAATGCAATTTTCTACTGTGTAGGGGATGTTTTCCCATCCATGGGCTACCATTTGCCAATATTTTTTTTATTATTTTTTGCCCAAACAGCTTTCTGAAACTGTTCCCGTAATCTCTGTAGTTATGTTTCTTTTTTCCCAATAATTTTTTATACTCTTTCCTTAATCTGTTCCGTTTATACTTGTTAATTTTGCTTGGGCATTTTTGGGTGTATCTAGCATGACTAATTATCTTTTTTTTTGTAATTCTTACACTCCCTATCAAACCACTTGCTTCCTCTTCTTTCTTTATGAATTGAAGTCTTAACAATGATCGAGGAAATTGTTTCTATGGTCTTTATATAGGTCTCAAGAAATTGCTCATGAGACTCATACTGTATCATGTCTTGGAGTTCTTCCCTTATTCCATGATCTCTTAATAATTTTATTGATTTGTAATTCTGCAGTAGGTCCCATTTAATCCCCTTTTATACCCTTAGAATACCTTTATTACATTCATTAGAATCCCTTTTTTCTTGTTTAATTTGAAATTTAATCCCTAATGGATTATGTTTGCTCTCAGAGCATTTACCCAGCGAGAAATCCATAAATAACTTTAGTAGATCCAAAGATACCCAACAATTATGCATTATAGAAGCACCCCTTACCCCATATATGTGAATTCTCCCAGACAATCTCCTAAAGAAAGCCCATTAACTAAAAGCATGTTGTTATCTTCTAGTTCTCTTACCAACTTTTTCCCACTCTCATATCCCTTCTTGTCTTTTGTTACTCTTTCCATTTTTAAGTTGTGAGACCCAAGGGCTGCACAGGCCTCCCATATTTCTCTAGTGGGCTCCAGGCTATGGCCCACCCTGGCATTGAAATCCCCCTTGAGTATAATTCCTGCTTCCTACTCATTCAATTTCCAATCTTCTATTAAAGACACAAGTTTTTCAGGACTATTCTTATTTTCATACCTGGATCCAGCAGAAGGGAAATAGACATTGACGATAAGAAATGTATTGTTATTTATTACCGCAGAAATTGTGAGTATATGACCAGAATCCACTAATATTTCATTATACTCTGTTTGCTTTGAGATTCCCCCAAGTTATGAGGCCTTCTGAAAGCCTGCCAAATTTGCTTGTGCCATTTGCCCCTTTATTAAACATTTTATATCCACCAATGAGTATTTTCTTTTTGATCCATGTTTCTTGCAAACATATGATGTTAAATAGCTTTAGATAAGTCTCAAATGTCGGTTCTGTTAACCTTTCCCCTAATTCAGCAACATTCCATGATCGAATGTTGAAATCTTGGTCTAGAGGGGGGCTAGATTTTTTTCTGGTGTTTCCATCCAGTTGTCAATCAGCATCTGTATCTTACAATATTTGAAATCTATTTACCATCTTAATTAAATTTAACCACTGATCATTGTTTTTTCCTTCCCAATTGTCTTGTGTCACGTCATTTTCTCCTTTCAAATTTATGTCAAATTTATCCAACCTTTCTGATTTGGAAAGGAAGGAATCATAGTCTGACTCACTTCCTACTCAGATCATTATTTGACCTTCCTTTTCCCATTGCTTTGCTGTCAAAACCATTTTGTAGAGCTTGTTATCTGTTAACAAATTTTGTAGTAACTCTACAACTTTGGAGCGTAAATTATATTTTGTCTCATTCAGAAAATTATCAGTTCCAAAGATTGAGACTGGAAATTCCTCTCCCTTCCTCAATTTAGTGTTATTTTCTGAGAAGTAATCTGGAAACATAGACATCATGGTTGCCACACTATCTATCTCAAAGCAGAGATTTTTCGTTTTTTTCCTTCTGATTTTCAATTACTTTAAGCACATAATATTGGCCAGAAAGTAAAAATGCCAATTCTGTGTCAGGTAAAGGCCTTATGACACTCATTTTATTTATTATATCTCCATATCTCCCATTCCCTTGTAGAACAGCTTCCAAAAGGCATTTTTGGGATTCTGAATATGGGTAGCACAAAGTCAGTTTCCATAGTCCTTCTCAGTACATTTTTTAATCCAATCTCTTCTTCACTGTCCTTCTTTATATTATTTTTGGGCTCATATGACTGTTCCTTGCTCTCTGTATCTTCTATTGTAATATGGCTAATTATCTCCTTGTTGATACTTTGATTATTATCTTCCCTTTGTTTTGGGTTTTTTTTTGTTTTGGTCAATGTTTGTTTCTTACCTTTGTTCTTTCCTTTCAAAATTCCAAGCCCTAATTTCTGGATATATTTCTTGTTATGTTTATTTTTAATTTTTCTTAACTTACTTTGTTTTTCCTTTTCCTCCTTTATCTTATTATCCATGATCTGTTCTGCAGTTTCTTGAACCTTATCTATTTTAGAGCTTTCTGAACAGGACCAATCTTCTTCTTTTTCACTCTCCATTTTCTGATTTTTTTTTATTATTATTATGTTGTTTTTTTCCCTTGGGATCTTATTTTCCTCTTATTTTCCTGAGTTATCCCCTTTCTCCGCAATTCAGGATTTCCTGCCTTCAGTTCCTATATTATACTATCTGGGTCTTCATAACCCTCTGGTTGCATAATCAATTCAGATTCCACCTCTGAAGTATCTTTAGCTCCATTAAAAATGGAGTATGACACATCACACATGCTTGCATTTATTTCCGCAGGGCATGATCATATGTGACAAACTACTAGAGTCTGCCTTATACTAGTCCTAATTACATTACCTTCTTCCATAGTTTGCTTTGCTGAAAGCAATTCATTTGGTTCTAATCTTTCAAAGATGGAGTCAATCCTTTTTTTTGTTTTCAATACATATTCCTTTAATGAAAGATATGTCTTGTTTTGGCAAAATTAGTTATTCATAAATCATTACATTCGCTGTTAGAGGATTTTGTAATGCAATAATGCAATCCCTGGTCAGTGTTTCTATATCAGGGATACTATCTTCCTCTGGGTTCATACATAACATTTTCCATTCCCAGTTGTAAACTGTTGTGTTTATTACTGATTTTAATTGCCTCCTCTCCATCACAATCCACATTGACCCCCTGATTGCTATTATTTGTACAAGGGTTATAAGATCCATTGAAATATTGCTTCATTTTGTTAAGATCCCTAATTTTCTGCTCAGTTCTACTGTTGATTTTAATTGTTTCCCTTATACTTTCAACTGTTTTGCTTACTTCACTATTTACCAGATCGATTAGATTGGGACTTTGTATAATGGGGCTATTATTTTCAAGTGGTTCCAAATATAGGAATTTTTTTTTGTTCCACCGGTTGTTCCACATCAAATTGTTTTTGTTTCCATATATCTCAGATTAAGGGTTGAAACATAACTTTCCCTTTTCCATTCTCAACATTCTGTTCTTTATTCAAGTTTTGAGGATCAGCTTGTGGACAATTCTGTCCCTTTTACTATATCTCGTATCTTAATTTTCCCTTTCAAACTTTTCTTGTTCTTCTGCAAAGTCTTTTTATCTCTTAATGCCCTACAGCCTTTATTACCCTTGAGATCACTTTCCAAGGGTTTTCTTTCATCAGCATTTGTTTTATTCATGTCTATTTTTCCCCATAAGCAGGAGATTTCCTGTTTCTTGTTTCCATAGTCACATTTAAGTTATTAAACAATTCCTATGAAGACAATCTAAGATAGTCTATTAGAATAAAAAACACCAAATCAATATACCAAATCTAAGGTTCCTAAATGTATATCCAAAATGGATGTTAAAGCAACTTTCTAATTTATAAAGTTCTAATAAGCCTAACAATTCACAATTTGAAGTGAAATGATTAAAACTGTTGATTCAATCACCCGTCACCTATCAAATCAGTAGCTAATTGAACAAGTAATCAGTTATAAAATCAGAAAGACAAATGAAGGTGGGTGATAAATTGTCTAAATATATGTAGTTATGAATGGAAAATAAGTACAATACAATATAAGTACGATATTAGTGCAATATGGGTCACTGTAGTGATTTATCTTTAAATATTCAAATAATTAAAACACTCATGTTAAACCATAAAATGATAGTCACAAGAACATTTTGTATCTCACTCCTTATTTACAGTCCCACCCCAAGATTCTTACAGGAGAAAAAGTTTGAATTCCAGGTCTAGTTCCAGGTTTCGTGGAAAGGAGCCATGTAGCAGTCCAAGGAGATATCTTCCTGATTTTGGCTCCACCTGACTCAGGCAATTCCCTTTCCAGATTACCACCATTTTTTAGATAATCAGCTTCAATAAAAATGTATCTACTCAACCAGTATGATTCTCTTCTGTTTTTGGATTCTTGTCTATTCCGTCTATCAACCACACTGATTATCCTTTCGTTATGTCCACTTGACCTTTTTCTTAATCTTTTCCACTTCTGCAGCTTCTCCTTTCCATCCAACTGAGAAGCTTTGGGTTTCACTAAAAAGGTGGGTGAAAAATGCAAAACACTAGCTAATAAAATGGTAAAAAATATCTTAAGTAGCTACAAATAACTTTCAAAATAACCAAATAACAAAACTCAGATACACCACTAAAATATGCAATCCATGTATAATCCAGAACCCAGAACCCAAGGCAAAAGCCAAGACAATAATTTTAAAAGCTTATAAAAGCTTCAGTTAATTCAGTTATCTCCTAAAATACTGATGGTTGCAAGTACAAAAATATACAGACACAAAGAAATCTAGATGGTTGACAGTACACTCCTAACAGTTTTCAAATGTCTAGAAGTAAATACCAATGTTACTTGGATGTTACCTAGATGCACCTAGATACATCAGCACACCATAACAAGCAGTAATATGAACATAGAAAAAAGCCACTCAAAAATAAGTGGCTTTATAGGGCTATAAAAATCAGACGAAATCAACAAAAGGACTTGTAAGTGTAAAGGAAATGCAGCAAGCTTCTTCAAAATGAAGCAGTGCGGGAAATATATAAACAAAAAACAAGCTACAATTTAATAAATGCCATGTAGATTAAAATCCAAACAATGGCAGCAAACAGCTCTCCAGTACCAGTTAAATAATAAGTACTGGACGCTGAATTCTACAAATGCTGAGCACACTGGAATCCTAAACCACTAAAGCTCCTTTGTCCCACTTTGTTCAATTGGTGGTCCTAGTCATGAAACTCTCTAAAGAATGAATGACTGAGTGAGTGAGTGAGCAAGCTGTGGCACTGGAGCCTGTGCACTATATGCTCCAGATCATGTGTCCACAAAGGGCCAATGAGAGTGTAGAATTTACTTCCTGTTTTTTTTGCTCTATTTTATAGTTTTTTCTGTTTTATTTTATTTTTACTTTATTTAAATTCAGATCTATATTTATTTACTTCTCATACCTACTCTCATTCACCCGCTCACAATATCTTCCCTCCCCTCCTGTGACAAGCTACAAACAAGCCATTCACATCAATGACTGCACTAACAGCATTAGCCATGCAGGCCAACCACCAACAATGGACCCACAAAACTGAAAAACAGCCCACAGCCAACACAAAACCAAAAATCAAGAAGTATCTCTTAAAACAATTGCTTTTCAGTAATTTCTCTTGGTGTAGATTGAGTCTCTGCTAGAGAAAATGTCAAAGTCCGTGGAATCAGAGATGCCACGGTATTTGCTGCCAAGAGAAAGAAAAAAAATTCCCCCTACTGGCTTGTGCAGGTCTCCATATAAATCTGCTTCAAAACTCAGAGGCCCAGATTTTCAAACTATGCCAGGCTGTGGCACAAGGTTGAGTGCAGCGCAACTTGGCTGTGCAGGGGCATTGACTGGGCAATATTCAATGGAGCTGCGCCATGGCATAGCATCATTGAGTATCGCACCCTGGCCACCTGCAGTGTGCATGGCACAGTGGCACTGCACCAGCGCAAGTGGCCAGAGTGGAGCAGGGGGATGCGCTAGCACAAGTTCCATCATGCTATGCACAGCAACCGCGATATTCAAAAGTGCAAATGCAAATGGGGCCATAATGTATGCAAGGTGCAAATGGGGCCATTTGCATGTCATTATGGCCCCATTTGCATGCAGGTGCACCGATCCCCAGCCAGGCAGCAGCCATCATGGACTGGCGCCCCCTGCACAGTGCAGCAATGTGCCCCACAGCCTGATCGCAGGCTTCAGTATAAATAAAAAAAATCCAGTATCCCTGGTGGTCCAGTGGACTGCTGTCTGCCCGATCATGGGCTTAAGTATAAATAAAAAGAATTATGCCCAATATCCCGGTGGTCCAGTCAACCGCTGTCTGCCCAATCACGGGCTTAAGTATTAATAAAAATAATTACGTCCAATATCCCTGGTGGTCCAGTGGACCGCTGTCTGCCCGATTGTGGATATTTGCAATAAGAAAAAAGAACTATGTCCAATATCCATGGTGGTCCAGTGGACCGCTGTCTGCCCAATCACGGGCATTTGTAATAAGAAAAAAGAAATATGTCCAATATCCATGGTGGTCTAGCGGTACCCCCTTCCCACCCGCCTACTGAGCCCCACCACCCCGCTCCCCCCATATCAAAGTTGGCTTACTTTTAAAACTCTTATTGCTATTCTTCATGACACATATATCCCCTCTAAAATTAAGAATATTAATGTTAAACCAACTCCCAGATGGATGAATCACAACATTAAATGGTTGATTAGAATCAACTTCCTATGAACATAGGTTAGACACCTTGAAACTTATACCTCTTGCTACTAGATGTCTGAGAGGTGACCTTCTCTTTTTATATGACGTTGTCCATGATCCATATGTTATGACTGAGTTAGGCCTTTCCTTCAGGTCATCTACACATGATACTAGAGGACACCCTCTTCAGTTACTTGGCAAATCCTTTGTACATAATAATTGGAAGTTTTTCTTTACCTTGAGATCTATTGGTCCTTGGAATAGACTTCCATCTGCTGTAGTTATTAGAAACTCTTAAGATATTTTCAAACAACATCTCAATAAGTTAATTTTGTCTGGGTATAACTTGTCTTATTATTCTTTGGTCTAGCATAAGAACATTATGGGCTTTGGCCTACTAGCTCTTTTCCTCTACCTTAGTATGAACCTTAGTAAAATCATTTTTAGTGAGCTCATGCAAAAAGAATCGGCTTGCAAAAAAGGAATTGACAAGTGAAAAAGGATCTGAGCAAGTCATGGAAAAAGAATTAAAATGTTAAAAAAGATCATTGCAAGTTGGTTCTTCCACCAAATAACTTCCAGTCCACCTAACGGAGTCCCAATGAACAAAATACATGTGTTGGTGTCTCTAGATATCTTCATTTGGGGTATTTATCAGTTTTTTTTTCTTTTTCATTTTAGAAAAAGAAAACAAAATGGCTGTTTGTGAAAAAAACATTTTGCTCACAAAAAATAATTGTGTTCGCGAAAAAAAGAAAACCCTTTCATGAGACTAAATCCTTTTTCATGACAGAAAAATCCTTCATCGATTTTTCTCCCTCTATCCTGAAGTGCTTTCCCCTTTGAAAACAATGGGAAATTGACATTTTTTATAACTTTGTAACAGATCGATATTTTTTCACAAAACTTGGCATGCCTGTTCTGCTACCCATGCTGGTTCTACCACAAAAAATCACACCAAAATTCCACATTGTCTGAATACAGGGCAATGAGGAAAGACTGCAAAAAAATATGACTTCATGACTTTTTGGACTGTCCAGATCTCAAAATCTGCAAATCCAACTAGAACAAAATTTGCCACATCAAGAGAGCTACTCCATGAAACAGTGCATACCAAATATTAAGTAAATCCATTGATAAGTTACAAACTTATTAAATTGCAAAATTTGAGGCTTACCATTAAACACACTACTCAGGAGTGCAACTGTGCCATATGTGTGTATATATATATATATAAAAATATACACACATATACTGTATATAAAATAGTTGCATGGTAGCACCAATATAGTTAGGGTTGAGAAGCAGTTTCTATGTTAAACCTCCCATTTAGCACTTAAATAACTTAATAACCTTTCAGCAGATTTGCATGAAACATTGCATGAGTGGTTTCTTTGGGTAGATCTCTTGATATGCCAAGTTTTGTTCTGGTTGGATTTGTGGATTCTGAGATACAGATAGTGAAAAAAGTTACAATTAGACACTTTCAGCAATTTTTTTTTCTCATCACACTGTGCAGAGTGTTTATTTGGTGAAAAAAACATTACTCCATTAAAAAGTTATAGTATTTTAAAGTTCCCATTATTTTCAATGGAATTTTATTTGTCAGGATATAGTAGCTGCACAGTACAGACAAGAATCATTGCCTGTGAGGGGACAATCCTTGTCTGTGAGTTGCCAGTCCTTGCCCATTATCTGTGAGCCATCATCTTGTTTTTTTGATTTTTGCCCCCTAAAAAGTCTCATAACTCAGCCCACTTTTATTGCTGATGGGGTGCCTAATCCCCCTGTTAGGATCATGGTTCCCTCCAACTCATATGGCATGCTCGGAGCCCACCCCAGTGTGCCCAAATTTATTTTTTTACAGGTTTACCTGTAAATAAAGAAAACCCTCCCCCGACAACTTTTTTTTTGCCTGCAGAAAAGAAAACAGTCCCTCATCTTATCTCCACTCCCCCATCTCCCATCCCAACCCTTCCTCTGTGCACCCACCCTCCCCAGTTATCATTGGTGGCAATGGGTCCCTGTTACTGTGCCTCTTTATTTTTGAAAATAAATCTGAAAAGTAGAAAACCATCCTCATTGCTTTTGTGGCCTTTGCCCTGTAAAACAAAATTGTCCTCCGCCGATCACGCCCATACCCCCCCACCCAACCCATCACTGTGCACCCAACCAACCACACCTCCCTGATTTCCTCCCAGATCACCACTCACCTGAAGAGGTCCCTGATTTGACACCTTCTCTCGCGACATGTCTTACTGCTGGAACCGGTGACTGCAATCTGAAGTAAGGTAAATGTGGTTCTACAGTATGTATTTCAAGGGGGGGGTTCAATTTTAGGCTATAATTCAGCCATTTATTAACATTTTGGTTCCACATTTTCAACATGGAGGCCTGAGGACCCACCTAGTGAACAATATGACTGCCATTAGGCACCTCTTGCCCGAAAGGTGATTCAGCAGTCACTTAGCAAAATCACATTTCTGGTGGGATTTGCATAATGACAGTCACATTGTTCATCAGGAGGGGTCATAAGAAGGCTATGTTGAAAATTTGTAGTCAAAATGTTGAAAAATAGCTGCATTATTGGCATTTGGTGCAATCTCACAATGCACACTTGTAACTTAGTAAATCTTCAATACTTCCCCCATATTTTCAACATATCCTTCTTATTACCCCATCTCATGTATGTCACAGCAATCATTTCTCAAATCCTGTCCAAAATGTGATTTTGCACCTGTGACATAGAATGGCATTGCAGTTGTGCAAAATTACATTTTGGTGGGGATTTGAAACTTTTCTGTGCTGGGTACATGTGGTGAGGTCATAAAAAGGTTATGTTGAAAATTTGGGCTCAAATAAGGATACTGTTATACTATCTTAATGGAGGGATGGGAGCACAGGGTCCAGTGGACTCTGCATTCCCACCATAACATGTGGATACTGTTGTACTTGTCAATGAAGGAATGGGAGCGCAGTGTCCGAAAGACCATGCACTCCCACCATAACATATGGACACTGTTATACTATCTGGATGGAGGGATGAGAGCACATAGTCTGAAGTAAAATGAGGATACTATTATGCTATCTCAAAAAGTAAGAAAATTAGTTGCAAACATGTAATTAATGCATTAGGGTTGCCATGACAAAAGTAGGTAAATGAGGTGTTAGGATTTCCCCCAACTCACAGCCTCTGCCCTATGGAGACCAAGAGGCATCGAGGGGTGGCATAAGGGTCACTAACCCTAACACAAAACCGTCCTCTGATGTCTTTTTTTTTCACCTGCAGAAAAGAAAATGGTCCCTTGTCATCTCCCCACTCCAGCCACCCCAATCTCCACCCTCCCTCTGTGTACCTATCTCCCTACACTCCCCTTGCCCCATACTTACCTGTGGAGGTTGAGAGCAGAGTTGTTCTCTGGACCAGGGACATGTCTGCACTCTTCAATGCCAAATTGCAATCTGAGGAATCAAGGTAAGCCGCATAATGGGAGTCAATGATGGGGGTTCAACTCGTGTTGATATTTCAGCCAATTTTAGGAATTTTGGCCCCAAAGTTTCAACATGGGGTTCTTGGGACCCCACCTTGTGAACACTGACACTGTCATTTTGTTTCTCAGTCCTGAAGGGTAATTTAGGGGTCACTGCATGGCATCACCTTTTGGGACTGATTAACAAAATGGCAGTGCCACTGTTCATGAGGTGGGGTCCCAAAAAGCCCATGTTGCAAATCTACTGAAAGAATTTTTAAAAATAACAGTGTTATGAGCGTGTATTGCGCAGTTTCTATGCACGCTCGTATCTTCAACAATTTTTAATAATTTTTAAATCAATTTTCTCAGCCCAGGGGTGTCCTAGGAAGTCAAACGAGGGTGGGTTTTACTCAGGGGGCTTTGTTCTGTCGAACCATCATGGTGGTTTACCACAATTCCTTCAATTATTTGATTTATAATATTTTTAATTCTTTGTTTGTGAGCCCGTAAATTCTTTGATTGTGAGATTTTTTGATCACGATCGGGCATCGTGAGTGAGGGACAAAATGGTCGAATTTAAAAATCAATTTTCTCAGCCCAGGGGTGTCCTAGGAAGTCAAATAAGGATGGGTTTTACTCAGGGGGCCTTTGTTCTGTTGAACCATGATGGTGGTATACCACAATTCCATCAATTTTTTGATTTATAAGATTTTTAATTCTTTGTTCATGAGCCTGCAAATTCTTTGATCATGAGCCTGCAAATTCTTTGATGGTGAGATTCTTTTATCGCCATCTTTGATTGTGAGATAGGGACAAGATGGCCAGATTTTTTATAATGTAATAGATAGGAAAATTTTACCAATCTTTAACACTGAATATCTCGGAAATGGTTTTGTCTTTTTACTTGAAATTTGGAGGGTGTTTACAGCATGTCCTGTAGGTAAGATTTATTGTATTTATGTGTCAGACAAAATTTCTTTCATAGAGATATTGCGTGATGCACTTTACGTGTTGCGGACAGTGTTTTGCTTGTGGTGGTGGCTTGAAATTGATAGAATACCTAGCCTTAGTGTCATGGATGTAGTTTTCAGTTGTTGTGTGTGTTAAATGTCAACAGGTGTGGAACTGTGCCAGTCTGACGAATGAAAATCTCATATGTTAAAATGTTATATCTCAGACTCAGTTTGGTCTTTTCACTTGAAATTTTGAGGGTGTTGATGACTTGTCCTGTGGATGAAAATTACAGTGTTTCCCATGTTGGAAAATATTTTTTGGGTGCAGATATGGTGTGGTGCAGTTTATGTTCTGTGGACAGCGTTTTGCTTGTGGTGGTGGCTTTAAATTGATGGGATACCTATCCTTAGTGCCATGGATGTAGTTTTCAGTTGTTGTCTGTGTTAAATGTCAACAGGTGCAGAACTGTGCCACTTTGATGAATGAAAATTTCAAATTTTGATATGTCATATCTTGGACACAGTTTGGTCTTTTTACTTGAAATTTGGAGGGTGTTGACAGCATGTCCTGTAGATGTTAACAGAGGTGTTTATGTATCAGACAATATATTTTTTATGGACATATTGTGTGGCACAGTTTACATTTTGTGGACAGCGTTTTCTATTGTTCTACTAGATTAACATTTGTTTGGTGGCTGGCCTTGCTGTTGTGAATGTACTTTTTAGTTATTTGATGTATAATGTGGCCTATCCCACCAACTTGTGCAACTTTCTGCTTTTCTATTCTTTCTTAAAAAGTAAGGAAATTCTATGCAAAAAAACTTTATTAATTCATCAGTCAGGGTTCTTCTACAGAGCAAAAAGTAAGGAAATTCGGCATTAAGGTTCTCACCCCTTGCACACCACCCCCACTCTACCCCCACCAGCAGGCATTGGGGTGTGCGTTGGGGTCATTGGCCCTAACTCTCACCTCATTATCCTACACTGCACCACCTCAGCTTGTTTACACATGGGATGGGAAAGAGTACAGAGATGGTCTGCAGAAAACACCCCACCCCTACCCTGCACACACCAACAGGAGACAGGGAGGTGCCTTGGGTTCATAACTTAAGCCCTAACACTCACCACATTCCACAACTAAACAAGCTGAGATTGGTACAGTATAGGAGAATAAGGTGAGCATTAGGATGATGACTAAGGCACATCCCAACACCTGTTGGTGTGTGTAGGCAGGGTAAAAGGCATTGACACCTAATGTCATATTTCCTCCTTTTATGGTTTGAGATCAACCCTAATTCATTAATGTAGTTTTTTGCAAATAATTTCCTTACTTTTTGAGATAGTGTAATCGTAGCCTTATTTGCCTGTGGGACCACAGGGCCCTCTGGGCTCTGCATTCCCACCCACGTATAATGTTTTTGATAGAGTAATCATATCCTTATTTGCCTATGGGAGTGCAGGGCAAGGAGGGTCCTCCCATCCCTCCACAGTTGGGTGTATATGTAGGTTGCTGTTGAAGGGCCATGAGCTCCATTTATAGGACAACAGTGATCAAATTGCCAGCATAGCCATCTTATTACCCCACCTTATGTATCTGGCACAGAAAATCCTTGCTAAAACATAATTCTGCACAACTGCAACACTATTCCACACCACAGGTGCAAAAACATATTTTGACCAGGATTTGAAAAATGACAGCTGAGACATACATGAGGTGGAGTAATAAGAAGTCTGTGTTGTAAATTTGAGGTCAAAGTCTTTTAAATTTTCAAAGTTACAAGCATGTGTAACAAAATTGCAACAAATGATCATAACTTTGCTGTTGTTACATATTTTGACCCCAAACTTTCTTTTTTCAGATTTAATATTCTTTATTAAATGTTTCAAGAATAAGAAGAGCAAAAACAAGTACACAACAACCATAACAACAATTACAACAAGGCAAAACAAAAAACAAGAAACCAAATCACATCAACATAAACCACCCTCCCTCCCTACCAGTACCCACCCTCAGTAATGTACCCATAATCAAAATCCAGGTTAACTCATTGCCTCCACAGGCTCACTCTGAGATTACACCACTTGTCTCCTGAATCTCCTGTATACTTTTAACAGTGAATCCTGGGCCTTTCTAAGCAAATCAAGCTATAGTCAGCATGTCACAAACAAATGCTAATAGCTCAATAACCATACATGCTAGACACAAAGTATGAGTGGCAGAGTTATTCAGCACAAAATTGCCTTTCCAATGGTGGTATGCATGTAATAATAAGTAATTTAGTTTTTTTCTATGCTGGTCAAAACCAGAAAAAAAAATGTTTTCACTCAAAAAGGCAACATAAGCCATTTTTTATTGGAAAATATGTCAAATAGCAACACCAAATTAAGCATACAGACATTAGATGGTGTTTTACTATTATGTTTGTTAAAAAAAGATATCTTTTTACTATGAAACATAATTTTTCCCCATTTTAGTCAAGGTGCTTTGGTGAGATTTGAGAGATGAATCTCAACCACACACACACCATATCATAAGCAAATGCATATAATTCCAAAAGTATACATGATACACACAAAGTATCAGCATGAAAGATGATCAGCATAAAATTGCCTTTCCAACGATGCTATGTGATCAATTGTAATCAATACGGGGTTTTTTATGCCTGCTGAAGTGTCAAAAAAGTGCATTTTATTCAAGCTGTTTAGGTGAGTCTTGATGGAAAAAATGTCAGCCATACACACTATACCATAAACAAATGCATATAACTCCTAAAGTATACATGACACACACAACGTATCAGTGGCACAGCTGTTCCACACAAAATTGCCTTTCTAACGGTTCTATGCAATCAGCTGTACTCAATTTGGTTTTTGTTTTTATACTGGCTAAGATACCCAGAATGGGTGTTTTTTTCAAAGTGCTTAGGTGGTTCTAGGTTGACAAACTGTCATAAACAAATATGAATAACTCCTAAAGTGAACATGATACACACAAAGTGTCAGTGGCAAGGTTGTTCAGCACAACATTACCTTTCTAATGGTACTATGCAGTCAATTCTAATCAATTCTGGCTGGCAAGTAATATTAAAATATGTGAGTGACTTATCCAGATGTTTCTAGGGCACACAGGAAGTCTGTAGGTGACTTCTGTAGGCGTTCTGGGACACACTGTAGTTAGATTTGCTGATGCCTACAGACGTTTCTAGGAGACAATGAGTTAACATAATGAATATATTGAGACTACCTCAAAAATACAGTAAAAACCTGACAAAGAAAAAAGAATATGGTAGAAACAAATAACACAACCCAGCAAATGGGAACCCACCCCACTTTCAATGCCCATCCTCCCTCTCCACCAACAGAGGAACCCACCCTACTTAAAACATAAATATTAATTAGGGAACCAAGAGATTAGGGCATTATCTAAATACATAGGCAAAGAAATTCAAAGGGCACCCAGATAGTCAGAAACAAAACTAACTAAGGGGGACCCTGTTGAGCAGGAAAGCATAAGGAAGAAAAAAAACTATAAAGTTAATAACTTGAATAGGGGTTCCCATATTTTCCTGTAACTGGAAGTTCTATGAGAAAGATTAGCAATGATCCGTTCAGCTTGTAAAGTGAACAATATCTCCCAGAACCATTCAGTGAAAGTGGGGATATTTCGGTCAAGCCAATGTTTTAATATCACTTTTTTTGCACAGAGTGAAATAAGGGATATGTCATATCTTTGATTATCAACCAGGTTGTTTTCATAATCTCCCAATATACATATCTCCAGGAGAAAGTCCTCAGAGACACCAAGTAGTGGATCCAAGCATTGATGGAATCACAGTCCAGAAAAGGGCAACTTTTTCACAAAACCAAAAACATGGAGTAAAGTACCAGGTTTTTTAGTACATCTGGAACAAATATCAGAGGATAATCTTCCCATTTTATACAATTTATCTGGGGGTGTAATAGAGATTGTGCAAAATCTGAAACTGAAAAAGGCAATATCTATCCCATTTTATATATCTGTATAAATACTTCCAAACGCATGGCCAATTATGAGGAGAATTGGAAGAAGGTAAAGCCTGATCCCAGTAAAAAAAGGCTGCCTCTCCAACTGAGCCAAAAAATCCAGGAGAGAATGATAATAAAAAAAAATGACATGGGAATTAGGTGCCGAGGTGACCATGGAAAGCACACGGGACTGGTATGTGCTTTACCAGGGACCAGAACCAAAATGAAACACAAACATATGGGAGAGTTGGAAATATTTGAAACAAGAAGAAGCGGGTAGATAGAAGATACACTGGGCTTGCTGGAACATCAAGAGTTTTTGGGTGGATATCAGGTCTGACACCCTATCCACCTCAATAAAAGGTCAAAAGGAAGAGGTGAGGATGCAACCTTCAATCTTAAAATTGGGATTGCCAACTATAGGCTGAGCGGTATCTGTATAGGGCGGAAGCTTGAGAAGGGCACAAAATTGCAAGTGGGCATGTATGGATGCTTCTACAGGGGAACCATGTAGCAATTTGGGGAGTTTTTTTTAAGAGAAAAATAGAGAAGGGACTGAATGTCCAACCCGTGTTAGGAACAGAGATCCCATTCTATCTCTAGCCATATGGGAATATAATTGGATGGAACCTCCACTGTACATAATCATGACCAGTG